>CM060692.1:157772044-159042877 GCA_030686995.1 Artemisia argyi
GATATTCAGAAAATCACAAGTGATAGTCTGAATATCAATTGTGATATTCAAAACGTATGAAAAACGTAAGAAAATAGACGAAAACATAGGAAATCACAAGTGATATTCAGAAAATCACAAGTAATATTCAGAAAATCACAAGTGATATTATGAATATCACTTGTAATATTCGGAAACGTAAGAAAATAAATGAAAACGTAAGAAAATGAACGAATACGTATGAAAACGGACAAAAACATATGAAAGAGTAAAACCACATATGAAAATGGGCAAAAACAATGGATGAAAATAAAGGAAAATGGATGAAAACGGACAAAAACTTATGAAAATGAACGAAATCGGATGAAAACGTATGAAAATAGACGAAAATGGGCAAAAATTGACGAAAACGTATGAAAACAGACGAAAATGAATGAAAGCGTAAAAACACGTCTAGAAACGGACGAAAACGTATGAAAATTGGATGAAAACGGACGAAAACGTATTAAAACGAATGAAAACGTATGAAAACAAACGAAAACATAAGAAAACAGGCGAAAACGCATGAAAACAAACGTAGACGTGCGAAAACGTAAGAAAACAGACGAAAACATAAGAAACTGAAAAAAAACATGAATTTAAATAAAAAAACATGAATTTAAAAAAAATGCACGTGATTTTTTTAAAAAAAAAATGAACTAAAAAAATATTTATTAAAAAAAGAAAAAAAAAGTGTAAATAGAAAGAAGAAAAAAAGTGTAAAAGTAAAAAAGAAAGAAAAAAAAAAGGTAAAAGAAAAAAAAAAAAAAAAAAAACTTGAAAACAAAAATGAGTAAATAAGAAAGACAAAAAGACAAGGAAAAAAACATGGACTTAGGTTGCATATTAAATGTTAGGTTAATCCCCACCTTTAGATTAAATTAGATGGATGATGGGGATTTATCCCTCAATTTAGAGGAAAAACTTGATCCGCAAATGAAATTTTCTAATCATACATACTCACCCTCTATTACTCTATATAAAGTTGTGTTTAATGCCTTGTTGTGTACGTTTTTGTTAGTAACTCATACGTGTATTACTGAAGTGCGTATTATTGCAGTGCAACGTGTGTGTGTATATATATATATATATATATATATATATATATATATATATATATATATATATATATATATATATATATATATATATATATATATATATATATATATATACTTGCAGGGTACCCGCGCGTTACAGTGGCAGGTACCCTGAAATAAATTTTTTTGATGGAATTAATAAAAATGTCACGGGAAGTCATTCCGTCACCTAAATTTGCCTCGAGAACGAAATACTAAAAGATTTGTAGACTACACTTCCCACCCTAGCATATATTTACAATCTTAGTCCCTAAGGGTGCAATAGAGTTCACACAAGGTCTAAAACACTTTCCTATATAATCCTCATTATACACTCATTTATGGTTTGACACCCTTTCTCTCTCAAACCAGCCGCACCTTATTTCTTCTTCTCCAGTCGTTTTTCCGGCCAAACAAACACCACCGCCAGCCACTTAAACTCACCGCCACCACCACCACACTCCTTACAACCTTCCCATCATTTTGACGTACATCACGCGCCAAGAAACACCTCCCAACACCACGATTAACACCACCACAGCTAGTGGCGGACCCAGAAAAATAAGATGTGGGAGGTAATTTTTTTTGGACAATAGCAACAAAATGTGGAAGAAAAAAGTATGATCGAAATAATAAATCGAGTATTATTACTTGGAGATAAATAATTTATAAGGTTTGAGAGTGTTGAATGTTGGATTTTAATATTTAGGTGGGGGCAATTTGAATTTTTGTTTGGGGCACTTTCAAAAGAAGGTCAAACTTAAAACAAATTTACACTAAAATCTTATCTTTTTCGGCTAGCCATGGGAGGTACCGCCACCCCAAACCTACAATGTAGGTCTGCCCCTGACCATAGCTCGAGTTCATCACCAAAACCATCTCTCTCTGGTTTTGTTGATGCCGACGGTCGAAGGTAGGAAAACTCACCACCCTTTTTGTCGTTCTAGCGACGATGAGGGATAAGTACATGAATTTTCTAAAAGTTTTTGATTAAATAAAGATTAAAACTAATAAATTAGAAGCTAAATATTTGTTTGGTACGATTTTGTTTCTTTTTGTTGTTGTCGTTGTTATTGAGTCGTGAAAACAAGGGATGCCGTGAGCTTGAGCTCACAGCCTTGTGTATCGAGGCGAGTTTTGGTCATAGGTTCGTGTCTAGGTTAAGATGGAGGGTTGTACATTAGATTTAAATGATTGTAATATTGGGTGTAGGGGGTGTTGTTAATGCTATTAATGTAGAATGAGGGTTGTACATTGTGTTTAAATGATTGTAATATTAGGTGTAGGGTGTTTTTAATTATATTAATGTAGAATTAGGGTTGTACATTGTGTTTAAATGATTGTAATATTGGGTATAAGAGTGTTTTTAATGATATTAATGTAGAATGAGGGTTGTACATTGTGTTTAAATGATTGTAATATTAGGTGTATGGGTGTTTTTAATGCTATTAATGTAGAATTATAAGGAAAATTGTCTGAATTTTGATTCATGCTAATTTTTGTTGTATACAATGCTTTGGTTGCTGTAATTATGAAAATTGCTTTCTTTAAAGTGTTGTAAACTATGCATTATTTTTTGTACATATGAACTTTTTAAAAAGAGAGTAATTCCTCCCTTATAAGTAGTATAGATATATATACATTCTCAATCAGTCCTTGCATGATCACAAAAGAAAGAAAGCCTAATCTTTCAACGTCGAGTTGAAAACTCAGTTAGGGAAAAAAAAAAAAAAAAAAAAAAAAAATCTAACTAACATATAGAAAAACCATTTTATTCTAAAAGTTTACTTTTTGTTAATTTATTTCCTAGTTGCCCCTATTGTTTTGTTTTATTTGATAAGTGCTCTCAATGCTCACACTTGCTTTCTAAGTTACTTACACCAACTCTCTTTTTAGCCCATCTATAATTTCATGGATCCCATCGCTCTAACTTTTACGTAAAGTGTCGATAAAAAATCTTTTTAATTTAACAATTTAACCTTTGTTTTATCAATCATATGTTCATAAACATTTATATGATACTTATTATAAAGCAAAAGTAGATCCAACTTGTAGAGTGGAAACTTATGTCGGGCGTAACAATGACCAATATTTTCATGTTACTTCATGTTACTCCGTAATTTAATATTATATTAGCTTTTTACTTTATTATTAGGCTGGTCACAGAAGGGGATCGAGATCGAGTTTGGCGATCGATTTCTACTCGATCGTCTTTCTTCTGTAGACAATCAATCGCCCAACGCAGAAAACCCAAATGAATCATCTGGCCGATCGAGTTCTTTTTCGTTTGCATTCAATTTTGTACCGCTGGAAAGTTAAAAAAAAAAAAAAAAAAAAAAAAAAAAAAAAAAAAAAAAAAAGTAGCCATTGCAATGTATACGTTGGAAAAAAAAATCTTTTAACACACTTATAAATACCACATACTAACACAACATATTTACAAACTTCAAATTCACAAAATTTCAAAATTATCTCTATTCAAAATGTCTAAGAAAACACCACAACTAAAAGGCCGAAAATCACGATTACCACAAAACATCCCGCAATTAACAACAGATTCGAATTTTTAGTTAACCGGTGTCTCACCAAACGTCAATTTCCGACCCGCTACTCTTGATTATCAATCTCAACAACCTCCGCACCAACAAACATTCAATCCATTTGCTATGAATCGTCCAATGAATCGTCTATTTATTACACCGTATCAAAACAACCAACAATCACAAACCAAGATTTTTATGTTGGAACCGTTTCGGGTTATCCGAGTCAACAGATGTCACCGGGTTATCAAGGTTCGGCTCATGGATCGGTTTCAAATGATGATCTTCCTGATGACGACGACACTATTTCAGAAGAGATGTCACCGGTCAAACCTAAGAAACGAGCTATAAAGGGTAAGAAGAAGATGGTTGAGGAAGAAACCAAGACTGATTCGGCGCTTTGGACACGCAAAGAAGAGATTGCGTTGTGCATGGCTTGGTGTGATTAATCGGAGAATAGCATAGTTGGAAACAACCAAAATTCTAAAGGATTTTGGAAGAAAGTGATAACTTACTTTGAAAAATAGGTTGGTGGAAACAGATCGTACAACTCAATTGTCACCAAGTGAAAAAATAGGATTCGTCCTAAACTTGGTGCATTTTGTGCTATATACGACAATGCCTATTCGAATTTTGAAAGTGGTGAGAATGATCTCAATATTTACCAACGAGCGTGTGATGAATGTGAAATAATGATGAAGCATGCATTTGTATTGGATCATTGTTGGGAAATTTTGAAGGACCGTGAGGTTTGGAAGAAAAATGAGATGTCAGCTTTTCTATGCCAAGATGATGGTCGAAAAAAAAGGACTTCTGAAACCGGGTTGGATGTGCCTGATAATGAAGAGCCTCAAAATGCGCGACCAATTGGTCGTGATGCCGCTAAGAAAATGAAGAATAAATCGTCGCAGAGTTCCAAGTCTTCGTATTTAGATGGGGTAGCCGACAAATGGCTAACCATTAAGTCCATTGCATTGGGAAAGAAGGAGCTGGTAGACGGATACTACGACTTGAAGAAAAAAGAGTCGGAGCAAAGGGATAAGGAGTTGGATCTGGAGCGAAAGAAAGCGGAAAGGAAGACAAGAGATTGGTACTAAAACAACAAAGGCTTGAATTGGAGCAACAAAAGAAATATGATAAAGACATCATATTCTATTGCACACCAATCGACCCATCTTTGCCCCCATTACAACAACAAAAAATGTAGGAAACCAAAAACTCGATCAAGGCACGCCACAATCTAGATTACTAGTTTTTTTTTAATAAGGTGTTGTAATGTTTTAATAAGTGTTGTAATGTTTTTATTTTATTTGAATTATTATGTATCATTTTAAATATTAATGAAAATTTGAGTTTGTGTTAAAAATGTTTAAAAAAAATTAAAAAAAATTGAACTTGGTCGCCCTTACTGGGGCACTTAATCGCCTGCAGGTCGTTGGAAAGAGAAAGTTGACGTGGCAGTGAATATTGAAGGGATTGGCAGCCCTTACTGTGGGTAGCCTTAACATCATCACCAAACAAGTATAATAAAATCATCAACTTCACCACTTAAACATACATTGTATAAACACAAATATACCCATAATATATTCTCACACATATAGAAGTAATTTTTTCTTCACCAAACAAGTATAATAAAATCATCAACTTCACCACTTAAACATACATTGTTTAAACACAAATATACCCATAATATATTCTCACACATATACAAGTAATTTTTTCTCACACATATACAATTGTTGAAGAGTTAGAACAACCTTATGGTTTTTGATTGAAAACCAAAGTGAGAGAGAACAATCCTCGTTACGTACGAGTTCGACTTGACGGAAAAATTCTAACATAAACCGTGGACAAATTGGTTCGTTAATGGTGAGAAGACAATCAAAGCCTATGGTGCGGAAACATGTGTTGATGTCTCTGTCGAAGATAAGAGAAGAGTCAACAACAAGTCCCTCGTGAAAGAAGCGGGTTTCAAGATTATCAAACCCACGAACATGGTTACCTGGAGTGTCTGGTTCATGAGAGATATCGGGGATGTAGATGCTGGTGTCTTGAAAGTCGAAATCATATTGGTGAGACAGATTGAGACCTATGCAAGTGGTTTAAGAGGATTAATTATGTATTAAAGTAATATCCATATCTTTGAAGAATTTAGTAAAATTTTAAGAGTACTTCCATTAAGAGTTGAGATAACCACGAGGATTAAAATTATTTGATTGCATTTTGTATTAACAATGTAATGTTATGAGTGTCCTATACATGAGAAGATCTTTTGAAAATATGAGATGTTGAAAAGAATCTTATGTTTGTACAAAGTTTGAAAAGTGTACATGTATACGTGTAGATAAAAATTCCCATTAGTTTGAGTGTTTGTGATTTATGCTAGATAAATTTTATGTGATGAAAATTACCCTTGAATATTGATATTTTGATAAAGAGCTAAATTTTTTGGAAAGTTTTTAAGAAGATGTAATTATTCAAAGAGAATAGTTTTAGGATTTTGAGATTTTATTTGGTTGTTTGGAAAGAAGACAAATAACGTGAGATGATAGATGTTTGATAAGCATGTTATTCCGGATAAATTCTAAAATGGATTCGGCCCATTATAATAAAGGGATCCGGGACGACTACAGATACAGAGATGTTTTTTAGATATATGTTTTAAGAATATATGATTTTTGATCCTAAGAAACTAGAGCGAGAGTTTGAGAATTTTAAGCGAGAGAATACCTTTCATTCCATTTTCTTTTGTGCTCGAGACAAACAACTGAAAAGGATGAATAGACGTGAAGTAGAGAAATACGAGAGGAGATAAGTTGTCGTGAGATAATTTGGGATGAGGATGAACATCACAAGTTTGAAAAAGTTTTTCTTGTGATGACTTAATCCTTTTATAGAAAAATATATGTAAAAGGTTTTGACTAGGAGTACTTTGATGAAAAGGAATACTCTTCCCGACCAATAGAAAAGACACTAGAGTTTGTAAAGAGAGGTCTTAAGCAAAATGTGATTAGGTGTATAACACATAACCCATGGAGGTATGACACTTTAGGTGATGCACATCAAGCTTTATGATCAAAAGAGATGTCATTTTAGAAAGGAGGTTATGTATATGTTAACACATTTTTGAAAGAGAAAAGCATGTATTGATCCATCTTTTACCATATTTTTAAAAGAGAAAAGCATGTGTTAATCCATCTTTTACCATAATCAATTAGCGCATTTTAGAAAACTAAGAAAACATACCTTTGGGAATCTATTTATATGGTTTTTGAAACCATGGATGCGAAGTACTTCAGAATCATCTTTTAAGCTATCATTACCTTTCTTAGCAAAGGAGTCAAGCGACACTATGGATTTAGTGTGTAAACTCCATTTTTTCCTTTAAGATGATGAAGTTTTCGAAGAAACCAAAACTAGAGATTTCTCAAGAGGATTTGTTAGAGACAAGATGGAATATCAATATCCAAAAAAATAGAAGTTCTGTTCTTTTTGTAAAAGATGAGTTAGATGTCAATTTTTACAAGAGATTTTCCTTTGTTGTAGTTTTCAAAACATACACAGATCGTATCAAGTTTTTAATGTACAATATACTCTAAGAAACTTGGTAACGATGATTTGATGCCAATTGTAGAAAACTAGAAGGGGGGGGGGGGTTGAATAGTTTTGTTAATACAAATAATGTCAAAAACGTATTCGCATTATTCGATATTCTTGTGTTTTGATAATCATAAAATATAAATACATGTTACGTAAAGTTACGGTCAATAAGTTTTTAATCAAGGAAACTCGTTTTTTCCACGTAGCTACTACAACGTCACTTCAGGTATAAACAAACTTTATACCGGCATTAGTTAAATGATCAAAGAATTTCATTTTATTCTAAACTTACATTTTTAAGTTTGACAAAACATTTTCACAAAAGTATTTTTATATTTTTAAAGAAATGTTTTATTAAGAAAATTTATTCAAAATTCAAATTTGTAACAACTATATTTCCCCCCAAAACAGTTGAGTTTTCACCAGATAAGTTTCACCACGTCATGACAAAAATGGGAGCGTCTGTCGGGACGGTCCTTTAAAGTGGTCAGCGGTCTGATAAAGGACCGTCGCCTATTTAAGGGACCGCCAACTCCTTCCCGTCGTGTATAAATAGTGAACTGTTCCTTTTCGGAAACAAGAGTCATACATACACAAAAACTTTCTGTTTTATTTTTCTTTCATCTTTGATCACTATAACATGTCGGTATATGTTATAAGTGATTTTCTTTTTCGCAAAGTGCAAGAGAAGAACTCTCGACGTAGATAAAGATTCGATATGTTATATGAGTCTGATAAGGAAATATTTGTTACGCTTTTAGGGGTCATTTAAGCCCTAAATTGTGTTTTTATGATCAAATATTACCTCAAATCGTTTCTTTTGTCACTTTAGGCACTTGAGACATGAATTCTGGAAAATGGAGCATTTTGGAGCTTTTTGGACGTTTTTATGCTTAAGAATGAAGAGAACAAGAAAAGTCAAGAAAGTCAGGATTTAACACCTGACGGTGTCACGCTTTGGAGCTGACGCTGTCACCATATGATGAGATACCATGGATGTTTATGCTGAGATGACATGGAAGAATTTGTCAGGTTAACACCTAACGGCGTCAGGTGTATCAGGAGCAAGGCCGTCTCCCTTTAACTCAACACGAGACGGCCCAAAACTTATATAAAGGGACGGCGTCAGAGATCTCTTGGGCGATACGAAACCCTAAGACACGGCGACCTGACAGCGTCAAATGCTAAAACCGACGCATCAGAAGTGTATATCTATATATATTTTTCGATTTTTCTTTCATTGTGTGTAACTTTTTAGGGTGTAACTCTTGGGATAAAAACCCTAAACGAATTTTCCAGTATACTTAGGGTTTCCAAACCCTTCTTTCATCCATGTTCAATTGAAGATAAGTTAATATTTTAATCATTCAATATGTCTATGTGTTGTTTGATTATCTTTTATGTTTGTCTTTTTTTTAACATGCTAGCTTAATTCTCTTTGTGTTTGCTTAGATCTAATGAAATCTAGCTGTTGATTATTGGTTGTTGATTTGTTATTAGTTGATTTAGGTGATTGATTTCGCGTTAGGCTTAAGAAAACTGGCTAATCTCCTATATGGTAACAAGCTTGAACGTCTTAAGAAACATAATCAGATGTGTACTATGATGTTATTGGTTGTATTTAATGCATAAGTAACTATTTACGAGGCCATGATAGGATACTAAACGTGTCATCATAGGAAGAGATAGAAGCTTATAGATTTGGGGAAGGATGTACACAGCCCCACGATTGTTATTAAGGAATACAACCCTTCATCCAAAAAACTGTAACAAATCAATTAATCAGTAAAAGATAACTAGGGAGTAGTGAAATCTAAGTAAACAAGCTTTTCTCATCATAAGAAGTTCACCACATTTACTTTTCAGTTATTTTATTTTATGTGCACTAGTAGTTATTTTGAGTTAGTTGACTAGCAACTAATTCCGCCCACTCTTCTAACACCAGATACTTTTACTTTGCTTTCATAAAATATAAAAATACAAAAAAATCATCCATCACCTTTAGACCTAGTTTACGTATTTTTCAATCCTAACGACACTATTCCCCTAGAGAACGATCAATCCCCCGGTACTTGCCACTCACAATACTACATCGGTCAGGTACACTGCCTGGTGGGGATTGCAAGCTTCTCAAGATCCCTTGAGAAGTAAAACCTTTTGCAAGGTTGCAAAACCACGCATCAAGTTTTTGGTGCCGCTGCTTGGGGAATAGTTATTGTTTAGGTTAAAATTTATTTTTATAGGTCTACTCATTAGATTCCTATCTACTGATTTTTATTTTTATTTTATTAGGTTTTCTTTAGTCTATATTTTTTCTTTGTTTCCTTTGTTTGTAAACCTTCTTGATGGATCACAATAGCATTGATCATTTGATTCATGTTATTCGTATCTTTCGTCGAAGAATTTTCCAACTACCCATTCCGATCCCTGTAGTGGAAAATGTGAACCCACCTAACCTCTCGCCTGACCATCACTTTGGCAATGATTTTGGGATGGAAGAATCTGACCATGACAACGATCATAGAATTAGCCCTTTTTACTGTTTGGACTCCGATGAATACCTAGGTGACGGTGATATAGTCAATGTGAGTAGGAAGGAAGAGGAAGTGAATCCTCTTAAGTATGTTGATCCTAGGACAAGAATTACGAAAAACAGCCTCTTTAACATGCAATTCCCATGTAAGATTGGATATAGGAGCTTTGATATTTACCTTGACTCATCTTTACCTATGAACATAATTTCGCGTGCTAACTATAATAAAATCATGGTAAATAAATTAGAATATCAAGGGAATAACATTGTTGCTAGGATTGAGCCATTGCACGTGTTTGTAGGAAGTTTTGTGTATTTGGTTGATTTTATGGTTATGGAGACCTTAGGAGAATTCATTGATGATAAATTAACCCAAATCATATTTGGAGAACCTTTTAAACGGTTAACCAATCTTGATGAAAAACTTATGGATGGGTTGATTACATTCTCGAATGAACATGAATATTTTGTTTACCAAATGCCACGCTCGCACCCTAGATTTAAGAATCATTCAATTAAGGCATGCAATAGACTTCCCCCTATCGAGTTATTGAGCAAAAACGACAAAAAGAAAGGACTAAAATATTCCCATGAAAAGAATAAGAAATACTACTGTAGATGTCGTGAGCTTAATGATGAATATAAGAGAGGCGAAGCAACTATTAGATGGCTCACACTTGGGTATGTGAGCATAAGTGATACACGTTAGAGCGTGACTTTGAGTCTAGCTACAAGACTCGTAAATAAAGAAAAGCGCTTCTTGGGAGGCAACCCAAGCTTTTTATTTATTTGTTTGTGTTGATCCCAGTTAAGCAAACGATCTTATATAGAAGTTGACTTAAAGTAAACACTTAAGCTTGAATGCAGAATGTAAAAGCTTAACTTAAGAAGAATAATTTTCTATCAACACTTCAATATTATTAATACGAGCACCCAACAATGCTAGGGTTTTACAACCTTGAAGTGTAAACGAAAACTAAAACAATACGTACATAATCTAACCCTAGGATCCTCCTTTTATAGGCCAAGGAGTCCTACTAGGTTTACAATAACTTTCTAATCAAGATAAGAATATTCTAGACTTATAAGATATACATTCAATCTATTCTATAATTATCTACTACGAATACATGCTTATCTCTTCAGCAGCAGTTTCCTTTAGCAACATTTTCCTTTGCAACACTTTGTCATCACCAGCAGAATCATTTATTCTAGCAGCAGTTTCATCATAGCAGCAGTTTCACTCAGCAGCAGAACTCAAAACCCAACAATCCTCCCCTAACTTCATATTTATTTCTAAATCATTAAGTTTCTTCAAAGCTCATCTAAACACAGGGAGGATGTTTCCAAACACTCAAGTCTTGAGATGTCTGTTGATCAAGTATCTTCTTATATTTTGACAGTAAATTGAATGCTTGATCATCAGTATCATAATCTTTCTGCAAGTTGAGTAATCCAGCACAATTAACCATCTGATTGACAGTATTCTAGTATCTTACCACTGGGTAATCCTTTTCAGCTAGCATATACAAAGTAATTGGTCCAATTTCCAGCATATGAACTCCAGAATCTTGAAAGAGTCTCCATCTTCTTACTTTGTATTGTACTATCTCTGTCCACTCAGAATCATCCATTGAAGGTTCATACATAAGTTTTAAAGCTCTCCACAGAACATTATCTGACATAGTTATGATATGATCAAGTTGATCTTTCTCATACTTTTTTCCATCAAACTTCTCAGCTCCAAACTTTGCTTTGTACAACTTCCACAAGTCATCAACATCCTCTCTATCAAAGTAGTGTAACATCTGTTAAAATCTAAGAAACCTGTGAGTCTTACCATCAGATCTCTGGACATCATGAAATGATCCAATGTTAGTATCATATCCTGTAGTTACTTTGATAATATGATATTTGACTCCTAATGGTTTGGCATCAACTACTTCAGGATCTTCCATCTTGCCAACCATAGTGTAAACCTTCAATTGTTCTTTTAAATGCTCAGGAGGAATATGATCACAATCATTCTTGAACTCATCACCTTCTGGCTTAGAACTGCTTTCTTCCCCTGTTTTCCTCTTCTTCTTTGCAACTGATTTTTGAACCACACCTTTTCTTTTAACACTTTGCACAGAAGAAGTAGTCTTAACTGCATTATCAAGCTGCTTAACAACATCTGCTTCTTGAACATGCTCTACTTCAGCTACTTTTTCAGGTACCAACTTCTTATTCATCTGAGCAATATGTTCCAAGTCTTCAGCACAACCCATAGGATAAAAAGTATCTGTTTGTCTTTTAGCCACTTGATACAAGTCATAAACCTCTTGATCAGACTTAGGTTTTAACTGCACCAATTTCCATCCTTTCATATTCTTCAGATATCTTTCATACTTTTTTCTCTTTTGTAATGGAGTTGGACCTCTAAGTACCTTTTTCTTCTTTCTAGTAGCAGCATCTTCTTTCTTTTTCTTAGCTGTGAACTTACTTACCAAAGATCTCACATCAAAAGTTTGATCTTCATTATCCTCAATCTTGATCATCTTGTTAAGTTCAATATCAGCCTCTATTCTTATCTTCTCATCCAACCATTCATCATACCTCCTTAAATCTTCTGTCTCCTTTTCAATCTTTTCCTTTTCTTTCTGAGCCAGCTGTAGATCTTCTTGATCAATCATCTCTTGTTCTTTCAAAGCAGCACCTGAGTCATGTTTAATTTGTAGTTCCTTAGGCCATAGATTAAAAGGTAGTACAGATTAGTTAAACCCATTATACACCCATTTAGGTTCTGCAACTTGCTTACCCTTTCCTTTGTCAGTAGATGAAGATACTATCTTCTTTGGTTGAGCAGCAGGTTCTCTAATTACAACTCCTTTTAGAGGTAAACTTGGTGTAGATGATGTGGTTGTTATTGTAGGTTGTTGTGGTAGTGATGGTGTTGGTAGTGGTATATGTTTTGAAGATGATTCACATGGAACTTCTGAAGTTTTCTTACTTAACAAGACCATTGCTTCAGCAGCAGCATTATCACTAGACCCAGCAGCAGAGTCTTGTGCATCAGCAGAAGTCACTTTTCCACTAGCAGTAGGATCAGTAGGATCCTTAGCAACAGAATCATGAGCAGTAGATACTCCATAAGCAGCAGAGTGAGATTCTTTAGACCCCTTTGACTTTGAAGATACAAAGGCAAGATTTTATGAACCAGAAGTAGATGAAGTAGATAATTCTGGTTCATACACTCTTAAATTGTTATAGAGGCTTTCCAACTTCATGGTTTCAAAGTCAGGCTTATTCCTCCAAACAACAGTGTGCATACTCCATTCAGGTGCAAGACTTCTGAGAAACTTGAGATTCACATCTTCTTGTGGAACCACATAGCCAACAAGCTTTAGATGACTAACAAGTTGATTGAGTCTGTTGTAGGTGCCATTAATCTTCTCTCCACTTTCAGCAGTAAAGTTCTCAAACTGATGCTTCAACATGTTCTTCCTTGACTTCTTGGTAGCATCATTCCCTCCAAACCTGAATTCAATAGCATCCTTTAATTCTTTAGCAGTCTCACAACTCTCAAAGTCCAACTGAAATTCATTAGGTATTCCCATTAAGAGAATACTGTGTGCCTTGATCTCCATCTTTCTCACTGAGTTATCTTCAGCAGTCTTGATTGGTATCTCTTTATCATCAGTAACCTTCTTTGGTAAAGAGTCACCATTCATGATAACATTCCACATGTTATAGTCAATCATACGAATGTATTGTCGAATTCTCATCTTCCATAGCATTCACCAGGATTGAGCATTGGAACCTTTGAAGCAGTCACCATATGTGTGTCATCACCCATCTTCAGCAGTTGATTAGGAACAGCAAACTTGCAAAGAACAGTTTCTTCTTGATTACAACTTCTAGATCACAAGCTCTGATACCACTTGTTGATCCCAGTTGAGCAAACGATCTTATATAGAAGTTGACTTAAAGTAAACACTTAAGCTTGAATGCGGAATGTAAAAGCTTAACTTAAGAAGAATAATTCTCTATCAACACTTCAATATTATTAATACGAGCACTCAACAATGCTAGGGTTTTACAACCTTGAAGTGTAAACGAAAACTAAAACAATACGTACATAATTTAACCCTAGGATCCTCCTTTTATAGGCCAAGGAGTCCTACTAGGTTTACAATAACTTTCTAATCAAGATAAGAATATTCTAGACTTATAAGATATACATTCAATCTATTCTATAATTATCTACTACGAATACATGCTTATCTCTTCAGCAGCAGTTTCCTTTAGCAACATTTTCCTTAGCAGCACTTTGTCATCAGCAGCAGAATCATTTATTCTAGCAGCAGTTTCACTCAGCAGCAGAACTCAAAACCCAACAGTTTGTTCATTTGCTTCTATTTGCTTCTGTATGTATTTTTCATTCTCTTTATTCATTGTTCATGTCTCAAATAAACTTGTAAAAATGCTTTATTTTGTTTTTAACTTCGACTTGATTACATATAAAGGTATTTTACAAAAGATAAGTGTAAGGGAAGCACATATTTGTTTTAAAGAACGAATTGAACATGAACGATAATAATAAGATATGAATACACATATTGGTATTTGTTCGAGTCAAATGTTTGTATCGAGCCACAATGGATGTTTTGCTGGAAATCCAGGTCTTAAAACACAGGTTTTTCTAGAAATTTTCCGGAAACAAAAGATAAAAATTTCTGTTAGGTACATCCTGACGGCGTCAGGCCCTGTTTTCTGAAAAAATTTCCAGGTTTTGTTTGGCTGCCAGAATTGTAAAGTTTCGTAAAATCTCAAAATTTTGAACTCCAGGAATCTGCAAACATTTATTTTTCAAGTATTATATCTTTATTTGCTTTCTAGGATTTAGTCTTATATATAGTATACTGCCGATTTTACACGACGTTTCGTGTTTTGTTTTCTTTGTTACTTACATGTTATATTGGACAAGAAGATGATTATTGGTGAGTACTTATTTACTCACCTTTTCTTAGCCAAAATGAGACTTAATAATCCAAAAGCTAACTCAAATTGCCAAAGAAAATGTGTTTTTGTGATTGTGAATGTGCAGGTACGAATATTTTATAAAAGGACAAAAAACCGGCAAAAACAAGCACGAGAGTAGAACGAGTCAGAAAGTCAAGCTGGAATCTGAAAGTCAAAGTTGAGCTTACAAAGTCAAAAGAGGTCCTTAGAGTTTGAAAGATTTACAGGATTGACCCTTGTTGTGAAGTTTGATGAAATTGCAAGAATGGCCCTTATAGTTTCAAAGTTGGCAAATCTAGTCCCTCAAAGATATTCTTGAAGAAAAGTCAACATTAGCCCTTCATCTATGCAAGATTGGCAAGATTGGCCCTTGATAATTATTTGTGAAGATTGGCAGAATTAGTCCTTGCATTTTCAGCTTAATACATATTTGGTCCTTGTAACTTTATAACACTAAATCTGAAATCTCAAATTACTAAGCCTGATCCAATGAGCAGCTGGTCCAAATAAACCCAAGTGCAAATCAAAAGCCCAAGTTACAAAACCAAAATACCTACTGATGAGTGTCTAAATACTCATCATTTTGTACCAATCTGAACTGCCAAAACATACAAAAACACTCAAAAATGCATTATAATACTTAAAATATCTTAGAAGTGTGTTTTATATGTTTCAAATACAAAATATGCAAAAACAAATGAAAAACGTACAAAATTTGCATAATTGGCAGTTTCAGTCCCTCAAGTTTCAAATATTGACAAAACTAGTCCCTGAAGGTTTTAAATGAATAAAAAGTCAACTTAAGTCCTTGGGAACTCAAAAATGTTCACAAAACATCCCTGGATAAAAGTTTACACAAACTGGCAATTTTTACCCCTCAAGTTACAAAATTGGCAAAATAGTCCCTGGGTATTCAAAACTGAAATATTTACAAATAATACCCTTGTACTATGCATGAATGACAAAATGGAACAATTTTGATAACATTTTGAGAAATTACAAGTTTAATCCCTTAAAAATCCAAATTTACAGAAAAGGTCCCTGGAGTTTGAAAAATTGCAGAAAAGGTCCCTGGGAGTTTTTAAATGGAAAAATAAATAAATAAGTCCTTGGTTTATTAAATTTGGCAAGTTAAGTCCTTAAAAATACTTTGGGAAAATAACATGTTCAGTCCCTCACTTTTGCTAAATTTACATTTTTGGTCCTTATCACATAAAAACCAAACCGGACCCTATTTATTTAACTAAACCAAAACCATTTACCCAATCCACACCATTTACCCAACCCACCTATCCCCTAAGCCCAAAGAATAAGCCCAGTCCACTACCCCTTTTAGTTAATACCAGGCGTTGACCCAGTCAAACACCCCAAAACCGCCAAACCACCCCCTCCACTGTTCATCGCCCTCACCACCACCTGAAACCACCATACCAGGTGGTTTTGTGCCACCTTGCACCTCCACATCACCAATACAACTCATCACCAACTCACCTCCACCTCACACATCAACCCAGAATGGCATTAAATGCCATCTCCACCCTTTTTCACTCCCAAACCACATCCACACCTCTGTTTTCTTCCAATAAGTCCCAACTTGGCCTCCAAACATTCCCCTTGCCCCCTGACACCTCCACAAGCTCCCAAAGTTCTTTAATTGTAACCCTTTGCCTCCACGTTAACGTGGAGGACTTTGGCGCCAAAAGCTAGTTTGAACGGATATGATCAATTGAGCTAAATGGATGGCTCAGATGAAGTGGGAAAGGATCAGAGAAGGTGTCTAAACCTAATTGAAGCCTTTAAAGACCAAGGGAAGCAAAGAAGAAAAGTACCTAGTTTATTTTCAATTATTGTATGTCGTATTAGTTTCTTTTAAAAGTTCAAGTGTAATTTAAGCTTTCAAAGGTTGAAGTTATCATTCTCAGTGTACTAGTAAGCTTTTCAGTTAATAAAAGTTAAGTTTGTGTTGTTATTAAAGGTTGTGCAATTTTCAATTTCATATAAAAATCTCAATAAGCTGTGTTGATTAATATTGTGTAGTTTCATGGATTGAGTAAGCTCATATAAGCTCCCATAAGCTACATAAAGCTTTTAGTAACTTACTAATCAGCTTAAGATAAAAAATTCCAAAAATACAAAATTGGTCAATAAAAGTCAACTGTGGCAAATTGTTCTTGATAACTGGGATTCAAAGCTGAATTGGAAGCATAAGGAAGCTTGGAGTATTGGTTTAGATCCTCAGGGGAGGAAATAAGTGGTTCTTGGTTCTTAGTTTCAAGCAGGAAAGCAACTTGTAAGTTTCTTAAAAATCTCATAATTATCTTTGTACTGAGTATGTATTGATCTTGATTATCATGGCAATTATCTGTGTTTGTTAAGTTTAATTAGTATATTTAAGCTTATTTATGGTTTGAGATTGCTAGGCTGTTAAGGAAATTGCTTGTTACTCATTTTCTAAAAATCTCACAGTCAAATAGTATTAATACCACTTCTAAGTTTCATGCTTGTATCATTGTTAATTGGTGTTAATTTAATCTTATTATATGATATAATGAAGTTTGAAATCAGTTTCATGGATTAAATTAGTATAGATCTTTTGAAATCAACATTTTTAGTTTCATAAGGTGTGTTTGGATCAGTGTAATCATAGGCTTTCTAGTTCATAATTGTTGTTGTTCTTTGTTGTTACAAGTAACTTAGGAACAAAATAGCTCAGAACAAACATCACAACTAGGTATTACTAGTAAAAAAGTCAAATTATCAACTTAAGTACCCTCACAGTTAGACTGTGAGAAATTTGAGGTCCATAAACCCTCATTTTAGCTTAAAAGTTGTAGCTTTAGCTTAATTTAGGTTAGTAATAGCTTATTATAACTAGTTAAGTCAGTTAAGCTCATTAGAATCTCATAAAAGTCAAAATACCAAGTTCATAAAAAAGTCAATATTGCATAATCTCAGATTTTCATCAAAATGGTAGTAATTTTCATGAATTTTGTGTTGTGATTTGAAACTTGAAATTTGTTGTGAGTATAACCTACTAGTTTAACTTTAGTTTCCAACATCCAGTTCATTTTTAAGATTTTTATTAAGCTAGCAAAGTTCAACCAAAGTACCCTGCAGGGCAAAACCTTGCCCTGTGCTCAGGTTTTAAGTAAAACTCCAAGATCCATTTTGTGCTCCTAAGTGGACCCCACACCCTAGGTTTCAGCTTAATTGCAGCTTAATATACCAGCTTTTCTTATCTAGGTTTAATTTAGACTTTAGCTTATTGTAGAATAGCTTTTAGGATCAAACTTGTGACCTTTGTAAAACAAGCAATACTGAGCATTCAGTATTTGATCACCAATCCATAAGCTCACTCTGAGCTTATTAGGAAGCCATAAGCTTAGCTTATTAGTTTAATCTGTAGCTTATCATCCCATAGTTGAACCCCTAGGTTTATTTTGAACCCTCTTTTATTTTAGTGGACCCCACACTCATTGAAAGTGGACTGCAAGGCATAGCCTTGCCCTGCACATCAGCACACCACCACCACACCACCAACTTAATTGGTGGCTGCAGCCCACACCATTAGGACCCACACCTCAAACCTAGCTTATTACAACCCCCCTCCTACCCAGGTTCAAGAATTGACCCATAGTTTGACCTACAAACCATTTGACCCCACCTTAAATTGCCACAAATCTCTGTCCCATTTCTGAGTCAGAAGAAGAATAAGCAAGTGCTTATTTGGGATTTTCAGCTTATCTTAGGAGCTTATCTCTTCATATTTAGCTTAATTAGGTTTAAGTAACTTAGATAAATTAGATTTCACCATAGTGGACCCCACATAACCTCAATTTAGCTTATTTCCTAGTTTAGTCAACCATAGTCAACTGTATAAGCTTATAAGCATTTTCAGTGCTTATTTCAAAGTTCTAAAGTAGTTATCTTTATTAAAGTTTCATTATTTAAGTATTTAAATAGTTTTATAAAAGAAAAACCAAAAAAAGCAAACATAAAAATAGTGATAGCTTCTATTTAATAGAAATTATCTATTTAATTTTCATTTTAGCTTATTAATAAGCATTTGTCCAATTTTATAATTTTATAAATTAATTAGTATCTTAAAGTAGTTAAAATAATTTTTTTAGAATTTTCCTAAGCAGTTTACTATTAATTAGATTTAAAACTAGTTTAAATAATTAAATAAGTAATATTAATAATTAAATAGATTTCTTTAATTTTAATTAACTAAAGTAGAATTTTATATTTTTCCTAAGTTTTATAATATAGTTAAGACTTTTAAAAAATAGTTTCATAATTTCCACTGTTCATTTAATAATTTTCTTATTTAAATTAATTAAATTAGTTAAAAATTAATTAAATAGTAATTAATTAGTCAATTAGCTTAAATATAATTTTTAGCAAGTTTTTATAATTTTTTAATATTCCTGTAGTGTTTAAATAGTTTTATAAATTTTATCATAATTTTCTAAGGTACTTTAGTATTAATAATAATTTAAAATAGTTAAAATAGTTTAAGTAAATCAAATAGTTATTAATTAATAAAATACTTATAAAAAGAGAAAAATATTTATTTTAATTTTTTATACTTTCTTCAAGTTCTTAGTTAAGTTTAGAAATTATTTTTATAAATTTTTAGGTTTATTTGTAATAGTTGTAATTTTTAGTTAATTTAAATTAAGTTTTAAATTAGATTTTAATTAGTTTTATTAATTAAATAGTAATTAAATATTATAATAATCATTTTCATAATTTAAATTTCATTTTCTATTTTCTTAAATATTAAGTTTTTAAAAGTTTCACTTTTAGTCCCTGTAGTTTGTAATTTGTTAAATACCACTTTTCTCTGTCTGTTATCTGATTATCTGATTTTGTGTTTATTTCTGTATTTCTGTTATAATTTCATATTTTCCAAATATCAAGCAATCTGTAGTGTAATCAACTCTCAAAACATATTTGTTACTGTCCTCAGTACCACTCACTTTCCTATCCGTCAACAAATACAATTTCAATCTCGTTGGGATTTAACGATCCAGGGATTTCCCTATATTTCCACGGTCAATATTAACTTGCACTTTCTCCCAGGTGGGCCTAACAGCTTCACAAGGCTGACTGGTTGGTTTGGGAGGAGTCACCTAGCCTAATATTCACTCGGTTAACCCCAATACCCATCAGTTAAACACTAATAAAAAATTATTACCCATTTCCCGCCCCCCCCCCCCCCTTTTCACCCAAATTACCCAGGTCATGAACCCTAAAAGTAAACCTCACCCAATTACCGTAATTAAGGGCAAAAGAGTCAAATCAATGGACTTCTAGAAGGTGTCAGACGTGTCAGGAGGTGTCAGAAGCAAACAAGCACACACGGGGACATATGGCAGCTAGTGATTGGTCTCTACACGTCACAATTAGTGATTCAAGGGTCTAAATCATTCGGTAATGATTGGATTATGATCATACGGCTCACAGAAGATTAAGAGAAAGCACAAGCACACGGATTGCCAGCTTGGCAATCCGTGATCCCCCTCCCTCTAGAACCTTCTCATTGTTGCTATAAATAGAGGCCTTGTGTAGCTGATTAGAGTAGTTAGTTTAGTAGTAGAGTTACTGTGTCAAAATTTCTTTCCATTGTATTAGTTTAATTCAGTTTTTAGCTGTAATTTCTTTACTCTTTAATGAAAACTAGTTTACTTCTTTAAATCTAATAGTATTGTTTACTTTTAGTTCAATTGCTATATTTCTTCTCTTTATCAGCTTATTTCCTGTTCATTTACCTTTTATACATCTTATACTTTCAATTCAATTTAAGTTTCATCAAAAGGTTTATATAAAAATCAGAAAATATAAAATTACAAAAATAGTTTTTTTCTTAAATTCAGCTTACAATTAAGCTTGTTTGTAGTTTATACTCTTCATTTTAGCTTTTATAGCTTCTGTGAGGTAGTTTATAGCTTGGAATTGATCAAATCAATCAAAAGCTTCATACAGTCAACCATAGTCAAACAATGAAGAAGGTGATGATCCATGTTGTGTATTGATAAGCCAAACAGAGAAGTGGAAGTGTTTGAGCCTATCTAAAGATAGGCTAGCTCAATGAATCCCCTCTATTTGAGCTGAGGGGAATTGATTTGTAAGTTTTGGTTCTTAATTTCAAGTTTCTGATTGCATCTATTAGTATCTGTTTTAGATCTGAGTTTGATTGTAGTTTACTGTTCTATTAGTCAAGTTTGATGATATTTGAGCTTATTAGATTGTGATTGATCATTGTCGTATTAGTTTGTTTGTAGTTTATCCATTTTTCATCATAATCTGTGGGATATTTGCATTATTTGAAATCTGAGTTTTCAGTTTTTAATCTCTGTGGACTTAAGTTTAATTATGTGTTTTTGAATCATATGCGATCTTGTGTAGTTGAATTGAAGCTTGTTATCACTAGTTACTTTGAAAAATTCAGATTCTGAGCTATATAGGGGTGTTTGGTTCTGTTTTGTTTGCTGTATGTCTTTTGTTTCTATGTTACTTTACCTACATATGTGTTCCACTTTAGGCATATACAAGTTAGAAATAGCATAAAAAAACATAGGTCATATAGCTTAAAGTTAAATCTAACTTGAATTTCAAATCTGTGTTCAAATGCTGATTTTTAGAATCTGTGATATTGCAAGCTGTTAGGAATAGGGAGCATTTAGGTTTAGTAACTCATAAAATAGCATAATATAACAATAAGGATAAGATCTTAACTGCTAAAGTTCAACTTAGTCAACTGCAAATTGCAATAAAAAAGTCAAAGTTAGGGGTAACATGTTTGGACAGGACCTGATATAGGATCCAATTAGAGAAGCAATTGGTGATATTTGATAGGGCTTTTAGGTTTTATATCATCTCAGTAGCATAATTGATCTTTTGCCCCCATTAGTTTGAATTTTGAAGCTTATTGGAACAGCTTATTGTAGTCTGCAAGATTAGTAGTCTAGAACTAGTTTTCTGTTTGAACACTAAGCCTGCAATTGTTGTATTTGGATTGTAACTTGAGAATCTCTGCATAATCTGTGTTGTTTAGGCTTATACTAGAGTATTGTTTGATCTTTGAGTTCCTGGCTTATTCAGTTTCTCTTCTTGATGAAGCGAAAAGTGTACCGCTTTTGGGGGGTCATTTAAGGCCAAAGTCGAGATTATTTGATCAAATATTGCCCTAAATCGTTCCTTTTGTCATTTTAGGTACTTTTGAGAGGAATTTTACAAAAGGAAGCATTTTGGACGTTTTTGGAGCGAAAGAGTTAAGAAAACGACAAAGTCTCAAAACCATGCTGGAAATTGCACTTGACGGCGTCATATCTTGCTAGTGACGGCATCATGACTTGACAAAGGGGTGGATAAATCAATTACACGTGACGCGCCAGAATGTTTTCTGAAGGGGTCGTGACGGCGTCACGTATTAAATTGTCAAAGCCATCATGAGTAAATGCAAAGAGTAACGGCCCAGAGTCCATAAAGAGTGACGGCGTCAGAAGTGGATCTAGGCAATACGAGTTTATTTTGGCAGCGAGTTGACGGTGTCACACATTACTCTTGACGCTGTCAGGATACAAAATATATATATAGTTTTCTAGTTTTCATTCATTGGGTGCAACTTTGAAGGGAGTAAACCCTAGACGAATTTTACAGCTTTTTTAAGGGTTTCAACCTTTGTTTCTTCCATGCTTAATTGAAGATAAGTCTTTCATCAAATCATTTAATATGTCTATGTGTTGTTTGATTATATCTTACGCTTGTCTTCTCTTTAACATGCTAGGCTAGGTTTTCTTTGTGTTTGCTTAGATATAATGAAACTTAGATATTGATTATGGGTTGGTTGTTTGTTTATAATTGTTGTGGATGAATGAATTCGATGTTAGGCTTAAGAAAACTGGCAGACTTCCAATTGGTAACTTGCTTGAACGTCTTAAGAAACATAATCGGAGGTGTACTACGATATATTGGTTGTATTTAATGCGTAGGTAACTACTAATGAGGCGATGTTAGGAGCTAGATGTCGGCTCGACATAGGAAGAGGTAGAAGCTTATAGAGTTAGGGAAGATTGTACACGGCCCTACGAATGGTATTAAGGAATATAACCCGTCATCCATGCAATTGTAACAAACTAATCAACCTGTAAAAGATAGCTAGGGAGTAGTGAAATCTAAGTAAACACATTTTCTCTCATTATTTTTTCCACCACAATTAGTTTAAGTTTAGTTTATTTTATTTTGATTGTATCTTTAGTTAATTGGGTTAGCTGATTAGCAACTAATTCCGCCCACTCCTTCTAAAACTGAGATTTTACTTGCTTTCGTTTAAAATATAAAAATACAAAAAGAATCATCCCTCACCTCCAGACCTATTTTTAGTGAGTTTTAACCCTAGCGAACACTATTCTTTGAGTTGAATGATTCGTTGTGTTTTGGTGTGTGCAAACAACAATTTTATCAAAATATCAACAATTTGTCGTGAGACAAACAATCGTGAAGTAATACGAGTAAACCGTTTAGGAAAACGATTACCTCGCAAGACTTGTGAAAGTGATATTCAAATTGTGAGACCGGGAAGTGATTTCCCGGGTCGTACCCCAACGAGGTGTGAATGGAAAGCTTCGAATGAGATTGGGATTAAAATCTTGTATGATTGGAAAGGTTATTTGGTTTTGTTGTACGTTAAATTAACGAAAATTACGAATTAACGAACGAAAGTGGAATAAACGTAACCTAACTGGAAAATTAAACTAAGGAATGCTAAGTACTATTTAAAATAACCTAAAATGCTACGGGAAACAAAAATAGGTATCGGGAATCCTAAAAATCACAAATTTCACATAAACGTGACGTTTATTCTAAATAAACGTCGATGCACAAATAAAAACGTGAATTTAGAGCTTCGCAAGTCCTACGGGTATCCAACTAATTTTCTTACTCACTAAATGACAAAAGAAAATTTTGAGAAAAAGAAAATTAATTTTTTATTACGAATTAAAAACTAATTAAACTAAACTAAATTCTAATAATTAAATTACGACTCCTAAAAATTTGAAACTTTTTTAGAAAATTACTACAAGTTATTAAGATCCTAAGAAAAATATAAAAAGCCAGGTACAATACAAAAATAAGCTAGGAATAAGCTAACTAGATCTGATAAAGTTTAAACAAGCAAACAGAAGACTAAGTGATTAAATACTAAGTTTTGCAAGGAAATACACAAATAAGACCCAAGGGAGGATGGAAAGGGTGGTGTGTTTGTGTCTGTTGTGTTTAGAGTAACCCAGGTTCGAATCCCAGCCTTACTCTTTTTTTTCTTTTTTTTTTTGCAAGAATTTTTCCTTTCCTCCTTTTTCAAACTTCTCAAACGCAATTTACAAACTTAAAACACCTTTTGGAGAAAACTAATTCAAACAAACCCCATTTTTGTTTCGAAATATTATTACAAATTCAAGATTCATTCATTTTTTTTACCAAGTTTTGTCTTCTTTTCACAACAAAAATTTGCTAAATAAGTATGATTAAGCTTTAAGCCTAATCAAACACTATACCAACACCAACAGTAATGGGAAACAACCAACATATACTTAACGATAAGATTAACAGTAGATTGTTCAACACACAAGATTAAACAGATCAAACCAACAACTAATCTTATTTAAGAACAACGTGGTAGCAGCAGTCATGGGGTCAAATTGGCTGCTGATGCAGCAGATCGAAATGGACTGCTAAGCAAGCTGATTAAAGGCTAGAGCTGTGCTACAAACCTGAAGTGGGGGCTATTTAGGCAGGCCAAAGGTTATCTAAAGGCTATCAAAAAGTTACTTACGGATTCCTAATTAAGCTACAACGGGTCCACACTAACCTAACTAGCTATAACAAACTAAACTCAAGCAGTAAACGAATAACCAAAGATCAAGCAGTTTAGTCAAAAGAAATCGTACGTTTGAGCAAGGAGCCACCTAAATCAGGCCAAGTGGGCACCTTTGGACCAGCACAACCTGTAAAAATATCACGAAAACGAAACAAAAAAAATGTGACATAGAAACGAGCTAAAAGATTAGTCGTAAACCAAATTTCAAAGCCTGTTAGAATCTTCTTAACTGTTAACAGTTAATGGTTAGGAATGGGTTGAAAAAGGATTTCGACTACAAAAGTTTTACGACTACTTTACCAGCAACTAGTATAACCTGAAAAATGGAATTTATCTAAAATTTCACTCAACTTATTATCAAATCAGTTAAAGATACAAACTTTTGATAGAATAATTGAAACTCTTTGAGACTTCTTGAGATTGGACCTTGAGTTTTTTAACGACTAGTATTGGTGATTCAATCCTGTTCAAATGAATTACATAACTAAGAGTAACCAAAACCATAAGATGACCTTAACCCAAACATTTCTTAAGAAGAATCTGATGATTTTCAGTCGACAATCATGAAGTAAAGTGAACTAAGACTTGGATCACAAATTCATTCTAAACTGGATAAACACTACTAAACCATAAAATAAGCAATAGTAAATAAGCTAACAAGAACTTTTTGAAATAACTGATAATTGCATTAATCTCAAACTTTAGTACATAAATTTTTTTAAAAAGACTTAAACTAAAGAACTAACATCCTATTTAAAAACTGACTTTTTTAAAACCTAAGACAAGACTGCCCTGAGACTTACATATCTCAATCTATTTATACCACCCATCTAGGGTTTCCTGGCTTTTCTTGGATTCTTCCTCCTCTCTGTTTCTTGAAACCTCAGCCCTTGTTGTGCTTTCTTGTAACCAATCTCAACCATTGAGTTAAAGTAAAACAATTTCGACCATTGATTATGTTTTGGCGCCCAATGTTTTTGTGGATGGATGACCTGGAGTTGTGTACCTATGACTTAGTCTTGAAGGTGGTGATATGGGTAGGTACGGATTTGTGATGGGAATGAAATATTAGTGGGATGGGGAGTGGTGATGGTGGAGTTTCTGAGGGATGGTGTTGCGTGTAGCAGGAGGTGTGTTTGCTGGGTAAAGAGGTGAGGGTGAAGAAGGCGCGTTTGTTTTCTGGGTAATACGAGAGGGTGCTTGGGGAAGATGAGGTGAGTTTGACTCATCCAAGGGGAAAGGGGTGCGTTATGTTTTAGTATTAACGCAGGGTAGGGTTTGGTTTGGGCTTTGGGGAAAGATATTGGGCCAAGAGATGTGTAAATGTGGTGGTGGGCTGGTAATATGGTGATGGGTATTTTGTTTGGTAATACTTTAGTCCGTTTGGTTTGATTTGTAACACAAGGACCATATTTGCAATTTATGAAAACCAAGGGACCAGATCTGCCAAGTTCTATAATATGATCCAAGGGACAATTGTTGCCAAATTTTAATTCCATAAGGACCTTTGAAGTTTATTTTCCAACTTGAAATATCCGGGGGTCACATTTGCCAAATTTGAAACTTGAGGGATCAATTTCGCCAAATCATGAAATTCCAGTGCCAAACTTGTACACTTTTAAAAACTTTACACCCAAAGATCATTTTTGATTACTTTTGACTTGGGTTGACTTTTCATTTGAAATAAATGCATAGGGACTAGTTTTGATAATTTTTTGAAAGTCGGGGGACTGAAACTGCCAATTATGCAAACTTTGTTTGTTTTTCGTTTGTTTTTGATCATTTTGCATTTGAAACATATAAAACGCGATCTTTGGGATATTTTCATTATTTTGATGCATTTTTGAGTGTTTTCTCGCGTTTTGGCAGTTAAAATACGGTAAAAATGATGAGTATTTACACACTCATCATTGAACGATCAATCCCCAGGTACTTGTCACTATACTATACTACAACGAACAGGTACACTGCCTGGTGGGGATTGCAAGCTTCTCAAGATCCCTTGAGAGGTAAAACCTTTTGCGAGAGCGCAATTCCACGCATCACTTCTGCTTATTTCTTTGCTGATTAGAAACTGCTTATTGCTCCTTACTTAAGTATCTGTGATTCTCTTGATCTAAAATCAGTTCATATGAGCTTATTCGAGTGTTAGATACTCGTGTTATAAGTTTCATATAGTTTGGTTACAAGTGCTTATTTATAAATAAGCACTTGTAATAAGCTGTTTCTATGCTAATAAGCACTTCTCAGCTTATTTTTTCCACTTCTTTATTTTTCTAGATTTCAAATAATATTTTAGATTTTCTGTAAAATTTTCATAGTTTTCTGAATTGTTTTACTATTTTTCTCATTTTATTTTAGTTTTTAATCAATTTTTAAATACTTTTTAATAGAGAAAATCAAATAAAAAATCCGAAAAGTCCTAAAAAATTCTAAAAATATTTTAGAAAAGTCTTTTTAGTTATTTTAGATTCTTCAAAATTCATTTTGTATTTTTCACCTTTAATTTCACATTTTATCTTAATTTTAATTCATTTAAAAATTACAAAAATATAAATTAATTTATAGAAAATAAATAAAAAGTCAAAAAAATATTTTTATTTTTCTAAAACTTATTTTTAGTAGTTTTAGATTTTTAGAAATTTATTTTACATTTTTAGGATAAATTTTCATTAAAATTCACCTTTTTAATTTGTACGTAGCGTTTAAAAGTCACGTTTGATTTTCCGTATTTAGTTTTTAGATATTTGTGCTATAGTAGCTTGTACCTTCTGAATATTTTGAGATTTCTTATCTTGATTTGAATTCCATAATCACAATTTCACTTTTCACATTTTTACAAACATGATTTCACAAATCGAATTTCACGATTCCATTCACTCCTTCACGGGAAACGAACTCGGAATTTGTATTTCTTGCAAATTCTTTGGAGTATTATAAATATATATAATTTGATCTTCATCAATTATATTTCAGGAGTGAAGCTTTACATGTACATTTTCTTGAAGGAAGATTTAACCATGTTACCACATTTTCCATACCGAGAAATTAGGGGAGTACTAGTTTCTTTCATTCTCATTTATTTTTACTTCTACATCCTTTAAATGAACATTGGGGACAATGTTCGACTTAAGTGTAAGGGGGTAAAATTGGGATACCTTAAAAACTACAACTTCGCTTGATTTTTGTTTTGTTTAATAGTAGATGTGTAATAAAACTGAAAGGAATACCTCTTAGGGTAATTTTGGCATCAAATTTAAATTTTTTTGCAACATTTAAGAGATAAAATTTAGTCTTAATAATCGTCTCATGGATAAGGGTTATATGACTAGCATAAAAAAACCGTACCACTCAAAATTTTCACCCCAAAAATGTGAGGTTCGCCTTTAGATCTTTAGGGAAAAGCATCTATCTTTAGTGCTTGTGAGTGTGCCGGTAGTATTTAGATTCTAGAACTTGCGTTAGTGATGCATCCCGAGACCGCTAGTGAGACTATGTTCGGGTAGTTAGAATTTACTATATGTTAAGAGTCGTTAGGATAAGCCTTGTTTTAAGCCTGTATTATAATTACGTTGACTTCATTGGTCAAGTAATTTTCCCACACCTTTGCGATGTACTCATTTTAATACACGATACCCCTAGTACAACCGTCAGAGCCTATCTTTTTCGTTTTTAACTTTAAACACTTTACTTAAAGGAAGAATTTGTTTACAATCCACCTCCAAATGTACACCCAAATCGCCTTAGCCTACCTTGTATGCACTCATCTTTAGTGCATTATTGTTATTTGTTTAAACCCTTAGTTAATTTTCTAATTGGTTAAATGGTTGCTAAGTCGAGTCATATCTTGTACATATTTTTTTAGGACGATTGGGACTTATGGGTAAAGTACTAGTGTTATGGAATAATGGGGAAGGATATCATTTATTTCCCCCATATATACGTTAATGTTTTAAAGTACTCCAAATGTTTCGATTATCTTGATTCGAGTCTCTATTTTGATTTATGTAAAAGTTCAAGTGTAAGGGGAGGAAACGAGCCCCCTTGATGTATTATGTTGGATGGTAGGGCAAAAGTGTATAAAAAAATGGAAAAACATGACAAACGAAAAAAAAGAGAAAAAGAAAAGTAGAAAAGACATATGGACTACCATCCCGTTCTTTTTATATTATTTATGTTTATATTATTTCGTAATTAGCTTAAGTTGAGTCGAGTTTTGGCTTAGCAATGCCGCATTGTACATGTAATTAACTAAGACAATTGACTTGCCACCAGTAAAATATCACTTATCCAATAAACCGTGTTTTTCATATCCCTACACCTAGCGTTATAACCCTTTAAAAGACCTCTTTGATAGTTTATCCTAGGTGCTTACGCCAAAGTGGTCGAGGCTTGATCCTTTCCCAAGTCTATGGTAATCTATTTGCTATGACGGGTAGTGAGAGAGATTTCTTCCATTTCCATTTGTGATATATACACTTATAACACTCGAGAGATGAGAGTATCCAAACACTATATGTGAGGTGCTGGTATTTAATTTTCCTGCTTGTTTTGGTTAGGGTAGATCAATCATTTGTTGTAATTACTTTTATATTAATGTTAAATGACCCTTAACTTGTATTTTAATTGGTATAAAAGCTCATTTGCTTGAGGACAAGCAAATCCCAAGTGTAAGGGTATTTGATAAGGAAATATTTGTTACGCTTTTAGGGGGTCATTTAAGCCCTAAATCGTGTTTTTATGATCAAAAATTACCTCAATCGTTTCTTTTGTCATTTTAGGCACTTGGGACATGAATTCTGGAAAATGGAGCTTTTTGGACGTTTTTATGCTAAAAAATGAAGAGAACAAGAAAAGTCAAGAAAGTCAGGATTTAACACCTGACAATGTCACGATTTGGAGCTGACGCTGTCACCATATGATGAGATGCCATGGATTTTTATGCTGAGACGTCCTAGAAGAATTTGTCAGGTTAACACCTGACGGCGTCAGGTGTATTAGGAGCAAGGACGTCTCCCTTTAACTCAACATGAGACAGCCTAGAACTTGTATAAAGGAACGGTTTCAGAGATCTCTTGTGCGATACGAAACCCTAAGACACGGCGACCTGACAGTGTTAGAGGCTAAAACCTGACGTCGTCAGAAGTGTATATCTAAATATATTTTTTGATTTTTCTTTCATTGTGTGTAACGTTTTAGGGTGTAACTCTTGGGATAAAAACCCTAGACGAATTTCCAGTAAACTTAGGGTTTCCATACCCTTCTTTCATCCATGTTCAATTGAAGATAAGTTAATCTTTTAATCATTCAATATGTCTATGTGTTGTTTAATTATCTTTGATGATTGTCTTACTTTTAACATGCTAGCTTAATTCTCTTTGTGTTTGCTTAGATCTAATGAAACCTAGCTATTGATTATTGGTTGTTGATTTGTTATTAGTTGATTTGGGTGATTGATTTCGCGTTAGGCTTAAGAAAACTGGCTAATCTCCTATATGGTAACAAGCTTGAACGTCTTAAGAAACGTAATCAGATGTGCACTATGATGTTATTGGTTGTATTTAATGCATAAGTAACTATTTACGAGGCCATGATAGGTTACTAAACGTGTCATCATAGGAAGAGATAGAAGCTTATAAAGTTGGGGAAGGACGTACACAACCCCACGATTGGTATTAAGGAATACAACCCTTCATCGAAACAACTGTAACAAATCAATTAATCAGTAAGAGATAACTAGGGAGTAGTAAAATCTAAGTAAACACGCTTTTCTCATCATAAGAAGATCACCATATTTACTTTTCAGTTATTTTATTTTATGTGCATTAGTAGTTATTTTAGGTTAGTTGACTAGCAACTAATTCCGCCCACTCTTCCAATACCTGAGACTTTTACTTTGCTTTCATAAAATATAAAAATACAAAAAGAATCATCCCTTACCTTTAGACCTAGTTTACATATTTTTCAATCCTAACGACACTATTTCCCTAGAGAAATATCAATCCCTCGGTACTTGCCACTCGCTATACTACATCGGTCAGGTACACTGTTTGGTGGGGATTGCAAGCTTCTGAAGATCCCTTGAGAAGTAAACCCTTTTGCAAGGTTGCAAAACCACGTATCATAGTCCACACACAAACGTAACAAGTGCTGCTGTTCTAGTTTACATTCTATTTCATTCTTGTAAATATTGTAAGTACTTTAGACTTGTGTGTGAGTCGAGGTAGGAGTTATGTGTGTGAACTTGGAAGAAGATGAAGATCCAAGAAGTCTTGTAACTAGATTAGTTCATGTATTTTTTGTGAGGAGAGTGTGTGGAAAACTAGAAGGGGGTTGAATAGTTTTACGTCTTTTTAATTTGTTATAAAAGATAGTTTTAGTGTTTTCTTAGTTTTTAAAAACTTAGATTCGATAATATATGATCTCAAGTCTTGCACAATATAGACAACTATCAATAAGTAAGAAATAACAATGATAAGTAATGAAATAAATAAGAGATGGAAAGATCGAACCGCGAGACAAGAGATTTATAGTGGTTCGGCTACAAGGACACCTTCCTTGCCCCACTCCACTCCCCGAGCACCTAACTCGAGAGTTTTCTTCACTATATCAACAAGCTCCCTTATGGCGGAGAAAACCTTACACACCAATTTACACACCACAACTTTTTCACACCTAATTCACAACTTCTACACAACTTCTTCACACCAATCTATTTCACAACTAACTACTTCACGCCTGTCTTCTTCACACCAATTTATTTCACAACTAACAACTTCTCACCTAGCTTCTTCACTACAATCTAATTCCTAACTTTTCTTCTTCACACCAAACAACTAACTAATCACACAATCTATATACCTAGCACAACTATCTACAATCAAATATACATAATAATCTTCACAAAGAATAATGTAAATGATCTTGATGATGCACCAACAACTTGTATGTGGAGGTCACAGCAAGTTGTAATACTTCTTGTCTTGGGGGATAGAAGTATTCTTCTCTTGCACTTGAGAGGATGATGTTTGAATCACTTTGAAACAAAGAATTATGTACTTATGATCAAAGGATTAAGAGAATAGAAATGTGGATCTAGAACAGAAAGTTTAGGAGTGCAAAACGTGAGAAAATTCTGTGGGATGAACCAATATTTATAGGGGAGAAAAATACTGTTCTGGAGCATGGCCGGTCCCCTTAATTAATGGCCGGTCCCCTTAATGATTAAGGGGGCCGCCTAATGAATTAAGGGGGCCGCCCCTTCAGAACGTTGGATTTTCTTGTCTTTTAGTGGGGAATATTTTTCTGGATAAAATTTGCCATTTTTGGTTGGAAATTTGAAATCATATATTTATAATGAATTAAACATATTCATTTAATTCCAAAAGTAATTTTGTAAAAGATATAGAATGTTTAATACATTTTATAAAAATTCTAGTGATTAGAAAAATTTCCTTTGATCATGAAATGCAATAAACCCTTTGTTTATTCATACCTTAAGTGATATGGATGCAAAGACAAATATTAAGCACTAAAAACTTGTTTACGTCATAAGTTTTAGATTAATGACTTTATGCTTTATAATTATCAAAACATAGAGACATTGTTAATATGCTAACTATGTTTTTAGACATTATTTATGTCAACAATCCCCCCCTTTTTGATGATTACAAAACCTTAAACTCATTAGGTCTAAAAAATAATTTTTAGACAAGTATTATTAGAGTTTAACATTCTCTTCTCCCCCTTTTTGTAAAATCAAAAATGTTAATGCTCCCCCTTGATGTATGCTCCCCCTCATTTGAGAGCACCAAGGGAATGAGCTATGGAAATCTTGGCTACACAGAATATTAGAAGAGAACAAGACACATATACATGCAAAGCAATAATTATGCAAATAAAAAATAGATTCATTCAAGCATCATAGAAAGCATTACAACAGTCAATATGCTTAAGGCATATTGGTCACAATAAAACAAAAGTAAAGACATAGCCCTATATTGCCTAAGAGGGCTCTTGGACTTGCTTGCAACCCATGGTTGATTGTTTTATTTGCTTGAAGGAGAACATAAGCATAAAGCTTAGTTGTTAGATGGAGAAGGATATGGAGTGGGGTATGGAGCGGAAGAGGTGGATCTTACGATATTGTATCGTGTTAAGGGTGGTATGGGATGAGGACGAGTGAGGAGATATTCAATCCAAGAAATATCTTCACTCAAGTATAGGATTTGTTTTTGAAGGAAGATGCAACAAGGGCAATAGTGAGTGTGGTTTGTAACTTGATCCAAGTTGAGAGAGTGAGGAAGGCAATTGTTGTAGGGTGATGATGGAGGTTGCCCTTTGTTGCGTTGTGCAAGATGCATGGCATTGAGATCACTAAGATCATGGATTTGTGATATTTCATCACGGAACTTTTGCTTTTCCGTGGCAATGCGGAGAAAGTCATTGTGTTGATATGGATGAATTTGGTTTGTATAGTTGGAATTGTAGTGGGATGGTTGATCAAACTTGTATGGATCATTACAAATGGTTGGAGGATGAGATGAGTGGTTTGGCATGAAGGAAGATGTTTGGCCAATGTTGTATGGTTTGCAAAGAGGATCAAATGAATGTCCTTGTGAATTTGGGGTAAAGTTTGGGAAGTAAGTGGTTGGAGGTGTTGAGTGCTTTCCAACTTCATTGGTTATGATGGATTTGTTACGAGGGCTTTTTCTTCGCCAAACGGGTTTTTCCGTCATTCTTGCAAGCCTTGAGGCTTTTGGTTTTGGTTTGTTTGGAGAAGTCATGAAGGGATGAGTGAAGAGTTTTGAGGATTGGGGGTATTTATAGTGTAAGATTTGTGTGTTTATGGATGGATAAAGTTTAGTTTGGAGATTAGGACAAAATGTGTTGGTGAAAAATGGGAAATGTAGGTTGAAATGGGCTAAAAAGTAGAAAAGATTCTGCAAACCCGACCATCAGATGGCCGGTCCCCTTAATTAGGGGGCGGTCCCCTTAATGATTAAGGGGGCCGCCCATCTGGTGATTTCCAGGTTGCCAGAATTGGGTTTTTGGCAGAAATTTTGCAGAAAGGTTGTGTGTTTGGATTAGGATTCAAGCAAGTTCAATTCCTTTAGGCAGTATAGCATCTAATCTAATCAAGATATAGTCATGCATGCAAAAACACATAAGCAAAAGAGCAAATAAGCAACACATAATAGGCAAGAGGAGATAAGTAAAGGCAATATCACTTAAACTTCCTAAGGCACCTATCTTAGATCAAAGGTAAAGGCAACTAGTGAGTGGAAAACTAGTGATGGAGCAAGATGACAATATTATTAGTGAATTTGTCCTAGTCTGTGTCTATATGCAACAAATGTGGAGTTGTGATTGTTTCGACTCCTAAATGCAAAGAAAAATAATGATCCTAAGAAACAATCCAAAAGATCTCCTTGATTCAATTTTTGCTCGATCATGAATGTCAAAGATATATATTAGATTATATACCTTGACAATTTATGTGAGAGTTTATGCATGATTTTTAAAGACAGTGTTTTTAGCATTAGTCAACAATGCAAGGAAAATGATGTTCATGTGATTCCTAGATGTGAGAATATATATATATATATATATTTTTTTAAATTGATTGGGTTTTACAAAAGAGTTTATGCAAAGAAAATAAACTTTCCCAATCTTTAATTTTGTGCGAAATAGATTCCTAGACTCAGAAATGAAGAAGTGGACGAAAAGTAAATTTTATGCAAGTATAAATTTGTATTAGTTTAATATAATTTAGTCAACTTGTTCCATCATTCCTAATCCTAAACGCAAGTGGTTGAATAATTCACGCTTAAGGGGTTTTGTGAATATATCCGCAATGTTATCTTCCGATGCAACTTTTTCTATAGATATGTTTCCTTTTTGTACATTATCCCTAAGAAAGTGGTGGCGTATTTCTATATGTGTAGTCATAGAGTGTTGCACCGGATTTTTACTTAAATCTATCACACCTTTGTTATCGCACATAATGGGGACATTTTCTAACCTAATGCCATAGTCTACGAGAGCTTGTTTCATACATAGTGCTTGACATGCCTTTCCAGCGCTTACATATTCGACTTCGGTGGTAGAAATAGCATGCGCGGTTTGCTTCTTCGAAAACCAAGATGTTAGACAACATCCCATAAACGTGCAAATACCGCTAGTGCTCTTTCTATCTACGTAGTCTCCCGCATGATCCGAATCCGCATAGATGATGGTTTCTATGCCGGATCCCTTAGGATACCATAATCCTAAGTGTATAGTGCCTTTAATGTATCGGAAGATACGCTTAACCGCTTCTAGGTGAGAGGTTTTGGGATCCTCTTGAAAACAGGCACAAAGGCAGACACTAAACATGATATCGGGTCTACTTGCCGTCAAGTATAGTAAACTACCTATCATTCCTCTATACTTGGTGTTATCTACGGACTCACCTTCATCGTCCTTTGTGAGCTTTACTTCCGTAGACATGGGAGTTTTCATGGGTTTTGAGTCTTCTAGGCCAAATTTCTTAAGCATTTCCTTAATGTACTTAGATTGGTTAAAAAACATTCCATCTTCTAATTGTTTTATTTGTAATCCTAGGAAGAAGTTAAGTTCACCAATCATACTCATCTCAAACTCATCGTGCATGATTTTGGCAAATTCATCACACATGGCTTGACAAGTCGATCCAAATATAATGTCATCAACATATATGTGGACAATGATGAGATTTGGGTCTTTCCTTTTAGTGAAAAGAGTGTTATCTACCATTCCCATGGAATAATCATGTTTAATAAGAAAAGCTTTTAATCGATCATACCAAGCTTTGGGAGCTTGTTTGAGTCCATACAAAGCTTTCTTTAACTTATAAACATGATTAGGTTTTGCGAAGTCAATGAATCCTGGAGGTTGTGACACATATACCTCCTCATTGATAAAACCGTTAAGGAATGCACTTTTCACGTCCATTTGGAATAACTTAAAATCTAGGGCGCAAGCATAGGAAAGTAATATCCTAATCGATTCTAATCTAGCTACGGGGGCATAAGTTTCGTCATAATCAATTCCTTCTTGTTGATTATAACCTTGGGCAACTAACCTAGCTTTATTCCTAGTAACTATTCCATTCTCATCTAACTTATTCCTATATACCCATTTAGTTCCTATGATGGTCATATTCTTTGGATTTGGAACTAATTCCCAAACATCATTTGCCTTAAATTAATTTAATTCTTCTTGCATAGCTATAACCCAACTTTCATCTTTTAAAGCCTCGTTAATATTCTTAGATTCTATTGCTGAGACGAAATAAAAGAAATTGTTTTTATCTTGGGCTTGTGACCTAAGGGTTCTTTGTTTAAGATGTCCTATTATATTATCTAATGGATGTGATCTAGATTCTTTAATATTAACAATTTCGTTATTTCCTAAGTGAATGTCTTCATTATCATTTCCTATGGGTTTTGTTTTACTAACCTCAATAGCTTCATCTTCGATTAAATCATCATCTTCTAAAGGTAATATTTTAGGAGGTGGTGGTGTTTCATCAAATGTTACATTTAGTGATTCCTCTACTTTCATGGAGTGTTTGTTAAGTATTATATATGCTTTGCTATTTTGTGAGTATCCTAAAAATATTCTTTCATATGATTTTGGATCAAACTTAGTGATGTAATCCTTAGTGTTTAGAATATAACATTTACTTCCAAATACCCTAAAGTAGCTTAAGTTTGGTTTTCTACCTCTTAATAACTCATAAGGAGTTTTTCCTAGAATTCTCCTAATTGATACCCTATTTAAAATATAAGTCGATGTATCTACGGCGTGACACCAAAATTTTTGTGGGATGGATTGTTCATTTAACATAGTTCTACTCATTTCTTGTAGTGACCTATTTTTTCTTTCTACTACTCCATTTGATTGAGGAGTACGAGGAGCGGAGAAATTGTGAGATATTCCATTTAACTCACAATATTTTCCGAATTGTACTTCGTTATCAAATTCCCTACCATGGTCCGTCCTAATGGCAACTATTGAGCATCCTAATTTATTTTGAATCATTTTACTAAATATTTCGAATTTTTCAAAGGCTTGGGTTTTGTCACTTAAAAACCTAGTCCACATGTATCGTGAGTAGTCATCTACTATTACTAAGGTATATTTGTTTCCTCCATAGCTCCGCACAGCGGATGGACCAAAAAGATCCATATGTAATAATTCTAGGCACCTAGTAGTGGATACTATATTCTTAGCTTTGTGACTAGCATGAGCTTGTTTTCCAATTTTACATGCATCACAAAAATTCTTGTCATATTTTAGATTAGGCAAATTTCTAACTAATTCCTTAGAGGCCAAAGATTGTATTAGTTGCATGTTAGCATGTCCTAATCTCCTATGCCACAATGTAGAGTTTTCATCTAGGGTCGTTAGGCATATCCTATCCTCAGGCTTGTTTCCTAGTTTCATAACATATATGCCACCTTTCCTAATTCCTCTACCTATAATTTTTTCATTCTTAACTATTTCGCTATTCTCTTCGGTAAATGTGACTCTACATTTATTATCACATATTTGTCCTACACTAAGCAAGTTATATGTTAAATTATCTACATGCTCTACATTTTCAATAGTAAGTGAGTCTTGAGAAATCGTACATTTGCCAATGATTTTTCCACGTAAGTCACTACCGAAAATAACATTACCTCCATTGTATGCCTTGTATGTAGAGAATAGCTTGCGGTTCCCCTTCATGTGCCTCGAACATCCACTATCTTTGATCCATTCGTCAGGTTCCAAGTCAATTCCTAAACATATTTCATCGGTTTCTTTTGCCATAAAACACTTTTTGTCTCTTGGCTTTTCAACTTCTTCTTTGTCACTATCACTCCATGTTCCACTAACAAAAGCGCCTTGATTTTCATAACCCGGTGGCTTTAGACATTCGCCAATGAGATGATTTTGACTTCCACATCTAAAGCACTTTCTTTTCCCGTAGTTATCACTTCTATTTCTTTGGAATGCTTTTCTTTCGTCTCGTGATGATCTAGTGAATCTTCCTCGTCTCTTGAAGAATTTCTTGAATTCTCTTACGGCCATTGCATATTCTTCGTCTTCACTTTCGTCACTTAAATCATCATCATCACTAGGTTCCTTTTTGGCTTTTAGAGCAATGGATTTGGTTTGTTCTTTCTTGACTTTGACCGTTTCCGAATCTCTTCTTATAATTTCTTCATGAACCTTCAAGTTGCCAATTAGTTCATCTAGTGATAACGTCATCAAGTTCTTTGATTCTTCAATTGCCGTGACCTTAGCTCGCCATTTTGGATGCAATGCCCTAAGAAATTTCCTAACACAATTTTTACTAGAAAATGTCTCATCAAGTGCTTTTAAACTTGTGATAATAGTGTTAAATTTAGCAAAAGCATTATCAATTGATTCCTCTTCCGGAATCGTAAATTGTTCATATTGTTGTACAAGAAGATCTATTTTATTATCTTTGACTTGGCTATTACCTTGGTGAGTAATTAGTAAAGAATCCCAAATTTCTTTGGCGGTTTTACACATAAAAATTCTTTCATATTCTTTGCGTGGTAATGCATTATAAATGACAATTTTAGCCTCATTATTTTTTGATAGTTTCTTTTTCAAATCATCATTTTGTTCTTCGAAAGATACAATTTCATCTATTTTAGTTTCAACATTATATTGAATAGGAGGAAAATCACCAAAGGTAATAATATGCCAAAGATCAAGATCTTTTGATTTCACATACGTTTCGAATCTATTTTTCCAATATAAAAATCCATCACTTTCAAATAGTGGTGGTCTTTGCATAGATTGCCCTTCTAAATATTTTTCAGATTCCATAGATCGTTACAAGTTTTAAAATACAATATATTTTAAAAATCTTGCTAGACGTGGCTCTTGATACCAATTGTGGAAAACTAGAAGGGGGGTTGAATAGTTTTACGTCTTTTTAATTTGTTATAAAAGATAGTTTTAGTGTTTTCTTAGTTTTTAAAAACTTAGATTCGATAATATATGATCTCAAGTCTTGTACAATATAGACAACTATCAATAAGTAAGAAATAACAATGATAAGTAATGAAATAAATAAGAGATGGAAAGATCGAACCGCGAGACAAGAGATTTATAGTGGTTCAGCTACAAGGACACCTTCCTTGCCCTACTCCACTCCCCGAGCACCTAACTCGAGAGTTTTCTTCACTATATCAACAAGCTCCCTTATGGCGGAGAAAACCTTACACACCAATTTACACACCACAACTTCTTCACACCTAATTCACAACTTCTACACAACTTCTTCACACCAATCTATTTCACAACTAACTACTTCACGCCTATCTTCTTCACACCAATTTACTTCACAACTAACAACTTCACACCTAGCTTCTTCACTACAATCTAATTCCTAACTTTTCTTCTTCACACCAAACAACTAACTAATCACACAATCTATATACCTAGCACAACTATCTACAATCAAATATACACAACAATCTTCACAAAGAATAATGTAAATGATCTTGATGATGCACCAACAACTTGTATGTGGAGGTCACAACAAGTTGTAATACTTCCTGGCTTGGGGGATAGAAGTATTCTTCTCTTGCACTTGAGAGGATGATGTTTGAATCACTTTGAAACAAAGAATTATGTACTTATGATCAAAAGATTAAGAGAATAGAAATGTGGATCTAGAACAGAAAGTTTAGGAGTACAAAAGGTGAGAAAATTCTGTGGGATGAACCAGTATTTATAGGGGAGAAAAATACTGTTCTGGAGCGTGGCCGGTCCCCTTAATTAATGGCCGGTCCCCTTAATGATTAAGGGGCCGCCTAAGGAATTAAGGAGGCCGCCCCTTCAGAACGTTGGATTTTTTTGTCTTTTAGCGGGGAATATTTTTCTGGATAAAATTTGCCATTTTTGGTTGGAAATTTAAAATCATATATTTATAATGAATTAAACATATTCATTTAATTCCAAAAGTAATTTTGTAAAAGATATAGAATGTTTAATACATTTTATAAAAATTCTAGTGATTAAAAAAATTTCCTTTGATCATGAAATGCAATAAACCCTTTGTTTATTCATACCTTAAGTGATATGGATGCAAACACAAATATTAAGCACTAAAAACTTGTTTACGTCATAAGTTTTAGCTTAATGAGTTTATGCTTTGTAATTAGCAAAACATAGAGACATTGTTAATATGCTAACAATGTTTTTAGACATTATTTATGTCAACAGAGTGGTGTCCTAGTGTGTAGGTTAGGACTTAGTTGAGTCTTTGTGTGAAGGCTTGGATCGGGTGATGATCCAAGTGTGTCTTGTGTGAAGGCTTAGATCGGGTGATGATCTAAGTGTGTCTCGTGTAAAGGCTTGGATTGGGTGAAGATCCAAGTTGGACAAGAGTGCTTGTTCGTGTGGCCACGTGTGGCTTGGAGTAGATTGGTTCTAGCTACGATTAGAACTCGTATTCCGCTTAGTGTTGTTAAACCTTGTGTAAGCTTGTCTACGGATTACTCCACCTGAAGGAGTGTGTTGATATAGTGATTGATAACTCTCGAGTGTGGTACTCGGGGAGTGGAGTAGGACGAAGGAGTAAGCGTCGTGCTGAAACACTATAAATCGCTGTGTCTCTTTGGTTGTGTCCTTTTCTTACTCTTTACATTACTTGTTTGTTTATGTTTGTTTGTAGCATAATTGATATCACATAACAAGTAGAATTAAACAATTTTGCAAGAGAATATTAACCAGACCTAAAAACGGCGAAACGTTTTAGCAAGTAAAAAGAAATGGTGAAACTATTCAACCCCCCCCCCTTCTAGTTTCTTCAATTGGTATCAAAGCTTCGTTTATCAAGATCTTTAGAGTATACTGTACTTTAAAACTTGAATCGATCTATGGAATCTAAAAGATATCTAGAAGGGAATTCTTTGAATGAGCCACCATTTTTCGAAAATGAAAGTTTTGCCATTTGGAAAAATGAATTTGAAAGTTATGTGAAATTAATAGATCATGATCTTTTGCATGCCATTTCAATTGGTGATTTCCAACTAATGAAAGAATTTAGAAAATCAAAATTTCATAAGAAACTTTTGCAAAACATTGAAGCAAAAATATTGATTTATAAAGCCTTGCCGATAATTGATTATGGTAAAACAATTTTTATGTCAAGTGGCAAATGACATATGGAAAAATATTTTATAAGTTCACCAAGGGAATGTTCAAGCCAAAGATGATGAAAATATGTTGCTTAAAAATCATTTAGTTGAAGTAGATGCATGTACTACTAGTTCAAATGTTTTTGTTGTAGGTAATGTCGCCGACAAGGATCACATAAGCTACCTAGTTAATGCTCTAATCTACGAGTCTTAAAGTAATGCCGATGAAGAAGACAATGTGCACCTTAAGTGTGAAAGTAATCAAGAGATTGATTCGTCAAGTGAGTGTCATCAAGTCTTGCATCACACACAACACATTTTACGGTAATGTAAAATTAAGGATAGCTAGCGGCCAAGATACGTTTTCTTACAACCTTGACTATTATGCTTGCTACTTAAGTGTCTGCTATTTGCTTATGTGACTATGTGATTAATTATTACTCGCTTGCATGCTAGATAATATTTGTATGCTAATATGTGCTATATGCTTTATGAGAATTAGACATTTTGTCTAAGTGCTTATCCTTCTTTGGATTGAAGCAAATTATTTAAAAAAATAATAGTCTTACCACAACCATTATCAATATCAATTTTTTCGTCAATCAATCACTATAGACGATGCACACTCTTTTCGCTCTTTATCTTTTCCCTAGTTCTCGTCCATGACTTGGAATTTACATGATTGACTTCTAGTTTCCTCGACTCAAATCCCACTCCCTATTCAAGTGTTTCGAGTCTCTTCTACCTCTTCTGTCTCGATTATGTTCCATACCCATTCCTTAGCTTACTCGTGAGTATTGAGTCTACTTCGTGTCTAAAAAAAAAAAATACAAGTATCATATATTAAGACGGTCCCTAACCAAAAACTTTTCTTGAAAATAAAACATCAAACAATGTCAAAATACGCCAACCTTCTGCCGGCGGTCCTTGACCGAATGGCGGTCCCTCATCGATAAGTGACCGTCTAGGCTTCTTTATCACAAACACAATTTCCTCTTTTGCTCACAGCCAAACAAATTATATCTCCACTCTTATCAGTAAAAGGTAACGAAGAACACATCCAAAATTACTATAAAAGTTCAAAGTTTCAAACCCAAGTCTACTAATCACTCTTGTACACTAATTGTAAGTCATCTTTGTCTAATCTCTCTTTATTTCATAATTAGGGTTCATGCCATTAGATTTGGGGGTTATCAATCTTGTTTACTATCGAATCCCCACAATACATTACTAATAATACACTTATTATTGCTTACATTAGTAAATAGGATATAATTTCAAAGATACATTAAAAACATGATAATTCCAATGTAGGAAAATGATTTTGAAACAACTTCTTAATGACACATTGTTAATACATGTCATACTTGTTAAGTTAAAAATAAACTCCAAGTAATTAAATTCCCTAAGTAATGTCAAAAACAAAATTAACATTTAAATCTATCTAATTATGTATTTATTTTTAATAGGTGAACAATGCCTAAACCCACTGGACTTGACCACCAAAACACACGTCAATATATTCCTAATCTTTCAGATTATCACCCAAATCCCATCAAGGAATCTTTCAAAAATATGGAAACTCGGTTTTTCCATGAGGGTCGTCGGGTCTATGCAGACTATAACGACATACACTACCTGGATTCTATGTTTGAACTTGTCAATCTAGATTGTATTTATAAAATAAATGAGCAAATCGTTCCAAAATTTGTCCTTGAGTTTTATAGTCTTCTCAACCTAACAACTGATAATAAAGGTGAAATTTACATCAACTTCACCATACAAATTAGATTATTTCCTATCCTTTTCCTATATTCCGTCAAGCCCTTGGCATTCCCACTGAAGGACAAAGCACATTCAGTCATGAATGGAGCCTTGACGCTCTGGCTAGGAGCTCTCCTTCATATGGAAAATATGCCACTATTCCTGTATCACCAGATGAGATAAGAGCCATCATTCAAAATGATCGACATGAACCTGAATTTTGACTATATAGAGGGGCACTTCTTTCCGTTAGTGAAATTCAAATCCTAAGAAAAGAAATTGTGGATCACATGAAACCCATGGCTGAAATCATTGGTGAGAATGTCTTCTGTCTTGGAGGAAATCGTGACCACGTCCCTGCCTGTCTTAGCCACATAGTCTATTGTATTATTGACACCATCCAATACAATCTTGCTTATTACATAGCTAAACGAATGGAATTTGTCCGTAGTAATCCCGATATGATCTTGCCATACATCATGCTTTTAACCCATCTTTTTCTTCATGTCATGCACCATTACCCTCACCTTAGGAATGTTGATTATCCTATAGCTGGCCCTGTCATGTTTCCCCTAACCCAAAATCTAGAACGTAGGACTAGGTATGATTACAGGTTAAGAAGGTTGGTAGGACCATAACTTAGGACTAGGTCTAACTACGGGTCAAGAAGGTCAGTAGGTTCAAGTTCCTTCTCTCATAGACCATCATTTAATCCTAACGATGATGATGATGTGTTTCCTGATGAAGGAACTTCTCGTGTTAGTACCCCATCTCCAGTCACTTACGTCAAATACTTACCATCCGAGTACCCTCAAGTCTATCATGATCTTCCTCCTGAGGATCGGAACTTTGAAAACTTTTCTGCACGCCAAACCCAAATCATGAACATGCAACATCAGTTAAGGGATGAGAGTCGAGGTGCTTGGAAGTCAATTGGAAAGGGATTTCGCAAGGTATTGAGGAAGAAATAGTTAATGCCTATCATCTTGTCATGTATCATTTGTTTGTGGAACATGTTTTAATCTCCCTAGACACTATGTTTGATGTGTAATTAGATAATTGCTACTATGATCTTTAACTCTATGTTGATGGTATTAGATGATCTTTTCATAGTTTTATTATCTAACGAGATGAATGTGTGATTGTTGTAACTATTGGATTGCTGTAGTTGCTTGCTTACTCGTTAAACTAGCACTTAAAATAGGTTTATAAAGGTTTATGCTGCTATGTATTACACTAGAACTGTCTGCAGGCGCTGATTTGCTGAAATGGAAAACTAGGCTGAAACCTGAGACTCCACTGCCGGCGGTCTGATGCGTAAGGATTTGCACCAGGCTTTACCTCTCAAGGGATCTTGAGAAGCTTACAACCCCCACCAGGCAGTGTACCTGATCGATGTAGTATAGTATAATGACAAGTACCGGGGGATTGATCGTTCAACTAGGAATAGTGTCGCTAGGATTAGAAAATCTAAATACTAGTTCAAGAGATGAGGGATGATTCTTTTTGTATTTATATATTTTTAAGAAAGCAAATTAAAAATCTCGGGTTTGAAAGATTTGGGCGAAATTAGTTGCTAATCAACTAACCCAATACTAAAATGCAATCAAAATAAAATAATAAAAATGAAAATAAAACTATATTAAACTAAGGTTGTGAGCAATAAGTGGAGAAATGTGTTTACTTAGATTTCACTACTCCCTAGATATCTTTTACACGTTAATTACTTATTATAGTTGTGTGGATGACGGGTTGTATTCCTTAATACCATTCATGGGGTGGCGTACTTACTTCCCCAATCCTATGAGTGCCTACTTCACTCCTATGTCGAGCCTGCAAGAAGCTCCTAACATGGGATCATTAGAATTTACTCATGCATTAAATAAAACCAATAAAACATAGTACACATCGGTTCATGTTTCCTAAGACGTTCAAGCATGTTACCATTTGGAGATATACCAGTTTTCTTAATCCTAACATTGAAATCATTCATCCAATACAACCATAAACAAGTAATCAACACATAATCAACATCTAGGTTTCATTAGATCTAAGCAAACACAAGATAAATCTAGCCTAACATGGTGGAATCAAGACAAGCACAAGATATAGACAACCAACATATAGACATATTGATTGAATTAAAAGAATACTTATCTCAATAACACATGTAAGGGTTCAAGGGCTGAAAACCCTTGAAAAAGCTGTAAAATACGTATATGGTTCGGCCTTAGGGTTTCTCCAAACTTGTTCCCCTTGATGAATGAAAATTAGAAAACTATATATAGATATTAGAGGCTGACGCCATCAAGAACACATGGGTGACGCCGTCATCTCGCCGCCAAAATAATCCTCGGACTGCCTTGATCTACATCTGACGTCGTCATGTATCCCACTTTTGCAGGCCGTCACACATTTAACTCTTGACGCTCTTCTTTGTGACGCCTTCATTTCTGTACTGGGTCGTCATGATCTTTACTCTTGTCGCCGTCAACTTCTCCCTCTTGACTCCGTCACACACTGTTCCCAGCATGGAAAATTAAGTCTTTGGCGTTTTCTTCACTTTTATGCTCCAAAAACGTCCGAATTGCTTCCTTTTCCAGATTTCACTCCCAAAGTACCTAAAATCACAAAAGAAACGATTTAGGGCAATATTTGATCAAATAAATTCAATTCTGGGCTTAAATGACCCCCTAAAAACGGATCATTTTTCGCCTCATCATATACCCTTACACTTGAGATTTGCTTGTCCTCAAGCAAATACGCTTTTATTCTAATCAAAAGACAAGTTAGGGGTCATTTAACACTAATATAAAAGTAATTACAACAAATAATCGTTCCACTAAAGACCAAAGACAAGCACGGAGGTCATACACAAGCACCTCACAAATAGTGTTTAGATACTCACATCTCTCGGGTGTAATAAAGTATAAATTACAATATGGAAACGGAAGATATCTCTCACTACCTGTCATAGCAAAATAGATTACCATAGGCTTGGGAAATGATCAAACCTCTACCTCATGGCGTAAGCACCTAGGATAAACTATGAAAGAGGTCTTTCAAAGGGTTGTAACGTTAGGTGTAGGGATATGAAATACATGGTTTTGTTGGATATAGGCAGTCTTTACTGGTGGCAAGTTAACAATCTTGGTTAATTACATGTACAATATGGCGTTGCTAAGCCAAGACTAGACTCGACTTAAGCTAATAAATGAAAAATAACAAAAATATAAAATAAACATAGAATGAAAAGGGATGGTAGTCCGTATGTTTTTCTCTTTTCTCTTTTTTTTGGTAGTCCGTTTTTTTTTTCTTTTAATTTTTTCGATTTTTTTTTTTTTTTTTTTTTTTTTTTGCATACACTCTTACCCTACCATCCAAAATAATATATCATAGGGAATGAACATTCCCCTTACACTTGAATCTTTACATACTTTACAATAAACTACTCTAATGACTCGAATTAAGAAAATCGAAACACTTGGAGTACTTTTAAGATTAACGTAAATATGGGGGTAATATATGATGTTCTTCCCCACTACTCCATAAAATAAGTACTTTACCATGAGTCTCAATCGTCCCAAAACAATATGTACAAGGATATGACTCGACTTAGCAACCATGTAATCAATTAGATAGTTAACTTAGGGTTTAACAAATAACAATAATGCACTAAAAATGAGCGCATACACGGAAGGCTAAGGCGATTTGGGTGTACATTTAAGTGGGGTGTAACAAATTCTTCCTTTAAGTAAAATGCTTAAAGTTAGAAACGAAAAGATAGGCTCGGAGGGGTGTACTAGGGGTTTCGTGTACTAAAAATGAGTACAACGCTAAGGTGTAGGAAAAATTAGTTGACTTAACTAGCCAAGTAATATGACATAAATGGTCAAGTAATTATGATACGGGTTTAACACAAGGGTGATCCTAATGCCTCTTATCATGTAGTAAATCCTACCATACGAATGTAGTCTCACTAGCGGTCTCGGGATGCATCACTAACGCAAGTTCTAGAATCTAAATGCTACCGGTACACTCATAAGCACTAATAGTAAATGCTTTTCCTATCAAATCTAAAGGCGAACCTCACATATTTGGGTGGAAAATTTTTCTGAAAGTACGGTTATGTGCTAGTCATACAATCTCCTATCCATGAGACGCTTGCTATGGCTAAAGTTTCACTCTTAAATGTTGTAAAAATTTTTAAATTTGGCGCTAAAATTGCACTAACAAGTATTTTTCATAGTTTTATTACACATCTACTATCAAACAAACAAACTCAAGTGAAAATGTATTTGTAAGGTATCATCATTTTACCCTCCCCTTACACTTAAGATGAACATTGTCCCCAATGTTCAAGTAAAGAATGTAAAAGTGATAAAGCAAAAAGAATGAAATCAAATACCCCCCTGATTCGCTCGGTATGGATAATAAGGTGGCCAGGTTAAATCTTCCTCCAAGAAAATGAACAATCAAAGCTTCCCTTCCAGAATATAAATCATCTTCTTGTCATACATAACCTGTAAATCCTGAGAAAACAGACAAGGCAACCTCGCATAAAATCGGCGTCAATCTACATAAGTTCCTAAATCCTAGAAAGCAAAGTAAGATATAATGCTTGTGGAATGAAGTTTGCAGATTTCCTAGAGATTATAAAACTTAATAATTCAACAAAAACTTTAAAACTCCGTTAGAAAAACAAAACCGGTAAAATTTCCAGATTTTTACCCGTGACGCCGTCAAGAGCAAGCTCATGACGCCGTCAGAAGTGAACTGCGGAAATTCTTATGTTAAGTTTCCGGAAAGTTTCTGGAAAAACTTGGTCCTACTTCCTGGAAAATCCTGCAAAACTTCATTACGACTCGATACAAGCATTTGACTCTAACAAATACGAATATACATGTTCACTTAATATTGTGGAGAATCATGATCGATTTGTTTCTTAAAAACATATTTGGGGTTTCCCCTTACACTTATCTTTTGCAAAAATACCTTTAGGTGAAGTTAAGGCTAGGTTAAACAACAAAGTAAAGTATTTCCACTATTTAGTTTAGAAACATGATCTACCAACAATAAAAATAAAGCATGGATACGGAAGCAAATAACAAACAAACAAAATAAAAAAAAATTAAAAATCACACAAAACATGGGTTGCCTCCCAAGAAGCGCTTTTCTTTATTTACGAGTCTTGTAGCTAGACTCAAGCTCATGGGTTACTACGTGACCTCATCGTTGGTTTCACTCTCCAAGTCGTCTTCTAAACTAGTATCGCTATCATAGTGTAAGTACTTCAGGTCTTCGAACTCGAAGACATCTTCTCGATACTTAGAATCAAGCTTACTAACATCCTTAAAGAATCCACATGATAAATCAGAAGTGTTCTTACACCCTCTTCGAACACCTTCATCACACAAAATAAGTTGGGAACTTATCCTATCAAGCCCGTCACAATCGATTTCCTTGAGATCTCTTCTCTTGTACGGTGTTTGGTATGAAACCCTCCTAATTCCATCAGCGAAGGTCATGATCCCGTTCTGGTCATCAACTATCAAATTAGTGATTTCACAAAAGGGTGCTCCAAAAACGACTTGTGATAACCTCGGGTCGACATAGTCTTCGATGTTGTCCACAATCGTAAATTCCATAGTGAATGCCATATTTCCTACAAACACCTGGATTTCATGATCTCTACCAACCACATTCTCTCCTTTGTAAATCATTCCCCATCTGCAGATATTGTTATAATGGAATAGGGACATAAAATTCTTAGGCAGGAATACGTTAATGTAGACGTTATCGAAGTACTTATGACCGATCATGCAGGGAATTTTGAGATTATTCGGATCACACCTCCTTATCTTCCCTGATTCTCCATCCTTTGATCCATATAGATTCCCCTCAAGGGAAGGACGATACTCGTACACCTCCTCATTACCCCTACGAAAAATCACCTTCTTAACACCATTGGTGAACAATGCACTACCATCCTTCTCATCAAGGATTACTCCTGATTCATTGATAAATGGTTTCCCAAGAACAAGGTTGGTTAATGTTCGATTGGTAAGAGGGTCCACGTCATCGACCACGGTGAGGTCAGTATTGTAAACAAGTTCTCCAATCATAATTGATAGATTTCTTATTACCCCTGCATTATCGACTCTCTCGCACACTATGCGTTCTGGGAAGGCTTTTTGGTATAGGGAAAGGGGGATTATGTTGACTGGGAAGCTAGGATCTATATGACTATCGGTTAAGAGATTTTCTTTAATGGTGCAGGAGATCTTGAAAACTTTAGGGTTGCTTTTCTCAGACCTATCGCTACTCCCACTAGTAACATCCTCCATTTTTCTCTCTGGTTCCTCTTTAATAGATTTACCCAAAATGGTTGGATCTCTTGTATGCTCTTCCGATCTCTCCTTCCCTTCATCCGCTTTGCTAGATGCTTGCACGGCGCACTGCTCGGATGAGTTGGTAGGGCTTCTGGCTAAACCGTGGTCCACCCTTGAGGTCTCATCTTTAGCTGTATAATCAATATTTTCAGTTTGTTGTTGGTTCAGGTTAGGTGTAGAAGTAGATATCATGGTGATGGTATTTACGAAATGGATTGGTCCTAGGGGGTTAACAGGTTCTTTTATTTTTAGTGATAGATGTTTGAATAGCTTACTAGGACTTTTTATTTTCACCGGAGGGGTTGGCGGACTCATGATGGTAATAGATTTGACCTCGTCAACGTGAATTAGTTTATTAACAGTGTGCTCTTTGATAGCAGTTAACAGATTACAAATTTTGTTATTCATATCGGCCTGCTGTTGTCTAAATTTAGCCTCGAGCGTAGAGAGCTGTAATTTTTGAGATAGAATGAATTTTCGCAAGGCATCTTTACAGCTTTGCCTAGGAGTGCTCTGTGATGGAAAATGCTCGGACCATTTGAGTGGTGAAGAGTCATTGAAGGATATGCTCCATGTTTGGTACCCTCTGAAATTAGGAAAATGCTCGGACCATTTGAGTGGTGAGGAGTCATTGAAGGATACGCTCCATGCTCGGACCATTTGAGTGGTGAGGAGCCATTGAGGGCCTCGACCAACATGTGACGATGTGAATTCATTATAAGCATGTTTTGGAAGCTCCATGCAGTTATGAGTCTCGTGAGGGCCATTACACAATTTACATGTAGAAGCGATTCTGCTTACTTGGCTTGAAGGCTTTTGAGTTTCCTAAGATTTCATGAGAGACTTGACTCAACCTTCAAGTTCCAGGATCCTACGGTTGGGGGTGCTAGAGTTGTTCGAAGGCAAAGATATTGCCTTGACCGTTTTGTTCAAATCACGGGGATCATTCCAACTTTCGTTGTCATAGAGAGCAAGATCTTCTATGAGTTCCCATGAGTTCCGCACTTAGATCACGTAGCTTACCACCGGCCGATTGGTCAATGGCTCGCCTCGTGGAGAGGTCGATATGGTCATAAAAGATTTGGACTTGGAGCCAGAGATCTATGCCATGATGAGGGACTTTTTGGAGTAAGTCCTTGAAACGAGTCCATGCTTCATAGAGAGATTCATTTTGACGTTGTTGGAACATCAAGATGTCATTTCTAAGCTTAGTAGTTCTCCCCGGTGGGAAAAATTGAGCAAGGAAACGAGTGGTGAGATCATCCCATGTGGTGATGGATCCCGCGGGTAAACGTTCAAGCCATTGACTAGCTTGATCCCGTAGAGAGAATTGGAATAGGCGTAATCGGGTTGTCTCTCTAGTTTCAACATCTAGGTCTATGGAGTCTACGATTTTTAGGAAGTCCTTAAGATGTTGATTTGGATCTTCGGAACGAAGTCCATGGAATGCACATCCGCTTTGCACCAACCGGATGGTGTCGGATCGCAAGGGGGTCACATTGGCTCCGGTGAGCTCAATGGTGTTTCGGTAGCCTCGGTGGCTAGGTCTGGAATACTCTCCTAAGGTTCGGGGCCTAAGAGGTTCTAGTGGTGGGTTTTGTTGTGGTGGGATGACGGGTTCAAAGATGTTCCCATTGTCCATGATGTCGGGTGGTGAAGAGTTACGAATAAACACACAAAGAAATAAGATAGACTAAAGAGAACCTAAAAATAAAAATAAAATCTTACTAGAAAGGAATCTAGCAAGTAGACCTAATAAAAAGAGATTCTAACCTAGACAATAACTATTCCCCGGGCTGCGGCGCCAAAAACTTGATGCATAGGGATTTGCACCAGGCTTTACCTCTCAAGGGATCTTGAGAAGCTTACAACCCCCACCAGGCAGTGTACCTGATCGATGTAGTATAGTATAATGACAAGTACCGGGGGATTGATCGTTCAGCTAGGAATAGTGTCGCTAGGATTAGAAAACCTAAATACTAGTTCTAGAGATGAGGGATGATTCTTTTTGTATTTTTATATTTTTAAGAAAGCAAATTAAAAATCTCGGGTTTGAAGGATTTGGGCAGAATTAGTTGCTAATCAACTAACCCAATACTAAAATGCAATCAAAATAAAATACTAAAAATGAAAATAAAACTATATTAAACTAAGGTTGTGAGCAATAAGTGGAGAAATGTGTTTACTTAGATTTCACTACTCCCTAGATATCTTTTACACGTTAATTACTTGTTATAGTTGCGTGGATGACGGGTTGTATTCCTTAATACCATTCATGGGGTGGCGTACTTACTTCCCCAATCCTATGAGTGCCTACTTCACTCCTATGTCGAGCCTGCAAGAAGCTCCTAACATGGGATCATTAGAATTTACTCATGCATTAAATACAAGCAATAAAACCTAGTACACATCGGTTCATGTTTCCTAAGACGTTCAAGCATGTTACCATTTGGAGATCTTTCAGTTTTCTTAAGCCTAACATTGAAATCATTCATCCAATACAACCATAAACAAGTAATCAACACATAATCAACATCTAGGTTTCATTAGATCTAAGCAAACACAAGATAAATCTAGCCTAACATGGTGGAATCAAGACAAGCACAAGATATAGACAACCAACACATAGACATATTGATTGAATTAAAAGAATACTTATCTCAATAACACATGTAAGGGTTCAAGGGCTGAAAACCCTTGAAAAAGATGTAAAATACGTATATGGTTCGGCCTTAGGGTTTCTCCAAACTTGTTCCCCTTGATGAATGAAAATTAAAAAACTATATATAGATATTAGAGGCTGACGGCGTCAAGAACACATGGGTGACGCCGTCATCTTGCCGCCAAAATAATCCTCGGACTGCCTTGATCTACATCTGACGCCGTCATGTATCCCACTTTTGCAGGCCGTCACACATTTAACTCTTGACGCTCTTCTTTGTGACGCCTTCATTTCTGTACTGGGTCGTCATGATCTTTACTCTTGACGCCGTCAACTTCTCCCTCTTGACGCTGTCACACACTGTTCCCAGCATGGAAAATTAAGTCTTTGGCGTTTTCTTCACTTTTATGCTCCAAAAACGTCCGAATTGCTTCATTTTCCAGATTTCACTCCCAAAGTACCTAAAATCACAAAAGGAACGATTTAGGGCAATATTTGATCAAATAAATTCAATTCCGGGCTTAAATGACCCCCTAAAAACGGATCATTTTTCGCCTCATCACGGTCCCTTATCAAAATGGCGGTCCCCTAACAATAACGGACCATCCCGCATTTAAGGGACCATCAGCCACAGGTCATGGGTTCCTGCACTATTTCTCATTTCTTGCAAACATGGTGCCTTGTTGCGTGATTTTCACCACCCTTTGCTATATTAGCGAAACATTCGTATGTGCTTATAACTTCCTAATGCATGCTTTACCCATTCCATAATCCTTCTTGATTATTTAAACATCCATGCTTCATGTTAATCTTCATTACCCTCATCATCCCCCATATCCTCCTTATCTTCTACAATGGGATCTCCTTCAACATCCTTGTCCCTATCAAACAAAAGGCCTAAAATCACTCTCTCTCCACCACAAACAAGCTTCATTGACCTCACTCAAAATGACCCATCATATCAAGCTCCAAATGTATCTCTCAAAACTCCCTCCATCAAAGGCACTTCATCATCCTCATCAAGACCTAATTCCTCACCATTCACATCATTCATAAAAAACTCATCACTCTTACTCACTCACTCTAGTTCGGGTGCTTTCACACCATTTGTAAGTGACTCATCCTCTTCCATCAATACATCAAACTCCTCAAGTCCACAAATTGCTTCATCATACCAACTACCAAATTTCCTTGAAAACATTTCACCCTATCTTGGGAATATGCCTCCTCCTCCAAGTATCTCACATCCACCTCCACCTAATACCTCTCTAACTCTTTCACCGAATGGTCCTTTGGAATACACTTCATCTACTCCACCACAATCCCCAAACATAGAACCTTCTCTTCATTACAACTTTCTAAACAACCACACCATTGGTTGTGCATGTTGTTATCATAACTTCCATCTCATCTCCTCCCTTAGAGATGAGCTTCACTACATGTTTGGATATCTTGAGTACCTTCTCTCTCAACAAAACACTTAACCAACTGCTCTTGCCTCATTCACCATTGGGTCCACCACCACCTCAACCACCATCATCCAACTAATCATCCCTACATGTCTAGTTGAATAATTTAAAAGGATTAAGTCGTGGATCAAGCATGCTCTAGGAAAATAGGATTCCTAGTTAGTATTATGAGATGTATTAGGATTATGTGATATTTATGAATGGTCTTGTATGTTTTTCATGAATGAATGAATGGATGATTAGGTTATGTTAATATGTTGTGATATTTATCATAGTTGACTTGAAAATGAACTAAAATTATTCAACCTTAAAAAATGGGAAGTTATTAAAATCACAACATTACTGCCAACCAAGTCACCTCCTGGTGGCGGTCCTTTAACGGACTGACGGTTCCCTAATCTTTAAGGGACTGTCCCCTCATTTATGGGACCGTCCCCAGTAGGAGCTAAAACTCAGATTTTCCTCTTTTGTTCTCTATCTAATTCATGCTCTATCTAATTGATTTCTCCATATCATTCTACATATATACATGTGCTTTGCTTCTAACTAGTTTTTGTAGCACACCACCATAGCGCGATCCCCGGTGCCCTCATTTAGGGGGAGCACTAAGTTAGGGGGAGTGATGAGTGCTCAAACACTCATCATTTTTATCGTATCTGGACTGCCAAAACATCAAAAAACACCCAAAAACGCATCAAAATACACAAATTATCCAAAAAGTGTGTTTTATATGTTTTAGATGCAAAATGTTTAAAAATAAATGAAAAACGAACAAAGTTTGCACAATTGGCAGTTTCAGTCCCTCAAGTTTCAAAATTTGGCAAAACTAGTCCCTGGAAGTTTAAAATGAAAGAAAAGTCAACCCAAGGCAAAGAAAAGTCAAAAATTATCAAAATAAGTCCTTGGGTGAAAAAGTTTGAGAAAATTACACTTTTACCCCTCAAAATCCAAAATTGACATAAATGGTCCCTGGAATTTCAAAAAATGGCAGAATTGGTCCCTGGTGGATTAATTTTGAAAGAAAAAATCATTTTTATCCTTGGAAAGTCAAAATGTGTTAAAAATGTCCTTGGGTAAAATATTTGTGGAAATTACAATATTGGTCCTTATGTGTTAATAATCCAAACGGATCCTTATTGTTAACATAAAACCCAAAACCAAATTAAACCTAAACCCACTCAAACCAGGCCCAAGTGCCCTTAGCCCACCCAAAACCCCCTAACCGTTCTAAATAACCCACCCCAGCCGCTGACCTGGTCAACTCCCACCATCTCCCCTTCCCAACTTCACACGTGACCTGCAACACCTCTCCAAACTCATCATCACCCTACTCTTTTTCACCACCTGTACACTCTTCCCCCCCCCCTGGCCTAACCAAACAATAACTAAACTCCAAAACTTACCCCACTGGCCTCAATAATCAAGGAAGCAGACAAAACCTTTTTTTGGCGCCAAGAATTTGAACGGCTGAGATTCCCGCCCCCTCATCCAATGGCTCAAGTCAACTCTGGGATTCACTTCCTAGGGTTCCAAAACCCTAATTGTGCCATATAAATGGAAAGAGAAGCAGCAGAACCAAGGAGTAGTTGTTAGTTTTATTTTCAGCTTATTTAAGTTATTTGTATTTTGTAATTTCCAGTTAAACTCAAGTTTGTAATTTGTTTCCCCTTCAATAATATCAAGTTTTCAGTTTATTGATCTTTTTTTTAGTTTAATTCTCAGTGTATTCAGAAAAATACAAAAAAAAAAAAAAAAAAAAAAAGAAGAAAATAAAAATAAATAAAAAAATAATAAGAAAAGAGAGAAGAAGCATGGAGCACAGTGAATACTTGATGGCTGTGGGTTAGTGAATCCGTGGGGGTTCAATAGGAGTTGTGATTTGGTCTTGGTTCTTTGATTTCAGCTTGGACACTTTTGTAAGCATTTTTCTTATATTTTGGAACTCAACTGTGTACTATCTTCTTGAATGTAATCTTTGTTGTTTCTTGTTTGTTTTATGTTAGATGATGTGTTTATAGTCTAATATCACTTACTTGTTTGTTGTTTTTTATAATTGTTAAGTTTCCTAAATTTTAGTCATATAGTGCAATCTTTGATTCCTTTGTTTTTTGTTGTTATTGTTGTTTGACACTGATCACTAGATCATAAATGATGATGATGTATGGTCTGTATATAGATTAGAGGATAAGATCACTGATTTGCTTTAAAATTCATCAAGTTGAGTGCTTTAAGTGGTGTTTGGATCAGTGGATTCAACCACTGAAACCTGAGTTCTAGTTGTTGTTTGTAGATTAGGCATATTACTTAGGTCAATTTGTGCTTGGTTCAACCATTGATTTGGTCATTTGTCACCTAAAAGTCAAAATCACCATCTCACCACCACCACAGTTAATTGTGGTGGTATTTAAGATCCACAATCTCCTAAATTGGCTTGTAACTAGTAGCTTTAGGCTAATTTAACTTTATTTCAACTATTTACATGTTATACAATCAGTAGATTAAGCCCAAATCTCAATAAAGTCAAGGAAGCAAGTTTTGTTCAAAAGTCAAAAGACTGTATCAGTTATTTTGCTCAAAGTTTGGACCTCTTTAATTTGCTTAATACTAGGTTTTAAGGTCTGAGATTTTACAAGAATAATCTTTACCACCTTGTTGATTTTTAAGATTTTTTCTAGATTTTATAGATTTTGTTTACTGGGTCCCACCAGGCCTCAAAGAGACCTGCAGGGCAAGATACTTGCCCTATCTCAACAGTTTACCCTCACACCACCACCTTTTGTGGTGGTTTGTGGCCACTACAGTGGTCCAAAGTGCTTGTTTTTGGTTCCCCTCAACCCCCCTCCTACCAGGGAGTGATTTTGAACCCTTTGTTTGACCCCTAGGATAGTAGGCCCCACTTGGTTTTGTCCCCAAACTCTGTCCCATAACTGCCTCAGAACACAAATAGCAAAGTGCTTATTTTGGCTTTTTGGCTTATTGAAGCTTATTTGTTGTTTGTTACTTGCTTATTATTGTTCATCATACTCAGAGAAACCAAATTTGATCATTGTGGACCCCACACCTCACCATTTGAGCATAAAATACTCCACAGTCAACAAAAGTCAACTGTGGGAGTAATAAGCACTTCAAGTGCTTATTTATTGGGTTTAAATAAAAGTGTTTTCAGTAAAAGCTGTTGTTTTTAGTTTATAATTAGTTTAGAAAAAGAAAAAAAATCCAAAAAACCAATTTTAAAAATAGTGATAGCTTCTATTTAATAGGATTTATCAATTTATTTTTCTTTTTAATTTATTTCTAAGTAATATATCACTTTTATATTTTTAGAAATTCTATTTTAGGTTAAAATAATTTTATAAATTTTTCCAGATTTTTATTTTGTCTTTTAGTGGTTTTTCTAATTAATTTTAGTTTAATTTAGTTTTAATTAATATTAATCAATTAAATAGCATAATTAGATTTTATATAGTATAACCTAGTTTTTATAATTTTTATAGCTTTTATTTTAGTTAAAACATTTTTATAAATTTTTCTAGGATTTTTACTGTTCATTTTCTATTTTTTTTAATATAATTAGTTTAATTAGTAATTAATAAGTAATTAGAATAATAATTAATTAATTAGCTTAAAAATACATAAAATTAACTTTTTATAATTTTTTAGGATTCCTGTAATGGTTAATTAGGTTTATAAAAATTTTCTTAATTTTCTAAGTCTTCTTAGTATTTTTAATAATTCTAATTAGTTTAATTAGTATTAAATAGATAATTAGTAATTAATTAATAATAAATTATTAAATAGTGTAAAAATAATTTTTATTTTTCTTAAAATTTTCTTTAATTATTAGGATTGTAAAAATATCAATTTTACACTTTTAACCCTTCCCGTCCTTCAGTTGTACTTTTTGTTTTGTGCGTCTGTATACGTTTTTTAATTAAAACGTACGTTTTTAGGTTTTAGCTTAAATCTTCGTAATCTAAATTCCCGTAATCAATCACGTAGCTTTCCTAAGCTATATTTGTTTATAATTTCCAAATAATTCTGATCATAAACCCTTTCTGTGAATAAACACCCGATCACAAAGCACGCTAAAGTTACATTTCACACCTCAACGGGATTTAACGACCCGGTGATACCTTATATTACCCGGAGTATTGATCTAGGCTATTTGACTTTGTTGACCATTCCTTGGTCAATGTAAGTTGGTGGTTTAGGCTCAATCAGCTTATATTCCATTGATCTTTTTGAGGATGCCCTATTCAGGATGATAGTATTACGTCAACATCGACGATACCCTTTCAAGGATGCTAGTGTTTCCTCTCCTCAACATCGACGACGCCTTTTTGATTCTACAAAAAGGGGGAGAAGTAACAGGAAAACTCTTTAAAAATTTATCAACGCATAATTTTACCTAAAATGAGTTTATATTTTGTAATCATCAAAAAGGGGGAGATTGTTAATACAAATAATGTCAAAAACGTTATGCGCATTATTCGATCTTTTTGTGTTTTGATAATCACAAAATATAAAGACATGTTACGTAAAGTTACGGTTAATAAGTTTTTAATCGAGGAAACTCGTTTCTTCCACGTAGCTACTACAACGTCACTTCAAGTTTCAGGTATGAACAAACTTTAAACCGTTATTAGTTAAGTGATCAAAGAATTTTATTTTCTTTTAAATGTACATTTTTAAGTTTGACAAAACATTTTCACAAAAGTATTTTTGTATTTTTAAAGAAATGTTTTATTAAGAAAATATATTCAAGATTCAAATTTGTAACAGCTATATTTCCCCCAAAAACAGTTGAGTTTTCACCAGATAAGTTTTCACCACGTCAGGACAAAAATGAGAGCGTCTATCGAGACGGTCCTTTAAAGTGGTTGGCGGTCCCTTAGTGATAAAGGACCGCCACCTATTTAAGGGACCGCCAACTTCTTCCTGTCGTGTATAAATAGTGAACTGTTTCTTTTCAGAAACAAGAGTCACACACACACACACACAAAAACTTTCTGTTTTATTTATCTTTCATCTTTGATCACTATAACATGTCGGTATATGTTTATAAGTGATTTCCTCTTATGCAAATTGCAAGAGAAGAACTCTCGACGTAGATGAAGATTCTAGATGTTATATGAGTCCACACACAAACGTAACAAAGTGTTGTGGTTCTAGTTTTCCTTCTATTTCATTATTGTAAATACTTTCGACTTGTGTGTGAGTCGAGGATGGAGTTATATGTGTGAACTTAGAAGAAGATGAAGATCCAAGAAGTCTTATAACTAGATTAGTTCATGTATTTGTTGTGAGGTGAGTGGTATCCTAGTGTGTAGGTTAGGACTTAGTTGAGTCTTTGTGTGAAGGCTTGGATCGGGTGATGATCCAAGTGTATCTTATGTAAAGGCTTAGATCGGGTGATGATCTAAGTGTGTCTCATGTGAAGGCTTAGATTAGGTGAAGATCCAAGTTGGACAAGAGTGCTTGTTCGTGTGGCCACGTGGACCTTGGAGTAGATTGGTTCAAGCTACGATTTGAACTCGACATTCCGCTTAGTGTCGTTAAACCTTGTGTAAGATTGTGTATGGATTGCTCCGCCTGAAGGAGTGTGTTGATATAGTGATTGATAACTCTCGAGTGTGGTACTCGAGGTGTGGAGTAGGACGAAGGAGTGAGCTTCGTGCCGAACCACTATAAATCGCCGTGTCTCTTTGGTTGTGTTCTTTCCATACTCTTTACATTACTTGTTTGTTTATGTTTGTTTGTAGCTTAATTGATATCACATAACAAGTAGAATTCAACAAGTTTGCAAAAGAATATTAACCGGACCTAAAAACGGCGAAATGTTTTAGCAAGTAAAAAGAAACGGTGAAACTATTCAACCCCTTCTAGTTTCTACAAGTTTTACCAATTAAAAATTCTTTTCAAAACTTATAGATCGACTTATGTCAATCTAGTTTTGACGTGTTAGATATTGATAGTATAAAAGCATATCAATCTAAGCCACGAGAGAGAGAGAGAGAGAGAGATAGAGAGAGATGCAACCACAACACAAGTATTTATAGTGGTTCGGCTACAAGGACACCTTCCTTGCCCTACTCCACTCCCTGAGTCACCTACTTGAGAGTTCGTAAAGACTTCACAACACAAACTCCTTTCACTTGGCGAAGAAGCCTTCACAACGTCGCTTACACTTTATCCGGTACAAAGCAAGATATCGGGCTTTTCCATGAGGTAAATCCAAACCTCCGTCGCCTACACTTTATCCAGTACAAGGATACCAAGTCCTTAGCATAGCGGACCAAACCAACACACCTAGCACAACATGACTAAAGGATCCAATGTCCTTTTACACCTAATGACTCCACACATCTACAACACCCTTTTAAGAAGAAGAAAGAACAAGATTCACTTATTTGATCTTAGAAGAGAAGAATCCAAGCAACTCATATCACGATGTTGCAAGTCTCGAAGAGGTCGTGATCTAGCCTTATGGAAGGAACCTAGAGAATCACAAAGAGAGACTACATAGATATATCCTTGGATCTGAGGTTAGAGAACTTAGAATGTAGAGAGAAGATATATCTAAGTGGGTTGAGAAACAAGAGAGAAATGGCTTACTATTTATAGGCAAAACTAAGCACTGTTCACCTGGATCCGGCAGATCCCTTCCCAAAGGGATCCGGCCAGTGTAATCCAAGGGATCTAGGTATCTGGTAGTACCAGTTCAGATTTTGGGTTACAATTCCAGGTTTTGGGTTATGGGTCAAGGTCCATGGGTCAAGTGATGTCATGAATGATGTCAAAGACATCTTAGGTCTTGGGTCATGGACGTTATGTTATGGGGTATAGACGTTGGGTCATGGGTCATAGGCTTTACCCATTTTAGATGTCATGCAATGGGTCATGGGTTGTTTGTTAAGCTCCAAGGTTTATGGTTTATGGGCTTGGTTTTTGGGTCATGGATAGTCCAATTCTTTTATATTTATTTTACAAGTAACATGTATTTTATAAAATGTAAGTAACTAGTTTACTTAATTGTTTTTATAAAATGGTTTTGATTTTATGTAAACTTATTAACTAAATATGTTTAAGGTTTATTTGTTTAATGAAATGAGTTAGTAAACTATTGGCTCAAAATATTACGTATTTTTTTTTGAATGGCTAATAATTTATTAACAGAAGGCTCCAAGAAGGAGGCCAAACAATACAAAGAAGGAAACAAACAGCAGACAACTAAACGTATTTTACTTATCTCGTTAAAATTATTTTAACGATTAAGTAACTAGTTTACTTAAGTGTTTTTTATAAAATGTGTTAATACAAATAATGTCAAAAACGTTATTTGCATTATTCGGTCTATATATGTTTTGATAATCACAAAATATAAAAACACGATACGTGAACTTATGGTTAATAAGTTTTTGATCGAGAAAACTCGTTTACTCAACGTATCGTCTACAACATTACTTCAGGTATGAACAAATATGATACCGACACTAGTAAAGTGATCAAAGTTTTTATTTTCTCAAAACTTGACATTTTTATGTGACAAACTTTTTTTTTTTACAAAAGTATTTTTGTAATTAAAAAGAAATGTTTTATTAAAGAAAATATATTTGAATTTCAAATATTCAAATAGCTATTTTCCTGCCCAAACCAGTTAAGTTTTTCACCAGACAAACTTTCACCATGTCAGAACAAAAACGGGAGCGTTTGTCGGGACGGTCCCTCAAATAGGGCGACGGTCGCTTAGTGGTAAAGGATCGTCCACCTTTATGGGACCGTCCCCCACCCCTACTGGCAGCTATACATACTGCAATGTTTATCACAGAAAAATAAGTCTCTTTGCACAAAAACTTTATGTTCTTTCTTTCCTAATTCTTTGATCACTATAACATGTCGGTATGTGTTTATAAGTGATTCTCTAATCCTCTACATCAAAGTTCAAGAGAAGAACACTTGAAGTCATCAAGAATCGATGTGTTATTGAGTCCATACACAAATGTAACAAGTGTTACGATTCTATTCTTCCTCCTACTCTCTTATTTGTATATGTCGTAATATTGTGAACCCGACTTGTGTGTGAGTCGTGACTAATTGTGTTAGGGTTAACTTGGACAAAGGTGTAAGTCCAATAAGTATTGTATTTAGAATAGGACTTGTAATAGTTCGGGTGTTGTGTGAAGGCTAGGACTTAGTGGAGTTCTAGTGTGAAGATTTGGACTTAGTAAAGTCTGTGTATGAAGGCTTGAATCGTGTGTAGATTCAAGTGACAGGAGTGCTCGTTCGTGTGAAGACTTTGATCGTGTGTCGATCTAAGTTGGACAAGAGTGATTGTTCGTGTAGCCACGTGGGCTTCGGTGTAGATTGGTTCTAGCTAGGATTAGGACTCGACATTCCGCTTAGTGTCGTTAAACTTGGTGTAAGCTTGTGTACGGATTGCTCCGCCTGAAGGAGTGTGTTGACATAGTGATTGAAAACTCTCAAGTGTGGTACTCGGAGAGTGGAGTAGGACGAAGAGTGGGCTTCGTGCCGAACCACTATAAATCTCGACGTCTCCTTTGGTTGTGTTCTTTCCTTTACTCTTTTCTTTACACACTTTACACATTTACATCTAGTTAATTTAATATCACATAACTAGCAAATCTAGCAACTTTGCAATATGATACGTGGGAATCGCACCAGGCTTTACCTCTCAAAGGATCTCGAGAAGTGACTCAGGCTTTTCTAGCTATATATTCTAGAGTCAACCACTTGTGAATGGTTGACTATAAAAGTCAAACTAAAGAAACCTGAATACAAATATATCCAAGGAGTTTAGTGTCCCCGGGTCGTTTATGTCCCTTGGAAGTGTGATATCCTGAGTTAGAACGGATCTGTGATCGGGAATTATTGAACAGGAAAGGGTATATGATTGTGATTACCCTAGGAGAAAAGAAAATAGCTTTAATAAGCTATATAAACAAAACCTATAAATAAGAAAACGTAAAAACGTAAAAGGAATTAAAAACGTACGCGACTGCGTACAGAGAAAAAGGTGAGTTTTAAAGAAAATAAACTATAGGGGTTAAAAATGAAAATTCTATAAACTTAAACTAAAAAGAAAATTAAATTAAAAAGAAAACTATTTTTTAGATTATTATATTATTTATTATTAATTTATTTAATTAATAACTATTTAACTTTTTAATTAAAACTAATTTAAATCAAACTAAAAATGATAAATACTACAACTTAAACTAAAAACTTGCAAAAATATTTTCTAAACTTAAATTAGAACTTGAAGAAAGTATAAAAAATAAAAATAAATGTTTTTGTCCTTTTATAAGCTTTTTATTAATTAAAAACTATTTATATTAATTATACTAATTAAACTATTTTGAATTACTAATAATACTAAATTAACTTAGAAAATTATGAAAAAATTTATAAAACTATTTTATAACCTATAAAAGCTATAAAAAATATAAAAACTAGGTGTTACTTTATAAAAACTAATTATGCTATTTATAACTTTCTTATTAATTAATTACTAATAAAATTAAATTTAATTATAATAAATACTAAATTACAAAATAAAAATCTGAGAAAATTATTAGAAATATTTTAACCTAAAAGGAAATTATTAAAAATATAAAAACACAACTTACTTAATAAAAATCTAAAAATGAAAATTAAAATTAAATTAAATTAAATAGAAACTATCACTTATTTTTATGTTGTCTTTTCTGGATTTTTCTTTTACAAAACTAAATTATACTTAAAAATAAACAACTTTTGTAAAAACAACTATTTTAAAAGCTAATAATAAGCACTGTGGAAGCTTAATGCTACCACAGTTGACTTTTGTTGACTGAAGATGGAAATAAACTCAAATGAGCTTATGTGGGACACACTATGGATAAATCTGATCTAAATAAGTATAATGGACTTGTCTAAGCTAAAATTTTCCAAATAAGCTCTGTAAATAAGTTGATAAGCAAAAATAAGCTATTCCAAAAACTAATTTGAACACAGAATAGGGACAGATTTTAGGGTCTGATTCAGGTGGGGTCCACAATGATTCAGGTCAAACAAAAGGTCAACACTTACTCCCTGGTAGGAGGGGGGTTGTAAGAAACTAAGATTATGGTGTGGGGCCCACTGAGGTGATCACAAATCACCACCAAAGTGGTGGTGATGGGTGAGTCTGCTGGTGCAGGGGAAGAGGTCTTCCCTGCAAGTGATTTTGAGGGTGAGTGGGGCCCAGGGTAAAAATGCTAAAAATACAAGCTCAGTAGGAACTTAAAGATGAGCTGATATACTATAAATTGAAAAAAGTATCACAGCCTTAATCAACTCTCATAAATCAAACAATTCCTTGAAATTTTGTAAAAATCTGAGATGAGCAAATTTTGACTTTTGATAAAGCTTGGTGTTTTGACTTTTGTGAACTTTGAATCTAATCTAATGACTGTAATTGAAGTATTAAGGTATAATAACACTTAATTAAGGTATCTTAACAACTATAGAACAGATTTGATGAGTCCATGATCTCAAAATCCTAACAGTGAAATAGTGAGAGTGATTTAGGGTGAGTTTTGACTTTTAATCAAAATAACTATGGTTTTTATTGTATAACTGAGTTATTAGAGCCTAGTGTGACTAGTTTCAACAACAATCAACAACAAATACAGCCTATGAGTCCTTGAACTCAGCAGATCCAAACACCCCTTAACCTAACTGTTTTGGTGGTTTTCAAAGCAAATCAATGATATGAAACTCTAAACTGATTTCGGACCTTAAAACATCATCAAAATAGATATAATAAACACAAAATAACAACAATAACAACAAAAGAACACAGAATTAAAAATTATGCTATTTGACTGTTTTGAAGAAAACTTAACAACTTAAGAAAACAACAAACAAGCTACTGATATTAGGCTATAAACATATCAAACAACATATAATAAGCAAGAAACACAAAGATTACAGATATATAAGATAGTAAACAGTAAATTATTAAAATACAAGAAAATGCTTACAAAAGTGTCCAATTGTGAATACTGATTAATATGGGCTTCAAACAGAACTTAGATTACACCTATGGCTTACCATAAGCTTCTAATACCCCTCAGCAATCCAAATTTCACCCTGCTCCACTTGTTCTTTTTTGCAAACAATTTTCTCCAATATTTCTTTTTGTGATTTTTGAGTTTATGTATTACAACTACTTTTAAGGTTTCTAAAAGCCTTAGAGCTTTTGTCAGGAGCCTAAGTGACAATTTGAAGTCCTCTAAACAGCTATAACAGACAGGGTAAGTAAATGACAATTTTAAGTAAAGAGACAATAAATTAAATGACAAGTATTGAAATATTATGAAACTACAAACTGTAAATAAGGTTTATTACAATTTGTCAAAGAGTAATAAGATCCTTGAAAGCAATTAAAAGACAGTAATTAAAGATAAGCAATTTAAAAGTTGATCACAAATCGTATTCTATGATATGGCTTCACTTCTGCCTTCTTTCTTTCTTTATTATAACTCAAAAGCATCCCACTAGCTTCCTCACACTTTCCCACTTCAAATTGAGGCCATTGGACTGGTCAATTACATCTTGGCCGTTTAAACTGTTTTGGCGCCAAAGTCTCCTAGGTTGCTTGCAGCCTGATATAGTTCAATTAAAGAACTTTGGATTGTAGTAGAGACTTAGGGAACAAGTTTGAGATAAGTTTGAGGCAAGTTGGAGTGGTATTGGTGAAAACAGGGGAAGTAGTGGTAGTTTGGAGGGAAAAGCTGTGAAAACAACATTTAATGGAGCAGGGTTAGGTGTAGGGTGGTGGAAGGGAGTGGGTAGTGAGCTGTAGTGGTAAGGTGGAGGTGCAAGGAGGCCAAATACCACCTGGTATGGTGACTGGGTGGTTTGGGGGAGATGGTGAACAGTGATGGCGGGGTGGTGGTGTTTGACCAGGGTCAAACCCTGGTATTACTATAAAGGGGGGTTGGGCTGAGGGTGGACTGGGCCTAGGAGTGGGCTGGGTGAGGGTGTTTGGTTTATTATTTGGTTTGGATTGGATTAGTAATAAAAAGGGTCCGGTTTGGTTTATTTTTACACAAGGACCATTTTTGTAATTTGAGCAAAGTTAAGGGGCTGGAATTGTGATTCTCCCAAAGTGTTTTAAAGGACTTAACTTGCCAAATATGATAAACCAAGGACCAAATTAATGATTTTTTCCATTTAAAAATATCCAGGGACCTTTTCTGTAATTTCTCAAACTCCAGGGACCATTCTTGTAATTTTCTGAAACTTGAAGGGTTAAACCTGCCAAATATACAAAGTTAACACAAGGACCAAATATGCCATTTATAAATAGTATAAGGTTTATTTTGATTATTTTCTTATTTTTAAAACTTTAGGGACTAATTTTGACACTTTTCAAAGTTTAGGGACCAAAGTTGTAAATATGTGATTTTAAACTTTAAAGGACTATTTCTTACAACTTATGAATCCCAAGGACCTTTTATGATATTTGAACAAGTTTTGATTGACCAGGGACTAGTTTTGCCAATTTGTCAAAGTTCAGGGACTGAAACTGTAAATTAAGTATATTTTACATGTTTTTCATCAGTTTTCATCCCTTTTGCACTTGAAGCACCTAAAAACACAGTTTGGTGATATTTCCAGTATTTTAAATCATATCAGTATGTTTTCAGATGTTTTGTAGCTTAAATGTGACAGAAATGATGAGTATTTTAGACACTCATCAAGAAGCTTACAACCCCCACCAGGCAGTGTACCTGATCGTTATAGTATAGTATAGTGACAAGTACCGGGGGATTGATCGTTCAACTAGGAATAGTTTCGCTAGGATTAGAAAACCTAAATACTAGTTCTAAAGATGAGGGATGATTATTTTTTGTATTTTTATATTTTTTTAGAAAGCAAGTAAAAATCTCGGGTTTAAAGGATTTGGGCGGAATTAGTTGCTAGTCAACTAACCCAATACTAAAGATGCAATCAAAATAAAATACTAAAAATGAAAATAAACTAAATTAACTAAGGTTGTGAGCAATAAGTGGAGAAAATGTGTTTACTTAGATTTCACTACTCCCTAGATATCTTTTACACGTTAATTACTTGTTATAGTTGCGTGGATGACGGATTGTATTCCTTAATACCATTCATGGGGTGGCGCACTTAATTCCCCAATCCTATGAGTGCCTACTTCACTCCTATGTCGAGCCGGCTAAGAAGCTCCTAACATGGGATCATTAGAATTTACTCATGCATTAAATACAACCAATAAAACCTAGTGCACGTCAGTTCATGTTTCCTAAGACGTTCAAGCATGTTACCATTTGGAGATCTGCCAGTTTTCTTAAGCCTAACATCTAATTCATTCATCCAATACAACCATAAACAAGTAATCAACACATAATTAGCATCTAGGTTTCATTAGATCCAAGCAAACACAAGATAGATCTAGCCTAGCATGATGGAATTAAGACAAGAACAAGATATAGACAACCAACACATAGACATATTGATTGAATTAAAAGAATACTTATCTCAATTACACATGAAAGGGATCAAGGGCTGAAAACCCTAGAAAAACCTGTAAAATTCGTACCAAGTTCGGCCTTAGGGTTTCTCCAAAACTTCTCTCCTTTTAATGTGAAAATTAGAAAACTATATATAGGAAATAGGGTCGGATGGCGTCAAGAACAAATTTGTGACGCCATCATCTCGCCGCCAAAATACTCCTCGGACTGCCTTGATCTACTTTTGACGCCGTCATGTGTTATATGTTTTCAGGCCGTCATGCATTTTACTCTTGACGCCCTACCTTGTGACGCCGTCATTTCTGTACTGGATCGTCATGGAAATTACTCTTGACGCCGTCGGGATTTTCTTCTTGACGCCGTCACCTACTGTTCCCAGCAAGGAAAATTAAGACTTTGGCGTTTTCTTCACTTTTATGCTCCAAAAACGTCTGAATTGCTTCCTTTTCCAGATTTCTCTCCCAAAGTACCTAAAATCACAAAAGGAACGATTTAGGGTGATATTTGATCAAATAAATTCAATTCCGGAAATGACCCCCTAAAAGTGGTTCATTTTTCGCCTCATCACAATAAAAACATAAACGGACCTAACGGAAGCAAAAACGATTTTAATAAGTAATTATAAACGGTGAAACTATTCAACCCCCCCTTCTAGTTTCTAGAAAATGGTTTTGATTTTATGTAAACTTGTTAACTAAATATGTTTAAGATTTATTTGTTTAATGAAATGAGTTAATAAACTATTGGCTCAAAACATTACGTATTTTACTTATCTCGTTAAAATGATTTTATGTTTGTTATCGACAAAACATTATAAGATCGTAAAATATAAATAAACATTTTTAAAGTTTATTTGTATCAACACAAACAACTAAACATATAAGAAACATTACATATAACTATAAAAATCGATATAGAAAAATATTGAAATACTAGACAAAGGTGGGGCAGGTTGGTTGTTTCGGTTTGGTTTTTCACATGCAACCCAAAATCTCCTCAAACATTTGGTTTTTAAAAAGGTTGAAATGACCCCTACGGTTTTTCAATTGGGAGGGGGGGGGGGGGGGGTTGGTACGGTTTTTTTGTTTTTGTATGATTTATAGATTTTTATGCTTAGAGGTAGATGGATAGAGAGGGTCGCGCCAACCGGCGGTACCAACAACATATGGTGCAAGGGCGACACTGTTTTGGAGCCGTCTCAAACAGCCCACACGATCCGTTATTTTTATTGTTATAATTTAACATTTAATAACGGCTAAAAAAAGGGACGTCGGGTGGTTAAACTAGCATTTTTTGTAAATAAATTCTCATTTTTTTTCTAACTTGTTACCCTTTAAAAAACTATGAATACTCCATTAATCTTCTGAGTTTTACACACATTTTTACATTCATTTCTACCTCTAAACTCAACAATTCTTCTTTTATTTCTACCTCTAAACTAACAAAAATGAATCCCAATTAACAATGGATCAATCAAATGCTCGCCAACCCCCAAAACAAAATACCGAATTCCTCACCTTCCTCTAATCCAAACACACCAACATCTGAAAGTTCCATCACCTAAAATGCCAACTAACTTCCACCATTCGGCTCGTTATACCAAATCCCAAACCAATTTTCCATCTTTAACCCATTTGCTAACAACTTACACCCGAATAACTTCAACTATGGCAATAGTTTCAACTTCAACAACAATTCCAACAAACTCAAATTTTCTAACAATCTCAACAACAATTCCAACAAACCGAAGCCGAGGGCCGTCGTCACCCAAAAACGTTCCAAGAGCAAAGCCAAGAAACCTCGAGAAAAGAAAACCATATATGTCGTACGCTTTAAATTCAAAACGAAGAGTTAAATTTGGTGGAATGTTACATACTTGTATTTGATGATCTGAATGTCGGCTCCGACAAAAACAATGATACGTTTTGGTTCAAAGTTCTCAACCAATACAATGAAGTCTAAATGTCAATGATTTCAAACTCATCCACCACTTCTGGTTCACAAGAAATGTTTCACGAAATGATGCCACAACAATTCGCTTTAGACCATGAGGCGAAGATGGAACAAATGAACCGCGAAACTATAGCGAGAATTGGGTTTCTCTAATCTCAAACACGGAACAAGGACATAAGGACGCTTGCAATCAACACCAATGACATGGAACCGGTGGACGTTGCTATCATCGAGGCGGCCAAAAAAGAATTTCAGGCCAAATATTATCACCAAAACTAGTTTAGTTTATGTGTTTTTATTTTTATGTATTTTCTTTTTATTGTTTTTACTATTTTATTTCTTTTTTCATTATTAATGGAATTTTAATTTAGTTTGATGTGTTGTTTTATTTGAATAAATGGTAAGGGAAAAAAAACTATTGAGTATATGAATGTCTTATAACACCAGATATCGAAGAATGGTGTTTTTATGTTGAGTTATAGATTTTGAGAATTTGAGTTATAAGAAAATAGTTCCGATGTGACAATACTTTTTTCTTATAATATAAGCTGCTCGAAGTACCACATGCTCTTGTACCCCTAAGGCTTCTCACAGTGGTGACCTATGTTGCATGATCTTTCCGGCTGGCACCTTAGCATTCTCTCTCCTCAACCCATATTCATCTCTCTCATCACAGTGGCAACCCATACTGCATCTTTTTTTTAAACATTTTTTTAACACAAACACAAATTTTATTAATAAAACGTAAATATTACATAAACGAAACTATACGAAATGAAAACCATTACAACTAAATGAAAAACTTAAACAACCAAAAATTAAACAAGTGAACACTTATTTAAAAACTAATAATTTAGCTTGTGGCGTTCCTTGATTTCCGCCTTAATTCGCATAAGTTCCTCTCGTTGTCGTTCGGGCAAATTTGGGTCGATTGCCGAATTGTAGAAAATCAATTCTTGATCCCGTTTGATATTTCTCAGGAGTTCCTTTTGTTCCTCCTGGCATTGCAAGAGCTTTCGTTGATATTCCAATTTTTGTTCTTTGAGCGCTAGCAATTGTCTCCACGACTCATCACGCTCTTTACCTTTTTCCTTCTTTGACGGTCTTGATTTCCACAACTCCGCTAGTAGCCCACTCATGAATGATTTTGATGTTTCACGAAAGGAGGAGGTGGATGATTTCCTCCTTGCTCTGTCACGACCTTGTGGTCGTGATTCTCTAGTATCATCCTCCGTTTCATCATCGTCATCATCCAAGTCTTGAAAATTTGGGGGGCCTTGTGTTGACCCCGACGTAGTTGTTGAACCCTTCACTTTCTTTCGACTGCCCGATTGGAAAAGGGGTATCTCTTCCTTCCAAGCATCATGCCCCCTCAAAACTTTCCAACACTCCACAATAGTGAAATCTTGACCGTAACGCGCACGATACTCCAAAAGAGCTTTGGACATATCGTCAAGGTTATTCTCACCACTTCCATGCGTCCCCTTGACATTATCAACAATAGCACCAAAATTCGCAACTTGACAACGAATTCTAGTCTTCCATTTGGAAATGATCGAATTGTATGTCCGGTCTGAACCAGTTTCTCTCCAAAAGTATGCTACCACTTTCTCCCAAAATTTGTGCTGATTCATAGAGGTTTTTTTATTTATTTTTTTTTTCAGAAAGAAAGATGAAAGCTTTACAAAGAACGACCTCTTCTCTGCTAGACCATGGTTCAGCTTTTTTGGTTGGTTCGGGTTCTTTGGCTTTGGCTTTGCCTTTCGCCTTTGTAGCACGCGAAGGCTTCTTTGGCTTGACGGGTGATGTCTCTTCGATTTCGTCATACTCATCGTCATCAACGGGCATAGAACTGTGGAAAGAACCGTGGTAGGAATCGTGACCCGAACCTTGCCCAATCGAAACATCTTGACTCGGGTGGTCTTGGCTTGGATAGTGTTGGGTCGAATAGCCATAGTTATGATAGTCTTCCTAATCATCCAAATTCATATCAAGATTAGTAGACCGAATCGGAGAATGTTCTTGATACGGTTGGGCACAATGCAAGGAATCCATGTTAGGACGATAAGATGGCTCACTAGGTTCTTCGTGATGATCAACACGTTGTGGTGGGACAAAAGGACGATGAACGGAAAAAAAGTTTTCTCTTTGCACTACAAAAAAAGGGGCTATAGTGACGAGAATTTAATGACGACTTATATTTTTCGTCACTATTTAGTGACGATATAGAATTGTCGTCACTCTATATCGTCACTTGCATGTATTAGTCACGAAATTTTCGTCACTCATCTTTGGATTAGTAGTCACAAAAAAGTTGTGTCACTAAGTTGACACAATTAAACACAAATCCATATAAATGCCTTTCAAGGGAATCGAACCATACAACCTCACTGAATTATTATGTAATTGAAATCAATATTATTATGCCTTTTCGTATCCATATTAAAAACAATAGTATCTTACAACCTTCACGAGAACCACACTGGGAAGAATTTGGATTTGAAAAAGTCATCGGATACAACCCGAATAAAAAACACGTGGATCTACAACCCGACCCGATTTAAAATTAGGCAAAAATTCAATAGAACAGTTACGCGGATCTAAACACGATTCATTCTTCACACACTAAAAACCATGGTGGATCTTCTCACAATTCATTCTTCACACACGGTTTGTGTTAATATTTTGCTGTAAAATTTCGCTCATATCATCGGTATATCTTATCTCTAATCCCTAATTATTTGATTGCTTATTTGAGTTAGTGAGCTTATTTGCTTATTTGATTGCTTATTTTGATGTTTTTGAGTTAATGAGCTTATTTGATTGCTTATTTGCTTAGTTTACTTGCTTAGTAGTGTAGAATTTGTGTATTTTGCTCATGACTAGTTAATTTGGCGATTAAGCTACACTAGGTTTTGTTTTGATTGGGTGATTGATGCGTTAGTTAAAATTGTGCTTGTAATCAAATTACTCCAATACTTTTGTGACAGTAGAATTACTTTGATTAATCTACACTAGGTTTTATGAGGTTTGACTGATTTTTAATGGTATGGAAGACGGAAAATTAAAGCTGTTATGATACACGGAAAATTAAATTAACTTCGAACCAGAGTATGTTAAGCTGTTTTAGAAATAAGCAACCAGAGTATGGTAAGCTGTTTTAGATATAAGTTATACAACCAGAGTATGTTAAGCTGTTTTACAAATAAGCATGTTAGTTAATAATCAATCCAAAAACTATCTTCTATATTTTGTATCTGATGCAACATAAACTGATAAACTGTTTTTGTAAATTTAGCATACTGAGCAGCTGAACTAACTTACTAATTAACATAAACATAAACATAAACCTAAACTGTTTTGCAACATACCTTTTTGAATTGATTTGTGGCGTTTGGCACATATTATCTGTACACAGTTTAAAATGCTTTAGAACTGACGTTCCAATAATAAAAAAACTGATAAACTGTTTTTTTAATTGATTTTTGGCGTTTGTGACGTTCCAGTTGGCAGGCGCGTGGGGGAGACATATTTCCCCCATGTGTATGAGTTTCTCATTTAGCTATGAGAAAAAACTAATGTGTCAATTGTAAATGAGCCGTTGAAGTTAATGAGTGAGGTTTTGGCGTTGTGTGATTTTATATAGAAGTGATTACTTTCTATAGTTTAGGTTATTTTGAATCGTGATTTAATTGATAGAAGATGTTCCAGCGTATTATTTATTATGCGATGCTTGATCATGGTTTAGGACGTGTTTGCTAGTTATAAGTTGTAAAAGAGGAAGAGTTATGTGCTTATTGAAAAAGAGGTTTTCTGCTATTTCTGTTAATTCTTTTATGATTATAGAGTACAGCAATATAGAACTCTTGTTTACAACTAACTTCAGTAAAACAAAAACAGGAATGGTCTTGTTAAACTCTTTGATCTTTGTGCTTATTTTGATAAGTTTTCAACCATTGTACTTGATCAAATCATTTTAAACGGCACACTCACCTCATCCTATCTATACATCTTCTTATCTCATTCTCTCATAAGCTCATTTTAGGTTATATGATGAACATGTATTTCAGTTATTGGACTATGTCATACGTATAGAAACTAGTATTGCTTGCATATATTATGATAAGGAGTTTAGGTGTTTGTTGAAATTATATATCATACGTTATTTGGTTGAGTATTCTTTTCTGAAAATGATATGTTTCTTATATATCGTAGGCACTTTTGTTACTTAAAGTAATCTTGAAGTGTTCCATTTTAAATTAATACTAAGTATGTACATTGTGGTTTATGCTTTTTGATAACCAGTACACACACACACACACACAAACGCACGTACTTAATGAGCATTCTCTACTTGTCTTTTGCAGCCCAACTCTGTTGTAAAAGCGGCATTTTTTCACTCACGCGTAGCTGAGGTTATTATTTTCATTTTTAAATTCATTTCATCTGTTTCAGTTAACTATGAAGTTGAACATCCAATATCTGAATATAATATAAAATCATCCTTACCCAACCACCAAACCGAATTATACGGATCCGTTTGTACACTTCCCATTGTAAAAGTTCATCTTATACTTTTTGCATATTTTGGACTATTAGGTTTCTATGAGAATCTCAATACTTCTGTAGACCCAATATGACACCTTTAGACTTCTCATATGTATGAGTCAGGCAATGTCATAAAACAGATGGGTATGTTTGGGTCAAAAGAAAATTAGTTTTGACTTGCAGCTAGGACAGGCATACTAGTTACAAACTGATTTTTTTAGGATTCATGGCTACTATTTGGTCATTTCGATCTTGCATTTAGTTTCAGGTTAAATGTTGACAAATGGGACTCATATTCAGAGATGATATGCTGCAACTCCTCAAATATTTACTTGGATGAAGCAGCTCCTCCCACTTAGTTTCTTGCAAAGATTGGCAATTTTTATTTTTAGTAGGTAATGGATGGGTTGGTATTGCTCTTTTTTTGTTAGGAACATGATTATTGGTAGTTTGTGTGCATAAAATGTGTTGTTGTATTCGGATCAAATAGTATTTTATGACACTACTGAAATTAGTATTTTAAAATTTCAATGCTAATTATTAGTTTTTCCAGCTTAAAACACGTATGTAGCATAAATTGAGCACCTGTTCTATTTCATATGATAGCGACAACCTTTTGTTCTCTCTAAAACCGACAGCAAGTGACGAAATATTTCGTGACTAATTCCAGCAAATAGTGACGACTTTAGTAACTTTAGTGATGAGATTAAGTGACAAAATGGGTTGTTACACACCAGTAAGTGACAACTTTAGCTCGTCACTAATTTTAGTGTCAAATTCCAATTTCGTCACTATTAACTTAGTGACGGAGTTATAGTGACGACAAGTGACGACCTTGATTTTCGTGACTAAGTTGGTTTAGTGACGAATTTTCCACTATTAGTGACCATTTTCTAATCGTAACTAAAGCCCTTTTTTCTTGTAGTGTTGATTGACTTGAGGTAATTGTGTTAGATATTCAAAAGATTGTGGACGAAAGCGTATGTTCCTTGTTGTGGTGGTGTTATGCCGGTTAGTTCAAAGGTGTTTTGCGGAGAGAAATTTATATCCGGTGCATTTTGGGTTAGTCGGGATCGTCGGTTTTTTGATTGTGGAGTGTTTTTCTTTGACAGTGTGTGTTTTTTGATGAGAATTTGAATGAATTGTTTTTGAAATTGTGTGTTTGAAAGTGGGTATTTATAAGATGAAAAATGGTAAATATTTTGGAAAAAAAGGTTTTTTTTTTTTTTTTTTTTTTTTTTTTTTTTTTTTTTTTTTTTTTTTCAAACAACGGTTTGATTTTTTTAAAAGTGGTAATTGTGTTGGAAAGTATTGCTTCAATATCGATTGGCTACACGAACGATTTGTGGTATCTAGCTTGACCGGCGATCGATATGCATTAAACCCACATTGGGACGATCGATGTTGGAAATCGATCGATCGACCATCGATCGATATGTTCCGGGCAGTGCTAGCAGCCTAAGAGCATAAATTTCACATCCACTTCGAACATGGCACTCAATTTGTCATAGCCACTTGTGCGTCACCACACCTTTTGGTTCATCTATTTCATAAATAGCCACTTAAGTAGCATGGAAAAAGACGAAAAAAAAAAAAAAAAAACTCTTTCTCTTTTTATTTTTTAACTGATTTTTGTGTGAATGTAGTGTTTTAGTTGGGTTTGGTGAGCCCAAATAGCACGTGAAATGACACATAGTGAAAGGGTGTTTTGATGTATGAGTGTTAAAAGTGAGTGACGCTAAAGTGATACTAAAAAATAAAAATTGGTATGTCATCATACGTGATGCTCTAAATGCTACTAGTGTATATACTACTTGTACATTGTCCGGATCCATAAATTAATAACAAGAAAAACAGGAACTTAAAACTCCCACCAAAATTGACAAAGTCAGACTGATAAAGACAACAATGCAAATTGCTTCACTTTCCACCAATCAAAACACACAACTCACATTCACATTCTCTCTATATATGCACACAATTATTAACATTTGTAACTAACTATATAATACCATTTTGATTATTTTCTCTCTCTAAATATTTGTTTAAGAAAAAATACAACCAACGTCTCCTTTACTTCACATTATTTGATTTGATTGTGTTGGTTGTGGTATCATAGTTTTAATGTACTTGGAACATTAGATCAAGTTAAGATTTGGTTAAATGGAGCAGAAACATATGTTGTTGTCTGCATTGAGTGTTGGTGTAGGTGTTGGTGTTGGTGTTGGATTAGGTGTAAACAAATGGAGTAGTGGTGGTGTCGAGGAAGGTGTTACGGCTGCGCAAATTGAGCACGAGCTTCTTCGACTTATTGTTGATGGTAGAGATGAGAAAGATACATTTAAGGAGTTTCCTTATTATCTAAGGTGATAATGTTGTGCTAGTTCATATAATGTTTATGTTTATTTTTGGTACCTTATGAGAACACTAGTTTTCTATTGATTCTGCAAAAGTGGAGTTGTTTAATAGATTATGCCATAATCACAAAGTGGTCACTGACTCATTTCAACAAAAAAGTTTAAGATATATATGTAATATATTGTGAAATATGATGCAAGTATTAAAAGCAAATTTGGTTTATGTCTACTAATTCAAATTCATATATAATTGATATCACCAAATATTGAGACTTTAGAAAATGGTTCGATAAATGTTTTGTTCTGGCTGTTCTGATTCTTTGTGAAAGACTTGTCATTGTAGAAGTTTAAATTTTAATATATTATCACCGGTATATTTAAATAAATAATTGTCATTGACTATAGTGCACTGCTCAAATCCCACACTACTACACTAGTTTAGAGTGATTTGAATAAAAGTATGTTTTTAGTCCATGAAATAACTGAGAACCAGCTAGTGATCATTTCTATTGTTCATTTTATTATATATGTACTGTCCTAGATTTATATCGTGCGAATGAATCTGTCTTAAATGTAAGGTGATATTATACTACAAAGTTTGATTATTGTAAGCCTCAAAGACCTTCGTTTTCTTATTCCAATAACAGTGAACGGACACGATGGTTATTGACAAGTGCTGCATATGTTCATTTAAAACACTTGGATGTTTCTAAGCATACCCGAAATCTTTCGCCTACAAGTAGAGCTATATTGCTCTCAGGACCTGCTGGTAAGTCGTTTATTCCCCTACATTTTAAATTTTATAACTCATTTGGTGCCAGATTAAATTAACTGACTTATATTTGTATTATATCTTGAAGAATTTTATCATGAAAAACTTGCAAAGGCTCTGTCACATGAGTTTGAAGCTAAGCTGCTTGTGTTAGACATCGTTGACTTTTCTGGAAAGGTAATTCCCAAACTAATGGTGTTTTACTTTTCTTTAATTCAGAATATAGTATTATGCACTAATATTCGGCAGTTCTACAGATGCAGAGCAAGTATGGTGCATCTAAGAAAGACTCGGTAAGTGCAACAAAATGTTACCATAAGGGTAGATCTTATAGTTAAACGTCTTTCACATTAACTTGCATTACTAAGCAAATTGTTAATGACTATGTTTGAACATAAATACTATCTGATAAAGTTTTATCCTTGTATAGTTTGTTAAAAGGTCAATCTCTGACATGGCATTGGAGCGAGTGTCTAGTTTACTTGGATCGTTCTCCACAGCAAAGGAAGATGATGGAGGTATGATTAGAATCTACACATTATGCTTTTAGGTTATGAAATTCTATAAATAGATATTGTGACAAGTTTAGTTGTAACTTGGATAAGCAGTTGTCTTTACTTATTTTCCTGTTCCTTTGAGCAATTTCATATGATAATTTCGGCTCACTATTTTCACTAGCTTCAAGTACGCAAAGCATCAGCTCATCTACCAAATCGAGGTATGGTTGACAAGTCAATATGATCTGATCACCTAAACATCATCTTACAGTTAATAAAATGACTGCCATTATCAACTTTGCAGGAGTACTGAAATCATTAATCATCCTACAAAGATCCATAGGAATTCCTCTGTTTCTTCTAATACGAGTCTAGGTTGGTGTTTTTGTCTCCATTACTTCATTATTAGACAAAGATCAAGAATATATATTTATTTATATCTTACTGATCTTTGGAATTATGCTTCTATTCTTAGCTTCTCTCAAGCGTGTGAGCAACTATCCTTTCGATGAGAAAGCTTTTTTGCAAGAACTTTACAAGGTAAATCCCACTAATGCCTTCAAATGTCACTCAAGATATATGCGGCTAAACTAGATTTATTTTTCAGGTTCTAATGTCTTTCTCTGAAACAAACGGCATCATTCTCTATATAAAGGATATAGAGAAATTTCTTCACTCGCCACGAGCATATAAATTGTTTGATAAAATGTTGAAGAGACTATCGGGCTCCACGTTAGTTATTGGGTCCTGGATGCCCGACAAACTTGACCAAATTGGTGAAGTCAGTGAGAAAATTGGTAGCTTATTTCCTTATAATATTGACATAAAACCACCCGAAGACGAGTCTCTTTTAATAGATTGGAAAGCACATTTAGAAGAGCAAACAAAGAAATCCCAGTTTCAAGATAATATGAATCATATTGCTGAGGTGTTGGCAGAAAATGATCTCGAGTGTGATGATTTAGGTGCCATTTGTCATGCCGACACAATGTTTATCAGTAATTACATACAAGAAATTGTCATATCTGCAATTTCTCATCATTTAATGAGTCATAAGGAGCCAGAATACAGAAATGGGAAGCTCGTCATATCATCTACGAGGTACAAACCTATATAAATATAATCTTCGTTGATAAAAAACCATTAAAAAGATGTCTAGTTACTTATATATTACTATTTTCATAGTTTGTCACATGGATTGAGCATCTTCCAAGAGGATAATTGTGGTGGAAAAGATACTCTAAAGCTCGAGAGTAAGGCTGACTCATCTAAGGTAGGATATAAATATATTGCTAAGATTACATTATTCAATATGGTAAATCATGCTCACTGTTGTCTTATAATTTAATAAGGGACCAGAAGGGGAGGAAAATGTTTCATCAAAATCTGATAACAAGAATGAGACAGAAAAATCAGTTCCTCCAAAACCGGTACGTCTTGTGTTACTATATTTATAGGTTATAAAAGGGGAGGGATCGGGAGCTTAGGATATATTATTACCGAAGGAAGTATAAATTGGTGTTTGGATGTGCATAATGTTTAAAAAATTTGTTTGGACTTGCACCTTCTGTTTGAAATATTGGTTCTGAGATAATGTTTGGCACATTGTGAATTGTTATTAACTAATACATGTAATAGACAAAAATGTAAAAAATAATAAATTCTTCTGAAATTCGATAATGAATCTCCCAAGTCAAGTTCAAAGAAGGGTAAATACTAAATGAGCAGATGCAGATCAATTTCACGTTAACTCACAATTATGTGATAAGCACTTATTATACGTAAATCCAAACACCCCCTAGCAAAGCTTCAAAAGTGGCATAAACCACAAATATTTTCTTCAAATTTCTAACTGAAAAGTTCATGGTTCACCTTACACATCACCAGGAAGTTCCCGACAATGAATTTGAAAAACGAATAAGACCAGAGGTCATTCCAGCCAATGAAATTGGTGTAACATTTTCAGATATTGGAGCCCTTGATGAAATAAAAGAAACGCTACAAGAACTAGTCATGCTTCCACTTAAAAGACCTGATCTTTTCAATGGTGGACTACTTAAACCATGTCGTGGTATTTTACTATTTGGCCCTCCTGGCACCGGTAAAACCATGCTAGCAAAGGCAATAGCTAATGATGCTGGAGCAAGCTTTATTAATGTATCAATGTCAACTATTACATCAAAATGGTTTGGAGAAGATGAGAAGAATGTGCGTGCTTTATTCACACTTGCGGCAAAAGTGTCTCCAACAATAATATTTGTTGATGAAGTTGATAGCATGCTTGGGCAAAGAACAAGAGTTGGAGAACATGAAGCTATGCGGAAAATAAAAAATGAGTTCATGTCACATTGGGACGGATTGTTGACTAAACCTGGTGAACGGATTCTTGTTCTTGCAGCTACTAATAGACCCTTTGATCTTGATGAAGCCATTATTAGGCGGTTTGAACGCAGGTATACTTCCTTTCTTTTTTGATGTGCATTGTACTCTTCATACAATACGGTTCAATAAAGTGACTTTTTGAGTCATTTATTTATGAATAATTTCATTTGGGCCATGTTAGAAGAGATGGCTCACATGGGTCGAAATGCATCCTAATTGTGTTAGTTGGTGGCAACATGTTCTGGCTCAACCAAACCCAATCCTGTTACCTGTTACCCAACTTGCTCGTTTCTCCACTGTTAGTATGTGGCAACATGCCTGGATGTTTCCGGGTAACCGAGTTAGCTAATATATGAATATGGGTTCAACATGAAACGGTACATTTTAGTACAGTAATAGTTTAATCACGGAATAAATTTTTTAAAAGGCTGTTTGTATAAAAATATAAAGATTTTGGGTGACGTTCAACCCGTTTCATTTTAGATCATATTTGTGATCTGACTTGTTTGAGATACAACAAACCCAATTACCCAAATTGACCCATTCATAACTGAATGGGTCAAAATCATTTCCTCTAAGTATGCTACTATTTACTTGTATCTCTTTTATTAATCTTGGAGTTACTAGGCAATCTGAGTTTAAGAAGCACTGCTTAGAAGCATTGTTTATCTGTACAGAATCATGGTGGGTTTACCATCTGTGGAGAACAGAGAAATGATCTTGAAAACACTCTTGGCGAAAGAGAAGATTGAAGACCTGGATTTTAAGGAGCTTGCAGTAATGACAGAAGGATATAGCGGAAGCGATCTTAAGGTTTGTTATATTATCACTAAATTCAATATATACACATATAAACTGGCAAAGAGTGTTGGCATTAACTGCTGAAACAGAATTTGTGTGTAACAGCAGCTTATCGACCCGTGAGAGAGTTGATGCAGGAAGAGAGACAAAAAAATATCGTACGTATTTACTTGACATAAATGTCATTTTTGGCTTTGACGCACAACTAAGCTATTTATCTAATTATTTATGATATAAAAGGACAAGAAGAAAAGTGATGAAACAAAAGCTTCGGAAGATGCCAAAGACACGAAAGAAGAAGGCGAAAGCGTTATTAAACTGAGACATCTAAACATGGAAGATATGAGGCAGGCAAAGAATCAAGTAATAAAACATTAACCCTTGTGTAGTTGACTAGTCGGTTAAGTAACTGTTTGACTTTTAGTCGAATATCTAATATTTTTGGCAATTAATGACAGGTGGCAGCTAGTTTTGCGGGTGAGGGATCTGTTATGGGTGAGCTAAAACAGTGGAACGAATTGTATGGGGAAGGAGGTTCAAGAAAGAAAGAGCAACTTAGTTACTTCCTTTAAATCATATTCAAGGAAATGGCATGTGATTCATTATGTTCAATATGATTATGGTATGTCGCCATGCTGAATTTGAAATGTAACATAATCATTCCTGATAATTATACTACATTTAGCCACGAAAAATTGGTCAATATGTGATTTGAAATTTAAAGAATGTAGAACAAAGGAATGGTATCATATGTTGTAAATCACAATTAAATTTGTTAAACCATTATTTGATGTAAATTATATGGTTTGATTCCGACTGAGAGTTCGTAGCCTGTTGAAACTGAAACTTTGACCAAAAAAACTCAGGTACAAACTCAGTTATTACTGATTAACGCTACATTATTTTGATTTTTTGTCATCACATTTGTACATGACAAACATTTGTTCATGTTATTTATTTTTCCAAAGTTTCCTTTGTTATTTCTGTTTTTGTTATGTCTCCTGCACAAATGTATCACGGATTCACCCAAATGTGTCGGGAAATCAGTAAGTATAACTGTTTCAAGTTTATAGAAATATTGATAGACACAGCTAGTCACCTGAGAGTAGTGGCACTGCTAAATTGTCACACAAACTTGGCCTTCAATGCCCCTACTGGAACCCTGCTCAAAAGCTAACATTTTATGCTGCATATCTTCAACACGACAATAAATATGATATTGCGTAGAACAAGGTCAAGAAGTTCCAGCAGCTTCCCAAAGCTGGAAGAACCTCAAACCGGCAATATGTGATAACAGTAAACGATAAAATCATTAGTGAAGTATTGCTTATTTATGCATACATAGTGTTGTGATGCAGAAAAATTGATGTTAAATCGCTCCATCAGCAAGAAAATATGTCCCTTTCTTTCTTCTGTATCAAACCAACCTATATTCTAGGTTGTTAGTCCTACCTTTGTATCTCCGCGCACACAGACACAAAACTGCGCTGCACAAGTCATACTCATTGGCTCATTGCATCAGTAAAAAGACATCATTGCTGTTAAATTTTTTATAAAGTATGGATAGATCTGCAACCTGAACAAAATAAAATAGTTTGTTGGCGTCTCAATTAAACAGGTTAATTGGTAGGTTTATGGAGGGCTAGCTAAACCTGTCAAAATTTCATTGGTTGGGAAAAACTCAGATTTGGCCATGGTAAGGGACAGTAAGTGTTAAAGTTGCAGTAAAATAGCATATCATGGATCCAAAAGAAAATATGATTCAAGAGGTTGCTGCAATTGATGGTGTTCAATAGAAAAACAACATATCCAAATTTGAATTAATTATTTAATATCTATAGACATACTACATGAAAATTAAAGATAGAGCAGCTAAGGCTAAGCTAAACTGTTTTCAACAGGATTGAGCACCACACCAATAAAGAAAACAGCTCGAGAAGTATCTTCTCTAATCATGAACATGAATGGATGGTCCGCCACAAAACTTGCCGGTGGAGGGGGAGGCGGAGGACAGCGACACCCCACCCTCATAGACATTAGACTTACGGCTGCTGCTTCTGTTCCTTTTTCATCAACTTCAATAAAAGATTTCTGAAGAACTTTGGAGACATAAATCCACTCCCCGACTATCTCAGTGATTTCCTTATTATTAGGATCGAAAGGCAATGTCAATCCCATTTCTTTCATAACATCATGAGCTTCAAATTTGTAAGTTATCTTGAACTTTGGTATCCACACCTTATCCAAATCCCGCTTTTCAAGGTAAAAATTTCTATAAAATAAAGAGTTATCTGAATGAAACACTTTTAGCAGATCCTGCAAGCCATCCTTCCTATCTGGGAGGAAAATATACATTGAAAATTTGTTTGATTGGCCTTTACTTTCATATGGAATTTTAAGCATCGAATAGCCACTGAATGAACCATAATGAAACTCTTCATAATTGGTCATGAAGGGGGCTAAAACCTTCTCCCCGTTGATGAGTTTGAATTTTTTCTTCTTTGTCTTATTTGCTTTAAACGGGTTAGACCATATTCCTTTAAAATACAAGGCATTCGCAAAGACAAGATCCTCTTCTCCAGTCAAATCATTTTCATTAACTATAGTGGGAATCAAACCTTTAGTTTTCTTGTTCGCCCATGCATTTATTTTTCGAACGGCTTTAGGCTACACCCAAAAAAGGAATAAAATTAATGAAACTAGACTAAATAAACTGAAGGTAAAGGGGATAAACTAAAACAATACAGTATTATTTTCCATTGGCAGCACATTCTCAGGTATTACTGTAAGAATGATTTTGCGAAAGTTAAAGGTACTAGTGAGCTCTTACAAAAGAAAACAAAAAAAATTAAACAATTACCTTGTTTTTAAAGTCGGCAAATCGGGCTTTTGTATTGTAAACTGTATTGAGAACCTCCTTGTACGAAGATAGTAAGCAGACAGGACTCAGTTTCTTGGCTACCCAAACTCTATTCACCAAATTAATATCAGGACTTCCTTTACCACCATTCGGGTTTGCTAAAATCTGTGCAAATAGCTTTGAAGTAGGAGAGTCGGAACGAAGTTGGTCCAGGGTTTCATGTCCAAGAAACTCCAACAACTGTTCCAAAGTTTGACCTGTGGCTCCAAAAGCAAGCATTCCTAAAACGATCTCAAGTGAAAAAGGTGAGCAAACGAAATTTCCATTCGCGAATCCATTAAGTGCGTCATCCAAAAGAACTTGAGTAGCAACCTGCATGCATGTTTTTATGAATTTCATGATCGATCATGATTCTTGAAAGCCTTATTGAAAATTATGTAAAATAATAACTATGGCATAAATAGAAGAGTACGTACACTAGTGATTTTGGGAGCAGCTTTTTTCTGCTTCTTTACTAATGGAAGGTACGAATCATCGTGAATGATGTTCTGCTTCGACTTTTTATTACGTCGACTTGCTTCAGCCATTCTAGAGATCGAGTTGCAGATTAGTTTATGCCCTCGATTGTATGAGATGACTAGATGAGATATAAGGATGGATTTTTTGGTTTATATAAGGCTGATGGGGTACGTGTGCACAGGGCCCATTCCAATTTTCTCAAACCAGGAACTGATCGACATATATTTGATAGCCTGATTTTTAAGCTAAGATTTTTTTTCCTTGTTAGTCAAAATCGATCATATGGTGCTACCATCATTATCATTACTATTACTATATACTAGAAAGATGCCCGCGCGATGCGGGGGCGGATTGTTGGAGGTGAAGATGAGGGAGGTGGGGTGGTGGAAAGTGGTTGTTGGGGTGGTTATAAATTGTTAGGGGAGTTTGTTGAGGTGATTATAAATTGTTGGGGGTTATTGTTAGGGGTGGTTGTTTCCATAATTAGTAAGTAAAAGTCTGAATTTTTAAGTCTTAGTTCCAAATACATTATATAGTAGTATAGATATAGATATAATTTTGCGTCGTAAAACGACACTGACAGTTTTGATTGTGCCTGTTTCTGGCCCAGCCCAAAACCTGGCCTGATAGCTATGGCCCAACTGAAGAACTATAGAAAACAAAATAAAATAAAATGATACGTCCGCAACGGAGTGCGGGTGTACATTACTTGTTATATATTAAAACATGTCGTTTTCGGGAGTTTATGTTGTTGTATCATGACATTGTCTATATACTATTAGAGCATTCCCAATCATAACTCAGGTTAAAACTTAACACACCGCCATGTCAGCATCACATCAGCTTTAATACTTTCAGCTTAACTCACAAAAAAACACCCCCAACCATAACTCAACTTTAACTCAATTTAACTCAACTTTTCAAATATTTTCAAATTCAACCCTAAACTAAAACTAACACTTCATTTATTAAAAACCATAACATTCATTCTTAAACGGGATTACAATACGCACTAAAAAAAAAGTTACAACGAAAAAAAAATACATTATGAAAAAAAAAAAAAAAAACAATATGAAATTATAAAAAAATAAATAAACCACAACATAACACACTTATTCATTCTTGACGAGGAGGTAGTCCATATTTCTTGATGATCCGGTCCTTTTTCATATTGACCAACGCCACATAATGTGGATCTTTGCCTTGCGTATCGAGCAACAAAAATTCAAACTCCTTTAACCTCATTTGGGTGGCTTGGTTTTCTGCTATCGCTTGATGCGCCCTGGCCGCATCTTCACGTTTTGCCCAAAACTCTTGGTGCATAGTCTCCCCGAATTGAGCCGGCGAAAAAGACCCTCCGGTACTCGTGCTCCCGGTGCTTGTCGTTGTCTCGGATTTTTGTTTCTTTGAAGCCCGCTTTTTTCCTATCGGACGTGCTTCTGCATCATGTCCAAACAACGTCTCGTTTGTTTGGCTTGGGACATCACCGGTTAAATCAATCGGATCCGGCGCGTCCCATTTTCTATTAGCACGCAAAACACTCCAAGCCACCTCATTATTAAATGGGGCCGATTTGTGCTCCACACGATAATATTCTTTCACCCGTGTGAGGATATGCATATCATTTCCCCACTTTTTTGATCGCGTTGAGCACGTTTGAAACACGCGTTGAACTTTGTGCAATCATGGTTCAACATTCTCCACTTCTCCCTTGTATCATATCTTTGCCGCGTTTCTGAAAATTAGTTTTATTGAACTCATTTTGAACCCGTTGCCAAAACGTATCTTTCGATTGGGAAAGACCGACTTGCAAATCCTCGCTAGCGGCCACCCAACACTTTGCAAGTAATTTTTCTTCACTTGATTGCCAACGTGTATTGATGCCTTCTTCGTGTCCTTCATCATCGTCGACTAGTTTGGGTTCTGTGTTTTTTTTGGACTTTCGTTTACCACGAGATTTGAATTTCTTTCGTGGAGAGGTAGGTGTTTCGGGAACTTCGTTTGTTTCCGTTGGGAATGTTGGGATTGTTGAGTGAATTGGAGATTTTGGAAATCGGTATTTAGGTAGTTTCGTTGTTGGCTTTCTTGCCAATACCGTAACGCTTGATGTTGTTGGAAAACTTCTTTACTCAACATACCGAATTGGTTTGGGTTATCACAATTCAGATTTAACGATGAACCCGCGTATGGGTTCCCCCACCCACCGAGGAGGTTCGTTAACGAGTCGTTGTTGTTGCCTTGTGACATTTTTTTGGCTATTAGAAGTGTAGTAGATAATAAAATGAGTTGTGAAAGAGTGGAAAAAAGAAGTATATTGAATGGGTATTTATATTAGTTGGAAAAAGGTTTTGATTATTTATTTTTTTTTTTAACAAACTAACCGTTAGTTAACGTTGGGGGGTGGAAAAGGTAAATTTTTTTGAATTACAACGGCTACTAAAGTTAACGTTAGGGGGTTGAATGCAATTTTTATTTATTTATTTAGTTATTTATTTATTTATTTATTTATTATTTTTACACTTGCTGCATGTTAACGTGGAGTTAAGAAATTCACGCCCCAAGTTAACGCCAACTTAACATAGGACCATGCAACGTTAACGCGAGGTTAAAGCGAGTCAAAATCCATTTAACGCGAGGTATATGTTATGATTGGGAATGCTCTTATAGAGCATCATGGGTTGGACAAACCAAAGTCAGTGGGCTGCAAAGGTGACATGAGATGGCGTCAGTTGATGCTCTATAAGTATATATAGTAATAGTAATTACCTAAAGATACATATGTCAAATGTGTTATGTTTTGTAAATTTGTGTGTGTACGGATTTTTGTTCTTTCTGATTATTTTATTTGTGGGCTTCAATTAGGTGCCTTGATTTATAAATAGGTTTGGATTTGGATTCGGATTCAGATTTGTAAAGAATGAAAATTAAGAGAGAGAAAATATATTTTAATTGATATTATAATTAAATTGTATTTAAATATAATACTTTAATTAAAAAAAAAAGTTTTGTGAGATAGGTATAATGGGTCCTACGGGTTTTACATAATACCCACTTTACTTGATTGGAATGAAAAAGTAGTGAGCCCCGTAGATTTCAAAGTATTACTTTATCAACCAAACATCATTTATCATTTCTTATACCCAAATCTAAATCTCACACCTTCCAACCAAACGGGCTCTTAGTTCCTTATTAGCAATTCAGTTAATTTTTGATGTGAAAGGTTCCTTTTAATGTTTTGCAATTCATCTTACAATTAAAGAGGCCCTTACAAGTTTTTAACCATGTTACTTTTGAGACAGACTTGTCATGTTTTATCCAGATAAAAGGCGTGAATCGGCTGGAACACCTTAATATCGGGTATTATTTGTACATGCCATTGTCCACCTCATAAGGAATAACTCATGCAATTCTCCTAACTCAATGAGGCACCAACTAGAGTGAGTAAGAGCCGAGATTCAAACCCTTAACCTCTTATCTACAAAATCTCACCAGTTGGCTCATAGGTTTTTCGAAGATGGGTACTAACTGGGGCAAAGCATGACTTGCCATATTTTAACTTATAATTTGAATCAATGTTTATTAACTTAAAATATGTTCAATTAACAAAATTTAGGCTACGATCACAAGGTCATATCTTGGTGGGAACAAAAGGATAGCTGTTCTGATGTATTTGTTTATATTTCCAACAATAAATGCAATATTGATAGAAACCTTTTGCATTATACATTAAAATTAGAAAGAAGGGCCCATGTTATATTATATCAGAGAGTCACTAAAATCTTGAGACGACCCTAAATGTAATCTTCCACAAATATTGTATAAGATTTCTTTAACTCCTTGTATATTAAGTTACATTACATTGATTTATTTGTAGTAGTTTTATACATGGATGCACCTACACGAGAGCACGAAGTGCAAAGTTTTCAGATAAGTGCCGTTTTTGGGTATGTACAAAACCCGACAATAAACCTTTGTTACCCTTTTTTTTTCCTTCCATGGTGCAACTTTAGTCCCAAAATTCCTAATGATGCAAATTTTAGCACTTATGGTAAAAGAAGAATTGTGTAAGACACTCACGGAAAATTTTGTGCAACACCCTTATAAAAATTCTAAGTCCGTCCCTTGTTTTATAGGAAGATTTTTGGGTTAAGAAAAAAGATAACAATAACAAGAATATTAACTCAAGCATATGATAACTGACTCAACCTTTCTAATAATTAAATAAAAAATGCATTTAATAGACATTTATTAAACATGCAAATTTATTCAACCCGAACTTGGTTATAAGAGAAATGGATAGATCGATTGAAGTCATGGATTAACTTTGTGAGAACTAGTTTATCAACATGATGATGATCTTGCAAAACTTTTAGTTGTATAGTTTGAGAAGGTCTATCAAAATGGCATTGGAGTGGAAAGCTACAATTCTTGGATCATTCATGACATGTAATGAGATGGTTGTTGTATGATATAATCTGCATATTGTACTTGTTTTGATTGTTAACTAAACCTGGTGAATGGATTCATCTTCATGCGGCTACTAATAGACTTATAGACCGTTTGATCTTGATGAAGCTATATTAGGCGAATCATACGAAGCAATTTTTTTTTTTTTTTTTTTTTTATTTGCATGCTCAATTAGCATGCAATGTGATTAGATGGAAGTGACAATTTTGACCTCCTAAATTTTTTTTGTTCGATAGATCTAGGGAAGATGATTGTTGTTGTCAACAAAAATTATTTTATCTGCAACAACGGATTTATAAACCATCTTATTTGTTTTTGTTGTAATATATTAAGAAAATTTAGCAACAATAATGGCACACCAACAATGACGTACTAACAACCCAAATAGTCACGATCTATAACCCGAACATCAACCGAAAACCACTTCAAACAGCAACAAAGAACTAACAACCCCAATAGTCACAAACTATCACCCGAACAGCAATCGAAAACCACTTCAAACAGCAACAGCAAACCTGCACAAAAAAAAAAATAATAATAAAAAAAAATAAAAAAAAACAGAAACTGCACGGAATGACTCCTGTCCTTTAAGCTTAATACGAACTCGTATATTTGCTGCGAGTCTCAGGGGCGGTGCTGAGAACGTATTAAAAAAATTAGGCCTGGCACGAAAAAAAAATGCCCCTATATTATAATATCCATAGACTATAATCAAGTACGAAAAGCCAAAAAAACGAACAAAAATCATTTTTGCAACAAAAGTATTACTTCTACAAAATAAAATATATTTAAGTAAATCGTGCGTTTCTTCTCGCATTTTTTGAGGCAAAGTCTTCGATCAACGATTCATAATTCATGTTCTCCAACAAATCACTCTCTATAGAAATCATTGCTAATCCATTCAGTCTATCTTGGGACATTGTAGATCTTAAGTATGACTTCAACAACTTGAGTTTTGAGAAGCTTCTTTCTGCTGATGCCACCGTCACTGGAATAGTTAACAATACTCTGTATGCAATCATTGCATTAGGAAATACACCACCGCCCTGCATTTGAAAATTAGATGTTACCAGAATAGTAAAAAATATATATATATCAAAAATAGAATGCATTTTGAAATTAAAAATTCGACCTCCTTTAGATTTTGTAAAGCATCAATAGGGCTGATAATTCTACTCGGTAAAAATCTTTCAAACAACTTCAACTCTAGAAAAAGTTCATCGCCATCAATATATGCTTTTCCTTCGTACTTCAGTGCATCTTCAAGAGCATGACAATGTGACTTAAGCAAACTTTCTTCAAGTTGCCTCAACCTTTTAGGAAACAAAAACCCAAATAGTTTTTCATACTGTTGGTATTGTTCAAATCTTCGTTCAATAGAAGCAAGTGCTTGATCAACAACATATAAAAAGTAGTTAACTTTAAAATCCTCCTGGGGTGAAAATAAAACTTCTGGCTCAGTTGAAGTATCATCAAATTGTTTTTTCTTACGAATAATACGCCTTTGAGGGAATACCGGATCAACACCCATTTTACTTGCAACTATTTTAGCTTCATCGATCGCCTTAGCTAACCCCACTTCTCTATATTCCTTGAAGAACTCAATTAACTTGTTGACTTCTTGAATAGCAACATCAAGAACCATATCTTCTGATTATAACTTTTTGCTCACCAAATTCACCATTGTTAATACTTCATACCAAATCACTAGTGCTACCAAAATCTCAAAATCACTAACCATATTAACTGCTAGTGATTTTGCTTCACTTTGAATTAAAGTGTCTTTATCGGTTGCCTCAACTTCAAGCAAAGCTTCTCTTACATCAGGAAGATATAATTTAATAGGCTTTACACTATCAACACGGCTTTCCCAACGCGTTGTGCATAATTGCTTAAGAGTCAATCCTTTAACATGTTGTCTCATGATATCCCACCTATTAACGGATCTCGAAAAGAGAGTATAAAGTCGTTGAATAACTCCAAAAAACTCTCTAGATTTATCACATGTATTACCCATGTCACATAATATAAGATTAAGACTATGACAACCACACGGTGTATAAAAAGCTCTAGGATTTATATCTAGGAATCTCCTTTGTACTCCTTGATGTTTTCCTTTCATGTTTGATCCATTGTCATATCCTTGGCCACACATATCATCAACATCAAGACCAAGACGGTTTAATTCATCAAGTGTACATCAAATAATCCTTTACCAGTGGTATCATCAACAACCAGAAACCCAAGAAAAGATTCTTCAACTTTAACAATTTTAGAGTCGAAATCAACATACCTCACAATAATAGTCATTTGCTCGTCATGACTTATATCGGGAGTGCAGTCAAGTATGATGGAGTAATACTTTGCTCGCTTTATCTTCTTGATTATTTCCGATTGAATTTTTTTAGCTAGCAAATCTATCAATTCATCTTGTATGGTGTGCCCGAGATAATGTACGTTAAGTTCATCGTTCATGATACGCCGCACATGTTCTTTTACAATAGGATCAAACTCTTCCAACATCTCAATTAATCCTAAAAAATTCCCATTACCTTTTTGATACAACTTCTCTTTTTTTCCGCGAAATGCTAGGTTATGTATAGCAAGAAACTTGACAAGTGATATAATTCTTAAAATAACTTGATGCCAATAATCCGTTTCTTTCTTAAATAAACCGTACGCTACTTTATCAATGGTTTCGTTCTTTTTCAACCTTTGACGCATCTCGACCCATGTATTCATACACCTCATATGTTCTGAGCTACTTTCATGTTGTTTAACACTACGATGAACATGTTGCCAATCACAAAAACCTTCACTATCCAATCCACCTTTCGGAATGCCTTTTCTAAATAGTTTGCAACAAAAGCAAAAAAGTTTGTCAAGCTCCTGTGAATACACAAGCCATTCTCTATCGCAAGTCTCCATGTTTGGTAGTATTCTCGTAAACACGGAATTATTAAATCTTCTTCCATATTTATCTCTAGGACCATTCTTAATAGTCGAATTTTGTTTTGGACCTTGCTCTACCAACTTGTTGATCATGTTAGGACTAAGTAAACGCCAATTTCTAGGGTCAAATATATCAACATCATCTTTTTCAACATTAGCACGAGCATCATCCTCTTCCATATTAACATCAACATTCTCATTTACGAAATCTTCCACATTCGCATCAACATTATCATTACCAACATCTTCTACATTGTCATTTCCATTTCCATCATTTTGTTCATCAACATTAGAAGGACCCACATCTTGTTTTTTGAGAAATTTATTCATAGCCCCTTTTTGAGACTTTATAAGCGCCACTTGTTTTGCTTTTCTTTTTCATTTTAAATTACCGGAATCTTGTTTATGAGGCATAATTTTTTTTAAGCAACTACATATGAAAAAATAAATAAATAAATAACATTATTTAACAATTTGTCATTTGTCAAATATCAATTACTCAATTTGAGTATATACTATACAATTATGCAAAAAAAATTAAAATCGATAACTAGGCAAAACTGATAACTAAAAATTGATAACTAGGCAAAATTGATAACTAAAAAAAAAATTAAAATTGATAAGCCTGCACCCTTTTGTCCATAGTTATACTTGAATAAAAATATACCATATGCATTTAAAAAATCTGAAGTTATTGCAATTTAATTAATCAAGGCCAAGAATTATTTTTGGGTCAGCGGTCAGCCGATGATTTTTAAACGAAAGAATTCCCACATTCAGCCCAAAAGAAGGGAACAAGATATCCAAACTTCTTATCCATGGTCCCAACTCCCAAACACCCATTAATAACTAAAAAAAATTAAAATTGATGACAAAAAGAATAGATAATACCTGCTGTTGCAGTAAGAGAATAGGAGGGGCAGAAGAACTGAAGAAGCGGGCAAACTGGCAAAGCGATAGCAGGTAATCGTTATTTATTTTTTTGCTTTTTGATTAAATAATTAATATGGTTCATTTTTAGTGCCCCTTATTGGGTTGGGCCTAATATATATATAATGAGTAAAAAAAAATTTTAGTGCCCCTTATTATGTTGGGCCCGGCTCGGTTGCTGATATTGCGCCGGCCCAAAACCGCCCCTGGCGAGTCTACAAGCGTACAAGCCCCAGGATTTGATACAGCCAACACATGTTTATTCGGCAGCAACCGAGTCAACACAAAACACTGGCGGTAGCAGAATTCACGAAGTGGGAGTATAGTCTTGTGGAAGACTTTTACTTTCTATTTTATTCCACTCTTCTTAGAAGAGAAGTCCATCAATTTATATCCAAAATTATTAATAGTGGGTAACCCACATACCCATTTACTTCCACATTTTGCTGCATGAAAACTAGTGGAATTATTCATGCATGGTTCATGGAGGAGATTAATTAGGAGAAAATAAAGGTAAGATATGGGAGACAAGTCTTCTTTACCACTCTAATTAATATCATACGTATCATGAAACCATGAGATAAAATGTGACAAACTATTTTATTTAACCCCCACCATACTCTAAGTTGTAAAGTAATATAACTAAAACTCTACAACCTCAACATAATATCCAACAATCCCCCACCAGGTTGGATAGTTTTCTACTCTGATAAGTCATGTCGCAAAGTGTCACGAAGATTAAACCTTGCATTATATATGTAGGCAAATTAATTGAAGTTGATTCAATTGCGTCTGTAGAAAATTAGAAGGGGGGTTGAATAGTTTACCACTTTTTAACTTTAAACTTATTGTATCAAATATCCATTTTTAGCTTGTTCTAATATGAAAGATGTTACGTATAGTTTATGACTAGCATAAACTTAAAACATGTTATCATACAAGTATAATCAACAATTCACAACACAAGCAAACACATAATGCAAACATTAAAGGAAAGCAATAAGTAAAAGGAAAGTGCAAACCGAACACGAGGATTTATAGTGGTTCGGTCACGGATCTCCTCTCTGCCCTACTCCACTCCTCGAGTACCCAACTCGAGAGTTACTTCACTAGATCAACAACCTCCCCTCTCAGCGGAGAAAACCTTACATTCGTCGCTTACACTTAATCTAGTACAAAGCTATATACCGAGTTCTTTTACAAGGTACAACCACTCATATCGTCGCTAATGAGTGCTCAAACACTCATCATTTTTGTCGTATTTAAACAGCCAAAACATACAAAAACAATCAAAAAGTTATCAAAATACTTAAATTATCACAGGGATTGTGTTTTATGTGTTTTAAATGCAAAATGAGCAAAAACAAATGAAAAATGATCAAAGTTTGCAATATTGGCAGTTTTAGTCCCCCAAGTTTCAAAACTTGTCAAAAATAGTCCATATGCATTTATTTTGAAAGGAAAAGTCAACCCAAGGTTTTGAAAGTCAAATATCACAAAATATTATACTTGGGTCATAAGTTTTCCAAAATTACATGTTTGGTCCCTGTACTTTCAAAAATGGCAAAACAGGTCCTTGGGAATTTTGAAAATTGGAAAATTGGAAAAATGCAAAATTGGTTATTGGACTTTGGAATCTTGGCATTATTGGTCCTCATGAGCAATTTGGGGAAGTTTCATTTTCAGTCCTCAAAGTTTGGTAAAATTGCAAAATTGGTCCTTGTGATAACTAATAACCAACCGGGCCCTTTTTCTTATTATCAAAACCAAAACCAAAAACCCAAATCCAATTCCCAAAGCCCAGTCCACTCCCAGGCCCAATCCCATTTTATTAATAAAAAACCCCCGGTCAAACCACCCCTTTGACCACCCTCCCTCCCAACCGTATCCCACAAAACCAGGGTACCCTGCTCCCCCTCCTCCTCACCTTTTTCACCATAGCCCCCCCCCCCCCCACAATAAATGCTCCTCACCAAACTAACCAACCCCCACCACCACAATTAATACCCCTCGCCTAACCCACTCAGTTTTGCCCTATTTCATTTTGGCATGAAAACATCAATCAAGGGCTAGGATTGATCAAATTACAATTGGATGGATGGGATTTTGTCAAGGGTCAAAGAGAAAGCTAGTGGGACACTCAGATAGCAAATTGAAGACATGTGGGAGAAGATGGGTCTTATTTTGTATTTCGTTATATATATGAGCTCATATGAGCCTTAGAGTAGTGTGTAGTTTGTAATTTTAGTATTGTAATATTTCTTTTAGCAATTGTAATCTGTTTTAAGTTAATGCAATTTAAAGTTTCAAGTTAATATCATTTTCAGTTTTTTTAAATCTTAAGTATCAATTTCAAGTTTGTTGTTTGCATTTCATTAAGTATTCCAAAGTTTAGTATAAGTTTTATAAACTCAAATAACAAGCTTTTAGAAGCTGTATCAGCTTCTGTGTTAACTAAGATCAAGCTTTTAGAAAAATAGCAATAATTCAGAAAAATAAAAATAAAATAAAAAAATTTGTGAAAAAGGAAGAAGACAAGCATGGAGCACTGTTTATCATGGATGTCAGTGGGTTAGGGACTTGTGGAAGTCATTAGGATTGGTATTGGTCCTTTGGTTCTTGGTCTGCCAAGCATGGAAGGCTTTTGTAAGCTCAAAACTTCATCTTTTTAGTAATAAGTAGTACTAGCAGTTTATTTCTGTTTATCTTAGTTAATTATCAGTAATTAGACTAGTTGTAATCATTAGGTTGTATTTTATAGTTGTTTGAATCAAGTTTGCTAATTATCTGTCTAGTTAAGGGGTGTTTGGATTCATCTGCGTGGACCAATTTGGTTGCTCTCAGCTATTGTTGTTTGATTGCTCAGATTACTTATTGCCTGATAACACCAAGTAAAGCATTAAAACACTAACTTATTTAACAAAAAGTCAAAATCTCAAGTAAAGTGGTTTAAACCTTGTCTGTGAAGGAATTTTGAGATCATAAGCTTCATTTTAAAACAAAAGTTGTTATCTTTGCTCAAATAAGTTCTCTTACATCTTAACTAACAACAATTATTCATAAAATCAGTGTCTAAAGTTCATAAAAGTCAAATATCAAGTTTTCATGAAATAGTCAAAATTGCTCTTAGTCAAAAATTCATTTCTTGGGTGATTTTTCTAGAATTTTGAGTTTTGAATTAGACTCTGAAATTTGTTGTGGTGATAGTGTGTCAACAAAGCTACAAGATCCTATGTTTTTCTTAATTTTGTGATTTTTTTACCAGCCTGTGCACAAGCTCAAAGTGAGCTGCAGGGCAAGCCCTTACCCTGTGCACAAACTCAGTTTCACCCACCCACATTGAGTGGACCCCACAGGCCTACTCAGTGGGCCCCAGACCAAGATTTTTAGCTTATTGGAAAGCCAATAAGCTAAGCTTCAATACCCTGAGCTTATTTTGTAGTGTAGAAGCTATTTAGTAGGGCTGCAAGTCCTTTGAAGTTTGGCCATCAACTGAGTAAAGCTGAGTCATCAGCTTTTACCCCCAACTTTCAACCCTCCCCCTGACCTCATCTGTGGGACCCAGAGGGTGTACCCTGGCTTTTTAGATAGCTTTTCACCCCAGCTGCTTGGCTTATTACTTTGCTTGGGCTTCCAAAGTCTCTAAGTGGACCCCACATGACCTGTAAGTTGCCCATTTGAACCTGTTTCAGACTTAGTTTTTGTGGTTTGCTTATTTGCTTATTTGAAGCTTATCAGTGTGTATATTTGTGATTTTTAGCTTATTTCAGTTGTACTAAACTTGTTTGCATCTAAAACCACCACTAGTCTCAGCTGAAAGCTTATTTCAAAGCTTTTAGCTTTGACAGTTGACCAAAGTCAACTGTCCAAGCAATAAGCACTTGGAGTGCTTATTTATGAGCTTATAGCCAACTCACTTCACAAAAGTTGCTTAATATCATCTAATAAGCAAGTTTGAAAAAGAAAAATCCCAAAAATCCCAACTTAATAGAAGTGATAGCTTCTATTTAAGCCAATTCGCTTATTCTTCAACTTATTAATAAGAAATTTTCATTTTTATATTTTTCCTGGGCTTCTAGTATATAAAAATAATTTCTGTAATTTTTTCAGATTTTGCTTGCATCATTTAGTATTTGTCTTAATTTAAATTGGTTTTTAGTAATTATTAAATAGTTAATAATTAATTAGAAAATCAGAAAAATATAAATTAAATTTTAAAATTAGTTTTTAGTTATTTTTGATTTTTCCAAATTTTCAATTTTCTAGTGTAATTTAATAATTAATTAGAATTTAGGTTAATTTAAATAATTAAAAAGTAATTAATAAATTAGTTAATAATTAGTAATAATTAATTAAAAAGTCTTAAAAATATATTTTCATTTCTAAAATTAGTTTTATAGTATTTTAGAATTTTCTAAGTGTAAATTTTATTCTTCCAAGTTAATTTCATATTTATTTGTAATTTAGGTTAATTTATTTAATTAAAAGTAATTAGGAAATTAGTATTTAATTAATAGTAATTATAAAATTAGTGTAAAAATTAATTTTAAATTTCCAAAAATTTTTCTTTAATCATTAGGTTTGTAAAAATACCATTTTCATACCAATAGCCTTTTCAGATCACCTCATTCACTTTTATTTCGCGTACGTTTGTTCGCGTTTTCAGCAAACGTACGGTTTTCTAGGTTTTAGGTCACATCTTCTTAATCTTAATTCCCGTAATCAATCACATAGCTTTCCTAAGCTATTTTGTTTAATCATTTCCAAATAATTTTCATAACAACCCTTTTCTGTGAATAATCACCCGATCACAAAGCACGCTCAGTCACAATTCACACCTTGTTGGGATTTAATGACCTGGTGATACCTTACATTACCCGGAGATTGACTCTAGGCTTTTTGACTTTGTTGACCATTCCTTGGTCAATATAAGTTGACTGCTTAGCATCAATCAAATTTTGGCGCCGCTGCCGGGGAGGTGTGCGCGTTTCTGCAGCATCTTTTGAGATTAGTGTTATCTCACCATCATCACTGTACAAATACCGCCACTTGTGTAAATTTTGAAATCAAAACACAAAAAAGTCATTAACACTTTTCCTAAAGTGTTAAAACACCAAAAAAAAAAATTAAAAACAACAAAACAGATCGTAACGTTTTCTGATTCGGTTTTCTTTTAAGGTGATTCTTAAAGAAAAACGATTTTAGATTACGGGACGATACCAAAAATATTGTCCAAAAAGTTTTTATCCCTAGTGCATGCGCACTCGTTCTTCAAGGTCCACTAGCCCATTACGTGAGTTTGTCCAGAAACCTCGAAGACCTCGTAGACGTTCTGCACCAACAGTCGGATCTGAGATCCGTACTGTTGTTACACCCACTGTCACCATGGCGGAAGACTGCCCCATGTGTGAGCTTCTCCAAGCACCCATCGAGGGTTACGGAGATGCCATTGTTGTTCCAGCCATCGTGGTTGATAATTTTGAGCTCAAAACCGGGTTACTCAATCTTGTAACCTCAAGTCAATTCTACGGTTTTGAGAGGGACGATCCTCATGCTCACATTCGATGGTTCAATAAAATCACTTCGACCATCAAGTACAAGAATGTCCCTTGTGAAGCAATCAAACTTCTTCTCTTCTCATTCTCCCTGGAGGGACACGCCCGGATTTGGCTTGAAAAACAACCTCCACGATCTATTGAGACATGGAAAGATCTTGTGAAAAAATTTGTGAATGAATTCTTCCCACCTTCCAAGACCACGAGTCTTAAGAACGAAATCACCAAGTTCACTCAGAAATATGATGAATCTTTTGGTGAAGCGTGGGATCGTTTCAATGAATTACTTTGCAAGTGTCCACATCATGGTTTCTACGAGTTGATGCAACTCGATACTTTCTACAATGGCGTGAGCCAAGCTGATCAGGATTCTCTGAATGCCTCCGCGGGAGGTAATTTCTTGAGTAGAACCATAAAAGAAGCTTTACAGATCATAGAAAACAAGTCCAAGGTCCGCTCTACACGAAGCAAACCAATTGTTTCTCAAATCAATGCGGGTCCTTCTACTTCATCTTTTGTGGGTCAAGTTTGGTTCTCGCCCAAACAAAGAAAGTTTCATTTCCACAACATCCTCCCCCTGCTGAGGTTAAAAAAATGGAAGTCTGTGTGACTTGTGGTGGGCCTCATGCCTACTACAATTGCACAGCTACTGATGGTACTCCATATGAAGCTCATGCTGTTGTCGGGTCCCAAAATCAAGGAGGCAATCAATACCGCCCTCCTATGGACCCGAACTATCGTCCTCACCATTATCCTGGACCTCCTGGTTTTAATCAAAACCAAAATGTCCAAAACCGTGGCCAAAATCAAAATAGAGTGAACCAAAGTTATCAAAACCAAGGTAACTTCAATCAGGGTCACGGTTTTCAAAATCAAAACCAAGGTTTCCAAAATCAAGGTTTCCAACACCAAAATCAAGGAAACTTTAACCGGAACCAAGGTTAGACTAATTTCAATCCCGGGAACTTTCATGGAAACAATCACCAGAATCAAGGGAATTTCCATCATCAAAACCAATGAAATTTCAATCAAGGTCCCAATCCGAACAATCGAGCTCAAAATCTTCCTAATCCGAATCAAGCCATTGTTCCAACCGGGCCTTCATCTGATGAGTTGTTAAAGCAATTCATGAAGTCCCAAGAAGAGTTGAACAAGTTGCTGGTCAGCCAGATTTCTGATATCAAGAAGTCTTTAAATGATCGACCCTCGGGCTCAGGTACTACTTTACCGAGCAACACGATCGCTAACCCGAGGGGCGATGCTAAGGCGATCACAACACGAAGTGGTGCTTCATATGATGAACCCACAATTCCTACTACCTCTTCTCCCTCTCCTCCAAAGGTAATGGATCGTGAACCTGAATTCACAAAGGACAAGGTGCAAACTCCTAGCCCACGAAGTACAACACACATCCAACCTCAGGTTAATCCTGAAACCAGATATAAGCCTGGAGTTGTCTTTGAACCACCAGAAACTCAAGTGGACAAATCCAAAACTTTTATTCCTTATCCATCACGTCTCAATGAACAAAAGCTCCGCGAAAAAGCTAATCACCAAATGGATAAAATTTTCCAAATCTTCCAAGATTTGCACTTTGACATTAGCTTCGCGGACGCTATTCTCTTGATGCCCAAGTTTGCATCAACAATCAAAAATCTGTTGAGTAATAAAGAAAAACTCTTTGAGATGGCAAGAACTCCTCTGAATGAGCACTGCTCAGCAGTTCTCTTGAAAAAGCTTCCTAAAAAGCTTGGAGAGCCCGGGAAATTTCTCATTCCTTGTACTTTCCCGGGTATGGTTGAATGCTTCGCCTTAGCTGATTTAGGTGCTAGCATTAACCTGATGCCATATTCTGTGTGGAAGAAACTTTCTCTTCCCGAACTCACTCCCACGTGCATGACTTTAGAGCTTGCCGATCGTTCGATTTCTCGTCCTCTTGGCATTGCCGAGGACGTATTCGTTAAAGTGGGAAAGTTCCATTTTCCGGCAGATTTTGTGATTGTTGACTTTGATGCTGATTCCAGGGTTCCTCTCATTCTTGGAAGGGGATTCCTTAGAATTGCGCACGCTCTTATCGATGTATTCGAGCATGAGATCACATTGCGTGTTGGAACGGAAGCCATTACCTTCAACCTAAATCAAACTCCGAGATACTCCTCCAATTATGACTGTGAATCGGTGAACCAAATAGATGTCATCGATGTTGCTGCTGAGGAGTATGCTCAAGAGATTTTAGGTTTCATTGATGATTCTTCGAGTGAAAACCTCACTCAATCTTCTCATCCCATCATTGCCAATTCTTCTCCTTCCCTCACTCCATTTGAGGGAAGTGACTTCATCTTAGAAGAAATTGAGGCCTTTCTCAAAAGTGACTCGATTCCTGATGGAATCGATAACCAGGAGATTGACCCCGAGAGGGATATTCTCCTGCTTGAGAAGTTATTAAACGAAGATCCCTCTCCTCTTCCTGTTCTACCACAAACACTTCATAAAGAGGAAGTCAAAAATGTTGAGAAAACAGATGACTTTCCCGAGGTTGAACTTAAGGAATTGCCGCCTCATCTTGAATATGCATTTCTGGAGGGTGATGATAAATTACCTATCATAATTGCCAAAGATTTAAGCGTTGAGGAAAAGGCTGCTCTCATAAAGGTTTTGAAGTCTCACAAGCAAGAAATTGCTTGGCGACTCTCCGACATCAAGGGCATTGACCCTGAATTTTGTACTCACAAGATTTTAATGGAGGACGACTTCAAACCTGCAGTCCAACAACAAAGAAGGGTGAATCCAAAAATTCACGAGGTTATCAAACAAGAAGTTTTAAAACTTCTTGATGCCGGATTGATTTACCCTATCTCGGACAGTCCTTGGGTTAACCCAATTCATTGTGTTCCAAAAAAGGGTGGCATTACTGTTGTCACAAATGAGGAGAATGAGATGATTCCAACTCGTTTGGTTACGGGTTGGCGCGTCTGCATTGACTATCGTAAGTTAAATGACGCCACCCGTAAAGATCATTTTCCTCTACCCTTTATGGATCAGATGCTCGAGAGATTAGCGGGGAATGAGTATTATTGCTTCCTCGATGGTTTCTCGGGTTACTTTCAGATTTCCATTGATCCGTAAGATCAAGAAAAGACCACTTTCACGTGCCCCTATGGAACTTTTGCGTATAAACGTATGACATTTGGCTTATGTAATGCTCCGGGCACGTTTCAAAGATGTATGATGGCCATATTTTTCGACATGATCGGGAAAACTATGGAGGTCTTTATGGACGATTTTTCGGTCATTGGGGATTCGTTCCAATCATGTCTCTCCCATTTAGACAGCATGTTAAAATGTTGTGAAGACACAAAGTTATGTCTAAATTGGGAGAATAGTCACTTTATGGTCAAAGAGGGCATTGTCCTCGGCCATAAAATTTCAAAGAACGGGATTGAGGTTGACAGAGCCAAAGTGGACGTCATTGCAAAATTACCTCATCCCACAACCGTAAAAGGTGTTAGGAGCTTTTTGGGTCACGCCGGTTTCTATCGTAGGTTTATTCAAGATTTTTCTAAAATCGCCCGGCCTATGACCCATCTCCTCGAAAAGGATGCTCCTTTTATCTTCTCCCCCGAGTGCATCGAAGCTTTTGAAACACTTAAGAAAAGGCTTACCGAGGCACCGATTCTTGTTGCCCCTGATTGGGACTTGCCCTTCGAGCTCAGGTGTGATGCTAGTGATTATGCGATAGGGGCAGTCTTGGGGCAACGAAAAACAAAACATTTTCAGCCTATACACTATGCCAGCAAAACTATAACCGAGGCTCAAAGCCATTACACCACCACCGAAAAAGAATTATTAGCTGTGGTGTATGCTTTCAAAAAATTCCGGCCATACTTGATACTAACCAAGAGCATAGTGTATACGGATCACTCGGCTTTGAAGTACCTCTTTGCAAAACAAGATGCAAAGCCGAGACTCCTCCGTTGGGTTCTCCTCCTACAGGAATTTGATATCATTATCGATGATAAAAAAGGATCTGAGAACCTAGTTGCTGATCATCTCTCCCGTCTTGAAAACCCTCACCAAGATGCTTTCGAGAAAAAGGAAATAAATGAAACATTTCCTCTCGAAACCCTCAATGCGGTTTCATTTCGTGGAGACTCTATGATGAGGCGAAAAATGAACCACTTTTAGGGGGTCATTTAAGCCCGGAATTGAATTTATTTGATCAAATATTGCCCTAAATCGTTCCTTTTGTGATTTTAGGTACTTTGGGAGTGAAATCTAGAAAAAGGAAGCAATTCGGACGTTTTTGGAGCATAAAAGTGAAGAAAACGCCAAAGTCTTAATTTTCCTTGCTGGGAACAGTAGGTGACGGCGTCAAGAGCAACACCCTGACGGCGTCAAGAGTAAATTCCATGACGACCCAGTACATATTGGACGGCGTCACGAAGTAGGGCATCAAGAGTATAAATCATGACGGCCTGGAAATGCTAATACATGACGGCGTCAGAAGTAGATCAAGGCAGTCCGAGAAGAGTTTTGGCGGCGAGGTGACGGCGTCACAAGATTGGTCTTGACGCCGTCAGACCCTATTTCCTATATATAGTTTTCTAATTTTCACATTAAAAACAGAGAATGTTGGAACCTAAGTTTTTACTATTTTGTCAAGTCTCGGTCATTTGTAATAAATGCTAGGTTGCTTGTTTATTAGTTACATACATTTAAGTAATGTTTTATGTTTGTAAGGCTTATGAAAAGCCCAAAAGGACTAAAGCCCACACGTTTTTCTAGAAGAAGGAAGCTAGGTGTGTTGCCCTAGCTCTCCTCCTATAAATAGGACCTCATGTATTCATTTAAACTTGGTTGGTTATTTGAAAACATTAAGGAAACTCTTGCATTTCATTTTCTCAAATTTCTCATAATCATCCCACTCTCATTCTCATCTCATTTCTTACATAATCATACTTGTGTTTACATAATGGTGACCTAACAAGTGGTATCAGAGAACCTTTGGAATTTTCACAATATCCAACGAACACTCCAATGTCAGCCTTAGCTTTGAGTTTACCTAAATCATCACGATCATTTTTCGGATAGCAAAGTGCTCCAAATACATGAAAGTAATCGATGTTCGGTTTCCTTTTGTGAACAATTTGATATGGTGTTTTGCGATGGCGTTTTGTGATCATGCAACGATTTTGAGTATAACATGCGGTTGAAACAGCTTCTGCCCACAAGTAATCTGGTAATTGAGCATTAATCAACATAGTTCTAGCAGCTTCCACTAACGTCCTGTTGCGTCTTTCAACCACACCATTCTGTTCTGGGCTTCTAGGTATAGACATTTGATGTTCAATTCCCACTTTCTCATAGTAGGACCTAAGTGTCTGATTCTTGAATTCAGTTCCATTGTCAGTTCTGACGATTCGTACCGTGTTGCGTAACTGAACTTGAATTTTAGTGAGAAAGGTGATGATCATAGAAGGAGCCTGATCTTTACTTCGTAGGAAATAAACCCAAGTCCATCTGGAGAAGTCATCTACGATTACAAGTATGTAGCGTTTACCGTTGATACTTTGAACACGCATCGGTCCACACAAATCCATATGAAGCAGTTGTAAAACATGATTCGTACTTTGCTCAGGTTTTGAAGGAAAATGAGCTCGAGTACTTTTTCCTTGTTCACAGGCTGGACATAAGTGATCTTTGGTAAAACGGAATCTTGGAAATCCATCGACAAGTTTATAACGAGCAAGGTTAGTCATAGTTCTGAAATTCAAGTGTGAGAGACGTTTGTGCCATAACCAAGATTTAGTCGATTCAGCTTTGGAGAGAAGACATATCGGAGATGTTGCAATCATATCTGACATTGAGATTGTATAAAGATTGGAGTCGCGTGAGCCAGACATAAGATCGTTTCCTTGTAAGTCACAAACAAAGCAAGTTTTCTCACGAAATGCAACTTCTAGATCTCCATCATAGAATTGACCAATAGAGAAAAGATTGTGTCCAAGGCCTTCCACATAATAAACACGGCTTATTTCGATGTTCCCACTTACATAGTCACCATAACCCATGATAAGAGCGTAATGATCATTCCCGAATCTGACAGTACCAATGAACTTTGAGACAAAGTTTTTCAACAGTTTGAGATTGCCTGTCATATGTCGGGTGCATTCGCTATCAACAATCCAGAGAACGATCTGTACCACCTGCATTACCAGAAGAAGACACGGGTGGAACAGAAGTAAGGGTGGAACCCAAAGACAATGCGGGTTCCTGTTGGTTAGTAACACATGTATTCAACAGTTTAGGAATCCATTTAAAGTCTGGTTTGTGTTGTAACCAACGTTGCCAATTCCAACTAGTTTTTGCTTTCTTAATGTTAAATGCACTAGTCGTTGGCTCATTCCTAGATTTGTTCTCGGTACCTATAGGGGTAACTTCAGCTTCATTAGAAACCGTAGAAGACGGCTTTCCTAAGTTAGACTTAGAGGCATTAGTGGGCCTAGAAGGAATGCGTGTCCTACGTTTCTTATGACGATTTAGAAGAGAATTAGCTAAACATTTTGTATGATCACCAGATGATACGCTTTTACGACAAAACACACAAGATGCATTAATATTCAAAACATTCAAAGGTTCATCATTCGTTACATTTAGATTTTGATTACAATTTGCCAGATTAGAATCTAAATCTGATGCAACATGAGTTTTATTCAAAGTCCTAAGTTGGTCTTCTACTTCCTAAGCTTCTAGGTGTCCTTTCTTTCGTTGCAAGATCCTATTCTTCTTTTTACTTTTTCGCTTGGGTCTGCTAACGCTAGTAGTGGAGACTAGTCCTGTAGAAGTGGAATTATCAACATTAGAATTTTGAACAACCTTTCCTTTATCAGTTTTGTTTAATTGATACATCCCTGATGCTATCACCGTGGTGTCAACCATTTTTCCTTTTTGAAGTAGCTTAACTTTCTCTTTCAAATCAATGATGATGTGATTTTTGTCCTGAATTTCAGACTCAAGTAAACCATTGCAATATTTGATGTCGTCGCGGTTTTGTTGCCATTCGGCGTTTTCAATTTTTAAATCCGCAATTTCTTTCTCGTATTGGAAACATCGACCTTTTAAAGACTCGTTGTTTTTGCAAATCTGACAAGAGTTTGAAACATTTTGACTTTGAAACTTCAATTCCCTTTCAAGACTTTTAGCTTGACACCATTCAAGCCTTTGATTGAGTTGACAAATTTCTGTTGAAAATTGTTTTGTCACATCATCATTTTTAATTCTCAACTTATCATTTTCCTGTTTGAGTGTCTCAATTTCCTCATTCAACAAACTATTATTAACACAATGATCATGCTTAAGCATAGAAGTACCAGAATTATAAAGATCATTCATGATAACAGACATTATATCAGCATTGAGAACTTGTTCCAAAAGTCGATCAGCATCATTTTTTAAAACTCTATTTCTTTGCTTTTGAACCAAAATGTCATTTTCAGTTGCATTGAAAACGTTTATCATATTTTTGACCTCCTTTTGAAGTTCCTGATCCCAACGTGTAGCACAAAGACGGAGGTGTTGAACAATTGGTTTCATTTGTTTTTGAAAAATATCTCTCTTTTCTCGCTCGTAAGCGGATTGAAAAGTTTCAATTTTAATTTCAGAATTACGCTCAATTGTTTCCTCCAAAATTTCGATGTCTTCCATAAAAGTTTTGAAATAATTTAAGACACGACACGTTTTTGGTAATGGTGAAATTTCACCGGATGATGGTAAAAGACCATTAATTTGTGCTACAGTTTGGACAGGAGCCGCATTGTGAGATGAAACATATGACTCTTCGATAAACCATGATTTCGCCGGTAAATCTTTTTGAGTAACAAACTTAATTGGATTTTTTGAATAGTCATATGGTGTCGAATATTGAACATTACTCATTTTTGACCGACTCTCTTCTTCAAGTTCTTCTTCTTCCTCAGTATCAAAAACAACAGCACGCACAATTGTATTATCCATCAAATAATCCATACTGTAAATTTTTGGAATATCTTTGAATGCCGTGTGAAGAAACATTGAATTGTAATCACCAAGTGCAAATCGTTTATCGGGTCTCGGTTTTAAAGTAAATTTCTGAATTGTTGTGACTGAGTTCCCGTGTTTGTAAACAACGTTACGAAATTCTTTGAGTTGTTTTTCAAGATCAACAATATCGCCGAGTAAGTCGTCGATATACTTCCTTTTCCGTATTTTATGTTCACAAAAATCCTTTTTACAACTTGACAATTCTGTTTCAGTTTTTGAAAGGTCTCTTTGAAGACGTTCAACTTGTGTTTTTAATTCACACTTTTCGCTTTCAAGTTTCGAAATTAACTTTCCATTTGACTCAATTAAATCTTGCATTTTGCGTTGAAGATCTGTTGAACTATAGACCTTGATAGATCTACTTGAGCACTCTAGAATCGTTAGTAATGTCACTGTAATCAATAACACACTAATAGACAATCCCTGCAACTTGTATTTATAAAGCGGAAACAAAACACAAGTTTGATACTAAGAATTCTTGATCCTCTATGGATCTTTTAATTATAATAAGAGTTTTTCTAAAAGTTATTCAATACATAAACCGTGTGTTCCTTTTATACTCAAGGAACCCTAAACCGTTTCTCAAGAAACGTATCTTCTAAAAGTTCTAAAAGATATGCATTATCACTTCCTAAATAAACTCATGCATATCCAAACTACATTACATAAATCACGGAAATACTACATCCGCAGAAACTAATAAAGCTGAACTATGTCTTCAGCAGATACACTGCTTCAGCAGAAACCAACTCTTCAGCAGGATCCTTTCGGCAGAAACAGCAGCAGAATTCTTTCTACACAGAATTCCCAACAATCCTCCCCTAATCTTGAATTTGACCTAGTTAAGTTCAAGATTCTTGATAGATCTTTAAAGTAACATACCAAGAGGATTGTAACAGAGCACCAGCAAAGAATTATCATCAGCAGAATCTCTATGATCAGCATATACTTGAAAGCTCCATTCTTTGCAGCAACAAATGACTTAATGTACATCAAAACAATTTAGTTTCATACTATTCTCATCACTTCCAGGTGTGTTAACTCCTGTGAGAGGTGAATCATTGAAAATAATGGATTTGATGTCTCTTTACCAATAGCCATCACTACTGGAGTAGCCAAGTGTTCAAAGGTACACTGATAACCACATGATTTTTAGCAAATCATCAGCTATAAACGGATTTGAGATGTCTTTACCTGTAGCCGTTTGCTCAGGACTAGTCAATTATCTTGATGAAAATCATCTTGGTTAACTGATTACCAAATATGGTTTTCCACTGCCTTTACCACAAGCCATATACATGTGGGCTAGCCAATTATTCAGAATCCATAAAGGAAAAATCCATGGTCAATTGACAACCATTTCAACTACTCAGCAGCAAAGCATTGGTGAGTTGACAACCCTATGGTTTTGAGCAAACCATTACAGCTATCAACAGATTTGATGTGTCTTTACCAAAGCTGTACCCTTTGGACTAGCCAACTTTATGATGGAATAGTCAACATCAGGTAAGTTGATAACCAAACCTGCAAACAAAGACTATATAACAATATGTTAGTTTTTTTTTGTTTTTTTTTTGTTTTTTTTTTTTTGTTTTTTTTTTTTTTTACTAAGAATAAAAAAAATATACAACATAAGATCCCTACTCAACTGCTGCTCTGGAAGTCTTAATCCTTTGTTTGAAAACCTTCACCAAAGATTCAGCAAACAATCTTGTATTACCAGCTGGATCAGGAGGAATTTCCAACTTCTGTTGCAACATTTTCTCCATCAAAGATACCTTCAGAGGATATTTATGAATAATATCCATGATAATCCTCAGACCAGTGGTAGTTTCCAGCAAATGTACATAAGACATAGGATAGAACTTCCAACTCTGAACTTTCCATTTCTGATTATTCTTCCATATATCATAACTTGCACCAGTAGGAGTAGAAGAATCAAACAATACTTGAAGATCACCCAACAAATACAATCCATAACCTTCAGGAGTATGAGTGGCATAAAACTTAGTAACCAACTCATGTAGAGTGACCAAATCCTGATAACTTACAAGATGAAGAATCTGCTGAAGGAAAACAAAAGATATGGATGACTTATCCAATCTATGAATGATATTGAGTTGACCATCTGGACTTAACTCCCAACTTACTAGAACCACTCTAGTTCCTTCTGGCCAATCATCAGATGATCCTTCCCTTATAAATGTAGCATCTGAATCATTTACATTAATTAGACTATGTAATGATCCTACTCTAGCCATTCTCTTTCCTCTTCTACCAGGAACATAAATAGCATCATGAACTGCTGCATCAGCAGAATTACCTTATGCAGCTTCAGTATCCACTGATGGAGTATCCATTTGGTCATCAGCAGAATCTTCAGAAGATTCAAGTGCAGCAGAGGCATATTGTTCATCCATAGCTTTTCTGATTTGTTTGTTCCTAGCAGCTTGAATTTCAACTTCTCTTGTCTTCAGATCATGAAATCTAGCAAGTGCAGCCCTTTGTTCAGCTTCTTGATCTTCAGTCAACTTTCTAGCAGTCTCCTCACCTAATCTTTCCAGCTCCAATTGTCTCCTAGTTCTCTTCCTAGTTGGAGCATCTGATGTTGTTACTTTGGCTTTACCTTTATCCATAGAAACATCAACACCAGTAGAAGTAGCAGGTAAAGATACTTGTGCAGCAGCTATATGAACATTCTTAGAAGAATCCTCATCAACATTTAGAAGTGAAATTTTCTTTGAAGCATCCATTCCAGCTTTAGCATTCCTAGATTTGATTCTATTATAAATCTCAACTAGGTTGTTAAAAGGAAGTCCCCATACATATTTCTTAGACCAAGCAGAATTATATACTGAGCTGCTCTGATTTTTTCACATATGTTCTCATATACTCTGTTTGCTGTGCTTGAGTCATGGGTTTTTCCCTTTTTGCTTTAGCCTTTAATTCATCAGCTGCCTTCTTCCTCATCTTCAACATTTTCACAATCTCAGATTCAAAATCTTGTTCCTCTACTTTCTTTCCAAAAAGATCAGCAGTTACATTAGTATTAGCAAGCATCTGTTTTCCAATAGACTGTCAGTCTGACTCATCAAACTCTAGAACTGCTGCATCCAATTCCCTTTGTCTTGCAATGGGTAAGGTAGACACATATCTTTGAGTCTCTGAATCTAATTCTGCATCAAACTTAGCTTGTACTTCCTTAGCAAGATTTACACTCTTCATATAATTTTCCCATTCTTGCAATACTTTACCTTGACCAGCTCTATCTTCATCAGTTACAAGCTCATCCAAACCATCATGAGAAACATTAGCTTCAGCAATATGATCATTAGACATATCCACATCTGCCATAGGTTCATCATGTACATCTTGAACCTCTTTATCAGTAGAAACCTCTATGTTCTCAGATGAATGATGAACAGGAGAATTCATGTATTCTTTCCCAGCTACAAAAAATGTTTCCCCTGATGCATTTCCTTTGTCAGCATATTGATCAGCAGTAACCTTGCTGAATGATTGTTTCTCCTGAAGTATATCCACAGCTTCAGTCGTCAGCACATCATTATCATTACCAGAAACTTTTGAAGCTTCAGCAGCTTGTTTTGCCAAATACTGTCTTGTACTTCTTCTTTGAACTAGTATGATTGGTTTAGATTGAGATGCTGTTGCAGCTTTAGGAGGAAGAACATGAGACTATCTAGCAACTTCAGCTAGAATCTCAAGAGAATCCAAATTTGCCTCCTTTGCCTCTTCAGTAGAATCCAATCCATCTTTGCTTTGATTCTGCTGACCCAGCTGTGTCTCCAAATCTTTGACTTTGCTTTTCAGACTTTGAATCTCATTACCAAGAGTAGTCTTGGTCTCAGCAAGTTCTTTCTGGAGATCTTCAGTCATTTTCATATACCTGTTAAGAGATTCATATACAAATGTGAGAGTAATAGGGTCCTCTGCTCTATCACTTGATTGCTCAGTGGTATGAGGAGCTTCATTGAACCCTGTAGGAGAAACAGACTCATGTACAACATTAGGAGAACCTACATTAATTTGCTCTCCCAAAGAACTAGGTGAAGGTAGTCTATTTAGTTCAGGTTCAAAAGTCTGTAGATCAACTTCAAACTCATGAAATTGCTCAGTTGGAGCATCCTGAACTGGTGAGATGGTAGGGCTAGGTGACATGTGTACAGGGGTAGGTGGTGACAAGTCAGTAGAATCAGGTAAAGGTTCAGCAGTTGTAGCTGGTGCTTCCGCCATTACCACTGAAGGAATACCATCAGCAGCAACACCAGAAGATGATGGATTACCATCATCAGCAGCATCAGAAACAGGCACATGACCAGCATCATCACCCTCAACTGCATTAGCATTGCCTTGTGGCAAAATTTCTTTTAGCAAAGGGTAATGTGCCCCAATATAATTTGTTTTCATTGAGGCAAACAACTTAGAACCTAGACTTTTAATGGGTATATGGGTCATATCTTCAGTGGTTATGTCTAAGATAATCTGTAAGAATCTAGGGTACATTAAAAACTTATGTTGTTCTTTATCTATGTTTTCTAGCATATTGTCAAAAATAAACTTAGAAAAATTATAAGTTTCACCCTTAGATAGACAAACAATACCACAACCCAATTGCAGAGAGAACTGGTTCCATCCTCCACACTTGTTGCTCAAACATTGAAGCAGCAGATGCACCAAATACCTCCACTTCGGACAAAATTGATTCTTGTGCCACTTTGAAGTATCAGTACTTTGATATCCAGCTTCTCTTAACACAGCAAGAATCTCTGCAGTGTTGGAATGATACACACCATCTTCATCATCCAACTGAAGCTTTGTCCTTATCAACCCTTCTGTCACCACATATTCTACGCCATCAATTTCAGCTACAATCTCTGTAGCAGATCTCTTAGTAGCATGTTGACATAAATTAATGCCTAAAAACATTATTAACATGTTATCAATATCTCTATGTTTTGATTATCACAAAATATAAACTCATAGAACTAAAACTTGTGACATAAACAAGTATTTAGTGATTAATATTTCTCTTTACATCCAAATCACTTAAGGTATGAATAAACAAAGTGTTTAGTGCAATTTATGATCAAAGGGGTATTTAATTAACTAATGCAAAGTTTATTTAATTATATAAACATATTATATATTTTTGAAAAACACTTTTGGTAATAAAGAAAAATGTTTTATTCATACTAAATATATGAATTCAAATTTTTAACCAAAAACAGTTAGTTTTTCACCAAATAAACTTTCCCCACTTAAAGACAAAGAATCTGGCCGTTTCAGCTGGGCGGCCCCCTTAATTATAAAGGGCGGTCCCCTTAATTTTAAGGGGGCCGGCCATGAATTAAGGGGACCGGCCACGCTCCTCTGTCAGATTCTTTTGCCTATAAATACCACCTTAAACCTGGATTTTTTTTCTCACCTTTTGCACCCCAAAACTTTCTGTTCTAGATCTCATTTCTATTCTCCAAATCCTTTGATCATAAATACATAATCCTTTGGTTCAAAGTGATTCTTACATCATCCTCTCAAGTGCAAGAGAAGAATACTTCTATCCTCCAAGACAAGAAGTATTACAACTTGTTGTGACCTCCACATCCAAGTTGTTGGTGCATCATCAAGAATATCTACATATATCTTTGTGTAGTGTGTTGTGAATATTTGATTGTAGATAGTTGTGATTAGGAATATAGATAGTGTGATTGGCTAGTAGATTGTAGTGAAGATTATTGGTGTGTAGAAGATAGGCGTGAACTAGATTGTAGTGAAGACTATTGGTGTGTTGAAGATAGGTGTGTAGTTAGTTGGTGTGAAGTAGTTGTGAAGAAGGTGTGATTTCGTTGTGACGAAGCTTTGGTGTGTAAGTGGTGTGTATATTGGTGTGTAAGGTTTCTCCGCCATAAGGAGCTTGTTGACATAGTGAAGAAAACTCTCGAGTAGGTGACTCGAGGAGTGGAGTAGGGCAAGGAAGGTGTCCTTGTAGCCGAACCACTATAAATCCTTTGTCTCGCGGTTAGATCTTTCCATATCTTACTTATTATCTTGCTTATATCGTTATTACATTTGTAGACGTAGACGTATATATATAGTTGCTCATATAGTGCTAGTATTGATTTTACTTAAAGATCAAACGAAAGTTTCATTCACAAAACAAAGTTTTTAAAATCAAACTAAAAAGGTTACATACATATAATTGATCATTTCGATCAAGTATAGTTTTCATACAAAATATAACTAAGGATTATAAGATAAACGATTACGTACTTATCTCTTGTATATAGCTAGAATTGTTTATATTATGCATGTGTTGATTTCACATACTTAGCTTACATTATTATTATTGTTCATACTTAGATATACTTGTTCATATTGTTCAAGATTTGAGTTCACATAAGATTGAATCAAAGTTTTAAAAAGCAAACAAGGTTTTAAAACTAAACCAAGTTTTCATAATAAAATTAAAAAGACGTAAAACTATTCAACCCCCCCTTCTAGTTTTCCACAATTGGTATCAGAGCCACGTCTAGCAAGATTTTTAAAATATATTGTATTTTAAAACTTGTAGCGATCTATGGAATCTGAAAAATATTTAGAAGGGCAATCTATGCAAAGACCACCACTATTTGAAAGTGATGGATTTTTATATTGGAAAAATCGATTCGAAACTTATGTGAAATCAAAGGATCTAGATCTTTGGCATGTTATTACCTTTGGTGATTTTCCTCCTATTCAATATAATTTTGAAACTAAAAAGGATGAAATTGTATCTTTTGAAAAACAAAATGATGATTTGAAAAAGAAACTATCAAAAAATAATGAGGCTAAAATGGTTATTTATAATGCGTTACCACGCAAAGAATATGAAAGAATTTTTATGTGTAAAACCGCAAAAGAAATTTGGGATTCTTTACTAATCACTCACCAAGGTAATAGTCAAGTTAAAGAGAACAAAATAGATCTTCTTGTTCAACAATATGAACAATTTACAATTCCGGAGGAGGAATCAATAGATAATGCTTTTGCTAGGTTTAACACCATCATCACAAGTTTAAAAGCACTTGATGAGAATCTTTCTAGTAAGAATTTTGTTAGGAAATTTCTTAGGGCTCTTCATCCAAAATGGCGAGCTAAAGTTACGGCGATTGAAGAATCGAAGAACTTGTCAACTCTTCAACTTGATGAGTTGATCGGCAACCTGAAAGTCTACGAAGCAATAATAAAGAAAGACTTCGAGATGGTCAATGGAAAAAGAGAGCAAAGCAAGTCAATTGCGTTGAAAGCTAGGAAGGAATCTAGTAACGAGGATAGCTCAACCTCCGAAAGTGATGACGAAGAATATGCGATGGCCGTAAGAGACTTCAAGAAATTCTTCAAAAGGCGAGGAAGATTCGTTAGACAACCGCATGATGAAAGGAAAGCAAACCAAAGAAATAAAAATGACAAAAATGGCAAAAGTGATAGGAAGTGCTTCAAATGTGGTGATCCAAATCATCTCATCGGAAAATGTCCAATGATGTCAAGAAATCAAAAGGCGTTTGTTGGAGGAGCTTGGAGTGATAGCGATGACGATGAGAAAGAAATCACAAATGAGGAGAAATGTCTTATGGCTAAGACATCAAGCGAGGTACGTTCCGGAACCAAATACTTTAGTGACGAAAATTTATCATTAGACAAAAAAGACCTAGATAGTGAATATAATAGGTTATGCAAATTAGGTCAAAAGGTTATAGCTAAAAATAAGTCACTAAAACATATTAATAATCTATTAGAAAATGAAGTACTCGAATTAAAAATTAGACTACAACATATGGAAAAAGGAAAAGAAGTTTTTATAGAATGTAAAACATGCATAGAGGTTAATAATGAAAATGAAAAACTTAAAGATGAAATTTTCAAACTTGACAAGTTTAAAAATAGTAGTAACCCACTTAAGAAAATAATAAGTGCTCAAGAAACTTCGGGAGATAAAACCGGTCTAGGATTAACTTCAACTAATGTTTCAACTAGTGAAAATAAAAGTATAAAGTTTGAATGTGAATCTAGTAAACAAAAATCATTAGAATCAAATCCTAAGTATATACTTACAAAAGATAGAAAAATACCCATTGCGAATGATGAAAAAGTAAAAACTTTTTATAAACCATCCTTAAAGACCGAAGTAGGATCCTCTAAACCTAAATTAAGATCTAAAACTCCACCACCAAGAAAACCTAACAATCATCATCCAAGATCTAAAAAATCTCAACCTAGAAGAAATCAAAATAGACAATATTACAATAACACTAGAAATCAAATGTGGAATTATCAACCAAGTTACAATCCTTGGGAAATATTACTACAATACATGCATCCTTGCCAAATGTTAAATATGTTTGGACCAAACAACTTTGGACCAATGAGACAATGGGGACCAAGTGGCTAAATTGTCAATCTTGGAAGAAGTTGGAATATCATCTACAAATGTCTTCTATAAGTCAACATGGTCACTTGAAGTGCTTGAAGATATTCCATTGAAGACTAAAAGGTACGCGTTTCTTTTAAGTTCATCACTATAATTTGCATGCTTAGATAAATGATTAGTTAGATTAATGCTTAGTACATAATTGCTTATATTCTTATAACCTAGAAACATCATTGGTTGACTTTCCTAGGAATAAGATAAAATTGTTCATTGCCGAACAAAATAGAAAATGGAAATCTTCTATATCCACTATTAGGAAACTCATGGTGATGAAGTGAAATGAGTTAAGTGGATCAATCGTTAATATAGAAGTAGGATTAGATCCCTCGCGTAAGAAAACTATGGATGAAACAAGCTCTCGTAGAATATGGCATTAAGATAGATAAGCGTGCAAAAACAAAGGAACTATAGATGTTAGGTTATACCCCGTTCAACCCTCTCGCATCTAACATATATATTTTAGTCATCACTTCCTTTAGGATCATAGGATTTGTAGAAACGATAGCATGAGATAATAGTAGGCTTGACCAATCCTCTTGAGCATGAGATCTTTAATAAACATCTTTTAAAATATATGATTAATGATATTTGTTGTCAAAATCTAATATCGTTAAAAATATGCAAAAACCTCATATTTTAGAAAATAGTTTTTCAAATAACTATCCCACTTTTAAATAAGATGTTTTCACTATATATATCCACAATTTTGTTTTGATCAAAACCAAAGATTGAGAAAATTTTCTTTATCCTTCATTAACACTTTTTGAAGTAAAACCGAATCTATTTTATTCAATTAACTCTCATATCTACATGAAAACCTACTTTCAAACATTGTTGAATAATGCTAAAAACGTCTCTTTAAATCATGCATGGTGATCTCATATTTGTCATATATATTTATATAAATGACATTTATAAGTGAACTAAATCAAATCAAGAGGACCATGGTTTGTCTATTAAGACTTTGTTTGTAACAAGTCTAGAAACCCATGTTATCATAATACACATTAGGATTAATCCTCCTAGTTATGTAGTTATGAAATACTTAATGTTGCTTATTGTTTCCTAGCTCTTATATTTTGCTTGCTAGATGAGTATGTTTGCATGATAGATGAAATTGCTTGATTACTTAATCTCCTTGGTTAACATGCTTTAGCTACATAATTGCCTACATAATTTGTCTATGTTTAATTGCCTCAAAGAGTTGGGCTTGTTTGAAACCAAAAACACAACCTTTCTGCAATTCACTACCAAAAACCCTTTTCTGGCAATCTGGGAATCACCAGATGGGCGGCCCCCTTAAATCATAAGGCGGCCCCCTTAATTATTAAGGGGACCGGCCTCCAATTAAGGGGACCGGCCATCTGATGATCAAAGGTGCTGTTTCCCTTTTCTACTTTTTAGCCCACTTCATCCTACACTTCCCAAAATTCACAAACTTATTCTATCCTCAACCTTCCATAAAAGTTTATCCATCCTTGATCCCACCAATTCTACATTATAAAACACTCTCATTCCTCTCAATCTCCACTCATCTCATCATTTCCTCTCCCATTAAACCAAAACCACCAAGAAACTTGTTTGGAGAAGAAAGCCTAACTTCCTTTAAAATTCCGTCAAACCAAATGAGGTTGTCAAACATCCAACACCAAATTCCTCCTATGTTTTCAAACATTACTTACCTAACACCTCACTCTCCTTCTCACCAACATTACATATCAAAAACCTTTACTACCCATATCCTTCTACATTACACTCAAACCTCATAATCTTTTCACAACTCAAGCGATGTTGTTCATATTTAACCAACACCTAAACCTCACTCTCACACAAATGATCCATTTAACAACAAATCATCCATTCGTGCTTCGACTAATGATCCTTCTTATGATGAGCATGCACAATCCCAAAACCATAATCCCAACCTCATTACCAACACTTTACATGTTGCTCATTCAACAAAAACACCATCCACTCATGAAGCATCTTTTCCACCCATATCATGTTTTCATGATTACCCAAGCTCAAACATGTCTCCACCACCAAGAGTATCACCACCACATCCTACAACTTCACATGCCATTCCTATGTTGCATGTTCAAACCCTCACCCAAGACAACTATCATGCTCCACCACCATCACCTTCCTCCGAACACTTGAAGTTCGTTGAGGCGCTAAAAGAAGCCCATGAGCTTAGTGCTCTTTTAGCCTTACATCTTGCTCAACGCAATTTGGATCCACCTTCATCTAGATCACCCTCATCACCACACAACATAAATCAACTTGAGAAGCATGTCAACAATTAACCTTGTTGCATCTTTCTCCTAAAAATGATTGCATTCAATGAACACTTCACTTGGATTGAATATCTTCTCACTAGATCACATCCAATACCCTCACTTGAACAACATCCAAAACCTCAATCAACCTCTTCCGCTACAAATTCTCCACCACCAAATTATCCAACATTCATGACCTGAACATATACCTCCATTAATCCAACAACCTCCATTAATCCAACAACCTTACCCTAACTCAACCATCCTCATTCCAAACACTCCATCATCAACCATCTAAGCATACCATATGCTTATGATTTTCACTTTCAAATACGAATCAACCAACCTTTGGTTGCAAGCAAGTCCAAGTGCTCTCTTAGGCAATATAGGACTATGTCTTTTCTTTTGTGTTATTTTTTCAAGCATATTGAATGTTGTAATGCTTTTCATTTCTATAATGCTTGAATGAATCTTTGTTTAGTTGCATAATTGTTGCCTTGCATATATGTGTATCTTGCTCTCTTAAAATATTTTTGTAGCAAAGATCTCCATAGCTTGTTCCCTTGGTGCTCTCAAATGAGGGGGAGCATACATCAAGGGGGAGCATTCTACCCGTTTAAACTTCCCTCGCGAAGCTTACTCGGCTTAACCTTTTTGATTTTACAAAAAGGGGGAGAAGAGAAATGTAAACTCTATAATACTTGTCTGAAAACAAGTTTTAGATATATTGAGTTTAAGGTTTTGTAATAATCAAAAAGGGGGAGATTGTTGACATAAATTAATGCCTAAAAACATTATTAACATGTTATCAATATCTCTATGTTTTGATTATCACAAAATATAAACTCATAGAACTAAAACTTGTGACATAAACAAGTATTTAGTGATTAATATTTCTCTTTACATCCAAATCACTTAAGGTATGAATAAACAAAGTGTTTAGTGCAATTTATGATCAAAGGGGTATTTAATTAACTAAAGCAAAGTTTATTTAATTATATAAACATATTATATATTTTTGAAAAACACTTTTGGTAATAAAGAAAAATGTTTTATTCATACTAAATATATGAATTCAAATTTTTAACCAAAAACAGTTAGTTTTTCACCAAATAAACTTTCCCCACTTAAAGACAAAGAATCTGGCCGTTTCAGCTGGGCGGCCCCCTTAATTATAAAGGGCGGTCCCCTTAATTTTAAGGGGGCCGGCCATGAATTAAGGGGACCGGCCACGCTCCTCTGTCAGATTCTTTTGCCTATAAATACCACCTTAAACCTGGATTTTTTTCTCACCTTTTGCACCCCAAAACTTTCTGTTCTAGATCTCATTTCTATTCTCCAAATCCTTTGATCATAAATACATAATCCTTTGGTTCAAAGTGATTCTTACATCATCCTCTCAAGTGCAAGAGAAGAATACTTCTATCCTCCAAGACAAGAAGTATTACAACTTGTTGTGACCTCCACATCCAAGTTGTTGGTGCATCATCAAGAATATCTACATATATCTTTGTGTAGTGTGTTGTGAATATTTGATTGTAGATAGTTGTGATTAGGAATATAGATAGTGTGATTGGCTAGTAGATTGTAGTGAAGATTATTGGTGTGTAGAAGATAGGCGTGAACTAGATTGTAGTGAAGACTATTGGTGTGTTGAAGATAGGTGTGTAGTTAGTTGGTGTGAAGTAGTTGTGAAGAAGGTGTGATTTCGTTGTGACGAAGCTTTGGTGTGTAAGTGGTGTGTATATTGGTGTGTAAGGTTTCTCCGCCATAAGGAGCTTGTTGACATAGTGAAGAAAACTCTCGAGTAGGTGACTCGAGGAGTGGAGTAGGGCAAGGAAGGTGTCCTTGTAGCCGAACCACTATAAATCCTTTGTCTCGCGGTTAGATCTTTCCATATCTTACTTATTATCTTGCTTATATCGTTATTACATTTGTAGACGTAGACGTATATATATAGTTGCTCATATAGTGCTAGTATTGATTTTACTTAAAGATCAAACGAAAGTTTCATTCACAAAACAAAGTTTTTAAAATCAAACTAAAAAGGTTACATACATATAATTGATCATTTCGATCAAGTATAGTTTTCATACAAAATATAACTAAGGATTATAAGATAAACGATTACGTACTTATCTCTTGTATATAGCTAGAATTGTTTATATTATGCATGTGTTGATTTCACATACTTAGCTTACATTATTATTATTGTTCATACTTAGATATACTTGTTCATATTGTTCAAGATTTGAGTTCACATAAGATTGAATCAAAGTTTTAAAAAGCAAACAAGGTTTTAAAACTAAACCAAGTTTTCATAATAAAATTAAAAAGACGTAAAACTATTCAACCCCCCCTTCTAGTTTTCCACATAGCAGATGCCCAAAATTGCTTCACCAGAGATTCACACACCAAATTAGGACAATAAGTCAAAGCATAATGAATCTTCGACCTTTGTAAAAACTCCACCATCAAATTGAATTCTTCATGTCCCTTCTTTGTTGTTAGTATAGCGTATTTGTTATGATCACCCTTCAATCCAAGTTGAGCCATTTGACTGAATGTGTGTGAGATGGTTATGAATTACACCCAAGAATAATGGGTTTATGTGAAGTGATAAGCGAATAATTTTTGATTCGAAAAGATATGCAGAGTGAGTTAAATTTGGAAGTTCCCCAATCGTGGTCAAAATTATCGGAACAACTTATTGACCAAGTCTGACAAAACTTCTAATTTTAAAATTAACCCTTCAGCAGTAACGAAAGTCAAACCTGCTGAAGCACAGCCAACTATCAGCAGAATCAACCAAAAGTAAAAATATCTTCGGTCAATATCTTGATTTAACTGTGCCACCCAACTCGCATTTAATTTCGTAACTCCTCAAAATAGCTTATTTAATCACCCCAAATCTCACATCTCATTCATCAACTTTCCCTAATTATCTTTCAAAACCCTAATTCCAATTAGACCCAATTCACCATTCAACCCATGTCTTCACACCCAGAAACCTCAGATTCAAATTCCTCTTCTTCATCATCAGAAGGGGATATACCACCATATCCTTGGGGACTTGAGGGTTCTGACTTTACAAGAGCATTGGAGGATCGATGTGCTGCACAAGAAAGACAATGGAATGCTCACTTGAAAGGTGAACCAAGCAATGCACCCAATCCTGCTGAAAGAGAGCTTGTCTCTCCCTTCATCTATACCTCTGATGAAGACACTTCAGAGGAAGAACCTGAAGATCCACCCTTTCTTCCTCCTTCCACTCCTGAGAGATCCCTACCAAGATCAAATACTAGGGATCCATCTCTTCCAACATCACAAAATGTGGTGTTGAATCTTCCTGCTCCAGGACCTGGTCTTCCACACCAAGAACATATTGGACAGATCAAGAGGTCTGAGATCATACGTAAGGGAAAGGAGAAGGAGAAGTAGGTGACTGAGGAATGTAACCATGGATCAAGGTTCTTGAGTATTTTCTTGACCTTAATTCATGAGCATCTTCTCATTCTTCCTTCTCTTCTTTTTACATTTTCATCTTCAGCTTCTTCATTGTACTTGTCATAGCCTCAAGTATTTTGTAATAAGTGATAGAAGCTAGTAGTACTGAATTAGCCAATAGTTTAGAAATGGTCATTGTATCTCAATTGCAACATTGAATGTAAGCTGTAACTTGTTTCTATGAATGAATGAAAAGATCTTATTTGAATTAATCCAATGTGTAAGACCTTCAGCATGATTTAATTGATCAGTAGAAACCAGGTTCAGCATATAGACCACATTCCTTTGACTTTAGCTCTTGGTGACATTAATCATGGAACTTTCATTCTCAGAACATCTGCAAATACACCAAACAAGCAAATACACAAAACAACTTGCACAACTATTAGAGGGTTAGTGTTAAAAACTTGTTAAAGCTCAGAAAGTATACAACATATACAAATAATCCAAAGTTTACAGTCATCATCCTCCCCTGAGGCATATGCCTCCCCTGAGGCTTATGCCTCCCCTTAAACTTTGCAGTTAAGGGTTTAACATGCCAATATGGACCACCAAATATTGAAACCTTGGTCCATCAAATGCCTTGGTTAATAAATCTGCCACATTTTCATCTGTGTGAATTTTGATCACTTTAACCAAATGTTTCTCATAAGCATCTCTTATAAAATGATGTCTGATTTCAATATGTTTGGTTCTATTATGAAAAACTGGATTTTTAACAATGCAAATGGTACTTTGATTGTCAATGAAAATGGTAGTATTCATGAAGTTATACCCATAATCCAGTAATTGATTCTGAATCCATAGAACCTGACCACAACAATTGGCAGCAGCAACATACTCTGCTTCAGTAGTAGAGGTAGCAACAATGGTCTGTTTCTTGCATTGCCAAGAAATCAGTCTTCTACCAAGAAATTGACAACCTCCAGTTGTGGATCTTCTATCTAAATTGGCACCAGCATAGTCACTATCACTATAAGCTGCTAGCTGAAATGGAGACTCTTTGGGATACCAAAGACCTAATTGTGGTTGGCCTTTAAGATACTTAAAAATCTTCTTGACAGCATTCATATGAGAGGTAAGTGGAGTGACTTGATGTCTTGAACATGCACTCACAGCAAATGTGATATCAGGTCGTGAAGCAGTCAAGTACATCAAAGAACCAATCATAGACCTGTATAAATGAACATTCACAGGAAGATCAGGATTAAGATTGGTCTTTGGTTTAGGAGCCTCATATGGAGTTGTGGCAGTCCTGACATTTTCCATAGCAAACTTGGACAACATATCTTTTACATATTTCTCCTGATGTATAAAAATACCATCAGGTTTCTGCTGAACTTGCAAACCCAGAAAGAAGGTGAGTTCTCCCATGGCACTCATCTGAAATTCTCCCTTCATTAAATCCTCAAACTCTCTACACCAGGCTTCTTTGGTAGAACCAAAGATAATATCATCCACATACACCTGCACAAGAATAATATCCCTAGAATCTTTCTTGAGAAACAAGGTCTTGTCAATGGCACCTCTTCTGTATCCATTCTGCAGCAGAAATGTGGAGAGTCTAGCATACCAAGCTCTGGGAGCTTGATGCAGTCCATAGAGAGCTTTGACAACTTTGTAGACATACTCAGGATGATCAGGGTCTTCAAATCCTTTGGGTTGAGTCACATAAACCTCCTCTTCAATCTCTCCATACAAGAAAGCACCTTTTACATCCATCTGATAAACCATAAAGCCCATATAAGAGGCATAGGCCAAAAAGATCCGTATGGCTTCAACTCTGGCCACTGGTGCAAAGACCTCATCATAGTCAATGCCTTCCTCTTGTCTAAAACCTTGAGCCACGAGTCTTGCTTTGTTCTTCACCACAATACCCCTGGCATCTCTTTTATTCTTCAGAATCCATTTTGTCCCAATGGCATACTTACCATCAGGAAGAGGAACTAAAATCCAAACCTGCTGATTCTTAAATTGCAGCATCTCCTCTTGCATTGCCTCAAGCCAACTTGAATCCGCCAGTGCTTGAGGAACACTAGTTGGTTCAATTTGAGAAAGAAAGCATGCAAACAAACAATGTTTGAAGTCTGTGTGATTGTTCCTCTTTTGATTGTAGACATAAGAGATAAAAGCAACTTCTCCATATTTGGTATTCTTGACAGTGCTTCTAGTTCGAACAGGGTCTTTAGGATCACCAATAATCTTGGATCGGGGATGAGCATTGTGAATCCATGTGGTAGCTGTAGGTGGAACATCAATGGTGGGATCAATGTTGGTGAGAGTAGGCTCAAACTCAGTGTCATAAGAGGCTGAGTTAAACAAACCAGGCATTGGTTGATAATTTCCAAGGTCAGAAGGACTAGGAAATCTGGTAAAGGGCTTATCAAAATCGGTAGAGACTTCAGTAGGATCAGCAGCTTTGACATTGTCAGTGGGAAGAGGTGTACCTTCAGCAGTATCCTTGTTTCCACTGACTGCTTGTGCTGACTGATGTAGGATAGCCTCAGTCTCTTGTGTAACTTTATCATTGAGTTTCTGAGCTTCCTTTGTAGCAGCATGTTCCTGCTTCTGCAATCTTGCTAGATCTTCTGCATAATGTGACTCATCATCTTGTTCAGCAGCAGAGTGATTACCTACAAAATGGTTAGGTGGAAAAGATGGTACAACAAAAGTATTCTCTTCTGGCTCAGACTCACATTCTGAGTCATCATCCATGAAACCTGCAGGGTTAGAACTTGAATCTTTGGTACCTGCATCAGGATTAGAAGCATGCCTAGTATAACCCAAATAGTCAGTCAAATAGTCTAGGTCAAAATACCAAGAATGGCCTTGACCCTGAATATTAGGCTGATCTTCAAGAAATCTCAGATTAAGGGTCTCTTCAATCCTTTTGGCATTCAGATTATAAACCCTATAGGCCTTGCTATGAGCTGAGTACCCAACTATATAACCTTCATCAGCTTTCCCATCAAATTTGCCCAGTATATCAGCAGTATTCAGAATAGTCACTTTGCATCCAAAAGGCTTAAGGTAACTGATGTATGGAACTTTCCCAGTGAGAAGTTCATAAGGTGTCTTAACATGAAGTCTAGTGATGGATACCCTGTTCAAGACATGACATGCAGTACCTACTGCTTCAGTCCAAAACATGGTGGGTAGTTTGGAGTCTGCAAGCATTGATCTTGCTGCCTCAATGAGGGTTCTATTTTTCCTTTCAGCAACCCCATTTTGTTGTGGAGTTCTTGGAGTACTATAGTCCCTTCTAATCCCTTTAGACTTACAGAATTCTATAAATACAACATTTTTGAATTCTGTACCATTGTCACACCTGATTCCCTTAACCTTTGTATTCAGCTGGTTCTCAACTAAGATAATGAATTCTTTCAGAATTGGAGTTGTTTCATCCTTAGTTTTGAGAAAGAACACCAGCAAAACCTGCTATAATCATCTGTAATAACCAGGCAGAAGTACTTGTGATCAATACTTCTAATGGGGGTTGGACCAAAGAGATCCATGTGCAGCAACTGAAGAGGTTCTGAAATGGAGCTCACTGCTTGGACTGTTTTGTAGGAGGCTCTGTGTTGCTTTCCCTTGTTGCAAGCAATACAGTTGTGTTCATTGGTGAAGAGTTTAGAAGGAAGGCCCTGAACAAGACCAAGTTTTGATAACTTGTTGATGGTCTTGTAATTCACATGTGCCATTCTTCTATGCCATTTATTAGATTCATCCAGGGAAGCTTTGGCAACCAAACATGTTAGATCACCTTCAGGTTGAACATCATTCAGATTGAATGTGTATAAGTTGAAGGTTCTAGGAACTCTCAGCAATACAGTTGTGTCTTCTGGGAGTTTGAAGTCCTTGGAAAGTACAAGACACTCATCTTCAGAAAAGAAAACCTTATGCTTAGAGTCACAAATTTGTGATACTGAGATAAGATTAAAATTCCCCAGTTCCTCCACATAGTAAACATTTTCAAAGTCTAACAAGGGAGTCTTTATGGTTCCTTTCCCTGTTATTTTGCCATCTCCACCACCAAAAGTTACAGTTCCACCTCCTTCAATGGACTCAAAATCATGCATCTTATCCTTGTTCCCAGACATACTTCTAGAACAACCACTATCAAAGATGCCAACTTCAGTACTTTTCAAAGGATGTGCCTACAACAACAACAACATTTACAATATTAGTCCACATTGGAGACTCAAGTCATTGCTGACTTGAGTTTGCCTTGTGGATCATTAGTAACAGGCCATGTAGATGTTTTAGATCCACCATTGTTCTTGGGCCTGTAATACATATTAGGTCCCTTCTTAGTCCAAGAACAACCTACTGAGGGCTTCACAGCAGTATTCCATTTCCCACCACCATTATTCAATGAGTCAAAGTAATTAGGCCAATAATCATTATAAAAGAAAGAACTAGTAAGTCTGACATATGGTCTAGTACTGGTTTTTCTCCAGGAAAAATGAGTTTCAGCAGAATTAGGTTTCTGCTGATGTGGAACAAAAGATGGTATGTCTTGAACATTTTTCCACAATTGCCTAGATTTTCTTTGACTAACACCTGTACCCATTCTTTGCTCATGATATGTACAATCCTTAATCAAGTGATATTTACTTCCACACACAAAACACTTCTTCTGTTTAGAAGATTTATTCAAACCAAAAGAATTTCGATAACATGAAAAAGTATTCAAATCATCATGACAAACAGAATTGTTTTTAACAAAGCCAAAAGTATTATTATGCAAAGAATTGAAAAACAAGTCTTCAGTAGAAACTGTCTTGTGATCAGCAGCAACTCTAGAAGGCTTGAGGGGAGTCTTGGGTGATGTCTTTGGTGTGGTCTTGGGAGTGGTCTTTGGTATGGTCTTGGGCAGGTCTGACTTCTCACTTGAATCACAGCTAGCAAATGAGGTAGACCCTTCATCAGACGACTTGTCACTGTCACAACAAGAGACAAAGTCAGTAGATTTAACACTAGGGTCTGGCAAGTCAATTGACTTTTTGCCATAGAGATGGTGTGATCCATCAAAGTCACTAGGTTTGGATAGGTCAATAGGCATATGTTCCCCTCTTATAGGTCCAGGGACAGCATGTAAGTGACCTTCTTTGACAAAGTTAGCTAAACCTGCAGGTGTGGATTTACCTAGGTCATTCTTAGCCTCTAAACCAACATATTTTTGAAATCCCAAACCTATTTTAGAGTTCACAGCTTAACTACCATAAAGTTCCCTCGCAAGATTATCACCTGACATTTGCAATTGTTTACCTCTAGCTATCTCTTTGTCTAATTTAACTTGTAAATTTTGGTTTTCATTTTCCAAATTAGACTTCTCTTTTTCAGTACGTTTTAATTCTATCTTAGCAATTTCTAAATCACTTTCTAGAACTCTTATTTTTTCATCATATTTAACTTGATTCTTTTGAAACCATACTTTTTGTTTCTCTAGAGTTTTTAAAGCCAATTTATAAGACTCTACCTCTATATAACATTCATTGTACTTAGGTTTCAATTCATCAAATTCCTTTTTAAGTTCATTGTATCTTACACTACATCCAAACACACAATCGTGTACCTGAGAGATTCCCATCAAGGAGACTTGCTCCTTCTTGTCTTCTGAAGGTGTAAATGCCAGTAGATTCACTTGTGAAGAAGTAGCAGCTTCCTCTCCAGCAGGTTCATGATCACCCCAATCAATTTGGTGATCCAGAGTCACCATGGCCTTTGAAGGTACAGTCTTGGTATTCCCTGCTTCCAGTGGATAAGAACCATATCTAACTTCATCTCCAGCCTTTCTATCTTTGCATTCCCTTGAAAAATGTCCCACTTGACCACAAGTATAGCATTTAACCTTCCTTCTATCAAACCTTGCAGCTTCTTTGCCATTAAAACCAAACTTTCTTCCAGACTTGGCTTCAAACCTTCTGATGTTCATTGAGATCATTGCAAGTTCCCATTTCAAGTGCATCTCCTCCATTTCCATTGGATCTACCTGTTCAAAGTCCTCATAAGCAATAAACTGCTGAGGTTCATATTCAGCCACAAATGAATGAATAAGATCCTCCAACACATTACTAGATCTTGATTTAGGAGTAGATTGATTATGAGTTTGAGAAGATGCTCCAGATGTATATGAACTTGAAGCTTGATGCACAGGTTTTGTAGAAGCACCAACGAATGCAGAATGAGTAGATGGACGAATAGGACTTCTAACATCAGGCTCAAGTGATTTGAGCTTGTTGTAGAGATCATCAAAGGAGATTAAGTCCAAGCCACCCTTTGTTTTGATAGCAATACTGACTTGCAACCAAGATGGTGGCAAAGATCTCAGAAACTTAGCATTGCAGTCCTCATTGTCAGGTCTAGCCTTCAACTGATTAAGTTGACTCAAGATCTGATGAAACCTGTCATAACCTTTATGAATTCCCTCTTCTTCAGATATCTGAAATTCTTGGAATTTCTGCTTCAGCAAAGACTTCTGCAACCTTCTTGATTCCTCATTCCCACCAAATCTTGCTTTTATAGCCATCCAAATATCCTTGGCATCCTTCATAAAATGGAAGTCACCCATATGATCATCTGGTATTGCTTGGAGCAAAATAGTTCTGACTTTACTTTCCCTCTGCACAGCCAGAATCTCTTCAGCAGTTTTGGGAGCTACAATTGTCACAACTCCATCAGCATCAGTAACATGCTTCTTTAAGCTATTCCCCTTCTTAACAATCTCCCATAAATTCCAATCTACGTTTGTGATCCAGTTCTGCATTTTCATGGACCACAAGTGATATTCTTCAGCATTCTTCAAGTATGGAAACTTAGCATTACTGTTAGAGAGGCTGAGTTGTTGAAGAGAAGTGGTGTTAATGTTTTGGGTTGTATAAGTATCATCATCAGATCCAGGCATGGTTGTTGATTTGTTTGAGAAGGTGTAAGATTTGTTTTTCTTAGTATGGCAGAGACTCTCTCGAGGCTCTGATACCACTTGTTGAACTATAGACCTTGATAGATCTACTTGAGCACTCTAGAATCGTTAGTAATGTCACTGTAATCAATAACACACTAATAGACAATCCCTGCAACTTGTATTTATAAAGCGGAAACAAAACACAAGTTTGATACTAAGAATTCTTGATCCTCTATGGATCTTTTAATTATAATAAGAGTTTTTCTAAAAGTTATTCAATACATAAACCGTGTGTTCCTTTTATACTCAAGGAACCCTAAACCGTTTCTCAAGAAACGTATCTTCTAAAAGTTCTAAAAGATATGCATTATCACTTCCTAAATAAACTCATGCATATCCAAACTACATTACATAAATCACGGAAATACTACATCCGCAGAAACTAATAAAGCTGAACTATGTCTTCAGCAGATACACTGCTTCAGCAGAAACCAACTCTTCAGCAGGATCCTTTCGGCAGAAACAGCAGCAGAATTCTTTCTACACAGAATTCCCAACAAGATCTTGTTCTTTGTTGTAAGAATCTTGAAAAGCTTTTTCAAAACTTTTAGCATGTTTAATCTTTTCTTCCTGATTAGAAAGCTGGATTTTATAACACTCAATATCTCTTGCAAGTGCTGCATTAGTTTCTTTTAAAACTTTGTTTTTCTCGTTGCACTTTGCAATTAGCAATTGCTGAGCATTCAGTTGTTTAGATAACATTATGAGGTCAGGGTCTGGATCAAATGATGGTTCATGTTGTTCTATATTATCATGTTTATCATTCTCAATTGGATTATCAAATGAAACAACTGTGTCATCATCAAATATGACAACTGTGCTTATTTGTTCATCTTTTTGAGAGGATGAAGATGATATAGATGGAACAACTTGCGCCATATCTGATTCAGAGGCAGAAGGTGAGACTATTTCATTAATAAAGCATTCATTGAGGTCATGTACCTGAGACAAGCCGTCAGTGTCATACACTGGACCTGAATCATTGAGCTTAAGTTCCTGCATGTTGGCCATAAGCATCACAGCAGCATTGGCTTCCAGATCTTCCATATCATCATCGTTGTTCACATTTGCCATGAAGTTGTTATCCTGTTCAGGGAAATGTCCATCTTTTTCATCTTGAAGAGCCATTAGTAATGCCTGCTTGTGAAACTTACTACCCCGAGTTCTCGGTTTGGGACATGCTGTAGCTATATGACCTTGTTCATTACAATTGTAGCACCAAACTGCATTCCCTGAGCTGGAGTTCCTTGTTGCAACTGAGTCAGACCGTTGTTGAGAAGAGCCTGAGTTGTTTCTGAACCCCGTATTGTTACTAAACCTCTGACCATTCCCATAATTTCCTGAAGAGCTTCCTGAACCAGATCGACCATAGCTACGATTCTGAATTTCCACTCTTCCATCATTAACAACAGCTTGATTCCTTGTGTTAGAGGATGAACGTTGACAGTTGTTTGTTTTGTTGGAGAATTTGCTGAAAGCACGAGCAATAAGAGCAAGTCCCTGATTCAACGTATGAAAGTCATCATCGTCATCATCATTAGAGTTGGAGTGATCATCTCAACCAGATTTTCAGTGAGAAAATCATGTGTTGCAGTTCTGATAAAACCTTCGTAATCAGATTTCAAGAACTTGTCGATCAGCTGCGTTGACTCCTGGAATTCCTCAACTTGTTTGGTAAGATTGGTAACCATGTTGGTGAGTTTGTTCACTTGCTCCTGAAGATCAACTGGTTGTTTTGGTTCATTGATCGAATGCTGTTTAGATGCGGTTTCAGAAGGTGTGGGAGATGAGTGCTCGGGTGACGATTCGGACGATGACTCATTGTGAGAGTCTGAAGAAGAAGCGGGAGGAGTCGGATCCTTTGGTGGAGAGTCTTGAGGAGGTGGAGGTTGTGCTGAGGAAGTCTGCTGAGAAGATGACTTAAGAAATATGTTGGTGTCGAATGCGTTCTTCTCTTCGTTTTCCTTTCTACGACGTTCCTCTGCTTCCTCTGCTTCTCGTGCAAGAAACTCTGGAGTAATGAGATATTCATGTTCCTGATCCATAGCTAAGTTCTCTTGACCGCCAACATTCTCCTCTATAGTTGCAGTCTCTGTCATAGTGACATCTCCTGTTTTGTCTGTATCTTTAACGGTGTCATCAGGCTGTGGAGCTGATTCTATCATGGTGGATACGACGGGAGGAATCATGCTGCTTGTAGCTCCTACATGTTCAGACTGATCAATAGGTGGTGGGGTTAAAGGTTGAGACATGATTCGGCTTTCGAGAGTTGCTTTCTTTTGTTCTTTCCTAAGCTGCTTTTCTTCAGCTCTTGTGTCGACAACTATACTCTTCAGTTTGCGTTTATCGACCAAGGGTTCAATGATTCGTTCGTCTTCATCATCATTAGGCTCATTAATAGTAATCCCTTTTCTTTTCCTTGTCTCTTCTTCATAAGTTACAAGACTTTGTTGAACGGCAATCTCTGTTGCAGGAAATGCTTCATCAGGTGCTCGGTATCTCAGTTCATAGTCTGGTTCTTCTTCTTCTTCAGATTCTGTATCGAACTCAGACTCGGTGTCAGAAGGTGGAGGAGTAGGTTCATCCCGAATAAAGTACTCAGGAGTTGCCTTCTTCTTTGGCTTGGTGACAGGTTTAGGTTTGAGTGTAGGTTTAGGCTTGGTGGAAGTCTTGGGTTTAGACTTAGGAGCACCCTTAGATCTAGTATGTGGTGAGGCAGTGGTGCTTGTAGTACTCCCAGACTTTACACCGCCTTTGCTACGAGTCTTAATTGTTGCTTCTTCCTGTACACCTTTGTAAGCGTTGTCATACAGCTTGTAGTTCAGACTCTGCTTGATTTTGTCATTCAGTGGGTATTCAGGAAGCCTCATTCCTTTGATCTTGGTTGAGGAAGTGGTCGTCTTGATGAATGAGGTGGTGAAGTCGTCCTCGAAGAGGTGCTTCGGCTCATTAGGATCAGCCATCCTTTTGATGAATTCTGGAGAACTTTTGCATAGATGTTCTATGATAAGCTTGGTAAATCTTGTGAATGGTATCATAGTCTTCACACGTTCGGTCTGAATACTGTGGACGATATCATTCATGATAGGAACTGCAAAGTCAATCGGTGTCAGAGTCACCATTCCCCAGAATGTTTGCAGGTGTTCGAGCCTTGGATGTTCATGACCACTTTTCCTTCCAGATAAAGATCGTACCATCAACAGACAGAATGTTCTCCAAGGCTGAGGAATATTCTTGGCATTAAATCGGGAAAGCTTGACTAGCGGTACATCATCATCAACCTCATATCCTAATTCAATGAAGAAGTCAAGAAGATCCAGCTCAGGTAGTATAGGAGCAAATTCGCTGTCAGTTTGTGGCATGAGAAGGGCTGTTCGAAGAACGTCATGATCTACAGAGTATTCTTGGCTATCCAATGTAACAGTGAAAGATTCATCGTCCAAGTTAGCCTGAGCCGTAAGCCAGAACTGATGAAGGTAGAACAGAGGAACTGAGGTTGAACAGGTGAGCATAGGTTTGCATGGATGTGCAAGTAGAATATCCTTGACAATCTTGCACGAGTTCTCTTTAATACTCAGCTTGTCGAAATCAACTCGTGGATTGTTATCGCCAATTGTGACGTTGTAGTTCTCGGGAGTGATGTCATCCATGGTGAGTAATGGAAGAGTTTGTTCAGCGACGTTCTCATTGTGTTCAGCCATGTTAATCTGAAAAGTATGACCATAAACCAAACATCCAAATTTGTTACGTGTTAGCACAGATGTGAGTTTGGTTATAGATTACTACTAGAGACAGTTAATCACAAATGTGTCATTTTGTTATGAGTGAAGTGTCACATAATGCATATTTGAAGAATCATGAAATCAACTAAACAATGCAACGTTTCGCAAATAAGCGCAATTGATAATCACAATTCACAATTACATCACATTACACAACACTAATGAATCACAACAATGATACATAGATATAACATGACAAGGCAAAAAAAAAAAAAAATTCGAAAAATATATCATGGACCTTTTATCGCAAATTTGAGTAAAGAAACAGATTTCGAAAATGTTATAGTGAAACTTTATCGAGAAAGTGACTTCTCGAAAAAATTTCTCATAATTGACTTTTGTCGAGATCTCTTTCTTAAAAAAATTGAAGTTATCGAGAAAACATCTTTTTCAACTTTTCGAGAAACTTATGATATCGAGATCTTTCCTTAAGTTATCGAGAAAATGATTTGTTTTTCGATAAAATAACTTTTCGAGAAACTGATGATTTCGAAAAAATTATAGCTCTCAGAATGATTTCGAAAAATGATTAGTTTTTCGAAAAAAATCTGAGCTTTGAAAAAATGAATGATTTCGATAAAACTCAGGTTCTCGAAAAAATGAATGATTTCGAAAATGATAGTTTCTCGATAAGTTTGAAAAGATTTCGATAAAAATCAGGTTCTCGAAAAAAATTCTTATACAAGAATTAATTCGAATTTTGTTGAAGTCACACGTACATTTTCTTCACAAAGAACTTTTCCAATGATTTTGGCCTGTCACCAAGATAGACAAACACAACTTAGGCAGAATTACAAAGATTTCGATAATATTCAAGAACATGTTTTCGATAATCTTAACGAATTTGAGACAAATGAGTATCACAGATACTAGCATATCACAACTACTAGTATAATGCTTATAATGACACATAGCACAGTAGTCAACACATAAGACACATTTATCTCGATAATTTTAACGAACGAAGCATACAAGTTTTTTGAGAATCATGTTCAAACGGTGTGAAACATCCTAGCTAGATTAAACATGCAAATATGAGACCTAAGAAGCAAATCCCACCAATAAAATCAAACAAATGAGCACAGAACCTTATAAACCCACTTCGACCCAAAATTACGAATTCGAAAAAAAAACGAGGTGAACATGATGGAATGAAAAAAAAATGATGAGAATGTGTTAGAAACAAGCATAGTAACTAAACCCCATCACGAATTAAACACCACAACATGTTAAAAGCAATTTCGAAATCCTAACCCTAGTTCTCGAAATCTTGATAACATGAGATCGAGCCGTTGATTTTCCAATTAACCAAGATCCTATTAGTGTAATATCCTAGTGATGAGATAGGAACTTACAGATTGTTGATCAAGGTCGTGGATTATCCAATTGATTTGGGGCCGTTCGTTTGAGAAAGGGAGGTTTAAGGGTTTAAAGTTTGTGGGGGTTTTGGTTTGTACGGTTTGTTTGTTTTATTTATTTTGAAAAATTAAAGTTTAGTCACTTTTAGTCCCTTAACTTTAAGATATATCTATTAGAGTCATAAATAAACTAGCAAACCTAAGTGATATAAGAGATATGCATCCGTAAAGCTAACTTAAGAAGACGTAAAAACAAATGAGACAAAGTGATGAAAAAGAAATCGTCCACACACTCTGAAGAACCGTAAAAGGCGAGAAACATGCAAGTATACCAATTAAAATTGGTAAAAGATTAAAGCGTGACTCCCCCTCAACAATTGTAAAGTAAGAGCAAAGTGTTGAATTGAAGCGATATACTTGCATTTTTTTTTTTTTTTTTTTTTTTTTTAAGAAAAATAAAATGTGAAAAATCTTTTTGTGTTTTGATTAATTTATAGTAAAGAAAGAAAAACAAAATATTATACAGAGATAGTTGTGATGTTTGACGATCAGTTATATTTTAAAACTTTTCCAGATCCTCTGGAGTCAAACATCTCATACCAATTTGGTGAACTAGACTAGCAAACCTTGATGGTGCCAAGGATTTGGTAAGTAAGTCCGCTAATTGGTACTCAGTTCCAACAAAATAAAGTTCAACTGTACCCCTCTCCACATGCTCTTTGATGAAATAATATCGGAGATCGATGTGTTTGGATTTGCAATGATGTATTGTGTTGCAGGAGATAGCAATTGCACTTTTGGAATCACAGTAGATTGGAATCTTGTTGAATAGGTAGCCATAATCCTTGAGTTGTGATCTCATCCAGATGACTTGAGCACAACAGGCAGACATGGCTACGTATTCAGATTCTGTAGATGACAGTGACGTGCAGTCCTGCTTCTTAGATTGCCATGACACAAGTTTGTCTCCGAGAAATTGTAATCCACCAGATGTACTTTTGCGTGTGTCTAAACATCCTGCATGATCAGCATCTGAAAAAGCAATTAGTTCAAAACCAGAATCCTTCGGATACCAGATTCCCAAGTTAATGGTTCCCTTTATGTATCGAAGGATTCTTTTGACCTCACTGAGGTGTTTTTCAGTTGGTTTAGACTGATAGCGGGAGCACATGTAGACAGCAAATACTATATCAGGTCTACTAGCTGTGAGATACATGAGGGACCCAATCATACTTCGGTATTTGGTAGGGTCAACAGGAGTCCCATGTAAATCAGCATCTAGTTTTGTGGTATAGCCCATTGGTGTATTAAAAGTATCACAAGACATCATTCCATGTTTCTTAAGAATTTCGAGAGCATATTTGGACTGATTTATAAAAATACCACGGGGTGATTGATGAACTTGTAATCCTAGAAAGAACGTAAGTTCACCCATCATGGACATTTCAAAATTATCTTTCATTAATTTTGCAAAATCATTAGAGTAACTTCGTTTTGTTGAGGCAAAAATGATGTCATCGACATATATTTGAACAACAAGTAAGTCCTCCCCGTAGGTTTTTGTAAACAGTGTTGGATCCACCGATCCTTTAGAAAATTTATTGGCCAATAAGAAAGTGGACAGTTTGTCATACCACGCCCGTGGGGCTTGCTTGAGTCCGTAGAGTGCCTTTTTGAGTAAGTAAACGTGATTGGGACGCTCAGGATCAACGAAGCCTTCAGGTTGACTGACATAAACTTCTTCACGGAGTTCTCCATTAAGAAATACTGTTTTCACATCCATTTGGTAAACCACCATATTCCTGTGTGCAGCATAAGCCAAAAAGATTCGAACAGCTTCATGTCTAGCCACTGGTGCAAAGGATTCAGCAAAATCTAGTCCTTCCAGTTGAGAGTATCCTTTCGCTACCAGACGTGATTTGTTGCGTATGACAGTCCCTTCAGCATCAAGCTTATTCTTCCAAATCCATTTTAGCCCAATGACAAAGACTCCGTCAGGTCTTTCAACTAATTCCCAGACTTCAAGTCTTATGAATTGCTGAAATTCCTCTTGCATAGATTCAATCCAGTTGTCATAAGTCATTGCATCTTTAATGTTCTTCGGTTCTTCGTGACAAACTGTGAGTGCATAGATACAAGTTTCTCCATCTGTGTGAAGTCGTTGTCTTGTCATAACAGGTGCATCTGGATGGCCAATAATATGAACTAGTGGATGATCACTCCTGAGGTAGCAAACCTTCTCAAACCAATCAATGACAACTTGGATCACAGAATTAGAAGTGTTACGAGGAAAATGTTGTTTACTACACCATTCACGCTTCACACCGCAAAATCTTCTACTGTGGCTCCAACCGTCCAAGAATTGTCCTTCAATGACATGCTTGTCAAACTCTTCGACAACCTTGCCACCAAAACCACACAGACAGCTGAAGAAAAAGCCCTGTATGATGCTATGGTGGCTTATATGTCAAAAGAGTCATGCAAAGATGCTGCTGGAACCCGAAAACGGACAAGAAAAGATGACGATCCTGACCCAAACTCCAAAGGCAAGAAACCTAAGTCTGGAACAGGTCCCTCATCCTCTCTACAACCACAAAAGGACTCCACTCCTCCTGGAACTCAACAACAACCCTCAACTACTGGTAAAGGTCAAACCGAAGATGAAGAAATTTTCATGGAACAAACTGATGACTTCCAAGATCAACATGACACCGATTACCGTGCTCCACCTACTCATGATTCTCATGCTGGTCCATCATCACCGTCCAAAGCCAAAGACAAAGATGCTACATCCAAGTCTAAGAAATCCAAGAAGAAAACACGTCATTCATGGCTCGACAATGATGACAATCCTCAGAATGATTGGCTGACAGAAATGGTCCAAGCTCAACCTCCTCTAGAAGAAGAAGAACCCCTTCCTGGTAACACTCTACAGTTTACCCAAGTCATTATGAAGGATCTTCACATCAACAAACTTACAAAGACGGAGCTTAGAAGAATCAATAGGGATGCACAAGAATTCCTCAAGAAAAGATCTGGAAACAAAGTCGAATACGAATACCATATGCAGAATATAGCTAGTGCAATGTCTGCTGACTTTGACTGGCTAAATCCAGAAGTGAATATCGATCTAAGTTCCAAGAATCATGAAAAACCTTACTTCACCGACTGGACCAAACCATTACCATTGAAAGGATTTCCAGACAAACCGAAGATACCTTACAGCTTCTTCTTCAACAAAGATCTTCGTAACATCCAGCTCACTCAGGAGACATCCAAGAAGAAATATGCTTCCTCACTCACAATCTCAGTACCAGCCGCAAGATACGAAATTCCAGCCATTGAAGAAACCACTCGTATTTTCAGCAACTCCATCGTAGCTTACGACAGAGATGCTCTACATGGAATTCAACATTGTCCAGATCGTCGTCGTCTCGGTTATACCAGCAGATTAGGAGAAACATCATTGGAAAATGTGAAGCAGAAATCTAAGATCATCGCTATCTTGGAGATTCAACAGTCAAAACGATTTAACTACATTTTCATGCGTGAAATTGTTGTTAAACGACAAGATGAAAAGAAGTACAAGTTCTCCGAAGCCGACTTTCCCAACCTTAATCTCAATGACATTGAAGATATGTATCTTGAAAAAGTTCAAAGTAGAATGCGCGGATTCGATAGAGACGTACAGTACAACTTCATGGCATCACTACTTCTTTACATCCGACGACTGATTGTTCAAGAAAGAGTGGAAGATCTTCAGCTTGGAGTGGAAAGTTACCAACAAAAGATCAATTTGACAAAGCCACGATTCTACTTTGATGGTCTCTATGAAACACCACAGTTTACTCTCATCCAAGAACCATTTGGTTTCACCTACATCAACAGCAAAAAGCTACAAAGCTTCATGAGGTTCGATGAAGTACACAAATTCTGTGATGTTACACTCAAATCAGTTCGTGATGGGCTTGTCAAAAGGCTGAATGATGATCGCCGTAAGATAGCTAAGGGGGAACAACCTAGATGGAAATCCAGCTCCAGAAGACAAGTTCGTAACTTTGTCTTAAAGATTGAAGAAAGGTTATTTCGACGGGAACAAATCAGACGTCTGGAAAGCTACATTGGTGTCAGACCTTCGTTTCCTATCCGACTCTTCGAAAGACCAGAACCTAAGTTCACTAACTTCGATGCTCCACTTCCAGACGAAGAATAACTTGGTACATTTGGTTATATTTTTCATTATCAATTAGTTCATTTGATTGAATCATTTTTTCCATTATGGTTTGTGCACGCATATCAGTGTACAACCCGATCTTGTAAAGAAAGGACCCTGAGGTACGCTTCAGTGCCTCAATCCTAAACATAAGGAGCGAAGGCTTCTTACTTTTGAGTAGAATTAATCAAACATTTATGATTTTTCATAATTCTGCTCAAAAGGACAAGTATTTCACCTCAATAAGACCTAATCACTTGTTGAGGGGGAGCACTTGTCAAAATAAAATACTTTGCTCAAAATCAAAAAGTTCTTGGTGAATCTCCCCGTAAGACTCAAAAGGCATATTTTAATCTTAAAGTTTGTCAAAAACACCATTTTGTATGCTATTTTTGAGGGGGAGAAAATGAAAAAGTGATTAAAACATATGAAGTCAAAGCTTTGAGTTGTATCATGTGCGAGCTAGACTCAGTATTAACCCAGGAATTGACGAGATAATACAAGTTAGTAACATCGAAAGGACTTATCCTCGATGGGTAATAACATCAAGTTAGTTACTAGAGCTAGTTGTCACCTAAAAGCTGACAATGTATCTCTTTAACTAGCCACGTAAGCGTGTCTCGAAAAGGATATGTCTTAGTAGAAATGTACCGTCTCGAGAAGCTTTCTGTGAACTTGATCAGGCCGGGTAATAATTTCAAGCTAGTCTAACTAGTGATGTAAGCGTGTCTCGAATCGGTCGTGTTCACGAAAAGTGGATCAATTCAAAAGAGCTTGCTCCTCCCGCATGTGCAAATTTATTAAACACATATGAGAACATGTGCAGGGGGGCCCTTCAAAAGTGTACACAAAACTCTCAAAGTGTTAACCAAAATATTTGATTAACACAAACACTTTGAGAGATTTTCAATCAACGGTTTCTTGGCTACTGTCGGAGTTATAAGGTGATTAAGATAGGAACATCCGTCCTATGATCCGCCAGAGCCGGAGGGATCTACCCAAGGACATCTCCCATAGTTAGAATTAGAAGTCCTTAGGTATGATACGAAAAAAGGAGAAAAGAATGAAAGGGAAAGAAGGAGTTGAAGAATTAAAAAGAAAAGTAAAGAAAAGGGTGAAAAGAAATAGCCCTCCAGATGATTCAACCTTAGGGCAGACACCGGGTTCAATACATATGCTACTGGCTGTTGCAAAAGACAACACCGGTATTAAAGATTAAGCCGTCATGGACCCAGTGACGCAATGCACTAAACCTTCTTAACCACTCAAGTTCTCTTAAAAGGACTTGTTTCATTCTCACGGGGAACCCGCGTAACCTATCGACCTATCTCTTAGAGATGGTTGATATTGAAGCAGGAGACACTTCCCCAATCTCCGCATAGGAAACCTAGGTGTGCACTTATAGAGTCTAGAGCCATGAGATACATCAAAGATCTCTTAGGAACACTTAGTATTTCTGCAACTGGTGTTCTACATCAATGGGCATCAGTTGTAAACTATCGAGTCCTTCGCAGATCTTAGCAATCTGCCGAGAACGTTTATGAGAGGATTACGTAAGTACTTCTCAATGATTGAACGAAAATCCTGCCAGGGTCAACATCTAACAGCCCTGACAGCAGGTCACTTCGGTAACCCCACAAGGGTTACGCTTAGTGTTTGCGGTGGTTCCATTACGGTCTACAGTCGTGGAGTGATCCCCAGCGACTCACCCAGTCATTGAGCTACCTAGTAGGTCTCGTAAGCTCCTTCGGGAGTATCTGATATGGGAACGGCCTGGATAAGGATTAGAAGGAGTCTTCACAATATGCTGTTGATGAGCTCTAATTCCTTATCCGTAAGTACCGGTGATTTATTGCTAACTGTCTACTCGCAGGTACCTCACTTCCATGATGACGGATTCCACATGCTCATACATGCATCTTGCAATCATCAAAAGCTCCCTCAAAGATCAAAGCAACACAAAGTTCAAAGTAAGATTCTACGCCAAAAGAAGAATCTACAAAGTATAAAGACCAAAGATCTTAAGTAAAAGAAAGGGACTACGTGCATGTATAAGTCAGAATTCAAAAGATGTATGAGCATGTTGGAATGGCGAACAACCACCACAGACGTAGGAGTGACGAACGGCAGACAACTTCATTACACTATCACTACATCATCACCAAAGAACAAAGACTAAGAGCAAAGTACATCCATTATCATTCTAATCATTTCTGATGACGTCTGAAGCTATGAAAGTCAAAGATTACAACAAGGACGTCAAGCAACCATGATGACCGATCCTTAGGGGGAGATTGTTGGAACCTAAGTTTTTACTATTTTGTCAAGTCTCGGTCATTTGTAATAAATGCTAGGTTGCTTGTTTATTAGTTACATACATTTAAGTAATGTTTTATGTTTGTAAGGCTTATGAAAAGCCCAAAAGGCCTAAATCCCACACGTTTTTCTAGAAGAAGGAAGCTAGGTGTGTTGCCCTAGCTCTCCTCCTATAAATAGGACCTCATGTATTCATTTAAACTTGGTTGGTTATTTGAAAACATTAAGGAAACTCTTGCATTTCATTTTCTCAAATTTCTCATAATCATCCCACTCTCATTCTCATCTCATTTCTTACATAATCATACTTGTGTTTACATAATGGTGACCTAACAGAGAAGTTTTGGAGAAACCCTAAGTACGAACTTGGTGCGAATTTTACAGGTTTTTCAAGGGTTCTAAGCCCTTGATACCTTTCATGTGTAATTGAGATAAGTATTCTTTTAATTCAATCAATATGTCTATGTGTTGGTTGTCTATATCTTGTTCTTGTCTTAATTTCATCATGCTAGGCTAGATCTATCTTGTGTTTGCTTGGATCTAATGAAACCTAGATGTTAATTATGTGTTGATTACTTGTTTATAATTGTCTTGGATGAATGATTTATATGTTAGGCTTAAGAAAACTGGCAGATCTCCAAATGGTAACATGCTTGAACGTCTTAGGAAACATGAACCGATGTGCACTAGGTCTTTATTGGTTGTATTTAATGCATGAGGCACTGTTTATAATCCCTATGGTTGTGCTGGGCATGGCATAGGAGGAGATAAGAGCTCATAGAATTGGGGAGTTAAGTGCGCCACCCCATGAATGGTATTAAGGAATACAATCCGTCATCCATGCAACTATAACAAGTAATTAACGTGTAAAAGATGTCTAGGGAGTAGTGAAATCTAAGTAAACACATTTTCTCCACTTATTGCTCACAACCTTAGTATAATTTAGTTTATTTTCATTTCTAGTATTTTATTTTGATTTCATCTTTAGTATTGGGTTAGTTGACTAGCAACTAATTGCGCCCCAAATCCTTCAAACCCGAGATTTTTACTTGCTTTCTAGAAAATATAAAAATACAAAAATAATCATCCCTCACCTTTAGAACTAGTATTTAGGTTTTCTAATCCTAGCGACACTATTCCTAGCTGAACGATCAATCCCCCGATACTTGTTACTATACTATACTACAACGATCAGGTACACTGCCTGGTGGGGGTTGTAAGCTTCTCAAGATCCCTTGAGAGGTAAAGCCTGGTGCGATTCCCACGTATCAAGTTTTTGGCGCCGCATCCTGGGGAATAGTTATTGTCTAGGTTAGAATCTCTTTTTATTAGGTCTACTTGCTAGATTCCTTTCTAGTAAGATTTTATTTTTATTTTTAGGTTCTCTTTAGTCTATCTTTTTCTTTGTGTCTTTGTTTGTAAAAACCTTTCCATTGACTATTCCGTTAGCCGTTATGGAGAACGCGAATCCACCATACTACCAACCACGAAATTCACCCACTCCAAATGACATCTTGATGTTTAAACAACATGAGGATGAACCTATCTATGATGCATGGGCTCGTTTTAAATATTTACTCCGAAAAGTCCCTCATCATAATTTCGATCTGTGGTCCCAAATTGAAATATTTTACCATTGTGTCGACCACTATAGCAAAATGGACATTGACCATGCCGCAGATGGGGACCTTTAGGGATTAAGTGTTAATGAAGCATGGGAAACCATAGAGAATTGTGCCAAACTTGCCAAAAAAATGGACAACCCAACAAACGTTGTTACGGATCAATTGATAGCAAGTTTAAGGGAACAAGCAAGAAGATTGTTTGGCGATAAACCTATAGATGAGATAACTGGGCACACGGGGTGGTTTGATTTCACCACAATACAAGCTGAGCACATTGGTAATCCTGATAAGATGGAGGATAGAGTTGAAAATTTAAACCCACCAAGTACCCCACAAGTCTTACCATCATTTGAGGCATATACACCGCCCGTGACTGATTTGGATGGAGTAGAAGAGACTTTAGGAACCCCAATAGAGGTAGAACCTTTGAACCAAACACAACTAGAGGATATATGTTTGAATACTTATAATGATAACCTTACTCTTAGTTCTATGGAAGTTCCTAGTTTTGATGAACCGGAGCCTCAACCAAAACCGTTACCTAATCTTCCATCCTTGGATGAAAATTTAGGAATTGAAATAGGTCCCGATCCACCCATCAAACCATATAGTCCAGGTAGTCTTATGATAAAGGTAGTGGACTCTAAGCCTTGTAGAGAGGAAACCAATATAGGAGTGGAAAATGACCTTACATGCTTACATCACCCATTTATGATTGATCACAAGAAACATTATGGGTTTAAACCAGGTTTATTAAGTCAAGATGGATCCCCAACCAGGAGTCTTTCGAAGTTGATAGAAAATGATCCCTTTCTAGGAAAAAATCTTAATCCACCCATTAACCCGATTGAATTAGGTAAGGTTATGATGATAGGAGCACAGCCCTTTGATCATATAATTCATCCACCACACTTTCCTCATAAGGCATATTTCCACCCTAAGGGTGTGTATCGCTACTTCCACCCGCACTTAATTCAAAGTGTAGGGAAAACCTCCCCTATTTCCGTTAAATAAGGGTAGAGTCAGGCACGTGACTCGAACAAAAACAAGCGCTTCTTGGGAGGCAACCCATGTTTTGTGTGATTTTATTTTATTTTGTTTGTTTGTTATTTGCTTCCGTATACATGCTTTATTTTTATTGTTGGTAGATCATGTTTCTCAACTAAATAGTGGAAATACTTTACTTTGTTGTTTTGGCCTAGTCTTAACTCCACCTAAAAGTATTTTTGCAAAAGATAAGTGTAAGGGGAAACCCCAAATATGTTTTTAAGAAACAAACCGATCATGATTCTCCACAATATTAAATGAACATGTATATTCGTATTTGTTAGAGTCAAATGCTTGTATTGAGTTATAATGAAGTTTTGCAGGATTTTCCAGGAAGTAGGACCAAGTTTTTCCAGAAATTTTCCGGAAACTTAACATAAGAATTTCTGCAGGTCACTTCTGACGGCGTCAAGAGTTAACTCTTGACGTCGTCAAGTGTAAAAATCTGGAAATTTTACCGGTTTTGTTTTTCTAACGGAGTCTTATGGTTTTTGTGAATTATTAAGTTTTATAATCTCCAGGAGATCTGCAAACTTCATTCCACAAGCATTATATCTTATCTTGTTTTCTAGGATTTAGTAACTTATATAGGATGCCGCCGATTTTACGCGAGGTTGTTTTGTCTATTTTCTCAGGTTTTACAGGTTATGTATGACAAGAAGATGATTTATATTCTGGAAGGAAAGCTTTGATTGTTCATTTTCTTTGAGGAAGATTTAACCTGGTCACCTTATTATCCATACCGAGCAAATCAGGGGAGTATTTGATTTCATTCTTTTTACTTTTTCACTTCTACATTCTTTACTTGAACATTGGGGACAATGTTCATCTTAAGTGTAAAGAGAGGGTAAAAAGATGATACCTTACATATGCACTTTCGCTTGAGTTTGTTTTGTTTGATAGTAGATGTGTAATAAAATTATGAGAAATACTTGTTAGTGTAATTTTAGCGCCAAAATTAAAATTTTTTACAACATTTAGGAGTGAAACTTTAGCCATAGAAAGCGTCTCATGGATAGGAGATTGTATGACTAGCACATAACCGTATATTCAGAAAAATTTTCCACCCAAATATGTGAGGTTCGCCTTTAGATTTGATAGGAAAAGCATTTACTATTAGTGCTTATGAGTGTACCAGTAGCATTTAGAGTCTAGAACTTGCGTTAGTGATGCATCCCGAGATCGCTAGTGAGACTACATTCGTGTAGTAGGATTTACTACATGATAAGAGGCATTAGGATCACCCTTGTGTTAAACCCGTATCATAATTACTTGACCATTTAAGTCATATTACTTGGCTATTTAAGTCAACTAATTTTCCCACACCCTTAGCGTTGTACTCATTTTTAGTACACGACACCCCTAGTACACCCCTCCGAGCCTATCTTTTCGTTTCTAACTTTAAGCATTTTACTTAAAGGAAGAATTTGTTACACCCACTTAAATGTACACCCAAATCGCCTTAGCCTTCCGTGTATGCGCTCATTTTTAGTGCATTATTGTTATTTGTTAAACCCTAAGTTAACTATATAATTGATTACATGGTTGCAAAGTCGAGTCATATCCTTGTACATATTGTTTTGGGACGATTGGGACTCATGGGTAAAGTACTTATTTATGGAATAATGGGGAAGAACATCATATTATTACCCCCATATGTGCATTAATCTTAAAAGTACTCCAAGTGTTTTGATTTTCTTAATTCGAGTCATTAGATTAGTTTAATGTAAAGTGTGTAAAGATTCAAGTGTAAGGGGAATGTTCATCTCCTATGATGTATTATTTTGGATGGTAGGGTAAGAGTGTATGCAAAAAAAAAAAAAAAAAAAAAAAAAAAAAAAAAAAAAAAAAAAAAAAAATCGAAAAAATCAAGAAAAAAGAAAAAAAAAATAGAAAAAGGAAAAAGAGAAAAAACATACGGACTACCATCCCGTTTCATTCTATGTTCATTTTATGTTTTTGTTATTTTTCATTTATTAGCTTAAGTCGAGTCTAGTCTTGGCTTAGCAACGCCATATTGTACATGTAATTAATCAAGATTGTTAACTCGCCACCAGTAAAACTTCCTTTATCCAACAAAACCGTGTATTTCATATCCTTACACCTAACGTTACAACCCTTTAAAAGACCTCTTTGATAGTTTATCCTAGGTGCTTACGCCATGTGGTGGAGGTTTGATCCTTTCCCAAGCCTATGGTAATCTATTTGCTATGACAGGTAGTGAAAGATATCTTCCGTTTCCATATTGTAATTTATACTTTGTTACACCTGAGAGATGTGAGTATCTAAACACTATTTGTGAGGTGCTAGTGTATGACCTCCATGCTTGTCTATTGGTCTTTAGTGGAACGATTATTTGTTGTAATTACATTTATATTAGTGTTAAATGACCCTTAACTTGTATTTTGAGTAGAATAAAAGCGCATTTGCTTGAGGACAAGCAAATCTCAAGTGTAAGGGTATATGATGAGGCGAAAAATGAACCACTTTTAGGGGGTCATTTAAGCCCGGAATTGAATTTATTTGATCAAATATTGCCCTAAATCGTTCCTTTTGTGATTTTAGGTACTTTGGGAGTGAAATCTGGAAAAGGAAGCAATTCGGACGTTTTTGGAGCATAAAAGTGAAGAAAACGCCAAAGTCTTAATTTTCCTTGCTGGGAATAGTAGGTGACGGCGTCAAGAGCAACACCCTGACGGCGTCAAGAGTAAATTCCATGACGACCCAGTACATATTGGACGGTGTCACGAAGTAGGGCGTCAAGAGTATAAATCATGACGGCCTGGAAATGCTAATACATGCGGCGTCAGAAGTAGATCAAGGCAGTCCGAGAAGAGTTTTGGCGGCGAGGTGACGGCGTCACAAGATTGGTCTTGACGCCGTCAGACCCTATTTCCTATATATAGTTTTCTAATTTTCACATTAAAAACAGAGAAGTTTTGGAGAAACCCTAAGTACGAACTTGGTGCGAATTTTACAGGTTTTTCAAGGGTTCTAAGCCCTTGATACCTTTCATGTGTAATTGAGATAAGTATTCTTTTAATTCAATCAATATGTCTATGTGTTGGTTGTCTATATCTTGTTCTTGTCTTAATTCCATCATGCTAGGCTAGATCTATCTTGTGTTTGCTTGGATCTAATGAAACCTAGATGTTAATTATGTGTTGATTACTTGTTTATAATTGTCTTGGATGGATGATTTATATGTTAGGCTTAAGAAAACTGGCAGATCTCCAAATGGTAACATGCTTGAACGTCTTAGGAAACATGAACTGATGTGCACTAGGTATTTATTGGTTGTATTTAATGCATGAGCCACTGTTTATAATCCCTATGGTTGTGCTGGGCATGACATATGAGGAGATAAAAGCTCATAGAATTGGGGAGTTAAGTGCGCCACCCCATGAATGGTATTAAGGAATACAATCCGTCATCCATGCAACTATAACAAGTAATTAATGTGTAAAAGATGTCTAGGGAGTAGTGAAATCTAAGTAAACACATTTTCTCCACTTATTGCTCACAACCTTAGTATAATTAAGTTTATTTTCATTTCTAGTATTTTATTTTGATTGCATCTTTAGTATTGGGTTAGTTGACTAGCAACTAATTCCGCCCCAAATCCTTCAAACCCAAGATTTTTACTTGCTTTCTAAAAAATATAAAAATACAAAAATAATCATCCTCACCTTTAGAACTAGTATTTAGGTTTTCTAATCCTAGCAACACTATTCCTAGCTGAACGATCAATCCCCCGGTACTTGTCACTATACTATACTACAACGATCAGGTACACTGCCTGGTGAGGGTTGTAAGCTTCTCAAGATCCCTTGAGAGGTATAGCATGGTGCGATTCCCACGTATCACTCTATTACCCCATGGTTTGCCGATTTCGCAAACTACCTTGCGGGTAACTTTGTTGTGAAAGGGATGTCGTCCCAAAAAAAAATAAATTCTTCAAAGATGTAAAACATTACTTCTGGGACGACCCCTATCTTTTCAAGATTTGCGCGGATCAAGTCATCCGGCGGTGTGTGTATGGTCAGGAAGCCACAGAAATTTTAAAGGCTTGCCATGCTTGTCCCACGGGGGGCCACCACAATCCCAACTACACCGCCAGAAAGGTGTTTGATTCCGGCTTTTATTGGCCCACAATCTACAAGGATGCCCAAGAATTGGTCAAGTCCTGTGACGCTTGTCAACGTCACGGGAATATTTCATAAAAGAATGAAATGCCTCAGAATGCAATTCAAGTTTGTGAAATCTTTGACATCTGGGGCATCGACTTTATGGGGCCATTTCCATCTTCTCATGGCAACAAATAAATACTCGTAGTAGTTGACTACTTGTCAAAATGGGTTGAAGCGAAAGCTTTACCCACAAATGATGCCCGAGTAGTTGTGAAATTCCTAAAAGCTCTTTTTGCCTGATTCGGAACTCCACGTGCTATTATTAGTGATCGTGGTACGCACTTCTGTAATGAAAAATTTGACAAAGTCATGCAAAAGTACGGTGTAACTCACCGTCTTTCTACTGCGTACCACCCTCAAACAAGTGGACATGTAGAAGTTTCCAATCGGGGCATTAAAAGAATTTTAGAAAGAACTGTAGGTGAAAATCGTGCATCGTGGTCGGATAAATTAGATGATGCACTTTGGGCTTTCCGTACGGCTTACAAAACACCCATTAGGTGTACGCCTTACAAACTTGTGTATGGGAAAGCGTGCCATCTTCCGATCAAGCTTGAGCATAAAGCCTATTGGGCTCTCAAGCATGCCAATTTTGACCTCAAAACTGCGGGTGATCATAGAAAAGTTCAACTAAATGAATTAAACGAACTTCGTGATCAAGCTTACGAGAACTCTTTGATCTACAAAGAAAAGACAAAGAAGATTCATGACTCCAAAATCAAGAACCGCGTTTTTAACGTTGGTGATCGAATCCTTCTTTTCAACTCTAGACTCAAGATCTTCTCGGGAAAGCTCAAAACCCGATGGACTGGTCCATTCACTATCGCTAAGGTTTATCCTTATGGCACCATTGAATTATCTCAAAATGACGGTCCAAATTTCAAAGTGAATGGACATCGTTTAAAGCATTACTTTGGAGAGGACATACCATCCATGGTTGTCCCGGATCTCCAAACTTTCCCCAAGGATTGAATTTGGGGATCGAGTCAAGCTAGCGACTCGATGAACAAAAACAATAGCACAATACGGGTTTTCACCCGTATCTCTGATTCTTTCTACTTTCTACCACCTAGTGTGGGGGAATGGCCAACCCCCCGCTGTTTGAAAAATGTATATATGTATATAAGTTTCAAGTTAAAAAAAATAAATAAAAAAAAATAAAAAAAATGTGTGTTTATATATATAGAAATAAAGTGAAATATGGTGTTTCCACAGTTAGATTCGAATATTAGCTTTCTCCGTTCAAAGAGTCGGCATAATAGCCGGGACTTCGAATATTGAGAACAATATTCATTTCTAAGTGTTAGGGGGGGGATTCTAGCGAATTTTATCAAAATATATCTTCTAGTACCCCCGTTTTTGGCCAAAATTTTCAAATTTTTTTTCACTTTATTTCAAAATTTTTGTGGTAATCAGTCCGCCAGGTCTAATCGACAAAGGGATTGGCTAATCCAGGAGCAAACGGCTCTTGGTAAAGATAACTTAAATCCGTTGACGGCTTGCAATTTGCCCAAAATTGTATGGTAAATCAACTCGCCATATCCCATAAAGCAAATGAGTTGGCTAGCCCGCAAGATTATGGCTTGTGGTAAAGGCAGTGGAAAATCCATAATTGGTAATCAACTCACCAAGATGTCGACTAGGTCCATCAAGAGTTGGCTAGTCCAGGAGCAAACGGCTCTTGGTAAAGACTAATCAAACTCGTTGAAAGCTGGTGGTTTGCTGAAAATCACATGGTTGTCAGATGGACCATAGTTCTAACTTGAATCGATACATCTGGCTACTCCTGAAGTGATGGCTTTTGGTAAAGAGTTTTTTAAATCCATCAAGTTTTCTAAAAAGATTGCTAGGACTAGCAATAGTTTAGTGTGGGGGATTGATGAGTGCTCAAACACTCATCATTTTTGTCGTATTTAAACTGTCAAAACATACAAAAACAAAAAAGTTATCAAAATACTTAAATTATCCCAGGGATTGTGTTTTATGTGTTTTAAATGAAAAATGAGCAAAAACAAATGAAAAACGATCAAAGTTTGCAATATTGGCAGTTTCAGTCCCCCAAGTTTCAAAACTTGTCAAAAATAGTCTCTATGTATTTATTTTGAAAGGAAAAGTCAACCCAAGGTTTTGAAAGTCAAATATCACAAAATATTATACTTGGGTCATAAGTTTTCCAAAATTATATGTTTGGTCCCTGTACTTTCAAAAATGGCAAAACAGGTCCCTGGGAATTTTGAAAATTGGAAAAATGCAAAATTGGTTATTGGACTTTGGAATCTTGGCATTATTGGTCTTCATGAGCAATTTGGGGAAGTTTCATTTTCGGTCCTCAAAGTTTGGTAAAATTGCAAAATTGGTCCTTATGATAACTAATAACCAACCGGACCCTTTTTCTTATTATCAAAACAAAAACCAAAAACCCAAATCCAATTCCCAAAGCCCAGTCCACTCCCAGGCCCAATCCCATTTTATTAATAAAAACCCCCCGGTCAAACCACCCCTTTGACCACCTTCCCTCCCAACCGTATCCAACAAAACCAGGGTACCCTGCTCCCCCCTCCTCCTCACCTTTTTCACCATATCCCCCCTACAATAAATGCTCCTCACCAAACTAACCAACCCCCACCACCACAATTAATACCCCTCGCCTAACCCACTCAGTTTTTCCCTATTTCATTTTCGTGGGAAAACATCAATCAAGGGCTAGGATTGATCAAATTACAATTGGATGGATGGGATTTGGTCAAGGGTCAAAGAGAAAGCTAGTGGGACACTCAGATAGCAAATTGAAGCCATGTGGGAGAAGATGGGTCTTATTTTGTATTTTGTTATATATATGAGCTCATATGAGCCTTAAAGTAGTGTGTAGTTTGTAATTTTAGTATTGTAATATTTCTTTCAGCTTCTGTGTTAACTAAGATCAAGCTTTTAGAAAAATAGCAATAATTCAGAAAAATAAAAATAAAATAAAAAAATGTGTGAAAAAAGGAAGAAGACAAGCATGGAGCACTGTTTATCATGGATGGCAGTGGGTTAGGGACTTGTGGAAGTCATTAGGATTGGTATTGGTCCTTTGGTTCTTGGTCTGCCAAGTATGGAAGGCTTTTGTAAGCTCAAAACTTCATCTTTTTAGTAATAAGTAGTACTAGCAGTTTATTTCTGTTTATCTTAGTTAATTATCAGTAATTAGACTAGTTGTAATCATTAGGTTGTATTTTATAGTTGTTTGAATCAGTGTCTAAAGTTCATAAAAGTCAAATATCAAGTTTTCATGAAATAGTCAAAATTGCTCTTAGTCAGAAATCCATTTCTTGGGTGATTTTTCTAGAATTTTGAGTTTTGAATTAAACTCTGAAATTTGTTGTGGTGATAGTGTGTCAGCAAAGCTACAAGATCCTATGTTTGTCTTAATTTTGTGATTTTTTTACCAGCCTGTGCACAAGCTCAAAGTGAGTTGCAGGGCAAGCCCTTGCCGTGTGCACAAACTCAGTTTCACCCACCCACATTGAGTGGACCCCACAGGCCTACTCAGTGGGCCCCAGACCTAGATTTTTAGCTTATTGGAAAGCCAATAAGCTAAGCTTCAATACCCTGAGCTTATTTTGTAGTGTAGAAGCTATTTAGTAGGGCTGCAAGCCCTTTGAAGTTTGGCCATCAACTTAGTAAAGCTGAGTCATCAGCTTTTACCCCCAACTTTCAACCCTCCCCCTAACCTCATCTGTGGGACCCAGAGGGTGTACCCTGGCTTTTTAGATGGCTTTTCACCCCAGCTGCTTCGCTTAGGCTTCCAAAGTCTCTAAGTGGACCCCACATGACCTGTAGGTTGCCCATTTGAACCTGTTTCAGACTCAGTTTTTGTGGTTTGCTTATTTGAAGCTTATCAGTGTGTATATTTGTGATTTTTAGCTTATTTCAGTTGTACTAAACTTGTTTGCATCTAAAACCACCACTGGTCTCAGCTGAAAGCTTATTTCAAAGCTTTTAGCTTTGACTGTTGACCAAAGTCAACTGTCCAAGCAATAAGCACTTGGAGTGCTTATTTCTGAGTTTATAGCCAACTCACTTCACAAAACTTGCTTAATATCATCTAAAAATAATTTCTGTAATTTTTTCAAATTTTTCTTGCATCATTTAGTATTTTTCTTAATTTAAATTAGTTTTTAGTAATTATTAAATAGTTAATAATTAATAATAATTAATTAGAAAATTAGAAAAATATAAATTAAATTTTAAAATTAGTTTTTAGTTATTTTTGATTTTTCCAAATTTTTAATTTTCTAGTGTAATTTAATAATTAATTAGAATTTAGGTTAATTTAAATAATTAAAAAGTAATTAATAAATTAGTTAATAATTAGTAATAATTAATTAAAAAGTCTCAAAAATATATTTTCATTTCTAAAATTAGTTTTATAGTATTTTAGATTTTTCTAAGTATAAATTTTATTTTTCCAAGTTAATTTCATATTTATTTGTAATTTAGGTTAATTTATTTAATTAAAATTAATTAGAAAATTAGTATTTAATTATTAGTAATTATAAAATTAGTGTAAAAATTAATTTTAAATTTCCAAAAATTTTTATTTAATCATTAGGTTTGTAAAAATACCATTTTCATACCATTAGCCATTTCAGATCACCTCATTCACTTTTATTTCACGTACGTTTGTTCGCGTTTTCAGCAAACGTACGGTTTTCTAGGTTTTAGATCACATCTTCTTAATCTTAATTCCCGTAATCAATCACATAGCTTTCCTAAGCTATTTTGTTTAATCATTTCCAAATAATTCTCATAACAACCCTTTTCTGTGAATAATCACCCGATCACAAAGCACGCTCAGTCACAATTCACACCTTGTCGGGATTTAACGACCTGGTGATACCTTATATTACCCGGAGATTGACTCTAGGCTTTTTGACTTTGTTGACCATTCTTTGGTCAATATAAGTTGACTGCTTAGCATCAATCAAATTTTGGCGCCACTGCCGGGGAGGTGTGAAAGTTTCTGCTTTGGTGAATGATGATGGGAAGATCTCCAAGCTTTCTTTGGTAGATCAAGATGTATGATATGCTTACAACATAATGAATGTTAGAAGCATTATGATCATTAAGACATTGGTGATTGATCTATGTTTTCTACATTGTTTTCTACTGATCAAGATGTTGCTAAAAGGGTATAGAGTATTTATGTTGTCACACCCCCAATTTACCTGACTTGCAGCGGAATGGAATACCTGGGGGTGTCTGTCATAGCATCACAGTTACAGTTACATTGAACGACCTAAAGTGTCATTTGGAAAATACTTCGTTTGATCATTGAAATTATTCAGAGTATACAAAATGAGGTCCTCAAAAGGTGTTGCATGTTTAGGAAAACAAGTCCTACTAGATCAAACGTTTACATAAGTGCATGAAATAATGGTGAGACGCGTCGACCCCGCGACTCCATGAAGGTCCAAATGCATGTCACATGAGCTACCTTAATAACCTGAAATACATTGCTAAAACGTCAACACGAATGTTGGTGAATTCCATAGGTTTATAAAATGTAATGTTGTACGGCCACCACAAGTAAAAGTGCAAGATGAAAATCAAGTAAAATAGTACAATAGACCTTAAGCTCATGACCCCGAAGCTATGACTGATGAAATTATATGCCCCTCTCGAATGTTTTACCAGAACACTCCCAAAATGTCAAAATGAAATGCATCCGCTTACTGTTGGTAATAACTACCACGGATGGAGGCGTCACCCTCGATAGATCTATCCACTCACTCTCGCTTAATCGGCAAATTAACGGTCCATGATAATAAATATGGGACTTTAACAGGTTGGTAAGGCAACTTAAGCAATGTACATATGTTTTGGTAGTTGGGCTCGTACTAAAATGGTTGATGCAATGTATTCTCCCGTGGGATTTGAAATCAAAATATTGTATTGAAAACGGGGCTATGAAAACTCACCTGATATGATGGTACCATGAACATGTAATGAGCTGAAAAACAAGGCGCGCACACTAGCCGCAACCTAATATGAATGATGAACGATCTACTTTAGATCACAAAATGATGTTATGAATGTCCATGCACATGTTTCCTATACCACTCTACTCTTTGAAAAATACTTGTTGTTATAAAAAATATACATTTTCCAAGACTTAGGAAAATATGGCAACTAGAAAAATAAAACTAGTTGAAATGTATATATATATATATATATATATATATATATATATATATATATATATATATATATCGTTTGTATCAATGTTAGTGTTGAAATCCTCGGTTTGAAATCCTTGAAATAACGCCTTGTAGTGATAAAAATATATTTGTAATCACTAATACTTTATTAGTTATGAATTTGGGTACTTGGTATTAGTTCTAGAAATCTAGAGGTACTACGTAGTTTTAGTGTTATTATTTTCAAAAGCTGTCAAAATAATATGAGTTTTGCCGATATTGAAATGTGAATATCTTTGTCGTTATAAGTCCGTTTTACTTGTTCTTTATATCCACGGTTACGTCTTAGTATGGAGTAATATATTTTGGAAAGCTTGGCTCCTCCGGGTTACGTCTAAAGCCTCTTTTTGTCCAACGAAAAACGTCCAACAACATGTATTTTCAGAAAATATACTTTTCGTCAATAAACTTGCAAAAATCATAACTTCTTCGTTATAAACTCTTTTTAATACGTTCTTTCCCCTACGGATTCGTTTTTGAAAGTATTTTCTAAAAATTTTGCCAAAGTTTCCTTTATGTTTACTGATTTTCCTGGATTTATAAAAATGGGACATAATGTTTATATACTTGTTACAAATCCATTATTCATGTTCAAAACTAGTTTCTACTTCAACCAAAACTCTTGCAAACACCACAAAGCTATACTAATCTTACCATACACCTTCTTAGGGTGCCATGGGTTCCTAATCACTACTAATCATGTTAATTTAACAAAGGAACACCTAAATCAAAATCTAGGGTTTGTATGTTCAAAAAGTTAACAAAAATAATGTGGTATAGCTAACTTGTACATGAAATTAAGCATGAAAACCATAAGATACATGTGTTAATTAGATGAAAACATGAAAATAAATTTGATAACTCACTTTGAAATAATGGGTGATTAGATGATGAGAAACCTTGTGTTTTTGTTGTAAGATTCTTGATTAGAATGATAAAAGGAACAACTTTGTAGCTTTAAACTTTGAAAAATAATGGCTTGATCATGGTTTTTGGATTTGGGTCGTGGGTTTTGGGTGAAGAAGATGAGATGAGAGCTTTTTGATTTCTAAATTTATGTATGATAATGTTTTAGAGGTTTTTGTAAATATGTATTATAAGTTATATAGTATAATACTTGCACATAAATGCCAAGGGTTAAGAAAATGTGTAAAATGGCCTTGGTGAGGACTTTAGGGGCCGGCATAGGTGGATGGGGGGGGGGGGGGGGGGTTTGGGGTAGCTTGGATTTAATTAGGAAAACTTGGGTAGTATATGTGTAGTATGAGTTATTTGTTAAAATCGGGTATCGGGTTTGATAGAAATAAATATTAACGAAGTTAACCGGGACTTAATAAAGTCATAAAAATGTTAAAAATATGTTGGGTACAAGTACTGAGTGTTCGGGTGATTATTGTTTAGTTTTCACGAAAACCGTCGTAATATTCATAAGCTCACGTTATAAATAAAATAAATTTCCAAAATACTGGGTAAATGAATGTTATTACTTTTATGATGATAAAATGGATATAAAAATATGTCGGGACCATTGTGGGAATATTTAGATATATTCGTCGTGTTTATAAACCAGGTGTTAACGTTTATTTATAAATAATTATACGTAAACGTTAAATGTATCAAATATATAAATTTGAAAATCCTAAGAGTGGTATAACATGAAAATGTTGTTATGATGATATGCAGACTGTCTCTAGTCCGTATGCAGTGTCCTTAGTACTAATGAAATGAATTCGCACCTAAACCAATCCGGTTACGCGAATTTGAATACCCGTAAACTAAATTTACGATGAAATGAGTAATGAAAGTGAATAATGAAAACTTTTCCGGCAATGAATAGTGTTCAGTGAATAGTAAAATTCCCAAATGTTTCTCAGAATATCAAATTGACCTCGAAAATGATGAATAGTAAAACGATGAATAGTGTTTTGATGAATAGTGTTTGATGAATAGTAAAATGTCAAAGTTTGGGAAATGACCTGAAATGGTGAGTTGTGACATATGTTCTTATGAGTTCAAAACCATGGGTGAAACAATGGGCTACTATTAATAGAAAACCAATCTGATCACCCCACGGATCCGGCAGAACCCTCAGAAGGGTTCCTTTCGTTATGCCCCAGGGTTCCTTGGGGACCTGACAACAAACTTACAAACACTACTCAAAATCTTTCCATATCTTTCACAAGTCTAATCAAGATTCTACAAGTCAACACTCAATAGATAGAGTAAGAGACCTTCTAAAATGTGTAAGAAGTCTTATGGAAAGTCAAACACTCAACCTTTCCATAAATGCACATGTTACATTTTCATTTTAGATTAACTTGTAAATAAAGGTGTACTTGTAAGTTACTTAGAGAATGTATATGTTAGCTTGCTATATAATGTTTAGTAAGTTACTAAAAGTGTTTTATGTACTTATGTTGTTATAAGACACATTTTTATAGATTGTAAACTTACTAATATTATCTAGACACCTAATGTGTCACTTATTCTATTTAACACCTAAAGTGTACTTTGACACATAAAATACTTAAAGTCTCTAAAAGTATTTTAGTCATTCTAAATGGTTGGTCAAGGGGTTTGATTATAATGTCACATAACAAACATGTACGAACCTGTGTTGTAGCATACGATGACTCGAGACGTTGAGAGGTGTTGAATGTATGTTGAGACAAAATATGATTACGAGTAACTTGTACATTTTACGTTATGTATCAAGTTATACATTTGTCATCACTCAAAACAAACGAGAATGTATAGATTAAATATCGTAATATTTGACTAACAGTGTCCAAAGGAATTAAACCAAGAACCTTGTGATTTCAATGGCATACTTATACACATTTCCTATCGTGACCATTGTTTCCTCACTGAGCGCGAATATGGTCATGCGCTTAAATCCTGTTTCATGACCCTATAAAAGAGAAACCATCACTCTTCATTCAAGGCGGCACCACCTCTAGATCATATAGGAAAATCTTTTAACATCTTCATTGCTAAGATGCCTCTAAGGCTTTGTTAAGAGGATTTACCTCATCCTTTCCTTGACAACGTCGTACTATCTGTACTATACATGAGTCAATTATGCGATAGTACCTTCTATCAATTAGTAATTTCGTTATTACCCATTAAACTCGTGATGTAGGAACACTACAAACAAGTCGGGTTTCCGTCACTAACCGATACACATATGGTTTCATACTCATGTCTCTAGTTACTCTCATTAAGTATCTCGTCAGAGGCTCAATAAGATCATCAATCACATCTCAAAACACTTAAATAAGTCTCTCGTCAGAGGCTTAATAAGTGCAACAATTAAGTTTCTAAATCTCTTAATAAACATGTCAATAATGGTACAATTCTCAAATCGTTTATCACATTCCCTCACCAAGAAATTTGAGATATTAAATATCCGTTCTCTTGAACTCTTTGTTCTTCGTCACTTAGACGGTAATGCATTTTCCTTCTTGAAGTGAGAGCTACACACTATGTTTCTTGCTCGTTCAAAAAACAACTCACAATTTAAGTGAGTAAATTTCACCATCTTGTGAATGTGAAATTATCACTAGATTTATACCAACATGTATGTTGTGTATCTCAAATTGATTCTTATATTCATTATGGGAAAATTCTTTTAAAACGTACCATACTTGTCAAAAAAATCACTTTTGAGTATCGAACTTTTTTTTTCCTTATTGGGTTACTAAACTTTCATTTTTGGCCTCTTTTACGCACTTTGGGACGTTTTTACCCCTCAAATTTTTTGAAATCCAGGACAAAAATTTTATAAAAATGTCCCAAAGTGCGTAAAAGAGGCCAAAAATGAAAGTTTAGTACCACAATAACAAAAATTAAAAGTACGTTACTCAAAAGTAATTTTTTTTACAAGTATGGTACGTTTTGAAAGAATTTTCCCATTCATTATCTATTAACCAAAAACATCATTTTTCTAATCACAATAATTATAGTAAAAATTAACTTGGAACATTTGAAAACTTCAGTCCTACACGAAAGGGTCTCTCACATAATTTATTAAATCAATTCTAGAAGTATTGGTGTTCTGATTTTCAAAATACTCATTTATCAGAAAACCACAATTAAGTTTGTCAATCAGTTTCTTCATCAAATCCTTTATGCAAAAACATTTTGCAATACTTTAAAATTTTGAACAAAACAAAAGAAATGTTTTGAGAGAAACTAAACCATTAAAACTTGAAACACATATATATCAAAACACACGTTAAAAATTAAATGAGCAATAGCCATCATGCTAGTGCTAGAAATGTTACTAGAAACAACTTGATTCAAACAAAGTTTCTTCTTAAACTTTGATTCCACACAGTCAGTTAAGTAACACACATCTGTCTCAAAACATTTTGTGTTAAACTTAATGCTTTTATGTCTTGGTTATAAAAGTCTCAGGAACAGTTAATTTGAATCAAATTCGCAATGCAACTAGACAAGAACACGTCATTTGAATCAATAAATGAAACACATAGGTAACAAAGTATTAATCAACAAATTATATCAACAACTAAGTTTAACGTCAGATGCCTACATGCCCGCATGTCCGCATATAATTTTTCACAACACACACGCAAATCACACATGCATATCTCAAAGTATTTTGAAAACAAATACTTATTCATATCTTGCTCATGAGTTTTATACTTAAACTCTATCGTAGTCCAAAGCCCTCATGGATTAGTAACCGACACATACAAATCATAAAGAGTATTGGACAATGCATTCTTGATATGGCCGCAAGCTCGCAACAAATAGTCTCGTCCTCTTTGCGAATCATTAGTAGCTTCTCAAGTTCAGCACATCAACCGATTGACCGGGTGTAGAAATAGGGTTGCTTGGAATGGGAGCCAATGTGGGGTCCAAACCATAGTAAACCTTTAACAAGATGAGCAAGAACTTCATCTTGTCAGCCCAATGGGTATAGGTACACCCGTCAAACCTATCGAGTTTAACCAATTCTTGGTTCATCATTCGGAAGCAGAAGCACCGTTATCCATGCCGGTATTAAGCTTAAAGATTGTTGTAATATATTAAGAAAATTCAGCAACAATAATGGCACCCCAACAATGACGTACTAACAGCCCAAATAGTCACGATCTATAACCCGAATAGCAACCGAAAACCAATTCAAACATCAACAAAGAACTAACAGCCCCAATAGTCACAAACTATCACCCGAACAGCAATCGAAAACCACTTCAAACAACAGCAGCAAACCTGCAACAAAATAATAATAATAATAATAATAATAATAATAATAATAATAATAATAATAATAATAATAATAATAATAATAATAATAATAATAATAATAATAATAAAAAAAAAAAAAAAAAAAAAAAAAAAAAAAAAAAACAGAAACTACATGGAATGACTCCTGTCCTTTAAGCTTAATACGAACTTGTATATTTTTTGCGAGTCTACAATCGTACAAGCCCCAGGATTTGATGCAGCCAACACGTGTTTATTCGGTAGCAACTGAGTCAACACAAAACACTGGCGGTAGCAGAATTCACGAAGTGGGAGTATAGTCTTTGTTGGAATCGATTTAATCAAGAATCATAATTTTTGAAAGACGAAGGACAAAATATGTTAGTTAGAAAGTTTGTAACCGTTTAGTTAGTTAAATGGCGGTTAGTAAGTTAGTTATTTCTGTAAAATAGTGAAAGGTTGTGTTGCTTGGAACATAACTCTTAGAATAGACACATTGGTTCATGGTGTCAATTAGGAAAATATAAATAGGTACCAAATGCAAACATTTAAGTGTGTGGTTAATATAATAAAACGTGTGTTTATCAGAATCAAACCCACCCTCTGTTGTTAAACGAGTCCCTGCACAATCTGATGTGCATATTCATACTATTTTTTATGATGTTCATCCATGATTGATCCAAGATCCGTAGGACCTCAACAGTCTTGTGGAAGAGTTTTACTTTCTATTTTATTCCACTCTTTTTAGAAGAGAAGTCCATCAATTTATATCCAAAATAGTTAATAGTGGGTAACCCACGTACCCATTTACTTCCACATTTTGCTGCATGAAAACTAGTGGAATTATTCATGCATGGTTCATGGAGGAGATTAATTAGGAGAAAATAAAGGTAAGATATGGGAGACAAGTCTTCTTTACCACTCTAATTAATATCATACGTATCATGAGACCAAGAGATAAAATGTGACAAACTATTTTATTTAACCCCCACCATACTCTAAGTTGTAAAGTAATATAACTAAAACTATATAACCTCAACATAATATCCAACAGATTTTCCCACTATTCCTCTAGCTTTCTACTAGTTTTCAACGCTTTTCACCCCTTCCCCTAACTCAGGGCAAACTCATATCAGTGTTTTCACATTGATTAAAGTTAAATTTGAAAAGCAATTAACACACAATATTTTTGAAAGGCTAACAATCAACAGAAATAAAATTTTCATAAATGTCACATTCTTAGTTTTAAGTTTTTACATAATTTCAGAGTTGTACTTTTGAGAACAGAAAGGAACAAATGTTTATGGGGATATTATGTTTTTGACGCTTTAACACTATTACATCACTAATGGAATAGTAAATTGATTCGCTCAAAAAAGGAGTAGGAAATTGAGAAATTAGAAGCACAATATGATGGATCGAGAAAATGGAAGCACAATATTATGGAAGTTTACAAAGTTTGATCAAATAAACGAGTTGACAAAGCAAAAATTTTTGGCTCTTAAAACAGTGAAAGAAAAAGAGTAAGAGGAATAGCGGGCATAAACTACGAATAAAGGCCACAAATCTATCCCCTTGCTGCAGATATAATAGTTGTTGCCAACAGCAGCGACAAATGTATCACGGATTAACCCAATTAATAAAACTGTTTCTAGTTTATAGAAATATCGATAGACACACCTAATCACCTCAGAGTAGTGGCGCTGCTAAATTGTCACGCACACTTGGCCTTCAATGCCCCTACTGGAACCTTGCTCAAAAGCTTAACATTGTATACTGCATATTTTTTCTTGATCTCAGACTTGCGAAGACAATAAATTTAATTCTCTTCAACATAACAATGAATATGATACTTGTGTAAAACAAGGTCAAAAAGTTCCAGCAGCTTCCTAAAACTGAAAGAACCTCAAACTGGCAATCATGTGATAAAATGATAAAATCATTAGTGGAGTGTTATTTATTTATACATTAAGGTCAAGGTTGCAAAAATCGTGAATCGGTAGTCGGGTGGTCGACTCCCTTGTAGCCTGTAATCGGTCTAGGTGAGATTAATGGGATTCGCATTTTTGGCAAGTTTTGGGTATTTTTGGCGAGTGATTAAAAAGACTATAAGTGATTAAAACTAGTTTACGACGAGTTTTGGGTATTTTTGGCAAGTTTGACCATCGTTGATAGTTGTTGACCGCCATTGACCATGTTTGACCGATTTACACAAATCGGAAAGGTTGATAACCCAGTAGCGCCTAGGCAGCGATTAATCGGCCTCTTGAGCCTTATTTTGCAACACTATTTAAGGTCCAAGATTTAGTGTTGTCATGCAGAAAAATAGATGTAAAATCGCTCCATACAGCATGAAAATATTTTTTTTCCCTTCAGTATCAAACCAACATATATTCTTGGTTATTAGTCCTACCTTTGTATCTACGCACACACAGACACACAACTGCACAAGTCATACTTATTGCATTAGTAAAAAAGTTATCATTGTTGTTAAAAATATTTATAAACTATGGATAGATCTGCAACCTGAACAAATAACACTTGTTGCATCAGTTAAATTGTTGGTCCCTTTTGCTTGGTTAACTATAACTACAAAGCTAAAGTAACCAAGTTCTATGACATTAAACAAAGATGTATAAAAACGATTAACAATAAATTAACGTAAACATAAGAGACAATATTTTCCAACGTTTAATTATTTATTAGAAGTTAATCAAAAAGAATCGTACCCAAGTGTTTGCGGAATAACACTTGGGATTGAAAACGACAAGTATGGTATTGACTCCTCACTAAACTCAATCTATGTTGAGTGACAACTATCAGGACCCACTGAGCTATCTCAGGGGTTATGTTGTTCTTTGGAGGAGTAAAAGTGGTTTGTGAATGCTTAGCATTAATTGCACAAACTTGTCACTTTTACACCTCTCTTATGCTACCTATTTATACACAAATGTGAACAACCCTATTATACAATGGTCCTAAGTGTTCCTCAATAAAATCTTGATAGATTTTATTCTCTAGCAAGGGAAACTTCTTTGGGTTAAGTCCAAAAGGCACTTTCTGATGACAGCCTGGTTTTAACCATTTGGGGAAAGTTTGACCTTAAAGTGATAAAGCACTTTAGTGAAACAGATCAAACTTTCCCGCCCAGTCCCACCAAAACTTCAGTCTTCTAGTCATCAGTCTTCAGTACCATGAAGTTGTTGAGGAGTCTTGGGGTTCAGTGAGTTATTGTCATCCTCACTGAACCCATCACCTTCTTCTTGGCTTAGATCACACTTCACTGAGTTCCGCCTCACTGAATGGAGAACCTTTCTTCTTAGGCTCGGTCTAGGCATCCTGAAGATGACTCACTGAGTTACTGTTCACTCAGTGACTTGCTTATACTTAGGTTATTTTACGTTCAAATCCTTGTTAGAAGAAGATTGGGGAATTCAGTGACCCAACAATCTCCCCCTATTTGAACATACAAATAGCCTAAGTGTTTCTTGATTCAGTGTGAGTTGGCAGGGGTCTTCATCTCTTACTGAATGTTGTTATAATTATAAGTAGGACACACAATTTTAAACAAAACATCAAAGTTTATTCATAGTTATTACAAGTCCTACAAATTACAAAAAAATAAAAAGATAGTTGTTGCAGATCAGATGTTCAGGTGGTATCCAAGGTTTTCAAGCTTTGCTTTCTTTGATCTGAGTAGGTGTCTTTCAGGATGTTCATTGATCATTGCTTCCAAGTCTTGGCAGAATCTTTTGTTCTCATCACTCTGAATGGGGGATACCAACATGAGGTACATGAGCATAGCTTTGATTCCTGCCTTATCCATATCAGACCACCTTTGGAAGGCCAAGCTTCCATATTCATCAGTGAAGCACAAGCCTCTTTCAGGAGCTTCAAGGACCGCATTGTTCACAAACGTGATCCCTTCAGGAAGCGACCTGTCACACTCTAACCCTGGTACCTTGATCTCAGGCTCCAACTCTATTTGCTTCCTTTTCCTCTTGGAAGCCTTAGATGGAGCAGTCTCTTCAGCTGAGTCAGGAAAAAGTGAGGGAATGTTAAGAGCCTCAGGCATTGCTCTCAGTCTGTCATACCTATCCTTCAGTGATTCGAGAAGTTTAGGTACCACAACATTGTTCTTTCTGGCAATGATAGAACGAAGTTCATCAAGCTCAGTGATCCCAAAGTCTGCAAACTTGAAAGGCTTATGGATGTCAAGTATTCTTTTATCACGTCCCCTGAAGACGGTGACCACTGCAGGATCAGTGTTCCTGTGGATTTGAATGTCAGTGATCATTTCAGGTCTTAATCTCTCTTTCATCACCCAAGTATACTTTTCAATCCTGTGTTTTCTGATTTGAGCATCCTTCCTGAGCTTGTTTTCCCTTTCCCTTTTGAGAGCGTTTAAGTCTTCTTCATGAGCCTTTTTAAAGGCTGCACCAGCTTGTTCAGTTGCTAGTGCCTCAGTATTCAACCCAATCTTTTCAGCTTCCTCATGAACAGCCTTAATGAGAACAGGCTTGCTCATTCTCTCTTCTTCAGCCACCTTGAGTAGTGTCTCAGTCCTTTCCATGTGAGCTTGAATTTCGTCATGAGTGAGAAGTTGTAATACTCCATTGATTTCAAACGAGACCTTGATAGGTGCATCAGGGTCAAATCTGACCATGGTTGAGGCTGGCTTGAGCACATTTTCAGGACTAGAGGTGGTGGCAATACTATTGCCTCTGTCCTGTCTGAGAGAAGAGGAGACTAGTTCCTCCTGAGGTGGAACTTCGGTGATTGGTGTTGCTTCAGTGACATGCTCCCCCTCAGTGTGAGAGGGCTGTCCAGCTTCTTGTTCAACAGTATTAGGGGCTTCAGTAGTATTCTCCCCCTCAACATTTGCCTGAGTGTCAGTGATGGCAAGTGTTGGTTGTACTGAAGATGAAGGAGATGCATCCTTGAAGGCTCGAAAAATTTTAGTCACCATATACTTGATCTCCTGAGTATCATGCTGAATGATGGACACCATGGAGTCAAGTGCAGCCTGTGCATGTTCAAGAGCTGTCATCCTGGATCCCAAGGTCCATGCCAGAGAAGTAGACCTTTGGGACTGAGCTGTCACTGATTCCTCCATTTTGATGAAGGAAGATTTGAGAGACTCCACTGTAGTGGTGAGACCCTGAAGATTAGAACCCTTCAGCAAGTCAAGTAACTCAGTAAGAGCCACTGAGTTTACCTGATACGTCTCGGATGCCTGAAGTAGCTTCCTGGTGAGTTCAGGATCATCCTTGACTGATTCTTGAACCGACTGAACCCCTACATTCAGCTGGTTGAGGGTTATCAAAAACTGATTCAGGCTAGTGATCATCTGTGTCAAGGAATGGTTGACTGAGGAATTTTGTTCCCTGACATCTTCATTGAAGTCTTCGACAGCATCTTTGAGATTATGAAAGTGAACCGCCTGTTCAGTGTGCATGTCAAAGACCTCATCAGTGATCCCCCTGTACAAAATGTTAGTAATCTTTTTGATGAATTTGGTGAAGGTCTTCACAGTGAGAGGAGCCTGATCATCTCCTGAGGACTCTGGCTCAGACTGTGTGTCAGCATCGTCATGGTTAGAAGATTGAGGAGACTGAGGAATTGGTTCAGGGACTGTCTCCTCAAGCTCCATATCCTCACCGGCCTTGAAGACTTCCTCATCACTGTTGAATTCATCATCAGAGTACAGAGCTGCCTGAGCTTCAGCTAGGGACTAAATCTGCAAAGAAAGGTTAGCCGGCTCCTCTTCATAAGAAGACTCGCCTTTGTTTTGGCCAGGTCCTGACCCCTCAAATCCTCAGGGTCAGTTCCCGAGTTATGCGCACCTTCGGGGTTGGTTATGAGTTCCATATCAGCGGGTGGTATGTGTCCCTCTGAATCTTTGTCCCTCGTGACCCCTTCAGGCACTGATGGGTGTTTCTAAGTACCATTACTAGGAGCCGTGAATGTTGTGTCCCTATCAGCGGGTTGAATGTTTCCCTCTGAGTCTTTGGGATGAGTTTTTGTGCCCTCAGACAAAAGCTTTGATTGGCGAATGTCCTCATCAGGCACCTGAGTGGTTATGCCCCCCTTTCCAACAGGCTTGTGCTGGCCTGTCGAAGATTTAGGGGCGAGAACTCCCTGTTGCTTGGGTTGTGATTTACCCGAGCCTTTGGCAGGATGTGAATGTTTGTGGGTCCCCTTCTCAGTGGAGTAGTGCTGCCCCACCGAGGGTATAGGACCCCTTACTCCCTGATACTCTGGTTGTGATTTGCCAGAGTCTTTAGCAGGATGTGAAGGTTTAGTTGGTTCTGACCCCACTGACTTGTTTATGCCAGCAAGGCCTTTGGGAACGGGTTCGCCCAAGGACACTGAGTGTGATGTCTCAGTGCCCTCCGTTGGCCTTTGTTTTGGGGCCAAAGATTGGCTAATGATCCTAAGGGTGTCAGTAGTCAAGGTCTGTTGTTGTTGCCCCCTTTTGTCAGGCTTAGGGGCAGAGGTCTCAGTGGTGAGTGGCTTGGGTTGAGCCACCTTCCTGGACCCCTGTCCCTTCTTCCTCACCTTTTTGGTGGGAGAGGGAATTGGTGAAACTATGTTGTCACCCTGGATAGCAATCAGCATGTATGTGGTCAGGGCGACAGGTGTTACCTCATTAGGGTCACGTGAGTAGTTTGCCTTATGCAAGACATCAGGTTCAAAGCCGACACTGTCAGGCTTGATATACTCAGACCCTAGTAGGTCATTCAGGGCACAGGAAATGAATCTAGGGTAAGACATGTGTTTTTGCCTAGACTTCCCACCCAGTTTGCCTATCAGGTCCCTGAAGATAATTTCTCCAAGGTCAATCTTTTTACCCTCAATGAGACAGTACACTATCATTGATTGAGTAGTGTTCAGTTGCTCAGTTGAGGACTTATTCCCCCCAAGGACCTGAATAACGAATGTCATCAGGATCCTCTAAGGGGCAGGGAACCATGCTTTGATGATGGGGGCTTTGTTCAGTAGGGCCCCTAGAGCAATATCAGGATGATTCTTATCATAGGGCCCTAGTTCTAAGAGGAGTTGCTTAACCTCCTCTTCAGTTGGTGGGGCAACAAAAGTCTCAGTGTAGTCAAGGCCAGTGGCTTTGACAAAGGTTTTGTAGTCAAGAACAAGGGACTTTGTCCCATTCTTCACTGAGAACTTGATTTTGGCCTCTTTTGGCGCATCAGGGTTTTCAACCACCGCTGAGCACCAAAATTCCCTCAAGTAGTCATGATAGATGACTGAGGGGGTCTTTGTGAATGTGGTGGTGAGAAAACAGTTTTGTAGGAACTTCACCACATCCCTGTAAGCAGGGAACCCTTCAGGGTAGGCAAAGTTCCCCACCACATTGTTTTTTGTGAGGTCTACGCTTTCCATTTGGAATTCCACATTGGGTGCGTATTTTATGACCTTAGAAGATGCCATTTTAGTTTTAAAAAGGTCTGGTTTTGAATAAAGAAGAAGCACACATAGATTTTGAAAGCAAAAGTTCTTGAAATAAATTTGCAAGAGTTTTGTTAAGATTTTTTAAAAGCGTGTGTGTGTTGTTCTTTGTGGGGGTATTTATAGGGTGGGAATTAGGGTAGTGATGTTGCGGATACCAAAGGTTTAATTTATTCAACCGAAACGGCATAATAATGTTGGTTTGATATCCGCATTAAATATCACGATTCCCATTACCCTATTTTCTCTCACATCGTGGGTGAACAGTTGTGCGGCTCTGCAAATAATGCACTTTTGCAGAGAAAAAGATCATCACAATTTTTGTGTGTGAGGGAGCATTTAATGCTCAGTGGTGTTTGGTGACAGAGATGTGGGGGCCCAAGGAGTGGATGCCAGTTGTGTAAGTGACATATATTCCTATATTTAATAGGATTCAGTTACCTACCTGGGACATTAACTAACTAAGTACTTAGAGCATTTAGTTAGGGTATTCAATGCCATTTTTCATCCTGAGCCCCCTGAATGAATTTTCATTCAAAAAAAAGAGTTTTCAGGAAGGGTATGATCAGGGACCAAGAGAATTTACATCAGGTTGGAACACTTTTGATCAGTTTCCTGATTCTATGTCCAACATGCCCAATTTAGCTTTCAATCTTGTGAAAGTGGGTTCATCCAAAGGTTTTGTGAAGATATCAGCTAGCTGATATTCAGTGGGGATGAAATGTAGTTCAATTTCACCATTAGTGATGTGGTCCCTGATGAAGTGGTATCTGATGTCAATGTGTTTGGTTCTTTGATGAAGTACTGGATTGTTTGAGATGGCTATGGCACTTGTATTATCACAAAAGATAGGTACGATCTTATACTGAATGCCATAGTCACTCAGTTGGCTCTTCATCCATAGTACATTTGCACAACATCCTGCAGCAACCATATATTCAGCTTCAGCTGAGGACATGGCCACTGACTGTTGTTTCTTTGTACTCTAATACACAAGTTTACCACCAAGAAATTGGCAGGATCCCGAAGTACTTTTCCTATCCATGTTACATCCTGCATAGTCAGAGTCAGTGTACCCTTTGAGATCAAATCCTGAACATTTTGGGTAATACAAACCAAGGTTTGGAGTACCCTTCAGGTACCTAATGATTCTCTTGACAGCAGTGAGATGTGATTCTTTAGGGTCAGCCTGATATCTTGCACACAGGTAGACTGAGAATTGGATATCAGGCCTTGAGGCAAGTAAGTACATCAGGGAGCCAATCATTCCTCTGTATTGGGTTTGATTCACTGATTTTCCAGTGAGATCAGGGCCAAGGTTGTTTGGAGGAACCATAGGAGTTTTTACTGAAGAGCAGTCAGTGAGCTCATACTTCTTCAGTAGGTTCCTGAGGTATTTTTCTTGGCAAATGGATATTCTTTTTTCAGTTTGTTTAATTTGGAGTCCAAGAAAGTATGTGAGTTCACCCATCATGCTCATTTCAAACTTTGTGGTCATCAATTTCTCAAACTGTTTGCAAAGTTTGTAATTTGTTGAGCCAAAGATGATGTCATCAACATATACTTGGACAAGAATGACATCATCCTTTGTTCTGTAGATGAACAGTGTGTTGTCAATCTTTCCTCTGACAAACTTGTTTTGGATCAGGAAGGCTGAAAGAGTTTCATACCATGCCCTGGGTGCTTGTTTCAGTCCATAAAGGGCTTTGTTAAGCTTGTAGACATGGTTAGGGTATTCACTACTTTCGAAACCAGGAGGCTGTTGCACATAAACATCTTCTTTGATGTTACCATTCAGGAATGCACTTTTAACATCCATTTGGTAAACTTTAAAGTTCATGTAAGTAGCATAGGCAAGGAAGATCCTGATGGCTTCCATTCTAGCAGCAGGTGCAAAGGTTTCCTCATAGTCTATACCTTCCTGTTGATTATATCCTTTGGCAACCAGTCTTGCTTTGTTTTTGATGACTATGCCATTCTCATCAGTCTTGTTCTTAAAGACCCATTTCATACCAATGATTAAAACACCCTGGGGGCATTCAACAAGGGTCATGACATCATTTCTGTCAAATTGTTCCAATTCATCTCTCATGGCCTGAACCCAACTTTCATAAGTCAGGGCTTCTTTGACATTTTTTGGCTCAATCTCTGAGAGATAGTCAGCATAAAGACATATATTGGCAGTAGCTGCCTTGAGTTTAGCAGCCTTACTTCTTGTGAGCATGCCTTCAGTGGGTTCACCAATGATGTTCACAAGCTCAATGATTTTGGATCTAGTCCAGCTATCCTGAGGTTTAGGATAAGAATTTGAGCTTGAAGGAGCCTGAATAGGTTCAGACTCAGGAACATGAGGTGACTCATCATTATGTGTTTCAGTGACTTCTGTAGGAACAATTTGTTCTGAGGATTCCTGAACAATTTGTTCAGTGGTTTCAGTCTCATTTGAGACAGGCTGAGTTTCAATGAACTCACTGATAGGTGGTTGGGGTAGGTTGTGAGGGATGATATAATAGGAGACGTCAGCATCAGCTTGGTATTGGGTTGAGGGACTGTTCTCAAGATGATACTCATCAGGAGGATATCTTGATGAGTCATCAATACCAATTTCTTCTACTGAGGAATTTGAGAACCTGGTGGATTCAGTGCTCTCATCAACAGTAATGCGATAAGTTTCCTCAGTTTGTTGTCTCCTTGTGTTGAACACCCTGAAGGCTTTAGAAACCAGGGAATATCCCAGGAAGTATCCATCATCAGCTTTGGCATCAAATTTACCCAAGTGATCCTTGTGATTATGTATAAACACAGGACACCTAAATACATGAAAGTAGTTGATGTCAGGAATCCTTCCTTTGAATATCTCATAAGGAGTCTTGTTATGCCTTTTTCACAATGATTGACCTATTTTGAGTGTAGCAGGCTGTTTTAACTGCCTCAGTCAAAAAATGTTTTGAGAGGACTGAGCCATTTAACATTGTTCTTGCTGCCTCAATGAGTGTTCTATTTCTCCTTTCAGCTACTCCATTTTGTTCAGGAGTATAGGGAGAAGTGAAATTTTGAGAAATTCCTTTCTCATCACAAAAACACTCAAGGTCTTGGTTTTTGAATTCAGTGCCATTGTCAGTCCTGATCTGTTTAACTTTGACATCATTTTGATTTTCAATGTTCCTGACAAATGACATGATGGTATCAGCTGCCTGACTCTTCTTGGTCAGAAAGTAAACCCAAGTATATCTTGAGTATTCATCCATAATGACCAGAGTATACTTCTCATGGTGAATGGACATTGGACTGACAGGTCTAAAAAGGTCCATATGAAGAAGATGTAGGCAGCTTTTGATGGAAAAGGTTTGTTTGGTTTTGAATGATGCCCTGTGGTGTTTTCCTTTTTCACAAGCAGAACAAGGCTTGTCTTTGGTATACACCAGGGATGGAAGGCCCAGAACTTTGTTCTGTTTGGCCAGGTTGTTAATGCTCTTGAAGTTGAGATAAGAGAGTCTCATATGCCATAGCCAGTTGATTGTCTCACTTGCCTTTGAGAATAGACAAGTCCCATTCAATGACATGTCAAGGACATATATATCATCCCTCCTAGGGGCAATCAATACAACTTCCTTATTGGCATTAAAGATGGTCCCTCTCTTGTCATCAAACTGAACTATGTATTTGGCATCACATAGTTGGGAAACACTTATCAGGTTGTACTTGAGACCATTAACATAAGCTATTCTTGTAAAAACTATACCATTGCAGTTTACTGAACCATAACCTTCAGTGGGAGCTGATGAGTTATCACCAAATACTACTTTGGGTCCTGGTTCTTCCACATATTTGTGCAGAAAACTTTTCACACCAGTCATGCTTCTGGAGCATCCACTGTCTAGATGCCAAGTAGGATCCTTGATGTGTTTCTGCACAAACAGTAAACTGGGTTAGTTTTTCTTGTTGACCCACTTTCTAGTGGGCTTAGTCCTCAGGGACTTTTTGAACTCAGTTAGTGAATCATGGTCTGAAGTTGTGTGACCTGAGCTCCCACATGTTTTACATTTTGTGGAGGTTGATGCCTCAGGTGACTGAGAAGTGTTGGTTTGGTTTTTCCTTCTGGACTGAATCACTTTGTCATGTCCCCTGGTTTCATGGGAGGGATCTCCATAGATGTCACAGCAATCTTTCATCATACAATCATCAGGAAGATGATCATTGAAACCACAGTGAGGACATGGTGAGAAAGGCTTGGCCTTCAGTCTTTGTTTGGAAGGTGTGGCATACTGATAGCCTTGGTTTTTGTATAGACCTCTTGCTTTTAAAGAAGCAGTGTGGGAAATGTGATCACAAGTTCTGTGGTCCTCTTGTTTGCATATCATACAAAACAGGACTCTGTAGCATTTATCAGTGTTGTGATTTGGATAATTGCACAGCTCACATCTCCTTGAGGGTCTGGGTGTGGTTTTTGGTTTGGAAGAACCTGAGGATACTGAGGGCTTTGTTGATTTTGAGTCAGAGTTTTTCTCAGTAGACTCAATTTTCTCACTCAGCATCCTGACAAGTTCAGCAAGCTGATCAACCTTTGAGTCAGTGCTTTCATGTTTCACTTCAGTGGGTACTGAAGATTTTTGGTGTTCAGTGGGTGCAGGAGTAGGTCTTTTCAGAACAGTCCTTCCTAACCCTGATTTCTCTTTAGGAGAATGTGGTTGATAGACTAATGGTGCAAGGTCAGAATTGGGTTCCGCTCCCTGAAGTTGTTTCAGTGGAGGGAGTGGTGAATCAGACTTAGACTCAGTGATGGACTCAGTAGGACTAAGTTCATCAGTGACTCCTAGCAGCTCCTTGATAGCCTGACTTTCAGGCTCCAGGATTCTTCAAGTATTAAAATTTGGCATTTTACTATCAGGATTGTTTCTTTCAATCCAATCACTGGATTTAGGAGCAAGTTCTTTGCTAGAGAGTATGTTTGTTGACAGAAAAGTTGTTGAATGGCTGCTTTCCCCAGAAACTTCAGTGAGTTGATCATCACCCAAACCAGTCTTTTTGGAGCTGGGTGAGAGACTCAGTGTTTCATAAAGTTTGGGGTTTTTCTGAGTCCATTTCCAAATAGTTTCCTTTTCTTTCTTAAGTTCTTCCTGAAGAGCTTGATTTTGTTTTACTAGTTCAGAGTTTTGAATTTGAAGTGTAACACTTTCAAGCTTGGCTTGTTTTAAAGCAAGTAATTCATCTCTACTATGATTTAATTCAAAACTTAGTTTGTTAAATTTTGAAAACAAGTTCAGTCTTTGCTCTTCAACATACTTAAGATCAACATTAATATAATCTAAGTAAGATTTCCAATCATCATCATCATCCATAGAAAGTAAAAGATTTACCTTCCTCATAGTGATGTTGACCCATTCACCATTTCTTGCATGACTCTTCCCCACAGCAAGCTTGTTGTCATCTGATAGAGCCATCAGGGCACTGATGTGAACTTCATCATCATCAGAGGACACTTCAACCTCATCCCAGTTATAAGTTTCAGCAACAAGCCCTTTGTTCTTGGCTTGAGAAGGCTTTGGAGCCCGAGGAGGCTGAGAGACTGTTGAGGATGATTCAAGAAGGGCAAGTTTAGCTTTTGCCTTTCTATACTTGGCTTCAAAGTCAATTTGAGGGACTTTTTCAAATCTTTGACTAGACTGAAGCATCTTTGGTTGAAATTTGCTGGGGCCTGAAAAAGAGTTATTTCCTGAAAATTTGAAGGATGGTTCTGAGTTTGTTTTTGAAAAACAATCTTTAGCAAAATGTCCCATTTTGCCACATTTGAAACATTCAGTATTATCATTTGCTTTAGAAGGGAATTTGTTTTTCTTAAAAAATCTTTTTGAATTAGCAAGGAGTGCTCTTTCATGAAATTCAATTTGAAGATCATTCAGGTACTCCTCACTGGTTCTTTGGTCAACCTCATCATCAGAACAATCCTGAAAATCCTACACAACACCTTTAGAATAGAAAGCAGTTGATATGGGTGAAATTGTCAAGGCCTTTTTGGTCTCCTGAGCTTTACCAGGGTATCTCCTGGTGATAAGATTGTCCTCATAGACAAACTTCCCATAGATGGCAGGTAGCTCAAGGTTCTGAATGTGGTTTGCATTTCTCAATCCCTGAGAGAAGTTTAACCACTTCTCAGGGAGACTGTTGACAAAACCAACATTGATCTCATGTTTTGACAGTATAACACCATCATTGGTCAGCTCATTCAGGAGGGTCTTATACCGAGTATAAGTCTCAGAGAGACTTTCAGAATCCTTGGCCCTGAAGGTATTGAATTCAAGCTTCATGTCCATGATCCTATTCTCTTTGGTATCAGAAGGCCCTCATAGCTATGAACCAGGTCAGTCCATGTCTGCTGGGCAGTGGGACAGTTGATCACTGATTCCATTATATCATCAGGAAGGCATGATATAATGATGCTTTTCAGGCGCTGGTCTTGATTGACCACCCTCCTTTCATCTGGGGTCCACTGAGCTTCAGGTTTAATTAAACCTTGGGCAGTTGTTGGGACATATGGACCATCATTAATCAACTTAATGTAATATGGTTCCATCCCAGTTAAGTAGCAAAGCATTCGCTTTTTCCACTTATTAAATTTGCCAACTTCTAGTCGAGGGGCAGTTGCTGAATAACTTCCACCCTTTTTGTCGACAAGTTGGGGAACATCTATGTCAGTCATAGTGGGATCTTGATTTTAAAAACTTGAGCACTCTTAAGTTTTGAAAACAGGTTTAAGTTTTACAAATCAGAGGCTCTGATACCACTTGTTGGTCCCTTTTGCTTGGTTAACTATAACTACAAAGCTAAAGTAACCAAGTTCTATGACATTAAACAAAGATGTATAAAAATGATTAACAATAAAGTAACGTAAACATAAAAGACAATATTTTCCAATGTTTAATTCTTTATTAGAAGTTAATCAAAAAGAATCGTACCCAAGTGTTTGCGGAATACCACTTGGGATTAGAAACGACAAGTATGGTATTGACTCCTCACTAAACTCAATCTATGTTGAGTGACAACTATCAGGACCCACTGAGCTATCTCAGGGGTTATGTTGTTCTTTGGAGGAGTAAAAGTGGTTTGTGAATGCTTAGCATTAATTGCACAAACTTGTTACTTTTACACCTCTCTTATGCTACCTATTTATACACAAATGTGAACAACCCTATTATACAACGGTCCTAAGTGTTCCTCAATAAAATCTTGATAGATTTTATTCTCTGGCAAGGGAAACTTCTTTGGGTTAAGTCCAAAAGGCACTTTCTGATGATAGCTTGGTTTTAACCATTTGGGAAAAGTTTGACCTTAAAGTGATAAAGCACTTTAGTGAAACAGATCAAACTTTCCCGCCCAGTCCCGCCAAAACTTCAGCCTTCTAGTCATCAGTCTTCAGTACCATGAAGTTGTTGAGGAGTCTTGGGGTTCAGTGAGTTATTGTCATCCTCACTGAACCCATCACCTTCTTCTTTGCTTAGATCACACTTCACTGAGTTCCGCCTCACTGAATGGAGAACCTTTCTTTTTAGGCTCGGTCAAGGCATCCTGAAGATGACTCACTGAGTTACTGTTCACTCAGTGACTTGCTTATACTTAGGTTATTTTACGTTCAAATCCTTGTTAGAAGAAGATTGGGGAATTCAGTGACCCAACAAAAATATTTATCATTGCTAAGTTAGTCGGTTTATGGAGAGCTAACTAAACCTGCCAAAATTTCATTGCTTTGGTGATAACTCATATTTGGCCATGGTAAGGCAAAATAAGTGTTAATGTTATAGTAAAATTTCACATCATGAATCCAAAAGAAAATATGATTCAAGTGGTTGCCGCAATTAATGGTGTTCAATAGAAAACAACATATGCAAATATGAATTAATTCTTTAATATCTAAAGACATATGATATGAAAATTAATGATAGAGCAGCTAAGGCTAAGGTAAACTGTTTTCAACAGGATTTAGCACCACACCTATAAAGAAAACAGCTTGAGAAGCATCTTCTCTAATCATGAACATGAATGGATGGTCCGCCACAAAAATTGCCGGTGGAGGGGGAGTTGGAGGACGTCGAAGGGGACACCCCCTGCGCATAGACATAAGACTTACAGCTACGGCTTCCGTTCCGTTTTCATCAACTTCAATAAAAGATTTCTGAAGAACTTTGGAGACATAAATCCACTCACCGACTATATCAGTGATTTCCTTATTATTAGGATCGAAAGGCAATGTCAATCCCATTTCTTCCATAACATCATGAGCTTCAAATTTGTAAATTATCTTGAACTTTGGTATCCACACCTCATCCAATTTCCGCTTTTCAAGGTTAAAATCTCCATAGAATAAAGTATTATCCAAATGAAACACCTGTAGCAAATCCTGCAAGCCATCTTTCCTATTTGGGAGGAAAATATACATTGAGAATTTGTTTGATTAGTCTTTACTTTCATATGGAATTTTTAGCACCGAGTATCCACTGAATGAACCATAATGAAACTTCTTATGATTGGTCATAAAATGGGCTAAGACCGTCTCCCCATTGATGAGTTCGAACTTTTTCTTCTTTGTCATGTTTGCTTTAAACGGGTTAGACCACATTCCTTTAAAATACAAGGCATTCCCAAAGACAAGATCCTCTTTTTCAGTCAAATCATTTTCAGTAAGTACAGTGTGGATCAAACCTTTAGTTTTCTTGTCAGCCCATGTATTGATTTCTCGAACGGCTTTAGTCTACACCCATAATAGGAATCAAATTAATGGAACTAGATTAACTACGCTATAAAAGATAAAGGTTAAACAACTAGTTTGTATTTTTTTTCCCTTGGCAACGCAATTCTTGGGTATTTGCAATACGAGTGATTTTATAAAAGTTAAAGGTACTGATTAACTTTAACTAAAGAAAACAAAAATCTTAAACATTTACCTTGTTTCCAAAGTTGACAAACCGGGCATCTGTATTGTAAACAGTACTGAGAACCTCCTTGTATGAAGATACTAAACAGACAGGATTCAGTTTCTTGGCTACCCAAACTCCATTCGCCAAATTGATATCAAGACTTCACCACCATTCGCATTTCCTAAAATCTGTGCAAAAAGTTTTGAAGTAGGAGACTCGGAACGAAGTTTGGTCCATAGTTTCATGCCCATAATATATGATATTCAATTGGAAAAAAATGAGTCAATCCATTTATTTATTTATTTATTTATTTATTTATTTTTTTGATATCTTGGATCTTAAGTGGTTTTTTGTACTAACCTTATTGATATAATATCTGTATATTTGTAAAATATTTGTAGTTATCACTTAGTATCTTTTGTATGCTTATCATTCCTTATTGATAGGAATGTTAGTTACGTATTGTACATTATATAAACCCTTGAGGTTAATGAGAATCATCAAGCGATTAAATCTTTCATGGTATCAGGCCAGCTATAGCCATACCATCGATACATTTCTCAGCCCTTTGTTTTTCTTATTCTCTTTTCCTCAACCCTTCCAATGGCTACAAATTCTAAACTCCACCCAGTTGTCACAGTCAACATCAAAAGCTTTGTCCCCATCACTCTAGAGATGGAGAAAAGCCAATACTCATCTTGGGCTGAGTTATTCAAGATCCATTGTCGAGCTTATGAAGTCATCGACCATCTTTCACCTCCTGCTGAGGCTTCCTCTTCTTTTTCACCACCAAAAGACAAGGAAGCATCATCCAAAGACAAGGACACACCACTTGTGCATGATGAGGCCCTTTGGTCTCGTCTCGATGCCATTGTGTTACAATGGATCTATGACACCATCTCCAATGACCTTCTTGAAACCATTCTTCACCCCAACACCACCGCATATCAAGCATGGGATCGGCTTCGAAACATATTCCAAGATAACAAGAATTCCAGAGCCGTTTACTTCGAACATCAGTTCACTAATACCCATCTTGATAACTTCTCCAATGTTTCTTCTTATTGTCTGGAATTGAAGATGCTTGCTGACCAACTTGCAAACGTTGGTGCTCCTGTTTCTAATAGTCGTCTCGTTCTTCAATTAATTGCAGGACTTAATGATAACTATGATGGTGTGGCTGTTATCATTCAACAACAAGATCCATTACCTCCCTTTTATGAAGCACGGTCAAGGTTAGTGTTGGAAGAAACTCGAAAGTCCAAACAAGCCATGGCCGCCTCCAATACCACCACTACTGCTCTTGTCACCACCACCACTCCTGTTGATGGATCCAAAGCATCCGGTTCAACCTCAACTTCCAACAGCAACCGCAACACTAATAACCGCAACCACACTAAACGTGGTCGTGGTTCCAACAACAACCGTGGTTGTGGGCGTGGTCGCGGTCGTGGTCATGGAGGTGAAACAAGTACTAGTCAGAACCAATCCAATGCAAGCTTTTATCAGCCTTGGGGACCATACCCGCAAGGCATGTGGATGCCTTACCCACCATGCCCGTACCCTACAACCAACTAGACTCGACCGAACCTACTCCTCCTACTTCAGCCCAAACTTCCCGGTCTAGTTCTTCGAGGCTTATGTCTCAAGCTTCTCTTCTGTCTTCCCCACCTGTAAATCGGTCTACTAGAGTTACCAGAACTATTCTACCCTCTCGTACTATGACTACGCGTAGTATGCATGGCATTACCAAAACAAAAGTCCCTTTTAGTCTATACACCACCACCTCAACTGCTCCCTCACCTCTTCCTCGAACACCCAAAGATGCATTATCCGACACGAACTGGAGGTCCGCCATGACTGATGAATTTAATGCTCTTATTAAAAATAAGACGTGGGAATTAGTCCCCCGTACTAATGATATGAATGTAATTCGTTGTATGTGGATTTTTAGACATAAAAAGCATTCTGATGGAACTTTTGAGCGGCATAAAGCCCGTCTTGTTTGTGATGGCAGGTCTCAACAACTTGGAATTGATTGTGAAGAAACTTTTAGTCCGGCTGTTAAACCCGCGACTATCAGTGTCGTGCTCAGTATTGCCTTTTCCAAATCGTGGCACATTCATCAATTGGATGTTAAAAATGCTTTCTTACATGGTCATCTCAATGAAACAGTTTATACGCATCAATCTATGGGTTTTCGGGATTCGGTTCATCCAGATTACGTGTGTTTGTTGAAGAAATCGTTGTATGGTTTAAAACAAGCACCTCGTGCTTGGTACCAACGATTTATGGACTTTGTATCCTCCATTGGTTTCACACACAGCAAATCTGATCATTCATTATTTATTTACAGAAATGGTAGTGACGTGGCTTATATTCTTCTTTATGTTGATGACATAATCATCACAGCTTCTTCTAATTGTCTACGAACCACTATATGGACCATCTTGCTCGGGAATTTGCTATGAAAGATTTGGGGCCTCTTAGTTATTTTTTTGGGTATTGCGGTTACACGTTCTAAAGACAACCTTTTCTTGTGTCAACGAAAGTATGCGGAAGAGATACTTGATCGGGCTGGTATGAGCACATGTAAATCAGCCCCTACTCTCGTGGATACAAAGAGCAAACTTAGTTCTTCTGTGGGTGTCCCTTATTCTGATCCTACTCATTATAGAAGCTTGGCGGGTTCTTTACAATATCTTACATTCACCCGTCCCGATATCTCCTACGTGGTACAACAAGTTTGCCTTCATATGCACGATCCCCACGACGTTCATATGACAGCACTTAAACGCATTCTTCGTTATATTCAAGGTACTCTTGACTATGGTTTACATTTGTATCGATCCACTGCTAATCGACTTGTGTCCTATACGGACGCAAATTGGGCCGGTTGTCCTGACACACGATCAACATCAGGGTATTGTGTTTTCTTGGGCGACAATCTTATCTCTTGGTCATCTAAACGACAACCCACTTTATCCCGTTCTAGCGCCGAGGCTGAGTACAGACGGGTTGCCAACGTGGTGTCAGAATCGTGTTGGCTTCGCAATTTACTTCTTGAACTTCATTGTCCCATCACCACACCTACCTTGGTATATTGCGACAATGTAAGTGCTATTTTTCTCTCGGGAAATCCTGTTCAACATCAACGAACAAAACACATTGAAATGGATATTCATTTTGTTCGTGAAAAGATAGCACGTGGAGAAGTTCGCGTTTTGCATGTTCATTATCGTTATCAAATTGCTGACATCTTTACTAAAGGCCTACCGCGAGTTCTCTTTGATGATTTTCGTGCCAGTCTAAGCATACGACCACCTCCTGCTTCGACTGTGGGGGTGTGATAGAATATCTGTATATTTGTAAAATATTTGTAGTTATCACTTAGTATCTTTTGTATGCTTATCATTCCTTATTTATAGGAATGTTATTTAGTTACGTATTGTACATTATATAAACCCTTGAGGTTAATGAGAATCATCAAGCGATTAAACTCTTTCACTTATGTTTAAAATTAAAGCCCTCTCTATTGAAGCAAACGTCAAAGGAACACTTAATTATTCTCATACTTCAATTTAGTTAAATTGAGTGATTGATGAAGAAGACAACTATAAAAAAAACTTAAAAACGCGAGGGATAAAAACTAGCAAAGGATATATAAAATAAGGAAACGACTTTGGTTTATGGAGCATCTTATTTCTATCACGAGAAAACATAAGCTTTTATTTACATAACGTATTAGCCTTAGGGTATTTTGGCACAAGTAGTCGCTGGAGCGGATTGCTGGAGCTGGTTGTTGTTATGTGGCTGGAGTTTTTTTTTACATGCTAGTACAACTATCATTTCATTTAGTAGCTTATTTTTTTAACAAGTTCATTCAAGCTGTGTCAGCCAAACGAGACTTATTTTAAATGGTATCTTATTTTTCTAAAAAAATAAGTTCATGCTACGATAAGCTCTGATAAGCTTATGCGCCAAACATAACGTTACTATTATACAAACTGTAGGTCTAGGATGTAAAAATAAATAATGATCAAAGTCATCAAACTGCTACTCGTAAATTATTGTATCACTTTTAGCAAGTTTATGCCTTTCAAAATCTCAGGGCCCAAATTGATGCAGGATTTTTATGTACTTTCAACATTGGTCTTGGATATTTACAAATTTTAATCCTAGAACAGAACATACTCAATATTTTGAAATTATTACTGTATCAGTTTGGCCTTATGAAACCGTGGCGCTCGACATGATGACCGAAAGACCGGTGTAAATCGAGAGCCTGAATAAATCGAGGGCTTAAAACTCTAGCTTTACCTTTTAGCAATTAATCTCTAAGCATTATTGAAAGTTATCTTACTATATTATAAAGGAGTAATGCCTTCTAATTTTAGCATGCTTAATTTTAAACCTTACGAATTAATAAGCTTAAAGTACAAGTGATGAAAATATAATTAGACATTTACAAGTTAATAAGCTTAAAGTACACATCAATTTTCCTCTCATTTAATTCTAACATACCATTAATACTGACATTAAATATAATAAATAAAACATTATATACATTAAATACAATTAATTAACCGGGCAATAAATACAATTAATGCACTTATTAAAACACCCCTTACATAAGAAATACAAATTATCAAGCATATTGTACAACCAACTTAAACACAATGGAATCTGATAAGTGAGATTTCGAGTAAGTTTTTCCATAATCTTCTTCTGTCCGAAGAAATGAGTCATCGAAATAATGAGTCACCCTGGTTGTTTTCTTTGACTTGATTCTGTCGAGTAAATACAATCAAGCGCAATCAGATTTTGATGTAACGAAAAAGAAAATAAATAAAAAAGATACAAAATAAATATTACTAAAAAAAAATTACTTATTAGATACCATTGACCGGGGTATCTAATAAGTTCAATTCCTGCACTAATACAAATAATAAAGCACATTATACAAATATTCAAGTCCGAACGGGCAACGGGTCAAATGGGCTCGAGCCCGAACGGGCATGGGCCAAACGGGCTCGAGCCTGAACGGACACGAGCCAACGGGCTCGAGCCCGAACGGACACGAGCTAAACGAAATTTTGATATCCGTAAATTTATTGTAAAAAAGAACATAATAAACTAAAATTACACGATTTACTGGAAAATTTTAATTTAGGGTACCCGCCGCTGCAACGCGCAGGTACCCTGCTAGTATAAAATAATAGCTTTTAGATAAATAGAAGATTACACTGGTGAATTTGGGAGCGGGCGTTTTCTGCTTCTTTACTAACGAACCGCGCGAATTCCACAGGATGTTCTGCTTTGACATATTACTAAGTCGACTTGCTTCAGCCATTTTTGAGATTTTCAGCAAATTAAATAAGAGTTTATGTGCACGAATGTATATATCAGATGAGGATGGATTTTTGTTTATATATTGCGGTTTTGCCCAACTCTTTCTCAAAACAAAGCATGCATATCTTGCAGGACTTTTTATTTGTGACGTTTATTTTGGAATATAATCTTGCAAAAATATTAAAAGATTGCTTCGGATCCTGTTAGAACATTCTAGATAAATATAGCTCAGCCCATCATTATTATTATTATTATTATTATTATTATTATTATTATTATTATTATCACTTTATTGAAAAACAAATAAAATTTTACAAGAAATTAGTGGGGAGCCGAGATACTAACTGAGCCCTTACACCTCTAGCTATAGCAAAACCAATCCTACTAAAAATATATGGAGCAGCACGTGCTCCAATGTCTTGGGTTATAGAGAATCGTCTAATGCGCTTTAATAAGGTCACTGCATCCTTTTCAAGTTCTCCAAAAGAAGAGAATGAAAAGGAGAGGAACACATATCCGATATCAGCGCATTTAGCTGCATACTTGACACGTTTACGTTGTGCAGCTTCAATAACCGCCCGACCGGGCATAAAATCAACCATACACGAACGCGTCAAAGGTGACGATCCTGTAAGATCAACACAAACATCAAGGCCACCATCCCAAGAGTAAAGTAAAATATCGGCCGGACGTAAGGTTTTGTCCCTCTCTCCACGAAGCCCAATATCCACCTCCTTACGAACTGAAACTCCAGACCGAGAACATATATCAACAAGAACATCATGCACAACATTGTGCCGATGTTTAATACCAACTAAGCCTGTGCACGATACAGCATGATCTCTAAAAATATCTCCAGGAAAAACCTTAGAACAAGCTGAACATGGCATCTGGACAGTAAAAAGAGGAACACCTAACCGATAACACAACACACATCGGTAAGTTCTGGCATTCATAGTTTGTCCCATTCCGGTTATCGGTGCCACCCTAAGCCAATCTGACGTGTAATCCTCTTTTAATGAGTTCCATAAAGCCATCTGTCTAGAGGATAAATGGAAAGTGGATTCAACCGTTTGGGCAACACGTGCAAAATGTATATCTGCCAATTTCTTCGTAAGTTTGGGGGCAGCGATCTCACTAGGGTTACTCATAAGGTCAATATCCATATTCACATTAAAAGTACACAATGCATCATCAAAAGAGGGACCAGTAGACACAATACCAGAACTACGGAGAAGCTTAGTCTGTAAGCTGGCAGATTGAAGTCTAAAAGCAAGGAAGGCATAGTTCAAGACATCACCTGCAAAATACACACCAAGTCCCCCGAGAGCAAAAGGTAGGGTGGCGAGTCTCCATTGCCAATCACCAAACCCAGGTCCAGAAGCAGTGACAATACGTTCCAAAGAAGAGCGAAGTGTTGCATCAAAAGAAACCTGAGCACTCTCAAAGACCCGAGGAGGACATATGCGCATGGAAAAATACAACTTGGAAATACCGGCACATGCACGCAGTAGCAACAACTCACACTGGGGATCATTAAGCTTAGCAACAGCATCCATAAGCTCAATAGTTTTAGCAACCCTTTTCATGACAAGCTTACTACTAAACTCAAAATTCACACTAGCGGGGCCCCCTAATAATTTAACACCATGCGAAGGTCGAGAAATATTAGGGGGAAAAACACCAACATACCTGCTCCTGGGGTCTTCCTTCGGCCAAAAAACATCAGTTTTATCAACATTGAGGTGTAAACCACAACTAGGTCCATCCATCATAATCAACTCCAACACCTTCCCCACAACCAAAGTATCCCCAATAATAGTACCATCATCAAGATACCAAGCTTGAAGAGAAAGAGTGAAGGAGTCTCGAATCTTACATGCCAAGGGATGTAACACTAAAGCAAAAAGAAGTGGCCAAAGCGGATCACCCTGTTGCACCCCTTGGTGCGACCATAAAGTATGCTCACCATAATATAATCTAGCAGGACTGGAGTAACAGAATTCCACCCAACGTGAAATAGCCAGAACACGAAGGCGAACTTCTCGTAACATAACCGCACGATCCACCATATTGAAAGCGTTTTTAAAGTCCACCAACAACATAGATAAACCCACATCACCCCCATGGTCTTCAATCAACCGATTCACAGCATGAAGGATTGCCTCCCCACCTCCCGAAACACCCACACCAAATTGCAAACCATCAAAATAACCATCCAAAGAATGGCCAATCATAGAAGCACAAACCTTGGAGACTAAACGCCTCCAAACAGTCCCAACAACGATAGGACGGATCCCCCCTCCTAGTTTAACCAAGGGCGTGAGAGGAGCACTAGCAACATACTCTCGCAACACCCTTAGGCATTTACCCTCAAGAAAAAGGTTCACCACCTGGGTGATAGAAGCGACTAACTCATCAGAGATGGCAACAGCAGCACCGTCTAAACAATTCAAAAGGTGTTGAGCACGCAAACCATCCTTCCACAAGAAGTACCACGAGGGAAACTCTTAATCATATCAAGAACCATAGCAGGAGATGCCGAAAGGTGATGATGATCAATAGGTATATCTGGCAAAATGGGAGCAGATTGAAAAGGGTGCTTAGCTTTTTTTCCTCTTTATAATGTTTCCCATTTTTTATATATACGGACTTATACATTTTTTTTTTTTTCATTATTAGATGATTAAGTGTGCTCTTCAAGTTAACATAACATACAAAATATTTTTTTTACTAAATTTGAATCAAATCAATTACTAGATTTGAAGTATTTGTTTTCCAAAGAGTCCATTCTTTCTATATAACCACCATCGTATACTCTTTCTTTTATATCAAGCTAATACAATTCGAGTCTTCTGATTTGTTTTAACTCTTCGTCTCTCTTTAATCATTGAATCGCTATATTGACACAAATGGTTAACTTAGAGCGTGTTGGTGTTAATTTAACGGTGGAACAAAAACACGTGCTATTGACAGTATTGGGTATTGGTGTAAGTTTTGGTGTAGGACTTGGTGTAAACAAATGGCGCAACCACGACATGGCTGTGCAAATTAAGGACGTGCTTCACGAGCTTATTGTTGATGGTAAACATGTAAAGGATACGTTTAAGGAATTTCCACATTATCTCAGGTTAAAACTCTATGTTAGTTTTATATTATTTGATCAGTTTTTGTTGTTCCAAAAACGAAGTTTGCATAATTGAGTTTAAGTTGCTCGTATCGATTATGCAAAGTGTTGGTTGATATATGTATATTATAATAATAAAGGGCGTGCTTAGATTTGCATATTCAAAAGGATTGATGATACGTTTTCAAGAATAAAGACCATGTTTTGTTTGAAACCCTAATAATCACGTTTTTTAGTTTACTAATCCAAACTCACAAATCTATCACACATGTTATAGTTATTTCGTTGGGAGCATTCTCACACATGTTAATTACAAGCCCCTTGTCCAAATTCAATATTACACTAAAAAATTCGGTTATTTATTTTAAGTGTCAAAGCACCTTTATAAGTTGCAACACTAACTAAACAAAGTTGTTGGTTAGGATTTCAGTACCAAACTAAATTTCCACTTTTCTTTTCTTTTAAATCCAATGTCAGTGAACGAACACGGTGGTTATTGACAAGTGCTGCTTGTTTGCATTTGAAACCTGTGGATGTTTCTAAGCATACCCGAAATCTTTCACCAGCAAGTAGGTCTATATTGCTCTCCGGACCTGGTGGTAAGTGGTTTATTCCCTACATTCAATTTCTAAGACTATCATGTGGCCGGTCTGATTTGATTTATTGTATATTATATGAAGAGTTTTATCACCAAAGGCTAGCAAAGGCTCTGTCATGCGAGTTTAAAACAAAGCTGCTCGTGTTAGACATCGATAACTTTTCTGCAAAGGTAATTCTTAAACTAAATTTTTATTAAATTCGGAAGTTAGCATTTTATACTAATCTTTAGTATCTATATACAGCTGCAAAACAAGAATGGTACATCTAAGAAAGACTCGGTAAGTGCAACATAAATGTATTGGATAGAAGTCATGGATTAAAATATATTTTATCAACATGGTGATGATCTTGCAAAACCTTTTTATTCGTATAGTTTGCCAAAAGGTCTTTCAACAAGGGATTGGAACAGATGTCTAGAGTCCTTCTACCCTTCTCGACAACAACGGGATATGGTGGAGGTTTGTTTTTTGTCTCTCATTAATTCATTGATATATTTATTTAGTTCAAAATATTAGAAACTAAAAATGTAATTCTATAAAATGTGTTGACATGTTACTGATCTTTGGATTCATGTTTACTCTTTTAAGCTTCTCTCAACTATCCTTTCGACGAGAAAGTTTTTTTTCAAGAACTTCACAAGGTAAATCATAATTGCCATTGCCAGTTTGCCGTTCATCGCTTATAATGTGGATCTATGTAAATATTTAACTTAATTTAATTTTCAGGTTTTAGTCTCTTTCTCTGAAACCAATGGCATCATTCTCTATATAAAGGATATAGAAAGGTTTCTACAATCACCACAAACATATAGATTATTCGAGAAAATGTTGAAGAGACTAACGGGGTCCACATTAGTTATTGGGTCTAGAATGTCAGAAAGTGGAAACACAAAGGATGCAGCAAGGCTTGAACCTTTAACAGAAGATGAATTGTTGGAGAAATGGTTGAAGAGTGTAATGGGGATTGCATTAGTTCCTGAGTCCCAGGAAAGTGTAAAAGTGAACGCAAAAATCAGTAGACTATTTCCGCATAACATTGAAATTAATCCACCCACCGACAAGTCTTATCTTAAAGATTGGGACACACAAGTAGAAGACCAAAAGAAGAACAACCTGTCTCAAGATAATAAAAAACATATTGCAGAGGTGTTGAAAGCAAACGATCTTGAATGTGATGATTTGGGCTCAGTTTGTCAAGCAGACACAATTTTAATAAGTAATGATATACAAGAAATTGTGGTATACGCAATTTCTCATCATTTGATGAGTCATAAAGATCTAGTATATCGAAATGGAAAGCTTGTCATATCATCAACTAGGTAAATATTGTCATGAAATTGTGATTAATAAAGAACCATAAAAATGATGTCTGATTACTTACATTATTGTTCACAGTTTGGTACATGGATTGAGCATTTTTAAGGAGGATAAGCTGAAGACCAACGCTGACTCATTAAAGGTAAGATAGTGCTGAAATTCCAAAATCCAGACACCTACTAGCATAACTTCCAAAGTGACATAAACCACTTACTAATTTTCTTGGAATTTCTAACTCCAAATTTCATGTTTCAAATCATTTCACCAGGAATTTCCTGACAACGAATTTGAAAAGCGTATAAGGCCAGAGGTCATTCCACCCAATGAAATTGGTGTAACATTTCAAGACATTGGAGCCTTAGATGAAACAAAAGAATCCCTACAAGAACTAGTAATGCTTCCTCTTAAAAGACCCGATCTCTTCAATGGTGGACTGCTAAAACCATGTCGTGGTATCTTACTATTTGGGCCTCCAGGCACAGGGAAAACCATGCTAGCAAAGGCAATAGCTAAAGAAGCTGGCGCAAGTTTCATTAATGTCTCAATGTCAACCATCACTTCAAAATGGATTGGTGAAAGCGAGAAGACTGTGCGGGCTTTATTCACACTTGCGGCAAAGGTGTCTCCAACGATAATGTTTGTGGATGAAGTTGATAGTATGCTTGGGCAAAGAAGTCAAGAAGGAGAACATGAAGTTATGCGTGCACTAAAAAACGAGTTTATGTCACATTGGGATGGATTGTTGACTAAACCTGGTGAAAGGATTCTTGTTCTTGCAGCTACAAATAGACCCTTTGATCTTGATGAAGCCATTATTAGGCGGTTTGAGCGCAGGTATACTTTCTTTCTTTTTGGAAAGCATACAATCTGGTTTGATAGATGTGGCAACTAGGTAATTAACTGGTTATGTTAAAATGTTGGTTAAATGGATATAACAAATCAAAATTCTTCTAGAGCTTATTTTTAATACATACAACCTCCATAAATCTTTTATTCAAGAAATCATATTACATATGATATGCATATGATATAGATTTTGTAATAATATTTAGCACAATATTTAAAGTAAAGTCAAAAAGAATATTGGAGAAGTGTTTTCGAGTCAAACCGACCCAACCAAATTTGACCCGTTACCCACTTTGCTTATGATGTCACCTCCATGGTTAAAAATGGCAAGATGCTCGCGTTTGGTAATTTGTTCAAATAGGTTCCAGGGAAAAATGGGTCAATTTCAGTAAGCTTAAGTCATGCGTTCAGGTTGGGTTAACCACCAAGCCACTATTGTGGCCATTTTTCTACAAAATGCACAACCAATATTTTTGCAACAATACTTCATACCTTCCAAAACCATAAAAGAGGTTGTTTATACGTAATCGAACCAAGAGGGACGTTCAACTAGAACTTACCAAAAATTTGTTATTAGTCTTGAATGTACAAAAAAATTATGAAACATTACTTAGACACTTTTATTGTTATACAGAATTATGGTGGGTTTACCATCCTTGGAGAATAGAGAAAAAATCTTGAAAACTCTCCTCGTGAAAGAAAATGTTAAAGACTTGGACTTTAAGGAGCTTGCAGCAATGACAGAAGGATATACCGGAAGCGATCTTAAGGTTAGTTTATTTATGATTCAATATATACATATATAAATTGGAAACGAATGTTGTCATTAACTAGTGTAGCAGAATTTGTGTGTAACAGCATCTTATCAACCCGTGAGAGAGTTGATGCAGCAAGAGAAACAAAAAGCTATCGTAAGTTATTACTTAGCATAAGTCCCATATTGTATTTAATGTACAACTAAGCTATACTTATCTATTTATTTATGTTATGTTATATAAGGACAAGAAGGGAAGCGAAGCACCCAATGACAAGAAAGAAAAAAGCAGTAGTGTTATAAAACCGAGAAATCTAAACATGGAAGATATGAGGCAGGCAGCGAATAAAGTAATAAAACTTAATCCTTATTCTAGTCGGTTTAGTAAACTGCTTGACTATTAGTCGAATATCTAACATATTTGGCGATTGATGACAGGTGGCAGCTAGTTTTGCGGGTGGAGGATCTGTTATGCGTGAACTAAAACAGTGGAACGAATTGTACGGGGAAGGAGGTTCAAGAAAGAAAGAGCAACTTAGTTACTTCCTTTAAATTATAATTAAGGAAATGGCATATGATTCGTCATGCTCAATATGATGTTGGTACGATGACTTGCTGAAGTTTGCTGAACATTATCGTATCTTGTAAATTGACTACTGGCATTTGTTAAACCAAAATTATGGTACATATACGGTTTGACTTTTGGTTAAGTTATATTTTTTTTGAAAGGTGAATTTCAACTTAGAATCGACCACCTTCACGGACAGCGAAGGCCCCATCGCCACCCCGCCAGACTATGTTGTCTGAACCGGGTCCACGCTGATCTCAGGTGGTAACGGGTTTCCCCCAGAAACCGTACTGCCTCCACACAAGTTTACCTTGCTGGAGAAACAGCCGGATGAAAACCGGGCCATGCTCAAGATTCGAACCTCCGCAACGAGTGGCTTCAATGGTTCAAATCTATCATTGCAATATATCTCCGGAACAATATGGTCTACAAGTGGACCACAAGTGAGGACTTCCCGGGTGGTCACCCACCCGGTACTACTCCCACTTGTGGCTCGCTTAACAAGTTAAGCCTCACCCACTAGACCACAAGTCCTTTGATTTTGGTTTAGTAAGTAGCTTTACATTCTGACTGAGAATTTCTAGCTTAATAAAAATGAATTTGTTCTAAATTTAAGCAAATTCGTGTATAATGTCAGTTATTACTGATTGACACCGCGCGTTATTTAAAATATTTGTCATCATTTTTTACATCAAACTTAACTTATGCTAGCATCAAGTTATGGGAAACGTTGAATCTACATGTCAATTAGTTTTATTTCGCATCAAATCATTTGTTTCAGGTCGATGTTTACCGGTAAGGGTCGTTATTTTTGTCATTTAGTTGGTCAATCTGTTTCCAAACCCGGTCGTTGGGTCAAGGTTATGGTGGTTCAAGTTGTGGCTTCGGATTTGTTGTGGCAAGCTTGTGGTCAGGGCAAGGGGTGCCCGCGGGTGCACGTACACCCCATGGATTTTTCGATATAGTGTTAATTTTTGAAAAAATTATCGATTTTTCCTAAATGTATCTTAAATGCACCCAGTGCATTAAAATGTGTCTCTAGTATTATTTGGTTCGTATACTTACAAATAAAAAATAAATATAAAATTTTGTAAAAGCCTAAAGATGAAAAAAAAGTTTAATAAATTAAAGCACAAAAACCCATGAAATAGGTTTTTTAATTGAACAAGTTTATTCATCATCCTAACAATTTACAAAATTCAAAATTGAACCAACACCAAAAAGATGAAACAAGTTCGTAAGTCGTAACATATATCTTTCATTTGTTTGTTATGTCTTTTAAAGTTTTCATGTTTTGATTTGTTGTATGAAATCTTGACTAATTTGTTGGTTCCGTATAGTCTATCATCATCAGTAAGGGCTTCGGGCAATAAAAATAAGTGAATAACTATGCAATTTCTATCAAGACAAATAGGGATAACAAGTTTAAGTGATAGTCAACAATATATTAGAATATGAATAGTACCCTAATTGTGTTGTCATTGGGCATTTTTATTGTTGTCATATTTACAATATATATGAAAAGTAGTGCTTAAATGAAGTTGGTTTTAGTCTTGCATGTTGCTACCGCTACGGTTGAAAGATGTTTTTCTAAAATGAAGTTCATTAAAACTGATTTACGTAATCGGATGAGTGATGATTATTTTAACGGGTCATTAACTTGTGCTATAGAGAAAGAAGAACTTATTAATATTAAAAATGAGGGTGCACGTAAGTGTTTTTTTTCTGTGAGTGATCGTGGAATCACTAGTTAGAATGTAATATGTTCATTTATTTTTCATTTTAATCCACTTTTTAACTCTATTATATTACGGTTAAAAAAAAATTATGCACCCGATCATATTTCTTTCTGGCTCCGTCCCTGCTTGTGGTGGGTTCAGTTCTGGTTCAGGTGGTGGTTCAGTTCACGATGGTTTGCTCAGGTTGTAATGTTTCAAGTGGTGGGCTCAAGCAAAGGTCCGGGTCATGGTTTAAGTTCCTTTTGGTTTGGGTTCAAGGAGGCAACGGTCATAGTTTTAAGCTTGCGGATATTATTGGGATTGAGATCCTCTCATGTTCAATTTGAATATGAGCGATAATGTTGAAAATTTTTGTGAGTGAAAGAAGAAAAAAAAGAAAAGAAAAATGAGTCATTTATGTGAGACCACTAACTTATTAAAAATTAAATATACCACTCACAACAAACCCAACCTAACCTATCATGTTTAAATATAACATGAGAGGATCCCAATCTGTATTGTAATCATGGTCGTCACATAGAGGTGATTAGTTTGGGGTGATGTGTCTGGTCACTAGTGGTTTCATGATTTCATAGTTTATATTTGGTGGCTTTTTCGGTTTCGTGGGTTTTTTTGTTTATATTTGGTTTTTTGCAATAATGGTATTGGATTCTCTTCTTTAGAGCACTACGTATTCTAGAGTTGTTTCGTTGGTACCGTGGGATAAAGTGCTGCCACAACAGCATATTTTTCCATAACACCAAAATCACTCGTCTCTCCAACACCAGTTTCTGGTACCGTCGTGCACTTATGGACCCCGCATTTTTTTTAAAATAAACCAATGCATTTAAATAAAATTAGAATTTCATTCATTAAAAAAATAAATAAATAAATAAAAGAATACATACAAATAAAAACAACACGTTAGTTATTTTCATGCTTAATGAGCCTTCAAAAGAGTAGAGAAAAATAAAATAGCTTTAGTTGGGCTTTGTAAAGATTTATGTCTCATACTTAATGCAGGGGCGAAGCTTGGAAATTTCGAGTGGGGGTCGGGATCTAAATTTTTTTTTCTAACACTATGGGGGGTCGAAACCGAATTAAATTGGGGGGGGGGGGGGGGGGCGAAACCGAAAATACCGAAATTTTTCTACACGAAAACTATATACCCCTACATCGCAAAAAAAATTTCGGGGGGTCGACCGCCCCCTCCCGCCCCTTAGAAGCTGCGCCCCTGACTTAATGGGCATTGTAATATATTACGTAGCATGGGGCATGGTAGTATTTTTGGTTCGCCGTTGTGACGTGGAAGGGAAAACCACGAGCGCCGTTTAAGTTCACCACACCGCCCTTAGGTTCAACACTTTTCAGAATATTACCGTTTGATAATTAAAAAAAAAATAGCCATTTGGTTATTTAAAACTCTAGCCGGTTTTTTTTTTTTTTTTTTTTTTTTACACTATACATAACGCACCATTTTTAAAATAATTTTCACACGACTCTCTACCAACAAAAATTACTTTAAATATCTCAAATCACAATTAAGAAATTCTCAAAGTTCAAATGACGGGTACGTTACCAACCTTCTCAACTCTAACCAACAAAAATACTCTTCTGTAACCCCTCGAATCCGTCTACACCATCATTTCTGATGCTTGATCCCGACGGTATCACACCGGACAAAGCGGCTTTCATCCGGAGGAAACAAGCAGAAATAATAAAGAAATATTAGTCAGAATAAATTGTATTTCTTAAGTTTCGTATGCTTCTCTATGTTGTATGTTTTACTTCCATGTCGTTTTTTTTCATATCGTTATTTTTTCGTATCGTTTTTATGTTTCGTATTGTATTTTAATGTAATTTTAATGAACATATTTTAATTTAGTTGGAAAAATGAAAAGAAAATAAAATTGAAAGTGGTGGGGCCCAAATGAAAAGGTTTGTTGGGGTTTATGATAGAGGTTATGAGAGTGTTAAGATGATGTGACACCAAGTGAGACCCAAATAAAGTACTACGTAAAAATGAAGTTCGCCAAACCTTATGCTTTTAGGGTTCACATAGGATATTATGTTTCTATAACCACATTTTCTCTTATCTTTTTTCTTTTTCACAGCAGCAACCTCATAACACTTTTTTGTTTCGTCTGAATCTTTCTCATAGGCAACAACTTTAAAGGATTTAAATAAAAGACAAAAAAAACGTAAACGCGAAAAAAGGGAAAACACGAGGGACGGTACCCACCTCGTGCCGTCGGGTGGCGTTTTCCGAGACCATCTTGGCTGGTCACGACGGCTTAAGACTCAAAAACGCGAGCCCCGGCAACCAAGTGGCGTTGTCGGGTTGCGTTTTGGGGGAAAACGCACGGGAAAACTCAGGGTACCTAGCCCTTTTAGGGGTGTTCATAGGTTCGGTTTTCGTGTTTTCAGTTTATTCGGAATAATGTTTTTTAGACAAAACCGAAAGCCAAACCGAATCCAGATATAATCACACAAACCCAACAACTGAATTTGAATTCGGTTTAATTTTTGGGTTGACCCGAAAAACCCAAATTACCTAAAGTATTAATTTTTATTTTTAGCACAAAATGTATTTATTTATAAAACTTAGACAATGTATACTCTAATATATAGTGAAAGAGATAAGTTACTAAAAAAATGATTTACAAGCTTAAATAGTGTTATATTTATACTAAATAAAGTTTTTGTGGTTTTGTTTAATATATAAATATATAAAGGATGTATATTTTCATTTGAGTTCATTTTCGTTTCGGTTCGGTTTATGTTTTGCCATACCGAAAACCAAATATTTAATTCGGTTATGTTTTGACAAATTCGGTTCGGTTCATTGTCGGATCTTGTAGGTATATCCGAATGTGAACACCCCTATTCTTCTTCGTTAACTGATTCTGTATATCATTGTGGTTCCACTCGGTTTGGTTGTATGGTAACTATTTGTTGGAGGTTCCAGCGAGTTTTGTGTCAGTTTAGTGTCAAGGTCGGGGTCAGGTTTTCTACCCATTTACGTACTTCCTATGCAAATGACGCCCCTAAAGTGGTTAGATGTTGTGTTGGGTTTAGACACCGAGGGTCTTCCATTTAAAGTTGTAATTTCTAAAGTTGACGTAGTAGTTTCAAGTTAATTGTGCTTAGAGCATTGGGTGTGGCAACAAGCCACAACCTCTTCATTCGGGCCCCACCATGCCACATCACCAAAACACCCCAACTTCAACAAACCACAACAAACCCCCCCTCACCAAACAACAAACCTTCACTTCCCCATTCGGGCCCCACCTCTTACACACTTATTTTTTTATTCATTTTATTAAATAAATTAAATTAATTTCACAAATACTTAAAAATTAAAAAACATACTAATTTTATTTCATAAAATAAAAAGTTACAATACGGAAGAAAAAAAATACGATACGAGGAAAAAAAAAACACGCATACAACATGGAAAAAAAAACGATACGGAAAATAAAACATACGATACTAATAGGAAAAGTAAAACATTTTATTCGTCATCTTCGCGGTCGAGATTTTGGTATTTCTGAGTTATTCGTGCTTGTCTCTTGCGAATTACTTCGGCTCTAATCGGTTCGTGAAATAACCTCTTTCGTTCGGGTTTTGAGACATTTTTTTGTTGATTAGGAGAAAAAGTATAGAAAGGTTTAGTTTAGATTTGTGAATGTAGTGAAGAGAATGGAAGAAGAAGGTTGTATTTATAGTTGTAAAAATGGGTAGGAAAAAAAAAAAAAAAAAAAAAAAAAAAAAAAAAAAAAAATGAACCGTTTAACAACGGTCGAATTTTCACAAAAAAACAAACCAAACCAAACGTATACCTGCACCTTTGTCAGAACCCAGCTTCGTCGTGGCCATGGCGAATTAGCCAACGGCGATCAACGGCGAGCCATGCACGGTGTGGCGGCGAGCAACGGCTCGCCGTTGCATCCTCCAGCTCGGACGGCGAAGCAGCTATCGTTGTCCACACCCAATGCTCTTAGGGTTGTTGTAGTTTGTTAAAGATTGTTATGGTCGATACTATCGGTTGGGATAGTTATAATTTCTCTCATCTTGATGGTGTTAATTTTAATAAAAGTATATCGCCGTTTACAAAAGAGCAATGGAAATATTATACTCACCTTATCTTAAAAATAATTGTTTTGTTTTAACTTTTTGTATTCTTTCTATTTCAAATTTGATTTGAAGGATTTTTGTTTGTGTTATATAAAACTTGGTGCAATTGAAAATATATTTAAAATCCAATTCATTCATATATTTTGCATCAAATATTATATAACAAAAAAAAATAGTTAATGTCAAAAAAAAATAAATAAATAAAAAAAGTTAAGACAAGAAATAATTATTTTGAGACAAATACTTATTTTGCTGAGGCAAGTACTAAAATACAATAGAATTCATATCTCATTTCACTCATAGACTTCAAAAACAATTTTTTGAAAATCGGGTTCAAAATCGACCCGGTCGAGTCATCGGGTACCGGGTCAACCCAGTTTTCAATTTTTTTTTTTCAACCGGTTCGACCGTCGGGTCAACCCGGATTTTTATTAAAAAATTTTAGAAAAACGAAACCCGGCCGGGTTTTAAGAACCGGGTTGACCCGGGTCACTCAAAACCCAGCGGGTCTAACCGGTTAACCCGGTTTGAGAAACCAGGGTGGTTTTGACCTGTTTTTCCGGGCAGAACCAGTTAACCCTGCCGGGTCGACCTGGGTTTCAAAACACTGTTCAAAAACTCTTGACAACTTGCAAAAGCAAGAAGAGTGCATGAGCATGTGATCACAGTTGCAATATTAACGGGGACGTAAATGCAAATACTTCATTACATGATACGTAATTTTCTATATTATCATGGTTCACCCAAATGAATTAGGGAATCAATGAATAAAATGATTCTAGTTTACAAAATCATCACAATAAACAGGTCGATAGACATGTTTAACAGTTCTGACCATACAAACAGTTTATTGTTAGATAATGAAACCCCGTGAAAGATACATTTTATTGATGCACTATTTATAAAGACAATACATTGAAACTCTAATGGACCCGAACTCATAGACGGGCTCAGGCCTTATGTCTAATACTCCCCGCAATTCGAGTGGCTAAATCGCGAAAGCTCGAATTAGAGTTTAAACTATAATTACTAAAAAGGAAAAAATAAAGATAGATATCTTGATACCTAATCAAGACTTTAATAGTTACCAGTCGCAGCGGATAAACGTAATCTGGAAAAATAAATAAATATATTTCGACGACTGCCTGGACTTATAAAGGCGAGTGAAGGTGTATCCGACCGGTGGAGGCGGCGATTCTGGTAGTATTTTCTTTGGAATTTAATTACGATTCGAAAATTGAAAGCGCAAATTGATTAATTGAAGTCACATAAGAGCGATGTGATTAGCACCCAAAACCCACAGTCTCTAGATTCTCAGAATTTTCAATTTCAAGACATCATCAACAAACTGAAATATGAAAATGATTGTTTTCAAGTTGAAAATTCTAAAGTTAAAATGCTTTACAAAGAATTATATGACTCAATTAAGGTCACACGTGATAAACACAACGAGAAGATAAATTCTTTGATTAAAGAGATTGAGAATCTAAAGATTCAGGTGAAAGAGAAAATGCCAAATACCACTTGTGATAATGTTTTTCCAAAAGTTTCTGCTTGTAGTAAGTATGCAGTTGATGTTGTGCCTATTCTGCATCTCCTTAGAAATAATAGGTCAGCTCAACAAGTATATCTCACTCACCTTGAGGATAGCCTAGACACCCTTCGTGAGATCATTGAAGATGATAGAATAGAAAAACCCCTTAATAGTGCAATTACTGATGCATGCATTCTCACCAAATGATCTCAGGAACTCCTAGAATTTGTCATTGGCACTGGTCCTAAAATATGTACTCAGGAGATAGATTTAGTGCAACTTCCTCAATGACTAAGAACAAGCATGTAACCTTTGATGTACCTTTGAAAACATCGGAACCCACCTTTGAAAACATCGGAACCCAACACATCAAAACCAGATAAGCGAATGGCAGTAAAACAATCTAGTTCCCATCATTAATTCTACATGAATAAAAAGTGTCACTAAAGCTAGCGGGTCAAAGCCTAGTCACAATACAAGGAAAGATAGGACTACGCCAACTAAGAGTGCTCATGGGAAAAAGTAGAAGACCACCTTAGGAACAACAAATTAGATTTGAACAAAGAGAATCGTGTTGATTCTAGTATTTGCTTTAAGTGTACTATAATTAATTCAAATTCTAATGTTCTGTGCAATACATGTAATGAATGTTTAATTTCTGGTAATCATGATCAATGTGTTGTGGCATTTTTTATGTCTTCAAAACAATCCCCTATTAATAAGATTTGGAGAGCAAAACGAACTAAACAAATTTGGAAATCAACAGGAAATCTGTTTACTAATGTTGGTTATCAATGGAAGCCCACTGGAAGGAAATTCACTTTAGGAAAACAGTGCCCTTTAACTAGGATAACTAATTCCAAAGTAGTGCCCGTTGAGGAAAGGAAGCCAACTGGTAGAATTTTCCCCTTAGAGACTCAATGCCCTTTAACGAGGTTCATTGCATCTACTAATGAAGTTTCCACTATGAATACCATGACATCTTTAGTTCCAGAATTTGTTTGTGCTTGATGCGTGGAATTGCGCCCTCGCAAAAGGTTTTACCTCTCAAGGGATCTCAAGAGGCTTGCAATCCCCACCAGGCAGTGTACCTGACCGTTGTAGTATAGTATAGTGGCAAGTACCGGGGGATTGATCGTTCAACTCAAAGAATAGTGTTCGTTAGGATTGAAATTAATCTAACTAGTTCTAGAGATGAGGGATGATTCTTTTTTTATTTTTATATTTTATGAAAAGCAAGTAAAAATCACGGGTTTTGAAGGAGTGGGCGGAATGCTAATCAACTAACCCAAATAACTAAAGATGCAATCAAAATAAAATAAACTAAACTTAAACTAATTATGGCGAAAACAATAATGAGAGAAAATGTGTTTACTTAGATTTCACTACTCCCTAGCTATCTTTTACCCGTTGATTAGTTTGTTACAATTGCATGGATAACGGGTTATATTCCTTAATTCCATTCGTAGGGCCGTGTATGATCTTCCCTAACTCTATAAGCTTCTACCTCTTCCTATGTCGAGCCGACTACTAGCTCCTAACATGGCCTCATTAGTAGTTACCTATGCATTAAATATAACCAATATATCGTAGTACACCTCCGATCATGTTTCTTAAGACGTTCAATCAAGTTACCAATTGGAAGTCTGCCAGTTTTCTTAAGCCTAACATCGAATTCATTCATCCACAACAATTATAAAGAAACACCCAACTAATAATCAATACCTAAGTTTCATTACATCTAAGCAAACACAAAGAAAACCTAGCTTAGCATGTTAAATAGAAGACAAGCATAAGATATAATTAAACAACACGTAGACATATTGAATGATTTGATGAAAGACTTATCTTCAATTAAGCATGGATGAAACAAGGGTTTAAAACCCTCAAAATATCAATAAAATTCGTCTAGGGTTTTCTCCCTTCAAAGTCGCACACAATGAATGAAAACTAGAAAACTATATATAGATTTTACATTCTGACAGCGTCAAGAGTAAGGTCTGATGCCGTCAACTTGCCTAGATCCACTTCTGATTCCGTCACTCTTTTCATACTTTAGGTTGTCTCTCTTTGTGATATACGTGACGGCTTTGGCAACCCTAAAGGATGACGCCGTCACGACTCCTTTAGAAAACTCTCTGGCGCATCACGTGTATTTGATTTATCCACCTCTTTGTCAAGTCTTGACGCCGTCACTAACAACCTGTGACGCCATCAGGTACAATTTTCAGCATGATTTTGAGACTTTGTCGTTTTCTTCACTTTTTCGCTCCAAAAACGTCCAAAATGTTTCCTTTGTAAATTTCCTTCCAAAAGTACCTAAAATGACAAAAGGAACGATTTAGAGAAATATTTGATCAAATAATCTCGACTTTGGCCTTAAATGACCCCCCAAAAGTGGTACACTTTTCGTCTCATCAGTGCTAACAAAACGGACCCTAGTTGCATGTGGGGATCCAATTTTTCCAGTTATCCATCGTTGACTGTTTTTAAATGCAGGTCATACAAATCGTCCTTTGGTATTTGGACTCGGGCTGCTCAAAACACATGACTGGGGATCGCTCACAGCTTAGGAATTTTGTGAATAAGTTTATCAAGACAGTTAGATTCGAGAACGACCATTTTTGGGGCAATTATAGGTTATGGAAACTATGTTTTTGGTAACAGTGTAATCTCAAGGGTATACAATGTTAAAGGACTTGGTCACAATTTGTTTTCTGTTGGTCAATTTTTTGATTCCGGTCTAGAAGTTGCTTTTCGAAAACATACATGTTTCATCAGAGAATTGGATGGTGTTGATCTTCTTAAAGGTTCTCATGGCACTAATCTGTACACCATCTCTATTGAAGACATGATGCGGTCCTCTCCTATTTGCTTGTTGTCTAAGGCCTCAAAGACCAAATTATGGTTATGGCACCGACGTTTAAATCACTTGAATGGTACCATTAATGATCCGGACCGCAAGGACCTTGTCCGAGGTCTACCAAGACTTAAATTCGAAAAGGATAATCTTTGTTCGGCTTGTCAACTGGGCAAAAGCAAGAAGCATACTCACAAACCCAAAACTGTCAACACCATCATGTAAGTTCTTCACACCCTTCACATGGATCTATGCAGACCAATGAGAGTGCAGAGTATAAATGGGAAGAAATATGTTCTTGTGGTAGTCGATGACTACTCTCGGTTTACATGGGTGAAGTTTTTGAGAACATAGGATGAGACTCCAGAGGTTATCATCAAACTTATCAAACAACTACAAGTAAGACTCAACAAAACCGTCAGAATCATCCGCACAGACAATGGAACTGAGTTTGTTAACAAACAACTCATTCAATTTTATGAAAGTATTGGCATCACTCACCAGAAAAGTATTCCACGCACTCCTCAGCAGAAAGACGTTGTTGAAAGACAAAATAGTACTCTTGTGGAAGCTGCACAAACCATGTTGATATTTTCCAAGGCACCAATGTTTCTTTGGGTGGAAGCTATTGTTACAGCTTGTTACACACAAAATCGATCCTTGATACATAATATTCACAACAAAACTCTGTATGAGCTGATACATGGCAAGAAAACAAATCTGTCATTCCTAAGAGTATTCGGTGCTTTATGCTATCTAAAAAATGACAGTCAAGATCTGAGAAAACTAAAGGCTAAAGCAGACGTTGGATTCTTCGTTGGGTATGTACCTGATCGCAAGGGATACATAATCTACAACAAACAAACCAGACAAATCATGGAAACTATTCACGTGACATTCAATGAGCTGACCAGCAAATGGCTCCTGGACACCCAAGTTCTAGATCCGCACCTAAATTATTGACTCATGGACCAATTAGTTCAGGTCTTGTACATCAATCCACTCCTGCAGCTCCTTATGTACCCCCTACCAGTGAAGAGTTAAAGACTTTGTTTGGTTTGATGTCTGATGAATATTTTGAGCCACCCACAGTTGTTACACCTAAACCACAAGTGGTTGTAGCTCCTTCTCCTCACAACTCAAATGGTCCATCAGTTTTGGTTTCAACCGATCAAGATGCACCGTCTGTCAGTCAGTCACCTTCATCATCAAATCTTCAATCTCCTTTCGTACATCAAGGCACTGCAGTTTACAATTCTTTTGAAGTAAATCCTTTTGCTGCTCCTGACAATGCTCCGTTTGTGAACGTATTCGCTCCTGAATCACCATCTGAGGCATCTTCTTCATAGGACAATTACATGGTTGCATCTTCTTCATAGGGCATGGTATCACACTTTTTCAAAGTTCTTTAAGGCAAAAAAATTCTGCAAAGGTATTGTTGATCCCACGTTATTCACTCGAAAAACAGGCAAACATTTACTTTATGTTCAGATATATATTGATGATATTATTTTTGCCTCTTTCGACCCAAAAGAATGTGATCGTTTTTCAAATGAGATGAGTTATAAATTTCAAATATCTATAATGGGACAAATGTCTTTCTTTTTAGGTTTACAAATTTCCCAAAGTCGCGGAGGTATTTCCATAAATCAATCTAAATATGCTAGTGAAATATTAATGAAATTTGGATTTCATTTAAGTGACCCTGTTGACACTCCCATGGTGGAGAGAACAAAACTGGATGAGGACCTCTCTGGGATCCTAGTTGATCAAACTAAATATCGTAGTATTATCGGATCCCTGATGTATCTCACAGCCAGTAGGCCAGACCTTCTATTCGTTGTATGCATGTGTGCATGTGTACTCGATATCAGGCAAAGCCTACCAAAAAGCACCTTGAAGCAATAAAGCGGGTCTTTCGGTATCTCCAAGGAACCATTAACATGGGACTCTAGTATCCCAAAGACACTGCCATGGAACTAATGGCCTATGCAGATGCTGATCATGTAGGGTGTCAAGATACTCGTCGAAGTAAGTCGGGAGGTGCTCAATTTCTAAGAGAAAAACTTGTAAACTGGTCTTTAAAGAAGCAAATGAGTACATCCATATCTTCTACCGAGGCTGAATACATTGCCATGTCTGCTTGCTATGCTCAAATCCTATGGATGAGATCCCAACTATCGGACTATGGCTTTGCTTACAACTAGATCCCTCAGTACAATGACAACAAAAGTGCCATTGCTCTTTGCTACAACAATGTCCAGCACTCTCGATTAAAGCACATCAACATACGACATCACTTCATCAGGGAACAAGTTGAGAAAGGTGTGATTGAACTTTACTTTGTGAGGACTGAGTATCAACTAGCAGATATCTTCACTAAAGCACTTCCGAGAGAACGGTTCCAATTTATTCTCCCTAGGCTTGGTATGAAGAGTCTGAAGCCAGAAACACTCAGAAGTCTTCATGAAGAGAATGAGGAGTAATGGATTTGCTTCATGTATCCTTTGTATATATATTATATCAAAAATAAAATAGAAAATTATAAAACCAACAAAATCAAAAAACAAAAATAGAAAAATTCTCAAAAATCCAAAATTTTCTTCTCTCGACAGGTCTCTCGTATAATTAATATTGTGTACGTTTCTAGAAATGTCATTCAATAATGAAACGGAAACATACATATGCCTGAGCGAGAGTTTCTTTCTTTCAATTAATGTTTTTTTCTAAAACATGTCGTTTCTCAAAATTCTCTTTCAATATGGCTTGCTATTACCTCAGATTTGCAACCCGGTTTTCAAAAATGAGGAAAGCGCGTCTCCAAAAAGACGGCTATTCCTATCAACGGGTGAAATTCATCCGGGCATGGATTACTTTACATCTGTGCACCCTCAATATAATGTACGCCTCAGTGCATTATTTCTAGTATAAGAAGAGAAGTCTTCTTTGTATCTAAATAATTTTCCGTCTATGATTCTTCTAAAATTATTTGTGTTTAAAATGGTGGTTTAAAATAGTATTTGAAAATCAATTGGACTTAGATTTTTCATGAAATTTGTCACTCAATCTATGACGCAAGGTTTAATTTTTTTCATAAAATTTTGAATAGAAAACGGGTCATAGATTGAGGGGGAGAGTGATTTAGATCATCAAATGATTTCTTTGTACGATTCAAGTAGTGGATAAATATGTGTTGTTATGTGTTAGATTATGAATTTTTCATGAGTTTCTCGTTAAACTCCAAATCATTTTTAAACTCATCAAAACTGACACCAACCTTCTCCTTCATTGATTGAGGGGGATCATCATAATGTTCCATTTATGTGCTATTATGTGTCAGATTATGATTTTTTCATGAGTTTCTCGTTAAACTCCAAATCATTTTTAAACTCATCAAAACTGACACTAACATTCTCCCTCATTGATTGAGGGGAGCATCATAATGTTCCATTGTCAGTATCTATTAAATCAGACCACATTTTCTCTTAAATATTCTAACTTATTTAAATCAATTGAGATCCAAATCTCAAAAGGTTTGAAATTTTTAATCGAGGGAGAGAATGTGATTTAAATATGAAAATCTGATAAAAATGTGATCTTTTGGACTCAAGTGTAGGCTCTCCATATGTGCTAAACTCTTTCGTATATCGATGCACATATTGAGGGGGAGCAAATGGTTCATGATGGCAATTGCGGATGAACACCAAAGATCGACCATTTTATTTATTGTGCTGGAGTTATAAGGATAATTAGGTTAAGTATTAGTTCCTATGATCCAGCCAGAACGGGAGGGATCTTCCTAGGGACAATCCTCTAGCTAGATTAGAAGTCCTTAGGAATGATTAAAAAAAGGGGGAAGTAAGAATAAGGGAATAATGCCGACTGAGATAGAGCTACTACTGGAACAAACCCAACAAAGTACTAGTGATGAAGTCTCAGTAAGCGCTTAAGGGGTTGAATAGTTTTACCATTTTTAATTATAATTACCATTGAAAACTTTACGTGTAATCGACAATTGCAAATAATTTACAATAAGTAAAGTGCAAATTAAAGTAAGAAATGATCAAACCACATGTAACAACCCACAAAACCTCATTACTATCATTTTCATTACAAATACCTATAGTAGGTATTTCACAAGTAATTTTTTGCTTTTTATGTGCATTTATTACTTGCATGACTCACTAGACCTGCTCACGTACCCACACAAGCCAAATAACTCAACACTCACATCCTATAAACCCCTGGTGTGTCATGCATAAGATCACCACAACACCATAATAAGTAATCTACCAATCTAACACACTAAATATATCACAAAACCCTAATAAACCTTAATTAAACCCTAATTAGGTCTATGTGCTTATATGTTATAACTAAACTAGTTTGAAAGTGTCCAAGGCTTAAGTATGAGTTACCTTAGGAATATTAGGATACCTTAGGACCATTAGGCACTAGTACAACCCTTTAGAACTTAGGTACAAGTCCTTTAAGCACAAAACCATAACTAAGTCATAACTTCCTAGAATTAGGTCTAAACTATCCCAAAACTTCACCATAGGTTACCACCACTTAGTATAAGCCTCTTAGGACCTAGGATTATTTATTAGACACTCATAGGACACTAATCTAGGCACTAAACTAAAGGATAAACCCTAATCTCCTACTAAACACAAATAAGTCATTTAGGTCACAAAACTATGTCAAACCTTCCCAAACCTTTCCCATAAACTACCATCACTTAGTATAAGCTCCTTAGGACTTAGGATTAGTCACTAAACACTCTTACGAACCTAACCTAGGCACTAAACCTTAGTTAAAATGCTAAACTCTCACTAGCTAAAACTAGGTCTAAACTTAACCTAAACTAGTAAAACCGAAACATAAGCACCTCAAGCACCTCAACCTAGCACCCTAGCACCTTAGTCATGCTTAAGAACACACCCTATCACCTTTAAGCTAGCAAGCAAGGAGGTGGATCACCACCTTGTCACCTCCTTGTGCCGCGGCTTCATCTCCACCACAAACCACCCTATAACCGCCTCTAGCTTGTCCTTGTCACTCCATAGCCTTGGTTACTCACCATGTAGCTGTGGTGAGTCATTTACCCACCCCCCCCCCTGACACCTCCTTCTTCCCTTACTTGGTCGCTACTCCAAACTACCCTAAAAATACCCCCCGTTCCCCCCTCCATTTCATTCACACCTCATATCTTCTTTTCACCTCCCACCTTATGGTCCCAAGGGTAGTAGTAGTGGCCTAGTAACCTTAGAAGTCGAGTGCTATAGGTCTAAGACCTTGTCGAGTTCCATTTTAGGCCAAGAAAACCCTAAACCCTAGTAAACCTTCGTTAAACCCTAGCTAGCCAAGTAGTCTTTCATTTCTAGTTTCTTTAGCTTTAGTTTAGTCTTAGGATAGTATTAGGATGCCTTAGATCCCTTAGAAACCCTTGCCTAAGCCTTAGTCATAATCATTTGCTAGTTTTCTTTTTAAAACCCTAATTATATATAAAACCCTAAATACATGCTATAAGCTCTTTTCATAAGCCCTAAGATAGTTTAAATAACTTAAATAAGCTAATATTAGTTAAACATAAGCTAGAAAACTTAGTTGTTACATAAAAATATAGTTTACATGCATTTAGGACTAGTTTTGCAAAACTTTACATGCATAAGGGTATATATCATAAATTCCTGAAACTATAAAGTATAGGGACTGTTTTTGACATTTCCTAGAAGTTATAAGTATAAGGGCTCATTTTGCAAAGTATTAAAACCTTAGGATAGAAACTAAAATAAGTTATAAACTAAAAAAGGACTAGTTATGCAAATATTATAAAGTTAAGGGTCTAAATGGTAAATATAGAAAACTTATAAGTCCAAGGGTTAATTATGTCATTTTCTAAAAATATAGAAGTCTAGGGACTAATTATGTCAGGTATAGATAGTTATAAGTATAAACAATATAAGTATTATAAGTTTAAGGTAGAAAATGTAAATATATAAACTATAAGGGTATAAAATGAAAATATCATATAAATATAAAACTTGATAAAATTTAGAAGCATAACATAATAGTAGGGAGCTTCATGTGAGGAGTACCATGTGGATATTTTGTTTTGACGAGTTTGCTGGGTTTACGAATTAAAGTGTCATGGCTCTTAAAACGATTATTGCATGTACTTCTGAATTATGATGGCTCGAACGGTGTTATGGTTATAACTTAACTTAATAACAATATAGCTCAATAGTAGGGAGCTTCACGTGAGGAGTATTAACTTCTGAATTATGATGGCCCAAACGGTATTATGTTGATAACATAATACAATAGTAGGGAGCTTCATGTGAGGAGTCATATACTTCTGGATTGTGATGGCCAGAACGGTGTTATATAATATCTAAAATATTAACGAACCTAAAAACAATAACTTAAGAAACTTAAACAAGATAACTAAAGCTTGATATACATCCAAACCTACAACACACTAGGATACGTGAGTAAGGAAGTCTAGTTCCCGAGTCAATTTTTGCATCAATTAGATTTCCCTAAACCCATGTGAGTTCATAGCCCCATACTCTTTTTATAACTCTCACTCTAAATGCTTTACAAACCCTGTGAGGGGGATACATGCTACTTGCTTTACTTAAAACCGAATACAAGTCTTTTTCTTTGGTTGTTGCACGAGTAAACTAACTGCCACCACTACATAACCAAAATTCATGAATCTAATCATTTGGGAATTTTACCCACGCGAACGCGAATATAGTTGATAGATCTATTGGAGTTTGACAACTCCCGTTGGTATTAACATCTTACTGGATGGTACCAATAAGTACTATATTTGAACCCACTGAAGGATTAACTTTGGCAAGTTATCCTTCCCATCCCCTCATGGTTGGGTCTGCAGCCCCCATGACCCGGATTGTTAACGCGTGATTCATGAGCTTAGTGCAACATACCCCACTTATGATAATTTTGCATGCATCACAATTATCACTCACACACTACATTTTCCCAGATAGGTGTAACAACGGAACCCAGGAAACTTGTATTCACTAACACTTAAACCTATGACTCTCACTTAACACCTAGTGTTGACTTTTACGCATGTATTCTAGGTATATTACTTCTACGGAGATATGGCAGAAGGAGGCACTAAACTCGGAGGACTTTCAAACCAGTTATCATTCAAACATAACCTAAAACCTAGACTTTGGGACCTCATCAAAAGTAAAAGTGTATCTTTTACTAATAGAACTCTAATAATTAAATGAATGATAACTAAATTTCTAAAAGGTCTCTTTTCGAGTCGTTTTCTATTACTGTAACTGTGATTCTATGAAGTAATACCCCAAACACTTAATCCATTGCGATCAGTGAAAAATGAGGGTGTTATATCACAACACATATGTTTTTAGTGGTTCGGCTACAAGGACTCTTTTTCCTTGCCCTACTCCACTCCCCGAGTATCCAACTCAAGAGTTTCCTTCACTAGTCAACAAGCTCCATTTACCGGCGGAGAAAACCTTACACGTCACTTACACAAGATTACCGACACAAAGCTAGATGTTGAGTTCTTTTACAAGGGTACAACCACTCCCATCACTCTTTGTATTTTAAGGACAAAAATACTAAGTGATCACTACTGAATAAATACAATCAAATTGATGAGGCGAAAAATGATCTATTTTTAGGCGGTCATTCAAGCCGGAATTAGAATTTTTTTGATAAAATATTGCCCTAAATCGTTCCTTTTGTGATTTTAGGTACTTTGGGAGTGAATTCTAGAAAAGGAAGCATTTTGGACGTTTTTGGAGCATAAAAGTGAAGAAAACGGCAAAGTCTTAATTTTCCTTGCTGGGAACAGTACCTGACGGCGTCAAGAGGATTTTGATGACGGCGTCAAGAGCAAAAAAAATGATGACGGCCCAGTGAAAACGTGACGGCGTCAAGACAAGGCCGTCAAGAGTAAAAGTGGTGACGGCCCAGAGCAGCAATACACATGACGGCATCAGATCTGGATCTAGGCAATCCGATTATATTTTTGGCGGCGGGTTGACGGCGTCAGAAGTTTCTTCTTGACGTCGTCACCTTAGGAAATCTATATATAGTCTTTGTAATTTCCATTCCAAAGGAGAGGAGAATTTTAGGGTCGACTTGAATAAACCCTAGCTCGTTTATAACAGTATTTTCAAGGGTTTTCACCCCTTGAAACCCTTCATGTTCAATTGAGATAAGTATCCTTTCAATTCATTCAATATGTCTATGTGTTGTTTGAATACATCTTACACTTGTCTTGATTCTAACATGCTAGGCTAGATCTCTTGTGTGTTTTCTTAGATGTAATGAAACCTAGATGTTGATTATAGGTTGATTGCTTATTTATAGTTGTAATGGATGAATGATTTCGATGTTAGGCTTAAGAAAACTGGCAGACTTCCATTGTGTGACATGCTTGAACGTCTTAAGAAACATAAACCAATGCGTACTAAGGTTTTTATGGTTGTATTTAATGCATGAGCGAATTCTAATGATCCCATGTTAGGAGCTTCTTGCAGGCTCGACATAGGAGTGAAGTAGGAGCTTATAGAGTTGGGGAAGTACGTACGCCACCCCACGATTGGTATTAAGGAATATAACCCGTCATCCATGCAACTGTAACAAACCATTAACCTATAAAAGATATCTAGGTAGTAGTGAAATCTAAGTAAACACAATTCTCCCATTTATTGTTCACACCATATTAGTAATTAGTTTAATTTACATTTTTGTCGTTTTATTTTAATTGCATCTTAGTTATTGGGTTAGTTGACTAGCAACTAATTCCGCCCACTCCTCTAAAACCCGAGATTTTTACTTGCTTTCATAAAAATATAAAAATACAAAAAGAATCATCCCTCACCTCTAGACCTAGTTTTTAGGCTTTCTAATCCTAGCGACACTATTCCTGAGTTGAACGATCAATCCCCCGGTACTTGTCACTATACTATACTACAACGATCAGGTACACTGCCTGGTGGGGGTTGTAAGCTTCTCGAGATCCCTCGAGAGGTAAAGCCTGGTGCAATTCCCACGCATCAAGTTTTTGGCGCCGTAGCCCGGGGAATAGTTATTGTCTAGGTTAGGATTTCTTTTTATTAGGTCTACTTGCTAGATTCCTTTCTAGTAAGATTTTATTTTTATTTTTTGGTTTTCTTTAGTCTATCTATTTCTTCGTGCCTTTGTTCGTAACCTTTACCATCCGACATCATGGAAGGTGGTAACATCTTTGAACCCATCAACCCACCACAACAAGACCACCCACAAAACCCACCACTAGCTAACCAACTTCTTAGGCCCCGAACCCTAGGAGAGTATTCCCGACCTAGCCACCAAGGCTATCGAAACACTATTGAGCTCACCCAAGGAGCCAATGTGTCCCCCTTGCGATCCGACACCATCCGGTTGGTGCAAAGCGGATGTGCATTCCATGGACTTCATTCCGAAGATCCTAATCAACATCTCAAGGACTTCCTTAAAATTGTAGATTCTATAGACCTTGATGTTACAACTAGAGAGTCAACCCGATTATGCCTATTCCAATTCTCTCTACGTGATCAAGCTAGTCAATCGCTTGAACGTTTACCCATGGGATCCATCACCTCATGGGATGATCTCACCACTCGTTTTCTTGCTCAATTTTTCCCACCGGGGAGAACTACCAAGCTTAGAAATGATATCTTGATGTTCCAACAACGTCAAGGTGAAACTCTATATAAAGCATGGATTCGTTTCAAGGACTTACTCCAAAAAGTCCCTCATCATGGCATAGATCTTTGGCTCCAAGTCCAAATCTTCTATGACAATATCGATCTTTCCACAAGGCGAACCATTGGCCAATCGGCCGGTGGCAAGCTACATGATCTAAGTGCGGAAGAATCATGGGAACTCATAGAAGATCTTGCTCTCTATGACAACGAAAGTTGGAATGATCCCCGTGATTTGAACAAAATGGTCAAGGCAATATCTTTGCCTTCGAACAATTCTAGCACTCCCGGCCGTAGGATCATGGAACTTGAGGACCAAGTCAAGTTTCTCATGAAATCTTACGAAGCTCCTAAACCTTCAAGCCAAGTGAATAAAATCACTTCTTCATGCGAATTATGTAGTGGTCCCCATGACACTCGTGATTGCGTGGAACTCCCCGGAACAGCTTTTGCGGACTACGCATCCTCGCATACCGACGAAGCGGGAGATAAGTGGTACACTTTTAAACCCGAGCCAAACCCTTACGGTGATTCCTATAAACCTTCTTGGAAAAATCACCCGAACCTTAGGTGGAAAGAAAACTAAAACAATTCTTCCAATCCTCCTAATCGTTACCAACCAAACGGTCCACCCTCCAACCGTACTTTCAACAACAATACTTATAATAACCATGGTAGTACCAACAATCTTGAAGGATTGATGTCCAAGTTTATGGCATCTCAAGAAGCTCGCATATCTAAGTTTGAAGCCAATTTCAAACAAAATCAAAGTGAGATGACCACCAAAATTGACACATTGTTGAAAGTTCTCAATGACCGAGAAATGGGAGCACTCCCAAGAGATACGGTCAAGAACCCGAAACTAAACGTTAATTCCATATCATCAGTTTCGTCGCCCACTTCTTGTCCACAATACTACTCGGTTATATCAATGAGCATGTGTTTCAAGCAAAACCAAATTCTTCAAAAGGACCAATCAAATGAAACACCCGACATCAAACCGGTCAAAATCGTATTTGGAACACCTCCTACACAAGACCTTGACGATGAATTCAAGGAGCTCCACCTTGAATGTCCCGTCATTGATGTCTCAGCCCGTGCTCCCTACTATAGTGCCCTCCTAGAAAAATATGAGAAATTTAAACTAGGTAAAAATGGGACCGGCTTCGTTCAAAACAAGTTGCCTAAAAAGCTTGATGACCCGGGTATATTTGTTTTGCCTTGTAAAATAGGAAAATCCAAAGCTTTCGACACACTAGCCGATTTAGGGTCAAGTCTCAACTTGATTCCCTTATCCCTTTTCACCACTCTCAAGCTAGGAAAGTTAAAGGAGACGGAGGTATTAATTGGTCTAGCGGATGGGAGTATTGCCTACCCGGTTGGGATGATTAAGGATGTAGTTGTTCACGTAGGGAAGTTAACTATTTTAGCGGATTTTCACATCCTAGATATGGTTAGTGAAACTACATGCCCATTATTAGTAGGAAGAGGATTTTTAGCAACTGCTAGCGCCATGATAGATTGTAAGGAGTCTAAGATAGCGGTAGGTGAGGGCAATACTTGGTCGGTATATGATGTTAAGAAACATAGCTATGATTGTGAGGATGAACCGACACCACATTGGGTAGAGATGAATAGGAGACCATCTAGATACGGACCTTGGATAGAAAGAAACTTTATAGGACCTCAACGCCCGTTCTATCTAGAAAAAGACTTCATTGATAAAACACATTCGGTGGAGCAACTCATAGCTATAGATGAAGAGCTAGACCCTTTTGAGGACCCCCTAATCTTTAGGAAGATGATTGAGTTCTTGAACGTAATGCCTATTAACATAGAGATGAACAAGTGGAAAAGAGAGGGGGATAAGTGTAAATGGAGGTGGGACAAGCCACCTAAGGAAGGTGATGGATCATGGCATATGAAGATGATTTTGTATTATCCGGATGGAGAAAAGTTTGAAAGGTCATACTGTACTAAGAAAACCGATAGGAAGTTGAAACCTAAGTTTGATCCCAAAGATGTCCTCAATGAAGAACTCAACCATGTCACTTAGTAACCCATGACCTTGCGTCTAGCTACAAGACTCGTAAATAAAGAAAAAGCGCTTCTTGGGAGGCAACCCATGCTTTATGTGATTTTTATTTGTTTGATTGTTATTTGTTTCTGTATGCATGCTTTATTTTTATTGTTGGTAGATAATGTTTCAAAATAAAATGGTGAAAATACTTTATTTTGTCGTTTGGCTTAGCCTTAACTTCATCCAAAGGTATTTCGCAAAAGATAAGTGTAAGGGGAAACCCCAAATATGTTTTTAAGAAACAAACTCGATCATGATTCTCCACAATATTAAATGAACATGTATATTCGTATTTGTTAGAGTCAAATGCTTGTATCGAGTCATAATGATGTTTTGCAGGATTTTGCAGGAAGTAGGACATAAGTTTTCCAGAAATTTTCCGGAAACTTAACATAAAGATTTTTGCAGGTCACTTCTGACGGCGTCAGGAAGAAACTCCTGACGGCGTCATGTGTAAAAATCTGGAAATTTTGCTAGTTTTGTTTTTCTAACGGAGTCTTAAAGTTTTTGTTGAATCTTTAGTTTTATAAACTCCGGGAAATCTGCAAACATCATTCCACAAGCATTATATCTTACTTTGTTTTCTAGGATTTGTTATCATATATAGATTGCAGCCGATTTTACGCGAGGTTGCCTTGTTTGTTTTCTCAGGTTTAACAGGTTATGTATGATAAGAAGATGATTTATATTCTGGAAGGGAAGCTTTGATTGTTCATTTTCTTGGAGGAAGATCTAACCTTGTTACCACAGTATCCATACCGAGCGAATCAGGGGAGTATTTGATTTCATTCTTTTACATGTTTTTACTTTTACATTCTTTAATTGAACATTGGGGACAATGTTCATCCTAAGTGTAAGGGGAGGGTAAAATGATGATACCTTATAGTATACACTTTCACTTGAGTTTGTTTGTTTGATGGTAGGTGTGTAATAAAACTATGAGAAATACTTGTTAGTGTAATTTTAGCGCCAAATTTAAAAAAAATTTCAACATTTAGGAGTGAAACTTTAGCCTTAGCAAGCGTCTCAAGGATAGGAGATTGTATGACTAGCATAAAACCGTACTATTTAGAAAAATTTTCCACCCAAATATGTGAGGTTCGCCTTTAGATTTGATAGGAAAAGCATTTATTATTAGTGCTTATGAGTGTACCGGTAGCATTTAGATTCTAGAACTTGTGTTAGTGATGCATCCCGAGACTGCTAGTGAGACTACATTCGTGTAGTAGGATTTACTACATGATAAGAGGCATTAGGATCACCCTTGTGTTAAACCCGTATCATAATTACTTGACCATTTAAGTCATATTACTTGGCTAGTAAAGTCAACTAATTTTTCCCACACCTTAGCGTTGTACTCATTTTTAGTACACGAAACCCCTAGTACACCCCTCCGAGCCTATCTTTTCGTTTCTAACTTTAAGCATCTTACTTAAAGGAAGAATTTGTTACACCCCACTTAAATGTACAACCAAATCGCCTTAGCCTTCCGTGTATGCACTAATCTTTACTGCATTATTGTTATTTGTTTAAAACCTTAGTTAATTATCTAATTGATTACATGGTTGCTAAGTCGAGTCATATCCTGGTACATATTGTTTTGGGACGATTGGGACTCATGGGTAAAGTACTTATGTTATGGAGTAATGGGGAAGAACATCATATTATCACCCCATATGTGCGTTAACCTTAAAACTACTCCAAGTGTTTTGATTATCTTAATTCGAGTCATTAGATTAGATTATTGTAAAGTATGTAAAAATTCAAGTGTAAGGGGAATGTTCATTCCCTATGATGTATTATTTTGGATGGTAGGGTAAGAGTGTATGATGAAAAAAAAACGGAAAAAACATACGGACTACCATCCCATTTCATTCTATGTTGGTTTTATGTTTTTGTTATTTTTCATTTATTAGCTTAAGTCGAGTCTAGTCTCGGCTTAGCAACGCCATATTGTACATGTAATTAACCAAGATGATTAACTCGCCACCAGTAAAGATTGCCTTTATCCAACAAAACCATGTATTCCATATCCCTACACCTAACGTTATAACCCTTTAAAAGACCTCTTTGATAGTTTATCCTAAGTGCTTACGCCATGTGGTGGAGGTTTGATCCTTTCCCAAGCCTATGGTAATCTATTTTGCTATGACAGGTAGTGAGAGATGTTTTCCATTTCCATATTGTGATATACACTTTATTACACCCGAGAGATGTGAGTATCTAAACACTATTTGTGAGGTGCTAGTGTATGACCTCCGTGCTTGTCTTTGGTCTTTAGTGTAACAATTATTTGTTGTAATTACTTTTAAATTAGTTTTAAATGACCCCTAACTTGTATTTTGACTAGAATAAAAGCGCATTTGCTTGAGGACAAGCAAATCTCAAGTGTAAGGGTATATGATGAGGCAAAAAATGATCCGTTTTTAGGCGGTCATTTAAGCCGGAATTAGAATTTATTTGATCAAATATTGCCCTAAATCGTTCCTTTTGTAATTTTAGGTACTTTGGGAGTGAATTCTGGAAAAGGAAGCATTTTGAACGTTTTTGGAGCATAAAAGTGAAGAAAACGGCAAAGTCTTAATTTTCTTTGCTGGGAACAGTACCTGACGGTGTCAAGAGGATTTTGATGACGGCGTCAAGAGCAAAAAAATGGTGACGGCCCAGTGAAAACGTGACGGCGTCAAGACAAGGCCGTCAAGAGTAAAACTGGTGACGGCCCAGAGCAGCAATACACATGACGGCGTCAGATATGGATCTAGGCAATCCAATTATATTTTTTGCGGCGGGTTGACGACGTCAGAAGTTTCTTCTTGATGCCGTCACCTTAGGAAATCTATATATAGTCTTTGTAATTTTCATTCCAAAGGAGAGGAGAATTTTAGGGTCGACTTGAATAAACCCTAGCTCGTTTGTAACAGTATTTTCAAGGGTTTTCACCCCTTGAAACCCTTCATGTTCAATTGAGATAAATATCCTTTCAATTCATTCAATATGTCTATGTGTTGTTTGAATACATCTTACACTTGTCTTGATTCTAACATGCTAGGCTAGATCTCTTGTGTGTTTGCTTAGATGTAATGAAACCTAGATGTTGATTATAGGTTGATTGCTTATTTATAGTTGTAATGGATGAATGATTTCGATGTTAGGCTTAAGAAAACTGGCAGACTTCCATTGTGTGACATGCTTGAACATCTTAAGAAACATGAACCAATGCGTACTAAGGTTTTTATGGTTGTATTTAATGCATGAGCAAATTCTAGTGATCCCATGTTAGGAGCTTCTTGCAGGCTCGACATAGGAGTGAAGTAGGAGCTTATAGAGTTGGGGAAGTACATACGTCACCCCACAATTGGTATTAAGGAATATAACCCGTCATCCACGCAACTGTAACAAACAATTAACCTGTAAAAGATATCTAAGGATTAGTGAAATCTAAGTAAACACAATTCTCTCATTTATTGTTCACACCATATTAGTAATTAGTTTAATTTACATTTTTGTCATTTTATTTTAATTGCATCTTAGTTATTGGGTTAGTTGACTAGCAACTAATTCCGCTTACTCCTCTAAAACCCGAGATTTTTATTTGCTTTCATAAAAATATAAAAATACAAAAAGAATCATCCCTCACCTCTAGACCTAGTTTTTAGGCTTTCTAATCCTAGCGACACTATTCCTGAGTTGAACGATCAATCCCCCGGTACTTGTCACTATACTATACTACAACGATCAGGTACACTGCCTGGTGGGGGTTGTAAGCTTCTCGAGATCCCTCGAGAGGTAAAGCCTGTTGCAATTCCCACGCATCACAAATGGTGTATGAACAACAAGAGTTCACACAATGCTAAGCTAACAAGTCTTGCAACTTAACGTTGAAACTTGTACGCTTTATGAATGAACTTGTGATATTCTTGCTACAAAAGAATCTCACAAAGATGAAGTATGACTAAGTTCAATGAATAATATGAGAGTATGTATGCTAATATGTGATTGTAAGTGATGAAGAAAATCTTGGATGTGGCTTGCTATTTATAGGCAAAACTTGCCAGCAAGCCACGGATACGGCGGAACCCTTTTGAGGGTTCCGTCCGTTGTGGATTTTGGTTCCGCCAGACCTAACAGAAAAATCCCCAAGAAATCTTTCCATATCTAGTGAAGAGATTTACCATATCTCACTTGGATATATTGAGTAAGAATCTAACCAAAATATACATAAGATCTACCAAAGTCAACTTTGAGATTCTAGAAATATTTCAAAGATATGCATATGATATATGCTATGATGTCATGGTATATTTCTATTATTAGAAATATAAAAATATTATGTTTATGTAAAAATGTAAATGTAGCAAATGTAAAGTTTAGTTTGAAATAAAAGTATATCAATGAAAGACTGAAACTATATTTATGTATAGCTAAAAATAAAATTTACACTTTGTTTTTAACAAAATTTAGCAAAGATCGTAAAATATAAATAACGTTTTTAGGCGATATTTGTATTAACAAATAGGACCCTTCATTCACTCACACGGAGAGTAGTTTTTTTAGTAGTTTTTTTATCTTATTTTCAGCTTATTTTACTGCTTATTTATATTTTATTGTCTTTTAATTAAGTTGTATTTCTTCTTTTTTCAAGCATTGTAATCTTTTAAGATGTTAATAAAAATTCAATTTACTTTAAACTATTGTCAATTACTTTTATGTTTTTTAAATAATGTTTGCTTTTGGTTAGAATAAGCTGTTTAGATAAGCTCATATTCTCAAACATGCTTGTTTGAGCTTGTGACTTGATTGATAAGTTTGTTTTGTTTATTTGGTTAAAATATTAAAAAAAAATAAAAAATAAAAAAAATAATAAAAAATTAAGCACTTAAAAGACTAGGAAGATAAGCCAAATCTGGAAGGGCTTATTCAGCTTATGTTAAGCAGCTTGTTGAGTAGCTACTTGAGCATAATTCAGCTTTTGTTTAGCTAAAGCTTCTTGTAAGTTCTCAAATTCTCATTTTAAGCTTCAAATTGCTTATTGCTTATTTAAGTGCTTAATTGCTTATTATTAGTTCTTATTTGCTTATTATTGTCTTATATTGCTTTTTGTTGCTTATTTATAGTTTTAATCTGTTTTAGTTTTTCAATAAAAATCATAAAAATCCAAAAATATTGCTTATTATATTGGCTTATTATTAAGTTCTTATTAGTGGTTGATTATTTAGATAGTTATATCATTTGTTTTTACAAATCTAAGCATCTTCTAATCTTTAGTAGTCTTTAATCTGTTTTTGCTTTTTTAAAGGGGTGTTTGGGTTAAGTTTTATGTGTTTTAGTCATTAGTTCAATTTCAAAAAGCTTTAATTTAGACTTAGTAATTGTTAAAAAGTAGTTTTAAGCTATATTAAGTAGTTTTATAGCTTGTAGTTGCATTTCTCAAGTTTTTTAGCTCATATCTGTGTTAAATAGTTTATTTTGTCAAATCTAAAAAATGGACTTTTTAGTTGTTAATATTGTGTCTAAATTAGTCTAGTAGATTTATTCTTATGTTCTAGTTAAGTGTCATAAAGATTTGAGTCTTGTTTCTAAGTTTTTAAGTTTTTATGAAGTCTAAAAAAGCCAAAAACATAGTTTGAGCAGTCTTCTTTACCAGCATCAATTTCAGCTTATTTTCAATCAAAATAGTTTGAAAGTTGTTTTATAAGTCCTTTGTTTAGTCATCTATGCTGTTTCTCAATCTTTAGCTTATTTCCTAAATATTTAATAGCTTTTTCTTAGCCTAGAAATTAGGGGTCTGGTCTGCTTAATTTAAAAATAAAAAATAAAATAAAATAAAATAAAATCCTCAGTATCTATCTTATTAGCTTATTTTCATTGCTTATTTTTTATCCAAAATGTTTGAATTTGAGTCTGTGAGCTCCTTGGTAGGTATCCTAAGCTATTATAAGGTTTTTAGGTTCTAGCTTATTAGTTTAACAGCTTATTTATGAGTTTAAAGTAGCCTCTTTGGGCTGATTTGATAGCAGTTCTTCTTAGTTGTTTATTTGGGTTTTATCTGCTTATTTGCTTAGTAAGAGTTTATAAGTTCTTATTAGGTTTTTTTTGTAGGATATATTAGCTTATTTAAGTTTGGCACAAGCTTTTAGAAGCTTGTGCCTTAATATTAGTTTTAGCTTTTAAGTGTTTATATTGTTTTTCTACTTAATGTCTAGCTTATTTTAAGTTTAAAAAAAAATGTTTTCATAAAAAGTTCTTATTTTCAACTGTTTTACAAGTTTCAACAAGAAAAGTTCAAAAATAAAATAAAAAGTGAAAGGGGAAATCCAGGGTGAACCTAAGGTTTGAACCCTGTACCTCAACCCTCTCAACCTTCATAACACACACACTAACCAACTCGCCCTGGGGACTTTTTCAGTTTATTCATGCACACTTTATTACTTAACCACCTTTTTTCCTTTTTAGCTTATTACTAACTTTAGCTTATTCACAGCTTATCTAAATAAGTTATGACCACCGATTTATTTTTCCTAGATTCTTAATAGTGTAAAGTACTTTTCAGCAAAATATCATATTTTTCCAATTAAGTTTGGTATTTTTTTTTATAATTTCTTTAGATTAAAAGTGTTTTTAAATCCAAAAAAAATCTTTTTTCTAAATTATTTTTAGTCATTTAGGACTTTTAAAAAATATATTTGCACTTCTAGGGTTAAAATTTAAGAATTTAGGTTTTTAGGCTCGTGTTCCCGTAGATGCGCGTTTTTAGTTTTATATGCATTTTTGCTTTGTAATCTTGTCTTATATGCTTAATATTGCTTTTTAGTTTATGTTTTATAATTTTAGTCATAAAATCGAAATATCTTTCACTATTCAAAATCACCCGATCACGAATCGAACCAATTTTCTATTCACACTTCGTTGGGACACAAAACGACCCGACAATATCTAATACTTTCGTATATATTGCGGTTTTGACTTTCTTTGACCTAATTGGAACATTCACTCTTGGTTAGAGAGTGAATTGACTGATTGGTCGGGTTTTTCTCGCTATAATATTATATATATATATATATATATATATATATATATATATATATATATATATATATATATATATATATATATATATATATATATATATATAATTTGACACGAATCAATGATCACTCAATGTAGCATCATCAGGTCTTACACCAGCATCCTGCATACGCGAAAACAACTTCAAACCTTCCTTATACTCCCCACAACAAACATAACAATCAATAACCGTATTCCAAGCTACCAAGTCTGGTTCAAGCATTTCATCAAATAACTTACGCACTACCTGAACCTCTTTCACCATTCCATACATATGAACCAATGTTTTCCACACATGTACACGCCACTCAAACCCATATTTCACCACATAGCAATGTACTTGTCTCCCTAACAAAACAGGCCCGTTTGATGATAAGAACAGACCTTAGAAGACTACTTTGATGATGTTAAAGGTGTTTGGGTTAGATTTAACTAAAATATAGTGGAAAATATGTTTGGTCTATTATACTCTTGATGATATAACTCAAAACAGACGTTGACCTTAAAATTACATATCAAATGACGCAATCGGCCTAAGAAACATAAGTTTTGGACGCACCACGACGATGTTTTCTGAAAAGTTTAGGGACCAACAGTGTATTTTTGTCAAACTTTTATCATGTAAGTGATTTATGCTCATATATTTTAGGGTAAATTGCAAATTTAGTCACTAAATTTGGCCAAATGTGAAAAATACACCGAGACAAAAAGTTTTGCAAAAACGACATTAATGTTTCATTTTTTTGGCAAAACAGCCACCGGGAGCTAACTTTTTCAATATTTCTCGTTAAGTGTCACGTCACCGAGGGTATTATCGTCATTCCACTGTTCCCAATACACAACATTATTTCAATGGCTAAATTTGCAAATAAAAACTTAACTTTCTAAACAATGTTCATCATCTTCCCCATTTAATTTTCTATTGGATTTATATTCAATTTTAAATAATTATCAAGAACATCACCACCCTCTACCACCACACAACCACCACCATCAAATCCCATCTTGGAATGAGTGTGATATTTAATTTTAAGTAATTGAATTCTAGTAAAAAAATCTTGTGGTTTTTTTAGTAGAAAAATGCATTTGTTTTTAGCTTTGGATGATTTTATTGAACATGTTTTTGTCAATGATCTTTTGGAATGAATGTGGTAAGTCTTCGTATAAACTTGTTCAAGTAATAAGGTATGGCATTGACATTTTTTATGGCCCATATAACCTCACTAGTTATTCACTAATGGGTACTACTTTTTTACTAGAAAATTTGGTTAGAATATTTAAGCTATGTATGAACTAACTTGGAACTTGGATCTATTGGTAGATGAATTTTTAGGCTTCAATTAGAGGTTGCAAGATGCATTGCAGGGTGGGTTAAACAAGCTGGGTTGGGTTGATGTATACCCTCCTTTTTGTGTAATTCTTTGAATTTTTTTAGTACTAACAACATTAATCATATTCACAATAACAGTGTCTTTGCAGTAATTAACTTTAATCTTTTTAATCAAGTTGATTAAAAAGGTTTTATGTGTTGAAGATAAACATTGGGCGACTTTTAACCTATTTGGCCCATCCCACCGGTTCCCTTATCGCTCTCTGTTTTTGTCTAACCAATTTGATCCATTCAAGATGAAGCAAAATTGGAATCAACATATTCATAAGGAATGATGTAAAAATGCCATATTAGCCGTCAAAGATCACATATTATGAAAGACTACCAAACTAAAAAAAAACAAGTTAAAAGGCAAACATATATTACTTCATACTTAGACTCTTTTCCAAATTTCATTTGTACATTATTTCATTGTTTATCATATCAAGTTTTAGTCAGTTTGTTAGTAACTGATAGATTAGTTGCTTTGCAATATGTTTGCCCGTGTACTAGAACTTATTATATTTTGTTTATATTAGCTGCTACAGTATAAGCATGCAATGTTGCTGGACTTGCTTAAGAAGGGTCACCTAGAAGCTAAGAAAAAGATTGGCACTGGCATTGAAGCCTTCCAAGTTGTGGTACCACCCACAGTGGAAAAGCCGATGCTTCTTTCTTGTTAGAGAGGACAAGTCTTCTGATGATTTTAGTTTCCGTAAGTGTGTAAATCACATTCTTCCATTGCCTGAAAACATGGTAGTAAAATCTGATGTCAATAAGGCATTGGGTGGCGGTGGTAGAGATGGTAGCAAGGGTGGTGGTCGTGGAAATTGGTGTGGACGTGGTAGAGGAGGTAAGAGGAATTGATGAACTCCTTTATCTCCGTCTTGGTCATTTGTGGTAAAACTGGAACTTATAATATATAGAAGAAAACACATTAGCATGTAATGTTCTTCTTTCTTGTATGTTTTAACTAGATTTTTTTATAATATTATTTATGGTAATTGAATTCTGGAAGTTGCATTATTTCAGCATGTCCAACTTTGTTGAATGTCTAGCACCATAATACCAAAAGTTTAAAGATGAGATTTGATAGTGGTGGTTGTCTGGTGGTAGATGGTGGTGGCATTGGTTGTGTGGTGGTAGAGGGTGGTGATATTCTTGATAATTATTTAAAATTAAATATAAATTCAATAAAACATTAAATGGGGAAGATGATTAATAGTGTCTAGAAAGTTAAGAGTTTATTTGCAAATTTAGCCATTGAAATAAAGTCATGCATTGGGAACAGTGAAATGACGATACTACCTTCGGTGATGTGGCACTTAACGAGAAAATAACGAAAGTTAGCTCTTGGTGGCTATTTTGCAAAAAAAATCTAACATTAATGTCTCGGTGTATTTTTTGCGCATTTGACCAACTTTAATTTCTAAATTTGCAATTTACCATATTTTTTACGTATAAAAGTGTTTTGGATGATGGATAATAACTAAACCTTGTCATTTTCCCATAAAAGATTGTTATATGACTCAATGACAAATTATAAATTATACTATAAGGCAGGGAGCACGTTTTGCAAAACGGGGTGCTACAGTTTTCTAAACAGTGCTATTACGGTTTTCACCCCGTTTCCCGTTTTGTTTTTCCTTGATATTTCCCCATTCTAGACCCTTCTCCATCTCAACATTCATCCTCAGAAACACACACACACGAAATCTAATAATCGAACACACCTTCTCCCCTGATTCATCAAACACAAAGATGTGATAATCGAACACACACTGTGAAAACGTAGAGGGGGGTGAATATGATACTGTTTAAAATCTTTTACTTATTGTATCAAATATAGTATAAACCATTGTGTTTGCAATAAATCAAGTTTCGCCATTATTAGTCCGGTTTGTTTTCTTTTCTAAAAACATCCATATGACAAATTATCGATCAAGCTTATTGTAATATGAAAAATGCTAATAATAGTCTTATGACTAATATAAAGCATATGGTATAACAAGTTGTCACACAAGCATAAACATCAATCCACAACACAAACAATAATATAGTGCAAGTATAAAAGTAAGACAATGAATAAAAGGAAAGAGCAAACCGAACACGAGGATTTATAGTGGTTCGGTCACGGATCTCCTTTCCGCCATACTCCACTCCCCGAGTACCCAACTCGAGAGTTACTTCACTAGATCAACAAGCTCCCTTCTTGGAGGAGAAAACCTTACAATGGTCGCTTACACTTTTTCCGGTACAAAGCTAAATACCGGGTTCTTTTATAAAGGTACAACCACTCCTAACGTCGCCTATACAATATTTTCGACACTAAGCTAGATGTCGAGTTCTTTAACAAGGATACAACCACTCCCGCTATGTTTTGTGGCCCAACATAGAAAACTTATGTTTTATGGCACAAACACATAAACCATCTATTCTAGTTTGATGAATAGATTGTTATGCAATGATGTTTACAATGATCCATGACATAAATATCTAATGGATATAAATAACTAATCTAAAAGAACTTCCATTGATAGAAAGCCTTCAATGGATGAAGATCACAAGTTCTCTAAGCTTGTTGTGATGGATCTTTATATATGTATGCTTGTGGTGGATGATGATGGCAAGATCTCCAAGCTTCTTTGGTGGATCAAGAAGTAAGACATGCTTACAACAAAGATGAATGTCAGAAGCATTATGATCATGATAAATGAGGGTGATTAATTATTTTTTCTACATGGTTTTCTATTGATCTAATATGTATGCAAAGTGAAGAGAGAATGTGTGTTTTTCATCAAGTTGTGAGAAAACCATGGAATACTATATGTAGGTAAACTACCAAAGACATAAACCATGTGCAAAAACCATGAGCTACTTTTCAAAACTTACAAAGATCTTACACAATCTTTCTAAAGTCAACTACAACATATTTTACAAAATCTATGACATATCTTACAAGATTTATGACATATCTTACAAGAATATTTGGAAAGATATACATTTTATAATATGATGATCCATGTGATGATGTAATTATATACTTTCTATTTTGATAAAAATGTAAATGAAAGTAAACTTGTAAAGTTATTAGAAAATGTATTAACTTGCTATATGATAGTTAGTAAGTTACTAAAAATGTTTGATGTACTTATGTTGTTATAAGACACATTTTTATAAATTTTAAACTTACTAATATTACCTAGACACCTAATGTGGCACTTATTCTATTTTATACCTAAAGTGCACTTTGGCACCTAAAATACTTAAAGGCTCTAAAAGTATTTTAAACATTCTAAATGGTTGGTCAAGGGGTTTGATCATAATGCCACATAACAAACATGTACAAACCTGTGTTGTAGCATACGAGGACTCGAGACGTTGAGAGGTGTTGAATGTATGTTGAGACAAAATAAGATTGCAAGTAACTTGTACATTTTACGTTATGTATCAAGTTATATGTTTGTCATCAATCAAAACAAATGAGACTGTATAGATTAAATATCGTAATATTTGCACTAACACACACATCTATGTCTTCTTTCTCAGATCTACCATCAATTAAAACCAAAAAAAAAATGATTGCATAATCGTAAATCAATTTCAGGTTACACCCACTTTATATTTACCTCATTATTTCAATCTTATGAATCAAAAGTTTGTAAAAATCAAAGCTTTTTACTCTTTACAGTTGAACTTTCAGAGATGTATTAATGGGTTCAGTGGATACGAAAGCACCTCAATCATTACAAGTAAATGATTATTTAAATTTTATCCTCTTTATTCTTTTATAAAGTTTATTTATCGGTTCAAAAAACTGGAAATTTGTGATAAGAAGATGCATTAGCAAATTTTTTAAGGTTTTAGGAGCTGTTTCGATTAGCTTATTTTTTTTGGCTTATCGGCTAATTCAATTGGGTTTCTTTATTTTATCATAAACTTTATTGGTTGGTTAAAAAAAATGCAAATTATGAGTCAATTTGTTAAGGTTTTTGGGGTGTTTGGTTTACCTTATTTTTCAGCCTTATGAATTTAATTAAAGCTTTTTAGTGCAGGATATTGATGAGGATCTACAAAGGGTTTTTTTAGTTTTGGAATGTTCTGATGTGACTTGCCCTCCAGCCCTCTGGTAGCTAACCGACAAGTATCTGGGGTACAATTTTGGAAATTAAAATGTGCGGACTTGCTTTGTAATGTATAGAGATGTGTCGCTAGCTTATCTTGGTGTAGGTGATTCTGATAAGGTGAGTGAACATTATACACTTCCAATTTTTTAGCTACCGTTTTTTTCAGTTTCTATATATATAATAATCAACAAATTATATGATATATTAAATAAATGACTTTGTTGTAATATCCTCTTATCATGATCTCTGTATGTAATAATGATGCTAGATGAGGTTTGTTTTTGTCTTTCTTTTTCATCGTAAATTCATTCTTAGGAAGGTGATTGTAAAACTATAATAAGAGAGTGTTTGGCAAGTATAGTTTACTTGCTAGATAGGTTATTTTATATTGGAAAACACTATTAATTCAACAAGCTAGACTTGGATTACATATTTAGCCTGGGTACACTCTCTCTTTATAAACTTCCATAACTCCAACATCTTATAGAAACTTCATTCTGATATGTTATTAAGGGGTTTTATGTTAGATATGCTGGTAAAAAAGAGTAATTATAGTTTCCCTAACCACTTTCGACTAAGCAATTCCGTAGCTATACATGGTCATTGAACATCCTTATTTTGCCCAAAAATAAGGAGACATCAAAAGCAGTTTTGGATTATATAAGCACTTCAATCTGCTTATCTACTTAGAAGTAACCATATAAGCAGGAGAAAAAAGTCCCGAACACCCTCATAGAGAGTATTAGTTTTACAAATAGTATCGGGTGTGATGATTGTTGGTGATAGTTTAGTTTTATATTGATGTCGGTTAAGAATTAACCAATCTTGAACATCCTCATTGAAGTCGATTGTTTACAAATCGTTTGGGTTCATGCGCTGCAACATCACTAAAACTAAGTATTCACAACCAGTTTTAAAGGCAATATATTCTTTTTAGTATGTTTATTAAGATAGTAGAGAAAGTATGCTAAAATGTTTTTTTTTTTTTTTTTTTTTTTTTTTTTTTTTTTTTTTTTTGTGCTACTTGCAGATAGAGCTTGTGAAAAAGCAAGATTAGCTTATAAAAGTGGTGCAGGTTCTAACATGAGTCAATTTATCAATCATGAAAATTGATTCAGTTGGTGCACATGGAGTACTTTTTATGATGGGCTGACTATTGAGGGTGTCAAGCAAAGCCTTGAGAGGTAAAACTTATATCTTTATTATCACAGTTGCAGTTTTTTAAGTATCACATTTTTCCCAGTTTGAATTTGGATATAACAGGTTAATACTTTGTCCGGTAGATTTTGTTATGTTTATCTTAAACTTCCGCAATCTACATTAGTATGCTTAAAAATAACTTTGAACCTCCACTCATGTAGTTTTTAGTGGATAGTATGTTTGTTTACATTATTTTATAGAGAGCATGTTCTACTGCTGGATTGCAGCATGTTAGATAATTTAGTCACTATCGTTCAGCTTTCTTTTGCACGTGTGATAATGCCCTTCAAAAGAATTTTGGTTTAGCCGTCATTGAGCCAAAACACTTTTTTTGCAATTTCAAAATAACAGTATTATGTGTCAAATTTGATGATGCCACTTATCTTATTTCTTATGCAGGTGTTATGAAATTTTGCTGCGATGGCCCGTTAAACCTAAGTAGCATATCAATGGCCGAGGTAATTTCATATTCATTTGTTTCGCTTGAATTTATAAATGGTTCACACCATTACGGATGAAAAAGGGGTGTTTGGGACTGCTTATTAAAAGTGGTCATTGTTTTTAAAGTTATCTGTTTGGAGTTGCGGGTTAGATGCCCAATCCCAAACGCCCTCAAAACAGCATATCTTTTATATTTGGGTGATGTTTTCGGATGTATTACAGGTGGACATTTTGATATATGGGTCAAATGTAGAAAAGTTGTTAAAAAGTTTGTTTCAACCCAACACATTTGATGTTTCCCAGCTTACTCGACCCACCTTTTTTCCACACCTGTTGCACATAAATGTATCAACAACCCATTCCTGATCATAGTTGACAACGTTTAACATGACTTCAGTTGATTTGTTGCAGCCTGAAGGGATTCGGTGAGAAGGAAATAAAACAGTTGTGGGCAGAAAAACAACTTGAGTATATTAACAAATTTTGGTGACAAACAAATAAGGAGGGTTCATTGAAGGGAAAAAACAGAAATTGATTGTGAAGGACATGTGAAAGTTATGAGATCAGGTACTTAAGGATATTAGCAACTTTATTAATTAAAAAACATTTACTTAGATAGTTGCACCCAATTATTGAATGAAAACATTCATATTGCGCTGTATGTATATCCACATTAGTGTGCTGAGAGATGTTTTTTTCTTTAAGGTGCCGAAATGCGCTGAAGGGTCTACCTTATGTGCCACCCTTTCGTGAAAATGACTTGGATTCGAGGCGACCCGACGATGGTCTTCGGAAGTAGACGACTAACTTTGGTCAACGTCTTCATGTTCACGCCTCCATCTACTCAGGTTTGTTCGTATCTTTTCTTCATGTTAATCAAATTGTGCAACTTCAAATAGAGGGCAAAAACTAAATTGAATAACAAAATGTGTTTACTTTTAAACACAAGCAAAACTATTTTGTTCATCCAAAATATTAGTGTGTAACACCCCCATTTTCACAGATCGCATCGGATTTAGTGTTTGGGGTATTACTTCATGGAAACAAAGACAAGATAATAGAAAACGACTCGAAAAGAGACGTTTTTGAAAAAGGTGTTATCATTCATTTATTCATCAGAGTTTTTACAGTAAAAGATATACTTTTACCAAAAGAGAGGTCCCTTAAGATACGTTTTAAGGTAAAATAGATGAATGATAACTATTTTGGACGTCCTCATGTCCATTACTTCTCCGTGCTAGGGTTCCTAAAGAGCTCAATTATCTAGGATAACATGCTTAAAAATTCAACACGAATGTTGAGTGAGAGTCATAGGTTTAAGTATATAGGATGGTGAATACAAGTTCCACAGGGTTTAGCTTAAACCCTATGTGTAGAAAAGTTTAGTGATAGCAGGTATATTGCACTAAGCTCATGAACCACACGTTAACAGTCCGGGTCATGGGGTCTGCGGACCAACACCATGAGAGGACAGGAAGGGTAACTTGCCAAAGTTAGTCCTTCAGAGGGTTCAAATATAATACTTATTGGTACCCTCCAGAGAGAGGTAGTACCAACGGGAGTTGTCAAACTCCAATAGATCTATCAATTATATTCGCGTTCACTTGTGTAAAATATCACAAGCGATTAGATTCATGAATTTTGTTGTGTAGGGGTGGCAGATAGTTTACTCGTGCAACAACCAAAGAAAAAGACTTGTATTCGATTTAAAGCATGTATCCCCCTCATAGGGTTGTAAAGCATTTAAAAGTGAGGCTATGAAAACTCACCAGGGTCTAAGGTAAGTAGGGTAGGGTTTAGACAGCTCACTCACGTATCCTGGTGATGTGTGGGAATTGCACCAGGCTTTACCTCTCAAGGGATCTCGAGAAGCTTACAACCCACACCAGGCAGTGTACCTGATCGTTGTAGTATAGTATAGTAACAAGTACTGGGGGATTGATCGTTCAACTCAGGAATAGTGTCGCTAGGATTAGAAAGCCTAAAAACTAGGTATAGAGGTGAGGGATGATTCTTTTTGTAGTTTTATATTTTTATAAAAGCAGTTAAAATCTCGGGTTTTGGAAGAGTAGGCAGAATTAATTGCTAATCAACTAACCCAATAACTAAAGATGCAATCAAAATAAAATAACAAAAATGTAAATAAAGCTAATTAAACTAGTGGTGTGAACAATAAATGGAAAAATTGTGTTTACTTAGATTTCATTACTCCCTAGATATCGTTAACAGGTTGATAGTTTGTTACAGTTGCGTGGATGATGGGTTATTGTCACACCCCCAAAATCAGGTCCAGCGGAAGCATACATGTAGCTGGGGTGTAACTCAATTGGTATTACAGCACAAGTACAAAATTTGTTTTCACTTCAATCATTTAGAGTAAAATCGTTTAACTAAAAGTATTGAGTTTTCATTGTTTGAAATTAGTGCGAAAGTAGGCCCTTAAAAGTAGTTTAAAACGGTCCCCATATAAATAATCAGAGTCTTCTATGACCATGCCATGCCCTGCCAAAACCTCCTGTAGCGTGCCATTGCTTAAACCTGAAAATACATGCTAAAGTGTCAACACGAGGTTGGTGAGTTCATAGAGTTTGTTTAACAAATAATGCCTATAGAGAAAAGATCGCCCAGCAAAGGCATCGTAAATACACTCAGTTCCAAGTCCCGCCATAAGAGACTTGTAACCTGTGTGTTTACAACCCACTGCCAAAAGTGTTAAAGTCTACGTGAACAAAAGTAATACTGGTATTCGAATTCCAAGATAAATATAGCAAAACGGCTATATAAATAATTCAGTCGATGAGGCCATATGATAAATCAGTCAAGCGGGAAAACCCGTACTAAGGTTGATGCAAAGGCATCTTAATTCAGTCAAGTAGGAAACATTAATATTACGTTTGACATTCAGTCAAGTGGGGAATACCACAATATTACGTTTGACATCACAGCCAAGTGGGGAATACCACAATATTACGTTTGACATCACAGCCAAGTGGGGAATACCACAATATTAAAAGGAGGTCATATGATAAATGCTGACAATGTCGCCAGATAAATAATACTGACAATGTCGCCAGAGAACTAATAAGTACTAATGTCGCCAGAGAACTAATAAGTACTAATGTTTAAGAGACAAGTCATATGGAATACAGAAAATCAATCATACCAATGAATGCAGGTGATTAAATATACCAAAGAAATACCGGTAGTCAAGCATACTAATGAAGTGCAGGAGATCAAATATATATATATTTAGATAAAGCTGGAAATATTTGAGAAATCAACCAGGTAAAACAAGTAATGCGTTTTAGTAAAACGAGCATGTATTTTCCCCCAAAGAGTTTGCAAAACAGTTAAAATAGTAGGGGCTATGACTCACCTGGTGCGATAGCTACGATGACAAGAATGGATACACTGAAATGAGGCACGATCTCTAACCGCAACCTAATATGAGTAATAACGATCTACCTTAGATCATAACGTGATGAAATGAATGCACGTGCACATGATGCCTATACCACTCGTAACTTGGAAATACTAGTTATTGTCAAAGTAAAATAGTTTCCATACTTAGGAAAAATAAGTCCAAATAAAGTTATAAAAACTTGTCGTATTATATTGTATAAAATGTTAGTTGTTATATTCCTCGTCTAGAAAATTTTAAAATAATGTCTAGTAGTCGCGTAATAAACTTTGAGTCGTACGTACTTCGTTAGTTAAAAATAAACTCCTTAAATAAGGAATCTAGAAAATATCTCATTTAGTACGTAGTTATATTATTTTCTAGTAGTGACAATATATATATATATATATATATATATATATATATATATATATATATATATATATATATATAGTTTTGACGATTTTAAAACGTATATAACTTGGTCGTTTTAAGCTCATTTTACTCGTTCTTTATATCCACGGAATCGTGGGACAACATACTAACATGTTTTTGATAATTTATGACGGCTAGATCAAGTTTTATGCTCAAATTTGCCCGTGAGTACTGTTCATCAGCAAGCATTTCCGGAAAATATAGTTTTCGTCGTTAAACCCGTTTTTAGCGTATCTCCTTCGTTATTAACTCGTTTTTATCCCCGTTTTCGGCCATAGTTCCGTATCGGAAAGTATTTTCTGAATCTTAGGTCCAAAATTACCCAGAATTCCCTGATCTTTCCACGTTTTGCAAAAATGGACAGCAACTTTCTATAAGTGTCTAAACTTGGTTTTCCTAGTTACTAACTTGTTCAAAAACCAACCAAACCACTTCCAATCACCACAAATCTAGTCTAATCTTACCATACACCTTCTTAGGGTGTCATGGGTTCCTAAACATCATCAATCTAGTGGATCTAACAAGGAAATCCAAAATAAACATTTCTAGGGTTTATGAGTTAATAGTTTATAAAATGAAGTGGTATAAACTAACAAATGCACAAGATCTTGTATGAAAATCATATGATCATAAAAATAACATAAAGAAATTATGGAAAAGAGTTTGACAACTTACATAGAAAGATTTAGAAGATTAGTTGATGAAAAACCCACTAATCCTTGAGTTTTTATTTCAAAACTCAAACAAGGATAGCTATATGAATAAAATCACACTTTGATCTTGGAAAATATTTTGGTCTTGCTTGTTGTTGTTGTTTTGCCGAGCCAAAGAAAGAGAGAAAAAGAAGAAGAGTTTTTCTAGCTAGTTGGTGATATGAGAAAAATAAATGTACAAGTAAATATCTAAATAAAAGTCTATGTATTATTGTCTTTAGTAGACAAGATCCACATTTTATGGAAACCACAAAGGGGGGGGGGCGGCATTTTGGAGAAAGAAATAGGGTGGGTAGATTTTGTAAGAAGTTTTGGTAGATTTATTAAGATATTAGTTGTATATTTAATGTTTTAAGTGATACCGGGTACCGAGTTAACTAAAAATAAATTGTAACGAGATAAAATAAAATATAATGAAGTTGTAAAAATTGTAACATAATATTCCTGATGAGAATCGGGAGTTAAAATAATGATCGGGTTGAAATAACGCAAACCGACGGAGTTATAAGCTCCGACCGTAAAATGTAGCAATTGATTTGAAAACACCGGGTAAATTAATATTATAATTTTTATATTATTAAAATGAATATAAAAATATATTGGGATCATAGTCGGGAGTGTCGGACGTATTAGTCACATTATTGGTCGTTTGTTAACGTTTATTTAGAAATAATTATACGTAAAAGTTAATTATACCAAAAGTACTAATTTAAATATCCTACGAGTGGAATAGTATGCAAGTGACATAATGATAATACGCAGACTATTTCTAGTCTGTATGAGATGTCCCAAATGATAATGCATGAATTCGCACCCGAACCAATACGGTTACGCGAATTTAAATACTCGTAAACCAAATTTATGATGACATGAGTAATGCACGTGAATAGTGAAATTTCTTCCGGAAATGAATAGTGTCAAGTGAATAGTAAAATTTCAGAATGCTTCTCAGAATATCAAATTGACCTCAAAAATGATGAATAGTGATCGATGAATAGTAAATGATGAATAGTAACCTGTGAATAGTAAATTGTCGAGGTTTGGAAAATGACCAGAAATTACGAGTTGTGACAGTCTTCCCCTCTAACAGGAACTTCATCCCGAAGTTCAGTTAGTGTTGGTCTCTGGAGTGGTACTGGTGAAAGGATGATAATAATTGAGAATTTCAGTGAACTTTCACGATAGGAATTTGACTTTGCTTCAACCGTTCGACCTAACAGTCCATGATTTCTATTGGTTCTCTTACCAAGTTTACGTTTGTCTTTGGGTTGGATTCCTTTCCAAATGGGACCATAAGTGACTAATCTGAAAGTCATTTCCTGGGATTTGAATAGGTGAAACATAGTTGTGTAATCCGGTTGTTCTCTAACAGGGCTCAAGTCTGATGGCCACTAAACCTACTCTGTCTGAAATATTAAGTGGTCCAGTGTATATCGGGTTTATCTTTCCAACTTTTCCGAATAATATCATGCCTTTCCTAGGTAGAACTTCAAACATGATCCTGCCATTAACTTGAAATTCTAAGGGTTTACAACTTATCAAACTTGTAACTGATTCTTGATTCGTAAGAAATTTTCTGGTTATTTCATGAATGCTTACTGGACTAGTGAGTTAGGCTTTTTCAAAATTTCGATCCGTCAATGGATGTTGGCACTTTGACCATAGAGTGCTTCAAATGGTGTAGTCTCTAAGCTCGTGTGGTAACTATGGTTATAAAGGAATCTGATTTATGGAAAATGGTTAGTCCAACCATTTCTAGAGTCAACCACTCATGCTCTGAGCATATCTCCCTATGTTTGAATCGTTCTCTAATCCTGACCATTGGTCTGTAGATGATAGGTGGTGTAGTTCCAAAGGAAACATAATGTAATCGCTAGGAGTTTGAGGTGAATTAAATTCCTCTATTAAGAATAATTGAAATGGATATCATGAATCTTGTGGAAAACTTACAAGGTTTAGTCCGTCTAAGGGTGTTATTGAAAATAATAGATTAGGATAAGATTGTGATTCCTCCACAGGAATGTCATGAATTGAGTCTTTCTCAACCTATGATGCTTGGTCTCTATTACTAAGATTTTCCCCAAGTTATATGTCATCAAATCACAAAATCCTAAAGGTATAAGTGATGTAATGTGGTGATTGATTTTTCAAACTTTATTTTGAGATTGTGTGTTTTGTTCAAAAACCTTCCCTCACTAAATAAATTTACAACTTTAAGCAAACAGCTTTTTAAGTAACATTTTTCTTGATGTTTCAGAATTTAATAGTTATGCAAGATAGAACTATTTTCAACATAAGGTGGATAATATGATTTACCAAAAATCGATGTTTAAAATTTCCTAGCATCTAGTAGTTTTGTAAAAGATTAACCAAAAAGGAATTTGCTTGTCAAAATAAGCGCCTCAGAAAAGTATTTCTTACAAGATATATGTTTTGCATAACTGTAGTTTGGAGAAAAATACATTTAAAAGTGAAAGTATTAAGAGGATAAAATAGCTAGGTATGTATGTCTGCACAATTGCATAGGTGTCTAACATGTTTCAATAAAGTCTATTGGTGAGGACATGTTCAATTGAAGGTTCTATAGTCTTGGTTAGGATGTTGGATGTATCTCTATACTGTTGCTTAGTGACCATTCGCATCGAAACGAATCTTATAATTCAGTCAAGCCAATACTTTCCAGATGATGGAATTTTTGGTGATCAGGCCAGTGATAGTGGTTCGAATAGTTTTGTGATATCTTGGGATTTCTGTTGAGTTTTGAATGGTATTAATGTACCGAGGGATCATCCTCATAGAAGGTATGGAAAGTCTTTCCTAGGGAGGTCATTGATAATATCCACTTATCAATATAAGGAGTAGTGAGATATGAGTGACATCGGAATCTATAGAGTGTCACCTAATTCCTATATATATATATATAGGGGTGGAAAAGGAAATGATAGTGATGGTGAGAAGGGAAAAGACTGTGACAACTGCAACAAAATGAGATTGTGATAAAGGAAAGTACTGTGATGTAAGTGTATTGTGCATAAATATGAAAGTTCATGAAATAAAATGACGAGTTGACAAGCTTCCAATTGGTGGTTCACGAAGTGATGAAAAGTAGGAATGTTATGACAACGAGAGTATACACACACGTAAATGAAGCATTTGGAAAATGAGTTGAGAATTTATTCCGGACAAAATTTTATTATAACCATTCTTAGTGTTGCAAAATTCATTTCTGAGTCAGACATAGGTGGTCAGCCTATATCTCACTATCCCGGGTTGAATATAGATGACCAGTCTATATCCCACCGAGGTTCCATGAATTTTGAAATACTCAGCTCAGTTATACTAAGACTATGTCCTTCACAAATACCAAGACGTTCAGAAAAACTAAGGCAGGTGACCAAACTCGAGGTTAAATAATGAAACTATGCAAGAAAAACATAATGCGGTGACATATATAATACGTGAACATGCTTATATGAAAGACAATTATAGTAATCAACTATAATAAATGAGTATAATATACCAGATAACGAGACACAAATCTCATCACCTAAGTCAGCAACAAACCACAAGTGAGGCATCATCTTGGCAGGCAGGCATGTGACGGTCATAGGGTTAAATTTTTCGTAAAAGTAGCTATAGTCTAGGTTTTAAAAAAACACTTAGTTCGCTATAGCTAAAGCTCTGATGCCAATCTGTCACACCCCCAAAATCGGGTCCAGCGGAAGCATACATGTAGCTGGGGTGTAACTCAATTGGTATTACAGCACAAGTACAAAATTTGTTTTCACTTCAATCATTTAGAGTAAAATCGTTTAACTAAAAGTATTGAGTTTTCATTGTTTGAAATTAGTGCGGAAGTAGGCCCTTAAAAGTAGTTTAAAACGGTCCCCATATAAATAATCAGAGTCTTCTATGACCATGCCATGCCCTGCCAAAACCTCCTGTAGCGTGCCATTGCTTAAACCTGAAAATACATGCTAAAGTGTCAACACGAGGTTGGTGAGTTCATAGAGTTTGTTTAACAAATAATGCCTATAGAGAAAAGATCGCCCAGCAAAGGCATCATAAATCCACTCAGTTCCAAGTCCCGCCATAAGAGACTTGTAACCTGTGTGTTTACAACCCACTGCCAAAAGTGTTAAAGTCTACGTGAACAAAAGTAATACTGGTATTCGAATTCCAAGATAAATATAGCAAAACGGCTATATAAATAATTCAGTCAATGAGGCCATATGATAAATCAGTCAAGCGGGAAAACCCGTACTAAGGTTGATGCAAAGGCATCTTAATTCAGTCAAGTAGGAAACATTAATATTACGTTTGACATTCAGTCAAGTGGGGAATACCACAATATTACGTTTGACATCACAGCCAAGTGGGGAATACCACAATACGTTTGACATCACAGCCAAGTGGGGAATACCACAATATTACGTTTGACATCACAGCCAAGTGGGGAATACCACAATATTAAAAGGAGGTCATATGATAAATGCTGACAATGTCGCCAGATAAATAATACTGACAATGTCGCCAGAGAACTAATACTGACAATGTCGCCAGAGAACTAATAAGTACTAATGTCGCCAGAGAACTAATAAGTACTAATGTTTAAGAGACAAGTCATATGGAATACAGAAAATCAATCATACCAATGAATGCAGGTGATTAAATATACCAAAGAAATACCGGTAGTGAAGCATACTAATGAAGTGCAGGAGATCAAATATATATATATTTAGATAAAGCTGGAAATATTTGAGAAATCAACCAGGTAAAACAAGTAATGCGTTTTAGTAAAACGAGCATGTATTTTCCCCCAAAGAGTTTGCAAAACAGTTAAAATAGTAGGGGCTATGACTCACCTGGTGCGATAGCTACGATGACAAGAATGGATACACTGAAATGAGGCACGATCTCTAACCGCAACCTAATATGAGTAATAACGATCTACCTTAGATCATAACGTGATGAAATGAATGCACGTGCACATGATGCCTATACCACTCGTAACTTGGAAATACTAGTTATTGTCAAAGTAAAATAGTTTCCATACTTAGGAAAAATAAGTCCAAATAAAGTTATAAAAACTTGTCGTATTATATTGTATAAAATGTTAGTTGTTATATTCCTCGTCTAGAAAATTTTAAAATAATGTCTAGTAGTCGCGTAATAAACTTTGAGTCGTACGTACTTCGTTAGTTAAAAATAAACTCCTTAAATAAGGAATCTAGAAAATATCTCATTTAGTACGTAGTTATATTATTTTCTAGTAGTGACAATATATATATATATATATATATATATATATATATATATATATATATATATATATATATATATATATATATATATATATATATATATATATATATATATAGTTTTGACGATTTTAAAACGTATATAACTTGGTCGTTTTAAGCTCATTTTACTCGTTCTTTATATCCACGGAATCGTGGGACAACATACTAACATGTTTTTGATAATTTATGACGGCTAGATCAAGTTTTATGCTTAAATTTGCCCATGAGTACTGTTCATCAGCAAGCATTTCCGGAAAATATAGTTTTCGTCGTTAAACTCGTTTTTAGCGTATCTCCTTCGTTATTAACTCGTTTTTATCCCCGTTTTCGGCCATAGTTCCGTATCGGAAAGTATTTTCTGAATCTTAGGTCCAAAATTACCTAGAATTCCCTGATCTTTCCACGTTTTGCAAAAATGGACAGCAACTTTCTATAAGTGTCTAAACTTGGTTTTCCTAGTTACTAACTTGTTCAAAAACCAACCAAACCACTTCCAATCACCACAAATCTAGTCTAATCTTACCATACACCTTCTTAGGGTGTCATGGGTTCCTAAACATCATCAATCTAGTGGATCTAACAAGGAAATCCAAAATAAACATTTCTAGGGTTTATGAGTTAATAGTTTATAAAATGAAGTGGTATAAACTAACAAATGCACAAGATCTTGTATGAAAATCATATGATCATAAAAATAACATAAAGAAATTATGGAAAAGAGTTTGACAACTTACATAGAAAGATTTAGAAGATTAGTTGATGAAAAACCCACTAATCCTTGAGTTTTTATTTCAAAACTCAAACAAGGATAGCTATATGAATAAAATCACACTTTGATCTTGGAAAATATTTTGGTCTTGCTTGTTGTTGTTGTTTTGCCGAGCCAAAGAAAGAGAGAAAAAGAAGAAGAGTTTTTCTAGCTAGTTGGTGATATGAGAAAAATAAATGTACAAGTAAATATCTAAATAAAAGTCTATGTATTATTGTCTTTAGTAGACAAGATCCACATTTTATGGAAACCACAAAGGGGGGGGCGGCATTTTGGAGAAAGAAATAGGGTGGGTAGATTTTGTAAGAAGTTTTGGTAGATTTATTAAGATATTAGTTGTATATTTAATGTTTTAAGTGATACCGGGTACCGAGTTAACTAAAAATAAATTGTAACGAGATAAAATAAAATATAATGAAGTTGTAAAAATTGTAACATAATATTCCTGATGAGAATCGGGAGTTAAAATAATGATCGGGTTGAAATAACGCAAACCGACGGAGTTATAAGCTCCGACCGTAAAATGTAGCAATTGATTTGAAAACACCGGGTAAATTAATATTATAATTTTTATATTATTAAAATGAATATAAAAATATATTGGGATCATAGTCGGGAGTGTCGGACGTATTAGTCACATTATTGGTCGTTTGTTAACGTTTATTTAGAAATAATTATACGTAAAAGTTAATTATACCAAAAGTACTAATTTAAATATCCTACGAGTGGAATAGTATGCAAGTGACATAATGATAATACGCAGACTATTTCTAGTCTGTATGAGATGTCCCAAATGATAATGCATGAATTCGCACCCGAACCAATACGGTTACGCGAATTTAAATACTCGTAAACCAAATTTATGATGACATGAGTAATGCACGTGAATAGTGAAATTTCTTCCGGAAATGAATAGTGTCAAGTGAATAGTAAAATTTCAGAACGCTTCTCAGAATATCAAATTGACCTAAAAAATGATGAATAGTGATCGATGAATAGTAAATGATGAATAGTAACCTGTGAATAGTAAATTGTCGAGGTTTGGAAAATGACCAGAAATTACGAGTTGTGACAGTCTTCCCCTCTAACAGGAACTTCATCCCGAAGTTCAGTTAGTGTTGGTCTCTGGAGTGGTACTGGTGAAAGGATGATAATAATTGAGAATTTCAGTGAACTTTCACGATAGGAATTTGACTTTGCTTCAACCGTTCGACCTAACAGTCCATGATTTCTATTGGTTCTCTTACCAAGTTTACGTTTGTCTTTGGGTTGGATTCCTTTCCAAATGGGACCATAAGTGACTAATCTGAAAGTCATTTCCTGGGATTTGAATAGGTGAAACATAGTTGTGTAATCCGGTTGTTCTCTAACAGGGCTCAAGTCTGATGGCCACTAAACCTACTCTGTCTGAAATATTAAGTGGTCCAGTGTATATCGGGTTTATCTTTCCAACTTTTCCGAATAATATCATGCCTTTCCTAGGTAGAACTTCAAACATGATCCTGCCATTAACTTGAAATTCTAAGGGTTTACAACTTATCAAACTTGTAACTGATTCTTGATTCGTAAGAAATTTTCTGGTTATTTCATGAATGCTTACTGGACTAGTGAGTTAGGCTTTTTCAAAATTTCGATCCGTCAATGGATGTTGGCACTTTGACCATAGAGTGCTTCAAATGGTGTAGTCTCTAAGCTCGTGTGGTAACTATGGTTATAAAGGAATCTGATTTATGGAAAATGGTTAGTCCAACCATTTCTAGAGTCAACCACTCATGCTCTGAGCATATCTCCCTATGTTTGAATCGTTCTCTAATCCTGACCATTGGTCTGTAGATGATAGGTGGTGTAGTTCCAAAGGAAACATAATGTAATCGCTAGGAGTTTGAGGTGAATTAAATTCCTCTATTAAGAATAATTGAAATGGATATCATGAATCTTGTGGAAAACTTACAAGGTTTAGTCCGTCTAAGGGTGTTATTGAAAATAATAGATTAGGATAAGATTGTGATTCCTCCACAGGAATGTCATGAATTGAGTCTTTCTCAACCTATGATGCTTGGTCTCTATTACTAAGATTTTCCCCAAGTTATATGTCATCAAATCACAAAATCCTAAAGGTATAAGTGATGTAATGTGGTGATTGATTTTTCAAACTTTATTTTGAGATTGTGTGTTTTGTTCAAAAACCTTCCCTCACTAAATAAATTTACAACTTTAAGCAAACAGCTTTTTAAGTAACATTTTTCTTGATGTTTCAGAATTTAATAGTTATGCAAGATAGAACTATTTTCAACATAAGGTGGATAATATGATTTACCAAAAATCGATGTTTAAAATTTCCTAGCATCTAGTAGTTTTGTAAAAGATTAACCAAAAAGGAATTTGCTTGTCAAAATAAGCGCCTCAGAAAAGTATTTCTTACAAGATATATGTTTTGCATAACTGTAGTTTGGAGAAAAATACATTTAAAAGTGAAAGTATTAAGAGGATAAAATAGCTAGGTATGTATGTCTGCACAATTGCATAGGTGTCTAACATGTTTCAATAAAGTCTATTGGTGAGGACATGTTCAATTGAAGGTTCTATAGTCTTGGTTAGGATGTTGGATGTATCTCTATACTGTTGCTTAGTGACCATTCGCATCGAAACGAATCTTATAATTCAGTCAAGCCAATACTTTCCAGATGATGGAATTTTTGGTGATCAGGCCAGTGATAGTGGTTCGAATAGTTTTGTGATATCTTGGGATTTCTGTTGAGTTTTGAATGGTATTAATGTACCGAGGGATCATCCTCATAGAATAACTCGGGTTTTGGAAGAGTGGGCGGAATTAGTTGCTAATCAACTAACCCAATAACTAAAGATGCAATCAAAATAAAATAACAAAAATGTAAATAAAGCTAATTAAACTAGTGGTGTGAACAATAAATGGGAAAATTGTGTTTACTTAGATTTCATTACTCCGTTGATATCTTTTACAGGTTGATAGTTTGTTACAGTTGCGTGGATGACGGGTTATATTCCTTAATACCATTTGTGGGGTGGCGTACGTACTTCCCTAACTCTATAAGCTCCTACTTCACTCCTATGTCGAGCCTGTAAGAAGCTCCTAACATGGGATCATTAGAATTCGCTCATGCATTAAATACAACCATAAAAACCTAGTACGCATTGGTTCATGTTTCTTAAGACGTTCAAGCAAGTACCCTACGGAAGTCTGCCAGTTTTCTTAAGCCTAACATCGAAATCATTCATCCGTAACAACTATAAACAAGCAATCAACCCATAATCAACATCTAGGTTTCACTAGATCTAAGCAAACACACAAGAGATCTAGCCTAGCATGTTAAAATCAAGACAAGCGTAAGATATATTCAAACAACACATAGACATATTGAATGAATTGAAAGGATACTTATCTTAATTGAACATGAAAGGTTTCAAAGGGTAAAAACCCTTGAAAATACTGACAAAATTGTGCTAGGGTTTCTCCAAGTTATCCCTCTAATTTTCCTCCCTTCATGAATGAAAATTATAAAACTATATATAGATTTTCCAACGTGATGGCGTCAAGAAGAGAAATCTGACGCCGTCAACTCGCCGCCCATAATAATATCGGATTGCCTAGATCAAGATCTGACGCCGTCAAGAGCAACTTTCCTCTGGGTCGTCACGTGTAAAGGGACCATGACGGCCTATGGTGACGCCGTCATGCCCTTAGTGTAAAAACTCTCTGGATCGTCATGGACTCTATCTACTTCACCTCTTGTTTTACTCTTGACGCCGTCATATAGAATTTGGTGACGCCGTCAGGTACTGTTCCCAGCAAGGAAAATTAAGACTTTGCCGTTTTCTTTACTTTTATGCTCCAGAAATGTCCAAAATGCTTCCTTTTCCAGAATTCACTCCAAAAGTACCTAAAATCACAAAAGGAACTATTTAGGCCAATATTTGATCACATAAATTCAATTCCGGGCTTAAATGACCCCCTAAAAACGGATCATTTTTCACCTCATCACCTGGGGTAGTGTAGGTGTGTGTGTGTGTATGTCAAGTCTTAGTCTAGGTTTTTAAGTAATCACTCTTAAAGTTGTGTAAAATATCACAAGCGATTAGATTCATGAATTTTTGTTGTGTAGGGGTGGCATATAGCTTACTCGTGCAAAAACCAAAGAAAAAGACTTGTATTCGATTTAAAGCATGTCTCCCCCTCACGGGGTTGTAAAGCATTTAAAAGTGAGGCTATGAAAACTCATCTGGGTCTAAGGTAAGTAGGGTAGGGTTTAGACAGCTCACTCACGTATCCTGGGGTAGTGTAGGTGTGTGTGTATATGTCAAGTCTTATTCTATGTTTTTAAGTAATCACTCTTAAAGTTTCTAGATATAACATAACACCGTTCGGGCCATCATAATTCAGAAGTATATGACTCCTCACATGAAGTTTCCTACTATTGTATTTTGTTATCAACATAATACCGTTCGGGCCATCATAATTCAGAAGTTAATACTCCTCACATGAAGCTCCCTATTATTGAGTTATGTTGTTATTAAGTTTTAGTTATAGCATAACACCGTTCGGGCCATCATAATTCAGAGGTCATGCAATAATCGTTTGAGGAGCCAAGGCACTTTAAGTCGTAAACCCAGCAAACTCGTCAAAACGAAATATCCACATGATACCCCTCACATGAAGCTCCCTAGTATTATGTTATATTTCTAACTTAAAATAGGTTTTTTAATACTTTATATAAAAATAGTCCGTTTATACCCTTCAAGTTTACGTATTTACACTTTCTACCCTAAACTTATAAACATATAACATTTAAGCATATAACTTTCTATCTTTTACACAATTAGTCCCTATACTTATATATTTTAAAGAAATGGCAGAAATGGGCCTTAAACTACACTAACTTTCAATAATTACCCTTTATACCCTTAACTTAACAATATTTGCAAATCTAGTCCCTATATGTTTATAACTTATTTTACTTGTTATCCTAAGGTTTGAAAGTTTTGCAAAAAGGGTCCTTGTACTTATAACTTCTAAGGAATTTCAAAAACAGTCCCTAAACTTAATATTTTCATAAACAGTATATACCCCTATGCATGAAGACTATTGCAAAACTAGTCCTTTTTCCATGCAAATTGTATTTTAATGAGACAACTAAGTTTCCTAGCTTATGTTTAACTTATATTTACTCAATTAACTCACCTAAATCAGATTATAGCATATAATAAAGCAATTTAGCACATAAACACATAATTTTCTAAAATTAGGGTTTCTAAATGAAAACTTCTAAAAGAAAATGATCAAGGCTACTATAAGGGTTCTAAGGCATATCCTAGATGTCCTATATCAGTACTAAGGCTACTAGGATCAAAGACAAGGCTTACCTAGGTCGTGAGAAGCTTAACGTGGGTTTCTAGACTAAAACTACGGCTCGACAAGGACTAGGGCTCTTGTACTCGATTCCTAAGGCTTCTAAGGGTCTTATACTACATAAATGTGTGAGGTAAAGAAGAGAGGGAGGTGTGGAAGGAAATGGAGAGGATGAGGGGGTATTTATAGGGTGCGTATGGTGTAGCGAGCAAGAAAAGATGAAGGAGGTGTCGTGGAGGGGGGGGGTTGGGTGACTAATCTGAGCTAGGTGGTGTTGTGGAGGGTCTAATGGGTGATGAGGATGAGCTACATGGTAGCTAGGGGGCGCCAAAGGCCAGTTGTGGCCATGGTGAAGCTGCGGGTCAAAGGTGGTGACAAGGAGGTGATCTACCTCCTTACTTGCTTTCTAGGGAGGTGTTAGGGTGCTAGTTAGGTATAAGGGAGGTGCTAGGGTGCTTGGTTGTGTTATTTGAGGTGCTAAGGTGGTTTAGTTTAAGCTTTAGGTTTAGTTTTGACCTAGTTTTGGCTAGTGAGAGTTTAGGGTTTTGCCTAGGGTTTAATGCCTAGATTTGGGTTCTACGAGTTTTTAGTGACTAAGATTAAGTCCTAGGAGGCTTGTACTAAGTGGTGGTAGCTTATGGTAAAGATTTGAGAAAGTTTAACCTAGTTTTTGAGAAGTTATAACCTAATTAGGGTTTTGTGCTTAAGGGACTTGTACGTAGGTTCTAGGGAGTCTAAGATATCCTAAAGTTACTAATGTAACTCATACCTAAACTTTGAACACTTTCAAGCTAGTTCAGATAAGCAATTAGGGTTTTAAAGCTAACCGGGAACACATAGGTACAATTAGGGGTTTCTGATGAGTATAGAGTACTAGAGTGATAGTTTACTTAGTGAAAATGTGTTTGTAACCTTGTGATGCATGGGAATTGCACCAGGCTTTACCTCTCAAGGGATCTTGAGAAGCTTACAACCCCCACCAGGCAGTGTACCTGATCGTTGTAGTATAGTATAGTGACAAGTATTGGGGGATTGATCGTTCAGCTTAGGAATAGTGTCGCTAGGATTAGAAAACCTAAATACTAGTTCTAAAGGTGAGGGATTATTATTTTTGTATTTTATATTTTTTTTAAAGCAAGTAAAAATCTCGGGTTTGAAGGATTTGGGCGGAATTAGTTGCTAATCAACTAACCCAATACTAAAGATGCAATCAAAATAAAATACTAGAAATGAAAATAAACGAAATTATACTAAAGTTGTGAGCAATAAGTGGAGAAAGTGTGTTTACTTAGATTTTACTACTCCCTAGACATCTTTTACACGTTAATTACTTGTTATAATTGCATGGATGACGGATCGTATTCCTTAATACCATTCATGGGGTGGCACACTTAACTCCCCAATTCTATGAGCTCTTATCTCCTCCTATACCATGCCCAGCACAACCATATGGATTATAAACAGTGGCTCATGCATTAAATACAACCAATAAAGACCTAGTGCGCGTCGGTTCATGTTTCTTAAGACTTTCAAGCATGTTACCAATTGGAGATCTACCAGTTTTCTTAAGCCTAACATATAAATCATTCATCCAAGACAAGTATAAACAAGTAATCAACACATAATTAACATCTAGGTTTCATTAGATCCAAGTAAACACAAGATAGATCTAGCCTAGCATGATGGAATTAAGACAAGAACAAGATATAGACAACCATCACATAGACATATTGATTGAATTAAAAGAACACTTATCTTAATTACACATGAAAGGTATCAAGGGCTTGGAACCCTTGAAAAACCTGTAAAATTCGCACCAAGTTCGTACTTAGGGTTTCTCCAAAACTTCTCTCCTTTTTAATGTGAAATTAGAAAACTATATATAGGAAAAGGGGTCTGACGGCGTCAAGAATAAACTTGTGACGCCATCACCTCGTCGCCAAAACTCTTCTCGGATTGCCTGGATCTACATTTGACGCCGTCATGTGATAATCATTTCCAGGTCGTCATGACTTTTACTCTTGACGCCCTACTTCGTGACGCCGTCAAATCAGTACTGGATCGTCATGGAATTTTGCTCTTGACGCCGTCAGGATGTTACTCTTGACGCCGTCACCTACTGTTCCCAGCATGGAAAATTAAGACTTTGGCGTTTTCTTCACTTTTATGCTCCAAAAACGTCCGAATTGCTTCCTTTTCAAGATTTCACTCCCAAAGTACCTAAAATCACAAAAGGAACGATTTAGGGCAATATTTGATCAAATAAATTCAATTCTGGGCTTAAATGACCCCCTAAAAGTGGATCATTTTTCGCCTCATCATATACCCTTACACTTGAGATTTGCTTGTCCTCAAGCAAATGCGCTTTTATTCTAGTCAAAATACAAGTTAGGGGTCATTTAACACTAATATAAAAGTAATTACAACAAATAATCGTTCCACTAAATACCAATAGACAAGCACGGAGGTCATACACTAGCACCTCACAAATAGTGTTTAGATACTCACATCTCTCGGGTGTAATAAAGTATAAATTACAATATGGAAACGGAAGATATCTCTCACTACCTGTCATAGCAAAATAGATTACCATAGGCTTGGGAAAGGATCAAACCTCCACCACATGGCATAAGCACCTAGGATAAACTATCAAAGAGGTCTTTTAAAGGGTTGTAACGTTAGGTGTAGGGATATGAAATACACGGTTTTGTTGGATAAAGGAAGTTTTACTGGTGGCGAGTTAACAATCTTAGTTAATTACATATACAATATGGCGTTGCTAAGCCAAGACTAGACTCGACTTAAGCTAATAAATGAAAAATAACAAAAACATAAAATAAACATAGAATAAAAAGGGATGGTAGTCCGTATGTTTTTTCTCTTTTTCTTTTTCTATTTTATTTCTTTCTTTTTCTTGATTTTTTTATTTATTTATTTATTTTTCATACACTCTTACCCTACCATCCAAAATAATACATCATAGGGAATGAACATTTCTCTTACACTTGAATTTTTACATACTTTACAATAAACTAATCTAGTGACTCGAATTAGGAAAATCAAAATACTTTGAGCACTTTTAAGATTAACGCACATATGGGGGTAATATATGATGTTCTTCCCCATTACTCCATAAAACAAGTACTTTTACCCATGAGTCCCAATCGTCCCAAAACAATATGTACAAGGATATGACTCGACTTAGCAACCATGTAATCAATTAGAAAGTTAACTTAGGGTTTAACAAATAACAATAATGCACTAAAAATGAGCGCATACACGGAAGGCTAAGGCGATTTGGTTGTACATTTAAGTGGGGTGTAACAAATTTTTTCTTTAAGTAAAATGCTTAAAGTTAGAAACGAAAAGATAGGCTCGGAGGGGTGTACTAGGGGTTTCGTGTACTAAAAATTAGTACAACGCTAAGGGTGTGGGAAAATTTAGTTGACTTAGCTAGCCAAGTAATATGACTTAAATGTTCAAGTAATTTTGATACGGGTTTAACACAAGGGTGATCCTAATGCCTCTTATCATGTAGTAAATCCTACTACACGAATGTAATCTCACTAGCGGTCTCGGGATGCATCACTAACGCAAGTTCTAGAATCTAAATACTACCGGTACACTCATAAGAACTAATAGTAAATGCTTTTCCTATCAAATCTAAAGGCGAACCTCACATATTTGGGTGGAAATTTTTTTTGAATATACGGTTATGTGCTAGTCATACAATCTCCTATCCATGAGACGCTTGCTATGGCTAAAGTTTCACTCCTAAATGTTGTAAAAAAATTTAAATTTGGCGCTAAAATTACACTAACAAGTATTTCTCATAGTTTTATTACACATCTACCATCAAACAAAACAAACTCAAGCGAAAGTGCATATGTAAAGTATCATCTTTTTACCCTCCCCTTACACTTAAGATGAACATTGTCCCCAATGTTCAAGTAAAGAATGTAAAAGTGAAAAAAGTAAAAAGAATGAAATCAAATACTCCCCTGATTCGCTCGGTATGGATAATGAGGTGGCCAAGTTAAATCTTCCTCCAAGAAAATGAACAATCAAAGCTTCCCTTCCAGAATATAAATCATCTTCTTGTCATACATAACCTGTAAAACCTGATAAAATAGACAAGACAACCTCGCGTAAAATCGGCGGCATCCTATATAAGTTACTAAATCCTAGAAAACAAGATAAGATATAATGCTTGTGGAATGAAGTTTGCAGATCTCCTGGAGATTATAAAACTTAATAATTAACAAAAACCATAAAACTCCGTTAGAAAAACAAAACTGGTAAAATTTCCAGATTTTTACACTTGACGCCGTCAGAAGTGACCTGCAGAAATTCTTATGTTAAGTTTCCAGAAAATTTCTGGAAAAACTTGGTCCTACTTCCTGGAAAATCCTGCAAAACTTCATTATGACTCAATACAAGCATTTGACTCTAACAAATACGAATATACATGTTCATTTAATATTGTGGAGAATCATGATCGGTTTGTTTCTTGAAAACATATTTGGGGTTTCCCCTTACACTTATCTTTTGCAAAAATACTTTTAGGTGGAGTTAAGACTAGGCCAAAACAACAAAGTAAAGTATTTCCACTATTTAGTTTAGAAACATGATCTACCAACAATAAAAATTAAGCATGCATACGGAAGCAAATAACAAACAAACAAACAAAATCACACAAAACATGGGTTGCCTCCCAAGAAGCACTTTTCTTTATTTACGAGTCTTGTAGCTAGACTCAAGGTCATGGGTTACTACGTGACCTCATCATTGGTTCCACTCTCTAATTGTAGATATTCCTTGTAGAAACCAATCACCTTTTTCTCAACCGCCCCCATAATCATTTGGGCAAATTCTTTATCGACTTTATACCTTGGTCCAAGGGCCAAGCAATCTTTGTAATAAAGACTCCATTTTTTCCATACATAATCCATGCCCTTTTTCTTATCCTCCTCATTAGTAGCCTCAAAAGCACCAACGTTGTCCTTATCAAAACGGGATATAAAGCGAAATTCTTTCATCCTATTAGGCATCCTATAAGTGATACTATCGGTGTTACTTGCAAATCGGATCGTTCCTTCTATCTCATCATATTCTAACTTAGACTCCTCAACAAACGGTTTGCCAAACACAACATTTGATAACCGACAATCAATAACATTAGCAAGATCTTCCACAATCATAAAGTCGGTGACAAAGGTGAAATTACCAACAAAGACATGGAGACCTTTGACCCTCCCGACAAAGTTATAAACTCTATCGGGGTATTTGAGCTCTTTTCTAGGTTCAAGTCTTGTTTTCACTATATCATTATAAACAGTTGAGGACATAATGTTGATTGGAGATTTAAAGTCAATGTAAGCATTGCTAACGTGCCTATACCCAATAATACATGGTATCTTAGCATTCTTAGGATCGCCTCTCTTGATCTTAGGTTCAATTATGGTGAAAGGAGATCGCGGGTTATCAATAAGATTATTATAATATGCAATCTCCTCCTTAGTGGGGTATAGATTAAAATAGTCATTAAGCTTCGGATCTATTTCCCCCTCTTCAAGTCCCTCAATAACATTCACAAAGTCATTAGGCCCTAGGTCCTCATTTGAATACAAGGCGGTCGCAAGGTCACTAAATGCATGTTCGAGCTCAACCTTGATCAAACTATTAAGCTCCCTAAGTTCCCTAATCTCACTCTCAATTTGTTCACGCAACAAAGCCACTTCTCCAGGGGAAAGGGGTGGATTCGCGTTTTCCATAATGGTCAACGTTATAGTCAATGAGTTTAATTTACTGACGAAGGCACAAAGAAATAAGATAGACTAAAGAGAACCTAAAAATAAAAATAAAATCTTACTAGAAAGGAATCTGGCAAGTAGACCTCATAAAAAGAAATTCTAACCTAGACAATAACTATTCCCCGGGCTGCGGCGCCAAAAACTTGATGCGTGGGAATTGCACCAGGCTTTACCTCTCAAGGGATCTTGAGAAGCTTACAACCCCCACCAGGCAGTGTACCTGATCGTTGTAGTATAGTATAGTGACAAGTACCGGGGGATTGATCGTTCAGCTTAGGAATAGTGTCGCTAGGATTAGAAAACCTAAATACTAGTTCTAAAGGTTAGGGATGATTATTTTTGTATTTTATATTTTTTTTTGAAAGCAAGTAAAAATCTCGGGTTTGAAGGATTTGGGCGGAATTAGTTGCTAATCAACTAACCCAATACTAAAGATGCAATCAAAATAAAATACTAGAAATGAAAATAAACGAAATTATACTAAAGTTGTGAGCAATAAGTGGAGAAAGTGTGTTTACTTAGATTTCACTACTCCCTAGACATCTTTTACACGTTAATTACTTGTTATAATTGCATGGATGACGGATCGTATTCCTTAATACCATTCATGGGGTGGCACACTTAACTCCCCAATTCTATGAGCTCTTATCTCCTCCTATACCATGCCCAGCACAACCATAGGGATTATAAACAGTGGCTCATGCATTAAATACAACCAATAAAGACCTAGTGCGCGTCGGTTCATGTTTCTTAAGACGTTCAAGCATGTTACCAATTGGAGATCTGCCAGTTTTCTTAAGCCTAACATATAAATCATTCATCCAAGACAAGTATAAACAAGTAATCAACACATAATTAACATCTAGGTTTCATTAGATCCAAGCAAACACAAGATAGATCTAGCCTAGCATGATGGAATTAAGACAAGAACAAGATATAGACAACCAACACATAGACATATTGATTGAATTAAAAGAACACTTATCTTAATTACACATGAAAGGTATCAAGGGCTTGGAACCCTTGAAAAACCTGTAAAATTCGCACCAAGTTCGTACTTAGGGTTTCTCAAAAACTTCTCTCCTTTTTAATGTGAAAATTAGAAAACTATATATAGGAAAAGGGGTCTGACGGCGTCAAGAATAAACTTGTGACGCCGTCACCTCGCCGCCAAAACTCTTCTCGGACTGCCTTGATCTACATTTGACGCCGTCATGTGATAATCATTTCCAGGCCGTCATGACTTTTACTCTTGACAACCTACTTCGTGACGCCGTCAAATCTGTACTGGATCGTCATGGAATTTTGCTCTTGACGCCGTCAGGATGTTACTCTTGACGCCGTCACCTACTGTTCCCAGCATAGAAAATTAAGACTTTGGCGTTTTCTTCACTTTTATGCTCCAAAAACGTCTGAATTGCTTCCTTTTCCAGATTTCACTCCCAAAGTACCTAAAATCACATAAGGAACGATTTAGGGCAATATTTGATCAAATAAATTCAATTCCGGGCTTAAATGACCCCCTAAAAGTGGATCATTTTTCGCCTCATCACCTTGACTTGACATAACTGGATGTTTACATTAAGTAAACATAGTGGTGGTTGGCATAGGTGGATATTTGAGCTTGTCTAGAGGTTAGATAGGCAATAGCGGTATAGTAAAGCAAAAATTTCACTCGGGAATTAGCTATAGGCATTTCTAATCTAGATTGTGCTTAGTGAGGGCCTAAGTTAAGTTAGTAAGGCTTTTCTAACCTAAGGGGAGCTAATGGGTAAATTAGTGGGTTTCTACATAGTGCCCCAAGAATTACACCAACAAATTGCAACATTGCAGCTTTCGGGAGATTTATATACCACAGTTTTTAAAAACATCAACGAATGGGCTGATTTACAATATATTCAACCTCAACAATATGGCCCAGATGTTTGTTGACATGTGTTTCTACAGGAGATGTTTTGAATGGAGGAGCGAGTGTTAGTTTGCGACTTGCATTGCCAAATGAAGCATTCTTATAGTAAGTCATGGATTGATATCAAATACGTCGACCTCAATGAAAACTTGGAATATTTCTTCCAAAGGTACGTCATTTATATACAATACCTTGGTATTCAAATATGTCATTTATATAGAAGATAAAGATGTTGATATCCAATGAAATTTGTTGTGTTGTTCATGGTTTATTTTATGAGCTACCTATATAAGATATCCGTTTCGAATATGTTTAAATTAAGGCTCAATGGGGTTAAAGGGTGTTTGAATTAACTTATACTTTGGCCTTTTCAAGTTATTTTCAATTTTTACACAACCAAAAAAATGTGCTTGCATATCAGCTTACGGCTTTATTTATGTATTTAGTTTTTTTGGCTCATTTAAAATTGCGTGCGCTCTTCACTGTAAGGTAATTCAAACACCCCAAAAGTAAAACTACATAATGCCTTAGCTATGTAACAGCTTATGGGCTTATTTATGTTTCGATGTGACTGTGATCGGTGATCAATGGGAATCAGTAAGACAAACAAACATAGAATATTTTTTGTAGGTAACAAGTGTTTGGATTAACCCGACTCCATTTAACGCAATGGATGCGCGATGTGAGATCAGGTGCAGGAAAAGCAACGAAGTATTTACAGTTTTTCCATATGATGTATTTTTCAAGGTGATGTTGGATTCGATATGATGTATTTGAGGGGAGTGTTTATACAAAGTATTTACAGTTTTTCCTTACATTTCATAAAAAAACTAGATACTGCAATGACTAATGCTTAGAAAACTTAAAGAATGCAGACATCATCGATTTTTTTTCTTCATACCATGTAATGCAATACCATCACAACCAATTGTTGGTCAAATGCTAGAACAAATAAAACAGGAAAAACAAGCGCACGAGGGATTCACAGTTTAAACACCTTAGCTAACTAAGAGCAGTAGTAGACAACGACAGCAATGACATTTTAAAGCAGACTACAGGTCTGCAAATGTATATCTTTGTGTAAAATATTTTAATCCATTTCAATTTAATAATAGACTTTATTTCTTTTATTCTTTTCAACAATTGAATTATACACTTTATGGTTATGACAAATGATGAGCTAGGTATGTCTCTATTCTGATTTCCTATACCAAACGCTCTCGCCGCAATGTACGGGCTACCCCACTCGTTTATTACTATCATATACACCCTTTTTTTTCGCAATTTTCCATAATGTAAACAGTCATCAAACTAGACTAGGACAAGAAAGGGTAGCTTTTTGCTTTATTTTAGAAGTGCTTTTAAAGCTCACACTTGCTCTCCAAGGTACCACTTTCACTTGTAAGACTAAAAGTAATAAGACGTGTCACCCCTAATTTGCTCCAATGAACGCATCCCCTCCAAGCAGTGGCAGAGACAAAGGGGGTCCGGGGGGTCACGTGACCCCCGGCGAAAAAAATTGTAGTGTAAATTTTTGAAAATTTTTGGCTATTTTTGTAATTTGCCCCCCTAATGGACCAATTTTTAGTGTAATTTCTAAAAATTATCATATTATGCCCCCTCGACAAAAAAGTTCTGTCTCCGCCCCTGCCTCCAAGTCTCCCACTATATGGACGGAAGGACCGAACTATTGGGTTGTTCCGAAAGTGAACCGAACAAATTAAATAATTTTGTTAGGTATGTTTTTTCTGCGAGTGTAGTTCATTTACTATGAGTATTTAGTTTTAGTTTGGTATAGAAAAGAAAACTGAAACGACGTTGATGTGACAGTGTTGGGTTTGGTATAGTGTTGTCTTATTACTTTTACTAACATTAGATGAGATCGAAAATCATCAGCAAATACAATTATTTTAAAGTACGGAGTAATTGTTTTGATTAAGATATCAAAGAAAAGTAAAATAATGAAAGAAAAACAACGGTGAAAATACTAGGGGTGGCAATTCTCGACAAGACATGATAAACGACACGAACCCGACACGAAGTTAAACACGTTTGGGTTGAGTATAAACAGGTTTTGGTCAAAAACAGGTCAACCCTTCTAACCCGTTTAATAAACGGGTCATGTTTGGGTTGAGCAAGTGGTAAACAGGTCAACACGTGAACCCGTTTAAGTATGTAAGTCTCTAAAAATAAAATATATAACTTGGTTTTAATGTTGAATATGGATTAAATGTATTTTGTTATGTTCTTATGATTATAACTCAGGTTTTATTGAAATTGACGCTTATAAATTATAACTCAAATATCATTGAAATTGTCGTATAGTTATTTGTATGTTATTTTTATCATATTTTAGATCCTTATATCATTTTTGCATTTAAGCTAGTTAAATAAACAAACCACCAATCTTATTCACTACTTGACCTATTTACTTAAACGCGTTAAACGGGTGACAAACGGGTTACACGTGTTATGCAGGTCTGGGTTAAGGTTGAGCTTCTTGACACGATTAATAAATGGGTTGTGTTTGGGTTGAGGTTATTTCAACCCGCCAACCCGCGAACCCGAATATGTCAACACGAACACGACTCGATTGCCACCCCTAGAAAATACCGGTTAAATCGTAAAAACAACCATATAAAAAAATGAAAATACCGGTTAAATCATAAAAATAAAAGCAAAAATACTCAAATTATATTAACATCCTGAACAAGTGAACAGGATCATTCCCATCAACCATTGAGAAGATGCGACAACCATAAACAAAAACTTACCAACAAAGACTATAAAATATTAAATCCAATAAATATAGACATCCACTATCTTCACGTTATAAAAAAGAAAAGTAGAAAAGGTAGTGACTAATATACACAGAGACGGAGCCAGGAATTATGAATAGGGGGTCAAAAAAATTTTCTCAAGCTAACAAAGTAATTTAACTAAAGGTTAGGGGGGTCATTTGCCTATAGTTGCGTTATATTTTTAAATTTTATAAGGTAAATATCAAAGCGATTGGGCGTGTTGGAGGGGGCCAAACACCCCCTGACTCCCCCACTGTCTCCGTCCCTGAATATACATGACTAATGAAAAGTGGAAAATTGGTTATTTCATTCTAAAGTGTTTAGTTTAAACCAAAAAATAAAAAGTTACTTTCTTATAAATCAAATTTCTTATGGTTTTTTCCTTTGTAATTTTTCCCTTTAACATAAATAGTTATTTTTCCAAACTAGAAGACGGGGTGTGTTTGGTATGATCACGAGTTTAGAATATAATTTGAATTTTGTATAGAATGAAATAAAATGAGAAGAAAGAAAGATAGCGGGGACAAAAAAATTTAATATAAATAAAATATTCTTTTTATTGCTTTAAATTAATATTTAAATTATTATATTATTAAAACATAAGAGAGAGATAGACATTAAAAAAAGAATTTTTTTTGAAAGGTGACTTTTTTTCATATATGGTTTAGAGTCGCACCTGCCAAATAGCAGGCCCTCATCCACCACATACCCAGACTATGTTGTCTGAACCGGGCCCACGCTGGCGCAGTGAGGATTTAAACGGCTTTCGCCCGGAAACCGTACCGCCTCCATGTAAAAGTTGAAAGAAAATTTGATACCTACCAATATTATAAGGTTTCAACTTTGATTCCTACAATTATTTTTTAAATCAAAATCAACTAAATATGTAATTGATGTCAAATCAATATCAAACTCAATCCACTCTCTCAAAACAAAAGCACCCTTAGAGCATTGGGTGTGGTGGTGTCATAGCTTCAAGTCGTGGCCCAAAAAGTGATGTCACGTTAGTAAAAATCTCCACGGCACCACATTCTGGCCGTATCCGTTGGCACCAGAAATTCTGGTGCTGTCGGCCATTTTTTTTTAATAAAATTAAACATAAACAATATTAACTAAAATAAACTTCATTAATTAAAATAAAAATTACATTAATTAAAAAAAATGCATAAAAATAAAAACCTAGTATACATGCTCCACAAGGTAAATTTAAAATAAAGAGATTAAATTTCAAAGGTATAAAATGTAAATTAATTATTTATATAATAAATTAAAATAAAATAAAATAACCATTTTTGGTTATCTTCTCCATGTGACCTACAACTAAAAAAAAAAAAAAAAAAAAAAAAAAAAAAATGCAACATACAATCACAAACCCAAACAAACCCACAAAAAAAAGAAAAAGATAAAAATGGCATGAGCTGGCCACTACGGCGCGAATGGCCATGACGCCAGTTGTAGTATGGTGCGCCGTCATCCTTTTTGAGCTGGTGATGATGGCGCCTGCAATGGAGTACTTTCTGTCTATTGATTCTTTAGCTGTGCTCTCTGTTTTATTTGACAATTGCTTTCAAAGCTTACACTTGCTCTCCAAGTTACTACAGTACTACATCCACTTTCTCTTTTAAACCTTGTATGATTTTATAGATCTCATCCCTCTAATTACCCCTTTTCCCAAAAGAGAAACTTTTATTACCCCATTTCCAAAAATAAGCAACCTCATTTACCTTTCTTATGTGTCATAAAGCCAGACCTGTTACTGCATACCAATTTGTACGAAAAAAGCAGTCTGCACAACCTGTTGTAGTCAATGCGTACATATATCGTTTTGACGTGCCCCACTCACCATTTTTGCATGACATTTATTAGCTTTTATAAGTTTAACAAACCTTGAATATATGATCCCTTGGTATAGTAATTGGTTATGTTTTAACATTAGTAAAGTCTAGTAAAACTTTGAGATGTTAAAAGAGTGCGTTTATTAGTTGAGGATTATTATGCGATGGAGTTGTGTCTAAGTGAAAACAATGAAAATTTTAAAAAATGCGTTTAGATAGCACTCCCCCGGTCTCAAAATTATTGTTAAGTGACAAAAATCACAAAGTTTAATAAAAGTGAGAACATTATAAATCTCAATCACTCAAATAAAATATTCTCCACTAAATTATATATTTCTTTCGTGAAATTGAAAGTGACAATTATTTTAAAACATCCTAAACAAATGTGAACGATAACTTTGAGACGGATAGAGTATGGTTCTTCTCATTTTTAGAATATAAAACTGTTTCAGGAAAATGTAGAAAAGCATTAGTTTTCTAAATCTTAGTTAAAAGCTTGAAAAGTGAGTTTTCTACTGTTCCTAAAAACTTTTGTCCTAAAAGACCACTTCGTATTAATTTCCTGTTATTCCACTTTTTTGTAAAGATTTTCTAAAAAAAATAAAAAGAAGTGACTCATTTTTCATTAGCTAAACACACCTAAGCATTGCAAAAAGCTAGACTTTATGGTATTATCTTTCTAGGTACCTTGGATATATCTTCTATGACTTTAAGCTATTGCTGTACTTTATGGTAATGGCTAGCTAAAAGAATACTCCGCATGATATTAGTTTTATTGACTTATCTGCCCTACATGGCTACACATAAAGATAAAACCTATTTTGTTTGAAACTTAAAAGATAAGTAAGGGATAATTACTAAAATAGATCGGGTAATCAAGAGGACTTCGGTTTCTAACTCGAGATCCAAAAATGTCTTTTTTAGATTAGGCAAATGGATAACTCGACCCATATGATGACAAGTGTCTCCATTTACTTAAAAATTGTCGGTTGTTGCCCAAAAAATTGACAAGCTGCCCAAAAAACAGACAGACAAGCGACACTTGTCACTTGCAGAAAAGTGACACTTCGTCAGTTGCCCAATTATACGAGTTGCCCTGGTCTAAAAAAGACATTTTTAAATCCCGAATTAGAAACCGAATTGCCCTTAATTGCTCGGTCTATTTTGGTAATTATCCTTAAGTAATATTATTTGATAAAAATACTTTTACTCATAAAAGTTAAATACAATTTGTTAATTATCTAAACACTTAATTACAATTTAATTCACAAACCTTATTCACACTCAATTATTACATATTCATATATTCAAATTCAAATTAAAAAAAAAAAAAAAAAAAAAAAAAAAAAAAAAAAAAACGCACATACACAAATTTACACTACTATGCACAGTCTTCTTTATGCACGGGTAATCGTCTATGGTTGTGAAATTGTTGGTGTGCTTAGAACTAATTTGAATCCACTACTATGCACAGTCTTTTTTATGTGCGGGTAATCGTCTATGGTTGTGAAATTGTTGGTATGCTTAAAACTAATTTGAATCAATATCAAATACTTCAATCAATGTAGATTATTAGCTTTATTGGTTTAGTGGTTTTGATTTCAACTTTAAAGTAACTATATCAACCTCTTAAAAATAGGTTTTGCCCTGTTTAAGCTTATGACAGTGCGCTCAAAAATAAATAATATAATAATAATAATTTTTTACGTCCTGGATAAATATTCATTTAAAAAAACAAAGCTTACGAGAAGTGAGGTGATTGCATTGTGCATTAATTAAATGTCATTAAATATTCTTTTGTCCGAGGACATGATCTCAGATAGGAAAGCTTGGAGAGTCAGGATTAGAGTTTGCGACTAGTTTCGGGCTAGGTGGTAGTTGTAGGCCCTTTGAGTTTGCCTTAGCTGTAGGCCCCTTGCGTTTGCCTTGCCTTTGTTTAGGTCTCTTCCCCTTAATTGTAGGCTCTTTGCGTTTGACTTAGCTGTAGGCCCCGTGCGTTTGCCTTGCCTTCGTTTAGGTCTCTTTCCCTTAGTTGTAGGCACTTTTGCCCGCTTGCTTGTCCCTTTTTTTTTTTTTTTTTTTTTTTTTTTTTTTTTTTGTGTGCTGCTTTGCTTTGTCTTCTTTTTTGTTCCTTGTTTGTTGGTTCATGCGTTTTTGCTTTGTTTGCAGGTCTCTCTTTTTCTATCACTCGCACTTTTGCACTTGCCGGAGGTCTCCTGGAAGCAGTCTCTCTACTCCCAGTTTTGCTGGGGTAGGGGTAGGATCTGTCTACATTCTACCTCCCCCATACCTCGCTTCCGCGGGATTGGGTATTGTTGTTGTTGTTGTTGTTTTGACTGAAATGAAAGTGTACACTTAATTCGAAATAAACCCAAAAAATATGAAATAAATAAACATTTAATTCGCGACGCAGATTCGTTACGAGGTGTAAATTATCCCGTACTTGTAGTATATTGATTTAATCTATACTACCTTATAATGTATTTAGGACATCTATATTTAAAAGTCTTAAAATGTTTAAGACCAAAACATTTCTTTAATAGGAAAGATGCATACATGCTTGTAATTTTTTAAGACTTACAAGAAAAGAAGCATAGTGTACACCACTTTAATGCACATAATTTTCATACTTACAAGACAAGAAGCATAGTATACACCACTTAAATGCACACATTAAAAAAACATTAATGCTATTTAATGTAATCAATTAATTAATTGGTTAATAAATACAATTAATACAGTTATTAAAACACCCCTTACATAAGAAATACAAATTATCAAGCATATTGTACAACCAAATTAAACACAATTCCAGCATTCAATGTCACTAAGACAAATAATAAAGCACGTTATTCAAGCCCGAACGGGTAACAGGCCAAATGAGCTTAAGCCCGAACAGGTGCGGGCCCAACGGGCTCGAGCCCGAACGAGCTCGGGCTAAACGAAATTCTTGATATCCGTAAATTTATTATCAGAAAAATATAATAAACTAAAATAGTAAAATACATAGTTCACCGAAAAATTTAATTTCAAAGTACCCGCCGCTGCACGCGCCAGTACCCGGCTAGTATTAAATTAAAGGCAAAATCTATAATGATGTGTTCTCGAGTTTTCCTAGGTGGGGATAGAAATGATGTGTAAAGAAGAAAAAAGTAAAGGAAAGGAAAGAAAGTTGACGAAATGAAATGAAAAGAAAAGAAATAATGTTGTGTTCTCGAATTGGGAAGAAAAGAAAGAAAAAAAAAAGACATAATTACATTTATGCACTTTTAAATATGTTTATTTTATTATAAGAGTTGAATATGAGTAAATACTGAAAGTTATATCTGTTATTATACACTAAAATGTGCGGGTGTAGAATTGTTTCCATCCAAATCCGCCAATATTTGGGCGGAAAATTCGTATAGGAAAATGATAAGAATTTTCCTTTCATTTTTTTTTTTTTTTTTTTTTAAGAAAAACTCAAGAACACAATAAAATTTTAATTACTTATCATTTGCTTTCCTTTCCTTCTAAAAATGAACTCGAGAACGGAGCGATAAATGTTTCATGTATATATACATTAGATTATTATCAACTAAAGACCGATTTAAATGTCATTATATATAATATACTGGGATTTATGATTCATTATGCATATAGATATTTTTCATAAAATATTCGTTGTACATAATGATGAGGCGAAAAATGAACCACTTTTATGGGCCATTTAAGCCCGGAATTGAATTTATTTGATCAAATATTGCCCTAAATTGTTCCTTTTGTGATTTTAGGTACTTTGGGAGAGAAATCTGAAAAAGGAAGCAATTCGGACGTTTTTGGAGCATAAAAGTGAAGAAAACGCCAAAGTCTTAATTTTCCTTGCTGGGAACAGTAGGTGACGGCGTCAAGAGTAAAATCTTGACGGCGTCAAGAGTAATTTGCATGACGCCCCAGTACAGAAATGAAGGCGTCACCCAAGGCCGTCACGTGTTAACTTGTCAAAACTTGTGCGCGGAGTAGCTGATATTATTTTGGTCATAACTTTTGCATACGAACTCGGATTTAGGTGATTCAAAAGCCCACGCGAAGAGGACGAAGAGATCTACAATTTGGTGAAAAAATGGTCTTGACAGCGTCAAGAGTAACGGACTGACGCCGTCAAGAAGGGCCGACAGAAAACATGCCTATAAATATAACATCATAACTTCACTTTTTGTAAGCCCTAAACCCTAAGGTCGATTCCTGGGTTTAGGTGGGTGTTTTTACAGCAACTTAGAGGGTTTCAATCACTCCATAAACATCATGTATTGGTTTGATGATTCTATCTTAATTATGTTTTCCATTATCATTGTTGTTTGCTCTTCTTTGATGATGATTTGCTAATTCACCTTATGTCTACTTATGATTATGTGAAACTTGTATATAATTGATTAGATCCCATTGATTTCTTGTTGATGTTGTGTCTATCTCCATTAACGAGAGGCTTGTTGATGTGTGTGTCTATCTCCATCAATTAAGGCGTGACAACTTCAATAGATCTAGTTGGTTTAGTTTATAATTCTTGTTTCCTATTGATTCTTGTTTTGATTGAATGATTTATATGTTAGGCTTAAGAAAACTGGCAGATCTCCAATTGGTAACATGCTTGAACGTCTTAGGAAACATGAACCGATGTGCACTAGGTCTTTATTGGTTGTATTTAATGCATGAGCCACTGTTTATAATCCCTATGGTTGTGCTAGGCATGGTATAAGAGGAGTTAAGAGCTCATAGAATTGGGGAGTTAAGTGCGCCACCCCATGAATGGTATTAAGGAATACAACCCGTCAATTAAAACAAGGTTACAATTCAATAGGTAGGATTGGATAGCTAGCAAGGAGTAACATATCATGGGTAGACATGCTTCACTTATCTTGTAGAACCTTAGTTTATTTTCTTGTTTATTAGTTTAATTAGTAGCTTTTGGGTTAGTTGATTAGCAACTAATTCCGCCCACTCTCCTAATACCCGAGATTTTTATTTGCTTTTCATAAAATATAAAAACATAAAAAGAATCATCCTTCACCTTTAGACCTAGTTGGATTAATTTCAATCCTAACGACACTATTCCTAGCTGAACAATCAATCCCCCGGTACTTGTCACTATACTATACTACAATGATCAGGTACACTGCCTAGTGGGGGTTGTAAGCTTCTCAAGATCCCTTGAGAGGTAAAGCCTGGTGCGATTCCCACGTATCAAGTTTTTGGCGCCGCAGCCTGGGGAATAGTTATTGTCTAGGTTAGAATTTCTTTTTATTAGGTCTACTTGCTGGATTCCTTTCTAGTAAGATTTTATTTTTATTTTTAGGTTCTCTTTAGTCTATCTTATTTCTTTGTACCTTTGTTCGTAACTCTTCACCACCTGCCATCATGGCAAACGACGAATCCTTTAACCTTAGGATCACTAGGAGTCGTAGTTCCACTAGAAACCTGGTCTTGCCTTATGCGGAACCTGAAAGAGAAATGCATAGATTGAGACAATATCACTCAACTTCTTAACCATCTTGCGTTGCAATCGATTTTGATGCACCTCTTTCTGAAGAAAATTCAGAAAATCATGTCACAACCCCTAGCTCCCAACCCAACGATGAGATGAGTACTCCCGCAACCCCCATTCCTAAGCGCCTTAAGGACTACTCCTCCCCAACCTCTCGTGGCTTCTTAAACGCCATTGTCTACCCAAACGAACACACCAACGAGGTCTTGCATGCAAACGATGTTTGGCTTGTCCAAAGTGTGTGTAAGTTTTGCGGAATAGATGAGGAAGATCCAATCCAACACATCAAAGATTTCCTGAAAATAGTAGACACCCTCCATACGGATGGGGCTACTAGAGACACGTCCCGATTGCGATTTTTTCCTTTCACCTTATATGAAAAAGCCCAAGAATGGTATGACAAACTCCCTTCTGAATCTATTTTCACGTGGGAGCAACTCATATCCAAGTTCTATGAGAAGTTCTTTCCACCTGGAAAAACCTCAGCGTTTAGAGATAGGATCCTCTGTTTCCGGAAGGGGAAGGATGAACCCTTCCATAAATCGTGGATTAGATTCAAAGATTTAATAAGACAAGTTCCCCATCATGGCATTGAGCTTTGGCTCTTGGTCCAAATCTTCTACGATAATATCTCCTCTAACGACCGAAACAGAATTAACCAATCTAGAAAAGGGAGATTGGCCAATCTTAGTGCCGAGGCAGGATGGGATAGGATTGAAGAATATGCTCAAGACCAGGATGACACTTGGGATGAACCTGAGTCAACTGTCAGCATTTCTGAGATCACCTCGGATCGGTTGAGAAAAATTCGCAAAAGAGTGGAATACCTAGCTGGATCGCAATTACCTAAACAACTGTCAAATCCTTACTTGATCTGCGATTACTGTGGGGGCCCGCATGAGGTAGAAGAATACGGAGGAGCAGCCACAACTGAACATGCATGCTTGTCAGGAGGGGACATTTATGCTGATCCCTCCCTTTTGCCTTTTTACCAAAATTACGATTACACCCTTTGGGGAAATCTGGTAAAGAGAAGAGAAGGGGAGGAAGGCCCTGAATTCAAAATCAGGAGCACTTTTGAAGATGACCTTGGTCACTTCACTCAAGAAAAAGGCTTGCAAATGAAAGGTCTTAATGAGCTTTTCGACGAGCAGCAGGAGGATATTGGAGAATTTTTCAACAAGCTTAACTCAGCCCTAGATAATCTTGAAACGCCATCAGTAAGCAAAAAAGACCCCATGCTCGCGATAACCACTCGAGCTGGAACAACAACCAAGGACCCTTCTTACCCAAACTCATCCCCCATCACCCCCGATCCAAACAAACCTGGGGAAGAGGAGGAGGATGTCGGCGGCAATACCCCCGACCAACCGCCCTTTACGACCCCTTCCCCATCAACCCTGCCTAACCAACCTGTGAGAATCCCGTTTCCATCCCGATTAAGGAACCAGAAAACTGAGAATGATAACAAGATATTCCTGTCTTACCTAAAAGATTCGGTTGTCACCATACCTCTCCTTGATGCTTGCTATCACATGCCAAAGTATAGCGCATACTTTAAAAAACTACTTGCTAACCGGAAGAAACTCGAGGGTCTTGTGACCCTGGGGGAAGAATGCTCAGTGGTGACCCACCGAGGGCTACCAAAAAAGGTAGACGATCCAGGCAGCTTCACCCTGCCTTGTTCCATAGGATCTCTATCAATCAAGAACGCTCTTGCCGATCTGGGAGCGAGTATCAATCTCATGCCTCACTCTATGTTCCGTAAACTAAGATACTCTGGATTGAAGCCTACCCGTATGAACATCCAACTAGCCGATAGATCGGTCAAGTACCCCGTAGGGATATGCGAGAATGTGCTAGTCAAAGTTGGGAAATTCAAATTCCCGGTCAATTTTGTAATCCTGGATATGGAGGAGGATGACTTGGTACCCATCATCTTAGGGAGACCATTTCTTGCTACCGCTCGTGCAGTCATTGATGTCTACGATGGCAAATTAACCTTACGAGTAGGAACCGATAGCACAACCTTCGACATTAAGGATTCTATGGACCTCTCCCTCGAAGCAGCCAACCGGCTCTATTTCATCGGGGAAGTCGATGAACTCACAGATGTCATTGATAGTTGTATCGATGAAGGCTGGCTACGGGACGAGAGTTTTCTGCCTTTGCTAGAGGTAGAAAGGATGGAGGATGTTAGTGCAGTCTCCTTCTACCCCAGGCAAGAGGCAACGGAGCATCTCGAGCTCCGAAAGCCCGAAAACAAGCTCAAACCTTCTATTATCAAACCTCCTGATGTAGATCTTAAAGAGCTTCCTAACCATTTGGAGTATGCCTTCCTTCAGGGAGAGGACCAACTCCCGGTAATCATAAACTCTTCCTTGGAACATGAACAAAAAGGTAAACTCTTAGAGGTCCTAAAAAATACAAGGGGGTACTCGCATGGAGTGTGGCCGACATTAAGGGGATTGACTCAACTTTTTGCACACATAAGATTCTCATGGAAGAAGATTATAAACCTACCGTGCAACCCCAGAGGCGCGTGAACCCTAACATTAAGGAAGTAGTAAAGAAAGAAGTTATCAAACTTTTGGATGCAGGATTGATTTACCCAATCTTGGATAGCCCATGGGTCAGTCCTGTGCAGGTTGTACCTAAGAAGGGTGGAATGACTGTAGTTAAGAATGACAAGGGTGAGATGGTGCCCCAGAGAACAGTCACTGGATGGCGGGTATGCATTGACTTTCGAAAGCTCAATGATGCCACGAGGAAAGATCACTTTCCCTTACCATTCATTGATCAGATGTTAGAGAGATTATCTGGACATGAGTATTATTGCTTCTTGGATGGATTCTCTGGATATTTTCAGATTCCCATAGCACCTGAGGACCATGAAAAGACCACGTTTACTTGCCCTTATGGAACATTTGCCTACAAAAGGATGCCTTTTGGGCTATGTAATGCCCCCGCCACTTTCCAGCGATGCATGACCGCAATCTTTCACGAACTCATGGAAGACAGCATGGAAGTGTTCATGGATGACTTTTCGGTCTTCGGGAACTCCTTCGACCGCTGTCTTGCTAATCTAGAAAAGATGCTTAAACGGTGTGAGGAAACCAACTTGGTGCTAAACTGGGAAAAGTGTCATTTCATGGTGAAAGAATGGATTGTGTTAGGACATAAGATCTCAGGGAACGGAATAGAGGTGGACCAAGTTAAAGTTGAAGCTATATCTAAGTTACCATACCCCACAACTGTTAAAGCAATACGCAGCTTCCTGGGGCATGCCGGGTTTTATCGAAGATTCATCAAAGACTTCTCAAAAATCGCTCGGCCAATGACTCAACTACCTGTGAAGGATGCTCCGTTTGATTTTTCCCAAGAATGCAAGGATGCATTCGATCTCTTAAAAAAGGAACTCACACAAGCTCCAATCATGATCACACCCAACTGGGAGTCACCATTCGAAATCATGTGTGACGCCAGCGACTTCGCTGTCGGGGCTGTATTAGGCCAATGGCGTGACAAGCTTTTTCAACCCATTTACTATGCGAGCAAAACCATGAATCCTGCTCAAGAGAATTACTCCACCACCGAAAAAGAATTATTAGCCGTGGTGTTCGCATTCGACAAATTCCGACAATATCTTGTCCTTTCAAAAACAGTCGTCTTCACTGATCACTCGGCTCTTCGATATCTTTTTGCGAAGCAGGATGCTAAGCCACGACTAATTCGGTGGATTTTGTTGCTACAGGAATTCGATGTTGCTAAAGTTGAAGCTATATCTAAGTTACCATACCCCACAACTGTTAAAGCAATACGCAGCTTCTTGGGGCATGCCGGGTTTTATCGAAGATTCATCAAAGACTTCTCAAAAATCGCTCGACCAATGACTCAACTACCTGTGAAGGGTGCTCCGTTTGATTTTTCCCAAGAATGCAAGGATGCATTCGATCTCTTAAAAAAGGAACTCACACAAGCTCCAATCATGATCACACCCAACTGGGAGTCACCATTCGAAATCATGTGTGACGCCAGCGACTTCGCTGTCGGGGCTGTATTAGGCCAACGGCGTGACAAGCTTTTTCAACCCATTTACTATGCGAGCAAAACCATGAATCCCGCTCAAGAGAATTACTCCACCACCGAAAAAGAATTATTAGCCGTGGTGTTCGCATTCGACAAATTCCGACAATATCTTGTCCTTTCAAAAACAGTCGTCTTCACTGATCACTCGGCTCTTCGATATCTTTTTGCGAAGCAGGATGCTAAGCCACGACTAATTCGCTGGATTTTGTTGCTACAGGAATTCGATGTTGAGATTCGTGATAATAGAGGGGCAGAAAATCTGGCCGCAGATCATCTATCTCTTCTCGAAAACCCCTTGGATGAGCATGATAGAAGTGAGATTAGGGATTCATTCCCTGACGAACAACTCATGTTAATGAGTGACTCGGAGCCGTGGTACGCCGATTTTGCTAATTACCTCGCAAGTAGACTCGTTCCTGAACACCTGACTAAGTACGAAAGGAAAAGGTTCTTTTCTCAGCTAAAATACTACTTTTGGGATGAACCCTTTTTATTCCGAAGGTATCCTGACCAAATTATAAGGCGTTGTGTTTCGGAAAGTGAGGCAGTGAAGATTATGAGGGAATGTCACTCTGGTCCCTCTGGCGGGCATCATGGGATAAACATTACCGCCCGAAAGATTCTCGATGCGGGATTCTATTGGCCCACAATTTTCCGTGATGTAAAAGAAATGGTGCAGGCGTGCGATGCATGTCAACGAGCCGGAAATATATCACATAGGGATGAAGCACCTCAGAACTTTATACAAGTTTGTGAGGTCTTCGATGTTTGGGGGATTGACTTCATGGGACCCTTTCCATCTTTAGGGGGGAACGAGTACATATTAGTCGCCATTGACTATGTTTCAAAATAGGTTGAGGCACAAGCCCTTAGGACCAATGAAGCCACAGTAGTTATTCATTTCCTGAAAAAGCTTTTCGCGAGATTCGGGATTCCTAAAGCTCTCATCAGTGATAGGGGAACCCATTTTTGCAATGCGCAAATGGAAAAGGTCATGAAGAGGTATGGAGTACCCCATCGGTTCTCCACCGCCTATCATCCACAAACCAATGGCCAAGTCGAAAACACCAATAGGGCTATTAAAAGAATACTTGAAAAAATAGTTAGTCAAAACAGAAATGACTGGTCATTTAAACTTGACAAAGCCTTATGGGCATTCCGAACCGCCTACAAAACACCTATTGGAACGACCCCGTTCCGCATGGTGTATGGTAAGGCATGTCACTTACCAGTGGAATTAGAACATAAGGCTTATTGGGTGCTTAAGCCATGCAACTTAGATTACACAATTGCTGGAAATAACAGGTTCTTGCAATTACACGAGCTTGATGAGCTTAGGCTAGAAGCCTACGAATCCTCCATCACGTATAAAGAGAGAGCGAAAAGATGGCATGACTAGAGAATTAAGAAACCCAAAGAATTTTCAGAGGGAGACAAGGTCCTATTATACAATTCTCGGTTGAGATTATTTCCGGGAAAACTTAAGTCTAGATGGTATGGACCGTCCACGGTAAAGAATTCCTCTAAAATTGGAGCCGTGGTGTTACTAGACGATGAAGGTAGGGAATTTACTGTTAACATACAATGTGTAAAACACTACCAAGAGAATAACAATGAAATGATTAGTGAGGAGGATGTGACGTTTGATGATGAGGTCACACAGTAACCCATGACCTTGAGTCTAGCTACAAGACTCGTAAATAAAGAAAAGCGCTTCTTGGGAGATAACCCATGCTTTGTGTGATTTTATTTGTTTGTTTGTTATTTGCTTCCGTATGCATGCTTTATTTTTATTGTTGGTAGATCATGTTTCTAAACTAAATAGTGAAAATACTTTACTTTGTTGTTTTGGCCTAGTCTTAACTCCACCAAAAAGTATTTTTGCAAAAGATAAGTGTAAGGGGAAACCCCAAATATGTTTTCAAGAAACAAACCGATCATGATTCTCCACAATATTAAATGAACATGTATATTCGTATTTGTTAGAGTCGAATGCTTGTATTGAGTCATAATGAAGTTTTGCAGGATTTTCCAGGAAGTAGGACCAAGTTTTCCAGAAATTTTCCGGAAACTTAACATAAGAATTTCTGCAGGTCACTTCTGACGGCGTCAAGTGTAAAAATCTGGAAATTTTACCAGTTTTGTTTTTCTAACTGAGTCTTATGGTTTTTGTGAATTATTAAGTTTTATAATCTCCAGGAGATCTGCAAACTTCATTCCACAAGCATTATATCTTATCTTGTTTTCTAGGATTTAGTAACTTATATAGGATGCCTCCGATTTTACGCGAGGTTGTCTTGTCTATTTTATCAGGTTTTACAGGTTATGTATGACAAGAAGATGATTTATATTCTGGAAGGGAAGCTTTGATTGTTCATTTTCTTGGAGGAAGATTTAACCTGGCCACCTTATTATCCATACCGAGCGAATCAAGAGAGTATTTGACTTCATTCTCTTTACTTTTTCACTTTTACATTCTTTACTTGAACATTGGGGACAATTTTCATCTTAAGTGTAAGGGGAGGGTAAAATGATGATACCTTACATATGCACTTTCGCTTGAGTTTGTTTGTTCAATGGTAGATGTGTAATAAAACTATGAGAAATACTTGTTAGTGTAATTTTAGCGCCAAATTTAAATTTTTTTACAACATTTAGGAGTGAAACTTTAGCCATAGCAAGCGTCTCATGGATAGGAGATTGTATGACTAACACATAACCGTATATTCAGAAAAAATTTTCACCCAAATATGTGAGGTTCGCCGTTAGATTTGATAGGAAAAGCATGTACTATTAGTGCTTATGAGTGTACCGGTAGCATTTAGATTCTAGAACTTGCGTTAGTGATGCATCCCGAGACCGCTAGTGAGACTACATTCGTGTAGTAGGATTTACTACATGATAAGAGGCATTAGGATCACCCTTGTGTTAAACCCGTATCATAATTACTTGACCATTTAAGTCATATTACTTGGCTAGTTAAGTCAACTAATTTTTCCCACACCTTAGTGTTGTACTCATTTTTAGTACACGAAACCCCTAGTACACCCCTCCGAGCCTATCTTTTCGTTTCTAACTTTAAGCATCTTACTTAAAGGAAGAATTTGTTACACCCCACTTAAATGTACACCCAAATCGCCTTAGCCTTCCGTGTATGCGCTCATTTTTTAGTGCATTATTGTTATTTGTTAAACCCTAAGTTAACTATCTAATTGATTACATGGTTGCTAAGTCGAGTCATATCCTTGTACATATTGTTTTGGGACGATTGGGACTCATGGGTAAAGTACTTGTTTTATGGAGTAATGGGGAAGACCATCATATTATTACCCCCATATGTGCGTTAATCTTAAAAGTGCTCAAAGTGTTTTGATTTTCTTAATTCGAGTCATTAGATTAGTTTAATGTAAAGATTCAAGTGTAGGGGGAATATTCATTCCCTATGATGTATTATTTTGGATGGTAGGATAAGAGTGTATGCAAAAAAAAAAAATAAATAAAAAAAAAATAGAAAAAGGAAAAAGAGAAAAAACATACGGACTACCATCCCTTTTTATCATATGTTCATTTTATATTTTTGTTATTTTTCATTTATTAGCTTAAGTCGAGTCTAGTCTTGGCTTAGCAACGCCATATTGTACATGTAATTAACCAAGATTGTTAACTCGCCACCAGTAAAACTTCCTTTATCCAACAAAACCGTGTATTTCATATCCCTACACCTAACGTTACAACCCTTTTAAAAGACCTCTTTGATAGTTTATCCTAGGTGCTTAAGCCATGTGGTGGAGGTTTGATCCTTTCCCAAGCATATGGTAATCTATTTTGCTATGACAGGTAGTGAGAGATATCTTCCGTTTCCATATTGTAATTTACACTTTATTACACCCGAGAGATGTGAGTATCTAAACACTATTTGTGAGGTGCTAGTATATGACTGATGCGTGGGAATCGCACCTTACTTTACCTCTCGAGGGATCTCGAGAAGCTTACAACCCCCACCAGGCAGTGTACCTGATCGTTGTAGTATAGTATAGTGACAAGTACCGGGGGATTGATCGTTCAGCTTAGGAATAGTGTCGCTAGGATTAGAAAACCTAATTAATAGTTCTAGAGGTGAGAGATGATTATTTTTGTATTTTTATATTTTTATGAAAGCAATTAAAATCTCGGGTTTTGGAAGATAGGGCGGAATTAGTTGCTATTCAACTAACCCAAAACTATTAAAATAATGAAAATGAAATTAAACTAATTTATACTAAAGTTGTGAGCAGTAATTGGAGAAATTGTGTTTACTTAGACTTTATTACTCCCTAGATATCTTTTACATGTTAATTACTTGTTACACTTGTATGAATGACGGATTGTATTCATTAATACCATTCGTGGGGTGGCATACATAACTCCCAACTCTATGAGCTCTTATCTCCTCCTACACCATGACCCAGCACAACTATAGGGATTGTAAACAGTGGCTCATGCATTAAATACAACCAATAAAGACCTAGTACGCCTCGGTTCATGTTTCTTAAGACGTTCAAGCATGTTACCATTTGGAGATCTGCCAGTTTTCTTAAGCCTAACATATAAATCATTCATTCAAAACAAGAATAGACAAGTAATCAACACATAATCAATATCTAGGTTTCATTAGATCTAAGCAAACACAAGAGAGATCTAGCCTAGCATAGTAGAATTGAGACAAGAACAAGAGATAAACAACCAACACATAGACATATTGATTGAATTGAAAGTACACTTATCTCAATTAAAATGCAAGGTCTCAAGGGTTTGGAACCCTTGAAAAACCTGTAAAAGAGGCACCAAAATCGTCTTTAGGGTTTCACCAAAACTTCTCCCTCTTTAATGAAAAAACTAGAAAACTATATATAGGAAAAACAGTCTGACGGCGTCAAGAGTAACTTCTGACGCCGTCACTTCGCCGCCATATACTTCCTCGGACGGCCTTGATCCACTTATGACGGCCTATGTGACGCCGTCACCACCCACGGTATATTAATTTTGCCACTTTGACGCCGTCACCAGTCCGTCTGACGCCGTCACCACCTTCGATATTTAATTCTTCATGTCTGACGCCGTCAAGCTGATGGTCTTGACGCCGTCACCTTGTATTTTCAGCATGCAAATTAGGTACTTAGCCGTTTTCTTCACTTTTATGCTCCAAAAACGTCCAAAATAGCTTCTTTTCCAGAATTTACTCTCCAAACACCTAAAATCACAAAAGGAACGATTTAGGGCAATATTTGATCAAATAAAGTCGGATTCGGACTTAAATGACCCCCTAAAAACGGATCATTTTTCGCCTCATCATATACCCTTACACTTGAGATTTGCTTGTCCTCAAGCAAATGAGCTTTTATTCTACTCAAAAGACAAGTTAGGGGTCATTTAACACTAATATAAAAGTAATTACAACAAATAATCGTTCCACTAAAGACCAATAGACAAGCACGGAGGTCATACACAAGCACCTCACAAATAGTGTTTAGATACTCACATCTCTCGGGTGTAATAAAGTAATATAACATTATGGAAATGGAAGATATCTCTCACTACCTGTCATAGCAAAATAGATTACCATAGGCTTGGGAAAGGATCAAACCTCCACCACATGGCGTAAGCACCTAGGATAAACTATCAAAGAGGTCTTTTTAAAGGGTTATAACGTTAGGTGTAGGGATATGAATTACACGGTTTTGTTGGATAAAGGAAGTTTTACTGGTGGCGAGTTAACAATCTTAGTTAATTACATGTACAAGTTGGTGTTGCTAAGCCAAGACTAGACTCGACTTAAGCTAATAAATGAAAAATAACAAAAACATAAAATAAATATAGAATGAAAACGGGATGGTAGTCCGTATGTTTTTTCTCTTTTTCTTTTCTATATATATATATTTTTTTTCTTAATTTTTTCGATTTTTTTTTTTTTTTTTTTTTTTTTTTTTTTTTTTTTTGCATACACTCTTACCCTACCATCCAAAATAATACATCATAGGGGTTTGAGCATTCCCCTTACACTTGAATCTTTACATACTTTACATTTAACTAATCTAATGACTCGAATTAAGAAAATCAAAACACTTGGAGCACTTTTAAGATTAACGTACATATGGGGGTAATAAGTGATGTTCTTCCCCATTACTCCATAAAATAAGTACTTACCCATGAGTCCCAATCGTCCCAAAATAATATGTACAAGGATATGACTCGACTTAGCAACCATGTAATCAATTAGAAAGTTAACTTAGGGTTTAACAAATAACAATAATGCACTAAAAATGAGCGCATACACGGAAGACTAAGGCGATTTGGGTGTACATTTAAGTGGGGTGTAACAAATTCTTCCTTTAAGTAAAATGCTTAAAGTTAGAAACGAAAAGATAGGCTCGGAGGGGTGTACTAGGGGTTTCGTGTACTAAAAATGAGTACAACGCTAAGGGTGTGGGAAAAATTAGTTGTCTTAACTAGCCAAGTAATATGACTTAAATGGTCAAGTAATTATAATACGGGTTTAACACAAGGGTGATCCTAATGCCTCTTATCATGTAGTAAATCCTACCACACGAATGTAGTCTCACTAGCGGTCTCGGGATGCATCACTAACGCAAGTTCTAGAATCTAAATGCTACCGGTACACTCATAAGCACCAATAATGAATGCTTTTCCTATCAAATCTAAAAGCGAACCTCACATTTTTGGGTGGAAAATTTTTCTGAATATACGGTTATGTGCTAGTCATACAATCTCCTATCCATGAGACGCTTGCTATGGCTAAAGTTTCACTCCTAAATGTTGTAAAAAATTTTAAATTTGGCGCTAAAATTACACTAACAAGTATTTCTCGTAGTTTTATTACTCATCTACTATCAAACAAAACAAACTCAAGCGAAAGTGCATATGTAAGGTATCATCTTTTTACCCTCCCCTTACACTTAAGATGAACATTGTCCCCAATGTTCAAGTAAAGAATGTAAAAGTTAAAAAGTAAAGAGAATGAAATCAAATACTCCCCTGATTCTCTCGGTATGGATTTTAGTTGGCCAGGTTAAATCTTCTTCCAAGAAAATGAACAATCAAAGCTTCCCTTCCAGAATATAAATCATCTTCTTGTCACAAATAACCTGTAAATCCTGACAAAAGTAGACAAGGCAACCTCGCGTAAAATCGGCGGCATCCTATATAAGTTACTAAATCCTAGAAAACAAAGTAAGATATAATGCTTGTGGAATGAAGTTTGCAGATTTCCTGGAGATTATAAAACTTAATAATTCACAAAAACCATAAGACTCCGTTAGAAAAACAAAACCGGTAAAATTTCCAGATTTTAACTCCTGACGCCGTCAAGAGCAATACCCTGACGCCGTCAGAATGGACCTGCAGAAATTCTTATGTTAAGTTTCCGGAAAATTTCTGGAAAAACTTTGTCCTACTTCCTGGAAAATCCTGCAAAACTTCATTATGACTCAATACAAGCATTTGACTCTAACAAATACGAATATACATGTTCATTTAATATTGTGGAGGATCATGATCGGTTTGTTTCTTAAAAACATATTTGGTGTTTCCCCTTACACTTATCTTTTGCAAAAATACCTTTAGGTTGAAGTTAAGACTAGGCTAAACAACATAATAAAGTATTTCACATTTTAGTAGAGAAACATGATCAACCAACAATAAAAATAAAACATGCATACGGAAGCAAATAACAATCAAACAAATAAAATCACACAAAACATGGGTTGCCTCCCAAGAAGCGCTTTTCTTTATTTACGAGTCTTGTAGCTAGACTCAAAGTCGTGGGTTAACGTGTATCGCTTATGCTCATGTAACCAAGTGTGAGCCATCTAATAGTCGCCTCATCTTTCTTGTATTCGTCCCCTAACTCTAAGCACCCGCGATAATATCTTTTATTCTTTTCATACGTGTACTTAAGTCCTTTCCTCTTATCATTCTCACTTAGCATTTCCATAGGCGGATACCTACTACACTTTTCCATGGAGAAATCCTTGAACCTAGGGTGTGTGCGGGGCATTTGATAGACAAATTCTTCATCCCTATCCGAGAATGTAATTAACCCTTCTATGAGTTTTTCATCAAGGTTAGTCAACCGTTTGAAAAGTCTTCCAAACACAACTTGGGTCAATTTATCATCAATAAATTCTCCTAGATTCTCCATAACCATGAATTCAACAAGATAAACCAAACTTCCTACAAACACATGTAATGGTATTGCCCTAGCCACAATGTTTTCTCCTTTGTATTCTAACTCATCTACCATGATTTTATTGTATTCATTACGTGAGATTATGTTCATGGGAAGAGATGAGTTGAGATAGGCGTTAAAGCTCTTAAATCCAATCTTACAAGGGAATTGCATGTTAAATGAACTATCACACTCAATCCTAGTTCTAGGGTCAACATACCTAAGAGGGTTTACTTCTTCTTCCATTCTATCCTCATTAATCACATCACCATCATCAAGATCCTCATCGGAGTCTGAATAGTAAAAAGGACTAGCCCTATGGTCATCATCATGATCAGACTCTTCTAACTCAGAATTATTGTCAAAGTGGTGGTTGGGTGACAGGTTAGGTGGGTTCTCATTTTCTGCTAAAGGAAGTGGGACGGGCATTTGGAAAATCCTACGACAAAAAACACGAATAACATGAATCGAGCGATCAATGTTATTGTTATCCATCGAAATTGTTTACGAACAAAGAACACAAAGAAATAAGATAGACTAAAGAAGACCTAAAAGTAAAAATAAAAATCTTACTAGAAAGGAATCTAGCAAGTAGACCTAATAAAAAGAAATCCTAACCTAGACAATAACTATTCCCCAAGCTGCGGCGCCAAAAACTTGATGCGTGAGAATCGCACCTTGCTTTACCTCTCGAGGGATCTCGAGAAGCTTACAACCCCCACCAGGCAGTGTACCTGATCGTTGTAGTATAGTATAGTGACAAGTACCGGGGGATTGATCGTTCAGCTTAGGAATAGTGTCGCTAGGATTAGAAAACCTAATTAATAGTTCTAGAGGTAATAGATGATTATTTTTGTATTTTTATATTTTTATGAAAGCAATTAAAATCTCGAGTTTTGGAAGATAGGGCGGAATTAGTTGCTATTCAACTAACCCAAAACTATTAAAATAATGAAAATGAAATTAAACTAATTTATACTAAAGTTGTGAGCAGTAATTGGAGAAATTGTGTTTACTTAGACTTCATTACTCCCTAGATATCTTTTACATGTTAATTACTTGTTACACTTGTATGAATGACGGATTGTATTCCTTAATACTATTCGTGGGGTGGCATACATAACTCCCCAACTCTATGAGCTCTTATCTCCTCCTACACCATGACCCAGCACAACTATAGGGATTGTAAACAGTGGCTCATGCATTAAATACAACCAATAAAGACTTAGTACGCCTCGGTTCATGTTTCTTAAGACGTTCAAGCATGTTACCATTTGGAGATCTGCCAGTTTTCTTAAGCCTAACATATAAATCATTCATTCAAAACAAGAATAGATAAGTAATCAACACATAATCAATATCTAGGTTTCATTAGATCTAAGCAAACACAAGAGAGATCTAGCCTAGCATAGTAGAATTGAGACAAGAACAAGAGATAAACAACCAACACATAGACATATTGATTGAATTGAAAGTACACTTATCTCAATTAAAATGCAAGGTCTCAAGGGTTTGGAACCCTTGAAAAACCTGTAAAAGAGGCACCAAAATCGTCTTTAGGGTTTCACCAAAACTTCTCCCTCTTTAATGAAAAAAACTAGAAAACTATATATAGGAAAAACAGTCTGACGGCGTCAAGAGTAACTTCTGACGCCGTCACCTCGCCGCCATATACTTCCTCGGACGGCCTTGATCCACTTATGACGGCCTATGTGACGCCGTCACCAACCACGGTATATTAATTTTGCCACTTTGACGCCGTCACCAGTCCGTCTGACGCCGTCACCACCTTCGATATTTAATTCTTCATGTCTGACGCCGTCAAGCTGATGGTCTTGACGCCGTCACCTTGTATTTTCAGCATGCAAATTAGGTACTTAGCCGTTTTCTTCACTTTTATGCTCCAAAAACGTCCTAAATAGCTTCTTTTCCAGAATTCACTCTCCAAACACCTAAAATCACAAAAGGAACGATTTAGGGCAATATTTGATCAAATAAAGTCGGATTCGGGCTTAAATGACCCCCTAAAAACGGATCATTTTTCGCCTCATCAATGACCTCCGTGCTTGTCTATTGGTCTTTAGTGGAACGATTATTTGTTGTAATTACTTTTATATTAGTGTTAAATGACCCCTAACTTGTATTTTGACTAGAATAAAAGCGCATTTGCTTGAGGACAAGCAAATCTCAAGTGTAAGGGTATATGATGAGGCGAAAATTGAACCACTTTTAGGGGGTCATTTAAGCCCGGAATTGAATTTATTTGATCAAATATTGCCCTAAATCGTTCCTTTTGTGATTTTAGGTACTTTGGGAGAGAAATCTGGAAAAGGAAGCAATTCGGACGTTTTTGGAGCATAAAAGTGAAGAAAACGCCAAAGTCTTAATTTTCCTTGCTGGGAACAGTAGGTGACGGCATCAAGAGTAAAATCCTGACGGCGTCAAGAGTAATTTTCATGACGGCCCAGTACAGAAATGAAGGCATCACCCAAGGCCGTCACGTGTTAACTTGTCAAAACTTGCGCGCGGAGTAACTGATATTGTTTTGGTCATAACTTTTGCATACGAACTCGGATTTAGGTGATTCAAAAGCCCACACGAAGAGAACGAAGAGATCTACAATTTGGTGAAAAAATGGTCTTGACGGCGTTAAGAGTAATGGACTGACGCCGTCAAGAAGGGCCGACAGAAAACATGCCTATAAATATAACATCATAACTTCACTTTTTGTAAGCCCTAAACCCTAAGGTCGATTCCTGGGTTTAGGTGGGTGTTTTTCCAGCAACTTAGAGGGTTTCAATCACTCTATAAATATCATGTATTGGTTTGATGATTCTATTTTAATTATGTTTTCCATTATCATTGTTGTTTGCTCTTCTTTGATGATGATTTGTTAATTCACCTTATGTCTACTTATGATTATGTGAAACTTGTATATAATTGATTAGATCTCATTGATTTCTTGTTGATGTTGTGTCTATCTCCATTAACGAGGGGCTTGTTGATGTGTGTGTCTATCTCCATCAATTAAGGCGTGACAACTTCAATAGATCTAGTTGGTTTAGTTTATAATTCTTGTTTCCTATTGATTCTTGTTTTGATTGAATGATTTATATGTTAGGCTTAAGAAAACTGGTAGATCTCCAATTGGTAACATGCTTGAACGTCTTAGGAAACATGAACCGATGTGCACTAGGTCTTTATTGGTTGTATTTAATGCATGAGCCACTGTTTATAATCCCTATGGTTGTGCTGGGCATGGTATAAGAGGAGATAATAGCTCATAGAATTGGGGAGTTAAGTGCGCCACCCCATGAATGGTATTAAGGAATACAACCCGTCAATTAAAACAAGGTTACAATTCAATAGGTAGGATTGGATAGCTAGCAAGGAGTAACATATCATGGGTAGACATGCTTCACTTATCTTGTAGAACCTTAGTTTATTTTCTTGTTTATTAGTTTAATTAGTAGCTTTTGGGTTAGTTGATTAGCAACTAATTCCGCCCACTCTCTTAATACCCGAGATTTTTATTTGCTTTTCATAAAATATAAAAACATAAAAAGAATCATCCTTCACCTTTAGACCTAGTTAGATTAATTTCAATCCTAACGACACTATTCCTAGCTGAACGATCAATCCCCCGGTACTTGTCACTATACTATACTACAGCGATCAGGTACACTGCCTGGTGGGGGTTGTAAGCTTCTCAAGATCCCTTGAGAGGTAAAGCCTGGTGCGATTCCCACGTATCACATAATTACTCCATCCGTCCTAAAATAAGTATTTAGCTTGACTTTTTGATTTTTTTTTTAAACTTTGACAATAAATATTTTTGTTTGTGTTATATAGTATTTGATGAAAATTATATCACCGAAAATACATTTAAAATCTAATCCATTCGTATACTTTGCAGCAATTATTATATAATACAAAAAAAATTAGTTAATGTCTGATGAGACGAAAATAGTATCGCTTTTAGAGGGTCATTTAAGCACAAAATTGAGATTATTTGATCAAATATTGTGATAAATCGTTCCTTTTGTCATTTTAGGTACTTTGGAGAAGAAATCTAGAAAATGAAGCATTTTGGACGTTTTTGGAGCGAAAAGTGAAAAAAACGGAAAAGTCTCCAAATCAAGCTGGAAATAGTACTTGACGGCGTCACGTATTGCATGTGACGGCGTCACGTTATGGCAAAGAGATGGATAAAAAGTATAACGAGACGCGCCATAATGTTTTTGAGAGATTACACATGACGGCGTCACCAAGGCCGTCAAGAGCAAAAACATACGTGACGGCCAAGACTTAATTAACACATGACGGCGTCAGATCTGGATCTAGGCAATACGAGGATTTCTTTGGCGGCGAGTTGACGGCGTCAGAATCTACACGTGACGCCGTCAGACGTAAAAATCTATATATAGTTTTCTAATTTTCGTGTATTGAGGGGAGAATTTTAAAGAGACTTTTGGGAGAACTTGTGGAGAAACCCTAGGTCGAATTTTACAGGGTTTTTCACCATTTTATCATCCTGTTTTAATAAAGATAAATATTCCAATAATCATTCAATATGTCTATGTGTTGTTTGATTCTATCTTATGCTTGTCTTTACTTTAAAATACTAGGCTAGGTTTTCTTTGTGTTTGCTTAGATGTAATGAAACCTAGCTATTGATTATTGGTTGGTTGTTTGTTATTAATTGTATTGGATGAATGATTTCGATGTTAGGCTTAAGGAAACTGGCAGACTTTCAATTGGTAACATGCTTGAACGTCTTAAGAAACATGAATCGGATGTGTACTACGATTAATTAGTTGTATTTAATGCATGAGTAACTACTAAGGAGGCCATGTTAGGAGCTAGTAGTCGGCTCGACATAGGAAGATGTAGAAGCTTATAGAGTTAAGGAAGATCGTACACGGCCCTACAAATGGTATTAAGGAATATAACCCGTTATACACGCAATTGTAACAAACTAATCAACTAGTAAAAGATAGCTAGGGAGTAGTGAAATCTAAGTAAACAAGTTTCTCTTACTATTGTTTTTCTCCATATTTTACTTTCTTGTTATTTTATTTTCATTGCATTAGTAGTTATATGGGTTAGTTGACTAGCAACTAATTCCGCCCACTCTTCCAAACCCGATATTTTTACTTGCTTTCTAAAAACCATAAAAATATAAAAAGAATCATCCATCGCCTCTAGACCTAGTTTAATTAAGTTTTGATCGTAACAACACTATTCCCCGAGAGAACGATCAATCCCCCGGTACTTGCCACTACACTATACTACATCGGTCAGGTACACTGCCTGGTGGGGATTGCTAGCCTCTTAAGATCCTTTGAGAAGTAAAACCTTTTGCAAGGCTGCAAACCACACATCAATGTCAAAATTAAAAAAGAAAGACATCAAAAAGTAAGCATGACACTTATTTTTGAGGCGAATGTAGTAATTATGCAATGAATAATAAATGCAAGTATATTAAGCATAATGAGATTTAAATTGTCCATAATCTATAATGTATAAACACATGAAGTAAATTTATAACTTTTACCATTAAACTAGTTAGAGTGCAACCTGCAATAAAGTATAACCTTTTATAGGCAAAATTTGGCGCTTATAACACGGCATCCATGTTATTTATAACACGGCATCCATGTTATAGCTGTACCGCTATCCAACTATCACATGTTACATCTGGTTATCAACGTTATCCGCAAGTTATAGGGTCGTCGCCATTTGCATAACAAAAGTTATACGTTTTTTTTTCCTTTCCCTTATCTTTTTAAGTAAAAGTAAAGTGAGTTAGGTTTATATGTTGTGTGTTATAGGAGTATTATTGGGAGGGTATGTTTTTGGTTTTTTGTTATAAAAATGTTACAGGGTAAAAAGCTGATGTGGCAGTGGATAGTATTAGAGGATAGATATTGCCCAAGCCTGATTGTGGGTTTGGGTCCATTAAGGGTTTATTATGTATTTGCCTTTATATATATCGTATCAATAAAATGTATCATCTACAGGATTTTAATGTTTAACAAATAAAACACCCATAACCGTCAGTTGCACTTAGCTCCAGTGTTTTGAAACCGGGTCAACCCGGCCAGGTTAATCGGTTTCCAACCTAAAAATCGGGTAAAAGACTGGGCTTTTAAAACAGGTTAACCGGTTAGACCCGACGGGTTTTAAGTTTCTAGGGTCAACCCGGTTCTCGAAACCCAGTCGGGTTTGATTCTTTTCATTTTTTTAAGAAAATCGGGTTGACCCGATGGTCGAACTGATTGACCTGGTTGAAAGAAATAGTTTTTAAAAAAAAAAACTGGGTTGATCCGGTGGTCGAACTGATTGACCTGGTTGAAAGAAATAGTTTTTTAATAAAAAACCGGGTTGATCCGGTGGTCAAAGCGGTTAAACCGGTAATCCGATTACTCAATCTGATCGATTAAAAACCCGAATTTCAAAACATTGGTTAGCTCTGTTATTATAGGGCTGTAAACGAATCGGACGAACACGAACGGAGTCTTGTTCATGTTCGTTCCTTTAATTTTAACCGGACAAATAAACGGACACGAACGCTTAAACGAACCAATTTTCTTGTTCATGTTTGTTTATTAATAAAATGAGTTGTTCCTGTTCGTTTATATTCGTTCATTAAGACATTAAACTAACATAAACGATCGAACATAGACAAACAAAATCTTTTTTTAATAAATTATGCACAATAGATTGTTTTATAAATATTGTTTTGTTAAAAAAAACCAATTTTAAAATTATACAATTAAAAGAATTGATATACGAACATAAATAAATAAATGATTATAAACGAACGTTAACGAACACATAATCGGACATTCACGAACATAACTGAACGGACGTGACATTTGTTCATATTCGTTCATTTAACTAAACGAATGTAAAATATTGTTTATGTTCGTTCATTTAATAAATAAACGAACATAAACAAACTTTTTATCAAACGATTTATGAAATATTCACTGAACGAGCCCTATCTGTTAACATGGAAGAGAAAAAAAAATCCCTAAAGAAAAAGTCAACCTTAAGGGGTCAAAAAGCCAACAATGAAATTTCTTAATATTTTCCACCAATTTACATTCGACTCACCTTTTTCTTGTGCCCATGTATAGGTAAGGGGTATAACTGTCATCTAGTAGTACTATCAACCAATTATTTTTCTATATAAACAAACCCATGAAGTACACTCCTTATTTAAGTTGATGCAAAAGGCTTTCTGTTTTGTTTCAACTCTTGTTCTCTTTTATCATACTCCTAATAAACGTCTCTTTCACACCAAAAAAAAAAAACAAGGGTTTGATCATCTTAAAACATTAGCTTAGATCAAGTTTAAGAATCAAAGTGATGGAACAGAAACATGTTTTGTTGTCAGCATTGAGTGTTGGTGTAGGAGTTGGTGTTGGTGTTGGTGTAGGACTAAGTGTAAATAAATGGAACAGTGGGGATGATGAGGGTGACACTGGCGCCTCGGCTGCGCAAATTCAGCACGAGCTTCGCCGGCTTATTGTTGATGGCAAAGACGAAAAAATTACGTTTAAGGATTTTCCTGAACATCTCAGGTTAAAACTTAAACCTTGTGTTTGTTGATTCTGCAAAAGTAGCCTTTGTTTGGTATATGCTATAGTATTTAAAAAAAAAAAAAAAAAAAAAAAAAAAAAAAAAAAAAAAAAAAAAAAAAGGTACTTAAACTGATGATATGTAGAATGTAGTAAAGTTAATCAATATTGTAGAAAACAGAGAGAAGGGGGTGTTTGGGATTGCGTTTTCAAAAAAGATTATTAGTTTGATGCAACTTTTTAAAGGTTTTCTCTTACTCCAAACACAATCCTAAACACCCTCTAAGTGTCAAAGAATAAGTGTGTTTTATGTTTAGTGAATTAAACTTACATGCTAGTATGCTACATTAATATGAAAATTTTTGAGGACAGTTAAGACAAATGTTTTATGTTGTGTGTTTTATGTATGGTTATTGTAAGAGTTCGTATATGATACAGTATATTCTTGTGTTAAAAAAAGCAGATTCTCATGTTTTTAGATCTTTTCGTGTATTTGTATATGGTAATCCAGTATAATACATTAGAATTTGGTTATTGCAAGTCTCAAAGCACCTTCTTATGGGGGTGTTTGGCTAACCTTATCATGTGGGCTTGAGCTTATGTTAATATGTAGATTGTGGCTCATGATGATTAAGCTTATAAGCTCATGTTTGTTTGGATAAGTTTATGATAAAAATGGGGGAAGGTTTAAAAAAAAAAAAAAAAACTTGTAAGCTTAAAAAGGAGCTAATGAAAACCCCCTAATAATAATCTATAAGCCTATCCAAACACTCAAAATCAACTTATTTAAGTTACATAAGCTAATAAGCTTCTTTAAAAGCTAAAATCCTATAACAAACACCCGTAGTAAAACAAACTAAACATTCCACTTTCCTTTAAAAGCCTGATCAAAGTTGTTGGTTAGCATTTTTGAGTACCAAACTAAACATTCCACTTTCCTTTTCTTGTAAAACCAATGTCAGTGAACGAACAAAACTGTTATTGACGAATGCCGCTTTTGTTCATTTGAAACATTTGGATGTTTCTAAACATACGCAAGATCTTTCACCAGCAAGTCGATCAATATTACTCTCAGGACCTGCTGGTAAGTCGTTTATTCCCTACATTCAAAGTATACAACTCTTTTGCGGTCGGATTTGATTTACTGTCCTTTATATTTAGAGTTCTATCACCAAAAGCTTGCAAAGGCACTGTCACACGAGTTTGAAACCAAGCTGCTCATGTTAGACATTGTTGATTTTTCTGCAAAGGTGAGTCTCAGACAAATAACCTTGTTTTTTTCAATTCAAAATGTAGTATTTTGTACTAATGTGTGGTATCTATATACAGATACAAAACAAGTATGGTGCATTAAAGAAAAACTCGGACTCGGTAAGTATAACATAATTTCTCCTTAAGGTAGCTCTTATATATGCAAGTATGTGAGTAAACATTGTGTCATGAATGCTTGTAAGATTAATTGCAAATTGGATAGAAATCATGGATTAAAAATGTGAAAACAATTTTTGAACATGATTATGATCTTGCATAATTTTATTTGTGTAGTCTGTCAAAAGAACTATCTCTGACATGGCTTTGGAGCGTATGTCTGGTTTTCTTGGATCATTCTCAACAACAAAGGAAGATGGTGGAGGTAATGAATATAATCTGTATGCTGTACTTATTTTGGTGTTCTTTTGAACAATTTGTTATGATAATGTTGGCTTGATATTTTTAGGGACGTCAAGTAAGCAAAGAAGTGGTTCATCTGCCCGATCTAGGTATATTTTACTAGTCAACATGATCTAATCACAAAATTACCCTCTTGGTAGTTGATAAATGAGTTATACTAAAAACTTTGCAGGAGTAAAAAAATCACTACTTTACCTTTGAAGACTCCATGTAAGGCCTCTGTATCTTCTGATGCTAAGAATGCCTCAGTTTCTTCTGATACAAATTTAGGTTGGTTTTTTCGTTTCTCATTACTTTCATTAATAATTTTTAGTTCAACAGTTTTAGAAATTAAAGATATTGTTTTAGAGAATGTGTTCATATGTTACTGAGCTTTCGAATTATGTTTACTCTTCTTAGCTTCTCCCAAGAGTGTGAGCAACTATCCTTTTGATGAGAAAGTTTTTTTGCAAGAACTCTACAAGGTAAAACATAATTGCCACTCATTGTTTATAATGCTCACTCATCGCTTATAGTGTCTCTCAATGTAGCATTTAACTTAAATTACTTTTCAGGTTTTAGTCTCTTTCTCTGAAACCAATGGCATCATTCTCTATATAAAGGATGTAAAGAGGTTTCTAAAATCACCACGAACATATGAATTGTTCGATAAATTGTTGAAGAGACTATCAGGGTCCACATTAGTTCTTGGGTCCCGGATTTCGGAAAGTGGAAGAGTGAATGAGAAGCTCAGTTGCTTATTTCCTTACGATATTGTAATTAAACCACCTGAAGACAAGTCTCATCTCAAACACTGGAATGAACAATTAGAAGACCAAAAGAAGAAAATCCAGATTCAAGATAATAAAAATCATATTGCTGAGGTGCTAGAAGCACACGAACTTGAATGTAATGAGTTAGATTCAATTTGTCAAGCAGACAGAAAGTTAATTAGTACTTATATACAAGAAATTGTGGTATCTGCAATTTCTCATCATCTGAAGAGTCATAAAGATCCAGAATATCGAAATGGAAAGCTTGTCATATCATCTGCTAGGTAAATATAGTTATGATTTATGAAATTGCAATTAAAGAACCATTTGAAATGATTTCTAATTACTTGTATTACGATTTTCACAGTTTGTCATATGGATTGAAGATCTTGCAAGAGGATACTCAAAAGCTGAAGACCAAGGCTGACGTATCAAAGGTAGGATAGTTCTGATATTGCATTATTTCTAGTCCTGAATTTCCAAACACCCAGTAGCATAACTTCAAAAGTGGCATAAACCACTTACTGATTTTCCCAAAATTTCTAACTCCAAATTTCATGTTTCACACATTTTATCACCAGGAATTACCCGACAATGAATACGAAAGACGCATAAGACAAGAGGTCATTCCCGCCAATAAGATCACTGTAACATTTGGAGATATCGGAGCATTGAATGAAATTAAAGAATCCCTACAAGAACTAGTAATGCTTCCTCTTAAAAGACCAGATCTCTTCAATGGTGGACTTCTTAAACCATGTCGTGGTGTATTACTATTTGGCCCTCCAGGCACCGGTAAAACAATGCTAGCAAAGGCAATAGCAAAAGAAGCTGGTGCAAGCTTTATAAATATATCAGCATCAACTATAACATCAATGTGGCATGGTGAAGATGAGAAGAATGTGCGCGCTGTATTCTCACTTGCAGCTAAAGTTTCTCCAACTATAATATTTCTTGACGAAGTTGATAGCATGCTTGGGCAAAGAACAAGAGGAGAGCATCTTTCAAGGAAGCTTAAAAACGAGTTTATGACTCATTGGGATGGATTGTTAACTAAACCTGGTGAGCGGATTCTTGTTCTTGCGGCTACGAATAGACCGTTTGATCTTGATGAAGCTATCATTAGGCGGTTTGAACGAAGGTATACTTTTTCTGTTTTTATTTGTGTGCTCCTTTCGAAAGCTTAGCATACAATTAGGTTAGATGGAAATGACACCTTTTACTCATTTACTTATGAATGGGTTGATCTGATCTCTAAGTTCTGTTATATCTCTGCTGCCTCAAATGGATAAATATAGGAATAGCTTAAAGGAAATGGGTAAAATGAGTTAAACTGGTCTGAAACTTTACTTTTAATGCATATAACCTCATAAACATTTTATAAAAAAAAATACAGATTAATGTTCACATGTAGTCTTTGGACAAAAAGTGTTTTAAGTCAACACAACCCATTACTCAACCTGCCTGTTTTGCCAGTCAGCTCCAAACATATGATAATAAAGCAGTTCAACTTAACACGGGTTGATTCAGCATGGGTTGACCCGCAAACAGCTTCTTCGTCCTTTTCTTTTTGGAAATTCTTAAAAAACAATATTAAATTAAATCTTGGGTTAAAACCATTTAACGGGTTGTTTTTATCAAAAATAGACTTCGGGCAACTTTCTACCGTTTCCCTTTTACCCCAAATTGACCCATTCATAAGTTAATGGGTCAAAACTACTCGTACTTTTCACATGTGCTTTTCACAAAGTAATTTGAGAAACAAAAACACTGCGTAGAACCAATAAATATATTTTTGCATGTACAGAATCATGGTGGGTTTACCATCTGTCGAGAGCAGAGAATCAATCTTGAAAACACTACTGGCAAAAGAAAAGGTAGAGAATTTGGAGTTTAAGGAGCTGGCAGTGATGACAGAAGGATACAGCGGAAGTGATCTGAAGGTAAGTTTATTTATGTTTAAACTCAATATAGTTACAAATATAAAGTGGCTCAAAATGTTGACATTTACTACTGGAACAGAACCTGTGTGTAACAGCAGCTTATCGACCTGTGAGAGAGTTATTGCAGCAGGAGAAACAAAAAGCTATCGTAAGTCTTTGACATAAATTTCATTTTCGACTTTGATGTACAACCAAGTTATATTCAACTGTTTATTTATGATATAAAAGGACAAGATGAAAAATGAGGATACCCAAGCTTCGGACAAGAAGAAAAGTGAGGAAACACAAACTTCAGACAAGAAGAAAAGTGAGGAAACACAAACTTCGGACAAGAAGAAAAGTGAGGAAACACAAACTTCAGACAAGAAGAAAATTGAGGAAACGCAAGCTACGGGAGGCACCAAAGACACTAAAGAAGAAAGCAAAAATGTTATTAAACTGAGACATCTAAACATGGAAGATATGAGGCAGGCAAAGAATCAAGTAATATAGCTTAATCCTTGTTTTAGTCTGTTTATATAAACGGTTCGACTATCAACCTGATATCTAACGATTTTGGGAATTGTTCACAGGTCTCAGCTAGTTTAGATGAGGGCTCTGTGGGATCTATAATGAGTGAGCTGAAAAAGTGGAACGATAAGTACGGTGAAGGAGGGTCAAGAAAGAAAGAGCAACTAACTTACTTCCTTTAAATCCTAATAAAAATTTGATGTTGATTTGACATGTTGAAATTTGAAATGTAAAAGGTGTCACAAGATGGTACTGCATCTAGACATGTATGACATGGGAATATGGGATTCACTAATGACATTGGAGCATGGTTGCTATTATAATTGAATCTTTTTTACTTTCGTTATACTATTGGAGTTGTATTATTGAACTAAGATAATATTCAAAAATCAGTTTGGTTTATAATGTATTAATCTCAAAGTCCAATTGTCAGTGCAACACAAGACTTAGATTGGAATCTGAGAATAGATTTGTAACCAGCCCTTGTACAATGTATTGGTTTGTACACGACAACAACGGACAAATATTTTTCCAAACTAGTGTACAAAGAATAAAATGTACACGCTTAAGTTTTGTAGGACGTGTTTCGGTTTTATTTATTTTCTTTTGCATGTTTTCAAATATTCTGAATCTTTTCAAGACCAGGAAACCAAATGCAGAAAAGGGTATGTATATTTTATTGCAAACTTTGTATTAGTCCTCAGGCTTACTCCTACTAGAGATCAACATGTGATATTGTTAAACTTAACCTAACAATTTAATAAAATGGTATTAATTCAACATAAATAACATCTTTCATGTTCAAGTGGTCAACAATGCAAATTTAAAATTGTAACCAAATATGCTCATGTATTATGTCTATTAGTCAGAGAGGTCTATTGAGCGAGTTAGAAAGCTCAACTAACGCTGAGATGAGAGAGGACTAGAACCAGTGGTTTCAACCACACATGACACATCAAACAGCTTTTTCACATGGCTAACTTATTTCCAAGGGTCTCTATCATTTATAAGGAGTGGCATTTAAGGTTTCCTGGTTTAAAAATAAAAACTAAAAGAGCACTTCAATCAGGCTCGATAAAAGCTTGACTCGATCGAGTCAAGCACAAGTTCGAGCTCAAGCTTGGCTTGTTTGCAACAATGTCAGCAGCTGTCATACAAAAATGTAGAATGTATAAGAATTTATAAAGCACAACACTACAAATTCTCGTATACAAGATAAGACATGGGACTTTTTTTTTTTTTTTTTTTTTTTTTTTTTTTTTTTTTAGCTAAGACATGGAACTTGAACACGTAGTTTTCTAAAACTGAATATATGTTAGGCAAACAAGCAGAAATCAGTCATCATGTACTACGCCATGTTAGAAAATGCGTAATGAGATTGTACAACAGCATATTATAAAAGGAATTGATTTGCACACTCAAGTTTTTTATTGATACACTCTAAATTATGCATTACTTAGTTGTACAGTATTTACAATGTGCTTTATATAGTTGTACTGTTAGTGTCCCAATCAAAGTTAGGAGTGTGCAAATCATCTCCATATTATAAAACCCATACTGTGACAGTATCATTAACTTATGCACAAAGGCACGATCTAAAAAAACAATGTTAACCCACATTACAACACAGTAAAATCAGCCGTACAAAGCAGCTAGACAGAAGCTAATTCAGAAAAATAAAACACATGGGCACCTCTACCAATGGAATTCCCAAAATGCACAGAATCCCCATTGGTAATTCAGTAAGCTACGTATACAGTTTTTAAGCAAATGCAGTTTTGCTTGGGTGTCTACCAATATTAGGATGGAGGGTGTGGGTTGCCTCCTTTTCCTCCCCACATCAGCGCGAAGTAAGCAATTTTTCTCACCTCAACTCTTTCCTTCAACTTTCTCTCAAAACCTTTGCAACACTTTCTCAAACTTTACTCTTCTATTATTTAAAATATTAATTAATTTAAAGACAAAAATACACCGTTGGTCTCTGAACCTTCCACAAAACATCACAATGCACCCTAAGTTTTAAAAAACGTCGCCATGCGTCCAAACCTTGTGTTTTTTAGGCCGATTGCGTCCCTTGACCAGTTTGGGCTCGGTCAACGCACGTTTTTTTGTTATAATATGAGGGGCATAATAGTCCAATCACGTTATAACCAATCCTCCAAACCTGAGTTAACCCAACAGTTAACGTTAAGGACGATTCATGAAGTTTACTTTGCAACTTGAGGTTACCTTCTCTGATACGCTAGCTCATTTTGCGCGCGAATCAATAAACCCACCCACCAAAACCCTTATGCCCACCATAATTACACAGACCTATTGAAAAACCAGATCCAAACTAAAAAAACCTCATTTACTGAAAATCCAAAACGAAATCTAAGCCTTCATTTTCCATAACTCACTAAATCAAAACTAATTCCAACAATACCATGTATTTTGGAGGGAATGTTATCAATTATATGCCGGATGTAACGCCCGACTCTAAATTTATATTTTAACATTGAATACGCCGTATAGGTTCTGTTCTATATGCCGTATTGATCTGTACTTGTGAAAATTACTAAACTAAAAATCTGAATAAAACACATCATAATTATATAATACATAAACATGGTACTTAAATTATGATAGCGGAAGCGTAAAACTACGAGTGCGGGTGTTAACCCAAACACCCCTATTTTGACCCATTTTCAAATACATGTTATATATATTTACACATTAATATCAAAACATGACTTATATGATTCTGACACTTAATCATAAAGTTTTGGGGCGTTAACAAGCTGAATAACAAAGTATGGTTGAGATGCTCGTCACCTATATACACGAGCATTGCCGATCTCCTAACTCATCTTCTTAATCTACATGCCCCAGCGTCCTTAAGACTTAACCTGCAAAACATGAAAACTGAGAACGGTAAGTCCTGATGACTTAGTGAGTACACGGGTCTGAGTATATCTAAATCTGAATTTAAAACATGATAGTTCTAGCTATATCTAAATTAACACTTGCAATTCTAAACATAAACGTATTTCAAATGCTATAAATGGTATGACTAATAGTCGTCTTACTACTTGTACATGAGTCTGAGACTTATTCTGAATTCTTAATCATACATGATATCTGAGCACGTGCATTCTGACTAGATGATGCTTAGTCGTCATGCTATGAGTGAGAACCTCCCTAGCCAACGAGTACTCTTCTAACGGCTTCTAAATTTATTATCCGTGCTTTTCTGATTTGGGTCGTCCACGTAGGACGTAAGTGCTTTTCAAGCATGGGTCATCCACATAGGACGCTTGGTTATCCACTTAGGATGCTACTATAAAAGCATGTGTCATCCACTTAGGATGCTACTATGGGAGTTCTACATCGTGCACTTCTGAGGCACGCTACTTGACTTTTGGTGCGTTTCTTGGGCATTTTAAACTTGTCAAATCATGATTCTTGTGAGCATAGTATTCATGGTTTGTTTCGGCTATCTCCGAAACCTTGCACAAGTTCCGTCATTATGTTCAATCTAGTAACATGAAGCTAATGAACCGTTACTCACCTCTAGGTCTTGTTTAGCCTTCCGTAAGCTTCCCACGAGCACCTGCTCACATGATAATCATTCTAATGCTATTAGAACTTGCTAACACACTTATCTAACATGTATTGAGTCTAAACAACTTAAACATGATCACTTATGGTACTATTTAATCATATAACACACTTTTACAAAAATACTTTTAGTGCAGAATTTCCTGGGTTGCTGCTGTATTTTTCACTTTATACCAATTTAACTTCCAATTGAGCCAAAACTTAAAGAATAACAATTAAAGTAGACTCAGAGGGATACAACTTTCGTTTAGACCTCAACTTAATCCAACAAACGGTTTGGTTTCCACAGCCCTACGAAGTCTGCGCAAAAGTCAATTCAGTAAGCTGATCTAAACTTGTAACATGTCCAAAACGACCCAAAACTCATGATAAGCTATTCTACTTATTACCAAACTTAATTTACAGCTTATATAACATGTCAATATCATTTTTCATCAGGCCCATAGGCTATCTTGCTAATTTAAGCACTTAATAAGCTTGTACCAAACACTCCTTATCTTGACATACTTAATCATCAACAACAACTAGCATCATGAATCTTTCTATATCATTAACCATAACTTGGGTACATGATTACTAACATATTTACATCATAACAATAATACTTCTAACATCAATTTCATCATAATTGATCATAATTTAAAACTAGGTTTTCATAAGTCTTCAATTAAACATACTCTTATAATTTCATATAAACATAATCTTAAACATGAACTTACCCTTAATGGAATAGAGTTATGAGAACTTGAATATCTCTAAATCATAAAGAACATCAACCTTAATCATGAAGAACACTAAACCCTTGCACTTGAATTCAGAAACCTTGTATAAATCTTGATAAATGAAAGAACTAATAATATTTTTCTTCCTTTTTGTTCTTGTGAAGCCACGTTCCATCAATACACATACATACTTGTTTTATTTTGACTAAATTATGAGATTACTTCATCATAAGGAAATCAATATAAGACTTATCAAGTAGGTTTCTTAGTTTGGCAAGTGTAGTCCCTGTTGTTAAATATTTTGCACCATTAGTCCTAATTTCTATAAAATACCAACATAAAGACTTTTCTACTTTTCTAATAGCATATGTAATTCTATTTTTGAAACTTATAAAAATCGGGGTGTTACACCGGACTATATTAGCAACATACCGGATAACATAATCACTAACATTTTGAACCTCTTGTCACTAAAAGAGGTGGTGACGACATCCATTTTAGCGAAAAACTGGAGATTTAAGTGGACGTTACTCACTGATGTCGTAGTTGATGAGGATTTCTTTTATTTTTCGACAAATAAGTTTGAGGGGAGGCATGTTACTAGATTGTTGCTTCAGCTCAAAGGTCCCATAAGAAGGTTTGTCTTCTCTGTAGAGCCTAAAACTTTGTTTAGACAAGATGACCTTATTGTGAAGAAATTCATGATTGGCTTTTGTTGTTGGGTCGGCAAGGAATTGAGGAGCTCATTATACATAACTGGTATGGTGAACCAGTTATCTTGCCAACCCAAATGTACACTCGTTTGGAGTTGAAACCTCTTGAACTTCATTGGTGTACTTTGCCTAGTTTGGTATCTTTTGAAGGTTTCCCAAATCTCTGGAGCTTAGAATTGTTATCCGTCATTTTTCAGACCGGTACAATTTGGGACTTTATTGCTGGTTTCCCTTAGTTGAGTCTCTTAAAATCAATCGTACTGATACAAAAGAGATGAGACTATTGGATATTGCATAACTTGGGAATCTGAAGAAGTTGTATTTGTCATTAGGTCTTTGGAACCAGATCACCACAATAACAACTTACAATATATTTCAGCTGAGAAGTCTTCCCAAACTTGAGTCCCTTACATTGGATTTTCAGTAGTGCAAGGTAAGACCAATTTGAGTTTCACACTTCAAATTACAGATTTTTAAAGTAATGGCTACCACTAATGAAATGTAATCTATAAAAATTATTCGACCTGTTGTAGTTATTGGTAGAAGGTAGCTCATGGATGAATGTCCCTATGGCATTTGTATCCCTCAAGAATCTAAATCTATCTGGAGTCGATTTTTGGAACAATGCAATGGTAGCATTCATCATTCAAATGATTCGTGAAGCTCCAAGATTGCAAATGCTAGAAACCAGAGTAAGTGGAATGCAATATGTATCAAATACATCAAACCTAAATTGCCATGGTTGTGCGTCTCAATACTTTCTCAATTTGCAGGCTTCATTGGAAAGTGATCTACCTTTGGAAAGTTATTCATTACATTTAGGAAGCAACATAATGGGGTCCGGCCAGATCGAGAGTGTGGTGTTTCAATCTTTTCCTAGAAAGTTAGGAAGCAAGTTATTCATTACATTTAGGAAGCAACATAATGGGGTCCACCCTCTTCTATAAAATGTAGGTAAGCAACATTCGAACAGGTGATGTTGTGCATCGCAAAATCATTCCACCTTACTCCCTCAACAACACACACTAATGCTGATACTCTCCTTGCACTAACTCTCCATCTAACCCCATACACTTAACTAAGTAAATATAACGACTCCCATGATAGGATCCTCCTAACACGTAATCATGATGCAGTTCCTGTATATCAATATTAAGTTTTAAGTGTTGTCAATTTCTTACAACTACTTTCTTAGAGAAATAACAATTAATTCTTATATGGTTTTAACTTACAAACTCATCCAAAACATCTTCAGGATTGTCCAAAGCGAAAATAAGTTGATTCCCATATATACCTACTGCATTAACGATTAAGATTATCACAAATAACGTTTGAATGAAACATAAATTAGTAAATATTGTTACCTCGTATGTGTGTTGTTTGATTTTGCAAGGCTTGCAAGTTCCGATTGTTTGTGGGTGTGTAATTATATTGGATTCAATAAGATAGAATATGGATAGCTTGTTGAGGGTTGTGTTGGGTAGAGGTTCTATGTGACAATGTGTGTGGTAGATGATCGGGTTTTACTCAACTGTCAATGGTTGGGTGTGGGTTTATTGATTCCCGCGAAAACATTAGTATGTGTATCAGAGAAGATACGGTAAAGTTACATAGTTAACAATGTGTGAGTACACCGATGGTCCCTCAAGTTGTATGTCTGGTTTAGCTTAGGTTAACTAATGATTATAACGTGATTGGACTATTATGCCCCTCATATTATAACAAAAAACGTGTGTTGACCGACCCCAAACTGATCAAGGGACGCAATCGGCCTAAAAACACAAGGTTTGGACACATGGCGACGTTTTTTAAAACTTATGGTGCCTTGCGATGTTTTGTGGAAAGTTCAGGGACCAATGATGTATTTTTGTCTAATTTAAATAACACAATATATAAAATTAAATATTCATTCATTAATTTCAAATAAAACTACAACTTAATTTAAAAATTTACTTTAAAATTAAAAACCCACAAACAAAAATAATAAATTTAGTCCTCAAGATTGTATTTAGTTTTGATTTCTTCTTTTCGTTTTCTAACGTGCTCAAAATTTGTATTTTTGTTATTATTATTATTTTTTTTTTTTTTTGCTGAAACCTTCGAACTCAGTATATATATTGTGGTTGTGTTGGGTATTGACTTGGTGAATGGTAATTAAAGTTGCGGCTTGAAAATTGATTGGTGGTGAAAGGGTTTGTTGGTCACCATAATCCTACATCTATACTAAATCTAGAGAGAGTATGTGTGAACACTTCTATCCTAGAGAGAAAAACAAGAGAGAATAAATGGAAAGCATCGCAAAACATAATATTGACACACACCTCAAAACCCATGAGGTATGAAGTATTTATACCCTTACAACCAAACATTTAGAGACCTCTCAACCTATTAGATTCCCCTCGCAACTATACAAGTATTGCGAGAGTAGGAGGTCTCACAACACAAAACGTTACACAACATACCTATCTATTACATAAGTTATATAGAAGTCCCTGCACTTATGATTTACACTTTTTGTATTCTCACAATCTTCCCCTAAGGGTAGATCATGAAGGTCTTCTATTGATAAGCATCTTGTAGACTCAGCTTCGGTATCAAATGCATTTCTCTATGAATTTCGAAATACCTCGAAACATGAGTCTTTCATTAAAGTACTGAGCAACTAACCCAAGCCATACATTTTGGTCATCATCTATAATGGTGGTCAGCTTGCAGAGATCTTGATTCAACAGCTCCCTCACATTTTCTTAAACCTACCTTAGTGTTACTGGGCTGAACTTCCTTAATTCGTCCATTCTCATCAACCTCTTTTCCCTAGAGTCATTCTCGTATATAATTCCAAGGCCAAAGCTTGGATCTATAAAGCACATCCATGACTTTATCTAATGAATACCAGGGAAAGTGAGCATAGGAGGTGTGAGATTTACCTTTCTTTGAAGGCTTTCAATTCCCATTTGGAAGTTTCCACATGTACAATAATTACTTGAGACCTCATAAAGATTTCAGCGAATCTTTGATGGTCTTCATCCTTTCCTTGATCGTAGAAGTAATTGATGAGGCGAAAAATGAACCGTTTTAGGGGGTCATTTAAGCCGGAATTGAAATTTATTTGATCAAATATTGCTCTAAATCGTTCCTTTTGTGATTTTAGGTACTTTGGGAGTGAATTCTGTAAAAGGAAGTTTTTTGGACGTTTTTGGAGCATAAAAGTGAAGAAAACGGCAAAGACTTGATTTTCCATGCTGGGAACAGTACCTGACGGCATCAAGAAGGAAAATATGACGGCGTCAGGAGCAAAATGCATGACGACCCAGAGAAAACGTGACGGCGTCAGAAGTAGGGCGTCAAGAGTTATTTTGGTGACGGCTTGGAGCAGAATTACACATGACGGCGTCAGACCCAGATCTAGGCAGTTCGAGAACTTTATTGGCGGCGAGATGACGGCATCAGAAATTTCCTCTTGACGCCGTCACCTCACAAAATCTATATATACTTTTCTATTTTTCATTCATAAAAAGAGGAACTTGTGTGGAGAATACTACGGCCGAACCTAATAAACCCTAGGTCATTTGTAATAGTATCTTCAAGGGTTTTCACCCCTTGAAACCCTTCATGTTCAATTAAGATAAGTCTTATTTCAATTCATTCAATATGTCTATGTGTTGTTTGAATATATCTTATGCTTGTCTTGATTTCAACATGCTAGGCTAGATCTTTTGTGTGTTTGCTTAGATGTAATGAAACCTAGATGTTGATTATAGGTTGATCTCTTGTTTATAGTTGTAATGGATGAATGATTTCAATGTTAGGCTTAAGAAAACTGGCAGATCTCCATTGTGTTACTTGCTTGAACGTCTTAAGAAACATGAACTGATGTGTACTAGGTTTTATGGTTGTATTTAATGCATAAGCGAATTCTAGTGATCCCATGTTAGGAGCTTCTTAGCCGGCTCGACATAGGAGTGAAGTAGGAGCTTATAGAATTGGGGAAGTAAGTACGCCACCCCATGAATGGTATTAAGGAATATAACCCGTCATCCACGCAACTATAACAAGTAATTAACCTGTAAAAGATATCTGGGGAGTAGTGAAATCTAAGTGAACACAATTCTCCCACATATTGCTCACACCACTAGTTTAGATTAGTTTATTTACATTTTTGTTATTTTATTTTGATTGCATCTTTAGTTATTGGGTTAGTTGACTAGCAACTAATTCCGCCCACTCTTTCAAAACCCGAGATTTTACTTGCTTTTATAAAATATAAAAAATACAAAAATAATCATCCCAAACCTCTAGACCTAGTTTTTAGGTTTTCTAATCCTAGCGACATTATTTCTGAGTTGAACGATCAATCCCCCGGTGCTTGTCACTATACTATACTACAACGATCAGGTACACTGCCTGGTTGGGGTTGTAAGCTTCTCGAGATCCCTCGAGAGGTAAAGCCTGGTGCAATTCTTACGCATCAGCAATTTATTTCGATTGGTACATGTATTAAACGTCTTAAGGATGGAGGTGATGGTAATCGGCTTCAGCGAAGACATAATCTAATCCATTATCTATTCTAACTGTGTAGTTAAAGAAGCCGCCAGATTTGCATCGATCTGAGTAGAAATAAAGATAATGTAGAATCTGGCTAATGGTGAATACTTCATGACGAGGTATAACATTCCTATGTCTGTCAATGAAGAACTCCTATAAAGCTTCGTTCATCCCGGTTATACCCAAGTAAGCTTCAGTCTTGTAAAATTCTTGTTTAAACTCATTGTGGACGAACTTCTCATGATGAATATCTTCCTCCATCAAACATTGGACTTTTGGAAATCGATGGATACATGTCATGCCCATATATAAGGTAATGCAAATCGTAGTTTTCATACGATGTTGGTTCAGGAAATTTGAGTAGAGGGTGTGTTTGCATCGGGTCGCTTGCTATGATGGTTCTGTTGACTAGTTCATACTCATGAACATTTTTTATTCTAGCATCCATCAATATCTTTACATATTCTCCATAACTTTTACCTCCCGATGATCCTGCAGAGGTGTGAACATGTGAAGTTCATACTCCCTCACGCTTTTCAATCGTTGGTTTCTCATAATGTTAAACCTTATCTCGTGACTCACCCATTTCTGCATCTTTACTTTTCTCCCCCATTTCTGAATCAGCTCCAACCATTTCTTTTTCAGTTTTTCTACCACTAAACTCTGTTGTTGCAGCCTTGATCTGTTCTTTTGATACATTTGATAAGAGCATTCTTAGTAGTTTCCTTATTAATATTTAGTTAGTTTCCTTTATTATATTTTGTTAGTGAACAAGTTAAGTCTAGGGCATCTTTCATTATAAATAGGGTATTATGGTTGTAATTAGGGGTATGCTGAATTATATGAATGGATTAGTGATTTAATATCATTATTGGGATAACATATTCGACCTTTCCAACGTCGATTCTCTATTTATCGTTATACCTCATTATCGATTCTGGTTCGTACCAAATTGGCATCAGAGCAAGATTCGGGACCATTTTTTTTCCCCATAGGTACTGTTCATCAAGGTATTGTTCATCAAATATTAAATAAATAAATAAATAAACACACACACAAAATTTTGATGGCTAACAAGAAGATCGAGGTTCTGGAAACTGAGTTCGCACAGTTCCGTACTGAAATCAATGTTAGATTCGCTGAAATCAATGACAAGTTCGCTGCAATGCAACAAGAAAGCAAGGTAATGCAAGAAGAGACTACAAAGCGATTGGATGATGTGAGGAAGGCTTTGGCAGCTTTGACCACTAGCACAGGTAAGATCCAACCTGCATACGCTTACATGGATATTGAGGAGAATAAGGTGGTGATGCAACAACAACCGGTGAAGGTTCAGGAAGAATTGAGAGGAATGGGAAACCAATATTTTGAGCGCGCAGAAAGTATGTTCATAGAGGGTCCAATTAAACATATTGCTGAAGTTGGTGATGAAGAATATAAGATTAAGAAGGAATCTATGGCCACGGTGAGGAGGGGTGGTGGCAGAAGATTCAGGGCAAAAACTTATTTATGACTTAGGTGAGGCTAATATAATGCTTGGATCAGAGGGAAAATCGATTGAAAGTGTGTCATGTGATCACTTGCTGGAAATAATTCTGTCCAAAAATAAAACATAAAAGGTGGGTTTATGTGTGAGGTAAACTGTTATCATCCATATGGGCAAGTTGTAGTACAAAGCCGTAACATGTTCGGATGGCATGATACGAGGTTGAAGAGGCGGTGTGATCTATTTTGCTTCAATGTCTACTAAACGAAGAGAATTGGGATCCCAGAATTACTTGAGGGCAACTAACGTAACACCTTAAGGACAAGGTTTTTTGGGGCCGGAAGTATTGATAAGAACATTCTTATTAGTTTCCTTATTAATATTTAGTTAGTTTCCTTTATTATATTTTCCTAGTGAACAAGTTAAGTCTAAGGCATCTTTTATTATAATTAGGGTATTATGGTTGTAATTAGGGGTATGTTGAATTATATGAATGGATTAGTAATTTAATATCATTATTGGGAGAGCTTATTCGACCTCTCGAAAGTCAATTACTTTATCTTTGTTCTTTATTTATCATTATAGATTTTGGTTCGTATCAACATCTTGTGATCCGGAGGCTTGGTTTAGGGTGTGATGATCTTTCTTTTGTGAAACTATGAGTAATCCTGTAACCAAGGTGGATAAGTAATATCGGTATGTGTGGTCTCATAACTAGAACAAAAGTAACTTAACCCGTAACAATGTAATCCACTGAATGAAACCCTAGGTCTGATCTCATGATAATGGTAAGCCATGGATGAAACCCTAATTCCAATCTCGTGATAACGCTATCGTGTGGAAGAAACCCTAATTCCAATCTCATGATAGTGATATCCCGTGGATGAAACCCTTATCTAAATCTGTAACTGGATTGATGAAAATGCACGTGATCCTAAACCAACTTTCAAAAACTCATTTTTTTTTAATCAAAAATAACAAATCAAACCACGTTTTTGTAATTCTAAATTGATGGGAACTTAAGTTTTATCACTATGAAACTTTAACAACTAAAAGTTTGGAATTTGAACCACTAGAAATGATTAAACCAAATTTTATTTTATTTTTATGAAAATGAGTTTTTCTCCTAAAAAATAGGGAAAAAAAAAAGAAAAGCGATATAAGCTAAAACCTACACTATAATCTCTTAATCTATCATATTAAGCTCTTAATACTAAATGTTGTCCCTTAATCTATGCTTATCTAGAATTAGAAAGAGAGGTGAACATTTAGAAGGTAGAAAGAAGAGGGTAATCTCGTTATATTGCATAAAGTGTCACACCCTCACATTGTGTGAGGGTTTGGGTATTTATACCTGTACATAAAGGTGATCTCGTGACTACACACTAAGTCATAAGAGTCATGAGATACCAAACATATAACTAAACCACATACGTAAATGTACTATAACTATTACATAAAGACCAATAAGATCATATAAGGATGACGTACACTTTTCGTGCTCTAACATTGACACCTAATATACTTAAACCTAAAAGAAGTCGAAAAGAACGTATTCAACCCCCCTCCCCGATGCATACGGTTCTACATAAACTATGAATCTTGTAGCAAATGAAGCTGACCAACCCTTTAACGTTTGACAATAGTAACGACTTGGTAACTAATAAAAGAAACAATCTCGTAACTCACATCTCATTATCTTATTATCCTACCCCGTTAATTGACTATAATTTCCTTAACTTGATGAAAGAAAACAATCTCGTGATGGCTTAAATAAAATCAATCTCGTAACAAGGTAATGATGTGAATAATCTCGTGAGTTGTTGATCTCATAACTACTAAGCTAAGAACTAATCTTGTAACAAAGCAATCTCGCAGGAGAAACCCTAGTTTGAGGACTGATCTCGTGAGAGAAGCCCTAACCAAAAGTAACGAGAACTTCAACATAAATGTAACGAAATCTGCAAAGTTTTTCACGGGGTCCAAAATCAACTTTCTTAAAACGAACGTAAATCAATCAAAACATGAATTTGCAATCCTAAACCGATAGAAACTTAAGGTTTATCATTTAACAACAAAAAGTTTTGGATTTGAACTACTAGAAATGACATCAAAATTTTTGCCGAAAGCGTGTTTCAAACCGAAAAAAAGGGTGCATCAATTTGTCTTTGTTTAAGGATATGGAAATGCTTTGTTTTGTCTTTTAATAATTATTGTCTTTTAAAAATTATTGCCATTAACGGGCTTAATTTGACTACCATTTCGGTGTCGACTTTTAAGGTCAAAACTTTTCGCTTATTTAAATCCAAAACAGTGTCTTCCAGATCTCCCTCGAAAGTTAACAATGAAAGTTCTTAATATTTTCCACCAATTTACACTCGACTCATCCTTTTTTGCGCGCGTAAGGGGTATTATTGTCATCTAAATAAACCATTTGTTATTGTTTTCCTAAAGTAGTTAAGTAATATAGTATCTTGACTTTTATTTCATTTCATTTTTTCTATATATAGTTATATGCAAACCCATGAAGAAGCACACTCCATATTTAAGTTAATGCAAGAGTTTTCTGTTTAATTTGTTTTAACTCTCTTTTCTCTTATATCATAGTCCTAATAAACGTCTCTTTCACAAAAAAAACAAGTGTTTGATCCTGTTAAAACATTAACTTGGATCAAGTATAAGATTAAAGTGATGGAACAGAATCATGTTTTATTGTCAGCATTGGGTGTTGGTGTAGGTGTTGGTGTTGGTGTTGGTGTAGCACTAAGTATAAATAAATGGTATAGTGGGGATGATGAGGGGAAGAGTGGCGCCACGGCTGCGCAAATTCAGCATGAGCTTCGCCAGCTTATCGTTGATGGAAAAGACGAAAAAATTACGTTTAAGGATTTTCCTCACCATCTCAGGTTAAAACTTAAACCTTGTGTTTATAAGTTTCATACTATATTTTTAAGTTGTGTTTGTTGATTCTGCAAAAGTATCGTTTGATGCAAATAATCACTCTTATAAGTTTTAAGGTTTGCCAAAAACATTGTGCTTTTACTCCAAACATAATCCTAAACACCCTCTAAGTATCAAAGAATAAGTATGTTTTATGTTTAGTGATTTAAAATTACATACTACCGAGTACATTGAAATGACAAATTTTGAGGCCTTTTGAGAACAGTTAAGTCAAATGTTTTATGTTGTGTCTTTTATGTATGGTTATTGTAAGAGTTCATATATAGTACAGTTTGGGATTTTGCACCAAATTTCGCAAACTCTTTTTAAACTTGAAATGTGGTTGTTTGATTAAATTTCCAGGCTCGTTTTGTTCGTAATATTACTGGTTATATGTTTATTATTAAAAAAATTGCTAAATATCTATGGTTTTTTGTAAAAGAAGTATATTCAAAATTTCATTTTTTTTTTAATAAAAGCGCAAGTATGTCAAAAGTATATTAATATTAGATATATATTTTTTAATGTGGAGACGTCTCTACGGTGTAAATCATTAGATATTTATTATATATTTGGTAAATAAATGTTGCTAGGTGGGATTTTGCACCAAATTTCACAAACTCTTTTTAAACTCGATATGTCATTGTTCGATTAAATTTCCAGGCTCGTTTTGTTCATAATATTGCGGCATGTTTCGTTATATTTTTATTATTAAAAAATGATATCTATGTTTTTTTTGTAAAAGAAGTATATTCAAAATTTCAACTTTTTTTAATAAAAGCCCGAGTATGTCAAAAATATTAATATTAGATATATATATTTTTTAATGCGGAGGCGTTTCTACGGTGTAAATCGTTAGATATTTATTGTATATTTGGTAATAAAAGTTGCTATATAACCAAAAGAATTCTATATAAACTTTTATAGACCTGCATATCTTTGGCCTTTATAGTTTTAAAAAGGTTTAGGATAATTTTTAAAGTTATTTGATATGTTAAGGGTGTATTTTTAAATTTCTTTTTATTTAAAAACTATACATATATTAAACTTTAACTTTTTTTATAAAACCGTGTACGTTAAAAGCATATCAATATTGGGCTTGTTTTGTTTGTTATCAAAAGACCTTCTTACTTGTATTTTTTTTGTTCAAGAAATCGCGAGATATCTATTAGATACTTGATAAATAAAGTTTGTTGTATAAAAAATAGTAAATAGTAAAAAGTTCAGGGTGTTATTTGTAAATACTTTTTTTTAACTTGGTTTTGGGTAAGCAGGTTGAATTTTTCAGCCTTTTTTTTTATTTTTTTATTCAGAATGCCGGGTCTTCGCGAGACTTGGTAAGAAAATATAGAATATGATGCTCTATAGACAATAGCAAGCCAATATTATACATTAAAATTTGGTCATTGCAAGTCTAAAAGCACCTTCTGACGTGGGTGTTTGTCTAACCTTATCATGTGAGCTTGAGCTTATGTTTAATATGTAGATTGTGGCTCATGATGATTAAGCTTATAAGCTCATGTTAAGTGTATGTTTGGCACATGAGATTATGAAGAGATTATGCTTATTTTTTTTAAAAAATAAGCTACTTAAAACAATAATATTCGTTTGGCAGACGAACTTATAAGAGATTAAAAAAAAAAAAAAAAATCTTTCTTAATATCTGAAAATCAAAAGTTATTTCATGTAGATTATAAACATAATCTCTTTTTATAATCTTTTTAAGCACCAGCACCAGCAACAGCACAATCTATTTTTGCCAAACATACCTTAAGTATTTGGACAAGCTTATTATTAAAAAGGGGAAGGTATTTTTTTTTATTTTTTTTTTAAGAACTAATGAATCCCCCTAATATTAATTTATAAGCCTATCCAAACACTCAAATCAACTTATTTAAGTTACATAATCTAATAAGGTTCTTTATAAGCTAAAATCCTAGAACCAATACCCCCGTAGTTACACAAACTGATCAAAGTTGTTGGTTTGCATTTTTGAGCACCAAACTAAACATTCCACTTTCATTTTCTCTTGAAACCAATGTCAGTGAACGAACAAAACTGTTATTGACGAATGCCGCTTATGTTCATTTGAAACATTTGGATGTTTCTAAGCATATCCAAGATCTTTCACCAGCAAGTAGATCCATATTACTCTCAGGACCTGCTGGTAAGTTTTTTATTTCCTACATTCAAAGTGTACAACTCTTTTGCAGTCGGATTTGATTTACTGTCCTTTATATTTAGAGTTCTATCACCAAAAGCTTGCCAAGGCTCTGTCACACGAGTTTGAAACCAAGCTGCTCATGTTAGACATTGTTGAGTTTTCTGCAAAGGTGATTCTCAGACAAATAACCTTGTTTTTATTAATTCAAAATGTAGTATTTTGTACTAATGTGTGGTATCTATTATATACAGATACAAAACAAGTATGGTGCATTTAAGAAAAAGTCGGACTCGGTAAGTATAACATATTTTCTCCATTATATATGCAAGTATGTGAGTAAACATTGTGTCATGAATGCTTGTAAGATTTAATTGCAAATTGGATATAAGTCATGGATTAACATTGTGAAAACTATTTTTGAACATGATAATGATCTTGCATAAATTTTATTTGTGTAGTCTGTCAAAAGATCTATCCCTGACATGGCTTTGCAAGAACCATACAAGGGTGTGAGCAACTATCCTTTTGATGAGACAGTTTTATTGCAAGAACTCTACAAGGTAAACCATACTTGCCACTCATTGTTTATAATGTCCACTCATGGCTTATAATGTCGCTCAATGTAGCATTTAAATTAAATTACTTTTCAGGTTTTAGTCTCTTTCTCTGAAACCAGTGGCATCATTCTCTATATAAAGGATATAAAGAGGTTTCTAAACTCACCACGAACATATGAATGGTTCAATGAATTGTTGAAGATACTAGATGGGTCCACATTAGTTCTTGGGTCCCGGATTTCGGAAAGTGGAAAAGTGAGTGAAGAGCTCAGTCGCTTATTTCCTTACAATATTGTAATTAAACCACCTGAAGACATGCCTCAACTCAAACACTGGAACGAACAAGTAGAAGAGCAAAAGAAGAAATTCCAGATTCAAGATAATAAAAATCATATTGCTGAGGTGTTAGAAGCACATGAACTTGAATGTAATGATTTAGGTTCAATCTGTCAAGCAGACACAAAGTTAATTAGTACTTATATACAAGAAATTGTGGTATCTGCAATTTCTCATCATCTGATGAGTCATAAAGATCCAGAATATCGAAATGGAAAGCTTGTCATATCATCAGCTAGGTAAATATTGTTATGAAATTGCCATTAAAGAAGAACCATTTGAAATAATTTCTAATTACTTGTATTATGATTTTCACAGTTTGTCATATGGATTGAAGATCTTGCAAGAGGATACTCAAAAACTGAAGGTTCTGAAATTGCATTATTTCTAGTGCTGAATTTCCAAACACCCTATAGCATAACTTCAAAAGTGGCATAAACCACTAACTGATATTCCCAAAATTTCTAACTCCAAATTTTATGTTTCACACACTTTTGATCACCAGGAATTACCCGACAATGAATATGAAGAACACATAAGCCAAGAGGTCATTCCCGCCAAAGAGATCACTGTAACATTTGAAGATATAGGAGCATTGAATGAAATTAAAGAAACCCTACAAGAACTAGTAATGCTTCCTCTTAAAAGACCAGATCTCTTCAATGGTGGACTCCTTAAACCATGTCGTGGTGTATTACTATTTGGCCCTCCTGGCACCGGTAAAACAATGCTAGCAAAGGCAATAGCAAAAGAATCTGGTGCAAGCTTTATAAATATTTCAGCGTCAACTATAACATCAATGTGGCATGGTGAAGATGAGAAGAATGTGCGTGCTGTATTCTCACTTGCGGCTAAAGTTTCTCCAACTATAATATTTCTTGACGAAGTTGATAGCATGTTTGGGCAAAGAACAAGAGGAGAACATCTTTCGACGAAACTTAAAAACGAGTTTATGACTCATTGGGATGGATTTTTGACTAAACCTGGTGAACAGATTCTTGTTCTTGCGGCTACGAATAGACCGTTTGATCTTGATGAAGCTATTATTAGGCGGTTTGAACGAAGGTATACTTTTTTTTCTTTTTTATTTGTGCACTCCTTTTGAAAGCTTAGCATACAATGAGGTTAGACAGAATTGATAACTTTTACTCATTACTTATGAATGGGTTGATCTGATCTCAAGTTATGTTATATCTCTGCTGCCTCAAACGGATAGATGTAGAAATAGCTTAAGGGAAATGGGTTTAAATGGTTTGAAACTTTACTTTTAATGCATATAACCTCATAAACATGTTATAATAGAAAATACAGATTAATGTTCAGATATAGTCTTTGTAATCAGCACACAAATCACTTTGCAATTAAGGTATTTGAACAAAAAGTGTTTTAAAGTGAACCTACCACGACCCACTACTCAACCTGCCTGTTTTGCCAGTCCGGTCTAAACATAAGAGAGTAAAGCGGTTCATTTTAACATGGGCTGATACAGTATGGGTGGACCCGCAAAACATATTTTTCGTCCTTTTCCCTTTGGAAATTCTTAGAAAACAATATTTAATTAAATCTCGGGTTAAAACCATTTAACAGGTTAATTGTATCAAAAATAGACTTTGGGCAACTATCAACCGCTACCCTTTTAGCCCAAATTGACCCATATTGGGTCAAAACCTATTAAATATGATACTTTTCACATATATTCTTTTATTAATTTTAAGTTCTGGACTTGCTCAAAAGAAAATAAATAAATAAATAAAATTAAAAATTAAAAATAAAAATAAAAATAAATAAATAGATCTGGACTTTACAATTCCATGTACAGAATCATGGTGGGTTTACCATCTGTCGAGAGCAGAGAATCAATCTTGAAAACACTACTGGCAAAAGAAAAGGTAGAGAATTTGGATTTTAAGGAGCTCGCAGTAATGACAGAAGGATATAGCGGAAGTGATCTGAAGGTCAGTTTATTTATGTTTAAATTTAATATAATTACAAGTATAAAAAAAAGTGGCTTAAAATGTTTATATTTACTACTGGAACAGAACCTGTGTGTAACAGCAGCTTATCGACCCGTGAGAGAGTTATTGCAGCAGGAGAAACAAAAAGCTATCGTAAGTCTTTGACATAAATTTCATTTTTAACTTTGATGTACAACTAAGTTATATTCATCTGTTTATTTATGATATAAAAGGACAAGATGAAAAATGAGGATACCCAAGCTTCGAACACGAAGAAAAGTGAGGAAACACAAACTTCAGACAAGAAGAAAAGTGGGGAAACACAAGCTAAGGGAGACGCCAACGACACTAAAGAAGAAAGCAAAGATGTTATTAAACTGAGACATCTAAACATGGAAGATATGAGGCAGGCAAAGAATCAAGTAATATAGCTTGATACTTATTTTAGTCTATTTATATAAACGGTTTGACTATCAACCAAATATCTAACGATTTTGGGAATTGTTCACAGGTTGCAGCTAGTTTAGATGAGGGCTCTTTGGGATCTATAATGAGTGAGCTGAAAGAGTGGAACGATAAGTACGGTGAAGGAGGTTCAAGAAAGAAAGAGCAACTAACTTACTTCCTTTAAATCCTAATCAAAGAATGGAATTAAAAAATATAATGCTCAATATGATGGATATGACACGTTGAAATTTGAAATGTAAAACAATGTCACAAGAATGGTACTGCATCTAGACATGTATGACATGGGATTCACTAATGACATTGGAGTATGGTTGCTATTATAATTGAATCTTTTTTTACGCTCTTTTCAAGGGCACTATTCAAAATAAGCATTCTTTCGCATTGTGGTATTAATTCAACAATAAAAAACATCTTTCGTGTTTTTAGTGTAAACAATACAAATTTAAAACTGGTTAACCAAAATCTCGTGTAATATGTCTATTAGTCACTAAGTCAGAGATGTCATACTATTAAGCGAGTTAGAAAATTCAACTAACGTTGAGATGAGAGAGGACTAAAGCCAGTAGTTTCGACTTTCGACGACACATGACACATCAAACAGCTTTTTAACATGGCCTACTTATTTCCAAGGGTCTCTGACATTTACAAGGAGTGGCATTTAAGGTTTCCTGGTTTAAAAATAAAAACTAAGAGTACTTCAATCAGGCACATAACTTGTCCTAATGGCTAACTCGGGTCCAGTTTTAAACAATGGTCCCGACAAAAACAAAGATTTTTTACGAATAAGATGCCTATTAGGTCTAGAATGAGTCCGTTTGCCCCATATTTTGGTACGACCAACGGCAACTACCTGAATTTGACTATATAATGCATATCTTTTTAAACAAGGGCAAGATCAAAACTTATGACCTCTAGTGTACTATGAGCAAGTGCTGACACTTGAAACCTACAGAATGTAGTAATTGCCAACCCTATTCTTTAATATGAAAAAAAGGAAAAAGCCGAACCAAATTCAACAACCAAACTAATAAGTACTTGATGTTAACAATCCATATGCATTTAGCAGCATTTAGATACAAAGATGATTGCCATTATGACCTGATTTAGCCGTTTTAATAAATAAAAAAAAGGTGTAAATTAGCAATGAAAATTTAGATTCATTTGCATTGGGCAAGTACCAGAAATACAACAAAATTATATCCCCTTTCATTCATAGATTTCAAAAACTCTAACAACCGGCCAAAGCAAACACCATGCATCAGCAGTTGCAGTGTAAAGAGGACTTAAATGTAAGAAAACTTCATTGCATGATTACTAAATTTGTTTAAATTATCATGGATTCGCCCAAAGGTATCAGCGAATCAATGAATAAAAGGGTTTCTAGTTTATAAAAAAATCACAACAAACATATCAGATAGACACCGCTAGCACCTGAGACTAGTGGTGCTGCTAAATTGTCCTTACGCAAACTTGGCCTTCAATGCCCCTACGGGAACCTTGCTCAAAACCTTAGCACTGAATACTGCATATTGTTTCTTGATCTCAGCCTCTGCTTTCTCGCCAAAGGCGTCAACTTTGTCCTCATATTTGTCATAAACATAAGGCACCGTGTGCAATAGAACAAAGACTGTTGATAATAGACATAATTTCGAATATAAGAAACAGAAAGACTAGAATAAAAACGGTCCCAAATGAACAATGACTGTAAATATCTACTAATACACAAAAAAGATATGATACTTAAGGGCCTGTTTATTTTTTGCTTAATAGGCTGACTCGTAACAAATCATTATACAAACAGTTTCTACTGGTGTTTCTTTTTAACTTGTTCTAAAATGGAATCCTAGATGTGGAAGACTAGCAAAAACCCCACCTTTCACAAACAGAAATTCATTTCACAAATATATCCAACCTCTCTCTATCACCTACTGCACTTATTCACTATTATTTCACTCCATTTATCATATAAACCCTTTTAGCAGCCTAACCCTTATGTTCCTTCCCACCTTCCCACCAGAGACCATCCATCTCCGGTGACTTTCTTTCCGGCATTGCTTCCCTCCACTGTTATAGACTTCTTTTTCATAAATGGTTTGATTGTCATTAACTAATGGTGGAATCATATTAATGAACAAATAATGATGATTGTTTGATTTACTTTCGTATTTTATTCTTTATCAATTTGATTTTGTCTATACACAGATCTGGTAATTGTTGCTTGCTACTTTGTTTTGATTAAACTTGGTTGATAAAAAATAGAGATGAACTTGGTCGGATGTGGAATCTTCATATACTGTAAATGAGGATTTGAGTTTGATGACAATATTGTACTCTGTATTTGGTCGAGGGTAAAGTTGTTATTATGATAATTTTTTAAGCACAAAAGAAAACAAGATTGTATCCTATATGACATTCTCTAGTCAGATACTTTCTTCAATCAGAAACCTTTTGTAAAAAAGAAATAAAAAGAAACAGCCCCTTACTTGTGTAGAACAAGGTCAAGAAATTCCAGCAGCTTCCCAAAATTGAAAGCACCCACAAACCGGCAATCACCTGATGGGATTAGAAGATCAGATCATTAGTGGAATTGATTATTTAACCATAAAGCATAGAGGGTTGTAATGCAAAAAAATAAATGTAGGATCGGTCCATACAGCTAGAAATTTCTTCAAATCTTTTCCAGAAGCAATGCACCTAAGAACCTCAAGAGCTTTGTTCACCTCAACCCTGAGAGCATTAACCACACCGAGAACAATATCTTCTGGGAGGGCGACTTCTGGGAATTTAGGAGGAGACCTGATCGTAATAACAAAAGGTAAATTAAATGTCATGCCACTATAGACAAATATTAAAAATTAGCAGACAGTGATTAAGTATAAGCAACAATAGCTTACTTGTTGATGAAGCTGGCGGCATTTGACCACAAGAAAAGAACTGCCAAAGCTCCTATTAGAGTGTGGCATACTAGCGTGAGCAAGTGATACTCAACCAATTCAAAAAGCACCCAAATCAAAGTGGCAAAACCAAGCACACCAGCAGTAACCTTCTTGTCCTTCCATAGAAAGATATCAGCAGCTGTCATACGAAAACATAGAATGTATAAGAAATTATAAAGCACAACACCACAAAGTCTCGTATACAAGATACAACATGAGAATTGAACATGTAGTTTTCTAAAACTGAATATATGTTAGGCAAGCAAGCAGAAATCAGTAATCACGTAATACACCATGTCAGAAAACGCATAATGAGATTGTACGACAGCATATTATAACATCCATATTACAATGGCACGATCTAAAAAACAATGTTAACCCACATTTTACAACACAGTAAAATCAGCCGCACAAAGCAGCTAGGCAGAAGCTAATTCAGAAAAATAAAACACAAGAGCACCACTACCAATGAGATTCCCCAAAATGCACAGAATCCTTGTTGGTAATTCAGTAAGCTACATGTACAGTTTTTGAGCAAATACAATTTTGCAGGGGTCAGGAGCGGATCCACATTATGTTTAGGGGGGCGGTGCCCTCAATGCTTCACCAAATAATATAATTTTTTTTGTGTACAAATTTTTTTAGGAACTTTGTAGTAACGTGCACCCCACCACAAAATTAAATTGCCCCCCACCTTAAAGCCAAACAATATAAAAAACCTTATATCTCTATCTTAATCTTTGTGTGCACCACGACTTTTGTCCAAAATAAATAAATAAATAAATAAATAATCGCCCCCCGAAAATCGACGAAAGTCTAGATCCATCACATCTTTTATTCAAAAACTCCTACAAACAGTCCACAATTTACAGCTATAACTTTCGAAAACTAGATACACTTATCAATGAACTTAAGCTATACTTTCAGTCACCTAATCCAGATCTGGATCAGAGATCTGATACTAAACTAGCATAACTAAAATCAATCTAAATTTAACAAAACATTAACATTAAATCACAGATCTACTTCATCAATCCTTATATTAACAAATCGATTAAAAAAAAGGGTGAGACATACGTTTACCACCACCTAGAACCTTATGAACAGGCCTCTGACGACCAAACAACCTATAAACCTTATCCTTAACATCATCAACAACTTCAGAAGGCTTCTTCTTCTTTCCTTCATTATCGGAATCTGAAGAGGAATCTTCGTTGTGAAAAGTTTCGGTGATCTTCTCCTTAACTGAATCAACGAATGATTGCTCGTTTTCTTCGGCCATTTTTTGAATCAGTTATTACTAGATCTAACGGAGTAAAAATAGGAATAAGAAAAGGAAGTGTGTGTGGTTTTTCAAAGGGTGGTTTGAAAGTAAGTGGGTTTGTTGTAATAATAAAAGAAAATTAAAGATCTGTGTTTTAGGTTTGGAACCGAGGCTGATTTTTGAATTAGGTTCGGGACCTTGTTCACGGGAATCTCTAGTTTCAGATTCACGCCGTTAGGGTTCGGTTTTTGTGGGCTTTTAAAAGTATAGGCCCGATAAAATTTTTATTTTCTTAATTTGGACATTTGGTTATAGTTTACCGGTTAGGATCAAATAAGAAGAAAACTTAAAATAAGAATGATAAGAAGAAACCATAACCACTCATTTTAGATGCATCTATAAAAATGGATGCATCTCCCCTTAAAATTCTCCCTCCTATTTGAAATGTGTGGCTAGAAATCCTTTTTATTCTTCCTATTTTAGTTTTTCTTCTTACCGGATCCCTACCCGTTTACCATGTGATAATAGTTTATCTTTTACTCTGTCAAATACTTGTTGCAGTGACTATCAAACTATATCTTCTTTTCTCCGTCATGGTTTGTCTCATCAATGACAGATTCGGGAATTTTAAAATATGTGTGACACAAAAAATTTTTTTAGCCTGAGTTTAAATAATAAAATAAAATATAGACCATATTTTAATAAATGATATACAAGTTAACAAAGTTATCTTGATCATCTTACAACAAATTATATTTTCAGTCTTTTCTAGATAATCTCAGCAATAATCGTCCACATAAAAAACATCTCTAATTCTTGTGGAGCTCGACAATTTTAGATTTTCTGTTTACAATTTTGTGAATTGACAGACCACAAGAATGACTAAAAAATTAACCATTTGCCTAAATTAGTTTTTTTCCCCTCATCTTTCGAAACTAACATGGCTTGTTTTTTCATTGGGTCTTGTAATTTATTTCTATTGAACAATTCCAAAATATCCAGCCGAACGAGGATGTCTAGCATATAAATGAAATATAATTGACACAAACAATTTTGAAATAATTACACTTCACATGTTCAATCCATATTTGGCACGTGTCGCAGGTAGCCAAAGGCTACATCCACCCGTCTCATGTGTCTACAATTCTACACTTTCATACTTACTGAGTCAGTGGTTACCTTGATATATTTTAAGCAGACATAATAAGTGTCTCTTAAATAGCTAATAACATCGAATTAGGTAATGAAACATGACGGTATAATGGATCTCCCCCCCCCCCCTCTCTCTTTTTTTTTCGGAACACATGGTTTGCAGGAGGTATCCGTGCACCGTATGGACTGTTCTCCATAGTATAAAAATACATGAAAAATTTGTAGAAATTGCCCTCACTTGTACAAAGCAGTCGGTCATGCCCCCTTTCTTAGTTGGACACAAGGTATTATGTTTTGCTTTATCAATAATGTAAATGTCTAATGTTGAACTAAAATTAACTTGCGTTTAGTGATATCAATGAGTATATAACCAATTTAGTTGGTTTCAATGAATACAAGGTATAGGGTATGCTTGGTGAAATGTGCTAAGGCTGAGGTTGGACTGTTGGAGCTAATATTATTATAAAGATGTTTGGCGAATTAGTAATAGTTGAAGCTTATTAATGTAATTTGCATAAAAATAAATCAAATTAAATTCAGATATATTTTCAACTATTGCGTGATAATCCATTATATTTTGAAGAGTATTTAAGTAATTTCACTAACTATAATCTCCGATAAGCCCATTTTAATTGCATTGGGCTTAAGGAGGCTTGTGGTTTATAAAAGCTTTCATAAGTCGATGTGACAAATAAAGTTTAGAGTGTGCTTAGTTTGAGCCTATAGGAATGAAGAAATGAGTATGTGAATGATATATGTTGTTTGTTTCATGGTAATTTATATGGTGAAATCCATATATTGGCTATACATCAAAGAAGGCAAAGGAGGATGGTATGAATCTATCATTGTTGAGGGATCACCGCTACTCTCAAACTTATATCAATTGTGATTTCTATCATCAAACCAAACGGCCCCTTGTTTGTTGGGAAGTGATACTTACACCACTTTTTTTGATGCACACACCACAATGTTACATCATTAACGCACATATTGTGGTGTGTGCATCAAAAAAAGTGGTGTAAGTATCACTTCCCTTGTTTTATAAGGTGGCTTATTTTAAAAGTTCAAACTTCTATAAACGAGCCTCGCGTCAAACATAGGGATATCTTACTGCTTATCCTTTTAGGATAGAGATCCTCTAAAGTTCATTTGAATATGACCCATCATATTGGCCAATGAGAATAAAGATAAACAGAAAGATGACCCACTTGTATAAAAAATAAAAAAACCGTTATTTTAATTCACTCTCAAATTATTTGAAAACATAATGTTGGTATGAAATTTAAAGGATCTTTATCATATCACCTTGTAGCCAAAAGTTCTTTATAGATTCAACTTTTATCATAGAACTCATAAAGCAATCTTAGTCACTCATTTTTTTTTATCAAAATAAAAAAATAAATTTCACCCTTTTTTTAAAACTTAAATATTTCGTAAACCGTAAATCGTCAAGTTACAAAAAAAATACCATCGCGACGAGGATTAAATTATCTTTTTATAGATATGCATTGTTATATACTTTCGACGAATCATATATGATTTTTTTACGAATCATATATGATTTTTACAAATCATATATGATTCTTTCTGGGTGGAAACTAAAAAAAAAAAATCGTCGAAAGTATATAACAATGCATATTTATAGAAAGATCATTTAATTCTCGTCGTGATGGTATTTTTTTTGTAGCTTGAAGATTTACCGTTTGCAAGATATGTTGTTTTGAAAATATAAATGGGTGGATATGATTGGTTGATAGGTTCTATGGCATGTATGGGTTCTTCATGGATCTCAACTCTTGGCCTTCGATATATCCTTAAGTTTGTCTTATACGTGTGTGTGTGTGGCATCGTATATGCTATAAATTTGTCAATTGGTTTCTATTCGTGTATCTATAACTTTTTTGCACTTTTCCCCACCTTGTGCGAAGATTTTACTATTAAATTTATGACTGGCCGGAACCGAGATGTGTGTGGAACCAAAGAGTGAGGAACAATGTACTTTGGAGATAAAAACAAGAAGGAAAAAGTCGTTAACACAAAATGGTACAGCAATATATGCAGTTATGCACCATGTTTATACTCATGTGTGGCCATCAACGACCGTCCAAAATTAATTAGTGTTGTAAACCGTCTTCAGTGATTAATTAGTACGTAAAAAGATACCCTTTAGCATAAGACAGATAAATCTAGAAAATATAACAACTATATAACATAATAAAGTCAATACTAACGAGTAACGAGTGCAAAACATATTCTAAACCAAGCATATGGTATAGTACAACACATGCAAAAAGGTCATTGGTGCAAAATTGAGATTAAACAACAAGTACTTCTTATCTAAGGGAAATAAAGAGTTTTCACGACTAAACGAAAAACATGCCCACATGACGAGAGAACGGAAGTATTACCAATAAGTTGAGAAGTCTAAGTAGCACCGATGATGAATAGAGAACTTGGAGGTGAGACAGTTCATCATAGCCAAAAGGTCCTTTGTTCATGTTCGAGTCTGAATGTGTCAATCACTCAAATCGATCATCAGATAACCGGCATAGAAAACTTAATGCCTGCAAAAGTCTCCAACTTTGGGTAAGGTAAAGGAGAGAGTATATAATGAGAATTTTCGATTATGATGAGCTATTGAGCCATCATCAATTATTTTCCTTTGACGAAAAGAAACTAAAATTTGGTGGTATGTCCAACTTCATTAACAAACACTCGTCTACCACTTTATGCTTTGGTATATCCATTTTTCACAATCATAAATGAGAAATGATATGATGGTACATATTCAAAGAATATACGGAGTACTTTTGAACCAAGTTACTGAATGGCCCACTTTGATGCAGGATGACAAATGTTCAGTTGTTTACCGCTGTTTCTAAAGTTTTGCTTGAAATAAAACATTATTTCTTGGGCTTGTTTTTGTTCGTTTTATTGAAGTCTTTCTTTTTATGGATTTGAGAGTTTAAAACAATTCAAAGCCCACGAAATAAACCAAACCCAACTTAATTGATCGATTTTCATAGTCTAAACACACGTCACTTATAATCAAAGAATAAAATGATCATTTTCATACATCTAACCACATATTAAACTCAATGGAGCGAAGAGCTAGGGCTTGCAACACTAACTCGGACACATTTATTAATAAAGTTAGTTGTGTGATCCCTTCTATGGTCATGTTTGGCAACAAGCGGTAGAGAGTGTTTAAGAGCGATAAGCGACAAGCGGTAAGCGGTAGAGATTTTCAATCTTTGTTGGCAACAAAGCGGTAAGAGTTTGCATATTGTCTAACTGCTTCCAAAAAATATGCTTGATGAGGAAGCGTTCCAATCTATTCTATAGCGTTTGTTTCTTAAATTACATATAAACCCTCAATATTGTTGAATATTGATAACATAACAATTATATAAACAACTAGCATCAAATTACACACGCGGAAGCATAGGATCATATTTAACATATAAATAAATTAACCGAATAATAAATAAGAACGTACCTTTTGATTCTATCACAAACAAGAATCAATCTTCAATAAACCTTCAATCAGATGAACCATAATTGGGGTTTATAGTGGATCAATGAATAACCCCTTACTGTTTTGTTATTCAATCCAAGACAATTACTATAGTGAGTAATTGCCAGTTCTTGTACACACGAATTACTAACGAATTAATGCAATTGCTAGATCAATAAAACACTTCTGTTTTGCTTATCAAAAATCGATCAAGAACCCTAAGAGGGTGTTTGGTCGATCATTTATGAACAAGGAAAAGAAAAGAGGAAAACCAATTAGGGTTTGTATGCACAAGAGTACCAAACAAATGACTCTAAGCCTTGTATATATACTAGAGTGAACTTGGAGGACAAGTTGGAGCGGGTTAGGGTTTCCCCTCTCCATCCACGACCGGCCATAAGCCCACAAGGGGCTTTCGGATCTTTCTTGACTCCTAGTTTCACTTAAGTCCTTCTCTTTTAATATTTAACGATCGTTAGTCAATTACCGTTAAGTACTAACGTCCGTTAGTCATTATTTGTGTTTAAATAATTAAATATATAACATTTTATATATATTAATTATTGATCATTAATTCTCATTCATAATGTGTGCAATCCCGTGATCCCGGATTCGATACTAGACATATACGTATTAATATTTTGTCCACAAACTAACAACTCCCATTTGGACATCTATTAATAGTATAGTGACATTTGTTAGCGTCTAGCAACACGCCAATGTCCCTAGTTTAACTCGAGGGAGGTCTCCTGGAAAAACCTTTAATGATTCATCATTATTATCATCATTTTGTTTCTAATACCATGTTAATAAAGATATAGATCTTAGTCATTATTTATTTAACAATTATGTTTCTCATTGTTTATGATTGAGCAAAATTACCAAAACGTCTAAACGTATTCCAAATAGACTAGATAGACTTTGGGTGTGGCTACGCAAACATTTTGTCAACCCTACGAGGGGCCCAGCAGTATTAATTAGGTTCACACATACATTCTCAGGATTGATGTAGTTGAGGTGATGCAGTTGGTCTATGTAGTTTTTCATCTCCAATACATGATCACTCATAGGTTTACCTTCACCCTGCTTGCAGCTATGTAATGCATCGACTAAATCATACAACTCCACTGCATGTGGCTTTTCATAAGTCTTTTGGAGTTCTTGGAGCATATTATTTGGAAAGTAATGCTCAAACTGCTTTTGCAATTTAGGAACCATACTTCCAAGCATCAAGCACGCAACATCATTATGCCTTTTATACTCCTCCCTCCAAGCTGCTTTGACATCATCAGATTTAGTAGCAGCCAACTCATCAGGGCAAGGCTTAGTCAAGTATTCCAGCCTATCGGCCACCCTCAAGACAATCCTGCGTGACCTATGCCAGTCATTGAAATTAGGGCCAGTCAATTTCTCCCGTTCAAAATGAGCTTTGAACGCGGAACTTAGTGCAACAGTTTCGGGTTGAGCCATTTCTATAGATGGACTTAACAGGTGTTGAGAACAAATGGATTCGATCTGTTATCATCTGGTAAGATTAAGGGTCTACTCGCATGACGTATAAGTGACATTATTAATAATGTACTTACACTGTTTTTATTATGTATAAATTGATTGAAACTAAGTTAGATTCATCTTTGCTTTATATTTTTGGGTAGCGGGCAAAGCTTCTATTCATGGATCAAATCATGAGGGCGGTATTGTAATGCGAGACTTACACATGTTTTTGTTTGGCTTATCAACAATTGTTATGGCTACAAACAACTTTTCAAATGTCAACAAGATAAGAGATGGTTGTTTTGATCCAGACTACAAGGTAAGTACAGTGGTCATTATAACAGATAATGTCAAGAAAAAATATATAATTCCCCAAAATATCAACAAAGCATATATTTTTACATTTAAATGTGAGAGTATACCATCAAAATAGTTGCACAATAAGCACGTGAAAAATTCCTAAATAATAAGTACGCACAATTAAAAAATTTGCTATTATGTTTTCAGTCGGTATGAGGAGCGTTGATGGAACTGGAGAAAGATTCAATTTATTAAAATAACTCTTGCTTAGTATACTACCTTTCATGTAACTTTAACATGTAAAAAGAATTCAATAATTATATCCATACTTTTATAAAAGTCACAAATGAAATTAGCCCGTCCATTGGGACGTTAACAAAATTCACATGTAGTACGTGTATTTTTAAACAAAACTTTCAGATTTTTATAATCTTTCATGAACCAAAATTGTTCTCATTGAAAGGGGTCGGTTAGTTTTTATCAGTGGGTAACTTTGCTTAAAAGTGTTATCTAAGTCTAACCCTGTAACAAACTAAATGGTATCCTTTATGATTGTTTGCCTTATGGTTTTTCAATTGCATGTTGTTACCTGTTTTTGATCATAGCAATTGACATTGTAAGAACACAATTCCATTGCTAATATCATGTTATATCTAGGTGACTATCGCGGACAGTGAAAACTAAATTCTTATACTCATGGTGCACCTAATAACCCAAAGTGAAAAGGAGCTAAAAGGGAATATGTATATGTTATTGTCAAAGCTGATAGATGACGTTGTCATATAGAAGGAGCAGAAAATCAGATAAAAAGATGTAGATAGTTTTAAAAGGCTTTGAATTCTCTTATCTTATAAGGAAGGACATATGGGAAGCCTACAAAATAATGCATTTTTATGTTTTATAGAGTGTAATCATGTTCTCATGTATTTGGATGGTTATTAAATGTAAATATCGTTATAAAACGTACGAGTTTTTACTATTGTATACATTTATGATTCTCTTAGCTTTCATTAGTAGCTCTAATTTCTTAATGTTTGTTCCTATGTACTATTTCCTAGCTTAGCTTTAACAGTTTGCAACTTATTTACCTTTGCTTGTTCATTTGCTCAGCTTAACCTTAACTTGAAATACCCCTTGTGGGCTGTTTGGATTGGTATTGTTTTGCACCAGTGTGCATCTGAGCTTGTTTGGTATTTTTTTTATGTACTGTTTGATCATGCCTTGTTGTTTGCTGTATCTAGTTGATTTGTAGTACCTACGTTATGTTTACTTGATCTTGTCCTTGGCTCTTGCTCAATTGTGGTGCTGGTTAGTTGCTATATTTAAAAAGCTCTTTTGAACTCAATTATGGCATAAAATATTAACTGTTGAGGTTTTGAGGTTTATTCAGCTTATTTTTGAGATATTAGTCAATTTGTTTTCACAAAATTCTTTAGTTTTTCATCCAATTTTCAGGTTGCAAAAAGAAAATAAAAAAATGTTTTGTAAAAAGGGAAGCCACAGGGGTCGAACCTGGGACCTCTTTCTACACTCAGACCACACAACCAGACAACCCTTGACCATCTGCTCTATACATGTTTTGTGTTAAGCCTTAGTTAGTTTAACTTTTGTAGCAGTTTGATTTTTATTTATCCTATAATATTAACATTTCAGCTTCTATTTTTGCTTATTATCTGCTTTTTCTGTTAGCTTATTTCAGTCTTATATTTTTCTCAGCTTCTTTGGTAGTTAGAGTAGTTATAAAAAATTTCTTAGATTTATTTAACTTAATTTAGTATTTTTTTTAGCAATTAATTGGGTTTAAATATTATTTAATTCATTATAAAAAATAAAAAAAACAAAAAAATATTTTTCTTTTTCCAGAAATTTTCTTTTATTAGTAGAAACGTAGAAAAATCATTTTTGCCCCCGTAGGACTAACATAGCATTAAATTCACGTTTTATTTCGCGCACTCGCGTTTTTCTTTTATTAACTTTTACGTTTTTAAAATTAGTTTACGTTTAGGGTTCCCTAACTCCCTATTATGTTTCCTGTAGTATCTTAGGTAGTTTTAAGATTTCCTTAGCATTCCGTTGTTTATTTTCCCTCTTAGGTTGCGTTTATTTCTTTTTCATTCGTTAGTTTTTAATTCTCGTAACTTTAACGTACCATAACACCAAATAACTCTCACAATCGAACTTACAAGCATTTTAATCTCGAATCTCACATGATATTGCCCATTCACACCTCGTTGGGACACAACCCGGGTAATCACTTACCCGGTATCACATATATATATTGTATTCACGAGTTTTCGCAAGTTAAATTTTTCCTAAAGGTTAATTAGCGAATTCCACTCACGTCTACTTTGTATTTATTTTGATACACGTTTTACATGAATCAACGTGATTGAAATAATAATTAGCCAACTGCAAATACAGATAATAAAAAGGCTAATCAACTATTCCCTTTTATGTGTTCGGGTCATTAATTCTAGTGGTCTATGTCTAATGTTTTCTTTTTAGGGTCCACTATTTTAATCATCTTGTTGTTATATGTGCTCAGCTCATTGGTTGTTATGTGCGGGTAGAATGTTTGTTAATAACACATACCTTATATACTTCGTTTGTTTTGATATTAGATGGCCCCAAGTAATGCAATAGAAAAATGGGTAGACCAATCCATTATGAGTTTGTGTAATTTCTTAATAGAGTATCAAAACACCAATGGACGAAGTAAGGGATTTCCATGGATTCAACTTCAGCCAGAGTATGAAAAGATTCATTAGCAAACAAGCATTAAAAAGTAAGTTTGATATTATGAGAAAACAATATACACTTTGGAAGCAATTAACATGGAGAGACCGGTCTAGGTTGGGATGCAAGTACCAGGGAACTAAATTGTTCAACAGCATGGTGGGATATGAAATTAAGGTAATAATTTATTGTCATTAAAATTTAAAACTTAAAGTACCTCATATTTAATATTATAAAATATACAAATTTATACTTTATTTATGTAGGAAAACCCTGATGTTAGTGGTTTTAGGACAAAACCGCCATCTAAAGAATTGCAAGAAGCATGAGAACATCTATTTGGGGAATTAATTGCTTGTTGGTCCAAGGTTGTAGCACCAGGTATGGTTAAAGAGACATCAAGTGAGGTTCCTAATGTTAACCTTAAGAATGTGGCTATAGATATTAATGACAATGCCGACGCGTATGAGGTATATAATCAGTATTCTAAGCAATAAGATGCTCAGGAGAATGACTTCTATGCAAGTTTAATGAGAGACGTAGGACAAGATGTCCCAACGTCATGCCTAATTGGAATTTCTGGACAACCTAACAAGTCCACCAATATGACTATGAAACCCAAAACCGTAGAGATGAAATGAAAAGGGAAGGACTCAGCATGATCAAAATTATTTAAGGAGTACATGGCTAAACAAGAGGAAAAACAAGATCATGTTATTGAAATCTTGGAGTGTGTTGCTCTCGATGTTACTAAAGATGATCCTTATAGTGTTACTAGATGTATGGGTGTCATTAATGGCATGGTAGATGGTGCATTGATGACAAATGATAGTCCTCTATTGTACCTTGCTATGGATTTGTTTAAAGATGTTGTGAAACGAGAATTGTTTATGACTATGCGAGACAATAGTGCTAGGCTAAAATGGTTGCAACATAAGCAAGATCGAGGCACCTCGATTTATGTTTTTCAAGTGTCCAATTATTCATAATATTCACACTCTGCTTTCTTTTTTTTGATTGTTTCTGTTAATACAAATATCGCCTAAAAACGTTATTTATATTTTACGATCTTTGCTAAGTTTTGTTAACGACAAAATGTAAACTTTAGTTTCTAAGTAAAATATAATCTTAGTTTTAAAGACTTGCATAAACTAGACTTTTGCAACATTTTACATTTCATAAAACACAACATTTTTTATTTCTTAAAATAGAAATGTCACATCACATTTATGGCAAGTTTTGTCATTATACATTTTTGGAAAGAAAGTGTGTTTGACTAACTTTGTGTTTGCTTACAAGTTATGTGTTTGACTAGGGGTAATGAGATGTGACATTGTTTGGTTTGCAAGATTTATTGCAAAACCAACTGCAAGCCCGGCGGAACCCTGGGGGTACACAGGCAGAACCCATCTGAGGGTTCCGCCGTATCCGCCAGGCCTGCAGAAGGCTTTGCTATAAATACCAAGCCACAAGTTGATTTTTGGCTTATCACTCTACATCATTTTTACACATATTCATTCATTCTTTCATCTAACCCTTTAACATTTCATATGTGAAGTTTCTTTTTGTAGCAAAGAGATTCACGAGCTCATTAAAAGTAACAAGTATTCAACACAATGTTGCAAGACTTGTTAGCTTAGCATTGTGTAGACTTGTGTAGTTTACACTTCATTTGATTGTGTATTTTCAGTAGTGATCAGTTTGTATTTTAGTCCTCAAAATACAAAGTGTATCGGGAGTAGTTATACCCTTGTAAAAGAACTAACGAGAGTGGTTGTACCCTTGGTAAAGAACTCGACATCTAGCTTAGTGTCGGTAAAAGTATAAGCGACGTGTAAGGTTTTCTCCGCCGGTGAAAGGAGCTTGTTGACTAGTGAAAGAAACTCTCGAGTAGGATACTTGGGGCGCGGACGTAGGGCAAGGAAAAAGAGTCCTTGTAGCCGAACCACGATAAATACTCGTGTTGTGGTTTGATCGTTTCTTTTATTTACTTGCACACTATATATTGTGTTTGTGTATATATCTTTGATCAAACGGAAAGTTTCAAAGCTAACTAAACAAGTTAAAAAGATTTTAAACGGTAAACTATTCAACACCCCTTCTAGTTTTCCACAATTGGCATCAAGAGCTACGTTACTCAAGCTTTTAAAATATATTGTGTTTTAAAACTTGAAACGATCCATGGATTTTGAAAATTTCAAAGAAGGGAAATCTATGCAAAGACCACCACTTTTTGAAGCAAATGGTTTATATATTGGAAAAACCGTTTTGAAACTTACGTGAAATCTAAAGATATAGATTTATGGTATATAATTGTTGATGGTGATAATATAGTTACTAATATTAAAGATGATGATCAAAAGAAATTGATTGGTAAAAATAATGAAGCTAAAATGATGCTTTACAATGCTTTGCCTAAGAAAGAATACGAAAGAGTCTTTATGTGTAAAACCGCCAAAGATATTTGGCAATCTTTAATTGTCACTCATCAAGGAAACTCACAAGTTAAAGATAACAAAATTGATCTTCTTGTTCAACAATATGAACAATTTGTTATTTCCGAAGATGGGATTATTGATAATGCGTTTACTAGGTTTAACACTATTATTACTTCACTTAAAGCACTTGATGAATCTTTTTGTAGTAAGAACTTTGTCAGGAAATTTCTTAGAGCACTACATCCGAAGTGGAGAGCAAAAGTGACGGCAATTGAAGAATCCAAAGATCTTTCAAGCATGTCACTTGACGAGCTAATTGGAAACCTCAAAGTTCATGAAATGGTAATGGAAAAAGATTCGGAACTAGTTAGAGGCAAGAAAGAAAAAGTTAAGTCCATTACCTTGAAAGCTAGAGTCCAATCAAGTGATGATGAAGAATCTACTTCGGATAGTGATGATGAGGAATATTCTATGGCCGTTAGAGACTTCAAGAAGTTCTTTCGTAGAAGAAGGAAGTTTGTAAGGCAACCTAAAGATGACAAGAAAACTTTCCGAAAAGATCGTGATGATAGGAAAGGAAAGGTTGAAAGAAAATGCTATAGGTGTGCAGACACAAGTCATCTTGTAGGAGAATGTCCAAAACCACCCAAGAGCAAACCTCGACAAGCTTTTGTGGGTGGTGCTTGGAGTGACTATGAAGGAGATGACGATGAGCCAAAGAATGATGATATTGCTCTCATGGCTCACAACTCAAATGAGGTATTCTCTGACTCATCTTACTCCTCTATTGATGATGAAACTTTACAAAAAAAATATAACAAACTTTGTGAATTGAGCTTAAAAATCATAAACAAAAATAAATTCTTGAAAACTAAAAAGGAGTTTTTAGAAAATGAAATTTCTGAGTTAAAAGAAAAAGCTAAGAGATTAGAAAAGAGTAAAGGTATTGACACATCTTGCAAATCATGTGAAGAACTTAAACTAGAAGTTGAGAAACTTAAAATTACTCAAAATGATCTAATAAAACAAACCACAAAGTTTAAGAAGTTCGATAAGAGCATTTCTTGTGCGGATGAAATTATGAAACTTCAAAAGTCACCCTTTGATAAAACAGGACTAGGATTCACGAAAATAGAAACTTCAAAGGGTCAAACGAAACAAGAAAAGAATGCACAAGAAACTAACAAAACTGCTACAGCAGCCCGCGGATCAGACGGAACCCAATTCAGGGTTCCGCCAGGCCTGCTGCAGCAGTAACTCCATCCACATCGGATCGTTCAAAATTTGTTAAAGTTACGTATAAAAATGGAACAAAACCTGCTTTTAAAACCGGAGTAGGACTTAGTAAAAAGGAATTTAGAGCTAAGACTACTCAACCAAGACCTAAGACTCCAATTCCCAAACGCCCCTTTCAAAAGAGCAACTTCAACGCTCGACCAAACTACCAACATGTTTGGAACCAAAACACTCCTAGACATTACCAAACTCCAAATTACATGTCATGGAACCCTTATGTTCTATTTTCATACTTAGAACAAGTTAATGGTATGCTTAACCAAAATGGACCCATGAGAAACTGGGGACCAAATGTTTGAGTGTTTATCATAAAATAGGTGTGCCTCAAAGTTTGTTTGGAACCGGATGAATGGATTAAAGATAGAGGTTGTTCAAGGCACATGACGGGGTAACAAAAGCCTCTTCACTACTTATCACAAATGTGACGGAGGTAATGTTACGTTTGGTAGTAAAGCTAAGAGCAAAATCATCGGAAAAGGTACAATCTCTCATGACTCCCTTTTTATAGATGATGTAGCTCATGTTGATAACTTAGGTTTTAATCTCCTTAGTATTAGTCAACTTTGTCGTAATAAGTATAATGTCCTTTTTAGTGAAAACGGAAGTAAAATACTTAAAGATGGTATAACCATAGCCAAAGGTGTCTTTAAGAACAACGTATATGTCATGAAGATGGATCCAACATCTAAAGACAAACTTTGTCTTACCTCATTAGATGAATCTTCAACTTTATGGCATAGACGTTTAGGATACGCTAACATGAGACTAATCCAAAACCTCTCCTCCAAAGACTTAGTTCGAAACCTACCTAAGTTGAAATATGACCAACACTTTTGTGATGCTTGCAAAGTCAGTAAACAAGTCCATAATAGCCATAAGGCTAAAAACTTGGTTTCTACATCTAGGTGTCTAGAACTTTTGCATATGGATTTATTTGGTCCATCCGCTATACAAAGTTATGGAGGTAAATTCTACACTTTGGTCATAGTTGATGATTACTCAAGATATACTTGGACAAAATTTTTGAAAAGTAAAAATGAAGCTTTTGATAAATTTGAAATTCTAAGTGAGAAAATTCAAAATCAAGTAGGGTCTAATATTGTGTCTATTAGAACGGATCATGGTCGTGAATTTGATAATGAATTTCAATTTGGAAACTTTTGTGATATTAATGGTATTACTCATAACTTTTCGGCTCCACGTACTCCTCAATCTAATGGTGTAATAGAACGTAAAAACCGGACATTGCAAGAGATGAGTAGAACAATGCTTAATGAACAAAACATTTCACAAAAGTTTTGGTGTAATGCCGTTGACACATCAACGTACATTTTAAATCGAGTCTTAATTAGACCATTTCTGAATAAAACTCCTTATGAACTATATAAAGGTAAAAAGCCTACATTAGGATACTTTAGAGTGTTTGGGAGTAAATGTTTCATTTTTAACACCAAGGATTATCTCACCAAATTTGACCCAAAGTCTTATGAAGGTGTATTTCTTGGATATTCACAAAATACTAAAGCTTACATTGTTTTGAACAAAGAAACCTTAAGATTCGAGAAATCGTTGAACGTAACATTTGACGAGAGTCCACCTCCCTCTAAGACATCACCTTTGGTAGATGATGACTTAGTTGAAAGCCAAGCAATAGAAAGTCAAGAAATTTTAAGTGATGACAAGGAAGATGAACTATTAAACAAAGAACTTGTCAATGTCAAAGAATCTAAAAGTCATCCATTAGATGGTGTCATTGGCAACATTAACGAAAGAACACTAAGGTCAAAAGTTCAAAATGAAAGCAACTACTTTTGTTTCGTGTCAACCATTGAACCTAAAAATATTAGTGAAGCCATTAAAGACGAGTCTTGGGTAATTGCAATGTAAGAAGAGTTAAACCAATTTGTTAGGAATGATGTATGGACATTAGTTCCTTAACCAAAGAGTCAAACTATAATTGAAACAAAATGGGTATTTCGTAAAAAAATGGATGAAAATGGAATTATGTTTAGAAACAAAACTAGGCTAGTTGCACAAGGATATAACCAACAAGAAGGCATTGACTACGATGAAAATTTTGCTCCGGTTGCTAGGCTCGAGTCAATTAGAATCTTACTTGCATATGCATGTGCACACAATTTTAAACTCTTTCAAATGGACGTCAAAAGTGCATTTCTAAACGGAGTCATGTTCCCTATAGTTAGGAATTGCATCCTTACTTAGTATAAATATGTTTGCTAAACCACCCCATGACAAAAATTTTCAAAAATTTCTCACGAATAGGACAAATATTTTTTCGGCTCACACTGAGAATACAAAATCAAAACGTTATGTTTAAAACATCACTTGCATAATGTCTCTTGAATGCTAAAGGGAATACATAACCAATATGTATTTTCGGGTACATTCAAACGAAGCTACATTGAACTAGGAGCGTGTGACATTTCAAAATTTTCATGTCATTAATCTTAATATTATTTAACTGTTCTATTTTTAAATAATTAACTTTGTCGAAAGTTATCCGCGTTTCGTCATAACACGTTCAATTAATTCAACCGCGACTAGACTACGTCCATTCTACAATTTTTATGCATCATTGTTTCCTTAAAATCCTATTTTAAAAGTCACTTTTTAATTTTTCCATTTTTACGTAAACCTTGCACCTTTCACGTTTTGTGCTATTTAAATTTATGTTTTAAAGTTTTAACAACGTGAACCAACCCTAGACTATGCTAATTTGACATATTTTAAGCATTTTTAACCTACTTTAATGTTTACAAGTGAGTTTGATACTTGTCGTGTCATTTTTATAGTTTACGTCACTTTTATCAAAAACCAGTGTCACCAAACGCTTTTTCATCTCCCAGTTTCAGTTTTAACGACATTTAAACATCTCGTTATACTCATATAACATTTAAAATAATAAAATTATTCATCTTTGAAAACCTATGACATTTTTATAAGTTTTGGATTTTTACATTACTCAGTTTTAAGATTTACACGTTTTTAAGACTACGTGTTTTCAGTTTTATCATCAAATAACTAGTTTATACCCAACAACTCACAAAATAAATCCCTCCCCCTCCACTACCTTGAAACCCACGACCAACCTCACTCTTTAACCACTATATTCTCATGCATTTCAAGTCCTTTCACAATTCATGCATATATAAGCCATTTTACCTCAGTTCTCTTTCATTTACAACATAGTTATTATCACCAACATATGTCACTCAAAAATTCTGATCTTTTCTCCCATTGAACATGGCTTACACAGCCCCAACACACCATTACTTTGATTTTTCTAGTCCAAGATGTGTGATAAAGATGAAGGTCCATTGGTGCTAACTTGTTCTTGGTTATTTCCTCTCCAAAAGACTTTGTTTTCAAGATATATATATATAAGTTTTTCAAAGAATTTATGGGCTGAGATTTTCAAGGTTTTACAAGAGTTTATTTGGTGATTATTATATGGTTTTCAAAGTTTCAAGAGGTGGTGATTATCTTGTCCTTTCAAGAATATTGGTGACAAGATTAGTGATCATGGGTTAGAGAAAAAGTGCATGCAATATCACCTTAATCTTGATCTCTATTTTCATCTTCAAAAATTTTCTTCCTCCTATATTTTATGGATTACAATAGGTTATTGTGGTTGTAGATTGGAGTTCTCAAGATCCTCTACAAGTTCATCTTTCAAGTCATAAAAGATCCTTGCTTGGTGGTGGCTTTGGATAGCCCTTGAATTTTTGTTCTTGAAATTATATTGTCCTTCTCTTTTTGTAAGAAACTCTTTTATAACTTTTATTGTATTTTTATTTTTCACTTCTGTAAATTTATTATATATTGATGTAAATGAGTATGGTATAAGTTATTATACTAAATTAGGCTTGGTACATAAGTTTACTTGCTAGAAAACCTTAAAGGACTAGACATGCTTCTGTGATTTCTGAATCAGGGGCAAAGATAGAATAAACTATACGAATCAGTAAACATTGAAACTAAACTAAAAATATGGGGTTGTAGGTCTATGTCTTTGGTCATTTTGACGGGTATTTCATTTAATAACTCTTTACGATGATTAAACTAGAATTATTTTCGTGAAACATGTCACATCCTGAGTAACAGATTTAAAACGTGTACAAGTCATTTTTTTTGTGAATAACCTACTGTTACTCAAAACATAAAAGTTTTAGATAACATCTTGACTTAAACGTGGCCGAAAGCGGTGAATTAATTGGACTTGTAAAACTCTAGATATCACATTTTTCGCGGGACTGTTGTAATTTTGAAAGCTAATGGACTGAATAGTATGGATAACTTGATAGTTTTATTAATATTATTTAACTTTTGGCTTAGTAAAACCCACAAGACTAGTTAGTACAGGTAAATACCTTTCCGGAAATATAAAGAACTTAAACTTTTGACTTACGGTTTAAGAGTAACGAATTTTCTAAATTGCGCAAATTATAAAAATGTTAACAGATTTTGACTTTAAAAGTGTAAAGGATTCAAAAACTCATATGATTATATTTTTAAAACTTTATTTTGAACACTTCATATAGATAGGGATTATGTACCAAGCGTAGACAAGATAATAACTTATATATGTTGCTGAGTTACATCAATGTTTATTTACTAAAACCTAAGACAAACGTATATCTATTTAGGTTCATCGTAGAGCTTCGCGACTAATTTTCATCACTTGCTTGTTTCGTATCACCTCCTTTGTTCACGGTAAGTTCATAGCCTCGCTTTTACTTACTTCAATTGTTTTATAAACCTCGCGAGGGGGATACATGCTAGTTTTACAAACTGAATACAAGTACTTTTTGGGTATGCTTGACCCAATTACCTGATTATAGACATTGAGTACCTTGCCAACAAGTCCCTAATTTCATGAACCGTTAATTACGTGCGTAAACGCTAGTATTATAGATATGCATATTTGGCCAGGCAGGCCTGTCCGGGTGAGTAGCGCTCATTTGACAACTGTGGGTCAAACGGACATATAATATTGAGAATTGAGGTAAATGGCAATTGAATACCTTGTGAGGGGCATTTAAACTGGCCAAGGTTCGGTGTCATGAGCTCGACGCTATAAATTTGATTTTTCTTGACTTGTAAAAGGCCTTTACATGTCTAACTATGAATAATGCTTGTATTTAACTTATTACTTATTTAAACTCTATGGATTCACTCAACCTTTGTGTTGACCTTTTTAGCATGTTTTATCTCAGGTCTCTATTAGCTGAGCATTGGGAGCAATCGGAGTCGCGTGGATATCAAACATTGAAGGACTTGTTTTCTTCACATTCGATAATTATTTTCTTTAAATATGCAAATGAGTCATTTTTGAACTCTTGTAACTTAAGTTTTTTATATAAATTGTTGGGACCTTTGTACTCTGATTTATCAAATCGAATGTGACATTTTATTAAACGTCTCTTTTGAGGTCGTTTTTTGTAACTTGTTTTTATGAACTATGAAGTGACACCCAAATTGGTATTCCGCTGCGTTGTAAATTTTGGGGGTGTCACAGAATGGCATCAGAGCATTAGTTATAGCGAATTAGGTCGTTTTCAAAACCTAAACTATAACTGATTTTCGAATTTTTTTAAGTCTTTCACCATTGTTCGATATCCGCGCACGCTTGCTCCCAGGTAACTTATATGCTCTATTTTGCATCAATACTTCTATTATATGACTAAGAGTAAATTACATGGTTGGTCCCTGTGGTTTGTCCAAAATAACAACTTTCATCCCTCGATGTTTAAAGTTGCATTGGTAGTCCCTAAGTATGTAAACAAATAACACACATGGTCCCTATAAGTGAAATTTTCGCCTCCAAAGAATAACATGAATTGTCCCTATAGGGACCACGTGTGTTATTTGTTTACATACTTAGGGACTACCAATGCAACTTTAAACTTCGAGGGACGAAAGTTGTTATTTTGGACAAACCACAGGGACCAACCATGTAATTTACTCTATGACTAATGAATATATCCCCTAGTCATGTTTTTGCTCTCTCATGCCTACTCTTACATTCTTGTGATCTATGAAACTTTTTTTTAAGACATTGTGGGTTACACAATGGTCTCATTTACTTCATTAACATTGTGAGTTGCACAATGGTTTCTTTTATTTGTCAGACATTGTAGGTGCTTACAATGGTCTATAAACTCTTTCATAACCTTATATACTATCATTACATCTAATGGCGAAACTCGTTACAATTTATCAATTATATAGAAGACTGTCTATATACACTTGATTTTCTCTTGACTATTTATACCTATTTACAAGAGCGTTACTTTTTATTTGTATAAGGATATTGATTATAAACGTTTTATCCGACTCTTTACACTCAGTCTCTATAGCACTATGTCAATAAATTACCCCACTACTACCTTACAAACTAATAACATGATGCACCACTATTTTAGCTCTGACTAGTTCATAATTGACTATTTTGTCACCCCTTTACAAATTATTTGGTAAATTACCTTGTAAAACTAGTTTACTACCATCTTTTAAACCATTTTCGCTAAAATTTTAATACAATGCTTTCCACTCTCTTACAAACTACTTTGCCATCATCTATAAACTAAATTACTCGTTTACTTTAACCTCTTATGAACGATGTGGTGATCTCTGAAACATTTTCGCTACTTTACTTTATTTCCTTTTGATGATATTAACATTCAGTGTACTTTGTCAATTCCACTAGTTATTTTATTATTCAACTCTGAGTGTGAACATTCTTCTTATGCCTTTGAATCACGTTTGTTGTTTTCGTTATCCATTATTTTGAAATCTTTCAATTGATGGGAGTACGACCTTAACTTGTCATCTCAAATCGTGTCATCCTTTGGCACTTACCTTTGCGAATGCGATTGACTAATGTCATCTTATTATTCTCGTTACTTCTTCTTATGATTTTGATGAATCATGTCATTAATTAGGCATCCTCTTATTTATTGTAACACTTGATCTTATTGTGTATTTTATTTTGTGATGGACATACATAAGTAGGATGATTTATAATCGTCTTATTGAAATGAATTGGGACGCTTCTTCATTTGAATAAGGAAATTATAAACCGCCGAACCATAAATTCATAAATCATCACTTACATGGATTGGGACGCCTCTTTATGTAATTGACGAGTTATGAATGAGTGGGCTTATGTGTATCCACCATAGCGTGTGAACGAATCATTCTATAGGCTATGAACTCCTCTCGACTCGTAATTTGTTATGTTGATTTTCCCGATTTTGTATCGACCGCTGCGAGCCTTATAAGCTAATAGTAATGTACTTTTATCCACTTCCACGAATTGACGACTTGATAAATTCCTTGTCTCGTATTGTCTTATCACCAACACTTTTATTCTATCCTTTCCTTTAAGGACCCTCATGACATTCTATTCGTTCCCTCATACCATTGCTTACACATTAGGTGATTTCTATCACTTGTTCTATCTTCGTTGATACCTTTTTACTTTGTCAAAATCCCGAGCACAAAATGCATTAAACACCTCCATGGGCTTCTATAAAATTTTTATGCGTCTTTATGAAAATTTTACAAATACTTCACAAGTGTTTAAATTACCAAAATGACCTTAAGTTAAAAAGTCGGTTCTAACCACCCTCTTTTTGTAAAAATCATAACCAATATTTATAATGACACCATGCCCTATATTTCAAATTACACTTTTTATACATCATATTCGAATCACGTCTTAAGGATATGACTGATTTAAATTTCGTTTCAAACTAATGATTCCAAAAGATTTGAAAATAGACCTTCTACAATCACAACCATAATCCCGAATTTCAACATGGTTTTTATACATGCTTCCATCCCAAAAATCTTTAAAACGACCAAAAATGATTAAGACGAATTGAGCGCCGGGACGTCGCTCTCTTAAGGGGTACGTGCTGTGACATTTCAAAAATTTCATGTCATTAATCTTAATATTATTTAACCGTTCTATTTTTAAATAATTAACTTTGTCGAAAGTTATCCGCGCTTCGTCATAACACGTTCAATTAATTCAACCGCGACTAGACTACGTCTATTCTACAATTTTTATGCATCATTGTTTCCTTAAAATCCTATTTTAAAAGTCACTTTTTAATTTTTCCATTTTTACGTAAACCTTGCACCTTTCACGTTTTGCGCAATTTAAATTTACGTTTTAAAGTTTTAACAACGTGAACCAACCCTAGACTATGCTAATTTGACATATTTTAAGCATTTTTAACCTACTTTAATGTTTACAAGTGAGTTTGATACTTGTCGTGTTATTTTTAAAGTTTACGTCACTTTTATAAAAAACCAGTGTCACCAAACGCGTTTTCATCTCCCAGTTTCAGTTTTAACGACATTTAAACATCTCGTTATACTCATATAACATTTAAAATAATAAAATTATTCATCTTTGAAAACCTATGACATTTTTATAAGTTTTGGATTTTTACATTACTCAGTTTTAAGATTTACGCGTTTTTAAGACTACGCGTTTTCAGTTTTATCATCAAATAACTAGTTTATACCCAACAACTCACAAAATAAATCCCTCCCCCTCCACTACCTTGAAACCCACGACCAACCTCACTCTTTAACCACTATATTCTCATGCATTTCAAGTCCTTTCACAATTCATGCATATATAAGCCATTTTACCTCATTTCTCTTTCATTTACAACATAGTTATTATCACCAACATATGTCACTCAAAAATTCTGATCTTTTCTCCCATTGAACATGGCTTACACAGCCCCAACACACCATTACTTTGATTTTTCTAGTCCAAGATGTGTGATAAAGATGAAGGTCCATTGGTGCTAACTTGTTCTTGGTTATTTCCTCTCCAAAAGACTTTGTTTTCAAGATTTATATATAAGTTTTTCAAAGAATTTATGGGCTGAGATTTTCAAGGTTTTACAAGAGTTTATTTGGTGATTATTCTATGGTTTTCAAAGTTGCAAGAGGTGGTGATTATCTTGTCCTTTCAAGAATATTGGTGACAAGATTAGTGATCATGGGTTAGAGAAAAGGTGCATGCAATATCACCTTAATCTTGATCTCTATTTTCATCTTCAAAAATTTTCTTTCTCCTATATTTTATGGCTTACAATAGGTTATTGTGGCTGTAGATTGGAGTTCTCAAGATCCTCTATAAGTTCATCTTTCAAGTCATAAAAGATCCTTGCTTGGTGGTGGCTTTGGATAGCCCTTGAATTTTTGTTCTTGAAATTATATTGTCCTTCTCTTTTTGTAAGAAACTCTTTTATAACTTTTATTGTATTTTTATTTTTCACTTCTGTAAATTTATTATATATTGATGTAAATGAGTATGGTATAAGTTATTATACTAAATTAGGCTTGGTACATAAGTTTACTTGCTAGAAAACCTTAAAGGACTAGACATGCTTCTGTGATTTATAAATCAGGGGCAAAGATGGAATAAACTGTACGAATCAGTAAATATTGAAACTAAAATAAAAATATAGGGTTGTAGGTCTATGTCTTGTGGTCTTTTTGACGGGTATTTCGTTGAATAACTCTTTACGATGATTAAACTAGAATTATTTTCGTGAAACATGTCACATCCTGAGTAACAGATTTAAAACGTGTATAAGTCATTTTTTTTGTGAATAACCCACTGTTACTCAAAACATAAAAGTTTTAGATAACATCTTGACTTAAACGTGGCCGAAAGCGGGGAATTAATTGGACTTGTAAAACTCTAGATATCACATTTTTCGCGGGACTGTTGTAATTTTGAAAGCTGATGGACTGAATAGTATGGATAACTTGATAGTTTTATTAATATTATTTAACTTTTGGCTTAGTAAAACCCACAAGACTAGTTAGTACAGGTAAATACCTTTCCGGAAATATAAAGAACTTAAACTTTTGACTTACGGTTTAAGAGTAACGAATTTTCTAAATTGCGCAAATTATAAAAATGTTAACAGATTTTGACTTTAAAAGTGTAAAGGATTCAAAAACTCATATGATTATATTTTTAAAACTTTATTTTGAACACTTCATATAGATAAGGATTATGTACCAAGCGTAGACAAGATAATAAATTATATATGTTGCTGAGCTACATCAATGTTTATTTACTAAAACCTAAGACAAACGTATATCTATTTAGGTTCATCGTAGAGCTTCGCGAATAATTTTCATCACTTGCTTGTTTCATATCACCTCCTTTGTTCACGGTGAGTTCATAGCCTCGCTTTTACTTACTTCAATTGTTTTATAAACCTCGCGAGGGGGATACATGCTAGTTTTACAAACTGAATACAAGTACTTTTTGGGTATGCTTGACCCGATTACCTGATTATAGACGTTGAGTACCTTGCCAACAAGTCCCTAATTTCATGAACCGTTAATTACGTGCGTAAATGCTAGTATTATAGATATGCATATTTGGCCAGGCAGGCCTGTCCGGGTGAGTAGCGCTCATTTGACAACTGTGGGTCAAACGGACATATAATATTGAGAATTGAGGTAAATGGCAATTGAATACCTTGTGAGGGGCATTTAAACTGGCCAAGGTTCGGTGTCATGAGCTCGATGCTATAAATTTGATTTTTCTTGACTTGTAAAAGGCCTTTACATGTCTAACTATGAATAATGCTTGTATTCAACTTATTACTTATTTAAACTCTATGGATTCACTCAACCTTTGTGTTGACCTTTTTAGCATGTTTTATCTCAGGTCTCTATTAGCTGAGCATTGGGAGCAATCGGAGTCGCGTGGATATCAAACATTGAAGGACTTGTTTTCTTCACATTCGATAATTATTTTCTTTAAATATGTAAATGAGTCATTTTTGAACTCTTGTAACTTAAGTTTTAAATATAAATTGTTGGGACCTTTGTACTCTGATTTATCAAATCGAATGTGACATTTTATTAAACGTCTCTTTTGAGGTCGTTTTATGTAACTTGTTTTTATGAACTATGAAGTGACACCCAAATTGGTATTCCGCTGCGTTTTAAATTTTGGGGGTGTCACAGAGCGTTTGGGTTATCTTTTGTTTTATAATAAAACTTGCATTATAAAACGTTTTTGAAGCATCAAAATGAGTCAAGATAACCGCACCTCCACATTGTTTTCATATAGGCACACACTAGAACATCCATATTATAATAGTAGTTTACTTAAACTAAAATGTGAAATTTTGTTGTTTTAGGAATCATCATGCCTCCTCTAACCCACTACGACCACAAGGACACCATTAAGTGCCTACCAAAACACCACAAAACCAAAGGCCTTACCCCAAACCAAGTCAATGTTTTCAAAGCCTTAGAAAAACACTATGTCCATGAGGGTAGAACCATTGACCCGTCTTTCCTAGAAGGCACAAACCTTTACGCCAAATTTGCCACAATCAACTCTGAGTGTCTTTTGAACATCGACGAGCCTATTTGTCCTAGGTTCATTTTGGAATTCTATGCATCCGCCGTCCTCTCCACGGATGATTATGGTCAAATGTCTATCAACTTTAGGGTTAGTGGTCATCAATACTTCTTCACTCTTGAGGAGTTTGCTCAAATCCTAGGTGTCCCAAACCGTGGTACTTGCATCTATTCCGACTTGCACTCCCTCTCAACTCTTGACAACCTCCATGACCGCATCCATCCTTATGACACACCTCTTGTGTCAAAAGATGTACTCCGTGACCACCTCTTTGTTAGTACAACCAACACTAGATGAATCCGTTCGGGAAATGAGGTCGATAAGGACCCATATGGAATGGAAATGAATGAACTCAAGCCCCAATTCAAGAAATAGGAGGAAGTCCTTAGAGCAAATGTCATTAGCACCATAGGAAACCGAGATCATATCAACCTTTGCCTTTACTACATGCTCTACTCCTTGTCCGTTAGGCAACCCTTCAATCTTGCCTACTACATGGCCAAGAGAATGGCCGACATTCCCGTGCATGGCACAACGGCTATGCTATATGGAATGCTCTTGACCCGTCTTTTTAGGTTCATCTCACCCATTTCACCAACTCTAAATGGTCTTCGTCTTGACTACTCTCTCATTCCACACACCTTTGTTCCACTTAGTGATAAGAGAGTCTACAAAGCCCAAGGAAAACATCCTCATCCTCCTACCTCATCATCATCTTCTTCAATGAGTGAAGATGACAATTTTCCAAACTCTAGGCTCCCACCTCTCGAATACCTATCCCAACTTCCGGATATTCCTAATGAGTCGGCGGAGTTCAAGCAAACAAAGGGGATGTTTAAGAATCTTGGAAGATTCCTTGGAAAGCTCAAGAACAAGATTGACCGTCAATGAGTGCGAGTGTGTAGGAGTGTTTGGCACTAGGTGCTATTTGAACAAATTTGCTTGTTTAAACAATGTTTATGATGTATATATCTAACTATAATAATACTATAGGATTCAGTCCTATAATTTATTGTGTAGGCATCAAGATTGCATAGAGTACAAGATAGCTAATTCTCGGAATTCAATGCAGCCTCATAATAACTATACAATAATGAAAGGAGATGAAGTACAAGGGTTGCCCGAATTGATCACATGACATTTAGTATAGAATTAAAAGTCGGTTAGATGAAGTGCAAGGGTTGCGAAAGGTTGCAAGAATAATTAATGATTTAACCTAATTCATGCCTATATAAACTGGCCAAAATCACATTTAGTGTGTATATTTGAAGATGATTCACACATCTTTTAGATCTTTGATTGTTGCTAGCGGTATGTAAATTCTCTTTTACAACATTTTGGAGATGATTCACACATCTTTCAGATCTTTGTAATTAACTTGGTCTTATTTTTCTTCTTAATTTAGTTATCATACGCAGGTACCATGAAAATCACACAAGATCATGCATACTCAAATAAATGGAACAAAAAATTGGGATACCAACTATTTTCTTTGTTTCTTACATATTTAGGTGATTGTTATAGATAAACATATATATATAGATATATGTATTATATTAATGCATTTTCATATACAAGTAATTTATGTGCGTTTTCTATTGATGTAGATCACATGTGCGAATTGATTCAAGAAAATGTGCACGAGCATGTATGTAAAGCAACATTTAAATGGTTAAATGATACTTTTTAGCGTGATTAGTTTATATAAGTAGTTGCTTTCGAATGCTCTTTGAGAAATATTAGAATGAATTTATCATGTGCAATTGAATTATTATTGAAAAGAAGAAGGTCCACGCATCGCAAAGTGTTTTCTTTTTTTTATATGTAGAATCATTAGTGAGAAACCAATATTTACACCCATTAAATTAGTTTGCCATAATAGCAAGATACGACATATTAAAAATATCACATTGAGTAATGAATAGAAAGGAAAAAATACATAATTTTGACTTAAAGCCGTTTGTAAATTATAATATCAAATAAAAAAGTTGAGTTTTAAACATAAGTAAAAGTTCAAACTTTTATCGAAAAACAAACCCGGTGCATTTAATATGAAGTATATACAACATCGAGCTGGAGGTGCAAGGCTTGCTGGAATTGATCACATGATATTTAGTAATTAGTATAGAATTAAAAGTCAGTTATTGATTGAGATGAAGTTGAAAATGTTGCTAGAATAATTGATGATTTAACCTAATGCAGTATATATAGATATATGTATTATGTTAATGCATTTTTCATATACAAGTAATTTTTTTTCTATTGATGTAGCTCACATGTGCGAATTGATTCTAGAAAATATGGTCGATCATGTATGTAAAGCAACATTTAAATGGTTAAATGATACTTTTTAGCGTGATTGGTTTATGTAAGCATGCAACTTGAATAATGAATATAAAAAAAAGTGCATAATTTTTGCTCGAACCCATTTTTAAATTAAAAAAATTAAGTTTAAGACATAATAGTGGAGTCCAAAGATCTTAGGAATTATTAATAGTGTGTTAATTAATATTCATTTGGTTATCTATTTAGAATTGAGTTTATTGATAAAATTTACTAATATTAGTTAGCCTTCAATGTTAATTTTCAATGAAATTAGTTGTACAGTAAAATAAGATGAAGCTAAAAAGGTTTGTAACGATATTTATATAGTTTATGTGGCATTATTATATATACATTACTACACAAACTTTAACTTATAAACTTAATAAAGAGAATATTTTAATGCACATTAAACTATAACCAATTAGATAGAACCCGTGTGCTTCATATTACCATGCAAAAACCATCTAATGGACAAGTATTGTAGGGCTAAGTAATAGACCAAAAGAAACAAAGCCAATTTTTTTATCATGCAAATAAGGAATAGACCAAAAGAAACAAAGCCATCACAACTTAATAACCAAAAGCTCATTTATAAAATAAAACACCACAAAACCAAAACAACATCAAACATTTTTAAATTTTTATACAAGAAAGTCAAAACGTTTTATACAACATACTAAACAATAATTAAGCATACACTCGCCAATACACAGAAAGAATACGCGATTAACAATTAGATTCGAAGCGCGATTAACAATTAGATTCGAAGCCTGTGCGTAGCACGGGTTCTGCATGCCTCGTATTCTTTATACTCATATTCTTCTAAATTTTATTATTCGAAGTTATTACTCCCTTCGTCCCAGTTTATTTGTCCTTATTGTGACTTTTTAAAGCATAGTTGTTAAGATCCGGATCCTGATGTTAGGATCTTACGATTTTACATAGCAAAAACGATTCGGATCCTACATATGATCTTAACAAGCTTAAGATCTTATAGGATCCCGATCTTGACCTTAGGATCTTAAGATCTACTCCGATTATATCTTACTTTTTTTGAATCTCAAACTAAAAAAACTACAAATTTATGGTTTATGTTTGTTAGGAATGCTCCTAACACGTAAATGGAACGACATTTACAGGATTACATTACATGGCCTAGAAACGTCAATAGTGTAAAGTGCATAGTGTTAGAGCCTATATATACGCCTCCATACTTCAATGGAGGGGTGAGACTTATGGTGTAACTTTCATCTTTCATATTATCAATAAAATACATAGTTTCCTCTCTCTCTACTCTCTCTCTCTCTCTCTCTCTCTCTCTCTCTCTCAAACCATGGATAACTTATACTTCCATCATACCCGACCTCCCGAATCACAATAATCAACCTTAAAACATGATCCTACAAGTGGCATCAGTGCCAGGTTACTTTATTGGTTGATTTTTGTAGTCTAATCTTGTCAAAAACGTCACTTTTAAAACTGTTAACAAAGTTTTTAACTGATTTTACATATTTTTTTTGTTGTTAACAGTTTTATAGAGATCTGGTCAAACTGGTCTTTTTGGTCTCGTTTTTCTTGGTGTCAATGGTAAAAAACCTGTCATTAATCGGATTTTTTTGAAGGTCAGAAAACTGCATTTTTCTGGCTTTAGTTGAAGATCTTCGAGTAAGACTTGAAGATCTCTGAGTTAGACTATCTGTTTTCGAGTTAGGAATGTCTGACTATTTTTCCGACTAAGGAATTTAATTATTTTCGAGTAAGGGATGTCATTTACAAAAAAAAAAAAAAAAAAAAAAAAAAAAAAAATTACAAATCCTCCGAGTAAGAAAATAAGCATCATCTCTCCGAGTAAGGAAATCTTTGGACTCAAATTTACCATTGACCAAACCAAGATTACAAGAAACCACATGGTAACCATAACCTTAGTTTTAACCTCAGACCATTGGTGTCGGTCGTCCTTGGTTCAAAACAGTCAACAAAGACAAAAAGAACAAGATGAAGAACATATCGAGACGACGAGACATAATAACCAAAATCAAACCACAATAAATCCAATCTAACCTAAATCCCTTATCCATCACATTCATCAAACAACACCAACAACAATCATCTCTATCTCATGCATCCTAGACTCGAATACAAGATATAAAACAAATAAGATCTCAATCTAATTTTCATGATTTTAAATAACCTTCAGGATCTTTATAAAGATCAAACTCACAAAATTTATTTCATCATAGATCCTAAACAAGTATCGAAACACCGAAAATTAAAAGATCTCAGTTTAGTGTTCTTCGCACATCCTTAACAATTTCATACACAAGCACATCACAGATCTATGAGAAGGTCAAACTTCTTTTTGATTTTCGAATCTTAGAAAGAAATAATCAAAACAAATTTATTTTAATTATTTATTTCATTCGGTTAAGACAAAATCGAAACACATAAAAACAAGAAACCTACCTTTGACCATGGATGTTACAAGGTCTTGAAGCCAACATACGAACCAAGGAGAAAGAATGATACAAAGTGGGTGTTCGTTATATGGTTTCGTAGTAGATAGAGTCCAAGCAGTGTGTTTGTGTTCGGTTAGATCTTAAGCAGTAAGAAAGATTCAAGTTTAGGTGTGTGTGGTTTGATACTGGTGATAGAAGCTGTGTACAATTTTTTTGAGATGTAAAGTAGCTGGGACTGATTTTGGTGAGAGAAATATTAGGATGGGGGTGGATGAATATGTAATTAGGGTTTGCAGATGACAAAAATTAGGGTTGGTAGTGATGTTATATAATCCTAAGGATTAGGGTTCTCACTTGGACTATCCGTATTTTTGCATTGGGTTGTTATTGGTTTAACAAAAATTTTGGGCTGCTAATGGACTCATCCATATTTACTCTATCACAACTAGCTTGGGCTGGACAATTATTTATGTTTGGGTTATATCAAAATTGAGATAAAAGGGTCATTAGTAACAAATGTATTTTTTTAATACATTGTGTTAATCTTTTGATATGTAACACCCCCATTTTCACACTTCGCAGCTGAATTAGGGTTGGGGTATTACTCCATGTTATCACAGTCACAATAATAGAAAACGACTCGAGAAGAGACATTTTTATTAATAAGTTATCATTCATTAAAATATCAGAGTTTTATTAAGATGAGGTCCCGTGAATCTAAGTGTTAAATAGTGTTTGAATGGTTCAGTGCCGCTTCCTGCCAAAGCTCCGTAACGGCTATATACCTAAGATACATGCTTGAAAAGTCAACACTAGGTGTTGAGTGAGAGTCATAGGTTTTAGTAGTGATGTGAATACAAGTTTAGTAAAGCATGGACTATGTTGTTTTACATCCATGTAGAGTAGTAGAAACCGTATTTAAACAATTGTATCTGTTAGTATTGTATGATCAGTACAATACTACAGACAGGGGTGTTATTGCACTAAGCTCATGAACCGTACTAACAGTCCGGGTCATGGGGGCTGCAGACCCACCATGAGGGGAAGAGAAGGATAACTTGCCAAAGTAAATCCTTAGGGTTTCAAGTATAGTACTTATTGGTACTCTTCAGAAAGAGAGCTACCAATGGGAGTTGTCAAACTCCAATAGATCTATCAACTATACTCACGTTCGCGTGGGTAAAATATCCCAAACGATTATGGTTCATGAATTTTGGTTATGTAGTGGTGGCAGAGAGTTTACTCGTGCAATAATTAATGAAAAGATTTGTATTCGGTTTAAAGTAAAGCAAGTAGCATGTATCCCCCTCACAGGGTTTTTAAAGAATTTAGAAAGCATTTAAAAGGTGTGAGGCTATGAAAACTCACCTGGGCTTTAGGATGTTATGATTGATGTGAAAAGTGACTCAAGGATTAGACTGCTGACTCACGTATCCTGGGAGTAGGGTTTGGTGTGTGTGTGTGTATGTATGTGATGAGGCCAAAAATGAACCACTTTTAGGGGTCATTTAAGCCCGGAATTGAATTTATTTGATCAAATATTGCCCTAAATCGTTACTTTTGTGATTTTAGGTACTTTGGGAGTGAATTCTGGAAAAGGAAGCATTTTGGACGTTTTTGGAGCATAAAAGTGAAGAAAACGGCAAAGTCTTAATTTTCCTTGCCGTGAACAGTACCTGACGGCGTCAAGAGGCTTTTTATGACGGCGCCAAGAGTAAAAGTGGTGACGGCCCAGAAGGAACGTGAAGGCCTCACCCAAGGCCGTCACGTGTTAACTTGTCAAAACTTGCGCGCGGAGTAGCTGATATTGTTTTGGTCATAACTTTTGCATACGAACTCGGATTGAGGTGATTCAAAAGCTCACGTGAAGAGGACGAAGAGATCTACAATTTGGTGAAAAAATGGTCACGAAGGCATAAAGAGTAACGGGCTGACACTGTCAAGATAGGCTGACAGAAAACATGCCTATAAATATAACATCATAACTTCACTTTTTATAAGCCCTAAACCCTAAGGTCGATTCCTGGGTTTAGGTAGGTGTTTTTCCAGCAACTTAGAGGGTTTCAATCACTCCATAAACATCATGTATTGGTTTGTTGATTCTATCTTAATTATGTTTTCCATTATCATTGTTGATTGCTCTTCTTTGATGATGTTTTGCTAATTCACCTTGTGTCTACTTATGATTATGTGAAACTTGTGTATAATTAATCAGATCTCATTGATTTCTTGTTGATGTTTGTGTCTATCTCCATCAATAAGGGCTTGTTGATGTGTGTGTCTATCTCCATCAATTAAGGCGTGACAACTTTAATAGATCTAGTTGGTTTAGTTTATAATTCGCTATTGATTCTTGTTTTGATTGAATGTCTTATCAATGTTAGGCTTAAGAAAACTGGCAGATCTCTATTTTGTAACTTGCTTGAATGTCTTAAGAAACATGAACCGATGTGTACTAGGTTTTTATGATTGTATTTAATGCATGAGCGAATTCTAGTGATCCCATGTTAGGAGCTTTATAGCCGGCTCGACATAGGAGTGAAGTAGGAGCTTATAGGATTGGGGAAGTAAGTACGCCACCCCATTAATGGTATTAAGGAATACAACCCGTCAATTAAAACAAGGTTTTACAATTCAATAGGTAGAATTGGATAGCTAGCAAGGAGTAACATATCATGGGTAGACATGCTTCACTTATCTTGTAGAACCTTAGTTTAGTTTTCTTGCACATTAGTTTAATTAGTAACTTTTGGGTTAGTTGATTAGCAACTAATTCCGCCCCTTCTTCCTAAACCCGAGATTTTCACTTGCTTTTCATAAAATATAAAAACACAAAAAGAATCATCCTTCACCTTTAGACCTAGTTAGATCAATTTCAATCCTAACGACACTATTCCTAGTTGAACGATCAATCCCCTGGTACTTGTCACTATACTATAATACAACGATCAGGTACACTGCCTGGTGGGGGTTGTAAGCTTCTCGAGATCCCTCGAGAGGTAAAGCCTGGTGCAATTCCCACGCATCAAGTTTCTGGCGCCGCAGCCCGGGGAATAGTTATTGTTTAGGTTGAATTTGATTTTTATTAGGTCTACTCATTAGATTCCTATCAAGTGAGATTTTTTCTTTTTACTTTGTAGCTTTCTCGTAGTCTATCTTTTCTTTGTGATTTTGTATGTAATTTGCTTCAAATGGACACTTCACTTAGACTTCTAAGATTGCAATATATGGTTGAGTGGCTAGAACACCAAGAAGTGCAAAATACCTCATTTAGAGACACCTATGAATCATATGAGCCTTCACCTAGGATAGATTCTTATGAACAACCTCCATGTTTAGGATCTCGTTTTAGTGAGGCTAATAGAAAAAGCGACCTAGTTTGCCAAGAAATTATGGATAGAGCCGTATCAATAAACCATAAGTTGGATGAAGCACTAGGTTTATTATTATCACTACCTAAGGATATAGGTGACCGTGACACATGGAATGATGAGGTAAGTAACATAAGCCCACAAAATACTCAACCATCATTTGAGGCACACACACCGCCCGTGACTTACACGGAGGAAGTAGAAGAAACTTTTGGAATTCCGATGGAGGTAGAACCCTTGGACCAGGCACCACTTGAGGATATAGGTTTGAATACTTGTAGTGATAACCTTACTCCTAGTTCTAGGGAATTTCCTAGTGATGATGAACCGGAACCTTAATCTTTACTCACCTTTCCATCCTTAGATATATTTCTAGGAGACAAAAGAGGAACCGACCCACCCATCAACCAATATTATCCGGGTAGTTTTAGGATGAAGGAAGCCATTCACTCACCCCCTTCAGCTCACGTGGCATATTCACACCCTAAGGGTGTGTATCGCTACTTTCACCCACACTTAATCCTAAGTGTATGGAGAACCTCCCCTATTTCCGTTAAATAAGGGTAGAGTCACGCTCGTGACTCGAACAAAAACAAGCGCTTCTTGGGAGGCAACCCATGTTTTGTGTGTTTTTATTTGTTTGTTTGATTTTATTTGTTTCCGTATGCATGTTTTATTTTTATTGTTTGTGGTTCATGTTTCAAAGTAAATTGTGAAAATGCTTTATTTTGTTTTTAACTTCGTCTTAATTGCATATAAAGGTATTTTGCAAAAGATAAGTGTAAGGGAGATCCAAATTTGTTTATAAGAACGAAATTGAGCATGAACCACAACAATATTAAATGACATGTGTATTAGTACTTGTTAGAGTCAAATGCTTGTATCGAGTCATACTGATGTTTTGCAGGATTTTCCAGGAAGTGGGACATAAGTTTTCCAGAAATTTTCCGGAAACTTAACATAAAGATTTCTGCAGGTCACTTCTGACGGCGTCAGGAATTAATTCCTGACGGCGTCATGTGTAAAATTCTGTAAATTTTGCTAGTTTTGTTTATACCGGAGTCTTAAAGTTTTTGTTAATTCTTTAGTTTTATAAACTCCAGGAAATCTGCAAACATTCATTCCACAAGCATTATATCTTTAATTGTTTTGTTTCTATTCCTAAGTCTGGAATTACATCTAGTTGTGAGTTCTCTTTGTTCGGGTTGATGCTTTATGTTTTTGTGATTGTTTTCTCAGGTTTAACAGGTTATGTATGACAAGAAGATGATTTATATTCTGGAAGGGAAGCTTTGGTTGTTCATTTTCTTGGAGGAAGATCTAACCTCGCCACCTTATTATCCATACCAAGCGAATCAGGGGAGTATTTGATTTCATTCGTTTTACTTATTACATTTTTACATTCTTTACTTAAACATTTGGGACAATGTTCATCCTAAGTGTAAGGGGAGGGTAAAATGATGATACCTTACAGATACACTTTCGCTTGAGTTTGTTTGTTTAATAGTAGATGCGTAATAAAACTATGAGAAATACTTGTTAGTGCAATTTTAGCGCCAAATTAAATTTTTTTTACAACATTTAGGAGTGAAACTTTAGCCATAGCAAGCGTCTCATGGATAGGAGATTATATGACTAGCACAAAACCGTACTATTCAGAAAAATTTTCCACCCAAATATGTGAGGTTCGCCTTTAGATTTGATAGGAAAAGCATTTACTATTAGTGCTTATGAGTGTACCGGTAGCATTTAGATTCTAGAACTTGCGTTAGTGATGCATCTCGAGACCGCTAGTGAGACTACATTCGTGTGGTACGATTTACTACATGATACGAGGCACTAGGATCACCCTTGTGTTAAACCCGTTTCATAATTATTTGACCATTTAAGTCATATTACTTGGCTAGTTAGGTCAATTAATTTTTCCCACACCTTAGCGTTGTACTCATTTTTAGTACACGATACCCCTAATACACCCCTCCGAGCCTATCTTTTCGTTTCTAACTTTAAGCATCTTACTTAAAGGAAGAATTTGTTACACCCCACTTAAATGTACACCCAAATCGCCTTAGCCTTCCGTGTATGCACTCATCTTTAGTGCATTATTGTTATTTGTTAAACCTTAAGTTAATTATGTAATTGATTACATGGTTGCTAAGTCAAGTCATATTCTTGTACATATTGTTTTGGAACGATTGGGACTCATGGGTAAAATACTTATTTTATGGAGTAATGGGGAAGAACATTATTTTATTACCTCCATATGTACGTTAATCTTAAAAGTACTCCAAGTGTTTTGATTTTCTTAATTCGAGTCATTAGATTAGTTTATTGTAAAGTATGTAAAAATTCAAGTGTAAGGGGAATTTCCATTCCCTATGATGTATTATTTTGGATGGTAGGGTAAGAGTGTATGCATAAAAAAAAAATCGAAAAAACAAGAAAAAGAAAAGAAAAAAAAATAGAAAAAGAAAAGAGAAAAAAACATACGGACTACCATCCCTTTTTATTCTATGTTCATTTTATGTTTTTGTTATTTTTCATTTATTAGCTTAAGTCGAGTCTAGTCTTGGCTTAGCAACGCCATATTGTACATGTAATTAACCAAGATTGTTAACTCGCCACCAGTAAAGACTGCCTATATCCAACAAAACCGTGTATTTCATATCCCTACACCTAACGTTACAACCCTTTTAAAAGACCTCTTTGATAGTTTATCCTAGGTGCTTACGCCATGTGGTGGAGGTTTGATCCTTTCCCAAGCCTATGGTAATCTATTTTGCTATAACAGGTAGTGAGAGATATCTTCCGTTTCCATATTGTAATTTATACTTTATTACACCCGAGAGATGTGAGTATCTAAACACTATTTGTGAGGTGCTAGTGTATGACCTATGTGCTTGTCTATTGGTCTTTAGTGGAACGATTATTTGTTGTAATTACTTTTATATTAGTGTTAAATGACCCATAACTTGTATTTTGATTAGAATAAAAGCGCATTTGCTTGAGGACAAGCAAATCTCAAGTGTAAGGGTATATGATGAGGCGAAAAATGAACCACTTTTAGGGGGTCATTTAAGCCCGGAATTGAATTTATTTGATCAAATATTGCCCTAAATCGTTTCTTTTGTGATTTTAGGTACTTTGGGAGTGAATTCTGGAAAAGGAAGCATTTTGGACGTTTTTGGAGCATAAAAGTGAAGAAAACGGCAAAGTCTTAATTTTCCTTGCTGGGAACAGTACCTGACGGCGTCAAGAGGCTTTTTATGACGGTGTCAAGAGTAAAAGTTGTGACGGCCCAGAAGGAACGTGAAGGCGTCACCAAAGGCCGTCATGTGTTAACTTGTCAAAACTTGCGCGTGGAGTAGCTGATATTGTTTTGGTCATAACTTTTGCATACGAACTCGGATTGAGGTGATTCAAAAGCCCACGCGAAGAGGACGAAGAGATCTACAATTTGGTGAAAAAATGGTCATGACGGCGTCAAGGGTAACAGGCTGACGCCGTCAAGATGGGCCGACAGAAAATATGCCTATAAATATAACATCATAACTTCACTTTTTGTAAGCCCTAAACCCTAAGGTCGATTCCTGGGTTTAGGTAGGTGTTTTTCCAGCAACTTAGAGGGTTTCAATCACTCCATAAACATCATGTATTGGTTTGTTGATTTTATCTTAATTATGTTTTCCATTATCATTGTTGATTGCTCTTCTTTGATGATGTTTTGCTAATTCACCTTGTGTCTACTTATGATTGTGTGAAACTTGTGTATAATTAATTAGATCTCATTGATTTCTTGTTGATGTTTGTGTCTATCTCCATCAATAAGGGCTTGTTGACGTGTGTGTCTATCTCCATCAATTAAGGCGTGACAACTTCAATAGATCTAGTTGGTTTAGTTTATAATTCTTGTTTCCTATTGATTCTTGTTTTGATTGAATGTCTTATCAATGTTAGGCTTAAGAAAACTAGCAGATCTCCATTGTGTAACTTGCTTGAACGTCTTAAGAAACATGAACCGATGTGTACTAGGTTTTTATGGTTGTATTTAATGCATAAACGAATTCTAGTGATCCCATGTTAGGAGCTTCTTAGCCGGCTCGACATAGGAGTGAAGTAGGAGCTTATAGGATTGGGGAAGTAAGTACGCCACCCCATGAATGGTATTAAGGAATACAACCCGTCAATTGAAACAAGGTTTTACAATTCAATAGGTCGAATTGGATAGCTAGCAAGGAGTAACATATCATGGGTAGACATGCTTCACTTATCTTGTAGAACCTTAGTTTAGTTTTCTTGCACATTAGTTTAATTAGTAGCTTTTGGGTTAGTTGATTAGCAACTAATTCCGCCCCTTCTTCCTAAACCCGAGATTTTCACTTGCTTTTCTTAAAATATAAAAACACAAAAAGAATCATCCTTCACCTTTAGACCTAGTTAGATCAATTTCAATCCTAACGACACTATTCCTAGCAAAACGATCAATCCCCCGGTACTTGTCACTATACTATACTACAACGATCAGGTACACTGCCTAGTGGGGGTTGTAAGCTTCTCAAGATCCCTCGAGAGGTAAAGCCTGGTGCAATTTCCACGCATCAATATGTCAAGTCTTAGTCTAAGTTTTTAAGTAATTATTTTTGAGGTTTCTAGATATAACATAACACCGTTCGGGCCATCACAATTCAGAAGTATATGACTCCTCACATGAAGCTCCCTACTATTGTATTATGTTATCAACATAATACTGTTCGGGCCATCATAACTCAGAAGTTAATACTCCTCACATGAAGCTCCCTATTATTGAGTTATGTTGTTATTAAGTTTTAGTTATAGCATAACATTGTTCAGGCCATCATAATCCAGAAGTACATGCAATAATCATTTGAGGAGCCAGGGCACTTTAATTCGTAAACCCAGCAAACTCGTCAAAACGAAATATCCAGATGGTACTCCTCACATGAAGCTCCCTAGTATTGTGTTATATTTCTAACTCAAAAATGCGTTTTTATATTTATTATGAAAATAGTCCGTTTATACCCTTCAAGTTTATATATTTACACTTTCTACCCTAAACTTATAAACTTATAACAATTAAGCATATAACTTTCTATCTTTCACACAATTAGACCCTATACTTATATATTTTCAAGTAATGGCAGAAATAGTCCTTAAACTATACTAACTTTTTATATTTTCCTTTTATATCCTTAACTTAACTATATTTGCAAAACTAGTCCTTTTTAGTTTATAACTTATTTTACTTACTATCCTAAGGTTTTAGAACTTTGAAAAAAGGGTCCTTATACTTATTACTTCTAAGATATGTCAAAAACAGTCCCTAGACTTAGTATTTTCAGAAATTTACCATATATACCCCTATGCATGAAAACTATTGCAAAACTAGTCCTAAATTCAAGTAAACTATATTTTTATGAAATGATGAGTGTCTAAATACTCATCATTTTATACTAATCTGAGCTGCCAAAACATACAAAAACACTCAAATATACATCAAAATACTTAAAATACCTTAGAAGTGTGTTTATATGTTTCAAATGCAAAATAATCAAAAACAGATGAAAAACGTACAAAGTTTGCATAATTGGCAGTTTCAGTCCCTCAAGTTTCATAAATTGGAAAAACTAGTCCCTGGTTATTCTAAAAACATGAAAAAGTCACCAAAGGTCCTTTTTAATCATAAAGTTACATATTTAGTCCTTTGGTGCAAAGTTTCACAAAATTACAAGTTTAGTCTCTATACTTTGGAAATTGACATAAATGGTCCCTGGGATGTAAAAAACTTTGAGAAAAAAATATTTTGGTCCTTGTACTAATAATCTTTTGCAGGAATGGTCCTTGGTGTGAATTTTGGTGAAATTACATAATTGGTCCCTCAAGTTTGGCAGTTTATCAGTTATAGTCCCTTGGCATAAAAAAATGAAATACATAAAAAAAAATACCCTTATACTATTCATCCTTGTCAAGTTTGGTCCCTGTGAGAACTTTGGTAAACTTACAAAACCAGTTCCTCAACTTTGCACAAATTACAAATTTGGTCCTTGTGTGAAATAAAACCAAACGGACCATTTATCTATTAATACCCAAAACCAAAACAAATTCAATCCACTTAACTACCCAAGCCCACCCTTTTATTAATCCTAGGCCCATGTATAATCCAGCCCAACCCCCTAATAAATAAAACGGGGTCAACACCCGGTCAACCTAACCAAACCACCCTTTTCTCTTTTCCCTCCCAAAACCACCACCACCACTGGTATCCCAAAACCACCACCACCTGTCCATCACCTCATCACCCACTCTTCCCACTTGTCCCCTCCACCTCCACAACCCTCCAAAACCCTAAGAACCCTCCCCACGCAATCTACAGTACCCAAACTGACACTTTGACAAATTGGCGCCAAAAAGCCAATTTGAACGGTGGTGATTAACTAGGCCATTTCAATGGTTCAGATGAGATGGGATAGTGTCAGAAAGCTAGTGGGAGTCTCTAAAGTCTCTACAAAAGGGAAACAATGCAGTGGAGATGAATTATTAGATTAGTTAGTGTAGTTTTAGTGTCGAATAGTGTAGCTTGATAATCTTAGTGTAATTTTAAGCTTTTAAGCATTAAACTAAGTCAATTCAGTATCTTGTAACTCTTTTCTAAGGATTAATTTCAGGTCTCAGTTCTTATCTCAGTTTATGCAATTTGCTCTTATTTCAAAATTCTCAAATGGTCCATTTGTGGTTTCTAGTTGTTATTCTGGGTTTATCAAGCTAACTTAAGCTTTGACAAAGCTTAAATAAGCTTTTATATACCTTCAGTATCTGTTTAGTTCATAAAAATAAAAATACTAAAAAATACAAGAAAATCAAAAATAAATAAAAAAAATCAAAAGAAGAAGAAGGAAAAGCATGGAGCATGTTAGTTTCTGGATGAACATGGTTTAGAAGCCTTATGGGAGGCAATAGGTTATGTTTTGATCCATTGGTTCACTTGTTCTCAGTCCAATCCAACTTGTAAGCTTAATCCATCATTTTTGCAACTTACTGTTTCATTAATGTTTAGCTGTTAAATCTTATTATAGAATACTTATTTTGTATTGGTTAATCATTATCTAACATAAAATATATAGTTTGTTTATTAGTTTACTTAGTTGCTATAAATTTTAGTTTCACAGTCAAATAGGTCTTTTTATCATTTCTTAGTTTCTGTTATTATTGTTGTTAATTTAGTGCTTAATTAAGTTTATAATAGGCTAATAATTAGTTAGAAACCAATAGTTGGATTAAATTAGTGTTTAGTGGTGTAAAACATAAAACAGTCATAGTTATAGGAGTGTTTGGCACAAGGGAGTAACTTGTGCAATTGTGGTATTTAGTGGCCAAGTCCAACTTTGACATTTTTGATTAGGTCCTAGTATTACAAATTAGTTATAAAAATTAGTAATCATTAGTGAGAAAGTCAAAATCATACACCATTGTTCCTAATAGTTAACTGTTTGGTCAATTGGTTCCATACTCACCCATTTTGATTAGATAGTTGTTCATTTAGCTTATGGTAGTATTATCTTAGCTTATATAATCAATATCTGTCCATAAATTACAATCAAAGTTCATATAAGTCAAACTAGCTAAGTTCATTCAAAAGTCAAAACCAACCTTTGCAGAAAAATCCAAAAACTCAAGGAATTTTAGAGAATTTAGTAGAAGGATTTAGGTCTTGTGCTTTTGTGGATTAATAGTCTACCATCTCTACTTCAATTTCCCTTAGTTGTTATATTTTTAGGATTTTTACCCTGGGCCCCACTCACCCTCAAACTCTCTTGCAGGGAAGACACTTCCCCTGCATCAGCAAACTCAGTCCATCACCACCACTTTGGTGGTGATTTGTGACCACCACAGTGGGCCCCAAACCTCCAACTTAGTTCCTTACAACCCCCCTCCTACCAGGGAGTATTAGTTGACCATTTGTTTGACCTGTGCATCAGTGGACCCCACCTAAATCAAACCCAAAACTCTGTCCCTATTCTGTGTTCAAATTGGTTTTTGGAATAGCTTATTTTTGCTTATCAGCTTATCTACTGAGCTTATTTGTCAAATTTTAGCTTAGACAAGTCCAATATACTTATTTAGATCAGATTCATCCATAGTGGGTCCCACTTAAGCTCATTTGAGCTTATTTGCTTATTCAGTCAACCAAAGTCAACTGTGGAAGTAATAAGCTTCCACAGTGCTTATTATTAGTGATGAATGTGTAAATACTCATCATTTTTGTCTTATATGAACTGCCAAAACGTCCAAAAATACTCAGTAATGCATCAAAATACTAAAAATATTCCAAAATTGTGTTTTATACGTTTTATATGCAAAATGTTTAAAAACAAATGAAAAACGAACAAAGTTTGCATAATTGGCAGTTTCAGTCCCTCAAGTTTCAAAAATTGACAAAACTAGTCCCTGAAGTTTTAAAACGAAAGAAAAGTCAACCCAAGGCATTTAAAAGTGAAATATGATAAAAACGATCCTTGGGTAAAAAGTTTGAGAAAATTACATATTTGGTCCCTCAGAATCCAAAATTGACATAAAAGGTCCCTGGAGTTTTGAAAATTGACAGATTCAGTCCCTGGTGGGATAATTTTGAATGAAAAATCATCTAGGGTCCTTGGAAAGTCAAATGTTGTCAGGAATGGTCCTTGGTGTGAAGTTTGGTGATATTACATAATTGGTCCCTCAAGTTTGGCAGTTTGTCAGTTTTAGTCCCCGGGTATTTAAAAAATTGAAAAATATCAAAAATGCCCTTGTACTATTCACATGTGACAATTTAAACCCTTGTGATAAATTTGGAATAATGCCACAACAGCCCCTCAACATTGCCCAAATTACAACTTTGGTCCTTGTGATTTCTTAATAAAAACCAAACGGATCCTTTATGTTATTTACCCACCCAACAACTAAACCCAACACAACCCAACCCCACCTGATCCATTTCTTTGGCCCATCACCACCATCCAGCACAATCCCACAAAAAAAGTTAATACCCCGTTTTTTTTAAACCCCGGTCAACCTAGGTCAACCAAACCAACACTTCACCTCTTCCCCTCCCAACTTGATTCTGCAAACACCCTGCAACACCTCCACCATCACCACTAGTATTTTGCCACCTCTACCTTATCCCTCCAATTACACACCCCAAGGCATTAAATATCCTTTCCCCCCCTGCTACACGTTAACAGGCCAAGTTGTGTTGAAAAAATAATTTCCCGCCAAAATTGCAAGAGGAGCAAAAGTGATCCAAGTGGCCATTTGATTGCTGGGATTTGACCTTGGGGGACCCACAAACCCTCTGGGATGCTATAAAGACAAAGAGGAGCAGAAGTGATGGAATATTAGGTAGTGTAGTTTAGAAAAAATCGACATTAGTGTAATTTAGTTTATGGTTGTAACCTATTGTTCAAGATAGTTGTAATAGTCAATTCCAGTGTAATCTTACCCTTTATTAATTATAATTTCAAGTTTCCTTAAGCAAAAATTAGATTTGGCAATTTTAGAAGTATAATTGACAATTTGCTCTAATCTTGTTCATTATTGTTGTTTGTTGGTTGTTTCAGATCACACAAGTCTCAAATAAACTTTCAAAAGCCTTTTATTAATTAAAATCATCTTTAGCTATAAAATCTCAAAAATATCAAAAATAACAAATAAATACCTAGAAAATAAAAAATCAGCTTGGAAGAGGAAGAAAGCAAGGAGCTTGGATACTTTTGGAATTTCATGGGATTAGTAACCTCAGGGGAGGTGTAGGAGGTGTTGATTTGTTCTTGGATCATGTTCTGTCATTTGAACTCACTTTGTAAGCCTCACCTTCAATTTTGCATTTTACTATACTTGTGTTCCAATCCTGCTTTTCTTTGCTTGTTTGAGTTTATCTAGTGTTAGTTAGTTAATTTACATCTTATAATTCAATGCTTGTTCATTAGATATGGTTGTTGCTCAAGTTGGTAGTTAACTGCCATTGTAGAGTAAAATGGATTTATGTGTTAAACTGTTTTTCTTGTCATTTAAATACTTAAATTAGATTATTACAACTTAATATAGCTTTGTAGATGCATAGCTTGGTCTGAATTGGCTTAGGGAAGTGAAATCATCAAATCAGTCAAAGGATAAGGTGTGTTTGGATTTGCTAAATTGGAAAGGTTTAGGACTGTTTTGTTTGAAGAGTATGGTTTAGTCATACTCATTTAGGTTATACTAGAACACATTAAGTCTCTAACTTGGTCATTTTTCCCTGAAAAGTCAAAATCATAAAACAAGCTTCATAATTGTCCACTGTTGGGACAGTTGGGTTCCAAACCACCCAAAACCTTTTCCCTAGTTGTTGTTTCAACTTATTATGGTCTTAATGTGGCTTATCACATGTTTTTAAGTCATCAAATTAAGTTAAAAGCTCAAATAAGTCAACTGTAAGCAAAAGTGAGAAAGTCAAAACCTCACTTGTGCAGAAAAAACCAAAAGTTCAAGAAATTGTTTTGATTTATGTATGTTGATTTAGGCTGTGAAATTTGTTTCCATAAACACTCTACCACCTCAGCTTTAAGACCCTATTGAGCTTTGATTTTTGGGAATTTTCTTCTGGGCCCTACATAAGCTCAGAAGAGCTTATTTTCATTTTCAGTCAACATAAGTCAACTGTTAGGATTAGTAGCTTAATAATAGCTTATTATTTAGTTATAAAATAATTGTCTTTATTAAAGTTGTCTAGTTTTATATATAATATAGTTTTGTAAAATAAAAATCAAGAAAAAACAACATAAAAATAAGTGATAGTTTCTATTTAATTTAATTTAATTTTAATTTTCATTTTTAGATTTTAATTAAGTAAGTTGTGTTTTTATATTTTTAATAATTTCATCTTAGGTTAAAATAGTTATAATATTTTTTCAGATTTTTATTTCATCATTTAATATTTATTAGAATTAATTTTAGTTTTATTAATTATTAATTAATAATTAGTTTAAAATAGCATAAATAGTTTTTATTAAGTAAAACCTAGTTTTTATATTTTTTATAGCTTTTATATGTTATAAAGTAATTTTAGAAATTTTATTAGAATTTTTACTGTTCATTTAGTATTTTTCTTAATTTAAAATAGTTTAATTAGTTAATTAATGTTTAATTAGTAATTAATTAATATAAAATTCACAAAAAGACAAAAACACTTATTTTTAATTTTAAAACTTATTTTTAGTTATTTTATAATTTTAGAAATTTTATTTTCATTTTTTTAGTATTTAATTAGTATTAAATTATATTTAAGTTGTTTAAATTTAATAATTAGTAATAATTAGTATTTAATTAATATTAAATAATTAATTAGGGTTAAAATTTATTTTAATTTTCTAAAAATTTTCTTTTACCTTTTAGTTTGTAAAAAAGTCATTTTCACCCCTGGGTGTTTTCAGATTTCCGTTTTTACTTTTTATTTCGTACGCTTACGTTTTATTTAAACGTGAACGTACGCGTTTTAAGTTTTAAACGTTTCTGGTTTTCCTGACTTTCCAGTATTGTTAATATAGTGTATTTAAGCTATTATCCTTCATATTCCAGTAGTGTAATCATCACAACTCACTTTAAACCCTTTCCTGTCCAAATTCACCCGATCACAAACCCGTTTTAATACCATCCACACCTCGTCGGGACATAACGACCCGGGGAAACACTATACTATCCACGGAGATTGATTATAAGCTGTTTGACTTTTACGGTTGACCATTCACAAGTGGTTGACCAATAATCGTCTGACCGTTTGGAGCCAATCAATTAGCTTATAAATTAGTTGTTTTTACAAAAGTTGTTTATTTTTAGGTATAATTTAGTTTTGTAAAAGAAAAATTAAGAAAAACAAATATAAAAATAAGTGATAGTTTCTATTTAATACAATTTAATTTTAATTTTCATTTTTAGATTTTTATTAAGTAAGTTGTGTTTTTATATTTTTATTAATTTCCTCTTATATTAAAGTATTTTTAATAAATTTATCAGATTTTTATTTTGTCTTCTAGTATTTATTATAATTAAAATTAGTTTAATTAATAATTAATCAATAATTAAGTTATAAATAGCATAATTAATTTTTATAAAGCAACACCTAGTTTTTATATTTTTCCTAGCTTTTAAATGTTATAAAATAGTTTTATAATTTTTTTAATAATTTTCTAAGTCATTTAAGTATTATTAATAATTTAAATTAGTTTAAATAGTTTAATTAAGATAAATAGTTTTTAATTAATAGAAAATCTATAAAAAGACAAAAATATTTATTTTTATTTTTTATACTTTCTTCAAGTTCATTTTTAAGTTTAGAAATTATTTTTACAAGTTTTTAGTTTAATTTGTAGTATTTATAATTTTTAGTTTGATTTAAATTAGGTTTAATTAAATAGTTAAATAGTTTTTAATTAAATAATTAATAATAAGTAATAAAATAATCTAAAAAATAAATTTATTTTTAAATTAATTTTATTTTAAGTTTGATTTTATAGAATTTTCATTTTTAACCCCTGTAGTTTATTTTTTTTAAAGCTCACCTTTTTCTCAGCACGCAATCGCGTCTGATTTTTAATTTTGTTTACGTTTATACGTTTTAGATATCCAAACTTTCACGTAATCGTTCTAATAGTTTATTTAAGTTATAAAATCCTAGTTTAATCACACACACACACTTTTATACCTTTCCTATTCACATTCACTGATCACAGACTCGTTTTTAATAAAACATTGCACACCTCGTTGAGACATTACGACCCGGGGAAACACTGTATTCCACGGAAGCATTTGCTTCAGACGTTTGACTTTTACGGTTGACCATTCACAAGTGGTTGACTAATAAAAGTTGACTGTTTGAGGCGAATCATGAAACAACTAAGTTTACTAGCTTATGTTAATATAATATCTACTAATTTAAGTCATATAAATCAGATTATAGCACATAATAAGGCAATTTAGCATGTAAACACATAATTATCTAAAACTATGGTTTTAAAATGAAAACATGTAAAAGAAAATGATCAAGGCTCTAGCTTAAGTTCCTATGGGGTCTAAGGCATATTATAACTATCCTAGGTCAATACTAAGGCTATTAGAGTCAAGGTTGAGGCTTACCTAGGTTGGGGAAGGCTTAAAGTGAAAACTAGGGTCTTCTATACAAAAACTAGGACTCGACAAGGATTAAGGCTCTTCCACTCGACTCCTGCTGGTCTTGAGGGCTTAGTACTACAGAATATGAGTGAGATAGAAGAGAGGAGAGGTGTGAAGTGAAATGGTGAAGGGAGGGGGTATTTATAGGGTTAACGAGTGGTATATGTGTAATTTTTGGGTGCTAGGTATCGAGGAGGGGGGAGGTTGACTCATGGAAGCTAGGAGTCGATGTGGTGAGTCTATAGAATGACAAGGATGAGCTAATACTAGGTAGGGGCTGGTATAGGTTGTTTGTGGTGTAAAACGGCTGAAACACCAAGTAGGTGGCAAGTAGGTGATGCACCTACTTGTGTGCTAGCTTGGGAGGAGCTAGGGTGCCTAATTGAGGTGCTTAAGCTACTAGGGTGCTTGGTTGGGTGGTTTGTGGTGCTTTGGTAGCTTAGTTTAAGTGTTAGGTTTAGTTTTAGCCTAGTTTTGTCTAGTGAGGGATTTAGGTTTTACCTAGGGTTTAGTGTCTATATTAGGGTCCTAAAAGTGATTAGTGACTAGTATTAAGGTTTAAGGATCATTTCCTCGGTGGTGGTAGTTTATACTAAAGATTTGGGAAGGTTTTGACCTAGTTTTGGTTCCTAAATGACCTAAGTTTGCTTAGTGAAGACTAGGGTTTATCCTAGGGTTTAGTGCCTATATTAGTTTCTTATGAGTGTCTAATGACTAATCCTAAGTCCTAAGAGGTTTATACTAAGTGGTGGTAACCTATGGTGAATTTTTGGGATAGTTTAGACCTAATTCTGGGAAGTTATGACCTAGTTAGGGTTTGTGCTTAAGGGACTTATACCTAAGTTCTAATAGGTTGTACTAGTGCCTAAGGGTCCTAAGGTATCCTAATGTTCCTAAGGTAACTCATACTTAAGCCTTGAACACTTTCAAACTAGTTCAGATAAGCAATTAGGGTTCTAAGGATAACCGTAAACACATAGGGTTCAATTAGGGTTTTGTTAGGGTTTCTAATAGATATAGTATACTAGAGTGATAGATTACTTAGTGTAATGATGTTTAGAACCTAGATTTGACATACTGGGGTGTTTACATAGTGGTGTTGGGCATAAGTGGATACGTGAACAGGTCTAAAGAGTCATGCATGCAATGAAAAGTAAAAAATTTACCTGTGAAATTACCTTGTGGTGGAAATGATGTTGATGAAATTTTATGGGTTATTACATGATATAATATTTGGCATAAAGAGTCGTACTTTGGTTATATTACAAATTTTCACGGGGATACATTTTTGACAAGATCGAGAAGAAATCATTGTCAAAGTTCACTTAAACTGTCTAAAAGGCTAGATTTGGGCATTTAACCGCAAGAAATGACTACGGAGTTTATTCATTATTATTTATTTGAGGTGGAAGTTGAATTTCACGAGTGCGTGTACTTAGTATTTAGAGATATCGTGGTTCGTTGGATGCATGATTCTTCAAGATCCTTGTTCAAGCTTTCAACCATTAAAATGATTAAGACTTGAGTTGTCTAGTTATACCTGATGTAAGGAGTTATGTTGTTGTGCTCACGGTGTATAGATATCACTTTAAAGGAGTTACGTTGTAGTGCTCGAGTGTCACAAAAAGCTGTGGATAATTCGAGAGAAGTTCATAACAGTTAAGGATGATTGGATGGGCATATGATTCTACCTTTATTGAAATTCTCAGTATTGGTTCTTAGTCAAACAATAGTGCAAGCTTAAGTCACAAGTTCGGGTTATTTTACTTCAGTCTCAAGTTCATCATAGTGGGTTTTCTCCATCAGTAGTCACTACAAAGAGTCGTCAGAATGATAATGGGGTCGGTAAAAAGTTAGCTGAGAGGAGTATTAAAGAGGAGAGAAATTATCAGCAACTGATTCTCACATGATATTATTACGCTTAACAGAGATTTATGGTACTTCACACTTGTTCGCTTAATTGGACATATGGGATTACGCTGCCTCCGTTTCCATAGTAAACATAGTGTGTATGCTTCCGATTCTGCGAAGACATCGTGGGGGAAGAGAGGTGGATGTTCTTTGACTTTTCTTGATTTCTTTGCGAAAACACTCTTTTTCCACGAGCATCTATAATCAGGGGGAAGAAATGTGCACATTGAGGACGGATAACAGATTCACGTGATCGAACTTACAATTTTATGACTACCGGAGAGACGTCCACAGAGATGATCAGCGGGTCAGTTTTGTGATTTTGGTGTTATCATTTCAACTTTCTCAGGTTGTGAAGTGTGGAGTTGCCTATATATGTGAGAAAATCTTGTTTTTTTCTTGCATGTTACCCCCGAACGGAGTTTCTGCATTGAGTATAATTGTGATTAAGTAACTAGTCAGATTTGCTTGATGTGGTTTAAGGTCTTATCTACGAATTCCGCTGCATACTTAAAGCTTCAAAAGTTAGAAGACATGTTTACTACATCAAAGTATCGAATCTGCTAAAGGCGGTTGTCAGTTTTGGGGGAAGTTGTTTCAGAAACTTTGCCAAAAAGAAGTGTACGAAGAAGCCACTAAAGACATGCAACATGAATTGGGGGGAAGTTAATCCAGTTCATGCATATTACATCATTTGCCTAGAAGTGAAGAAAAGTTCTCAAGACGATGTACAAGATGAAGACAAAGAGCGTCAACTGCAATCATCCTCAGCATTTGAAGAGCTTAAGAAGACTTTATTTTACTTATATTTGTATTTGTAGGAAATGTTGTAAGTAATCCCTTATGTCGCCTCATTGGGGGAAGATTGTTAGGAATGCTCCTAACACGTAACATGGAACGACATTTACGGGATTACATTAGTTATCTTGTTAGGCTCGAACACATGGACTAGAAACGTCAATAGTGTAATGTGTATAGTGTTAGAGCCTGTATATACCCCTCCATACTTCCATGGAGGGGGTGAGACTTATGGTGTAACTTTCATCTTTCATATTATCAATAAAACACATAGTTTCCTTTCTCTCTCTACTCTCTCTCTCTCTCTAACATGGATAACTTATACTTCCATCATACCCGACCTCCCGAATCACAATAATCAACCTTAAAACACGATCCTACAACGTTTTTATATGATCTAAAAAAACATATAATTCTTCTTAAATATTTCATACTCATAATTTAGGACAACATTTCCATAAAATATTCATATAATTTCGTGTTTATAATATATAATAATTTGCAGATTTGAATAATATTACAAAGATCATTAAAAAAATGACATTATAGTAGTATCTTAGGATCCCGATCTGATCTTACGATCATAATTTTGTAAAGACGAAAATGATCCTAAGTAGAATACCGATCTTAAAAACCTTGTTTTAAAGTTTTTTTTCAACTTTAACGTAACTATTTTCTTTTGTGTTATATAATACTTTATGTAAAATATATGAATGAATTAAATTTTAAATGTATTTTTATTAGTATAATTTTCATCAAGTATTAAATTATATAACACAAAAAAATAATAATTAAAGTTGGAATTGAAAAAAACCCTTCTAATATTTGATTTCCAATTGTGTTTTTAGAAGGGTTGTTGGGTTGGATATAGGGGTGTTCTGTGTTTTAGAAGGGTTGTTGGGTTGGATGTAGGGGTATTCAGTGTTTGGTTTGACACCAAACAAACTAAAAAATAAACTGGATCGAAAATTTTAGTTGGTGTATGGTCTTGTTTGAAGCCGAACCGAAGTATTTAATTGTTGTTTGGTTTGGTTTTGGGTTTGACAAATATATAACCAAACCAAACTGAAAAAAACCGAATATCTCTATCCACATAATTTTTTATTTTTTATTTTTAAATTACATATATACAGATTTGGTTCCGTTCAAGAGATGTTGCAGTGAATCTCGAAGAACACATTGACGACTTTGAAAATTTTGTAAATGGTAATTTACTGTTTCATTCTTTATATGCATGGCCTTTTTATTTATGTATGTATCTTATATACACATCTGACACATATTTATTTTACATTACTTTTTCATAGATGAAAACAACATCAAATGCAAACATTGGAGAAGATGAGTGAATTTGCAACTAGGTTTAGATGCTTCAAGATGGAATATTCAAGCTAATAAGACTTCCAAAGACTTTTATTGAAGAACATTTTGTCGCTTTCATTTATTTCGTTAAGTTCTGAAACTTTTTGGTTTCTTAAACTTTTGCTTTGTTGATTTCCTTGAGCATTTTATGAGACCTTTTGATTTGCTAATTTTATTTGAACTTTCAGGTTTTTATTTATGACTTATAGATTATATTTTGAAGTTTACTTGAATTCAATTTTCTTGGTTTTAACCATTCTATAATTGGTTTGGCTCGGTTTTGGTTTTGACTTTTAAAATTTTCAAACTGATGAAACCGAACCATACAACCCATAAAACCGAAAACCGAACTGATGAACACCCCTAGTTGGATGGTTAAGAACAGGTTAATAATCTCAACAGAAACCTAACTCATTATTAAACGGATAGTCATGTCGACCCATTACAACCCAAACTTCTTTAGCCTCAACCTTAACCCGTTTATTATCGTGTCGTGTTGGGAATTGCTACCTCTACGAGAAACCCTGCATGTGCACTTTTGGGCATGCTACGGATCATTGTTAAATCCATGTCATAATCTGCTTGGTAAATATCAAGGATATACTTTCTCACTATGTCTATTAGTTCTTTTCAATTAATAAGGAAGTTGAAGGACTGAAGCAGATCCGAAAGTTCTCTGTGGCTCAAGACATTAGGGCATGTGTTGCTGCTCATATTTTAAGTAGGATTAGTTTTGCAATAGCTACAGGAGTGGGGGCTCAGATAATATCTCGGCTTCCCACTAATATCTTGTAGATATTTTGAATTTCTGATAATAATAATAATAATAATAACAACAACAACAACAACAACAACAACAACAACAATAACAATAACAATAATAATAACAACAACAACAACAACAACAATAATAATAGTTATGCCTCTCGATTTCTTGAACTTAACTCGGCGTTTGGGGATGCTTTATTTCATCATCCAAATAACACTAGTGGGTCTCTTATAATACATGTGAAGGTAACTGGAATTTATTTTTTATTTATTTATTTTTTTTTATTATTATTTTTTTTAATATGGAGTATTGCCATGAAACTTGCTCTAACTAACAAAATAAGCTAGGGTTCATTGATAATATTAGTAAGAGACATTTGCCACTCCCCTTTTATCTTGCTAGTGGGATATGTGTAATTATGTGGTTCTTACTTGGATTTTATACTCTATCTCTCCTGAGATTTCTAAATCCCCATCCGTTGTGTGTGATGATGTTAATGAAACCTTTAATCTAATTTTGTTTTATAAATATCATGTTTATGATTTGGAATTTTATTTCTGTCACATGTAAATCCAAAATTTAAATTTTACGATTTGAATTGTTGTAGTTTTGAACTAGTTATAATGCCCGCGCACGCGCGGGTTTTTAAATTTTTTTTAATCATATATTTTTATTTATTAAAAAACGAATAATTTAATCTTTGTTTTGTTTGATTTATGATGTATAATTAATCCTATTATTAATTTCATCTTATATATATTTTTTGTATTTATCTTCTACTTGTGTTATGGATAAATATAAAATGTTACCTAATAAGAAAATAATCTTTTTTTAAAATAAAATTATTACTAAATAAGGTATGAATGCATTTTTTTAAAATGAAAAATTTCCAATAAGGGTTTTGTTTTATTATATAAAAGATATCATTTGTGTTTATGATTTGCAATTCCTATTTAGTTTTGAATGGTCATTCAATATTGGTTGACTAATCCACAAAAATATATAAACCGTCGACTACCCTGTGGCAATAGCTTGCATGAGTGGTTTTAGTTACATACAGGGCCGGCTTTGAGGGTGTGCAAGGTGAGCGACTGTACAGTGCCTCAAAATTTTTAAGGGCCTCAAAATTTGTCCCGTTAATAATTATGTGCATGCGTATGCATATTTTTCACAAAGAAAAAAGTATTTAGATGAAAGGGTATCTTAAATGAGTAATGTGTTAGAATGTTTAGCTAACTAATTGCATTATATCTTATAAATGGTGACACTTTATATATAACATTCCTTATCGAAGGGCCTCATTATTTAATTTCGTCCAGGGCCCTCAAAAATTTCAAAAATTCATGGGACGGCCTTCTTACATATGATTTTAACAATATATTAATAGTTTGCTTGATCTGTATCATGTGGTAAATTAATTGTAGTTTTTATTGAGGGGTATTTTAAGAATAACGTTAATTATATATATGTTGAATTGATGTATTACATTAACTGAAATGTATGTTACAAGTTCATTGATATTTTAACAATTTCAAAATCTTGTTATATTTAGTAAGTGTGTAACCTGAATTTTTTAAGACTTCCATCTTTAGAAAGTCTCAAATGATTTATGAGGAGTAAAGATAATGATAAATATATAACATATATACAAGTGAGATTTTTATTTCGTGTTAGCGTGTGACCTACATAAGCTTAGCAAGTAGGATTACTTATGTGTTGTACCGTGCATATAATTCCCGGCAAAAGAACTCATTTTGTTAGACACTCGTGATAAGGCTTGTTACAATGCATGGCCCGTCCATCACAACGAGTCAAGCTTATTACACCTTATGAAGATCATGCGTGAAATGAGAGAAAAAAAAAAGATGGTTTGGTCATTAGAACCACCAAATGAAAACTTTAGTTATTGTGAGTATGTGCGTATTGTAGGGTATGTTTATTTGGTGGTTGATTTGGTGAATGGAGTGAAAAACTAATGTGTCATGGAGGTTACGGTGGCTATGTGGTCATTTTCGCACACCGAGTCTTATGATGATATGATATGTGTATAGGGTTGTTTTAAGGTTATAATAGTATCGCTTGTTTTTTACTTGTTTGTGAGAAAAAGTTTAATTGACATTTGTACAGGCTTTCATACAATACAAAAAGGGTAGTTTTAATGGTTCGGTCTTTTTCACTTTGGGTTTTCATATAATACAAGAAGCATAACTAAAAATTTCAGTTTTAAAAATCAAAACCACACCGTCAATTTTTTAAGTGGTATGATTCTTTCTAATAAGTTTTTTTTTTTTTTTTTTTTTTTTTGGTCATCCCTTGTATTTGGAAGTTCGTTTGTGGATCTGAAGGGAATTGATATGCACATTATAAAAAGTGATGTGAACGTCACAATATCACATCACTAATGCAATAGTACAACATTCTATATGCATAGCTGTGGTGTGCACATCAAGTTTTATGATGTGTATATCATTATCACCTGTCAAGCATTAATCTCGCATACTAATGAGTTATGGCATACGCTAAATTAATGGGCTTGTGGGCCAAAAATAATGGTAATGGGTTATATTTTGAATTCCAAGTGGTCCTAATGGAGTCTGAGCAAGTCAAACCTTTTGAATCACAGGTTGCACCCACACTTTTGTGACTTCTACTTTTTCAAGTAACTAGTTACTTCATTTTGTAAAGTCTAATAACTTTTTTTAAAGCTTTGTAACTTATTGGACATACTAATGTTAAGATATTGAATCAATAATTATAATCTGGTAAGGGTAAATGACTAAATGAGAATATTAAGCCGATTACCAGCAAACAATAATACCAAGTAGGGAATGTAACGGCTAAAAAGTATTACAAAAGAGGTAATCTGAGTATTAAGCTCCATATTTTCTTTAAAATAGTTATAGTATTGATATTGCTTCTGAGCCAATGGCGTAGTCTTTGAACAAGCTAGGCATAGGCTTATGTCTTATGGTTTTGTAATGGAACCAATATTCTAGAGATGATTAGCACACTCATTTATTTGAGCAGGACACTCTACTGTGTGCACTATATAATTGTAATTATTTACAGCGTGCTTTATACGCTTATACAGTGAGTGTCCATCAAAATAAAGAAAGTGCAAATCACCACCCAATATTCTATGATCCATAATATTTTTTAACCTTTAGGTCACTTTTATAAACTCAAAAGATTTATAGTATATACATCTTGTAAATAATACTACCTCCGTCCCAAATTTATTGTCCCCTATTGACTTTTTCGGTCTTTACTTTTCAACTTTGATCTTAAATATTTTTGTTTATATTACATAATACTTGATACAAAATATATGAACGGATTGAGTTTTAAATGTATTTTCATTTGGTATAATTTTTATCAAAAATTGTATAACACAAACAAAAATATTTATAGTCAAAGTTGAGAAAGAAAGACCGAAAAAGTCAATAGGGGACAATAAATTTGGGACGGAGTAGTAACTAAAAAATTATTTGTAATCATCAACATCAACCAAAGTAAAGTTCTTATAGGCATGGGTTATAATAACCCCCTATAATTTTATAATGACCCCCCTATTTATTTATTTTTTTTTGATTTTTTTTGATTTTTATAATTTTGTTTATATTAAAAAGCTATAAACCTGAAAGTGCGGAACAGAAAATATAAAGTTTAATATGTTAAACGGTTAAAACTGTCAAAAATACGGAACAGAAACTGACAAAAACTGGGTTGCGCTGAAAAAAAAGAGGGGACAAAGGGGGAGACAAAGGGCCTGCCACCCTTGTCCCCCGTCTTTATAGTATGACCCTTCTTATATCTCCAGTAGTCCAATTAGCCATTTAAGTTAGGTTATGCAAATTGAACAAGGCCACGTAAACTTCTGTTGAGTGGTAGCAGTAAAAAGAGGAAAGTAAAAGTAACCATTAACAACCCCTTCACTTTATTATTCACTTTATATCTGACCCTGTTCTCACTTTTTCTTTTCTTTTTTTGTCTCTTTTAGATTTAAAAATACTTCTTTTTCTTTTATTCCCCCATTTTTGGAAGTTTCTTACCATACTTGGCCCGACCTCTATGCTAACATTCTTTTTAACAAAACAAACGTTTTTAATGTTAAGTGGTACTTACATTTGACCTCAATAGTACTTGATTGACCAAACTTCAACATCATAATACAAATCTATATAATACACCAAGGCAAGGCGTGACGTGACGTCATATCGAAGCATCAAACTTTTGCGGCTAAGACGAAGATTTTTCATTTTTAAGACATGACACAAGACGACACATAATATGCAAATATTTATATATTTATATCATATTTCATATATATCAAGTTTACAAAAAGCGTTGTATATAATAAATATGTTTAAGAAATAATCCTTATATGTAATATTATTCATTTTCTATTAAAAAAAAAGGAAAAAGAAAAAACGGAGTTGAATAAAAAAACTTGTCACACCATACGCAAAGGCGCGCCTTTCCATGCCTTACTTCGAGCCACGCCTAGAACCAACCCCAAGGTTCATTTCGTAACGTCGAGCCTACGTCTCGCGCCTTGGCGGCGTCAAGACGCGCCTTTTAGAACACTACACCGAGGTGATAATAGAAGTGTATTTACTATTCTTCTGTATATATAGCAAGGATTGTAGTAGCTCAAGATAAACTGTCATTTTAGTGTTATTTCAACAATTTTCTTTTTAATTTTCTTTTCACTCACACACTCAAAAACACCATTATCAGTTACTCAAGCGAAAACTTCGCTTGTGGGATTCATCATTTTATTTTCTTTTTTAGTTTTTTCAAACGAATTACTTTTGCATTCATTAAAATAAAAATACAAATTACATAATAAAAATACAAAAACAAAACTTTTATAACTTTCTTCTAACTTTACAAAAAATTACTATAAACAAGTACAAACTCTCAAAATTATAAATGACTTAAAGAGTCTTAATTTATAAATAAGTAAATTTGTTAAGTCATTAATTGTGTTTGTTTGGCGCTTAATTTAATTGGATGACTTCCTAGAAAAAGCCATGAGAGTGAGAATCTATATAAGAGTAAGGTTGGATCAAGTGATTAACACCCTTGCCTTTGGAGACAGAGGTCAAGGGTTCGATCGTCACTCCTTGCAAGGTCGGAGGTCCTTTTCTAACTTTGGTAGAATCGAAAGCAACCTCTCTACCTTAGGTAGGGGTAAGGCTGTCTACGTTTCAACCTTCACCATATACCGTGGAAGATGGTATTGAAACTAATAACCCGTGAAAGACGGTATTGAGAGTTACTTTACTTTACTTTTTTTTTTTAATGAGAATCTCTATATTAAATCATCACTTTTATAATACTTTTACATATTTACACTCTCACTTTTTAACCTCTAATTCATCATTTATTTTAAATAAATTGGTATAACAATAATTTTTATAATTTATACACTTTATTTAGCACACAAAACAAACAATCATTTATTCATCTACAAACAATCAACATATATCCAGACAGACACTTTAATTTAACAAGACTTAATAACTAAACAAACAAGCTCTAAAAATTTTAAAATGAAAGAAAAGAGTAAAAAAACCCATCGTCTTTCTCATTCAACACACTTTATAAATAAAAAAAGCTAATAAAATCCATTTAAATCGAAAAAAACAAAAATCAAAAGTCTCTTCATTTGGCGCACAAATTTCTTCACACTTCCTTTTGCGCGGGAGGTTGTGGCGCAGTGACGCCTCTTTGGCGCAGGTCCACGTTGGCTTGAACCGCGTGGGATACTCTTACACCTGTTATAGTTTGTATTGTTGATACTTAAATGCTTGTCCTTTTCAAATTCATTCCAATATTATTACACTTCAATATAATTGTAGGGAACAGGCCATTCATCATTACAAAAAGCAAAAAATAAGACAGTTATATCACTTTAATCACTTATATATGTATGAACAACCTCACTGATCTTGCATTAGATTTGTTACACACTGAACAATTATGACTATTTGGAAGAATGGTTGAAGGAATAAAGTTGAATAATCTTAATGATGAGAAGGTTTAGCAAAAGTTTAGGGGTGTTGCTAAGCTTATTTTTTGGGCTTAAATATATGCTCAATAAGTAGCATATGATTTGTGAATTGTAATGAATGTTAAGTGTTAGTCGTGGCCTATAATGAAAAGGGGGAAAAGAAATCATATACTTATACAGTTATACGAGTCAAAAAACCATAAAAATGGTTTTGTTAACCCGCTCCCTTGGTATAACTCCATAAGCTAAAAATTAAGCTAATAAACCTAAGCTTGACAGAACACACGAATACTTTAATCAAATTAGTTTTAAAATGAATAATAATTCTGAAACAAACATCTCAATTCGACAATAGTTACAGTTTGAAGTACATGGTCGATATTCAATAGTAATATGACATATAAAAGTTATTCAAGACATAAAAATAAGGGATTTCGGATTTGCTAACAAGTTCCTTTAGATGCATATCAGATGCATATAGGTTAAGCTTCGCTAATTCATCCCGAACTTCCTTTTTAACAAACATAAAACATATTTATTTATTGGTCAAAGTTACTAAATTATACAAGTATTATCTGAAGCATTAAATGACATCATATATCAAACAATAAATTATAAATAATGCATCCACCCGATCAATTAAAGTTTGCACATTCTGATGTTTTATTTCACCTAACTAAAGAATTATTATAATAATAGACATATTATTAAGTCAAGCATTATAATACTTCTTCAATTTCATTCATATTACTTTAGTTGAGATCATTGAAATTTGAAAAAAAATAAGTTGGACAAAGCGTAAATGTTTGTACATAGCATGTGGCCTTGGCTTCCTATCACATGCTCCCCCTTAACTCCCTCCGTGACTCCATTTGTATACCAATCAACTAATCCAACAATCTCAACTCATTCTCGTAACACTTTCACTACAAAACACACACGCTCAAACACCTTAATACAAACTCTGGCTTTCCCAACAATGGATGTTTTTAGCTTGCTCAAGTTTTGGAAACTCACAAGTGGTGGCATTGATCCATCCGTTCGTGACTACAAGTCCTCGATCGATGACGATGAGGAGTCGTTTTTCGATTTAGTACTCGAAAATGACAACTCTTCGGACATTGATAAAAACTCCAGCCTCAACTTCAGCTTCAGATTTTCATCACCTAATGAAAACAGCATTTCTAAAAACATTAAGAAGAAGAGGTTATTGAAAATGCCTCAATCGCCTCTTCGCGCTTTAATTCTAGGTCTTCAAAACAACAAGTTGAAAATCGAGAAGACTCCACCAAAGTTTGAAGCTAAAACTGAAACTGGAGCTGAAGCTGAAGCTCAAGAGGTTAAAATAGGCGCGTTATTAAAGCGTGATAACAGTTTGAGATACAAACTCAATACTGAGAAGCTTTTGGAGAATAATGATCAAGTCTCTTCAAAGCGTTTTTCGAAAGATGTTGTTAACAAGTATTTAAATAAAATGAAACCGGCTAGGAAAAGTAACGAAAAATCAAGATTTTCGGAGAAGTCTATTACTCCATCGTCATCTCCCGCTTCATCTGTTTTTTCTCCTCGAAAAGAAGAGAAAAAAAGCAGCAGCGGCAGTGTGTTCAAAGTTCGTAAGCATTTAGGAAAGAGTAGATCCGCTTCGGCTATTCTACAAACTCCTGTGACCAAAAGCGATGATTCGGCTTTAGAGCAACAAGATTCCATCAAGGGCGCGATTCTACATTGCAAGAAATCGTATCATTCACCCACTTTACAAGTTATGAAAGTTCTTTCAAGATCAGGAAGTGCTCCGTTAGACCACGAGTCACGAGTTTCGGTTGAAGAGACTAGAAGCAGCATTTGAGCAAATGATGAATTAGGCATGCATGCCAATCGCTTCTTTTTTAGACAAACTAGCTCGTGTAATTAACAGTTAAAAACAGTAGCGTGGTAGTAAAGATTTAGCTGTATGGTAGGATGATGTAAAGCTTTGCTCATGAATGATGTTTGAAGAAAATCTTTTGCTTGTTAAAGTTGAGTTTGATCTATAGCTAATCTGAACTTTATGGTATTATTACTGCTGTCTGAGTGTCTGACCACTTAAACGTTTGATCTTTATTACTAGAATTCTAGTAGAGCCAAAAATGTTTAAACTGAGGTCACAATCCAAAACTGTTATTGCCCTTAAGTTATGACAAGTTCGGCTATACAATTGTGCCTTCCTTGATTTTAAAATGTGCTCATCATTGCGTTAAATTCAAGATTATAAATCGTGAGGCGTGGCGGTATGATCAAGCTTTACACCTTAGCGGTCAAGACGAAACTTTTACATTTATAAGGCGTTATATAAGGCGGCAAAAAATATAAAAATCTCAACCTATATATAGAACAAGTGTGATTAATTGCTATTTTAGAGGCAAAATTCTCCCAAAATTCTAAAAGATTGACACCTGAAAACCTCACTACTAATAGAAAGCTTGACCAATTCTTAGTTTTAGATTCGGCTGAACAAAATCATAACTAAAAACCCTTTAAATAAGGAAACTTATATCAAAAATCAAAAATCAAGCACACTGCAAATCACAAACACTTTAAATAAGGAAACTTATATCAAAAATCAAAAATCAAACACACTGCAAATCACAAACACTGCAAACACAGCCATTAACCAAGCACAAAATCATTAATTATTTTAATTTCAATTCCGTTTTTCAAATCTATGATTTCAATTCTGATTGAAGCAAAATCAAGTTACTTGATGTATGATGAATTTAGAATAGTTTTGTATGTATTAATGGATTTTGATTATCGGATTCAATTTTGAAATCAACCTTGACTCCATATGAAGGCTACTGAATCATGCCCGCCAACTATTTGTTAATTTGTTGTAATAATATGTTGTTGATGTGGTTATGAAATTAGTTACACGAGCAACAAATGATCATTATGTATAGAACCAATCTATGACATTTGCCTGTTTTTAGATTAGATATGTGTAAAGGTCAAACCGAGAGGAAAGGATGCAAACATGATGGATATTATTTTTATATAATCAATGCTTGTGTTTTCAGGTAAATGGTAGCAGGTGGTTTGTGGGTGATGCTGAAATAATTGGTCCTATTGATTGCGAAAAATACTTGGACCTTTGGGCAACTTTATATATGGAACCGGTTTTCCCTCTTAACTGACCCATTGTTAAGGACATTCCTAACACACTGTTGCGACGCATAATTCTTTAGCGTAATAATAGTAGGCCTCTTGCTTACACAACGGATACCCAAGAGGTACTTTTTCTTTTAAACCTTTGTATGACATGCTAGTGACATTAATGAATTTGTTGTAGGTTAACGTTGTATTATATACTTTTTCAGGCCGGAAATGCTATAAATTTTAAGAGCTATTCACCCTCCACGTCTTTGTTAATTGATTTGAACTTCTATGAGAACATAGAGAAGTTGCTGAAAGCGAGAAGGGCTGATAAGGCAGCTTTTCAAGAAATGGTAATACCTAAAATTATTATTGATGAGATGTGTTGATCGACCTAAAATGGTATATTTTCAATAGAAAAAGTGGGTTTATGCTTAAAAATGATCGTTTACACAATTCATGATTAAATACCTAAATTCCCGAGCCACATTCTATGGTTTTTAGCGTATAAACTGATGAAACGCAATGTGAGTTGCTTAAAAGGTCAGCCGCATCCCCTTTAGATATCCTTTGGATGAAGCTGCAATTGTAGCCATATTTGCAATTAGAGAGCATTGCATTGACATAAAGGAGGTATCACATTTCGTTGTCATGCTTATTTTTTGTTTTCAGTGAAATCAAGCCTTAAGCGTATTTTCTTCAGGTTCACTTTGTACTTTTTGCGGATGACATCTATGATATAAGAGGTTTGATGGATCTAAACACCTTGAACTTGTGCTCGATTGATACTTTGAGTTATATCACTAAGTATGCGGAATCTACTTAGTAACACTTAGAAGTTTGATTGTGAGTAAGACAGTTGTATATGAATGAGAACAATGTATGTAAACAAACTATTAGCTCAAATATTATTAATGATAATAATACGAGTGATCTTGATATCACTAGGGTTACACCTTGAAGCTCTAGAAACGTATATGACAACTAACTCTTAAACCTTTAACCTAGGATCTCCTTTTATAGCACAAGGAGTCCTCTTCTATAAGATAAGTATAATGTTAATGGAATAAGATATACACAAAATCTATTCTATATTTATCTAGACGCGTTTCCTAACAGTTATCTAATAAGCAGTGGTAATATATGTTCTTGCAGTGGTAATGAGTTTCCACTGCAAGTACAATCTTCTGAAGTTGTAACTTCTTCTCTTAGCCGTGGTAACTGTTAGTATAATTCCCAACAATCCTCCCCTAACTTATGATTAATACATAAATCAATAAGTTTCTTCAAGTATTCAGTAAATATGAGGATATGGGAATTCTTCCAAACACTTATCTTTTTCTTCTTAACTCTTTATCAGCTCTCACACTTTGATCATAAATCCTTTGTAGCAAATCATCTGTGACTTCAGTTCTTTCCCAGCACCTAAGCTTCTCTGACAACATCACTGTCAATACTCCAGCTCTTAATGGATATTCTTTCTCAGCCAGCATAAAGACATCAACTCCATCTTGAGTAGAAACATGATGCACAGAACTTGAATCATAGAATTTCCACAAAGTTCTTGTACCATGAGCTTCAAATCTCCAATACCTATCACTTGGGTCAGGTTCATATAATCTTCTGAAGTGAACCCATAACTCCTTAGCTTTGACATCAACAAGTCATCCTTCTTAAACTGATCTTGAACAATTCTCCACAAAGTATCCAAATCTTCTCTATCACAACATCTAACAATATCTTCAAAGTCTCTGCAAATGTTTGTGACACTTCCAGTTCTGATGATCTTCCAAGCAACACCAAAACTATCAGAAAAGATCTCCCAACTAACAACTGGATATTTTGCTTGTAGAGGTTCAATGTTAAGTACATCAGTCTCTATGAACAACATGTTTGTAACTTGCTCTTCAGTCAACTTGCTAGGACCCTCTGTTGCTTGAGATGATTTCTGAGTCTTCAACTTCTTTGCATCTTTTGATTCAAGACTCACTCCAGTCCTTTTTGTCTTCATTGTTATTGGTTCTTGATCCATTGGAATGAATTTACTATCTTGTCTTTTGATTCTGTAGTAAATACCTTCAACCTGTTCATGTGACATTCCCTTGAATTGAGCCATCTTCATGTTTCCAACATGGCAACAAAAAGTCTTCATCTCAGCAATGATCTGTGCCTTTGTAAGTTTCCTTGACTTCTTTTGACCTTTTCTAACATCCCCAATGATTTGATCAAGAGCCTGCTGATTCTTCATTTGAATGAAGTCTTTTAATTGAGCAGACCTTTGTTCTTCATCCAAGGTTGTATTAGCAATCAATTCAATAGCCTTCTTCCTGATTACTTGATCATTATTAATCAAGTAGTCAATCTCTTCTTCTGTAGGCACATAAGTGAATAATGGAGGTTTCTCATGTATAACAGTTGGTGAGACACTTGAAATAGGTTCTGCCATAACAGCTTCAAGTTTATCCAACCTCTTTGCTTCGATAAAACTAGCAACTTCATCTTCCTCTAACTTTCTCTTTATTTCATTTTCTTCTGCTTGTTGTTGTTCTGCTAATCTTGCATCAAAGTTGATCTGAGCTTGTTCTTTCTTAGAAGTCTTTCTTATTTGCTCTTGATCTGAAGCAATCACAACAGCTTTTCCTTTAACTGATCTTATTCTGGCAGCTTCTTCCTCTGCAATGGTAATTTCTTGAGTAGCAGTGGTAACCTTTTCACTTGCAGTGGTAATTGGTTGATCAGTGGGAACTGGTTCTGCTACAGTGGAAATTGGTTGAGCAATTCTAACTAAATCATCAAAATTAAAACCAACATCAACATCCATATCTTCAAAATCCAATTTCCTCCCCTCAGTCTCAGCAACATCATCTTTTGCTTGAGCATTATCAGAATCAGGAAGCTCAGCAAACTCTTTTTCAAAATTTTTACTCCTCCCCTTAAGCTCTGCATCTGGATTCCTCCCCTGTTTGGAAGAATCTCCCAAAACTTTAGTAGAACTTGCAGAAAACTCATCCTGAGGTGAAGATGATGAAGATAACACAACTTTAGCAGATCTTTCCTTCTTGAGATTCTCAACTTCATTATGCAATCTTTGAATCTCATTCTTCAATTGATTCAGCTCTGTGGCATGTTGTTCTTTGGTCTGTGCCAGATCTTTCTCCAGAGCTTGAGTTATATCACTAAGTATGCGGAATCTACTTAGTAACACTTAGAAGTTTGATTGTGAGTAAGACAGTTGTATATGAATGAGAACAATGTATGTAAACAAACTATTAGCTCCAATATTATTAATGATAATAATACGAGTGATCTTGATATCACTAGGGTTACACCTTGAAGCTCTAGAAACGTATATGACAACTAACTCTTAAACCTTTAACCTAGGATCTCCTTTTATAGCACAAGGAGTCCTCTTCTATAAGATAAGTATAATGCTAATAGAATAAGATATACACAAAATCTATTCTATATTTATCTAGACGCGTTTCCTAATAGTTATCTAATAAGTAGTGGTAATATATGTTCTTGCAGTGGTAATGAGTTTCCACTGCAAGTACAATCTTCTGCAGTTGTAACTTCTTCTCTTAGCCGTGGTAACTGTTAGTATAATTCCCAACAAGGTTGTCATCAATACACTCTTTTCTCATCGGTTTCATGGCCTAAGGGGCTTGAATTACCAGAACAAGCCGCAAGTATGTTAAATATGTTCTTTATCCTTGCCTTATATATATAAAGAGGTGGAGGATGAACAACAGTCCCGCTATTTTGTTCATTAATTTTTCACTCAATACTTTTGATTTTTTGACTAAACATGATGTGTGTGTTATTCGATTAAATGGTGCTAAGATTCTCAGCTCATAATCTCTTATTGTATTTTGCTAGCCTGGCCGAATAGATTGCTGATATCTTGAATACCATAATAAATTAATAAAGAGAAAAGTAGATGAACAAGATACCTTAACTGTGCTATACATTGGGAAAAACCTAAAGACACGCCATCAGCTAGGGGAGGGATTAAGCTGGTACTTACTGGCTAGAGTTTCTTTTTATGTATTGCTTTATTGAATGTTGGTTCTTATGCGTCATTCATCTGGAATGTAGGGAATGATTATGGTCTACACACCATCTATATCATGTACGAAGAGGTTTTAAATCAGAAATTTATGCATGCAGGCTTCCAATGCTGAAGGCCAACAGCAAGTAACAGATTGCGTCAACATGAAAGGGAAGCAGAAAAATGGCGAAAGGGAGGTTTAGTTCTCCAATGCTCAAGACACGTTCGTATACGGTACATTTTCAACCCATTAATTTGTTGATCTATGTGTCTGTGTGATAACTATGTTTTTGTTAGAAAAGGTAAAGGTTTTTTTAATGTAATACAAAAGGTCTTTTCGGTCCATCAATAGCCACAAAACCACTGATCTCATAAAACTTGCTAAAAAAAAGATAAATAAAATAAAATAAATTAAAAATCAAGGAAATCGCAAGGAAACGCCCCACAACAGGTGATGACATATCTAGAAATCAGCCCTATGGTGGATGACATATCTAGAAGGTGATACTATTGTGCACAACACATCTTTTTATCATTCTAAGCATTACATGTGTACTCATAAGTTTCATCATTAACATGTAATAATTATTAGGGAAGCTGGTTTTTGTGTTTGGTATGTTTTGATCATAATTTGTGGAAATTTATGTTAATGCTTGATGGATTGTTGTGTTGTGGTCAGGTCTCGGAGGCTGTGATCATGAAGAATATCATACCAAGGCAATTTTTTTTGGGTTTTGGCTATGCAAGAACTTTTGCGAATCCAGGTATGAACTTAATCGGGTTTCACTTGTGGGATTTTTATAATAGTCCTTGCGAAGTTGTATTTTAATGTTGGGGGTTTTATCAAATCTTCTATGATAATTTTAAGTTGCTTCAAATTGCAGATGTGTAAATATTGAAATCAGTGACGTCTTACCACGTTATGACAATTCTGTTTGTAATATCAACATCAGGTACACGATAATCTTTTTAATGATGTTGATGATAGATTTACCTTGATTAAAGTTTTTGACTTTGAGTTTAACTTTTTAGGCTGCCAAGGAAACACTCAAATACAGAAAATACAGAAATAAGCAATGTGAGTGGTCTTGAGCGGTATGCACCTTCACCTTCCACTGGGTTTTGTCACTTTTACATTTTCGTTGATTAAACATTATGACTTCGCCTTTAACTTTTTAGGCTGCTGACAAAAAGACTCGAATACATCAAGTATAACCAACACACGGCAATTTGAGATAACAACATTGTAAGGTTGCAGGTACATTATGTGCTTCTTCCCGCTCTAATTAAGTCGTTTTTGTATATTGTCGAAATTGTTTCTAAAGTGTGTAGGTTGCAAACTTGCAGGTACATTACGATACCGTTTTGTGTTTTTTTTTTGGGTTATATGATCATTACTGATTTGTATTGTTAATGTACGACTGCTATTTCAATAGTGACAAGCCCTTTTGCCACTAAGCGAGACTTGAGTGGTTTAAGACTACTGAATTACTGTAGAGTAGGATAGGGATAACAATAGGTTAAGGACTCGGAACCTTATTCATCGTAGTTGACGAGGTTGTTGGTATAGGGAATTATGATTTGGAGCTTAAATGTATACTTTTTTTGGATAAAAATCTACACAGGCCAGTTTAGTGTAAGGTACCCGTAGGGTTGCTCATCCCCGCCCCATCCCTGATTCTTAGAGTCAAGGAGTTTCCCGCCCTTGGTCAATTTACACATCATCGGTTTAATTCTAGAGTCAAACTGATGAAGTGTAATGCTCATTTTACCATATAATTATTTGCATTTATTAAATACAGGTCTGCAGGGGCCAAAAGTGACCATAGAGAGGTGCATATTGCAATGAGTTTGACTTTTGGAATTGTTTAACAAGAATGCCAGGGATACCTTTAGTTTCTCGTGAAGCCAAGTATGCTATCTTGCATTTTAGGCCATTTTTTTCGGACAAATAAGCATTTTTTAAACGTCTATGGATAGACTCAAGGAATAAGAATTCTGCTTTTGTTTGCAGTTACTCTAGAGACCTGGAGATTCGTGTTGATCAGTTATCTGAAGAAGAACAAATAGAAGCTGAGGAAAGCCTTATAGTTTATTGCAAGCCCATTGAATTATACAACATTCTTAAACGCCGTGCCACTAAAAATGTACTGTAACTTATTTGTCTGTTTCTTGATTTTTTATTTGTTTAGCTTTTAGGTAGTGAATGATGAATTTTTCTGGCTCTAAATTCATAGTTACTATCTTAAAAATTGGTTCCTAGATGGCGGCCCTCCAAGTTTGGATGGTCGGAATATACAGGAGGCTCTCAACAATAGGTGAGTTTACAAACTAATATGAGACTCAACTTTTTTTTCCTTTTTTGTTTTTTTGGTACTGATATACGTATGTAGAATGTAAAGCATGCATTAAATGGTTTGAGACAAATTATTTGGATATAAATGCAAAAAACGTATTGAATGATTTCAACATAATTTTGTTGAATTTTCATTGTATCATGGTATTCATTTGTCTAAAATCTAATAGTTTTGTTACAAACTGCTGGGATACCAGTTGCAGTTATTATGGTCATAGCATCTGATTACTTTCTATTGAGTAAATTATGCAGACGGTGCTTGTGTGATCAGGTATAGATGACCATGATCTTATTTCTTATATTGGTTTTACAGGTCTTCAGACAGCAGCAAGTTATTGGCTTTACTGATTCGATTTTCAATGCTCCAATGGCCTTCTTTGACTCGACTCTAGTTAGATGAAAATGGTAAGAGTTAATTGACCTGAGTTAGCCTCCTATACACTTGCAACGTGTTTCCGAACTTATCTGTTGTTCATACAGGCCTCATCTGATCAGAGTGTGATTGATTTTGACATACCTTTTTCGATTGCATATGTGATTGGCGCTGGTATAGAAATATTAGCCACGATTGCCATTATGGCTTCAGTAACCTGGTAAGTTCTCATTGTAGCCATTATAGCTGTTGTAGCTTTAAAATATGCTCAGGTTTAGTTTGTCAATTAACACCGCTTTTAATGTTGAGATGGGTGTGTCAATAGTGTGCGTGTTTATATACATTAAAGTTGTGCAAGCATGTTGCTGACTATTGCGTAAGGGTGAGACTTTGAGAGTAGAAAAGAATGCGCTAAACCTGAAATCAGGAATACAAAGGCAATATGGCACCAACAATTGGAATTTATATTATAGCTCAACTTATAAGTACAAAATCATGAACTTACAATTTTCCAAACAGACAGACACTAATTAATATTCTATTATCGTGTAAGTGAAGTTGTTATGGATTAAACTGAATGGGTGTGTCAAAGTTTACTGATTCAGTACGATGGTATATCTTTGTTGATTCTGAAGCAGAAATAAAAAAAGGGTAAGAAAATGTTGGAATAATCATTAAGCACCTCAAAGTGTGGTCACTGCACCTGAACCAGTATGAAAGACGTCGTCAAATATCTTCTATATAAATGGAGTTAAAAGCTCATGAATGGCAGCTAGGCACACTCATCCTATTGGCATAAAATTAGCATGCAAACGAGGTTTTCGTATAGTTATCACACAGATACATAGATCAGCAAATTGATGGGATAGGAATCGGTACATATGTTTTTGTTTCGAACAGATGAATGCGTATTTAATTGCTTTTATATAATCGTGTGAATTCATATATCTTTTGTTTGTCTTAATATATAGCAACTTTATACATTATAAACAACCATCTTATGTTTAATCTTCTAATTTTTATTAATTAAATTCATGGGACTAGCTCGCTCATCGGGCGGGTCTTGAAGCTAGTATTTATATATTTATATTATATTTCATATATATTGAGTTTACAAAAAGACGTGGCATAAGAAGACATAACGTGTGACGTGGCGGCATGACCAAGCTTCACACCTTTGCGCGCCTTTTAGAACCATGGTTAAATTAGATATCATGACACTGCGTTTAGGAATTCACATTATTACCTCAATATACATTATTTATATAATGCGAGCATCATTTACGATTGTCGCATTATATAACTTGGAGCATTTTATACATAGAAAAATGATTGAGATTACTAATTTATGTGAATTGTACCGAAGTAATTCATGTGACTAATTGTATGTCTAATCTATTTGGTTTGTGACACGTGTATTGCACTTAATCTCATTCGGTCACTCATCTTATTCTTCATTGATTTAAGCATATGTTTAAAGATCGTTGTTCGTCATAAAATTAAGCACATGAATTAAACCATGCAAAAGAAGTCCAAGTTGTTTGAAGCGCGTTTAAGAAATTTTCATTTGTAAAGCTCGAATTAAATTAGTGAGTTATTTGTATATTTATTACATTTACTTGGTACTATATACTTTGTATAAATAATTTTCTGTCTTTTTTAATACTAAATGCATTGCGTTCATAATGCGTTCGCATTTGCATAACGCATCACGTATCGGCCTCTCAAACCTTTAGAATTGCGAAACATATTTTACTTGATTCATTTTGATTGTATGGTTTCATCATTGCCCCAGCAATGCAATGGTATGATGATGTGTGTTCTAAGTGCGGATAATATAAGTTTCGATATTATTCTCGGAGTTATGCAAATATGACTTAATTGTTTTAAAATGATAAATCGTAATTCAAAAAGTTATTGTGAAAAATTGTAAGTTTTGTACTTTGCTGATGCAAAACACTTATTTTAGTTACATCAAGATGATTAGTGAACATAATAATTGTGGACCAAACAAGGATTATGAAATTTGAAATTTGAATCTCCTTTGTATGTTTCCTTGTCCAACACTCAACCTCTTACAAACTTATTCTCATCGTCACCTTTCCACCTTGATTTGTCTCATACACCATAGCATAAGCTTCTTCTACCATTCTTGTTCGTCACACCACAAGCAAAGGCTCATCCTCTCTTACGTTGTCTCCTCCTTTGCTTGTCCAACACTTCTCCTTCTCACATACACACAAAAACTAGAATTTGAATTTGAAATTCAAACTCACATTTTCTACCCATCGATGACAAAGGCTCCTTCAACCTTGCTTTGTTCCCTAATTCATGAACCAAACAATATTTTATTAACCTAGCCTTAAATCTCTACACCCTTCTTCTTTTTCTTCCTCTTATACACTCTTCCTCCATATTTTAATTTGAAATTCAAATACATCTTTTATTTTCCCATAAACAACATAGGCTCCTCCTTATGACACTATCTCTATTCCTTGCTTGTCTAACACTCTTCCCCCCACATACTCTTAGCAAATAGAATTTGAATTAAATTCAAACACACATGTGTCTCCCAAAACTTAACATAGGCTCCTACATTCTCTTTTTGTCTCCCCATCAAAGACATGTTTCCCACCTTTAGTTCTCCAACACTCAACCCTCTCACAAACTCATAACAACTCTATTTTTAAATTTAAAATTTCAGATTTAAGAGGAGTTATTATCGAACTCTTGGGGATCACTTAAAGATAAACCCTTAGTCCATTGGTTTTTATCTTTTTCATTCAAAATAGACTAAAAACCCAACTATCTTCTAATCACTTCACTAAATATTTTTAATCCTCTCTAAACCTTGGATAATGAGTTGGTTGACTTTATCCCACTTAGTGATTTAAAATGAACAAGAGGAACTAGTTATAAATAAAATTGGGAGAGAGACTCCGCGTCAGGGACACGCATCTGAACAGAAAGCCGGATTTTCTTGTGTCATTCTCACCTCTTGCCATTCATTCATCCCCTCTAGTTTCTTTTCTTTGATCCTTATAAGTCTTTCAATCTTCACTACTACACAAAAGCTTAAATAGATCACTTCAAATAGAGTGGTTTTCTTAAAAAATAATCTAACAAATGAAAAATAGGGGGAAGTGTAATAAATAGATTGGTTATTTGGATAAAGACCGATCTAACTAACTTCTAGTTGTAAACAAGATTAAGTAGATCATTTTTTTAGGAAAAAAAACACGGATCTATTTACTCAACAGCAACACATATTATATTTTGAATTGCTCACAAAGTCACAACACAAAAAAACTCTTTTTTTTTCTTTTAATTTTCCGCTCATTATTTTAAGTTCTGCCACCCATTTTTTTTGCCCAAAATCATAAAGCCCAAGCCCACTTTCATCTATCCCTCTTTAACCTAGCTCAAACATATCCCGCCTCCCTCCTTTTTTACTTACAGATTCGCATGAAAAAGCATCGAACTAATTTTCTTGTTGTTTCTTCTTCAAGGGATTCCGTCCAAATCCAACACTGGTAAGATATTGTAAACATGATGTCGACGTTTGTTTTTTCATTAATTAGAATTGTATGTACTTCGTGTAGATGAAGGTTATAATTATTATCAAACTGAAGTAAAACGAATATAAGTTCATGGGTTTTAGGTAAAACGCAAACTAATTGTGTTTGGACATTATATTTTGTTGTTAACAATTTATATTTCTTTTTAGGTTCTACATAACTGTCATCATACATGATATGTAATTCTATAGTGGTAACCAAAAGCTGCTTATTTGGTAATACTAAAAAACTTGCAAAGTACCCAACTTTTTGTTGTTTCTGAAATTTTTTTTTGTACTATCCATGAAATTCATATTATTAGAATCTGTGTTGTTTATTGGTGTCTCATGTACATTCCTTTTTGTAAAACACCATAAATTTATTGTAACTCCAATTCTTGCTAGCTTATATTGAATACTAATTGTTTATGGCAACCAATAAATGGAGTCTAGATTAAACCTCTAATAGTCATATAGCCTATATTAACTCTAGTATTATACTCTATATAGATGCTCATATTGTATATTGCTTATGGTTTGGAACTTTGTTAGATTGATCTGTTCTATGTTTTGGTAATGCTTAATATTATTTAGGGAGTTGAAAGTGTCCTTAAGGAATTGTTTCCTTTTTCTATCTGTTCATGTTAGTTGTTAATACCACTTCATTTCTCTTGTGTTGAATTGGTTTGCTATTTATTTTGAAAATGCAAGTGCTGCTTATTTGTTCATGTAAGTGTTTTTTGTTTGGCTAGGAGACACCTTGATAAAGATGGAAACATAATTGTGATAAGGTTTACTTCTAAAAGTTAAGTTTCACGTCTTCAAGTTTATTGTGATACCCACTTGTTTCATAATACTTTACATTCTAGAAGGCGAGAAGAGTTGTAAAGCTTGTTACTTGATGCAGGTTGGTGCTCTTATCAGCAAGGCTGGAGACACTATTCGATCCTTGGAATATAACTCGGGAGCAAGGATTCAGATCACACGTGATGCTGAAGCTGATCCGAATTCTGCCACCAGGCCTGCGGAGCTAGTAGGTTCTTTAGAAAGCATAAACAAGGCTGAGAAACTTATAAAAGATGTTCTAGTTTATAATTGTTAATCTTCTTTATGTGATTAGGTTGCGTTTATTATTGGCAAAGGTGGAGAAACTATAAAAAACCTGCAGAGCGATATGGTTTCGTATTGTAACCGGTGTTTTTGTTGAAGCCATGTGTATTGCAATATTAGTGTACCTGTTACGATGATGAAAATCTGGATTTTTTTTTTGTTTGGAAAAATGTTATTAAGATCGGTTCCTAGGTATTAACTGATCTATTAGTGATTTCATTTAGATCGGTTCCCAACCGATCTTTTTGTGTTCCCCTCAAATAGACCTCCCTTAGTTAAAGTGGTTCATAACTGATCATTATGAGGGTTTTCAACCGATCTTTTTAACGTTTTTTTGCAGTAGTGCTTCTTGTGTCTTAACATCTTTTTATCATAATTGAAAGATCACTTCTTCGTAGGAGAAGAACCACAAGAACTTAATTCACTCTTGTGCATTTTGTCGAGGGTCTTCTTCTACCATTTCTATTAAGATTGAGTCTCTAGTTTAGGTTAGGTTGTTCCAAACAGTTTAACTCTAAACATTCATTTGTAAAGTCTTATCCGGGTTGTGGATAAGCAAAGGGAGTAAAGTCTTGAACCTTGGTGGTCAAGCCTATAACGGGTGAAGGTCAAGTTTGGGGTTTGTTACTTTCTTGGGCGGAAGGCTTTATGGTTTTAGTGGTTAGGCCGAATCACGAGATTCTTGTGGGTGGTTACGAGGGGGAACTCCGTTGGGTAGTAGCTCTTTTTTGTAAGCACCGATCTTTGTGCATATCGATTGAGTAAAGTTTGTAATGGTTTAATCCACCGCAAGGATTGTATTCATGAATAGTATAGGTGTTGCGGATTCGCAATTGGACTTGCGGATGGTCTAAACCCCCCATCCCGAACCATTATAAATCTTGGTGTCTCTTTCTACTTTCGCTCTCTACTCTCTCTCTCTCTCTAGATTTTCTTTGGATTGTTTGTTTTGTTCACACACCCTTATACACTCTTAAAGACTTAAAGTTTCTAACTTTAATTAACTCCAAGAGACCGTATTCACACACTCTCTACGGTTTTACATACTTAATTGTTGTCTTTGCAAATATCAGGTTTTAAATTTATAAAACAAGAACCTACCTACTAACTATTACACACGGGCAGTGTACACTATCATGTATAGTAAAATGGTAATAAGTCCAAGATTGAACACGGGAAACTGTGCAATTTACGGGTTTCAAAATGTATTCATTTGATGTTATTAGTTAGTTAATTCAAGAGAAGTAGGATCGGATGGAGAATCTACTGGTTTATTCGAAAGATTTTAAAAGCTAGATCGATATCTTCACATTGATTATGATCATGTGTAATAAAGGAAAGGTTATCATCATAGATAAGAGTTCCAAATAATACATTCCACTAGCTAAATTGAAGTTTGCACATTGTGATGTTTTATTTTGTTCATGTTACTAAATTATTATAATCATATACTTATCATTAAGTCAAATATTATAATACTCTAAGCTAGATCATTGATATTTGAAAAAATAATTTGGACAAAGCGTAAATGTTTATACATGGCATGTAGCCTTGGCTCCCTATCACATGCTCACACCGACTTCCTCCGTGACTCCATTTATATACCAATCAACTAATCCAACAAAATCAACTCATTCTCTTAGCACTTTCACTACAAAAAAACACACACTCAAACACCTTAATACGCACCACTTTAATACACACTCTGGCTTTCCCAACAATGGATGTTTTTAGCTTGCTCAAGTTTTGGAAACTCACATGTGGTGGCATTGATCCATCCGTTTGTGACTACGAGTCCTCGATCGATGACGATGAGGAATCGTTTTTCGATTTAGTACTCGAAAATGACAACTCTTCGGACATTGATAAAAACTCCAGCCTCAACTTCAGCTTCAGATTTTCATCACCTAATGAAAACAGCATTTCTAAAAACATTAAGAAGAAAAGGTTATTGAAAATGCCTCAATCCCCTCTTCGCGCTTTAATTCTAGGTCTTCAAAACAACAAGAAGTTGAAAATCGAGAAGGCTCAACCAAAGTTTGAAGCTGAAACCGAAACTGGAGCTGAAGCTGAAGCTCAAGAGGTTAAGATAGGCGCGTTATTAAAGCGTGACAACAGTTTGAGATACAAACTCAATACTGAGAAACTTTTGGAGAATAATGATCAAGTCTCCTCAAAGCGTTTTTCGAAAGATGTTGTTAACAAGTATTTAAATAAAATGAAACCCGCTAGGAAAAGTAACGAAAAATCAAGATTTTCGGAGAAGTCTATTACTCCATCGTCTTCTCCCGCGTCATCTGTCTTTTCTCCCCGAAAAGAAGAGAAAAAAGGCGTTAGCGGTGGCGTTTTCAAAGTTCGTAAGCATTTAGGAAAGAGTAGATCCGCTTCGGCTATTTTACAAACTCCTGTGGCCAAAAGCGATGATTCGGCTTTAGAGCAACAAGATTCCATCAAAGGCGCGATCCTACATTGCAAGAAATCGTATCATTCACCCTCGTTACAAGATGTGAAAGTTCTTTCAAGATCAGGAAGTGCTCCATTAGACCACGAGTCACAAGTTTCGGTTGAAGAGACTAGAAGCAGCATTTGAGCAAATGATGAATTAGGCATGCCAATCGCTTCTCTGTCTGTCTGAAAAAGTAACTCGTAATTAAAAGTTTAAAACAATAGTGTGGTAGATGTAGCTGGTATGGTAGGATGATGTAAAGCTTTACTAATGAATGAATCTTTCGCTTGTTAAAAGTGTACTAAAAAAGTTGGAGCTAATCTGAACTGTCTTTGTGGCATCAATGCATCATTTACTGTCTGACCACTTAGCGTTGAATCTTTTTAACTAGGAGAGTGTAAAACTTTATGCTAAATTTGAAATAGCATACTATATTTTGTAAGATACTTGTATATTTTGAGATGAAAATTGAATTTGATCTTGAATTGTATGTTTGTAAAGTAGCCGTAGTTGTAACTCAAAATGTGGGTTAATTCTACTGTTAGGTAACGAACTTTTCAAAAATTTCAATATTAGGTATTTTACTCACGAAAATACCAAGTTAGGTAACAAAACTTTCAACTTTGTTCAATGTTAGGTAATTTGAGCAATTTTTGCAACTGGTGACCTGCTAAACGAGTTACCATTGTACCTAGTCATTTTTTATTATATTTTTGTTAGACCCGTTTCCCGGGTGTTGGGACCCCACCCTGGATGAAAGTAAATAAAGACTTTATATGATTGGTCAGTCAACGAAAGTTGCGTAATGGTCAAACCCGATAGTCAAAGTATGACTGATATAGTTATATAATATGATGCATAACTAAAAGGGCCTAAGTTGCCATTGTGGTAAGTAAGTTATAAGTTATGTGTGGCCAAAATAGAAGGAAAGGGACTTGAGGGGCCTTTCTTGCCATTAAGCCAAACTTGTGTCTAGATAAGATTATCTATGGATTTCTAGAGAAATCCATATTATTCTTTAGCCTTTGAGAAGGCTGGTTTCTAGTGAGAAGAAAAGGGAGGGAAAATAGCTAAGTGATGATCTAAGATGAAGAAAGTGAAGATGTAGTGTCTATAGTCTTTCTTTAGTAATGATCATCACAAGTAAGTAATCTATTGTCTTGATTTAGTAAAGCTATAGATATTGAGTAAAGTGGGTTTTCATCATATGATCAAGATATGATCATATGATGATATGGTAAGGTAGATGATTATGTTTTGATGGGTTTTGTTAACCCTTGTTATGTATTTGATTATTATGTTGTTAGGTTGTGATTATTTGTGAAGGATGGTGATGATGATGGAAGGTTGTGATGATGATGATGATGTTCTTGTTGTTTAGCTTGGATTGAGGTAAGTAAAATGATGATAGCATATGTTATATGGATTTCTATCATTATGTGTTATGTATGTTTATGATGAGAAGATGAGCTTGGGTTATGCTTATGTGATGCCATGTTATGGCTTATGTGTTGAAGAAGCTATGGATATGTTGATGTTATGTGCTAGTTAAGATTTGAGTAGTGAGCCATGATGTAAGTGTTTTATGTGTATGATGCATTATGTGGTTTGAAGTATGATGATATGTTATGATCGTTTTACTTACTAAGCGAAAGCTTATGGTTTAGTTGTCTAACCTTTTGTAGGTTCTTGTGATCTTTGATGGCTTGGATATAAGTGGATTAAGGAATTGGATTAGCAAGATTTAAGGTAGTATGTGATTAGGAGCTTAGGTAGAATACCGAGCTCGTGTGTAAGTTTGTACCCCGTTGGTCTTTTCATGTTCTATAAAGTTAACTCAAGTGTCAAAGTGTATGATAAAGAAGTTCTAATGATTTGGTAGTCATTGTGGTAAGTCAAAGCATGTTTGAAGTGTTTATAGTCAAGTATAAAGGGGTGTTTGGTTTATGTATGAAATTACCCATTTTGGGTTGTAAACGGGTCAAGTGCCTTGGAACACGTTTGTTATGTTAATCTAATGGCTTTGAGTGAGTTTGGCGTGGATATAAGGTAGCAGGGGTCGATTATTGTGAAAAAGGGCCAAATTTCGGTATGGATATCCCAAATTTCGGTTTATACCGAAATTTGGTACCAAATTCTCAAATTTCGGGTTGATTTGGACAGATTTTGGTAAACTTTGAAAAATCATATCTTTTAATCCGTAAGTTGTCATGGGTTGCGCCACCCGTCGTTTTGAAGGTAATTGAGTCTACTTTCATTTAAAAATAGTCTCAAGTCCTGAATGTGTATAGATTTTTGTCAGTTTTCCAAAGAGTGACAGCATGTCTATAAAAGTCAAGCGTTTCCGCATATAAAGTTTTAAATTTTGACCAAAGCGGGCATGGGGTGTTACAAATTGGTATCAGAGCTTCGGTTTAAGTGAATTAGGTTTCCACTATAGGTTGCCTAGTCTTAAACCACTCCTAGAAGCGTTAGACGTAAGTGTTAGTCGCGCGGAAATTGATTGCTAAGTGTTAGACGAATTATGTCTTATGTTAGTTGAGCCTATTGATGATAGGTGATGTATGCTTGTGATAGTGTTGTTGTGTTTGAGATACAAGTCCATGGGGACTTGAGATGTTTAGATGATTAGTTGACCGCACACCTTGGTTGGTGCCGGTGATTTGTATTGCAAATATGTGATTGTTTAATCGAGTTATAGTAATAGAATGCGAGTAGCCATGCTAAGCGGTGTTAGAGATGGGTTAGTAAGTGAACTAAGGTTTATGATGCCTTAGTTATGAGGTGGCTATTGCTTGCGGCTATTAAAATGTTGAAGTTTAGACATAGATTGATTATGCGATATGATGTATGATGCCATAGACTTTATGTTTTGATTATGTTATAAATGTTTTAACACTTGTTGGATAAGTGTTAAATGTTATGATATGATTGCTTGTGTGATGGTAAGTCTATGGTAGTTGTTTATATGTCTAAGTTTTATGTGTTGTGCTTGAGAGCACGATTGTATAGAAGTGTATGAATTGAGATAGATGCATTGGAATGCATAATATATGATCACTTAGTGTTGGAAGGAAGTGGAAAGAACACATCGACATGTGAAATAAGAAAAGATAAGTATGGTAAGTGTTGGATAAAGCATAAATGCTTTGAAAGCGTGATATAAAGTAAGGTATGAATATTGAAGTATGTTGTAGTTGGTTGATTAGAAAGACAAGATTGTTATGATAACGAATAGATGCTTGAAGGCATGAGATCTTTATATGAGTAACTAAAATGAGAAAGTTAAAGTGTATATTTAAAACGTGATGAGATCATGTTTCATATAAAACATGTTTGATAAGTAAAACGTGTTAGTAATATATGGTAAAGCATGATGACTAAAAAGTGATGAATGAGATATAGATTGCGCTAGAAGTCATAAGTGACTTGAAGTATACTAGAAAGAAATGTAAAACATGAATATAACCATGTTAGTCTATATTTGGAATGTGTATGATGAGATTGCGAAAGTGTTATAGAATAAACCTATGTAAGGTTTATATGCGTGAAAGTTGAATAGATTAAATGAAGTGATAGTATGAGTTAAGAATATGGTCAACAAGGGTTGACGGGTGATAGTAAAAGTGTGTTGTAAGAACACGTTGAGATGTGTAAGTTGTAATGAATAAGCATTACATATAAATTGTCTAAATAAAGATGACACATAGCTAGTATATGAGTCAACTTGGGGTTGACGGATGAAAGATAAGTTGCATTATGAGAATGCAAGCATAATTTAACAAGTGTAATATAGCAACTTGTCTAGATGAAAGTAAACGTGGTAGCGAATGTTGAAATTGCTTAAGGCAATGAGAAATGTTGAAGTGATAGCGTGTACTTAATTATAAAAGTACATGAAAGATAAAATGAGTAAAGATGATAAGATAGATATAGCTTGGATCCAATGCTCTAGTTATGGTATCCTTCGGGATAGCCCAGCTTGCCTTTATGGCATGGATGTTATGGTATCCTTCGGGATAGCTCAGCTTGCCTTTATGGCATGGATTGTTAGCTTGCCTTAGGGCATGGTTGTAGCTTGCTTTTATGGCATGTGTTTTCGGCATCCTTCGAGATGGCCTAGCTTGCCTTTCATGGCATGGTTGTTAGCTTGCCTTCATGGCATGGTTGTTAGTTTGCCTTCGCCGGCATGGTTTGCCTATATTCTTGGCATGTATGAAAGTATCCTTTGGGATAGCTTAGCTTGCCTTTCATGGCATGGTTGTACAGCTTGCCTTATGGCATGGATGATAGTTATGGCATCCTTCGGGGTGGCCCAGCTTGCCGCAAGGGCATGGATATTACGGTATCCTTCGGGATAGCCAGCTTGTCTTTATGACATGGATGAAGAGTTAGAGAGATTGGATCCAGGGCTAGAAAAGATGGAAAGTAAAGAAAGTATGATTGTTGTGTCGGAAGTACATGAGTAGGAGGATTTATAATCTCCTTATTTAAATGGATTGGGACGCCTCTTCATTTAAATAAAGAAATTGTAAATCTCCGAACCATAAGTTTATAATTCCTTACTTGCATGGATTGGGACGCCTTTTTATGTAAGTAAAGAGTTATAAACGAGTGGGCTTATGTGTAACCGATATGGCATGAATACTGGTAGAGAAATGAGAACGTGAAAACTAAAACGAGTTAGACGTCATAAGACAAGAGATTAGATGTGAATAAAAGTTTATAGCGGTGCTAAGGTCATATGTGAACCTTAAGATAGACGTCTAGAATGAATTATGCATTGAATTGATAAGTTAATTGGTGAGCTTTTCCGATAGTTAATAAGAAAGCTTGCTAAAGTAATGCGCGAGAAATAATTTTTGAAGGTGCCGTTTGTATGGTACTTTGTGTATTTTGAACTAAGTTGCCGGTTTTTGGTATAGATGCGTAATTGGTATTATGTGGAAAGTGAGATTGGCCGGAATATGATGTTATGTTATGATTAGTGCATTGATGATAGCGTGTTTATAGTGATGAAGTTTGACTTATGTAAAGTCAAAGTAGTAAAATTTTCCCGTATGACAAGTCGTCAATTGTGGGAAATTTTAGTTAAGCTTGTGATGAGAAAGTTGTTTTTAGTGGATTATGAGTTATGTTTATGTATAGCAAGCTTAGAAATTGCACGATCATGTAGATCGTTGCAAGGAATTGGCTTAGAAAGCATGAGAATGAGAACATGTGTATGTGGTGTTTTAGTTTTGGATAGTTTTAGACGAGAGATTTCGGGGACGAAATCTAAATAAGGGGGATAGAATTGTTAGACCCGTTTCCCGGGTGTTGGGACCCCACCCTGGATGAAAGTAAATAAAGACTTTATATGATTGGTCAGTCAACGAAAGTTGCGTAATGGTCAAACCCGATAGTCAAAGTATGACTGATATAGTTATATAATATGATGCATAACTAAAAGGGCCTAAGTTGCCATTGTGGTAAGTAAGTTATAAGTTATGTGTGGCCAAAATAGAAGGAAAGGGACTTGAGGGGCCTTTCTTGCCATTAAGCCAAACTTGTGTCTAGATAAGATTATCTATGGATTTCTAGAGAAATCCATATTATTCTTTAGCCTTTGAGAAGGCCGGTTTCTAGTGAGAAGAAAAGGGAGGGAAAATAGCTAAGTGATGATCTAAGATGAAGAAAGTGAAGATGTAGTGTCTATAGTCTTTCTTTAGTAATGATCATCACAAGTAAGTAATCTATTGTCTTGATTTAGTAAAGCTATAGATATTGAGTAAAGTGGGTTTTCATCATATGATCAAGATATGATCATATGATGATATGGTAAGGTAGATGATTATGTTTTGATGGGTTTTGTTAACCCTTGTTATGTATTTGATTATTATGTTGTTAGGTTGTGATTATTTGTGAAGGATGGTGATGATGATGGAAGGTTGTGATGATGATGATGTTCTTGTTGTTGTTTAGCTTGGATTGAGGTAAGTAAAATGATGATAGCATATGTTATATGGATTTCTATCATTATGTGTTATGTATGTTTATGATGAGAAGATGAGCTTGGGTTATGCTTATGTGATGCCATGTTATGGCTTATGTGTTGAAGAAGCTATGGATATGTTGATGTTATGTGCTAGTTAAGATTTGAGTAGTGAGCCATGATGTAAGTGTTTTATGTGTATGATGCATTATGTGGTTTGAAGTATGATGATATGTTATGATCGTTTTACTTACTAAGCGAAAGCTTATGGTTTAGTTGTCTAACCTTTTGTAGGTTCTTGTGATCTTTGATGGCTTGGATATAAGTGGATTAAGGAATTGGATTAGCAAGATTTAAGGTAGTATGTGATTAGGAGCTTAGGTAGAATACCGAGCTCGTGTGTAAGTTTGTACCCCGTTGGTCTTTTCATGTTCTATAAAGTTAACTCAAGTGTCAAAGTGTATGATAAAGAAGTTCTAATGATTTGGTAGTCATTGTGGTAAGTCAAAGCATGTTTGAAGTGTTTATAGTCAAGTATAAAGGGGTGTTTGGTTTATGTATGAAATTACCCATTTTGGGTTGTAAACGGGTCAAGTGCCTTGGAACACGTTTGTTATGTTAATCTAATGGCTTTGAGTGAGTTTGGCGTGGATATAAGGTAGCAGGGGTCGATTATTGTGAAAAAGGGCCAAATTTCGGTATGGATATCCCAAATTTCGGTTTATACCGAAATTTGGTACCAAATTCTCAAATTTCGGTTTGATTTGGACAGATTTTGGTAAACTTTGAAAAATCATATCTTTTAATCCGTAAGTTGTCACGGGTTGCGCCACCCGTCGTTTTGAAGGTAATTGAGTCTACTTTCATTTAAAAATAGTCTCAAGTCCTGAATGTGTATAGATTTTTGTCAGTTTTCCAAAGAGTGACAGCATGTCTATAAAAGTCAAGCGTTTCCGCATATAAAGTTTTAAATTTTGACCAAAGCGGGCATGGGGTGTTACAATTTTTTAGAGTAAATTACTAAAATACCCTCATCTTCAACCTCCCTCATCTTATCTCCATTTAGCATAAAGTTTCACAAAGTTTGTTTACCTAACTTGGTATCGTGAGTAAAATACCTAACATTGAAAATTTTGAAAAGTTCGTTACCTATATATAGAATTAACCCCCAAAATGTTAATAAACATTCAGTGTATAGGATCAAGAGTTATTAGAAACCTGTATTTACGATTTAGCAAAGCCATCCTTTTGGTTGTGTGAGGTAAACGTGTGCGGGTGACTAACATTTAAGTGACGAAAAAGCCAGGCTATCTTTTGATAACTTATAATTAGTTAATTAGTTAGGTTTGTAGTTATAAGTAAAAAAAGTAATGCTTCGATTTCTAGCCTATATTTTGAATTCGGCTCTAATTACCGATTTAGATTGATGCTACGTATCTATTACGGTTCGGTGAGGTCTTCATTTCAGTTGCGCTAAGCGAAGGAGTGCACATGATTTCAGCATTTATTTTCAGGCTCTCGTTCTCAAATCTTATACAACAATCATAAAATGCTAGAAGTATAACAACATTTTTACGCAAGTTTTTTAATTGTATCTTCTTAACAGCAAATACTTGTCATTTCGCATTTATTACTAGGGTCTTATTTTCAAATTTCACACACCTTCCAAAGTTCGAATACGACCTGCCATTTAAATTGGTTATCTAATGCGTAATGTTGCACTATACAGTCTGCAGACTCTGCACTCTACACCTCTATAATTTACTACTTTGATTTAATGAAAACCGACCGTTGCATATTTAAACGTATTTGAACTTATACTATGAGCGACGCCGTTAAAAACACGACACATGCAGTATGTTGAACGCATGACGACATGATGGAGCACAATATTTAATGAATACTTATTTAATCCATTCGGTCTCTTAATGGCTTCATAACTTATGTTTGTCTTGCTCTCTAAGGCTGGTGGTAGTGGGTCGGAGAAAGTCGGTCGACCAAATCGGTCGATCGATATAGGCGATCGATATTGCCATTGTGGGACTTCGATCGCCGGCCAAAGATCCCCAATATCGATCGCTTAAACGATCGATTTTTTCACACCTATATTTCGTATATCCCATTTTCAAAAACAAATGTTACCGTTTGATTTAAAAAAAAAAAAAAAAATTACCACTTTCATCCTATAAATACTCAAATTAAACTCACTTTCAAACATATACTTTCAAACATAATTCAAACAACAAATCAAACAAACAAAAAATGGCTTGTAAACTTCCCCACTCTGTGGAACAAGTTCAAAACTATGTCAAAAAACAAGTCGAAATTGATGACAAGGAAAGCCAAGATGCAATTGTCGAAGTTATTAAGAAGTTTGAGCTGACGAAGTTACGCAAAGACCGCCTGAGAACACGATACGAAGCTTGCAAAGATATCTCTGTCGAGAGAAAATATGTGATCGACCAGTTTTTGTACAACGAGTTTCGCAAAGACGCTGATGTTGTTGAAACATTGTGGGGTTTTGTGCAGCAGATTAAGAACGAGAAATCCAACAAGATACGTTGGAGTTTTGAAGAGAATGTGCAAGCTGCTGATACACCACAACAACAACAACAATTTGTGCACGGTGCATCAAGTTCATCTGCACCAAGCGTTGTTGAGCCACAACAACAGCAACTTCATCTTGATAACTTTCAGCAAAGTTTTGAGGAAAATGCGAAACCTGCTGATGATGGCTGGAATTCTGAGGACGAGCGGGAGCTAAACAGGATGGAAGCTGATTTCGAAGCAGAGAGGTTTGCGAGGTTTGATCCGTATGACGACGGTTACCGCTCCAAGAACTCGCAGACCTGGGATCACCCAGATTATAATTGAAGTTTTAGTTTTTAAATTATTATTGTAATGTTTTAATTTCTGTTTATGTAACGTTTATGTTTTTATTAATAAAAAATTTACGTTTGTGTTAAAAGATCCCGCCCGAATTTTAAATTTCAAACATTCCGCATTGTATTTAATTTTTGAATTTAAAATTTATCCCGCCTTCTATTTGAATTTTGAATTCAAAAATATCCCGCTTCTTATATTTATCCCCTATAAATACCACACAATACAACATTTTTCTTCACACACTCCTAAAGCATTTCACACACTCCTAAAGCATTTCACAATGAATAATCGGTGGTCAATGGAAGAAGAAGATCTGCTAGCTCGCGTATGGCTTGAAGTTAAAGATACCGGAGAGCTTGTGAACGGACGTTCTTTTTGGACTGAAGTTACACACAGGTTCAACAATGAGACCAATGGTGACAACCGTAATAAAAATAGTATTACGGCTATGTGGAGTAGAATGAATGCTGAATGTCGTAGGTATAATGCCATTTACAAAGAGTTGCTGCGTACAAGTGAAGACCCTTGTCGTCTCAGCAATGCAAACCGAATTTATTATGAGCGCTATGGGAGAGGGATATACTATCAACATGTGTGGTTCGTTCTAAGAAACACAAATGCATGGGACAGAGACGATGAGTAATGGGAGACCCTTGTGTTATCGTGTTTTATTTGTTTTTCGTATCGCGTTTTATTTGTTTTCCGTATCGTTTCGTTTATGTAGTATTTATGTTTTATTAATAAAATTTGTGTTTGTGTTAAAAAATAGTTTTTTTTTTAAAAGAAAAAAGAAAAAAAATGATGATGCAATATGGGTTGCCACTGTGATGAGAGAGATGAATATGGGTTGAAGAGAGAGAAAGCTGAGATGGCAGCTGGAAAGATGATGCAATATGAGTTGCCACTGTGAGTAGCCTAACATTCCTACAGAATATACTTAGCAGAAACATTGCCGTATACGATGGGATAATAATTGAGAAAGGCATAAAAAATTGCAAGATAAGTGTTGCACCTCATCTCTCATGAGATATAACAAATTTATACTAGTAAATAACTCTTTTTTAGCACCATGTGCGTTATTAAAGGAGAATAGCTTTGAAACAACTCATAGGTAGCCTAATAGCAAAAAATTATGACACTAAGGGGCTGTTTGATAAAAAAATATGATTTAGCGCTGAATGAATCAAAGCAGCTGAATGATTCCAAGATGCTGAGTGAACATGATTCTGAGTGAAAATGATTGTTTGATATTTGTCCTGAATGAGCAATCTGAGTTGCCTGAAATTACCAATTTAACCTTTTGTCTGATTTTGTATTAAACAAATATACCATTTGATAAAAGAATTATTAACTCAAGTAAAAAAATATAATATAAAGAAAGTAATGTTGGAATAAAAAAAATTTAAATAATCTTATCGAAAGATTATAAAACAATATAAATTACAAAAATGATAAGTGGACCTAATACATGAACCTAAAAAGAGACCTAATGCATAAATGAATTGTACAATTTATGCATTGTATAAATCATTTATACATTGGGTCTTTTTTTAGGTCCATTTATTAGGTCCATGTATCAAAGCTCTATAAATTAAGAACTAATCTTAGGTTGAAGCATTTAAAAACAACTCATCAGCAATTTGATTTCGGAGATTATTTGTATTATGGGGATTATCCAATATATGTTGGAACTTGGAAGTAGGGATGAGCATATCGAACCGAATCCCGGAACCATACTGGTACCGTACCGAAATGTTACCAAGTCATGGTTCTTATGAGGTTATTAGATGTAGATGTTAATGACTACCAACTGTTTGGATGAGATTACTTAGAAGCTTAAAATATTTTCTTCCTAGCCATGCAATATTCATGAACATTTGTTCGTTTATACTCCTAATGACAACTTTTATTTTAAGCACTTTATTTAATAGGTTGAATTAACAGTACTAACCACAAGTGGTCTAACATGAGCAGGAATGTAAAGTTGTGAATTTTTGGCTTTTCCTCAACATTGTTTAACAAAAAACGGGAATAACCCAATACATACCGAACAAGAATACAACATTAACATGGTTCGAACAAAAACAACACATAAGCAGGATCATATTCTAATACAGTGATGGATGTCATACAAGGTTATTCCAACACCACGTCAATGTGTCTACATATATTCAAAACATTTTTAAGAAAGTAAAAAAGTGAACCTGATGGTGATCCACTCATTCTCAGGTATTGCAAACAAATATTCTCGAAAAAAAAAAACTAAACTAAACTAATCTATAAAAATTAATAAGGTTTTACCTGTTGGATCAAGGGAAACCAAGCAGATTCAAGGAGATAATTTTTTGTGAATAGGAGGCGACTTGTGAAAGGGTTATGAGACTGTCGTACGTTTAAGAAAAAAGGGTATTTAGGAGAATATAGTTACTACTGAATGGCTGGGCAATCCCATGGAGGTGGCCCATTCAGAACCTAACTGGCCCACACAGTACCATTTTTTTCTTCTACCAAACAAATAGGCTTTGACCGATTCAGTAGATAGTCCTGAATTGAATTACTAAGATGCTATCAAACGGGCCCTAAAATATGTGGGTTTTCGTATTTTTGCTAGGTGCAACCAGCAATGATCACGTTAACTTTTAGAAAGGGAAGTGATTTGCACACTCAACTTTGTGATTGGGACACTCAACTGTACAGACAATTAAAACACACTATGAACCTTGTACAAGTATCCAATGCACACAGTGAAGTGTCCCAATCAAAAGTTTGAGTGTGCAAATCAATTCCCTTTTAGAAAAGAGTAAACTACATTTTTGGTCCTTGTAATTGTATCAAAAATCTCATTTTCGGTCCAATTTTCAAAACACGTGCGATTCCAGTCCTATAGTTTGCGTTTTCTTTCACTTTTGGTCCAATTTTCTAAGGGAGTTAGTTTAGTCGTTAAGTCTAATTGTAAAGTGGCAACATTAGTTCTTTAACTTAACGATCATTTGCAACGTTCGTCCTTTATACCAAAGATCGTTTTCAATGTTTGCACCGTTAGTCCTTTCAGTTAGTTAGGCTTTTAAAAAAAATCTTAAACAAAAATAAAAAAAATTAGAAAGAAAATCTAAAAAAAATGATTTTTCCCAAAAAAAAATTTGAAAAAAAAAAAATTTATTAAAAAATTTTCTTAAAAAATTCGAAAAAATTCTAAAAAAAAATTTTTGACGAAAAATTTTTTTACCAACAAAAATAATTTGAAAAAAAATTTTCTAATAAAAATTTGATCTTATAAAATTCTAAAAATAAATTGACGAATTTTTTTTTTTCCAAAAAAAATAAATTGAAAAAAAAAAATCTAATAAAATTTTTTCTTAAAAAATTCTAAAAAGAAAAAATTATTTTTGACGAAAAAAAATTTTTCCAAAAAAAAATAATTCAAAAAAAAAATTTTTTTAAGAAAAAAAATTTCGAAAATTTTTATTTTTTATTTTTAATAAAAAATTTCTTAAAAATTTCCAAAACTAACATAAACATCTATAAAACAAAAATTACATTAACTACTATATTTAAACAAAAATTACATTAAACATGAATTACATTAAACATAAAAAGTATGATGAAATGAAAATACATTAAAAATAATTTTTTTAGAAATTTTTTTTAAACAAAATTTTTTTTCGAATTATTTTTTTTGGAAAAAAAAATTCGTCATAATTTTTTTTTTAGAATTTTTAAGAAAAATATTTACTAGAATTTTTTTTTTCAAATTTTTTTTTTGGAAAAAGTTTTTTCAGTCAAAAATTTTCTTTTTAGAATTTCTTTTCGAATTTTTTACCAAAAACTTTTATTAGAAATTTTTTTTCAAATTATATTTTTCGTCGAATTTTTTTTTTAAGAATTTTCTAACAAAAACTTTTATTAGAAATTTTTTTTTTTCAAATTATGTTTTTTGGAAAACAATCTTTTAGTCAATTTTTTTTTTTTTTTAGAATTTTTTAAGAAAATTTTTTATTAAATTTTTTTTTTCAAATTATTTTTTTTTTGGAAAAAAAAAACAATTTTTTAGAATTTTTTTTCAAATTTTTTTTCGATTTTTCTTAGATTTTTTTTTAAAAGACTAACTAACTGAAAGGACTAACGGTGCCAACATTGAAAAAGATCTTTGGTATAAAGGAGAAACGTTGCAAATGACCATTAAGTTAAAGGACTAATGTTGCCACTTTACAATTAGACTTAACGACTAAGCTAACTCCGTTAGAAAATTGGACCAAAAGTGGAACAAAACGCAAACTATAGGACTGAAATCGCACGTGTTTTGAAAATTGGACCCAAAGTGAGATTTTGATACAACCACAAGGACCAAAAATATAGTTTACCCTTTAGAAAAAAAAAATATTTTATTTGTTTTGATTATGTGTGGCGATGAATTCGAACCTTGTATGTTAATGGATCAAAAAGTCAAAAACAAGGGTTACCTTGAAGGCCGGATAGTTTAACCGAAATTCCCAAATATCTATAAAACAGAAAAATTTTGTGGCTCGTGTTACTTATATGAGAATTGATTTGCACACTCTCAAAATTTTATTGACACACATCAATGTACGTATTAAACATTTGTATTTCAATATAATCTACTTTAATTACTTGTACTCAATAAAAACATGAAATGTGCTAACGAGTTCTTGCTTTTATTGAGTCACATAAACGTTAACTTGATGTGTTTAAGAAAAGTTTTATTCTTTTTTTAAATCGTGAAATAATAAAAAGTGTTCGTTATATTAGACTCAATTTAACTATAATGTAACAATATTTTTAATAGTAGACATTTTAGAAGCGGATAGGTTTTGTAAATAGAAAATTCGGGACAAGTATCGCAAACAATCCGGACTTGCCTTCGAACGAGGTTCCACGGAAGTCTTGTGAATTCTGGACTAAGTGAAAGTGCTAGTAGTAGTCTGCTACATAGACGGAGGATTATAAGGGCAGGGTGGGGCCATGGCCCCCCCAAAATTTTGTGTTATTAGTATAAGTTTTGTGTTATAGGCCCTCTAAAATTTAACAATTTATATCATGGCCCATCCTAAATACTTGAACCAGATTTCACAGCAAAGATATCACTCACTTACTCCTCTTTTATTCTTTTTTTGACTTGTATCATCGATGCTTACGAAAACTACATCTATGTCACAATGAAGACGGCCCCCCCGAATATTTGGTTCAAGCTCCGTCACTGGTCTGCTGAGAAAGAAAACACCGCTAGTCTCATAACGGGAGGGGGTACCGCGGTCAACCTCGGGGATGAGAGTAAGTACTAGAGAGAAAAGTGTATCTGTATTCTAGAGACACGATTGTACTGTTAAGATTGATTAATGCACTCCTATTTATAGGCGGGCTCTTTTGTCGTTACATGAGGATCACGGGACGCGGCACTCTCTTTGGACCGATGGGTAATCGTGTTGTCATATTATTTGCAAAAAACTAGGTTTACTTAGATGGTGTTTTGGATATTTTTGATAAGGTGTAAACTTTACTAAAAATATGCTAAACTATTTTTGAAAACCCTAGGTTACCAAATTTAATCATATGAAAACAAGATAACTTAAAAAGTAAGAAAGAATGATTCATGTTTACCTAAACCCTGAGTGGGTCAATTTTATGTATCCTAGCTAGATGGGATCACAAAATTCGACTAGCGCATATCTTGGTGACCCAACAACAAGTTTTTATAAACTGATGTATTTTTTAGTTTTACCTAATTTGGAATCTAGGATTCCTGAATATGGAAACTAGGGTATAAAAGATAACCATGTACTTTAGGAAATAAAGTTTTATTATTATTATTATTATTATTATTATTATTATTATTATTATTATTATTATTATTATTATTATTATTATTATTATTATTATAAACATCACTTTATTGAAAAACAAATAGGATTTTACAAGAAATTAGTGGGGACACTACTAGAAAAAGTATTATTTGGAACACATTTTTTGGAACGGTTTCTAGTTGAAGCGTTACAAAAATTCAAAAAGTGATTAAAGGATTTTAAGGAACACATTTTTTGGAACGGCATTTAGGTGGAGTGTTCCAAAAATTCAAAAAATGGGCCCGAAGTATTTTGCTCAATTGTTTGAAAATGAGAAAAAAAAATCATAGTTTGTTCCGTATATTATGGATCGGTTAATAATATTAAAAAAATGTAAATTAATGACACTTTATGCGGTGGCAATTTTATTAACTTTTAATACCTTCATCATAGTGTAAATAATGTTACTCATTAATAAAAGATATATGTGTTTGTTTTGAAATGAATGAGTTAACTGCAAAGCGATATATACACATTATATTTTTTAGAGTTAGAATGATTAACTCATTTGTTGCATAGACCAATTTATAGCCATTTATAAAAAATAAAAGATAACTAGTATAAAGAAAATTTATCAATAATAAAAGAAAATTGGTTTAAGTATAGCCCATTTATAAAGAATACTAGATAAAATTATGGTTGTGTGTTTGATTAAATAGTATGTAAAAAATGAGTGTGGTGAAAGTGAATTTCATTAAAAACATCTATAGATGACACCTATTTTTAATTCTTTATCTCTAATCGAAAAAATATTTATTTCCCCTTACTTGGCCCGAACAACGACCTTTCGAGAATAAAGACGTTAACCAATTAAGCTACAATGGTTCCTTGCCCAGTTTTACGAAAGAAAATACATAAACGTTAACTTAAGCATACCTTAAGAACAGTTGATTGTATAATATAATTGTTACATTTGTATATATGATAAATAAAAATGTATATGCATATGAGACACACATTATTCAAAAGTAGGTTAGAAACAGCTATAAACACCTTTATTCTTATTATGCATATGATACATGCACTTTATTGTTATTGTTTTTCTAATTTCAGATGAATCGTAGTACATGGATGTATGATATCCGACATTCGGATCCAGATTATTTGAAAGGCATGCAAGATTTTCTTACATTTGCTGAGAATAATCGAGTGAATAATGGAGGTACTAATATTTATTGTCCTTGCATAGATTGCAAAAACTTTGTAAGACTTAAAGATATCAAAGATATTGAGTATCATTTGATTACACGTGTTTTTGTGCAAAAGTACACATGTTGGTCAAAACACGGTGAATTACTAGGTGATAACAGCACATCAGTTCGTATAACTATTTATAATGAAAATGGTAATTCGTACATTAACGATAACTGCGAAAACTCAAATGAGATGTCTGATAATGTAGAGGATACGACTAGTGACAATGAGCAAGAAAAATTGCAAACACTGCTTGAGGACTCACAAAAACCATTGTATGTTGGTTGCACAAAATTTTCAATTCTTTCTGGTGTTTTGAAGTTGTTTGGCGTAAAAGCAAAACATAGATGGACGGATACAAGTTTCACAGACCTATTAGAGGCTGTGCATGAAATGCTTCCTAAAGATAATGGATTACCTATTTCGTTATATCAAGCCAAGAGAATGATGTGTCCAACGGATTTAGAAGTTGAAAAAAATACATGCGTGTCCAAATGATCGTATCTTATACAGAGATACGCATGAAAATATACACAGATGTCCTATTTGTAAAGAGTCGAGGTATAAAAGTGAAACAAAAATAAACGACAACGAAATGAAATAAGCCCCCCCCCCCCCCCCAGAAAAGTTATTATGGTATTTGCCCATCATACCAAGACTGAAACGATTATTTGTGAACGAGAAAGATGCAAAATTGTTGCATTGGCATTCCGATGAGCGTAAAAACGATGGAAAATTAAGGCATGTGGCTGATTCACCTCAATGGAGAAAGATTAATAATAAATATGAGGAATTTGGTGGCGAGATTAGAAATATACGGTTTGGTCTTAGTTCGGACGGAATTAATCCGTTTGGAAACATGAGTAGTAAACACAGTACTTGGCCGGTTCTTTTATGCATTTACAATCTTCCACCATGGTTATGCATGAAACGTAAATACATCATGATGTCATTGTTGATTGAAGGTCCAAAACAACCTGGTAATGACATAGATGTTTATTTGGCTCTGTTGATTGATGACTTGAAAACTTTATGCGATAAGGGAGTTAATGTATATGATGCATATAAAAAGGATTGCTTCCAAATGCGAGCTATGATTTTTTGCACCATAAGTGATTTTCCAGCATACGTCAATCTTTCAGGGTATAGTACAAAAGGAAAATTTGTGTGTCCTGTTTACGAAGATCAAACATTTTCGAGGTGGTTAAGTAATCGCAAAAAAATTGTTTTCATGGGGCATCGAAGATCGCTTAAGAGAGATCACCCGTATTGGCAAAAGGAAATGGAGTTTGATGGGACGGTGGAGAAAGGAAGGGTAAGGACACGATTTGATGGAAAAGATGCACTTTCCCGAGTTCAAAATGTAAACATTGTGTTTGGAGAATCAAAGAATAGTCGAATCCCAAAAGGAAAATGGAAAAAAGTCAATATTTTGGAACTTACCTTATTGGGAGTTTTTAGAAGTCCGACATTGCCTAGATGTTATGCATATCGAAAAAAACGTGTGTGATAGCTTGATAGGCTTATTATTAAACATTACCGGGAAAACAAAAGATGGGGTTAATGCTCGAAAAGACATGGTTGAAATGGGTATTCGATTACAACTTGCGCCCGAAGAAGGGCAAAGGGGCACATATCTTCCCCCTGCTTGTTATACTATGTCAAAAGCCGAAAAAACGCAATTTTGTCAATGCATACAACGTCCGACATACAATAACAAAACTTTGCTTGTTTTTTAACATGATTCATTCAAAAGTGATTGATCCTAAAGTGCTAGATTCATGGCAAAGCGAAATATTTTCCGCCTTCCTTCTTAGATGTCATGGTTCACCTCGTATCTCACATTGTAGGAGAAATTAAGGCTTGTGGTCCAGTATTCCTACGTTATATGTACCCTTTCGAGAGATATATGGGTGTATTAAAAGGATATGTAAGGAACCGGGCGCAACCAGAGGGCATTATCGTAAAAAAATCGTTTTATTTGTAGTAAAGATATTATAGGTGTTTATATAATTCAATAAAAAGTCAATTGTATTTAATTTAATAAACATTATTCTAGAATATAACAATTTTACTTATTTAAACTCTACTCAAATAATTACGATTATTAGAGGTGACATTCTCTTAGTAATATCATTAGCTTACTAAGCTCAACTAGGGGTGGAAACGAGCCGAGCTGAGCTCGAGCCTACCAGAGCTCGAGCTCAGCTCGTTTAAGTTTTAAAAATCTCGAGATCGAGCTCGGCTCATTTCGAGCCTTAAATTTTAAGCTCGAGCTCGGATCGTGGTATGTTATATAGGCTCGGGCTTGGCTCATTTATACGATTTGGCAATGAAAAAGTTAAAGCTTGACTCGAGCTCGAGCTCTGCTCGTAATATATCATTATTGAGCTTGTTAATAAGCTCGAGCTCGGCTCGTATATATGTTTAATACTTGAAATATCATAATGTCGTATAGGCTCATTCAGGCTTGCGAGCCCAAACGAGCTTTGTATGTAAAACTTAGGCTCGAGCTCAATTAATAAATGAGCTTCAACTTAGGCTCGAGATTGGGCTCAAGTTCGTTTAAGCTCGGCTCGTTCGAGCTTTTTACCAATCTGATCTCGAGCTTTTCACGAGCGGCTTGGCTCATTTCCACCCCGAAGCTCAACAAACAAAAAATAAAGTGATATAGATATAAATATTGTTTCATACTTAGAGTTAGTAGTAGTTTAGGTAACACTAGGGATGAGCATTTTGACCCGAATCCCGGAACCGAACCGAAACCATACCGGTACCGTACTGAAACCGTACCGAAACGGTACCATTCTCGATATATGGTACGGTACTGGGACTACGAAATAAGGTGAAAAAAATCGGGACCACTAATTCGGTATGGGACTGGTACCAAATCGGGAAATTCCTGAACAGGAAAAACCCGATTTCCCGATACCGAAACCGGTACCGGTACTGGTACCGATATCCGAATCTCGTTCGGTACGGTACCGGTACTACTATTTATGCTCGGGAAAAAATCGGTAGCACTAATTCGGTACGGGATCGGTACCGTGCTCATCCCTAGGTAACACCATGTGTAGTGATGTGTACATTGAACTTAACCGGTCCATAGTTAAAATAATTGGCGGTAACATTGGCAGGTTAATATTCCCCCACTTCTCTTCTCTTTCGCATAGAAATGCGAAAAAACCACCCACGCACAATCCTATTACCGGATCAAAGGCTACATATCCTCTTTCACATGGAAGAAACCACCAACAATCCAATTACCCGGATCGAAGGGTTAACCACTTCTTATCCTCCAGTACTTAAACAACCTCTTCAATACCTAGTTTCCAAAAACCTAAAATCAAAGTTTGAAGCTTTTCAGTCAATTTTGTGAGGTAAAGATTATATACTTTTTATTTTGTTGAACGCAATTAGTGATATTTTCCAATTAGTGATTAGTTAATTTCTTTTGTCGAATGATTGTTACTGTCAATTGTTTAGTGGTCCAATCTCTGATTATTGAGCATTTGTAGTTGAATGTCAACTTAATTATGATATGTTCTGTGTAGGTTGCTTTGAGTAGGTTTTAACTTTTGATTAATTTGCTTATAATGCTGTGTGTAAGAGCATAGTACTATGGGGGTGTTTGGATTAGCTTATTTTATGGGCTTATCAGCTTATTGAGATTTGGGAAAGCCAATAAGCTCACCCTTTTCTTTGGCTTATTAGCTTATCTACTTGACCTTTATAATTATAAAATTCTTGTAAAGTTGAAGATAAATATGGGCTAAAACTAGAATTGGATGGTCAAATGATACTTCAAGCCATGAAACAATGCTAGGCAGACAACTCTAAATCAATAGAAACAAGTCTTATACTTTTTAAGGAAAAACACTTTGTGAAGATTTTAATCAAGCAAGTCTTATACTTTTATCACATCAGGAAATGTGAGAGCTATGTGTTTTTGTTACAGTTTCGTATGAATTCAATGTCTGATATGCTGTCATATTCTTTGTTTTTTTATCACCAGCTTCTTTATTATATATTTTATGAATAAGTAATCTATCGCTTAAGCTGCATTTAGTATGCCAGGAATCAATAGCTTTTAAAGATAACATTATTTGGTTATGGTCTTCGATGCTTTATGTGTGTTTTGGAGTTAAAGCGATCAAATTAAATCAAAAGTTGCAATGGTATTGTCTGCATTTTATGGAAACAGGTATTGTGAGCATCACAATATCAAATTAATGATAATGAGCCACTGAGCTACTGGTTGCAGTAGGGGTGTCAGTATTAACATTACGCTAAGTCGTTAACTATGTATCATGTTTCATTTTTACATAAAGCATATTCTCACTACTGTTGAAGAACATAAAGAGAAAGAGATATTCCTTGCACCGTATTTGCAAGAGTACGCGATTTTCTTGTTAGTTTTAATTAACATACATTGTTTATACTAAGATGTTTAAACTTTTCGTGTAGTTCTCACTGGGTGTTATTTTTAATATGCCCCAAGACAAGGACCGGATACATATTCGATTCATATAATTGAGATAAGAAAAAGACACCGAACAGTTTCTATTTGAGCAAGACAGTGGAAAGGTCAGTAATTTCTAATATACACATTTAGGGGTGTTATTGGGTTGGGTATCGGGTGTTATCGGGTCGGGTGATTCGGGTTATCGGTTTACAAGATAAGCCCGATTCAACTTATATATTTGTTCTCTAAAAATAAATTCTTGAGTGGGCAAGCAAAACCATGTTCGACCTGCGAAAGCCATATGAGATATATCTTGTATCTTGTATCTGATCTAAAACAGGCCCCATCTTACTAAGCTACAATGTAGAAATATTCCTAATATGAAGTTTTCTTTTAGTAGTTATTTCATCTACATCTGCATGACAAAGCTATAAGTTTATCAGATAATGATTTATTTGTCAATTTCCATGCATCCTCCCTGCTTGTTTTCTACAAGTTTATCTGAAGTTTTCTTTTAGTACTCATAATAAACAAACAGCTAATAAGTACTATAGGCCCTGCAGTAAATCAATAAAACTAGGTGCAAGAATAGATCAACAAGACTAGTTGAGCTAGAAATCTGTAGTAGCCATCTATATAGTACTTGACTACTTGCTATTCTGTATGTATTTTTGTCTTAACTGTTAAGAACTAAGAAAGAAGCGCACCTTGATTATATGTATATAGCCAGTAATTTGTAGTGATTTTCCTAATTTACTTGACGGTTGTGAATCCATTAAGATAATATCAGCCTATTAATACGACATTTTCTAGTTAGGGTGTTTGGATTCAATCACACATAAATAAGTAAACAATATCAGTAGTTTTTCAATGTCCTGTTTTTGTCCATCCTAGAGAAGCTCTCCTTTTATTATTGTCACTGATAACATTAAGTATACTATTCATGGCTATTGAGACTCTTGTCGGCGCGTGTAATGGCACCGCCATTACACATCCTGTATCTAATACTTGTGCCCATATATTTGTTCTCTAAAAATAAATTCTTAACACTATTCTTGTGTAGGGCTTTTGGCAATTCATTCAAGTGGACTATGCTTGAGGTAAATCATCTACTATTTGCGTGTATACTAGTTTTTAAATACATATACATATAATATAATATGTAACGTATAGCTGTTATTTGATCATAGTGTAACCAGCAAGTAGATAAGTGGGAGTTACTACGTGATGAAGTTTGTTTTTGAAACTTTGCATATTAAACAAAAAACCTTCCCGGATCAGGTAAATAATTATACACTTTGTTTATTTGCATTTAATCGAATCGCTTATGTGAAATTATTAACGTTTTATCTTATTATGTTTATAGCTTCATGACTCTACAAGAGCTTTAAGGCAAGATGAGTTGGACAGATGGATAATCAATGGGGGAGGAAAGTTTTTCATGGATTATTGCAATGACGATTAGGCGAATTGATGAATTCTATAAGATCGGTACGTGGGAAATATTTGGTTTTCACCCGGTTGCTCAATTGGTTTTCTAGTTGCTGCTGTTGGCGGGTCACTTTAGTAGGTTCAGTAATGGTATTTTATTTGTTTTATCAGTGTGTCATTTGAAGGTTTTAGTGCTTGTGTGGAGTCTGTCTTCAATCAAGTAGGATGTTTAGGATGTTTTGGATCTTTTGTTTGCTGACGGCTTGTGCCTCTTTGTATGGCTAGACCTTTTTGTTTATTTAGAAATATATTGCTTTTAAAATGAAATTGTTGATGTACTTATTGTGTTGTGATTGTTTAATAATGTGATTCTGGTGTTAGATTGTCAAATAGCAATCTACTCCGGTCAATTGTCAAATAGCATTTTACTCCAGAAAGAACCCATTTTAAGGAACGCCACAACAAAACCATTTTGAGGAATAAATAGGAACGCTCCAAAACCAAAATTTACTTTAAAAAAAAAACCATTTTATGGAACGGTTAAAAACAACCGTGACTTACAATCACTTTTTAAGAACGGTTAAAAGACCGAACTAAAAAACAACTAATCTTTTGGAACGCCATTTACTAAGACGGTTCAAAATCCGTTCTTAAAAATCTTTTTAACCGATCCTAATAATCCTTTTTCCACTAGTGGGAGCCAAGATACTAACTGAGCCCCCACACCTCTAGCTACAGCAAAACCAATCCTACTAAAAATATGTGGAGCAGCACGTGCTCCAACGTCTTGGGTCATAGAGAATCGTCTAATGCGCTTCAATAAGGTCACTGCATCCTTTTCAAGTTCTCCAAAAGAAGAGAATGAAAAAGGGATGAACCCATATCCAATATCAGTGCATTTAGCAGCGTACTTGACACGTTTACGTTGTGCGGCTTCAATAACTGCCCGATTGGGCATAAAATCAACCATACACGAACGCGTCAAAGGGGACGATCCAGTAAGATCAACACAAACATCAAGGCCACCATCATAAAAAGTCCATAATAAATTTTTTCCAAATATGGTGATTTATGGTTTCTTGTTAACTATGTAGGGTTTATAATTTTTAAAAGTAAAATTTTTCTAAACTAGTAATATGAAGCAATAAGGTAAGAACCGTCATTGGAGAGTGAAATGTTACATTGGTGTGCAATGATACGGGTGAAACTCGTGGTTTGCCTGTACTATTAGGATGGGCTAATCATGTTGTGCATGTGCATGTGTAGTGGGTCGGAGCAAACCATATCTTAAATATTTTCACTGTAACTTATTATTAGTACATTCCCGTTTTATTTTAATCATCCATGACACGAGCCTGAGCCGTAGATCAAAATTATAAACTTTGTAGTTGGGATGTAGATTTATACTGTTTATATTTTTACTGTTTTTGGGTTTAAGGCAGACAGGTGTGCTGTTGCTATTCCCTATTCTAATTTAATTCTAAAAGTAGATTAGCTTTAAATAAAATGTAAAAGAAGATGGACATGACACAAGGAAGATCAGACGAGGTAGAAGAACCTTCGAAGTACAAAGAGAGAGAGGAGATCCAACATGAGCACGGAGGATAAAAGGTCCACTAGGATCAAGGAGATAATCACATGCGCTGTTGAGAAGACACAGAACCAGAAGCAGCCTTCTTGCCTTGTATCATCTTTTAACCCTTAGGATAGACCCAAGTTGATTCCCGAAGTGGCTCTTGGGATCAACATTAGATTATGGTTTGTTTGTGTCAATTATGTGTTTTATTAATATCTAAATGTGCATGCTATGTGTAAATAATATGTCAACCGACATTATCGACATTATTTAGAGACTTAATAAAACATGGCATCTCTGAATTTAGTAAACCTATCTAAAAAAGGCTTGTGAAGGGTAAAATGAGTTTAGACACTTTTTGTTATAAAATATTTATTTTTCTAATCTTAACAAATCGTGGTATGAATTCATGCAAAGTTCATAGGTAAAACGAATTTTTGGGAAAATTATTTTAATACTGAAAATAAAAATATAAGACTGGAAACTGATAGGTTTAGGTCTTACCCTATGTGTAATTTTATACTTACTATCCATAAATGTCACACTCTCATAGCTCAGCACCTATAGATAGGTAACGACACACTGTTGTGCCTGGGTACATGGCAAACTCAGAGTGAGATGGTCATTGGAATTTATTGGTCATGTGCCATAACAAAGCTAATAAATTTGCAAGGCCGGTGGCTTTATGTGTAGTCTAATGGTATTCTGCTACAACGGACCCAAGGCCGCATGTAGAGACTAAATATGCCCGATTGTTGTCGGAGTCTCAACCCTAGGAGTTGTCTTTAGGATGCAATTGGTTTGGTAAAAAACTTACCTAAAAATCAGGAGAAGGTATATTACACTTAAGCATGGTTCCTTGAAATGATATAATGTGGATCCTAGCGTAATAGGCGAAATTATAGGGTTTAGTAGCTATTATAATAAAATAATTGAATCACTAATTGTCTTTATTAAACTATAGAAGGTATACTACAACATGATGCCTCGTCATTCTGAACCTTATGGTTTGTCTAATTAGTCAAGACAAGAAAGATACAATTTTATCTAAAAGGTTTTAAGCGATGAAACACCTAGAATGCCTGAACACACGATTTATTGTGGTGTAAGGGTAACTAGTTACCTTACATCCATGTTAGTTGGAAATGAAAGGATCCTTGGGATATTCATCCAAAACAAGGAATGCTGAGATGTTTTCCTTGACGTATGAGTTAAGTTATCACATGTTACCTGGCACATCTACGAGGTTTTATTTTCCAAACATGGAAGGACTTATCAATCATCTCTAGAAGATTGGATGCCCAATAAGTGAGCCATTTGGGGTGTTTTGTATCATATAACCTCTATGTGCTGAATATGGTTCATACCTATTCGATTTTATGGAGACTGTTTGTGCAATTGATGGTCAAAGTATCTTTTATGTTTTAATGATGATAAATATATACTTGCAAAAACATAAGATCACGAACAATAGCCAAAAAGCAAAACACACAACACCAGACCTGGTGCGCTAGTCTGACGTGCCAATGCACCAGGGGTTGTTCCACGTGTTTTCGGTTTTTCCAAGTTGGCTTTCCTCTTACCCGATTAAAGTGGATCTTTCAATACATGTTCATACATGATATTTGAAATGTTAGGTAAACTTACATTAAAATTTGGACTTAGATAGATGCCCAAAACAAGTCCTACCATTTATAAAACGCAACTCAAAACTTGTTTTACAAAGCTATTAGCCAAGGCAAGAATATTTTTCCTCAAACCTAGGAGATTTATACTTTTACTAGAATTTCTAAGGAAAGTATTCAAGATTGGATGCTCTGTAAGTGATGCATTTGGGGTATTTTGTATTATGCAGTCTCTGCGTGGTAAATATGCTTCATACCTATTCGATTTAATGGAGACTTCCAAGGATCTTTCGCTGATAGAGGTTTGCGAATTAATAAATAAATCTGGGGATTACCTAAGGGCCAAGTCTTAAAAAATCAGGAAGCGTAAGGCTAATGAGGTGAATGACGAGTAAGTTCTTAGAAGGACTGAAGGGTTCTTCTTTGAGCCAGTAACCAGAAAGAGAATGCGATTATTACCGAGAACCTGGGCATAAGGTGGGAAAACATGCATTGAAGCTATAAAAAAATGACATGACCATTGCATTCCACAAAAAATAGATTTAAAAATCTGATGAATATGACATATTTGGAATACGTTGATTTGAGCGGTACAATGCTATAAAAATTGTATGTTAATAAAGATTATAAAATTATCTTATTAGTTAAAAGCAATAATGTAATTAGTGTTAGAATTTAAGTTATGGTCTGCTGAGAATTTTGGATATTTTGCTTGAATCGTGTACGGTCATTTTTTGAATAAAGTATTTCAACCCTATTGATGCTTGGGTATCAGGAAATCTTTATTGAGATCATTTAAGAAGAACACATTGTTTCTATGCACAAGAGAATAAAGCAAAAAACAGAGAGGAATTATGTGTTTTCGTATGTTAGAATGAGACCAAAGTTTCTGTTAAAAATAGAAACTCATGACAGTTACAAACGGTTAAAAAATAGTTAAACACAAAGAAACATAACTCTTCACCAACAAACATGTTTGTTGAGTTTTGGCGGGAAAGTCTATTAAGTCCTTGACACTGCAAGGGGCGCCGCCCCATGACCGTGGAAGGAGGTTTGGCCCCTTTGACCCCCGCATCTTTGTCGTGGTTGAAACATATTAGCTTAACGAGTGTGAACTTCACACTTTTCTAACTCGTATCCGAGCATAATATTAATGTCACTAGTTTCTAGTAAATCACAATTACCTAAAATAGTTGATGAAGCTAAAATTACCCACAATTATTGATATCATCAAATGACAACATGTTTTTGTTGTCAAAATCTCGTGATTATTGCTCATTTCTCATAGTGTTTATATGATATTTGGTACCGAATTGTTATAAATTTGGATTTTAGTACTAATTTGAAGCTATGGAACAATTGTGGCGAAAAAGGACCGGAAAAGAACGAAAAAGAAGCCAAAAATGAAGAAATATGAGCTACAATTAGAGAATACGCTGTAAAATTATATGTATACGACGTATACATACACGAACATGATGGAATTGTTTAAGTGTTTTAGAGTAGACAGCGTATACATTGTTCCTTGTATACGTCGTATACACCTGAAGACCAGTGAAATGGCTAGTTCAGAAGAGGGGTATATGGCGTATAAAAACTTATGTGTATACGCCATATACACTGACGGGCTTAGGCTTTTTCAGTTTACATCTGAATTCTACACACAACTAGTGTACGTTTTCATAACCCTTGAAGACCAGGTGACTTTGAATGCTTCCATTGATAATTCAAGCTGCAAACATCATCAAGATCAAGATTTAACACATCATAAACATTATATTTTATCGGTTTAATTGTTATAACTATGTTAATCTTTCAAACTCGACAATCGTTTATTTATGTTTTGTTATGGAACGCTAAAAACTTATGTGCTCGCTTTGTTATGAAGCTTTCTTATTAATGACATGATTGTTACATATATCTAGCTTTGTTTCGGATAATTTATATGCGGTTATAGATTTATGCCTTTTAGTTTACCATGACTACATATTAGTAAGTTAGATGCTGAAAAATAAAGTACTTTAATCATTAATGTATTAACCGATACCACTTAGTGGTTAGGGATCATCCATTAAACTAACGACGTTAAAAGTATTAAACGATATTGTTTAAGATTTAATGAACAGTAATCTGGCAATTTACTTAGTAATTAAGTGCGTAATGAACATATAAAAACAATGTCATATAGGTTAGTTGAGGAATTTATTGCTTTAATCCTAATTAGATATCACTCACGACCAACAAGATAAATAGTTATAGGATGGAGTGTGTAGGGACTAACAACCCGAATTAGACTTACACTACTAAAGACTTACTGAAACATTGCTAGGTGAATATTGCACATATGTTTCATGTCATTATAGGTTACAGGATTAGCTAGGCAAGCATGTCTTTATCTTATTGATTTATTCTCAATTTTCTATTTCCGTGTAACTTAATTGTTGTTATTTTTACTATTTCAATAATCGTGAGGATTAAAAGTTCAAGTAGTCGTTTTATATAATTTACTTTTAATACATTGTAATTTCACTAGCTCTAGCAAATGACCCGATCTTACCGAGTCTATACTATACACGATCGAGTACACTACTTGAGAGTGTTAGTAAGTCTCATTAGATTCGGTTTAAAAGATATTAAAACGAGATTTTACGCATCAATTAGACACTTTAAAGCTCCAACACTAGCTTAAAGCTCGTTATTGTAAAATAAAATTCTTGGATTTTAAAATTTTCCAAATATATCGTTATCGTACAAATATATAAGCTCAAGCTCTTCCCGTCTTCCTCAATCACACATATCTTAATATGATACAAGGAAAATAGAGGAGGCGTCTAGTTATAACGGTACAGACAAGAATCAGTGAACGAAGGCACATGGTATCAAGGAAACCATAGTCCTTGAATTTTGCTTAATCATGTCTTAGTGTCTTTAACCTTTTTCCCATTCTTCCCTCTTAACCAAGTTGACTTTGAGTCTTTGACCTAATCCCACACGTCATGGTAACTAAATTTTTAATCTCCTATATAGGTAAAATATGCGGGTCATTACACCTATACGACCCACATTCAGTTGGGTTAATTTGGTTTGTCAATACTAAATTTTAGTTTAGTTTTAAATTTTGGTTATTGTGGCAACTGAAATCTAATTGCTCAACATTCTTTTTATTATTTTTAAAAAGAGCAATGATGGATCAAGTGGTTAACACCTTTGTCTCTGGAAACAGAGGTTAAGGGTTCGATCCTCACCCTTTGTAAGGCTGGAGGTCTTTTTCTACCTATGATAGAACCGGAAGCAGCCTCTCTACCTTAGGTAGGGGTAAGGCTGTCTACGTCTCAACCTCCCCCATACACCGTGGAAGACGGAATTGAGATTTACTTTACTTTTTTCTTTTTATTATTTTTCATCAAGACATATAAATTTATGCTAATTCCCATGCACTTGTACGTATTTTTGCTTAGGTTTATCGATCATTTCCCAAATTTATAACCAATTAAAGCTTCGTAACCTTAAAATGATCTATTGCATAAAAATGGTTAAATCTTTTTTTTCTTTTACATGCATCGTTGTCCCACGCTCCTTTAAACAAATTTAAGCTAAATCAAACTTGAATTTGATGTTTTAATTCCACTGAGTGATTGTTAAGTGTGCAAAAATTCGAATGGATATCCACAAACAGTGAATGTAAGATGAATGCTACTTTTGACTGTCACTTATCATATTATTAATTTTTTGTTGTATGATCCAAGAAGATTCATGCGGTTTCATCACCCTTAAAGATTTACCTTGATAAGATTTTGTGCTTTTGTATTCAGATTCGCTGGCCGGTTCCAAACATAGCATCTAGTTGTTTCTATCTATGTTCAAGTTATGAATACAATACATCTTTTGAGAGTGTCTCTAGTTTTTTTAATTGTGTTCTCTTTGAATAGAGTACAAAGAAACTTTGATCCACTGTGAACTAATGAACAAAGATGCTTGTTGAGGTTACCCGGGATTTCTGAGTTTTCTTGTGTGTACCCGGCTTAACGGTAGTCCGTATTTCCATGACTGTTTCTAAAATTTTTTCCTTATTATCTCAAAATCCAAACTAATATGAATATAATTGATAATTAATTTATAAAACAAATGATATATAGTTCTCTAATATAGTAGGGTTGAATCGGATCAATTGGAAAACCTCTCTCGTTTAGACATAGAGGTTGAGGGTTCGATCCTCACTCTCTACAAAAAAGCCGAAGGTCTTCTGAAATCAACATTTCTACCTTTAAGGTTGAGGGTTTGATCCTCACTCTTTACATCTCACCTTCTTCATACCACGTGGAAGACGGGATTGAGTTAACGTTGATTTTTTTTTTTTTTTTTATTATTATTTAACTATTGTTGTTATTATTATTATTATTATTATTATTATTATTATTATTATTATTATTATTATGATAATTCTCTGTAGTACTTATCATTTATTTGACTGTTACTAAAAGCATTTAAAAGTGCTAGTAATTTACTGTTTCACACTTGCCAGCTGCCACTGTTTTTTCTTTGAATTTGTGGACGTATAGTCTGGACTGGATCAGGAATAGCCAGACCCGGCAGACAGCGGCCCACTCTACGCCTAAACCATAATCCATGCCCTATAAATACATGGCTGGGATCCCTTTCTTAAGGGGGAGAGAATACAACATAAAAGGTTACCCTAAACCTAACTCTTATATGCTATATCGCATGGAGACTAACTTGATCGTCGGAAGTGGATCCCAGGGCTACGGCCTCGGGTCCACTCCTAACGGGTTCTCCTTGTTGACAGGTCTACTCAGGGCTCGAGAAGACGACGAACGGCCCAGGGAGAGTCGTCGAATCCAGCCCGCGCCAGATTATGTATCAACAAGTTGGCGTCATCCGTGAGATCATGACTACGACAAGTTTCGTGCTCTCACATCATCGGAAAGCAACCATCGAGTTCAAAAGCCGGTATCTTAATCTTTTAACTTGGTAAACACGATTTTATATATAGCCGCACTAAGTCCGCACAATCGGACCTACTTTATCTTTTAGCCGCGGATTAATTCGCGCACATACTGCTTTTTTGGTTGGTATGCCTGTTCGCGCTTGTTTGCACTATAGAACTACGTGTTCGAACAACGCAGTCACGATAAATCTACCCGCGTTAGGCCGTGCATTTGGACATCTTCGCAGATTAGCGCCATGAGCGCACTGTCACGTACAGGCACCACGATGCTAGTCAATCGCCATGAGCGCACTGGACAAAAGCCATGGTCATCTGCGATCATCCACAAACGTTCGAGTCTATGCGGTTACGATACGTCCATCTGCGTTTGTGCATGCGATTGAAACTATTAGTCGCGGTAACGGTGCGTCCATCCGGGTTTTTTTATATAAAAAAAAACAATTAATTATATATGCTATGTGCTATATATTGCTTCACGCTAATCTTTTACTTTATTAGGTTTTATATGTTGCGATTCGCGTCATATACTTTTCATATTTGCATTAAGTGTTTCTCAGGATTTTAATAACTAAGTTTAATGCTCCTACAAGAGTAGCACCATCAAACTTTGGGGGCTACCCGGGTATATAGTACCACTGTTTCCGTACGCGTCACGCATGTATATTTGGAAGCAGATCGTACGTAAGAGGTATTGCAAGCCTGGTACAAAGACCTATTTAAATATTCGCACCATCTTGCCGCAGGGGAGACGTCCTCTGTCGGTTGTAAAGACGGATGTAATGTTCGCACCTTGTCGCGCACAGCGCGCACCTCTGCCACAGAAGCACGTCTTCTGTTGCACCTCCTTGTCGCGCACAGCACGCACAGAAGCACGTCTTCTGTCGCACCTCCTTGTCGCGCACAACACGCACAGAAGCACGTCTTCTGTCGCACCATGCTGCATCGCTACTAGTACAAAAGGTACGCTCTTACCCAGGATGTAGCATATGGGATCCACTTTCACCATTGTGAGACTCTCACAATCGCAATGTCAGTGTTACCCCAACTATAGAACTACATGTTCTTCTTACGGGGTCTTTACTGTCACACTGCGGCGGGAAACCTAGCATATGCGCATCCCTCCCCGTCATGTAAGAACGGGTGTTACTCAGGATGGAACATGGTCACCAAGGTCGCGCCTACAAGGTCGCGGGCTGGAACATGCCGTCATGGTTGATTGGGCCTACGCGATCATGAACAGAACTTAACTCTAGCATAACATAGCTATGCACTATGTCACACTAGACTTGGGGGGCTTGTGGACGTATAGTCTGGACTGGACCAGGAATGGGGCAGACCCGGCAGACAGCGACCCACTCTACGTCTAAACCCTAATCCATACTCTATAAATACATGGTTGTGATCCCTTTCTTAAGAGGGAGAGAATACAACTTAACAGGTTACCCTAAACCTAACTCTTATGCTATATTGCATGGAGACTAACTTGACCGTCGGAGGTGGATCCCAGGGCTACGGCCTCGGGTCCACTCCTAACGGGTTCTCTTTGTTGACAGGTCTACTCAAGGCTCGAGAAGACGACGAACGACCCAGGGAGAGTCGTCGAAATTTATACTCAGGTTTGTGATCACTAAAAAAAGGGCAGCATTGTTTAGTAATGCTAACATGCTATGTTCGTACGTAGTCTCTTTTTAAACACTTTAGCAAATCCAAAACTTTATATGTAAAATTTTACAGCATTTTGACTTTACTAAGGTGTTTATGAATACTAAAAGAAGTTCAAAGTAATATAGCATGACTAATTTATCATTGTGATTTGTGCGTCTACCTTCAAAGTAATATAACATCAAAACAATGAAACGTCACCGACATATGGATTAATTTATGATTGTGCGTCAACCTTCAACTATATAATAACACAAGTTCTACATCAAAACAATGAAACATGACCGACATATGCTAAATAACCAAGTAATAATTAGCCTTGAAATATAAATTAATAACTGAACCAGAGATACCAAGGGTAGTAGTTACTACTTACTATATAAGTACATAGCACCATGCATGAATTTACATAAAATAAAAACACAATATTTGGGTAAAACCATCATGAGATTATGTGTCCAAGTGTTCCCTGTTGTTCCTCCATCTCATGTCTTCTTGTTTCTTGTCACTCCATGTACTACCTTACTTTCTAGGAGTCATCAACAATACATATGATCATATAATACATTGTATTTTAAAAAATTTTCAATCATGTTAATAATATTGGTAATAATGACACGTAACCTCTCCCAAAAGGTGATCATGAGAACATGTTCCAACATGTCGCATAATTCACCATATTATAGTTAGTTACGCATGATTTTTATTTAAAATAACTGATCAAAAGAACATGTTCCAACATGTCAAGCATCTATTAGTAATATATACTTAGGTGACCTCTTGGTTATTATATGGGGCAATTGGTGATCGGCGGAATCTTTATGTGATCCAAGAAAAGTTACCGAGGTAAAAGGCTTGTTGGGTGAAATAAAACTAGGAGATGTTAAATAATATATATTTCTTTTGTAATTTATTTTTCTCACTAGAAGTTATGACCAAGGTTTTTAAGGTCGGAATTTTAATTAAGACCGTTTTCATTTTTGCACAAAATTGTGATCGTAAAATCGGATCAGAATTTTAAAATCGTACTATAATGTCATTTTCTTAATTGGCTTTGTAAAAATTACGCAAATCTACATGTTATTATATATATCATATATTATGAAATGTATGTTAAAATTATGATTATGAAGTGTTACAATTAACCCTTTTTTTTTTTTTTTTTTTTTTTTTTTTTTTTCATATTCTACAAAACATAATACATAAATTTGTAGCTTTTTTATTGTGGTTCGAGAAAAGTAAGATCATATCGATCGAGATCTTAAGATCATATGGTAAAAATCAAGATTGTAATAAGATTTTATCTTGCAAAGATCATACGCAGGACCGTGATCGTTTTTACTTTGTGGTATCATAAAATCGTAAAATCTTAGGATCAGGACCATGATCTTAACAACCATGTTATGACACATTATCATTTATATTTTTCACTTCTCATCATACATTCCTTAATTTAACAAGGCCAGGAATGATAATTATGATTCTGCATGGCGGTGAATTTTGACTCGATGTGATTCATCAATGGCGGGTATAGATGTACAATATAAGTCGATAATTGGTATTGATATACATTATTTCTGTTGAACCGGATATGAGTTACAAATTACCACCCATGGATGACCTGACATGGTTCTCCCCACGCCACAATGGTGTGGTAACTCCAACGTGGTGCAGAAACCACACTAAACCATATTAATGATAACCATTACTTATATAATTTTATACAAGAATACACATATTATATTCACGAATGTCAGAGAAATATTCAAAGTTACATCGTATCTCAAAGTTACATCGTATCAGATGATGCATTAGATTGTATAAAGATCAAGTAATTGGAAAAGTATTTCATCAATTGCTCTATTGATTCTTGATTTTCTGTTACAATAAACAACTTTAAATATCATGACTTAACAACTTTAATTAGTTTATTCTCGACATGGTAAAAAGTCTCAAGACTGAACGTTTCGTTAATTGTTTTTAAATAAGATATAGTTATTAATGTGATTAGAACTCTTAAGGGTCATTTGATATTTTTCGTATCTTAATATTAGAAAACTATTATCATAAGTCAATTGTTTTTTGCTTATAGATAGGGACTCATAAGATGAGAACTTTGTACATTCAAACTTTATTTTGCAATTGAGAAAAGCTTCCGCAAATTTGTCTATTATTGTTTCTTCATTTTAATTCGTCTTTGATTATCGATTGTTGATTTCCAACAATTGGTATTAGAGTTTGTTGTTCATTGTAGGTAGTTGAAGAAGCTTGAACCGTTTTTCGATTTATTATTTCGTCTGAATTTGTTCGAATTTAGGGTTTCGGATTTGGGAGTTTGGTTTGAAGGTTTGTTTTGAATATGGGTTTGAAGCATCCATAGGTGATTTGAATTTGCACCGATTGATTTTGGAATATTTCTGTGTTTTTAATTTCATTTCCTATTATCTCAAGAACCCCAGTTCTTAACAGGTTATTGTTTTGGGGAAGGTCTTGATCTTTTTTGATAGATTTTTTTGGGTCGACTGTGTTGAGGCAACATGATCAATATCTCTTTATGTTTTAATGATGACAAACAAACCATCGAAACACATAAAATAACAAACGTTAGCTCAAAATCGTCGGAGCCAATGTCTGCTCCTGGCGCGCTGCCCGCGTGTCAACGCGCAAGTGACGCGCCAGGAGTCTGTATGGTTCCGGGCGAATTTTGAAAGTCGGCTTTCCCCTTACCCGACAAATGTGGATCTTTCAATACAGGTATGAATATGTTATGTGCTTAATTGAGAACACTCGAAACGAGTTTTGAGACTTGAGAGATCCTACTTTTAAAACACCCATTTACGGGAAAACGCCAACTCATGTTTTCTAACTATCGCCTCTAGCCAAGGTTTTTCTAAAACTTAGGGAGCTTGTATATTTCACGTAACATCGTGTTGAAGCATTCATATGCTCATATCCCGTGCTTACGTCTTCTCTAATTACGTAATGGGTTTACTCCCTTATTGGTCAAACTAAGTCAAATGTCACTTTGCGTAAACGCATCCTTTCCCACTTGGGATATGCTTTACATCAAGGCAAAGCACTTAACTTGTTTGAACCAAGGTATTAGTTGAGAACGTCGAGTCGTGGAAAGTCACGAGATATGAAACTATGGATTCTCGATGTTGTATTACTTGAACTTATAAGTAACCTATGATTTTCTCAACTTATAATCTTAATTGTTTAAACATTTTTCTTCTTAATGACAATTAGATTATGCCTTAATCCCCTCTTAATCCCATATTTACAAAAGACAAAACCAATCATATCCAAATCATATATTCTCTTACACAATCTCTTACACCCTCACATATTCCCTTACACACTACATCCTAACCATCCATTCCCTTACGACACATCCCAACCCTTCATATTTAACATATGCCAATTGTTGGAAACCCTAATATGCCTCCTCTCATCCAAGCCATTGATTTCAAATTACAACACATCACAACCATCCATCCTACCCCTCATCTCTATATCATCACATGGGTTTGATCTCAACCATTGAATTCAAACTAAACTTATCTCAACCATCCATCCAATCTCTCCTATCTATGCCACCACATGTGATTGATCTTAGCCATTGAATTCAAACCAAAACAATCCCAACCATTGATCCAACATTTCCCCTCCAAGCAAAGGAGGCTCCCTTTGATCTCATCCATCCATTTCAAACAAACTCATCTCAACCCTCCATTCACCCTTTCCCCCCAAGCAAATCATATTCCTTGGAGTATCCTCCTCAACCCTAACCTAAGCATGTTTGATCTTAACCATTCATTTCAAGTGAACTCATCTCAACCATCCACATTCCACACATGCCAAATTGTTTGAAAACCAAAGGAGGCTCCCTTTGATCCTAGCCATCCAATTCAAACTATTTCATCTCAACCCTCCATCTCATTCTTCCCCTCCAAGCATTGGAATATTACTTGGCATATCCTTTCTCTCTTTTCTATGTCATGTGAGGAGATACACTTCTACCCCTTCCAAATTACCCTATCTACACTTTAAACCCTTGGTAATTTGGTTTTTCTTTAAACACTTCACAAATGATTTCCAAATTGGCTATTTGAGTTGGTAAACTTTAGAATGATTAATGTTAAGGTTTAGTGTGAAGTACAATTGGTGGTTTAGCAAGGATAGGTATTTATAAGATCCAAACACCCAACACTTGGGAACATTTACAGACGCCTGGCGCGCTGCCCGCGCGTTGACGCACTGGTGACGCGCCGGCCTCGGTAAAATTTCCCAAGTTTGGGTTCTTGGCCTATAAATATCACCCTTGCCTCTTGTATTCATCACCCCTTGCCATTATTCTTTCTCTCTAGATTCTTTCTCTCAATCTCTCTCAAATCTCTCTATCTCTAATCTTGTGTTCTTGATTTTCACACTAACATCTTTGTAAGAACACATATCTTTGCAAGGGAAGAATCACAAGAACCTAATCCACTCTTGTGATTGTGTCGAGGGTCTTCTTTCTTATACCCTTTCTATTACAATCGAGTCTCTAGGTTAGGTTAGGACTTGATTGAACAAACATTCATTCATTCATTCAATTGTTTGTAAGGGAAGTCTTGTGTCTTGGTGACCAAGCCTAGATCATTGGGGATCTAGTTGAAGTTTGATACTTCTAGGTGGAAGTCTTGGTAGAGATCTTTGTGATCCTTAGGTAAAGTCGAATCGTGAGATTCTTTGGGTGGAATCCGAGGGCGGAATACCATTGGTGAGAAACTCCTTCTTTGTGAGCATCAATATTGGTGAATATTGGTGGAGTGAATGGTAACGGTTTGTAGTCCACCGAAAGGATTATACTAGTGAATAGTATCGGAGTCGCGGATTCGCAACTGGACGTACGGATGGTATAAACCCCCCATCCCGAACCAGTATATATCGTTGTGTTCTTTACTTGCTTTATATACTTTGGTTGTGGTAGTGGTTGTTGGATTGATTATACAACCACTTGGTTTCCTTTTTGGCTTAAAGTTTTTAAACATCTAAAAAGCCGAAGAAACCGTATTCAACCCCCCCTCCCCCTCTACGGTTCTACAGACTGATATTTATTGTTTTTGGGTTTTTTCTTTTGGAATTTGGGCTATTTGTGTTAGTTTTTGGGCTTTTTAGTAATTTTGTTCTTTATGGGATTTGCTTGAATTGAGTTTACAGTTTGGTATTCTTTTGAAAATCATGTCTTCTTCTCAGATCACTAATATTGAGAAGTTTTCGAGGAAGAGTAACTTTAGCTTGTGGCGTATCAAGATTCGAGCCTTATTAAAACAACAAGGCATTTGGGCACCCATTACCGGTACAAAACCGATTGATATGATGGATGCTAACTATAAGTTACAAGAAGAAAAGGCACACTCAACTATTTTGCTATGTTTATCAGATGAAGTTCTTTATGAGGTTGGTGACGAGGAAACGGCAAAAGGAGTTTGGGAAAAGTTAGAAACTATTTATATGACAAAGTCATTAACAAATTAAGTTGTTGTTGAAACAACGTTTTTTTTCGCTTCGAATGAAAGAGGGTTCATCTTTGAAAGAGCATCTTGATGATTTGAACTCAATCTTGATGGATTTAAATAATGTTGAATTGAAGATTGAAGATGAAGATGAAGCTCTTGTTCTTCTTGTGTCCTTACCTCCTTCGTTTGAAAGTTTTATTAGCTCATTTGTTGTTGGTAAAGACACTATCACTTTGGAAATTTTTTTGATCTAGTTTGCATTCAAGAGCTTCGTCAACAAGCGTCAGGAAGTGATTATTAGTCCCAATCCATAGTTTTATCAACAACAAATCATGATCGGGGTCGATATCGATTTTAAAAATGTAAAGATAAAGGTGGAGCATCATCAAGTTCTCGAGGTCCCAAACCTCGAGATATTTGTAACTATTGCAAAGATACTAGTCATTGGAAGATTGATTTTCATAAACTAAAGGAAAAAAGTTTGGTAGCGACTAAATGCTAAAGACGACTCGTGGTACTTGGGTTCAGAATGTGAGTTGCTTTGAATGATTGACCATTTAAAATTTTTCGATTAACGTTTGGTTATTCGTTTTTGAAGTCATCGGCATTTGTTTTGGATTAAGCTAGTATCTCTAGCATTTGGAATCGATCATTTGTTTGGATTAGGCTAGGTATCTCTAGCGTTTGGAATTTTTGAATTTAATTTGGAACATTTGGTATTCCTTATAAGTTTCAATCACGGTGGAGATTGTTATTAATTTGATTAGAACTCTTAAGGGTCGTTTGGTACTTTTCGTATCTTAGTATTAGGAAACTATTATCATAAGTTGGTTGGTTTTTACTTAAAATGGAATCCTAAGATCAAAACTTTGTACCTTCGAATTTTGTTTTGCAATCGAGTAAAGCTTCCGCAAATTTGTCTATTCTTGTTTCTTCTCTTTAATTCATCTTTAATTATCGATTGTTGATTTTCAACAGATATGTATTTAGTTCTTGGTTCGGTCCGGATCACGTGTTGTTAATCAGAAAACAGAACTAAAAGCAAATTCTACAATTTAGTTCGATGTGAAACCAAACCCTGAAAACTGTAATAATATCACTTCTTTTTCGATTAGGCGTGTGTTATATAAACGAATATTGAAAACCCCAAGTCACCAACTCACCATAAACCATGCTTGCTTTACTTGAAGTAAACTCTCTACAAATTCATTCAAGTAACGTAAATAAGCTTTCTTATTACTTGCAGACTAGTCTGATATATTCTATGTTGGTTGGTCAAGTTTTCATAAACGCTGATCAATATTCCATTAATACTTGATAGTTGATACATTAGAGCATATGTAAGCATGTAACGTTGTGGACTCTATAATATCCAAACCGGTGTGATATAATTAATTTTCTCATAAATCACTAGTTTTGTCAACTTACTACTCTTGTAAACTTTATCATCTCCATAACTCTTCCCTACTTATATCTTTATCTTATACATAATACAGAAGACTTCATAACACATTATATTATGTAATTTTGAACAAATATTTCATCTTATGCTGCAGCATAAATCTTTATTTGAGGCTATGTTATGCATCATAATTAACTAAACGTTACATCACTTGAGATATTACTAAGCAAACATTATGTGATACCTTTGAAGTTAAAAAAAAAAATAAATAAAATTGCATGAATAAAAGGGTTTTGCTTTTTATATGAGATAATTACCAAAATAGACCGGGCAACCATATATGGTCAATTCGGTTCCTGCCCCTAAATCCAAAAATATCTTTTTTAGACCGGGGCAACTTGTACAATTGGGCAACTGACGATGTGTCATTTTTCTGCAAGTGACAAGTGTCGCTTGTCTGTCAGGTTTTTAGGCAACTTGTGAATCTTTTGGGCAATAGCCGTCATTTTTTGGGCAACTGGGGGCACTTGTCATAATATGGGTCGAGTTGCCTAGTTGCCCGGTCTAAAAAAGATATTTTTGGATCTGGGGGCAGGAACCGAATTGATTATGGTTGCCTTGTCTATTTTGGTAATTATCCCTTTTTATATCTTGAAAATGGTCTAAACAATGTATAAGAGCATACGGTATGTTGACAATGAGGTGAGTTAAGGTTTAACGCCCCTGCATTATGGGCTACGTTATGATAGCAGCTAGGTGAGTTAAGGTTGCACGTTAAGGGTTGTGTTAACACCTTAACGCTTTGTTAAGGGTGAGAACAATTAATATATATATATATATATATATATATATATATATATAGTGAAGCGTTCAAATGAGAAGAGCATTTTTTGTGAGAACGCGAGAAGTGATCCTGACCATCCATTTAGTCCCACCTTCTTTTTAGATCTAATAATAATGGCCAGGATCAATCATTATTTTTACACTAAATATCTAATGACACACATCTCAATTTTAAAAGTGTGAAATAGACACATTTCTCTCAACATTCATCAACATCGACTTTCACCGCAGTCATTACCAATCACCACCGTCCACCGTCGTAATCATCACTGATCACCACCGTCCACCTCAATCATCGCAGATCACCACCGTCAAACTCAATCATCGCCAATCACCACCATCCGCTGCTGTAATCAACGCCGATAACCACCGTCCACCGCCATAATCATCGCCGATCACCACCATCCATCGCCGATAATCATATTCATCACTTATCACGATCGTCATCATTAAAAATTAAATACTATCAAGGTATTGAGTAAGTTTGAATTAAGCTTTTGATTCATATATTTTTTTTGATTCAGTAATTATAGATAAACTCTTTCTTGTGTTTTATGTGTTTGATTTTAGTTATTAATTATGTTCATGAATAATTTTGATGATTACGTAAACTTGATGAAAAAAAAATGAAAGATGAACATGTCTTTTGCTGATGGTTTGTCAATGTACACTATGTGTTCGATGAAATGCTAGTTGTTTTCACATGCGAAGAAAATGAAAGATGAACATGCCTTTTTACTGATGGTTGATGTTTTTTAATCGCCACTAATTATTAGCTATGTTCATGTACTAAAACCTCGCCTGAGTTCCAAGGTCGTCGAAAGTGGTCATTAGTTATGTGATCTAGCAAATATGAAATAATATGCGCCATTTATGAAGTTCAATAGAATAGTAGACTTGCTTATAACTCGATTTGTGTTGATGGATTGAAATAAGGTATTAAGATTTGAGAGGCTTTAACTAATGTGTCGAATACCTTCACATGTGAAGAAATAAGGTGTCGAATACCTTCACATGTGAAGAAATAAGGTGTCGAATACCTTCACGTGTGAAGAAATAAGGTGTTCAATACCACCTAACACATGCATTTATAGAATATGTTAGTGAACTGAAAGCTGCTTATAATCTCAATGTACTGCTGTGTAACTTGGCTATGTAAGTTACAAGTGCTGTTTGTTCCTATTTTATTAAACCACATAAGAACTTTTATGTTGCCGTGTTGCCTTTGAAAGTCAGAATCTAGAGATGCATTATCTTAACCATGCTATGACTTTTGAATATGTTCCTGACTGATGGGGACAATAGTCTAGTTGTGTCTATTAAATGCTAGTTCTCTCGAATTATTTCTAGTCTCTTCTTCTTGGCAGTTTGGTCCAGGACTGTTAATATCTGTGTTTATAGATCCAAGTACAATTCCCAATATCATTTTTTTTTTAATTCCTAGTCTATTTATTTTATAATTCATATAAGTTGCTAATGTAAACCTTTTTATTCTTTTTGGCAGTTAAATGATGATAAAAGCCCATTTCAAAGAACCTTTGTTAACCAGGTAATTATTATATCATACATAACTCACTTCCCTTGTTAATTCTCTCGTTTTTGGTTGTGGCTTGTTAAACACAGCCACAGACTTCTTTGCTCATATGTTGCATGTCAAAGTAGAACTTAATTATTCAGAAAAAAAAAAGCAATGATTGTATCTAGGTTATGAGGACTGGCTAATATTGTGCCACTAGCTGCGGTAATAGAGGATATAAACGGATTAGATAGAAAATTTAACTTTTGGATGCATCTTAGAATGAGTTTGTGTGTGATGGAATCATGAATTTCAGGTTTGAACTGGGAGGCAACTCAAGGTACATGGGCAGCATAAAAGCTGAAAGGACCTAAGAAGTTTAAATATCTCATCAAAACCTGATACTGACTCAGAAAACTGTGAACAATTTCTATTTATCATCACAATCCAATAATAAAAATGAAAGTGTATGTTCCTGATGTCTCATAGTAGGTATTTTGTTCTTGAGAGTTAAGAGCAACCGTTCCCAGATACATAGCAAATTCACTTTGTTTCTACCCCATGAACAGAATTTGTACGTTGCTTTGATTTATAATTTAGATCTCTTGAAGGGTTTAGCTTTATAATAGTTTGTGGGCTTGGATGCTATTAAAACTCCGGCAAACTGAATAGTATTGGAGATGATTAAATGTGCAGAATCCTTATTTTGCTCTATTTTATGTTTTCTTTTTTCGTTTGCTCTTTCCCTTATTCATAAGTTGAACACATTTGTTACCAGTTACGAAACAACGTTGAGACCATAGTGTGGTTGTGCTGTTGGTTTGATAATAGTAATCCTATAAAATGAGTCTATGTTGCTTTGTACTAATTATGTTTTATTTTGAGCCCAATTCTTTTCTAGAAGATGGTTGTATGCATATTGGATCTTGTTTTACCATTTCCATAGAATGTTTTATTGGTGCAACCACACTATCATAGTATCATGTATGGATCAAATTGTAACTGCAAGTTGAAGCAGTAAATGTCTATGTTTATTTTACCAATTTACGGAAAGGTGGGTTAGTTTCTCAAATTCCATTTGCTTTATATGTCGTGCTGCCATGATTGTTAGGTCAAAAGATGTGCTGAAATGTCAAGAAAGCTTCGTTTTTTCAAAGATCAGATACAGAAGGCCGGTTTACTATCGTCTGGCGTACCTACACTGCAACCAGATGTAGACTTGGAGGCATTAGAGGTTGTTCCTCTTTTCAAGCTCGTGTAGGAAACTATAAACTCGTATCTAGGCATCTAGTGATTTCCACGGATACATTGCCATTACATATGCTTGGTTAAGAAAACATCAGCTTTCTTATGAGGAATTTAACTTGCTTCAGCACTAATATTGTTTTATTTTGATTTGTAATCACAGGTACAACTAGCTGAGCATGAACATGAACTTATTGAGATGAATGCTAACAGTGAGAAACTACAGCAGACATATAATGAGCTGCTAGAGTTCAAAATGGTGCTGCAGAAGGTAGATTGTGCATAATTTTGTGTGTGTGTGTGTGTGTGTGTGTGTTTGTGTGACATACTGTCTATAGCTTATGTCTATGCTTGTTTTATTGCACCAAAATTCATTTTTACCTTGTGTATGTCCCCGACCCCCACCTATGAAACTTCAGTGACATCTAGTTTGACTATCTGAGTTTTGAATGTTTCAGTTTGCATGTCAAGTTGTACTGAGTACTTGCGGTCATAGTGTTCAATAGGGTTATTATTCAGTATTCACAAATTGTCAACATCTCTATTTGCCTATTATATTGTATTTTGATTTTGTATTTCGAATTACCAGACCAATTAGTGTCTCCTAAACTCAGATTCTGATTATCATTATCTTTCTTCAGGCAGGAGGTTTCCTTGTCTCAGGTAAGAGTTATGAGACTGCAGAAGGGAGAGAACTAGATGAAAATGTGTACCCTAGTGATTATCCAGATACAGCCTCTTTACTTGAGCAGGTAAAAATCTTTCGTGCTTTTGTATTTTGGAGTGCTATCACATATAAACTCAAAATTTATTTATTAAACAGGCAACACAATCCGGACCAGCAAATACGTCTGGTCTAAGATTTATAAGTGGCATTATCCCAAAATCAAAGGTATTATTATTCGAGAGAATGTTGTTTCGTGCAACAAGGGGAAATTTGCTTTTCAATCAGGAGCCTGCAGATGACTTGATCTTGGATCCTGTATCATCTGAAATGGTTTGTACACCTCTTCTCCTCTCTCTATGGGACATAGTTACAAGTTCATGTACATCATCCATTGCCATCTTAGTGTTTATTTACACTAGCAATTAGCTTATTAATGGGTCTACTACCTGGGCTGTGTTTGATCTCCAATGACTCAAATATGAGTTAAAAGATCACTGGCCTCTAAGTCTGTTCAAATATTTAGATTTTCATTGTAATAATATTGTTTTTGTAATATTTATAATTGCATTAACTTTTTCGTAAAAAATTGGCAAAAAGGTGTTTGCAGGTCAACACAGCTCAGCTCTACACATAGTTAACAATGGCATGTTGTAACCTGGACCTGTTTTGACCTATTACATCATTCCCCCCACCATCACCACACACCCACCCACCCACCCACCCACCCACCCATCTTCTCACATCTCACCTCAATTTCTGATCCACACCTAGCTATACTCTCTCTATGTTAGTGTAGTTATTGGATGTTACTTGTATTAATGGCAGAGTTCCTCTTCAGCATATACGTCTGATCATTTGGTGTCTATGTATATTGATCATCTTGAAAGATCAAATGAACACAATGTTGTTGCTCTTTTGCAGGTTGAGAAAATTGTATTCGTAGTGTTCTTCTCCGGTGAGCAGGCAAGGACTAAAATACTCAAAATTTGTGAAGCATTTGGTGCTAACTGCTATCCTGTTCCAGAGGACTTGACAAAGCAGAGTCAAATAACTCAAGAGGTGTGTTTTAAATGGAGGGAAAAAAAAAGTTAAAGTAACTTCATATTTTCGCCTTTTAAAAGATGTCTCTATCCTTGTGTGAACTGATATTGGATGTATGCAGGGTATTATATTATAGCCGAAATGTGGAATATCGATATGTTCGGTCATATGTATTAGACTCTGACTTGGAAACCACTTTCTGAATCTATACTTTTTTCTTTCGCTAGTAAATACATGTACATTTATATATCTAAACATTGATTGTAGTTGATTCAGTTTTTTGAATGTAAGAAAAAATATATACTTTTTTCTTTCGCGTGTGAATGAACATTCTTCACTAGTTAACAGGAGATATTGATGTTTAATAGACGATTATTAAGTTTTGAAAGAATATCTTCACATGTGAAAAATTATGAGCTAGGACTGAAGCTTTGATCTTACTAGCATATTTTTTATACTAAAATGTCAAAAATAGGAAATATTGATATTTAATAGACGATTATTTAAGTTTTGTAAGAATATCTTCACATATGAAAAATTATGAGCAAGGATTGACGCTTTGATCTTACTAACATACTTTTTATACTAGAAGTGCAAAAATAGGAGATATAGATGTTTAATAAACGATTATTTAAGTTTTGTAAGAATATCTTCACATGTGAAAATTATGAGCAATGATTAAAGCTTTGATCTTACTAGTATACCTATATTACACATTAGGTGTTCAATGAGTATAGATAAATTATTTTTTTTCGATTTTCCGGAAAACTATTTTTAGTTGTGCATTCTGACTCCCATTACATATTAATTTATATACATATTAATTTACATATTTTAGTTTTAAAAGCATCATTAAGACTAGGACCATACAATATATTCACTTACTAGATTATGGTGTAGAATGTATTAAACCTTGACCATTCTTCAAAGTATTATTTAACCATCAGAAAACTAGTTTCTATATACCAGACCTAACTTTAACCATCATAAAACTAGATTCTATATACCAGACCTAACTGACATGATGTTTTAGTTGTGCTATAGCTATTAATGCTTGCATTGCTAACAACGCAGATTCAATTATTGGCTATAGCACAAACACAAAGCCTCTTCATAATAGCTAAACCAAAAAAATCAGTTTGTAACTAAGCGACAACTTTGAACTTGCGCAATATAGTAATGCATAACATGTATATAAATTAATATGTAATGGGAGTCAGAATGCGTAAACAATTCCAACAATTTCCCAGTCTTGACTCTTAATACAAATTCATTCCAGGAAATGTTTGTTCATCACCTATCAGTCACTTAATTACCCCAATCTGTGAACATAGATAAATGCTATATTACAAGATGAAAACTCAACATATGTAAAGTTTACAACAGCGAAGTTGATCTAGAAGTCACAACTTTCGTGAAAAAGAAGTCAAAACCACCATGACCATCCAAATTCAATTCTAAGTAAGCAACTAAAAATCGTTCAAAAAAAATAAAAATAAAACTAAAAAGAATCCAAATACGTAATGCCCAATAAAAAAAGGGATAATTCCATATATACCCAAAAGAAACTTCAAAATTCCATATTTACCCAAATGACAAGTTTTCAATGCATAAATACAATGCTTTTAAAGCATGTGTTGGGGAAATATGGAATTATGGTGTTTATTTTGGGTATATATGGAATTGCCCCATAAAAAAATAGCACATGTGAAGAAAAACTACACATTTCATCAAACACCTAATCTCCATATAAAAAATAGCACATGTGAAGAAAAACTACACATTTCATCAAATACCTAATGGGCATTAAAAAAGTTGCACATGCGAAGAAAAACTACACACTTCATCAAACACCTAATATGCATTAAAAAATTGCACATGTGAAGAAAATTTACGCATTTCATCAAACACCTAATGTGCATTAAAAAAATTGCACATGTGAAGAAAAATTACACATTTCATCAAACACCTAATGTGCGTTAAAAAAATTGCACATGTGAAGAAAAATTACACATTTCATCAAACACCTAATGTGCGCTAAAAAAATTGCACGTGTGAAGAAAAATTACACATTTCATCAAACACCTAATGTGCGTTAAAAAAATTGCACATGTGAAGAAAAATTACACATTTCATCAAACACCTAATGTGCGCTAAAAAAATTGCACGTGTGAAGAAAAATTACACATTTCATCAAACACCTAATGTGCGTTAAAAAAATTGCACATGTGAAGAAAAACTACACATTTCATCAAATACCTAATGGACATTAAAAAATTTGCACATGTGAAGAAAAACTACACATTTCATTCTAAAATAAAATTTTATCAAAAATAACAAAATTAATAGTTACTTGAAATTTCTGTGTATTATGATTTGAAAAGTTCATCTTCTTCAACAATCTGAGCTTCAGTTGACCTAATTCAATTAACATCTTCTTCTTCACTCATATTTGTCGAATTGAATATTTTGTATGATCGATTATGATTCCGGTCGTGATTACGGTGGCGATTCCGGTAGTAGACGGTGGATTGAATGGGCGGCGTAGTGGTGATTTGATCGGGAGGTGTAGTTGTGGTTTGAACGACGGTGGTTAGGGCGGCGTAGTGGTGGTTTGATTAGTCGGTGTATTGGTGGTTTGAACGATGGTGGTTATCCTCAGAGAGAATGAATTGGTTTCACCTGCAATTGTGTGGGATGTGTGTGTTTTTATGTATATATATTAGGTGTGAGGATGATAATTACAAAAATACCCTTGTTTAATATATAGTTAGTGCAAATGATACATTAATCTTAGCCACTAGATTTAAAAAAAAATGAGGGATCAGATGGATGGCTAAGATCTCTTCTCGCGTTCTCACAAAAAATTGACTTCTCACAAGAATGGCCCCCTATATATATATATATATATATATATATATATATATATATATATATATATATATATACTTTAGCATGAACGTTGCAAATTCAAAAAAAAAAAAAAAAAAAAAAAAAAAAAAAAAAGTTACACAACCCCCTCCAACGTTTAAAAATATCGGGCAGATTCTAAAAAAATAATGTTAAAAATTCAAAACTTTTTTTCCACCACTATAAATAACCAATTAACACACAAATTTTTTCCACAGTTCCACAACTCTCACGTAAATTTATATACTTCCTCTCTATCAAAAAAAAAAAAAAAAAAAAAAAAAAAAAAAAAAAAAAAAAAAAAAAAACTTGTTTTTCACAATGGATCCAAATCAAAGTGATGAAGAAAATACGAACTCGTCCGATATAAATGACAAAACTGACTTAAAGTTTATGATGATCGCGTATGAGTATCAGCAACAGTTGGCAAAAACATCTTTAACGACAACAACAAGAAGAAGAAACTTCCGAAGACGAAGAATAAGTATTTGTAATTCGTATGTTTTTAAATTTCAGATGTTTTGTATTTTTTTCTATTGTAATTTTTTATTTATTTATTTATTTATTTATTTTTAATTCGTATTGTAATATTTAGGTTTTAATGTTATGTTATTTATTAAATGAAGAATTAGTTTTAGTTTATGGTTTGAATTTGTAAATTGTTGAGTTATAATAAAATGTGTAAATATGTGAGTTAAAGTTGAAAAATTAAAGCTAATGTGATGCTGATGTGGTACTGAATTAAACTTTCACATGAGATGATGATACTCCTTGCTCTAATAGGCTCATGCTGCCTCCCTCAATAGTCCATGGTTAAAAGCCCAAACTCACTCTAATCCTGAAATAAAATAGACGGTTAATCCACTAAATGCACGCACTTCTTGGGCCACCATGAATTGTTTCATACTTTCATGAACATATTAGAAGAAACAAACTAGTTTTCTATGACTTGTTTAATGAAATTTTCGAGCTCAAACCAACCACGCACTAGTAAACCCGGTTCTACATTCCACAAGTATGCAATCATATTAAATGTAAAAGTTGAAAAAAGTAATAGCTAATTGATATGTAAATTTCCATTACTAAGGAGTCAAACTAAAATGAAAAATAAAATGGACGCTGAAATTCCAGAAGGGTACTTTTGTAACTCTAAACTGATCTACTTCAATATGGTCTATGGCATGGTGCCTAGAGGTGCAAATATATCAGTTTTTTTCGGTTTTCGGTTTTAGAAAAACCGGTTTTAAAAAACCCGGTTTTTCTAATAACCAGTTTCGGTTCGGTTTCAGTTTTTCGGAATCGGTTTTCTTCGGTTATAAATGTTCGGAATCGATTTTTTTCGGTTATAAATTTTCGAGATCGGTTTTTTTATCTGTTTTTTACCGGTTCGTTTTTTTCGGTTATAAATGTTCGGATTCGGATTTTTTATCGGTTATTTACCGGTTCGTTTTTTTTCCGGAATTTCACTAAAAACTTCGAATATTTATTTAATAAACTTGTCAATTATCAAAAATATAATTAAACAATATTCTCATAACTTTTATTTAAACAATACAATTATACAATTATAACTTTTATTATAACGGACCTATTTTTATTAAGAAGTTTATCATTAAAAGCATGTAAAGTTGCTCGTTGTCGTAATATATTTTCAAACATTATGCAAGTAGAATTCCACCCTGGACTTTTTAACATAAATACTCTTTAATAATTATTTTATTTCATTTCTACACACAAAAACACATACTAATACTCTCTCTACAAAATCTTCTCCCACCTCTCTCTCTCTCTATCACCGCCGGCCACCACCAACGTCCGGCCAACTTTCGGTCTCCGAAAAAAATTTCCGGCCACTTTTATTTTATTACACCAAAAGATAGATCGGGACGTGCTCGTTCCGGAATTACAAGTCGATTTAATCAAAACCACCCCGAACCCCTCCAACCCCACTAGCCGCCGCCCCTTGCACCACCATCAACACCACCATGAGCCACCACCTCCCTCCTCCTCTTTTTCTTTTTCTTTTCTTGCTCGGTCAAACATCCAAAAGCACCCTATTTGTTATTATTTTTTATTTTTATAAAACCCTAAATATTAAAAATATTATTTTCGAATTAAAATAGTAAAAATAATTATATTTCCAAAAATCTTTTATTATATCCGAATATTTTTATAAAATTTTTACATTTTTATTTATTTTATTTATATATACAGAAAATATATATTTTATAAGGGCCACCTTTATGAATATAAAAAAAATTAAAAAAAAATAAATATAAATAAAACCGGTTTAAACCGGTTATTTTTAAAAACCGGATAAAACCGGTTATATAACCGGAAAAAACCGGTCTGGAGAAAAAATCAAAAACCAGTCTAACCGGTTCAGTTTCAAAAAACAGGTTCAGTTTTTTTAAAAACCGGTTGCGGTTTTTTTACTGGTTTAAAAATAAAAAACGGTTCTATATTTGCACCTCTAATGGTGCCATTAAGGTTTGTGACAAGGTTGCAGTTCCTACTTCACAAGTGACCAAAAGACCGTGAAGTGCTAAGTAATCCCACATGCACGACTAGAGTCTTGCACCCGCGATCACAAGGTGCACTTGGGTGCATCAGACTTATCTCAAACCCCCATTTCATTTCTGTTGGAAAATTTAGTGCACTTGTGAGATTAGTTCACACCTGGTAATGGGCTTGGAGGTACGGAGTGTACACCCATCAGGTCCCTGAACACCCTGACTCATATAGTGGTTGTGTAGGATACTGCTGATAGCTGGTTCCTGCTGATGGTTCCTACTGAGTACTGGTTCCTGATGATGGTTCCTACTACCAGTGTCAGGATCCTGCTGATGAGCAGAGTTTCTGCTGATAGAGTGCTATATGTAACTGATTTGACCTATTCAAATGACAGTTACATCTGCACTCATGACCACGTTTAATTGGTCATGTAACCACTAATACCTATTATTATGGAGACAAATTAAGTGGGATTAATGGGCCGTTAATCACTCTTAATTCCATTGACTAGGGTTGAGTAATCTTGCCTATATATAGGAAGATCAAATCATGCATGAAGAGAACACATATAAAACATATAACACTTATACACGAAGGGTTATTGATTTGTGCCTAAATCACTAACAACATTTGGTCTTATCCCAAGTAGATATTCGTGATACTAGTTTACTTTGAAAAGTGATAACACGATTCAAAGTGATATCCGGTAACCTTCATTGGTACGTAGTTAGGCTATTGATTATCTTTAACCCTGTTCTGGGCTCATAACCACCAACAATTTCGATACTAATTTGTTAGTGCAACTGTTAGATGACTAAGGCGGTGTATCTTTTTTCTCTTAGCTAAGGAAATGAGTAGGCCACATGTCTATTACTTCCTCTTAATGGGGAGAAACTCATGTTTTACACCATCAATATATAGAAATGAATTAGTGGAAATAAGTAGGCCTCAATGCAAAAATAAATATTTAATTATGTTTAGTGGATCCATATCTTTAGATAAGAGGAAAAAGAAACGCTCCCTAAGAGCAAGAGGCTAGTAAAACATTTTTTCAAAAAATAAACACACCCTAAGTTAGTTGTTACTCGCCGATGATAAATAACTTTTATTTTCTTTAATCCACTGTAATAAATGATACATTCGTACAAAGAAAAACAATAATAATTAATGTTTAGAACTAGAATTTATAATGAACCCCACTTGGATGGTACACATGCAACATGTAGTCGTGCTACATGCTCAACCATAAGGTACTGTGTCTAAACTTGAACAGAGTTCAGCGAGCTAACTAACTCGGCCACCGCAACCTGTGAAGAGCCACCATCGACCACTGCGTCCTTAGCACTCGCGCTCATCTCCTCAACATGTTCTCGCAACTTCTTCCCACTCTCTTCCACCATCAACTCTTTCAACCTCTCAGCCAACTCATCCGCAGTCACAAATCCATCTTCGGACATCTTCAACCACAGGGCGACCTTAATCCCCTCAACCAAATGTACCCTATTCATCTTTTGCTCGGCATATAATGGCCACGCGATCAGTGGCACGCCTGCATGCATAGCCTCAAGCACCGAGTTCCATCCACAATGACACACAAACCCACCCACGGACTTATGCCTCAATATTTCCCCTTGTGGTGCCCAATTTTTAACTACTAGACCTTTCTCTTCGGTACGACTCAAAAACCCGCCCGGAAGTAAGTCGCCAAGCTCCGGTTCTTTGAGTGCAAACGCATGTTCTTTCTCATTCTCGGGTGGCGGATTTCGTACAACCCATAGAAATCTTTGCCCACTTTTTTCCAACCCATTTGCTATTTCCATCAGCTGATCCTTTTTGAACTTACCCATACTACCAAATATCAAAACCACAACACTTTTTTTAGGTTGTGAATTCAACCAATTTAGACATTTATCATTGCTGTTGTCACTTGAATCACCTCTAATCAGAGGCCCAACAAAGTAAAGTTGCGGAGTTGGGCCATTCGGGTTGTGCTCACCATTGGACAGGGCCTTCATGAAACGCGGCTCAAGAGCTGCGAACGAGTTTACGATGAGACCTGATATGATAAAGAAAACAGAGAAGTTTAGTGCTATTGTATTTAGTTAACACAAATTTATGTACATATCAAGTGTCATTAGCTTTTCTTAAGGCAATTATATATATATATATATATATATATATATATATATATATATATATATATATATATATATATATATATATATATATATATATATATAAAAGAAAAAAAAAGAAAGAAAGAAAAGAGAAGGAATTACAATTCTTTTTAGCGGCATTTATATAAGAAGACTAATTGTTTTGGAAGATTAGGTTAATTGGTGTATCCATACTCTTGAATTTCGTTTTTTTTTTTGTTGTATCATGTTGCAGTCAGGTGTATTATTTTTATCATATTTGATGTATCAATTTTTAATATAAATGTGTAAATAGTAAAAGTAAAATGGTCAAGTAACACGCACAACTTAAATATGATACTTAAAAAAACAAAATTCAAAAGTATTACACACCAAAAAGAAAAATAATTGGTACCCTACATAGAATTAGAAAAAGTGGTGAACAATTACCATAAGAAAACAAGCAAGAAACAAGTAAAAAGTTACATAAAAAGAATAGGAAATTTTCGAAATAGACCTATAGAAAACCAAGTAACGCAAATGAACCATTGAAACTAGTGTTATGAAAACTTACTATACGTGCAAATATTTTTTGCACGCTATGATGATTTGCGCTCTAACATTAAGATTAACACACGTGTAATTTAATCAACCTAGGATTGAAATTATAAATAGACATGTAGCATTACGTGCAAAAATATTTGATCGCCAAACTAATTTGCACTCGTAGATTATTTAAAAGTTATGCCTAGTAATGTGCCACGACATATGTACGTGCAAAATGAGTTTGCTCTCCATCTAATTTGCAAGCCTAGATTATTTAAAAGTGACGACTAATAATGTGCCACATCATCTGTACGTGCAAAACACTTGTTCTCCATGTTATTTGCATGCTTAGTGTATGCCACGTCATCTGTACGTGCAAAACAATTTGCTCTCCATCTCCATGCTATTTGCACGCCTAGTAAACTTTTTAATCAAAAATCCAACTTCGGATCTAAATGAAGAAAAGAACAATAGAGTGGGTGCAAATGAGTATTGAAAGTTATTGATGAGATAGGTGAAAGTTATTTATAGGGTAATGAGGTAGATTTGCACATGGCATGCAAAAAAGGTGGAGTGCAAAATCATTTGCACGCTAAGTTGAGAATGGTAATGGCTGAAAATTGTCATTTTTGGTTAATTGGGTTTGTAAGAATAGAGATTGGTATTTCTTTTTAAAAAGAAACTACTCAACCCAATTACAAAAGGATTTCTCATATCTATTAAAGATTTTCTAAAATGTGCCTAGAAGGCACCCGGTTGAGTGAATAAAAAAGTTAAGTACTAGTTCATTAGATAGAAAATTACATGTAATTACATGTAACTTTTAGGCATAATTAATTTACATATTGCATTTTATAATTTTTATGAAAATATCAGTTTGATTATCAAACTTTAAAATGTACTTGAAGAAACATTTTAGATAAACCCCATCTATTCAATATCTATTTATAAGAGAATAACTTGACGTGTTTAATGGTTACGCATTTGGTGCTTCTTTCGTTTTTGAAGATGAGCTCATTTCTAGTTTTCCAATTAAGAGGAAATAAGTATTTTTGAGGCCACATTTATATCAATTAAGAAGGAACTAGCAGGGTCGCCGCGCGATACAGTTGCGGGCACCCTGTAATTTAATTTTTTCGATTAATAATTTATTTTATTTGTACGTTTTTTGGCAACAGCTTTACTAATTAATTTTTATGGCAAAAGTTTGATGAAATTTTTCTTTGTTTACATTATTTTATTTATTATTTATTTTATGTTTTTGTTTAATAGTTTGTTTGGTTTGTACAATATGTGAACATATTTTAATTTATTATGTTCTTTTTGATAATAAATTTACGGATATCAAAAATTTCGTTTAGCTCGTGTCCGTTCGGGCTCGAGCCCGTTTGACCCGTGCCCGTTCGGGCTCGAGCCCATTTGGCCCATTGCCCGTTCGGGCTTAAAAATTTGTATAATATGCTTTATGATTTGTATTAGTGACATTTAATGCAGGAATTGTGTTTAAGTTGGTTGTACAATATGCTTGATAATTTGTATTTCTTATGTAAGGGGTGTTTTAATAAGTGTATTAATTGTATTTATTGACTATTTAATTAATTGTATTTAATATACATAATGATTTATTTATTATATTTAATCTTAGTATTAATTGTATGTTATAATTAAATATGAGGGGAATTTCTATAAGTAGCATTTGTTGTTGTACTTATAGATTTAAAAGTTGTAAGGTTTAATTTTAACTATTCTATTAATAGTAGACATTCTTGTTTTATAATATAGTATGATAAGGGAAAAGTAAACACTCTAAGAGCAAAGGGTACATTGTGTTGTAAGCTAGCACCAAACCACAAGCCCAAGTCTTACAACGGCTCACGGCATCGTGGTTAGCGCCAAAGGGTCTCAGGTGGTAACTGGCCACGGCAATTGTTTTTTATTTTTTATTTTTTTTGTTATTTTTATTTTTGTATTTAGTGGGGTATATGTGGACCTAACAGTACCACTTTTGCTTATAACATCACATTTGTATGAGGGAGGGTTTTTCGATACCGTATGAAGATCTCGTTCCATAGAAATTTTTGATGATGTGACAACACTTTTTGCCAACGGCACCAGGTACACAATGCTCTAAGAGCATTTTCAATGTTTGTACTATATGTACTTGTTGCACTAAAGTGCAAAAAATACATGAAATTCACTACCATGTTACCATTATATATTTGCACTATTTTAATACAATACATACTAACCACTAAAATCCACTAAATATAATCTTATATTACTATTTATTGCACCAAATGTGCAAAAGTTTCACTTTCAGCCTTATGCTTTAGTTTAGTTTTTCATTTATATCCTTATCATCAATTAATATATTAATAGCATATATTATATAAAACAATACTTAATGCTCAATTTAGTGGAAATTTTAATGTACGAACAAAAAAAGAATATTTCAAAAATAATGCAGCTCGCATTGAAAATATCTAATCATAGCTATTATTGCCTTAACAAAAGCTATAATGTCACAATGACAAAATGCATGATCCAAACAGCTTTTTTCTGTGATACGTGGACGTATATTTTCCTAGGGGGTGGGTTAACCAGACGGTCCCCAAAATTTTAGCCTATTTTTTTTTTTTTTTTTTTTTTTTTTTTTTTTTTTCAAAAAGCTATAAACCTGAAAGTGCGGAACAAAAAATGTAAAGTTTAATAAATCAAACGGTTAAAATTGTTAAAAATACGAAACAGAAACTGAAAAAAAAAACTGCGTTGTACTGAAAGAAAGTGGGGACAAGAGAAAAAGGACAAGGGGACATGTGAGGTCACCTCGTCCGGTTAACAGTTCCCTTGGAAAGGGTTGTGTTAACCACACTCTCTGGCCCACCCTTTGTCCCCTTGTCCCTCTCTTGTCCTTTATTTTATTTCAGTACAACACAATTTTTTGTCAGTTTCTGTTCCGTATTTGTGACAGTTTTAAGCGTTTGACTTATTAAACTTTATATTTTCTGTTCCGTACTTTCAGATTTATAACTTTTTGATATAAACAAAATTATAAAAATAAAAAAAATAATAAAAAAAATCAAAACAATAGAAAAAAAAAATGAGAGAAGGTGAGGATAAAATTTTTGAGAGAAAGGCCCATGTTATCCCCACCCTCACCCTCTTAAAAATTTTATCCTCACCCTCTCTATTTTTTTTTTTCAAGCAACACCTTTTGTACTTCACCCACCGACACTATTTTGGTCACCAGATTAATATTTCCATACTAGTAAATAGGATAAAATGTATAGCTTTATCTTGTGGTTCATCCGAAAACGGACCCAGGATATTTAATAAGGTATTGCACAAAAATATGCTAATCTAACTAAAGTTGTATAATAAGAAAGAAAAGTAACTAAAAAATTTTGGGAAGTTGCATGTATCACAAAAATGATAGTTTAAAATCTTTTTGCACTTCGTTACATAAAATCGAATGTAACTCGTACCATATCCGACATACATATGGTCCGTCCATGGGTTCATCTACTGAATACATAAGTAAGTTTTGGAGATAATAAAGAAAGGGTTAATGTAAACTTGCCTTTGGCTTTAGTCATGTTGGCTGATATCTTCATTACATTTTTGTAAGAATTAAAATTCCTGTCGAGCAACGTGACCGGCATATCCAAACAATAAATCGGGGGTGTCCCTGGAACTTCGATGTAACTTCTCATATCCTTAAAGCTTTCCGAAGTCGTGTTATGTATCGTCTTCATATACAACATCATTCCAACACCAAACGCGCTGCCCGTAAACAAATAGTACGTCGGCAGGTCGAGACTCTTACAGACTTCAAAAGCATCATTCGACAGAAAATCCAGAATGACACCTTTGATATTAGAATTTTTTGAGATGGATAGAAGGGTGTCATGGACAATAGGGTTATAGGATTTAAGGAGTTCGAAAACAAGGTCGAAAAAAGGTGTGGAGTAGTCGGGTGGGTTAGGGAGTGTCGGGAGGTGGTGGAATGTGATTGTAGGTGTCGCGGACGTGACGTTTTTGATATAGTTTGCGGTTGATTTGGTTTCGTAATGTTGTGGAGTAAGCAGGATTGATATGGTGAGCTTCGGGTCTTGGGATATGATGAGTTCTCCAAGCTCGACCATCGATATCAAGTGACCGATTCCGAGTGATGGGTACATTACCACGACGTTTTCCATTTTCAGATTGTTTGTTGTTTATGTTTGCGTGTTTTTTTGTTGTGGTCCGGATGTCATTTTAAACTACTTAAAAGGTGGATGTGGTTGAGAATATTATTGAGCATATTTAATGTGCATATCACAAATATCTCCACTTTAGGGCATGTTTGGTTGGGGGAAATGATATCAAAGAAATGGAAATGAAATCATTTCCTGTGTTTGGTAGCCGAGGAAATAAAAAGGTGGAGATTTGCAAATCTTTGGGAGTTGAGTCTATGTACAAAATCAAGGAATTCATTTCTTATGCTTTTGGAGTGGAAACCATTTCTTAGGGAGGATAATAATAATAATAATAATAATAATAATAATAATAATAAAAAATAAATAAATAAAATGTTATTTAAAAAAAAAATTATTTTAAAAAATAATTTTTTTAGAATTGTTATTTAAAAAAATAAAAAAAATATATTTTTTAAAATCAATTTTTTTAGAATTGTTAAAAAAATCAAATTTTTTTTAAAAATAATTTTTTTTAGAATTGTTATTTAAAAAATAAATAAATAAATAATTTTAAAAAAATCAATTTTTAAAAAATAATTTTTTTTAGAATTGTTATTTAAAAAATATAAAAATAATTTTTTTTAAATCAAGTTTTTTTTTTTTAAAATCTCAGTTTTTTTTTTTAAAAAACTCAGTTTTTTTAAAAAATATTTTTTTTTAAAATTGTTATTTAAAAAAAAATACTTTAAAAAAAATCAATTTTTAAAAAAAATAATTTTTTAAAAAAATAATTTTTTTAGAATTGTTATTTAAAAAAAATAATTTTTTTCATTTCTCGGGTCAAGTCTCTGTTGTTACCAAACACTGGAATTATTATTCAATTTCCCTGGTAATTCATTTCTGTGAATTCCATTTCTGAGCTTCATTTCATTTCTCTGAATTTCACCCTACCAAACGTGCCCTTAGTATATTATTATGGATTTATGGTTATTGTAACTAAAATTATGGTAATTCTATATATGGATTTGATTAAAAAAATATCACTAAGGTATTCTTCCAAAATTCTCTCTTATTTATTCTTCTTATACACATTAAGGATTATGATATTGTATGGTATTTGAATATCTTTTTCTAGTTATGATATAAAAATAGATAACCCTTTTATTACTATGCGACTTTATGCTAACAACGTATTAAAGATTATAATTAAGCTTACTATAGTTAAGAATATTTTAAATTAAAACTCACAGTTTTCAGTATAATTAAGTTTTAATAAAATATGTATTTTTAGTATAAATAATTTCATGTTTTCATGTAAGACAAAAAGTATTTATATTTGTTTCCCGAGTGGATTTTTGGAGTTTTTTAATTATTTGTTTTATTTCACTAACAAAGTAATAAATTTATTTTTAGTAAGGACAAAATATTGACTATGGTCTATATGTGTTTTTACCAAAAGAGAATAACGAATATGTTCTTGCAAGCAATAGGGACTGGCGGGTCACCTGCTACTTTGAATGGTGGTTAATTAATACTTACCAAATGAAGCAATTTGGTAAGATTGACGGTCATGATTGGTCCAATTTTCTCTTAGGACCACAAAATACTAACCCACTCTATATTTGACGAATGAACACTTGAATCCACGAAACTCAAATCTGGCAAGATTAAAGTCAAGTTACGGTAAACGACAACTAAAATTGTTGATTTAAACCATATTGAGGCATCAAAATACTAAGCAAATTGCATTATAATGTGTCCGACCTCAACAAAAACTTCATTTTATGTGTTCGACTTTAAACAGCATATATTATGAAAATTTGTGAGTAACATTACTATATCTAGTAATTTGAGGACAGATGATGCCCGGTTACGTCACGTGGGCTGCTGATTAATTTTTTGGCCCAACAACAGGCCTACTTTAGCCCAAGTACCATGCGATCCAACCCATGAAATGAAATAAGACCCATGTTCGTATCTGAGTAATGAAATGAAAAATGAATTCAGAAAAAGGGCACGGGAGGATGGTATTATTTTTTGCAAAAGTGGCGCGTGTAATTTTCTACCACATTCCCACTCACCGACACAACTTTAATTTTTTTTTTTTTTTTTTTTTTTACCAACAACAACCCCACTTTAGTCCAGGTAAAAACCCAAAATATTATTTACAAAACATACCCTTTAGTATATAATGGGTTAAAAAATAGCGCAAAACACTATTTACGAAACATACCCCCTACTATATAATAGCTTGCGAAAACTAATTTAAACTTTTATCTAACATATATTTAGCGAGCCCCGACGCAAAACGCCATCAAGAACCAAGCCGTTTCAATTTTTTTTTCGGGACTTTTTAACCCCGCACCGAACACCTGACCCACTTTCTACTTAACAAAAAAAAATAATGTGCAATAATCAACGACATAAAATAATGGCCCGCCGCAACGCGGCGGACCGTTGCCCACCTCATTTAAATAAATCATGCTGCAATCTAAACAAATTCGAATAAACATATATTATGATATTTTAAAGGAGGAAGGGGACTTAGGCAGGGAGATCCTATATCTCCTTACCTGTTTACTTTGATAATGGAAGTGTTTAATCTACTCATGATCAAGAATGTAGAGGAATCAGATGAGTTTGGATATCACTTTGGTTGTAAGGAGCTTAAACTCACCCATATGTGTTTTGCTGATGATCTTCTTGTGCTATGTAAGGGTAATAAGGGTTCTATTGAGGTTGTTAAAAAGATTCCTGATGAATTTAGTATTGTTTTTGTTTACATCCAAACTTAAGCAAAAGCATAATGTTTTTTGGAAGTATTAAGATGGAGGAAAAGATGGAATTGCTGCAAATCATACCTTTCAAGAGTAGAAGTCCTCCAGTGAGATATCTATGAGTACCTTTAATAGCTAAAAGATTGAGTGTGCAAGATTGCAGAGTTTTAATTGACAAAGTGGATGCAAAGATTAATTGTTGGAGAAGTAAATTGTTGTCATATGCTGAAAGAATTTAGCTTATTGCATTTGTCTTAGCATCTATGCAATTATACTGGGCATCTGTATATCTATTACCTAATTCTGTGATTGATGATCTTGATAAATTGTTTAAAAGGTTCTTATGGAATGCTGGTGATTCAGTTAAAGGTAAAGCAAAAGTGGCATGGAAAATAATTTGTAGGCCTAAAGAACAAGGTGGTTTGGGAATCAAATCTATGAGAAAATGGAATATGGTCTTACTCACTAAACAGTTTTGGAAAATCTTGGAGAATAAAAAGTCTCTATGGGCAACATGGGTAAATGTGGTAAAGTTAAAAGGTAGAAGTATATGGAGCATTCAAGTTGATCCTGGTGATAGTTGGGGATGGAAAACTATGATGGGGATTAGAGATCAAATTAAGAATCATGTGAGGTATGAAGTTGGGAATGGCAAAAATATTTCTGTATGGTATGACAAGTGGTGTGATTATGGTCCTATTGGTGATTTTGTAACTCTAAGGGTTATCTATGATGCTAGGCTTAACAAGGATGCTATGGTTGCTGACATGATACATAATAATGCTTGGATTTGGCCTAGCAGTCTAGTTGATAAGTATCTAGTTTTGCAGAACATTGTTATACCTACTCTTCAAGATGATAAAATGGATAAGGTGGTTTGGGTAACTAATGCTGGGCTTGAAGTCATGTTCTCCACTGCTCAAGTATGGGTTGATATGAGAGAAAATTGGCCAAAAGTTATCTCGAATGAGGTTGTATGGTTTAAACAATTAATCCTAAAGCAGAGTTTTGTTTTATGGTTAGCAGTTCAAAGGAAATTGTTAACTCAGGATAGAATGGAGAATTGGCAAATAAGTGGAAATCTTCTGTGTAGCTTGTGTAAACAAAGGAATGATTCTGATGAGCATCTATTTTTTCGGTGTCATTATGCTAATAAAGTTTGGGTGGAAATGGTGACAATGTCTTCTTTTTTGAGCAAAGATGTTGGATTGCTGGATAATTGCAAGCTCATTGCAGAATAACAAGTCAGAAACAATTTTGGTTGGACTATTGTTAGGAATACAAATATTCCTATAAAAGACCCGGTCACCTAAATATTGTAATAGCATTAAGTTAGCTCGTAGTTAGTCTAGTTATTAGTTAGAATTAGTTTAAGTAACATCGTGGAAGAAGGACGGGTCTTTACCCACTGTATGCCTGATCTACAGCCCGGGTGTGGGCATTTTTATCTTTTTTGTAGGAAACTATAAATACCCCTCTCCACATGTGGAGAGGGTTGGAGCTTCCATTCTTTCAATCTAATATCTCACATTTTCTCTCATCACTTTCTCTCTCTAGGAAATCCTCCCAACTCTCTTTCTCTCTCTAAATTCTAATACAATTCGAACCATAATCACAATAACCATACATGTTATAATTATGAGAATACTACAATTGGTATCAAGAGCCATGGTTTCATCCTAGGATTATTTTTTTTCTCTCGAATTTAAGATTGGTTTTGTAGATTTTTATTTTGGTTCGAATGGTAGTTATGGAATACACCTTGGTTTGATCTTGTTTGTGATATATGAAGTGTTATGGGTGTACTTTTGTGAGTATGGGTGTTAGAGTTACTTAGTTTGATCTTTAGATTAATTATTTCGTCTATTTTGTGGATGATTTGGTGATTTTTGTGGGTTATATATGTTGTTCTTGGTTGTGGTTAGTTAGTTTCTTCATAGAGGTTAGTTAGTTTCTTGGTAGAGGTTAGCTAGTTTCTTGGTTGAGGTTAGCTAGTTTCTAGTAAAAGACAAAAAATCATGAAAGTGACTGTTTCGTCTTATTAGCTAGAGGTTAGCTCCAACAGTTAGAGGTTGGCTCAAGTTAGATGTTATCTCCAGTTAGAGATTATCTCCAGTTAGAGGTTAGCTCAAGTTAGAGGTTATCTCCAGGTAGAGGTTATCTCCAGTTAGAGCTTAGCTCAAGTTAGAGGTTATCTCCAGTTAGAGGTTATCTCCAGTTAGAGGTAAGCTCAAGTTAAAGGTTATATCCAGTTAGAGGTTATCTTCAGTTAGAGGTTATCTCCAGTTAGAGGTTATCTCAAGTTAGAGGTTATATCCTTTAGCGGTTACCTTCAACCAGCAATTAACTATTTTTCTAGCGGTTACCTTATATCAACGATTAGCGGTTACCTTCTTCTCAGTGGCTACCTCTATTTTCAGCGATTAGCTTCAGGGATTTGGTGGTGTTTAGCGATTTGTTGAAGTTGCAGTTTGACCAAAGTTGACCTTTTACGTCTAAACTTCAAACGGCCATAACTTTTGAACCGTAACTCCGTTTTCAGCGAAATACCTGTCAAAACAACCGGAACAGGCTGAACATTGAGTAATTTCACCACAAAGTCGTGTAACAAAATTTTCGAGGCCCAACTTGCATTAACCGAACCAAGATCACAACTAAACAACATATGACCTAGTCCATCAACTGATCATCAAGTTCAACTCCAGTCTTCGGTGTTTCACAGTTTCTTCTTGATTTTGTAAAATCCCGAAAGATTCCATTTCTCGGTTTAAATCATAGAAGTGTAAAATCCCGTGCACGTACACATCATTTCAAATTCTTCAGATTCAGTGATACATGAGATACTCAAATTATACGACATGATCGATGAACATATGACTTCCAACCCTTCACAACAAATTAACGTACTTGTGCTTGATAATGCTGCAATAGAATCTTCGTGCTCGGATCCTCAAGAGAATGTGATTCATCAGCCAACTAAATTACTTGATGATGCAAAGGGTTGCTGCATTGAATGCTTTCGACAACTTCATTCACACCTCACAGTAATTTTAGAGGGAACTGGATTCAAGATGGGATTTGAACGTGCATTTGCTACTCTCTTCGGTCAAGATGTTTAGACTTTCATAGACACAATGATTCTTAATTTAGATCAATTACGACAACATCTTGACCAAGCAGAACCTTCCAATATTGGATCCATGGCTGCCCTCTGTGTGCTCAACAAACAACTGCAGGTGTTCATCGATTCGAAATCCGCTATGGTTTATGACTATGAAAGTCAGATGACAATGAAGTGTTTTGCTGATCACACGGAAATTGAGGTTGACATGTTCAGAGACACACTACTCCAACACATGGGAAAGGTTAAGGAGTACATTGAGGAAAGAGCAAAGCACAAATCTAAGTTTGACATCAAGATGAATGGCAGTCGGGTGCAATTAAGAGATATCAATATTGATTCGGGTAACTCATCAGATGTTGGATCAGTTGACACTAAGTGCAGAGGAACAAAGACAGAGAAGCTTAACCCAAACAACAGTTCAGCAACCCGTGGTACACAAGATGCGGATGCAAACATCATACCAAATAATGAACAGGTGTCATGTGTTGAGGTACCCTTAACTGTTAAACAATATACATCTGCTAACATACTTGAACAAACTAATCAGGATTTTGAATGTGATGATGCTTCAAGTTCTTTGTTTACGGCTGAGTCCTTTAAGTCAAATGATATGGTTGAAAAACAAGTTTTTGATGAACTTTCAAATAGATTTTTACAACTTGAGAAACATTGTATTTCACTTGAAATATCAATTCAACAAAAGGAAGAAAGTCTTCAAATTAACAAACCATGTAAGAATACGGAATTCCCTGAATTTCGTGAATTTTTTGAAATAAATGATTTGAAAGCTCATCTACAAAACAAAAACTTAACAATCAATAATTTGAAAACTCGAATCAACATGCATGAGAAAAGTAATGAAGCCAAAGTTAAACATGGCATTAAGCAATGGAAACAAAAATTGTTGAATTGGAATGTAATGTGGCTAAATTGCTTAAGGAAAATGAGTCTTTGAAAGTTCAGTGTAAAGACCTATGTGACTCAATCAAAGTAACAAAAACTAAGACTGTAGAGCAGGCAACCTCTTTGATTGCTAAAAATGATGAGCTCAAAGCTCAACTTCAGGAAAAGGGTTTTGCAATTGTGGCATTAAGAAATGATTTAAGAAAATTAACAAGAAACAGTGTGAACACTAAGTTTACAAAACCATCAATCTTGGGAAAACCACCTTCACAACCTCTTAGGAAACAAAGTGTTGTTAGGCAACCGACTGCGTTTAGATCTGAACGACCAAAATTTTCCAAATTGCGGTTTGCCTCCCAAGTTGATGAGAAACAAGTTTTGTCAAAACCAGTCACTTCACAGTCCAAATCTAAGGAAAAGGAATGTGTTGTTACAAAACCGCATCATATTTGTGCCTCTAGTGCCTCTAGGAATAGTTTAAAGCGCGTGTCATTTGTGACAACAAAGGAACATTTTGTCATAAAAATAGTGTTCATAATCACAACCTAGAGGATACTAAGAAGAACACACATGAAAAGACTAGGAATTTTCCTGTTTCTAAGAGTAGTTGTGCGTCGATTAAGGCGATTCCCGTAGCAGATCACTCTAAGAAGCCTAGATCTTTTTCCGAATCCAAACACTTTGTGTACTCAGCTTGTTTGAAATGTGTTTTTAAGGCAAATCAGGATACTTGTACTACACAATTCCCGAAGGAAGTGAATACTTGTGATAAGGTTCTACCATCTAAAACTAGAAACTACAACAAGCCCGTAGAATCAAAGAGTTATATTCAGAAACCTGGCAGGCAGATTGTTTTAGGACAAAGGTCTTCTCTAAACAAGACTTCCACTTTACATGAGAAACCAAACACTCCTAGAACTTGCCTTAGGTGGATACCGATGGGTAGAATTTTTAAGATTGTTGGTCTTAGATGGATACCTATAAGAAAGATGTTCACTGATTGCAAAACAAAGGTTGATAGTGGAACCCCAAATGGAATAGATGTTGATTTCACTAACCCATATAAATGCAAACAAACTCTCAATGTCAGTGCAGGTAGTCTTTACTTAAGTGCAGGTACATCGTTCAATCCTGTTAAGGAAAGACTCAGAGTTTGGCTGCCGAAAAGAGTGATATCTCATCAATCACGGGTTAATGAAGCTCTACTTTGATGCAAATGATTAAGACGTCTGTTCAGTTCAGTTCAGGCCTTGTTCTTCAACGACTATGATGTTTGAACACCTCAGTTCAAGCCTCGGTCCTCAATGTCATCATTATGGCATCTGCTGACAATACTTCAGGCCCCGTTTCCTCAAAGAAAAGAAAAGTGTACGCTTGAGTGCGCTTTATCTTCTGAAGAAGTGAAATGCTCCTGCTTCTGACCATTCTCAACAACACGGTTCATGCTTCCTCCATGTTCGTTCAGTCATCAAGTGGATCTACTCATCTTTGATCGTATTCGTATTCACTTGCTCATTCAAAAATGGCAAACTTTGTATGCAATTTTTGAGGGAGAGAAGGGTGAATAAACTACATGATTGAGTGTATTCTTATTCACATGCTCAATAAAAAATGGCAACCTTGTATGCAATTTTTGAGGGGGAGAAGTGTGAATAAAATACATGATTGATTGTATTCTTATTCACTTGCTCAATCAAAAATGGCAAACCTTGTATGCAATTTTTGAGGGGGAGAAGTGTGAACAGTGGATCAACCTCTTATGCAATTTTTGAGGGGGAGAAGTATGAATAAACTACATGTATTTCTATTCACTTGTTCAATCAAAAATCGCATCCTCGTATGAAATATTTGAGGGGGAGAAGTGTGAATAAAATACATGTTGATTGATGCGTGAAGTGACTCTCCTCTCCTCCAATACCTAATGTTCCACTAACTAAGGAAGACTAATTGTGACTACGGAGTTGATTAGGTATCACATATTTGAGATTGAAGTTGACTTTCACAAAGGCGTGATCTTAGTTTATCTTGAAGTCGGGGTTGGTTGGATGAATGAATTTCAACGGTAACTTGCTCGTGCTTGTGATTTTAGTTGAAGACTTGGTTTATCTAGTTACCAGCAGTCGAGGTGGATGGTTGAAGAGCTGCTATCACTTTAATGAATTATGTTATATTACTCAGTGTCACACGTCGATGTCGTTGTGGATAATCACAAGAGGTGGTAATGTCTCATACTTTGGTTGGGTAGTGAGTACTTAGAGATTTGCTTGGAGCATAAATTCTCTACACCATTCTTCCAACATTAGTGCAAGCTTAAGTCACAAGAACGAGGAATTCTACTTCAGTTTCAAGTTTGGTATATCGGGTTTTCTCCATACGTGGTCATTTACTATTAGCCAGTGGAAGTGAAAGAAGGTTTACTTAGGGGTTGATCTACAGTGAATTGTTGAAGAGAATTGTCATCGACATCTACTCATGGGGTATTGATTTGTATATTGCTTCCAGTTGATATATTTATGTACACATAGTTATGATGATTCCCTAAGATCGTCATCATCATGGAGGGAGAATTGTGTACATTGGGGCTTTTATCGAAAAACTGGAAGCATTCTAAGTGAGTTGATAATGTCGACATGACGTTCCCCAAATAAACCTGTGAAAAAGCTACAGATTATCAGTCTATGATCCACTTTACGTTGTGGATGACATGTTAAGAGACTGAAGACATTTTGGGCAGAATTGAGAGATACTTCTTCAACAAGCATCAAGGTTATATCAAACGGGTCATGTGTTTGGGAGGGAGCAAGTTAATTTATGGCCTTACTAATTGGGAGTTAGTAATAACCCAATTAGTGAGTGTTTCTATAGCAGTTGATTCTCACCAGATCCATTTAAGCCAAAGGCTGTTCTTCTCGCAAGATTTCAAGTACGTGTGATAAATGTGTTGCTGATTCTGAGGTATCAAAACCAGCAAGGGGGAAGGAGACATACATCTGAATGCATAATGAGTACACGTGATGAACTTAATACTTCGTCCTAATTGAAGTTATTCCGGGAAGACAAATGTCACAACCACAAAGATAATCAGTGTCTTAACTCGTGGCGTTTGGTGTATCATTCCAACTATGTGGGGGAAGTAGTCTCTTGATAATTGTGGTATGTATTACCTTAGCTTTCAGTGGGAAGAAATATGTGAAGAACAATTGGAGCGTGAGATGATATTGCTTATCGACATCTTCATATGAGCTGATATGATTTATGGTAAAGTGCTTCTGGTTAATGCTTCATGTATACAATGTTATGTTGATTCCGATGAGATCGCAACCATCAGGGGAGAGATTTGTGTACATCAAGGAGGCGCAACAGGTTCACATGATCGGGCTTAATCATATATTCCGGAGGTGATATCCGCAGAGATTATCAGTGCTTCAACCTGTTACTTTGGTGTCATCGTTTTTTCTTCTGTTGGATACATGCGTACAATATGGATTGAGTTGGTATGTGTAAGATAACTGGAAAGCATTTGGTGAAGTGAAGATGTTGATATCTTATTCCCCCGAATAGACAACTGTTCCAAACCGCAAAGTAATGTGTACATTGGGGACGTACAACAGGGTCATGTTATCGGGCTTTATCATACATTCCGGGATTGATAACCGCAGAGATGATCCATGGTTCACCCTGTTACTTCGGTGTTATCATTTTCTTTGGGTTTCTGAGCTTCATCCAATGAGACTTTTTGCGTCACTTCAACGTCTTGGGGGAAGTGGTCTCATGTAGCTGATTGTCGGTTTGGGGGGAAGCTACCAAAGCTTCACATTGAGGAGGCAATAAAAACTTTCATAAATTTGGTGGGTGTCTAGCGATTAACTCAGTTGTGAGATTCTAGTGATTTCTTAACTACTTGTGTTTAGTGAATTGTTGTGACTTAAGTCGTTTCGATTAGTGTGATTGTAATTTGACGTTGTGAGTTAATCTTTACGACTTGACTTATTACGATCGGATCTATTGTAACTTGACTTGTCGCGACTTGACACTTAATGCTAATTGTCACTTATCCAAGATCTCTCTCTAAGTCTAACTCGCATATTACATCTTTCGGTTTCTTTTGTTTATTTTAGTAAAATCCCGGGAGAGAATCGATCTCTCGGTTTAAGTCACAAGAGTTGTAAAATCCCGTTTAAGATTATATCATGGCAACTACCACTTCAGACGATTATTCAGGAGCCTCAAATGCTTTGGTGGTGAAAGTTTAAGAGATGTTGACTACTGATTTCTACAACGAGTTGAACGATACTATCATTCTGGTACTCATGTCAACATCTTCTTAAACTGATTAGTATCCTTTGTACATAAGATTTATCAAAAAGAAAATAGAAAAATATAAAACCTATAAAAACCATAAAAATCTGAAAAATTATATAAAATTCAAAAATATTCTTCTTACGACATGTCTCTTGTGTAATCAATATTATGTACGTTTCTAGAAATGTCATTCAATAATAACATGGAATCATACATATGCTGGAGCAAGAGTTTCTCGGTTTCAAATAAAGTCTTTTCTAAAACATGTCGTCTTTCCAAATATTCTTAAAAATATGGCTTGCTATTACTTCAGATAGCAACCCGTTTTTCAAAATGGGGAAAACTGTTGGGATCATAGTTTTTACTATTTTATCAAGTCTCGGTCATTTGTAATAATAGGTTGCTTAAGTTACTAGTTACTTTCATTTATGTTATATTATTAGTTTACAAAGCTTAAGCTATTGAGTCCATGGGCCTTAAAGCCCATACGAAATCCATGTAGGGAGGACTAGGAGTGTTGCCCTAGCTCCTCACCTATAAATAGAAGCCTTAGGCTATTGTAAAACTTGGTTGTTTGTTTGAAATCATAAGGAAACTCTTGCTCTTATCATTCTCTTATTCAAATATTCATCCCATCCTTATATCTATCTCATTCTTGTTTGTGTTAAATCAATATGATGACCTAACAAGTGGTATCATTCGCCATATGAAGGTGTAGTTGTGTTTCTATTTGAAATTCGATCCATAAACTTTGTTTTTGTCGATCTTTTTTATTAAAACTTGTACTTTCTTGTTTGTTCTTTTGGTTTTTATCACATATTTGCTTACAAATTTGTGCTACAAATCATTTCAAACACAAAAGTATCAAATTTTTCTTCAATATTACGATTTGCACTTTTGTACTATTTTTCGAAAATTTTTAAATTTTTGAAAATCATTGTCAAGTTTATAACTTTCTTCAATATTTCATCATTTTACAACTTGAAGTACAAAAATCTTGCACTAAAAACTCGTTTTTGGATTGCTTTCATTGAAACACAAAGTTTTTTGCATAGTTTCGAAATCCCTCACTGCCAGAGTTTCGAAATCTAGTGAATTGGCTTCATATCGACTTACGGATCGTATACTCAGTCTTTTCTCTCTTGTATAAGGAAGAAAAGTACTTCGACTTTTGGTTTACTTTCGAAATTGTATAATTTCGAAAATTGTTCCTTGTGTTCTCGAAAATTCACAAATTTTCGAAATCACCTTAGTTATTTCGATAACTTCTTTGGTTTTTCGAAATATTTAAGTTTTTCGAAAATATTTCTAAGTTTCGTGAAACTTTATTTTGAAATCTCAATACTTTCGAAAACTAAAATATTTCGAAATCCTTGAGCAACAATTTTTTTCGCAATCCTCATAAGTCAAGTTTTCGCAATCTCCAGTTCTGTGACAAAGTTTCGCAAACATCTACTTGGGCATACTTTTCGAGATTTGGCAAAACTATACCTTCTACAAGATCCATCCTTTCACACAAGTGTTTCATAATGTCTCAACCACTGTATTACAACTTTAACAATCCTCAGCAACATCAGTATCAACAGTATCATCAGCAACATCAGTAACAGCAACAGTATCAACAATCACCACAATATTATCATCAACCGGTTTACTCACAACAACATAACTTCATGCAACAAATGGTTCCAATACAACAATCTTATCTGATGTCACAACAACAAAGCCCACTTCCACCAAAACCTACTCACTAGTTTGACAGGATGTGTGAAGTCATTTCAACTCAACAATCTAGACACGAAGCAGGCTCTCCTGACACCCCACCAATGCTAACACCGGGTAATTATATTCAATGGGCAAGTCGATTCTTAAGGTTTATTGAGCTCAAGAAACCCAATGGTAAGTACATGAAGCAAGTTATCCTTGAAGGACCATTTCCTTGGCCTGTTAACTACGTTGGCGGTGACCTACAGGCTGATCCTCCGGTAGCTCCAACTGCTGTGCGTGTTCCTGAGTCTCAACTTACTGAGGAACAAAAACACCATCGTGAAGCAGATGAAATTGCTATGTCTTACATACTTCAAGGAATACCAAATATCATATTCAGAAGTGTTGATGCTCAAACAACTGCAAAAGCTATGTGGGAACACGTCCACTTACTGATGCAAGGCACACAACTAAACAAGGAAGACATGGAATCTAAACTTTACTTGGAATACACTAACATCGTGATCGAACCAGGGGAATCTCTTGAGTCTTACTTTCATCGTTTCACTAATGTCGTCAATGATTTAGAGAGACATGATATAACTCTTCCAAGAATCGCTGTCAATACAAAGTTTGTTAGTAGTCTGGGTCCTGAGTGGCAAAAGTATGTGACATTTGTGAGACAAGCCAAGAATCTTCACAGGGATCCATATGGATTGTTGTACGACTATCTCAAGCACTATGAGTCTGAAGTTGAAAAAGACAAACTCGCTCGAGGAGGATACATATCACCACCTACCTCTAATCCCCTTGCACTCGTTGCTCAAACTCCTGCTTCACATCCTCCGATGTCTAATCATACTTATGATCTGGAACAGAATTATTTCAGTCACCGGCATCCTCCTGCTTCTCAACACGCTTCTAATCAATTTGCTCCATATGACAACAATGATAGCATGTATTACTCTAATCAGTTTGAAGATGATGATGATGACGTCAATACGTTGAATCAAGGACTTGCTCTTGTTGCTCGTGCTTTTAGCAAATTCTCCAACAAAACCAACAACCGTCTTCGTTCTTCATCAAATACAAGAAACCAAGCAGTCATTCAAGATGGTCGAGTTGAGATTCAGAATCGTAATTCAGGACGTTCAGGTGGGTATACTGGAAATTCTGGATATGGAAAAAGAGTTAACAACAATGGGGGATTCAGAAACAATCCAGGTGCTCCTCAGCGAAGTAATGACAATGCTGCTAGTAACAACACAGTCTCTGGGAATGCGATATGGTGCTACAACTGCAATGAAAAAGGTCATATTGCAACTGCATGCCCTCACCCAAGAAAAAGGTAGTCAGTTTCACAAGCAGGCATTACTTATGGCTCTCAAAGATGAAAAGGAAGGAACTTTAAATGCTCAAGAGAACAGTTTCTTTGCTAATGCTTATAATGATGATGAAATGGAAGATCTTGAAGCCAATGCAGTTGTGATGCTTATGGCCAACATGCAGGAACATCAGTTGAATGATTCAGGCCCAGTGTTCTCCACTGATGGCTTGTCTCAGGTAAATGACCTAACCATAAGCTCCATACATATTTCTGAATCAGATCAGGCGCAAGTTGTTCCTTCTGAAACATTTTTCTCTTCTCAAGAGGATGAACTATTTGATAATGACACTGTCGTCTCATTTGATGATCCTATTGCGCAAGACGAAAATGTCTTTAGTGAACAACATGAACCTCCTTCTGATCCAGCTCCTGACTGTACAGTTACGGCAATACAACTTAATAATCAACTTCTTTCTAATCACATAACGGACGTGCAAACTGAAGTTTTGAAAGAAAATGCCAAGTTAAAAAAGGACATTGAATGTTATAAAAAGCAACTTTCAAGCTTTCAATATGTCATTCATCGTGAATAAAGTTTTGAAAAGTCATTTCAAGAATCATATGCCAAAGAACAAAATCTTCAAAAGCAAATGTATGACATTGTTGAGTCAAACGGTAAAATCGTTTCCAAACTGGAAAATGAAAAACATGATCTTCAAAAACAAGTTGTTCAACTCCAACAGGAACTTTCAAAAACACGTAAAGAGGTAATAACTTGCAAACAGGAATTTTATGAACACAAAGTGCAAAAACGAGAAAAAGTGAGTTCTTTACTTGATGATAATATCGCTCTCGAAAGTCAAATTAAAGCTTTTCAAAACATCGTTTATAAACATGGGGAATCTGTAACGACAATTCAAAAGTTTTCTTTAAAACCAAGACCAGGTAAAGGTTTTGGCCTCGGCGATTACAGATCCTCTTTTCTTCGCACTGTGTTCAAAACAAATCCTAAACTGTACAGTATGGACCAATTGATGGATAATAATGTTGTGCGTGTTATTGTACATGATACTGAGGAAGAATACGAACTTGAAGAGCAGAGTCGATCAAAAATGAGTCATGTTGAATTTTGAAAACCATATGATTACTCAAAAGCTCCTCACATTTCAAAATCTTTTGTTCCATCAAGAGAAATACCTGAGAAATCATGGTATGTTACTGAGTCTTACGTTTCATCTTCCAATGGAGCTCCTGTCAAACCCGTGGCACAAGTAAATGGTCCATTACCTTCTTCTGGTCATGTGACACCATTACCAACACGCTGTAAAGTTTTAGACTATTTTCAAACATTCATGAAAGGCATCGATACTTTGGAAAACGTCATTGAACAACATTCTGAAATTACAGTTCATACTTTTCAATCAGCTTACGAGCGGGAAAAGCGAGATATTTTTCAAGAACAAATTCTGCCTTTAGTTCAAAATTTGCGTTATTGTGCTACTCGTTGGGAACAGGAATTCCAAAAGGAAGTTAAAGATATGAAAGAAATTTTCGCTCTTAATGAAAATGCAATTTTGGTTCAACAAAGCAAAAACCGATTTTTGAAAGAAGATACTGATCGACTCTTGGAACAACTTCTTCAGGCTGATTTTCATAGTTCTCTCATGAATGAACTCCATTTTTCCTGCAATACTGAATTATTTGCTGAGTACTATGCTGAACTTGTTTCGTTGAGGTCACAAAATGAATCATTGAAACATCAATATGAAACATTGCGTCAAAACAGTGATGATGTGATAAACAAACTTTCAAACGAAATTTGTCAACTTAATAATAAGATTGATTGGTGTCAAGCTTAAAGTATTGAAACTGAATTGCAACTGTGTAATAAGCATGAGTCTCGTAAAAACAAATGTCGTCAATGTAAAAATGAAATTGCGGAGTTAAAAAATGAAATTGCGGAGTTAAAAATTGAAAACGCCGAATGGCAACAAAACCGCGATGACATTCGTTATTGCAATGGTTTACTTGAGTCTGATATTCAGGACAAAAAACACATCATCATTGATTTGAAAGAGAAAATTAAGCTACTTCAAAAAGGTAAGTTCATTGACACAACTGTGATTGCACCAGGAATGTTTCAAATAGACATAACAGATAAGGGTAAGCATATTAAGAGTTATAATGTTAGCTCTTCCACTTCCACAGGTCTAGTTTCCCCTAAGAGCGTAAGAAGCCCAAAGCCAAAAAGAGTTAAGAAGACTAAAAAGAGTAGGCTCTCACAACATCAAAGTGGAACACTAGAAGTGCATGAAGTAGAAGATCACCTTAGGAACTCGAATAAAACTAATGTTGCATCTGATTTAGATTCTAATCTGGCTAATTGTAATCCAAATCTTAATGTAACGAATGCTGAACCTTCAAATGTTTTGAATATTAATGTATCTTGTGTGTTTTGTCGTAAAAGTGTGTTATCTGGTGATCACACCAAATGTGTAGCTAATAATCACTTACACCGCAAAAAGAAACGTAGATTCGGCTCTTCTTCTAGGTCCACTAATGCTTCTAAGTCTACCTTAAGAAAAACGCCTACTACAGTTTCTAAAGATGTTGTAGTCAACCCACAAGCAGCTAGTAACAATTCTAGGAACCCGCCCAAAGCTAGTGCATTCACTAAGAACAAAGCAAAAACTAGTTGGAATTGGCAACGTTGGTTACAATACAAACCAAATTTTAAATGGATTCCTAAATTGTCAAATATTTGCATTTCTAACCAACAGGAACCCACTATTTCTTCGGGTTCCACCCTTACTTCTGTTCCATCTCTGTCATCTTCTTTTGATGCAGGTGGTTCAAATCGTTCTCTGGATTGTTAATAGTGGTTGCACCCGACATATGACAGGCAATCTCAAACTGTTAAAGAACTTTGTCTCAAAGTTTATTGGAACTGTCAGATTCGGGAATGATCAATACGCTTTAATCATGGGTTACGGAGACTACATGCATGGGAACATTGAAATTAGCAAAGTTTATTATGTTGAAGGCTTGGGTCACAACCTCTTCTCAGTCGGTCAATTTTGTGATGGAGATTTAGAAGTAGCATTTCGCGAGAAAACCTGTTTTGTTCGTGATCTACAAGGAAATGATTTGATGTCTGGCAAACGTGGCACTAACCTTTATACTATTTCAATGTCAGACATGATCGCTTCATCTCCAATCTGTCTTCTATCCAAAGCTGAATCAACTAAATCTTGGTTATGGCACAAACGCCTTTCTCATTTGAATTTCAAAACGATGACTGATCTCGCTCGTCACAAATTAGTTGAAGGCTTTCCAAGATTCCGTTATACCAAAGATCATCTATGTCCAGCCTGTGAACAAGGAAAAAGTACTCGTGCTCATTTTCCCTCAAAACCTGAACACAGTACTAATCATGTTTTACAATTGCTTCATATGGATTTGTGTGGTCCGATGCGTGTTCAAACAATCAACGGTAAACGCTACATTCTAGTAATTGTGGATGATTACTCTCGCTGGACTTGGGTTTATTTTCTTCAAAGTAAAGATCAAGCTCCTCAAATGATCATCACCTTTCTCACCAAAATACAAGTTCAGCTTCGAAACACTGTCAGAATTGTTCGAACTAACAATGGCACAGAATTTAAGAATCAGACTCTAAGGTCCTATATTGAGAAAGTGGGAATTGAACATCAAACATCTATTCCACGCACACCCGAACAGAATGGAGTTGTCGAAAGATGCAACAGAACGTTAGTGGAGGCTGCTCGAACGATGTTAATCAATGCTCAATTACCAGATTACTTATGGGCAGAAGCTGTTTCAACCGCCTGTTACACTCAAAACCGTTGCACGATCACAAAATGCCACAACAAAACCCCATATCAGATTGTGTTGGCATGAATATTACGATATTTAATCTAAACATCCTCTTCATGTTTTGATGATGACAAAGATGTAAGTTACAACATATAACGTAAAGTGCTTAAGTTACTTGTGATCACAATTCTTCTATGCATTCTTACGTCAACAAGCCTCGATATCTCAACGTCTCAAGTATGCTTCAACAATCACTTAAGGTATGGATAAACAAGTGTTTAATACATCTCATGATCAAAGGGGTATTTAATTAACTGATACAAAGTTTATTTAATTATATAAACATATTATATATTTTTGAAAAACACTTTTGCTAATAAAGAAAAATGTTTTAATCATACTAAATATATGATTTCAAACTTTTAACCAAAATTAGTTAGTTTTTCACCAAATAAACTTTCCCCACTAAAAGACAGAAAATCTGGCCGTTTTAGTAGGGCGGCCCCCTTAATTTTAAGGGGACCGGCACACAATTAAGGGGACCGGCTACGCTCCCCTGTCAGATTTGGTCAGAAATTTTTCCCTATAAATACCACCTCAAACCTGGAATTTTTCTCACCTTTTGCACAAAAATTTTCAGATCCAACTCTCTCTAAATATCCTTCTAAAACCCTTTGATCATAAGATTATTAATCTTTGTTTCAAGTGATCCAATTTCTCATCACTCAAAGTGCAAGAGAAGAATCCTCCCTATCATAAAGCCAAAGATGTATTAGGATCTAGTTAGTGCTTATGTGAAGTTGTGAGTTATGTATATGTAATAAGTAGATCAAGATGATCGTACTAAGTAGTGATTTAATGAGTGAGTAAGAAGTAGTGGAAGGAAGTAGTAGTGTGGAGAAGACATGTAGTTGTGAAGATGTAGGTGTGTGATTAAGTAGTGGAGTTTAGAAGAAGTTGTGAAGTCGTGAAGACGTGAAGAAGTTGTGAAGCCGTGAAGAAGTTTAGAAGAAGTTGTGATGAAGTCGTGAAGTCGTGAAGTTTTGTAGAAGTTGTGTAGTGATTGAAGTTGTGTTGTGAGATTGGTTCTAGCTACAATTAGAACTCGACATTTAGCTTAGTGTCGTTAAATGGTGTAAGCAAAAGTTGTGTACGGTTTTCTCCGCCAAAAGGGAGCTTGTTGAGTAGTGAAGAAAACTCTCGAGTAGGTGACTCGGGGAGTGGAGTAGGAACAAGGAAGGTGTCCTTGTAGCCGAACCACTATAAATCATCGTGTCCGGTTTGCATTTCCTTTCTCTTATCTTTTATCATTTGTTCTTGCATTTATCGCTTTGCTTCTATGCTTGCCTACATGTCTTAGTTGTTGCTTATATAGTTGTGATGATTGATTGTGTTGAACATAGTAGTTAATATTGTGATTGTGTGTATAATTGCATGATATGGTCAAATAGATTATTATTCACACTTCTCATATTAAGTTTAACTTGATAGATAATTTGATACAAAACGTTTTAAGATTTTAAAAGGAAAACGTATTCACATAAAGATCGACCAAAGCTTCATTCATAAAACTAAGCTTTTCAAAAGCTTACATATATAATTGATCATATTGATTATATGCTGTTTTCATACTAAACTCTAATTGAAGTTTTCCAAACAAACAATTGAATAAATTTGAATCAACATTTTGAAACAAACTTTTTATAAAATGAAAAAGAAGGGAAAACTATTCAACCCCCTTCTAGTTTTCCACAGATTGTTCACAAAAGGAAACCAAACATCAGTCACTTTCATGTCTTCGGTGCTTTATGCTACCCAGTCAATGATCGTGATGATCTAGGTAAACTTAAAGCAAAGGCTGACATTGGAGTATTCATAGGTTACTGTGAAAATTCTAAAGGCTATCGGATCTGGAATCGTCGTACTCGGGAAATTCAAGAAACTATTCATGCTAATATCGATGAACTCACTCAAATGGCTTCTGAGCAATACGGCTTAGGACCCGCAACCAACCGTCTTAATTTTCCAGTCTCTTCGGCTGAACCATTGTCACTTTATCGTAAAGAAGTGGAAACCTTGTTTGCTCCATTGTTTGATGATACGCCTGTTAACCGTCCACCTGAGGCCACACCAAATTCCGCTGCAAACCTTGATCGACATCAAGTACCTGATACACCTCAACAAACAACTACTTCTGTTGAAAGAGACGGTCCTCCAGTCATATCACCTACACAACCGAACAAACCGGGTCCAACTCACGACAATCAGCTGGAGATTCCATACCTTTATCTGTTCCACAACCCGCAGAGCATGACCCAGAACCATTCATTAATCCATTTGCAAATGCTCAACCTGTCCCCGACATTGCTGAGTCATCAACACGCAATTTGGGTTCTGCTCACCTACGAGATTCTTATCAACTTCATCCTTCAACACATAAATGGACTAGAGATCACCCCTTAGTTCAAATTATTGGCCATCCAGATGCACCTATCATGACAAGACAATGCCTTCACACAGACGGTGAAACTTGCATTTATGCACTCACAGTTTGTGAAACCGTACCCAAAAATGTCAAAGAAGCAATGACTTATGAAAACTGGATTGAGTCTATGCAAGAAGAATTTGAAACCTTTCAAAGACTAGAAGTATGGGAATTGGTTGAAAAACCTGAAGGCATCATCGTAATTGGTTTAAAATGGATCTGGAAAAACAAACTGGATGCAGAAGGCACAGTCATACGCAACAAATCATGCTTGGTAGCAAAAGGTTATTCTCAAGAAGAAGGTATCGATTTTGAAGAATCATTTGCTCCTGTGGCTAGACTTGAAGCTGTGCGGATGTTCTTAGCATTTGCTGCTCATCGGAATATGACTGTTTACCAAATGGACGTGAAAACGGCTTTTCTGAACGGTCAACTCCGAGAAGTGGTTTATGTCAGTCAACCTGAAGGATTCGTTGATCCAGAACGTCCCAATCATGTCTACAAGCTTAAGAAGTCTCTCTACGGTCTCAAGCAATCCCCCAGGGCGTGGTATGACAAGCTTTCTAAATTTTTGTTGGCTAATAATTTTACTCTAGGCTCGGTGGATCCAACACTGTTTACAAAAACCTACGGGATGGACTTATTAATTGTTCAAGTTTATGTCGATGACATTATTTTTGCTTCAACTAACAAAAATTACTCAATGGATTTTGCAAAATTAATGACAGATAACTTTGAAATGTCCATGATGGGTGAACTCACGTTCTTTCTAGGACTACAAGTTCATCAATCACCCCGTGGAATTTTTCTAAATCAGTCCAAATATGCTCTTGAGATTTTAAAGAAACATGGTATGCAAAGTAGTGATACTATGAATACACCGATGGCCAACTCTACTAAACTAGATGCTGATTTATATGGGACTCCAGTTGACCCTACCAAATACCGAAGTATTATTGGGTCCCTCATGTATCTCACATCCAGTAGACCTGATATTGTATTTGCTGTGTTTATGTGTTCTCGCTATCAGGCTAATCCAACTGAAAAACACCTCAATGAGGCAAAAAGAATCCTTCGATACATAAAGGGAACCATCCATTTGGGGATCTGGTATCCGAAGGATTCTGGTTTTGAACTAATAGCTTTTTCAGATGCTGACCATGCAGGATGCTTAGACTCGCGAAAAAGTACATCAGGTGGCTTACAGTTTCTTGGAGATAAACTTGTGTCTTGGCAATCAAAGAAGCAGGATTGCACATCACTATCATCTACCGAATCTGAATACGTAGCTATGTCTGCTTGTTGCGCTCAAGTCATTTGGATGAGATCACAACTTAAAGACTATGGCTACTTATTCAACAAGATTCCGATTTACTGCGATTCTAAGAGTGCCATTGCAATCTCCTGCAACACAGTTCATCATTTCAAATCCAAACACATTGATCTCCGATACCATTTCATCAAAGAGCATGTCGAGAAGGGTACAGATGAGTTATATTTTGTGGGCACTGAGTACCAATTAGCAGACTTACTTATAAAACCCTTAGCTCCATCAAGGTTTGCAAGTTTAGTTCACCAAATTGGTATGCGATGTTTGACACCATTTGACTTACAAAAGTTTTTAAAACAAAAGTAATGTGTCAAACATCAATTATTTTACTATCTTTGTAAAATAAATGTCTTTTTCTTATTTTTTATTATCAAAAAAAAAAAAAAAAAAAAAAAAAAACCTGCAAGTATATCGCTCTTTTTCTTCTTTTCAACATCCTTGTCATTTTACAAGTGTTGAGGGGGAGATTCGTTTAAATTTTATATTTTTTTTTTCAAAAACGATATACTTGCATATTACCTTTGATGCGTTGTTTCGCGATTTCATAAGTTATCTCATATATCGTTTCTTTGTCTCTAAATGGTATCGTAAGTTAGTATATCTTTGTGACTTTACTTATTTCTAAAGTTTTAGGACTTGTCTTGTAATTATTGTAGTTAGGGGACCATATGTGACTAATATCAAAAGTTTCAAAAATAACACAAATCCACACCCCCGTTTTTCTCTAAATCCCCATTTTTATTTCTAAAAACTCTTAAACCCTTTCAACCAAATCCACGGCTCTAATTCTTTCGAGTAAACCGTGCTTGTGATCTTCAATACGTAAGTCTTTACATGATTCTTAGATGATTTCTAACATTGGTTTTTGTTTAATCACAAAGTTAATGGCTAGAGGTCACGAATTTTCGATTTAAAAGTTAGGGTTTATATAATTTCGGGATCATGCAATTCGTGTTTAGAAGGTTAATTAATGATAGGGCTTTTGTGCTATAACATGTTTCTATCCTCTCTATCACGTTTAATCTTTGTTTAACACACGATTGTGTGAATTTCGAAACCTAGGGGTTGATACGAATTGGGTTTTCCTGATTTGTTGTTGGTTTTTGTGCTTTTCTTGGTGGGATATGGCATCTTGAGTATATGTATCATCCTTGTGCCTATTAATTTGAATAATTTCCATAAATGCATGATTCTCGAAAAAAAATATAGGGTTTCGTTCTTAATAGGTAATCTCGTTCTATGTTGGTATGAGATGTTTTGCTGTGCATATATGCTTCTATTGTATGTTTACATACACTTGAACATGACATCCTCAGTAGAAACATATTTTGAATCCTTTTCGAGAACTTGTTCTTGCATTTTATCGAAATCACTGAATATGATAGTGTACCTTGCTTCTAATCATTGAATACCATCGTTTGCAACAGGTCTTATCATTTGGAACACTATTTATTCTCACAAGAACGTACGTTGGATGTTCTCGAAATTCTTGTATAAGAATTTTTTTCGAGAAAACAATTTTTTCGCAAATACATGCATTGTTGAATTTTTTTTCGAAAACACATTATTTTCGAAAATATCATAGTGATGTATTTTTTCGAAAATAATCTCTATGATATCCTTTCGAAAATATGTGTTTGCGAAAAATCTTTCTTCTATGATCAAATTTTTCGAGATCACTATTAAGACAATATTTTTCGCAATTATGCCTAATAAGTATTCTCGAAATCTATTTCACTAGGGCTGTTCTCGATAAATTTTATCGAAAACACACTCTGAAATATTTCTCGAAAAATACCCAACTTGCATGTTTGCGAAAATTGTCTTAATTTGTCTGTTTCTCGAATTTTTTTGATATTTGTTACAAGTTTTCGAAATTGTGTCACATACTAATGTGTTCTCGATAAAGTTGCACCATGTACTATTTGTGATCATTGTAACTTCGAATATTGGTACTATGTGATTATGTATGTATAATGTAATATTGTATGAACTTTGTGCTCATGTGACAAAATAAGTACTTCATGACTTATATTTATCTTTGTTCAATCAATCACCATACATGCTGTAATCATACCATACGTGCTTACATGATTCTAAATGCTTATTCATAATCATACATTGCAACCGTGCTAACTCGTAACGAATCTCGATGTTTTGTTTATGATCATGCTTTTCAGAATAACATGGCAGAACACAACGAGAACGTCCCTGAACAAGCTCTTCCATTACTCACCATGTATGACATCACTCCCGAAAACTACAATGTTACGATTGGAAACAACAATCCACGAGTTGATTTCGACAAATTGAGAATTACTGAGAACTCGTGCAGGATTGTCAAAGATATTCTACTTGCACATCCATGCAAACATCTGCTCATCTGTTCTACTTCAGTTCCTCTGTTCTACCTTCATCAGTTCTGGCTTACGGCTAAGGCTAATTTGGATGATGAGTCATTTACTGTTACATTGGATCGCCAAGTCTACACTGTAGATCACGACGTTCTTCGTACAGTCCTTCTCCTGCCTCAAACTGACAATGAATTTGCTCCAATACTACCTGAACTGGACCTTCTTGACTTCTTTGTTGAGTTAGGATATGATGTTGATGACGATGTACCTCTAGTAAAACATTCCCGATTCAATGCCAAGAATATCCCTCAGCCTTGGAGAACATTCTGTCTGTTGGTTGTAAGATCGATATCAGGAAGAAAGAGTGGTCATGAACATCCTAGGCTTGAACATTTGCAAACATTTTGGGGAATGGTGACTTTGACACCTATTGACTTTGCAGTTCCAATCATGAACGATATAGTCTACAGCATTCAAACCGAACGTGTAAAGACTATGATCCCGTTCACAAGATTCACCAAGCTTCTCATAGAACATTTCTGCAAAGACACACCAGAATTTATCAAGAGGATGGCAGATCCTAATGAGCCGAAGCACCTCTTCGAGGACGACTTCACCACCTCATTCATCAAGACGACCACTTCCTCTACCAAGATCAAAGGAATGAGGCTTCCCGAATACCTTCTTGATAACAAAATCAAGAAAAGTCTGAACTACAAATTGTATGATAATGCTTACAAAGGGGTACAGGAAGAAGCTACTATACAGACTCGAAGCAAAGGAGGTGTGAAGTCTGGGAGCACTACAAGCACCACTGGCTCACCACAGATTAAGTCTAAGGCTGCTCCCCAGACAAAACCATCAGCAACACCCAAGATTTCCGCCAAACCTAAACCAACATCCAAACCTAAGCCTGCTGCCAAGCCAAAGAAGAAGGTAAATCCTAAGTACATTCTTCAAGATGAACCTACACCTCCACCTTCTGACAGCGAATCTGAGTTCGACACGGAATCTGAAGAAGAAGAACCAGACTACGAACTGAGAGTAAGAGCACCTGATGAAGGATTTCCTACAACAGAGATCGCTATACAACAAAGTCTAGAAACTTATGAAGAAGAAACAAGAAAAAGGAAAGGGATCACTATTAATGAGCCTAATAATAATGATGAAGACGAACCAATCGTTGAACAGTTGGTTGATAAACGCAAACTGAAAAGTATAGTTGTCGACACACGAGCTGAAGAAAACCAACTTCTCAAAGAACAAAGGAAAGCAGCTTTCGAAAGCCGACTTATGTCTCAACCTCCAACACCACCACCTATCGATCAGTCAGAACATGAAGGAGCAACAAGCAGCATGATTCCTCCCGTTGTGTCCACTACATTAGAATCAGCTCCACAGCCTGATGACACCGTTAAAGATACAGACGATACAGGAGATGTCAATATGACTGAGACTGCTAATGTAGAGGAGAATGTTGGCGGACAAGAGAATATTGCTACGGATCAGGAACATGGATACCTCATCACTCTAGAGTTTCTTGCACGAGAAGCAGAGGAAACAGAGGAACGTCGTAGAAAAGAAAATGAAGAGAAGAACGCGTTCGACACCAACATATTCCTTAAGTCATCTTCTCAGCAGACTTCCTCAGCACAACCTCCACCTCCTCAAGACTCTCCACCAAAGGATCCGACTCCTCCTGCTTCTTCTTCAAACTCTCACAACGAGTCATCATCCGAATCATCACCGGAGCATTCATCTCCCACACCTTCCGAAACCGCATCAAAGCAGCATTCAATCAATGAATCGAAACAATCAGTTGATCTTCAGGAACAAGTCAACAAACTTACCAACATGGTTACCGGTCTTACCAAACAAGTTGAAGATTTTCAAGAGTCAAAGCAGCTGATCGATAAGTTCTTGAACTCTGATTACACAGGATTTATTAGGACTGTCACACAAGACTTTCTCATTGAAAATCTAGTTGAGATGGTCACTCCTGAAGTAGCAAACCTTCTTGAACCAATCAAGGACAACTTAGATCACCGAATCAGAAGTGTCGTTAGAAAAATGTTGTTAACAACACCATTCACGCTCCACACTGCAAAAGCTTCTACTGCAGCTCCTGAATTATCATTCAATGAAATGCTTGCTAAACTCTTCGACAATGTTGCCTCCAAAACCACACAGACTACTGAAGAAAAAGCACTTGTTGATGCTATGGCGGCTTACATATCCAAAGAGTCATGCAAAGATGCAACTGGAACCCTGAAAAGGTCAAGAAAAGATGACGACCCTGACCCAAACTCAAAAGGCAAGAAACCTAAGTCTGGAACCGGTCCCTCATCTTCTCTACAACCACGAAAGGACTCCACTCCTCCTGGAAATCAACAACACCCCTCTGCTACCGGTCAAGGTCCAACTGAAGAGGAAGAAACTTTCATGGAACCTACTGATGACTACCAGGGTCAACCTGACACCGATTACCGTGCTTCACCTATTCCCGATTCTCATGCTGGACCATCGTCACCATCCAAGGCTAAAGACAAAGATGCTACATCTAAGTCCAAGAAATCAAAGAAGAAAAGACGTCATTCATGGCCTCGACAATGATGACACTCCTCAGAATGATTGGTTGACAGAAATGGTTCAAGCTCAACATCCTCTCGAAGAAGAAGAACCCCTTCCTGGTAACACTCTACAGTTCACCCAAGTCATTATGAAGGATCTTCAGATTAACAAACTCACAAAGACGGAGCTTAGAAGAATCAATAGGGATGCACAAGAATTCCTTAAGTCCAGATTCGGAAACAAAGTAGAATACGAGTATCACATGCAGAATATAGCTAGTGCAATGTCCACCGATTTTGACTGGCTAAATCCTGAAGTGAATATCGACCTCAGTTCCAAGAACCATGAAAAGCCTTACTTCACTGACTGGACTAAACCATTACCTTTGAAAGATACCTTACAGCTTCTTCTTCAACAAAGATCTTCGTAACATCCAACTCACCCAAGAGACATCCAAGACAAAATATGCTTCCTCACTCACTATCTCAGTACCAGCCGCAAGATACGAAATTCCTGCCATTGAAGAGACCACTCGAATTTTCAGCAACTCCATCGTAGCTTACGACAGAGATGCTCTACACGGAATTCAACACTGGCCAGAACGCCGTCGTCTCGGTTATACCAGCAGATTAGGAGAGAAATCATTGGAAAATGTGAAGCAGAAATCTAAGATCATTGCTATCTTGGAGATTCAAGAGTCGCAACGGTTTAACTACATATTCATGCGTGAAATTGTTGTTAAACGACAAGATGAAAAGAAGTACAAGTTCTCCGAAGCAGACTTTCCAGACCTTAATCTCAATGACATCGAAGACATGTATCTCGAAAAGGTTCAAGGAAGAATGCATGGATTCGATAGAGAAGTACAGTACAACTTCATGGCATCACTACTTCTATACATCCGAGGATTGATAGTTCAAGAAAGAGTGGAAGATCTTCAGCTTGGAGTGGAAAGTTACCAACAGAAGATCAACTTGACAAAGCCGCAATTCACATTTGATGGAATCTATCAAACGTCACAGTTTACTCTCAACCAAGAACCTTTTGGTTTCACCTACATCAACAGCAAAAAGCTACAAAGCTTCATGAGGTTCGATGAGATACACAAATTCTGTGATGTTACACTCAAATCCGTTTGTGATGGGCTTGTCAAAAGGTTGAATGATGATCGCCGAAAGATAGCAAAGGGGGAACAACCTAGATGGAAATCCAGCTCAAGAAGACAAGTTCGCAACTTCGTCTTAAAGATTGAAGAAAGGCTATTTCGACGGGAACAGATCAGACGACTGGAAAGCTATATCGGTGTCAGACCATCGTTTCCTATCAGACACTTCGAAAGACCAGAACCTAAGTTCACTGACTTTGATGCTCCACTTCCTGACGAAGATTAACTTGGTACATTTGATAATTCATTTTTCAATATCAATTGTTTCATTTGATTGAATTATTTTTCATAATGGCTTGTGCACACATAACAGTGTACAACCCGTACTTGTAATGAAAGGACCCTGAGGTACGTATCAGTGCCTCAATCCTTATATAAGGAGCGAAGGCTTCTTACTTTTGAGTAGAATTTATCAAACATTTCCTGATTTTTCATAATTCTGCTCAAAAGACAAGTATTTCACCTCAATAAGTATTCACTTGTTGAGGGGGAGCACTTGAAAAACTCATCATTTAAAAAACAAAAAGTTCTTGTTGATATCTCCCCGTAAGACTCAAAAAGCATATTTTAATCAAAAGTTTATCAAAAACAACATCTCATATGCTATTTTTGAGGGGGGAGAAAACTGAAAGTGATTAAAATATGAAAGTTCAAAGTTGCTAAAGTTGTATCTTGTGCGAGCTAGACTCAGAATTGACCCAAGAATTGACGAAACATAAAAGTTAGTAATCTCGAAAAGACTTATCCTCGACGGGTAATAACATCAAGTTAGTTACTAGAGCTAGTTGTCACCTAAAAGCTGACAATGGAACTCTTTAACTAACCACGTAAGTGTGTCTCGAAAAGGATTTGTCTTAGTAGAAATGTACCGTTTCGAGAAACTTTCTGTGGATTTGACCAGGCCGGGTAATAACTTCAAGCTAGTCTAACTAGTGATGTAAGCGTGTCTCGAATCGGTCAGGTTCACTGAAAGTGGATCAATTCAAAAGTGCTTGCTCCTCCCGCATGTGCAAATTTATTTAAACACTTATGAGCACATGTGAAGGGGGAGCCCTTCAAAAGTAAACACAAAACTCTCAAAGTGTTAAACAAAATGTTTAATAATCACAAACACTTTGAGAGATTTTCAAAGGTTTCTTGGCTACTGTCGGACAATCATGGAGTTATAAGGTGATTAAGATAGGAAATACAGTCCTATGATCTGCCAGAGCCGGAAGGATCTACCCAAGGACATCACCATTAGCTAGAATTAGAAGTCCTTAGGTATGATACGATAAAAGGCGAAAAGAATGAAAAGGAAAGAAGGAGTTGAAGAATTAAAAAGAAAAGTAAAGAAAAGGGTGAAAAGAAATAGCCCTCCATATGTTCAACCTTAGGGCAGACACCGGGTTCAACTCATATGCTACTGGTTGTTACTAAGGTAACACCGGTATTGAAGACAAAGACGTCATGGACCCAGTGACGCACTGCACTAAACCTTCTTAACCACTCAAGTTCTCTTAAAAGGGCTTGTTTCATTCTCATGGGGAACCGATGTAATCTATCGACTTATCTCTTAGAGATGGTTGATATTGAAGCAGGAGACCCCTCCTTAGTCTTCGCATAGGAAACCTAAGTGTGCACTTTTCGAGTCTAGAGCCATGAGATACATCAAAGATCTCTTAGGAACACTTAGTATTTCTACAACTGGTGTTCTACATCAATGAACACTAGCTGTAAATTATCGAGTCATTCGCAAATCTTAGCAATCTGCCGAGAACGTTTATGCGAGAATTTACATAAGTATTTCTCAATGATTGAACAGAAATCCTGCCAGGGTCAACATCAAACAGCCCTGACAGCAGGTCACTTCGGTAACTCCTTGCGGGTTATGCTTAGTGTTTGCGGTGGTTTTTAGCGGTCTACAGTCGTGGAGTGATCCCCAGCGACTCACCCAGTCATTGAGCTACTTAGTAGGTCTTGTAAGCTCCTTCGGGAGTATCTGATATGGGAACGGCCTTGATAAGGGTTAGAAGGAGTCTTCACACTATGCTGTTGACGCTCTCTAATTCCTTATCTGTAAGTACCGGTTGTTTTATTGCTAACTGTTTACATGCAGGGTTACATCATCTCCATGGCGACAGATTCCACATGCTCATACATGCATCTTGAAGTCATCAAAAGCTCCCTCAAAGATCAAAGCAACACAAAGTTCAAAGAAAGATTCTACGCCAAAAAGAAGAATCTACAAAGATAAAGACTAAAGATCTAAAGTGAAAGAAAGGGAACTACGTGCATATATAAGTCATAATTCAAAGATGTATGAGCATGTTGGAATGGCGGACTACCACCACAGACGCGGAAGTGACGAAAGGTAGAAAACTTCATTATTTGATCACTACCATAACAACAAAGAACAATGAACAAAGAACGATGAAGGATTCTTAACTCATGATTATTGAAAGACGTCTCAAGCTATGAAAGTCAAAGATGAAGAAATGACAAAGGCGTCAAGCAACCGTGATGACCGACCCTTAAGGGGAGATTGTTGGGATCATAGTTTTTACTATTTTATCAAGTCTCGGTCATTTGTAATAATAGGTTGCTTAAGTTACTAGTTACTTTCATTTATGTTATATTATTAGTTTACAAGGCTTAAGCTATTGAGTCCATGGGCCTTAAAGCCCATACGAAATCCATGTAGGGAGGACTAGGAGTGTTGCCCTAGCTCCTCACCTATAAATAGAAGCCTTAGGCTATTGTAAAACTTGGTTGTTTATTTGAAATCATAAGGAAACTCTTGCTCTTATCATTCTCTTATTCAAATATTCATCCCATCCTTATATCTATCTCATTCTTGTTTGTGTGAAATCAATATGGTGACCTAACAAAAACACGTCGCCAAAATGATGGTTGTTCCTTGTACCGGGTGATGTTCACCTGGGCATGGATTACTTTATATCCATGTTTCCTTGATCTAATGTACGCTTTAGTACATTATTTCTTGATAAAGAAGAGAAATCTTCTTTTTATCGCCAAATATTTTCCCTTCTATGATTTTTCCGGAAAGTATTTGTGCAAAACTTGGTGGTACCATGAGATTTTGATTGAAAATCAAATTGAACTCAAAATTTTGATAAAATTTTTCAATCAATCAATGACATCATTTTTTTTAAGCTTTAACATCCGTCATTGATTGAGGGGGAGAGTGATTTCTCAAAATTTTATGTATCATCAAAACTCTCCACACTTTTGATGAGGCGAAAAATGGTCCGTTTTTAGGGGGTCATTTAAGCCCGAATCCGAATTTATTTGATCAAATATTGCCCTAAATCGTTCCTTTTGTGATTTTAGGTACTTGGAGAGTGAATTCTGGAAAAGAAGCCATTTTGGACGTTTTTGGAGCATAAAAGTAAAGAAAACGGCAAAGTCTCAATTTTCCATGCTGGGAACAGTACATGAAGGCGTCAAGAGTTTTTCCTGACGGCGTCAAAACCCCAAGAATTAAAATCCGTAGTTGATGACGGCGTCACACACAGGGCGTCAAGAGTAATTTATGTGACGGCCTAGGCCTTGACGGCGTCAGAAGTAGATCAAGGCCGTCCGAGGAAGTATTTGGCGGCGAGATGACGGCGTCACACCTTTGTTCTTGACGCCGTCATCCCTATTTTCCTATATATAGTTTTCTAGTTTTTCACATTTAAAGAGAGAATTTTTGGGAGAAACCCTAAAGACGATTTTGGTGTAACTTTACAGGTTTTTCAAGGGTTCCAACCCCTTGATACCTTGCATGATTAATTAAGATAAGTGTTCTTCTAATTCAATCAATATGTCTATGTGTTGGTTGTCTATATCATGTTCTTGTCTTAATTCTATCATGCTAGGCTAGATCTCTTTTGTGTTTGCTTAGATCTAATGAAACCTAGATATTGATTATGTGTTGATTACTTGTTTATTCTTGTCTTGGATGAATGATTTATATGTTAGGCTTAAGAAAACTGGCAGATCTCCAAATGGTAACATGCTTGAACGTCTTAAGAAACATGAACCGAGGCGTACTAGGTCTTTATTGGTTGTATTTAATGCATGAGCCACTGTTTACAATCCCTATAGTTGTGTTGGGCATGGTGTAGGAGGAGATAAGAGCTCATAGAATTGGGGAGTTATGTATGCCACCCCATGAATGGTATTAAGGAATACGATCCGTCATCCATGCAATTATAACAAGTAATTAACGTGTAAAAGATATCTAGGGAGTAGTGAAATCTAAGTAAACACATTTTCACCAATTACTGCTCACAACCTTAGTATAATTAGTTTATTTTTATTTTTAGTATTTTATTTTGATTGCATCTTAGTATTGGGTTAGTTGAATAGCAACTAATTCCGCCCTAATCCTTCAAAACCCGAGATTTTACTTGCTTTCTAAAAAATATAAAAACACAAAAATAATCATCCCTCACCTTTAGAACTAGTATTTAGGCTTTCTAATCCTAGCGACACTATTCCTAAGCTGAACGATCAATCCCCCGGTACTTGTCACTATACTATACTACAACGATCAAGTACACTGCCTGGTGGGGGTTGTAAGCTTCTCGAGATCCCTCGAGAGGTAAAGCCTGTTGCGATTCCCACGCATCAACTTTGTACAAAAACCTTGCAATAAAACACTTTGTGATGGTTATGTGTCAGTATGAGAACTTTTCAAAGAGTTTTGCGTTAAAACTTCAAATCTTTTGTAAACTCATCAATTCTGACACATAACAACCTCCTTCACAGCAAGAAAAAGGTTCTTTTTATCAGAAAATATTAAAACTGACCGCATTTCTCTCCCAATAGCTTTCTAACTTATTTAAATCAATTGAGATCAAAAATCTTGAAAGATTTGAAATTTTTGATCGAGGGAGAGAATGTGATTTAAATATGAAATCTGATATCAAACGTGATCTTTTGGACTCAATAATAGGCTCCCACATATGTGCTAAACTCTTTCGTATATCGATGCACATATTGAGGGGGAGCAAAGGCGTTTGTGGAAGTAATACCAAAGACCGACCATTTATCTTTATGCATGGAGTTATAAGGATGGTTAAGGTTAGGTATGAGTTCCCATGATCCACCAGAACCGGAAGGATCTTCCTAGGGATAATCCATAGATAGATTAGAAGTTCTAGGAATGATTGAAAAAAGGAGAAAAGTGAGAAAGGGAAGAGTGCGGACTGAGATAGAGCTAGGACTGGAACAAACCCAACAAGGTTCTAGTGGTGAAGTCTCGGTAACCACTGAAGGGGTTGAAGAATTAATAAAAAAAATGAAATGAGAAAGGGTGAAAAGAAATAGCCCTCCATATATTCAACCTTAGGGCAGAAACCGGGTTCAATTCATAATCTACTAGGGGTTACTAAGGTAACACCGGTATTGAAGACAAGACTTCATGGACCCAGTGACGTACTGCACTACACTTCCCAACCACTCAAGTTCTCTTAAAAGAACTTGTTTCATTCTCACGGGGAACCCTGTGCAATGATTCGACCGCTCATTGCGAGCCATGTTGGTACCTAAAATAGGAGACGCCTCCCCAGTCTCCAGGAGCGGATCAAAACGCACTATCGAGTCTAGAGCCAAAGAGATCATCCATAAATCTCGTTAGGACACACTTCCAAATCTGCTTATTGTTTCGTACAATGTGGAAAATAAGATAAAATATATAGAGTCCTACGCATTATACTTGTGGTATTGCCAGAACATCCGAGTGATATGAAAATATTCACAATGAAGATGGAAATCCTTCTAGAGCGAACATCTTTCAAGCTCTTGGTAGGTGACATGTGAGATCCATCTTGGATCAATGATCAAGTGACAACTGGAAAGCAACAATGGTGCGTTTCATAATTGAATCAAACTTGTTCCAGGATATGGATTGACGGATACTTTTGCAAAAACCTTTCAATGTGTTCACAAACTAATTTTCGAGCACATTGATTGTGTATATCTTTCAAAACAAAAGTATTTTTGATGGAAATATGATTCAAAGCTTAAAACTCTCATCGTGTCTCAAAAATGTTTATCATATGACACGCGAGTGATTTCTATAAATCAATTTCTCATCAATCCGTGAATTTTTATTCACCGATTCACTCTATCGTGCTGTCTGCTTTGAGACATTCCAGTATGAGAACATGCTAAGTATGAAGATTCCGAAGTGGATTCTTTTGAAAATTCATTACTACAAGCTAGAAATTCCTGTCAAGGAGAGTCTTCTTTAAAAGAGACTCTACCAGATCACAGGTCGGTTTTCACAAAACCAGAGGGTAGTCTGTCCTCACAGACCAAATGAAAAAGCCATATTTGTTCTCTATCTTTATTGCTAACTGTTTTATTTCAGGGACACATATAAAAATGGCGTTGATGGCTCCTATTTTCAGCTGAATCGGGTCAATCCATACCTCATGCTCACACATCCTCCTCACTATCAATGATGAAGAGAGACTTACTACAACGAATGTTGAGAGACTACCAACAACGTTTCCGCAACTCTGATGAAAGGTCTCCTGATCCACAACTCTGATGTAAAGTCTCCTGATCCAGAAAGGTGTGAGCATGATGGTCCTAAAGTCACTACATCACATGAAGGCGATACTACTATGGATGAGCTTGGAGATTTATTGTGGCTGATGATCTCAAAGAAAGCTCAAAGATTACACATCACAAAGGAATCCAAATCACAAGTTCATTGCTTGATGTACAAAATGTGGTGTAAAGTGAAGAATCAGATCCTACGAGCTACAAGATCTAAAGAGTGCTTGAAGAACAAAGAGCTTAATTTCCATGGTGACCTCGCTTAGGGGGAGATTGTTAGGAATACAAATATTCTTATAAAAGACTCGGTCACCTAAATATTGTAATAGCATTAAGTTAGCTCGTATTTAGTCTAGTTATTAGTTAGAATTAGTTTAAGTAACATCGTGCAAGAATGACGGGTCTTTACCCACTGTATGCCTGATCCACAGTCCGGGTGTGGGCGTTTTTATCTTTTTTGTAGGAAACTATAAATACCCCTCTCCACATGTGGAGAGGGTAGGAGCTTCCATTCTTTCAATCTAATATCTCACATTTTCTCTCATTACTTTCTCTCTCTAGGAAATCCTCCCAACTCTCTTTCTCTCTCTAAATTCTAATACAATTCGAACCATAATCACAATAACCATACATGTTATAATTATGAGAATACTATAACTATTGACAAACTAATTGTGGCTGCTATAATTTATTACTTGTGGCAAGAAAGAAACTGGAGATTATTCAAAGATGAATGTAGAACTGAGGAAGCTTTGGTCAATATTCTTAAAGAAAGTGTTATGATAAAACTTCTCACATTGAATGTCAGAAAATCTATGAAAAATTAGTTAATAGCAAGCAAATGGAGATTGAATTGGTCAACTAATGGGGATTTTATAGCCTGCTAATAGTTGTGATGGAAGAATGAAAGTGATTGGTATTGGCAGTATGCTGTATTGAAGGAGAATTTAAGCTTAAAGCATGGTTACTGTTTGTGATGCTTTAAGGAGTGTTTGGATTCTTGGTTAACAGTAGCATTTCCTCATAGTTTGCTCTGTTTCTTTATGCAAGTCATTACATTTGAGAGATTCCTTGTATCTTAGAGTCCTAACAGTGTGACTATACCTAAATCAGTTACATAGCTTGTCTAGTTTGGCCTTGGGAGGAAACTAGAATGCTACGTTTGATTGATTAGGAGGTATAGCTGTATGGATGTACCATAAAGTAGGGTCTCCTTATGTGCAGGGTAAATGACTTGGCGGCCTATGTATGTTGAATGGAATAGCGAGGTGTGCAAGATGAACCTGTTGGTCCATTCAATACATAGGCATTGGAGGAATGGTTGGCTTCCTTCAAGGTATGTGTTTCTAAGCAACTGAAGCAATTCTTAAAAGATCGAAATGTAGGTTGCTTAAAAGAGCTCTTGACTGGAAGGGTATGGGTTCCCAGTGAAGCCAGTGACGTCTTCTACCTTTTTCACTGTGGATGTTGGTTGAGTGATTTAGGTAGAGAGGTAAGCTGGAAATATATGCTGAATGGTATAGTGCATATAAGGTGAATAGGAAATTCTGAAGGTGGCTGTATTAGTTTACTAGAATGAGTTTAGTTGTTGTTAGTATCTGATACTAAGAATGTAAGAGATGTTTGTTTGTGTTGATGTATCAGATTTGGGGTATGTCCAAATCTTGATGTTATTATGTACTCAAGTTTGAAAGTTAATATAATTTCGCCTTTTGCACTAAAAAAAATTCGAATAAACATAAAAAAGATTAAAAAAAATACATAAAATAAATAAAAAATCAAAGATTGTATACCTTATAGGCTTATGTTGTAGTTTGTGGGAAAAAAACAATGGATAAATCTACTATTTATTTATGGGTTTTGCTAATCACAACCCATAGCATTATGATTAAATATACCATTTATGTAAAGATAGCATTTAATAAACTTATTATTTCCAAATTTATGCGTATTTAGTGATTATAATTATAAATATGTTGATAAATATGGAATATTTGATGTTCATTAATTGTAGAATTTTCAATTAAGGTAATCTTAATCACAACCTCATTGGTTGTGGTTAGCAAAACCTTTTATTAAAACTAAAACCGGCTCATTTATACAAATTTTAATAAAGTCTCTTTAACGTATAAACATTTTCATAAACTCTCCTTAAATATAATTGATTTTATAAATACTTCTTCTTTTTAATAGTCCGTGTATGATTTAGTTGTTTGTGTTTGAACCTGTTGGTGTATCACGCGATTCGAAATTAGATCCAATAGTTTTTCTCATTTCGGGTTTTGTATTAGCCGGTTGGTGTTGTTGAGAATGGTATTGAGGTTGTGCTTTGTGTAGTTGATGTTGTTGGTTGGTTGAGGATGTTGCAATTTTCCTAATCCAAATACTCTTCATGCGGTTGTTTTGCAATTTCACGTTTTTACCCGCATTTCCAATAAATAAAGCTAAATGTATAGATTCGCTCCAGTTGCTCGAGCACGCGATTTTGCAGAAACTAAACGTGACACAATTGACATCAAGAGATGAGATCAATATAGATCTCATATTTGCCATAAAACTAATGAACCAATCATAGCCACTCATTTTTATTTTCCATATTTTTTTAAAACAAAATATCTTGCAAACGATAAATTGTCAAGCTACAAAAAAAAAAAAAAAAAATACAATCGCGACGAGAATTAAATCATCTTTCTATAGATATGCATTGTTATATACTTTCGACGAACATTTTTTTTCGACGAACTTTTTTTTAAAAAAATTTCCACTCAGAAAAATCATATATGATTTTTACAAATCGTATATAATTTTTCTGTGCGGAAAATTTGAAAAAAAAAAGTTATCAAAAAAAAAGTTCGTCGAAAGTATATAACAATGCATATCTATAGAAAGATAATTTAATTCTCGTCGCGATGGTATTTTTTTTTGTAGCTTAACTATTTACGGTTTGCGAGATATTTAAGTTTTAATAAAAGGGTGGAAGTTTATTTTTTTATTTTGATAAAAAAAATGAGTGGCTAAGATTACTTGATGATTATATTGTAAAAGTTGGATCTATAAAGAACTTTTGCCTTGACATCAATAGGCCCCGATAGATGTCACTTGAATACCATCTTTTAAGGGAAAACTAAGTGGGCAGACCAGAGTAAGGGGGTGTTTCTTTTTTATTTTATGGGGAAAGATAGTGGAACCCACCAATTTAATATTATTATTTTATTGAAAAGGACCCACTATTTTCACTAATGGGTCTATATTCCCAAGGCAAAAAATTTAGGGGCAATTGCATATATACCCACTAAAACTTGCATATTTGCATATATACCCAAATCATGCTTAACTTGCATTGTATATCATGCATTGAAAACTTGTATTTTGGATAAATATGCAAGTTTTTGAGTTTTAATGGGTGTATATGCAATTCTCCCAAAAATTTAAGCCCCTCCCCAATAAGATGTTCATATATGTGTTGTCTCCGCACATCCTCTTAGCTAACAAAAAAAAAGAAACAACCCCTAAAGCAAGTGTGTATAATTGACATGCACGGTTGAAGCATGACTGAAAAGATGACTAAAATTTACTCTCTCCGTCCCATAGTACATAACAGTATTTTTGAATGTCCTATATTAAGTGTCACTACAATAAATGAAGGAATCTTGATAAATAAATTTCCAATTTTGTCCCTTGACTTTGATATTAATTGTAATAATTTATTTCACCTAAAACGGTTGTGCTTATATTAAATCAGGGTATAATTTTCATTTGGTTAACAATCAATTGAAATAATTTAATACACCTAAAACTTTGTTTTTTTTTTTTTTTTTTGTTATTGACACTTAATATGAAACGGATGAAGTATGACTTAGCCTTTATTGCTAAAAAGAACAGAAAAAAAGGTGTGTATAATTGACATGACACAGTTGAAGCATTCACTCGGTTGATGTTGGTTGTGTCAAAGAAAATGTGTTACTAAAAACGTATTATGCAATTAAGTGTGTCACTAATAATGTGTCACTATATAATGTTTCACTTAATAACGTATTATAAAATTTTAATGTGTCACTATATGTGTATCAAGAAATTTAGTGTCACACTAAAAGTGTGTCACTATTATGTATAAAAAATTGATGTGTCACTATAAATTTGGTGTGTCATAAATAAAGTATAAAAAATTAGTGTGTCAATAATACCGTCAAATTTTGTTAAAAAAATAATACGTCAATTGTATGTCGATTATGATAATTCAAAACAAACGTGTAACAAAAAAAATGGATCGTGTGATGTAAGGGTGATCACGGTCCAAAAATCGGACCAGACCGAAGACCGAGTTTGAGAAAAACCACAGATCGAGACCGGACCGAATGTGGTCGGTCCGGTTCGGTCCGGTCCAAATAGGCTAAATATCCGGTTTGTAAGCCGGACCGATCCGGACCGAGACCGAAATAAGGAAAAACCCCAGACCAAGACAGGACCGTTGGTCCTTCGGTCGGTCCGGTCGGTTTTGTCGGTCGGTCCGGTCTAAATGGTCCGATTGCTCACCCTTAGTGTGATGCATTATATAAATTAAGGTTTCATTGATAGGTCTATCAAAGTGCGTTTTAATAATTTATGAATCAAGTAATGGGTATTACAAAAATTGATAAATGTGTGTATTATAATTATGTATCACTTTTTCTAAATGGCTTTGAACAAAAAGAGTTTGGGTAAAAAAAAGCTGCGTAAAAAGAACTAAAAGAAATACGAAAAAGAAAAAATATCTATGCTAACTTATAATATAATGGAGGAATACATTTCCTTTTTATTTATTATTTTAAGACCATCATAAATAAAATTTTAAGCAAATACTATTTTATATGCATTATTTACAAGTATATAAAGCACACATAAAACTTAAAACACACTACTCATATAATACAATTAATACACTATTAAAAACACATATTTCATTCAAATACAACTTTTTAACCACAAAGTATAATATAATTAAGCTTTCACACATGAATAAACTAAAAATAAAGTTTTAAGCAAATACAAGTAAATAAGCATAATTTACAAGTATTTAAAGCACAAATAAAACTAAAAAAACATTGTTTAACACTTACAATTAATACACTATTAAAAACGTCAATTCACCAAAATATACAATTATCTATACTATGGCTATTTTTGACAAAAGTAGTTGTGAGCAGTAGCAGTGAGCTGTGAGCAGTAATCAAAAAAGCTCACAGCTTCATAAAGAAGTATTGGGAAAATGAGCTTTCCTAAAAAATAGCAAATCCCACGGCTCTAATGCCAAACAAACACTAAAAATCAAAAAGTTCATTGTTCACCGCTCATTGCCCAAAAAATCTTCAAAAAGCTTTGTGCCAAACATACCCTATATATAAAGCATGAATGACTCTCTCTTCAAAATTTTAAAACTTACAAGAAATTAAGCATGGTCTAATACACTTTAATGCACCAAATTTTTAGAATTACAACAAAGTAAGCATATTGTACAACAAAATAAAGCGTGGTATCATTTTAATACCAAAAATCTATCAAACAACATTAATGCTATTAAAAACACTCATTCACCAAAAAGTACAATGATTTAAGCACAATGTATAATAGCTGCAACCAATTTTCATTTACAACAAAATAAGCATGATGTAATTTCAGACTTACAAGATTAATGCTATTAAAATGATCAATGTTATTAATGACTACTACTTACAAGAAAAGAAACATAACGCACAACACTTTAATCCACATAATTTTCAGATGTACAAGACAAGAAGCATAGCGTACAACAAAACACCACATTAATACTATTTAATGTAGTCAATTATTAATGGTCAATAAATACATAATACAGTTATTAAAACACACCTTATATAAGAAATACAAATTATTAAGCATATTGTACAACGAAATCAAACACAATTCCTGCATTAAATTTCACTACTACAAATAATAAAGCACATTATACAAATATTCAAGCCCGAATAGGCAACGGGCCAAATGGGCTTGAGCTCGAACGGGCGCGGACCAAACGGGCTCGAGCTCGAACAGGCACGGGCCAACGGGTTCGAGCCTGAAAAGGCACGGGCTATACGAAATTCTTGATACCCGTAAATTTATTGTCAAAAAGAAAATAATAAACTAAAATACATTATTTATCAAAAAAAAAAAAAAAAAAAAAAAAAAAAAATCTTTCAGGGTACCCACCGCTACAACGCACGTGTACCCTGCTATTTTAACTATAATGTAGAATCTAATTAAGCTTCCAAAACATAAATCTGGAATCCAGCAGCCCAAAACAAAATAAAATTTGTTCGCTGAAAAATTTAGTCACATGCTACCCACTGCCACATCGCGCGAGTACCCTGCTAGTATTATATAAATGAAAAATGAAACAATGTTGATTGCAATTAATTTTCTCATACAACTTTGCCATTCGTTTTTAGCTTTATTACAATTATGCCACTCATTTAATTAAATCTCATTCTCATCCATAATATTTGATCTAACGGTTCACAAGTGTACCTATTATTTTTTCATTTTAAGGGTAACATTAATACACGTGATTACCACTAGACCATCACATTTTTTAGATTATACAGTAGAAACTCTATAATATAATACACTTGGGACCACCAAAATTTATTAATTAAAAGAGTGATTAATTAATCGATAAATTAATAATTATTAATTTATATATTAATTAATATTTTATTAATTTATAGTAGAATACTTAGTTTACAAACACCTTTCAAGCTTCCACTTAATTATTGTATACAATGCATGTATATATCAAATGAACGGCCCAATTTGAAAGAAACCTTCAATCTCCCACCTTATTATGCTTCTTGTGTTCAATGTATCACTTTTTGAACATTAAAAATATTTTCTATATAAATAGAAGATCAAAATAGGTTAACACAAACAAATCATTCATGTAATATGCTATATATAAAAAATTATTAATTTATATTTTATATGGGGTCTAAACAAATTATCAAAAATGTATTATCTTATAATTTTAGCAAATTATTAATTTAGCACCCTATTCCCGAGTCGGGACCGGCAAAAATATTATCTTAGAGAGTTTATTAAATAATCGAGTATTAATTTATCGAGTTTCTACTGTATCTTGCAACTCCAAATCTATAAACCTATGCAATCATTGACCATTTTAATAAGATAAGTATTAGAATCCCTAAAACTTAGCTAACCCTAATAAAAAATATAAACCTATGTAAAACAAATTATAATTCATTCACAATATACTTTTTTTTTTCTAAGAACCCTAATATCATTTTTTCCTCACAATCTCCTCTAATGATTGTGATTTTTTTTGTTTATGTTTGCATTAGGGCCGAGCAAACGACCCGATGGACCGACCGAGACCGGACCGGACTGGACCGACCACATTCGGTCCGGTCCTCGGTCTTGGCTTTTTGGCTAATTCGGTCCTCGATCCGGTCGGTCCAGACCACAAACCAATTATTTGTCCTAGTTGGACCGGACCGACCGAGTCCGGACTGGACCGACCACATTCGGTCCGATCCTCGGTCTTGGCTTTTTGGTTAATTCGGTCCTCGATTTTTTTGGTCCGGTCCTGAACCGATGCTCACCCCTAGTTTGCATGCTGATATTGTGAAGTTCCTTGTTCCTTCCTAGCTAATTTATACGCACATTGTAATTGTTTTTGATTAATTACATTATGGAATTGTTGTTGATATTGAACACCAGGGAACACAGGCAAATCATCGATTGATAAGTTTTAATATTCAGCAAGTAGTTTTTTAGTTTTAGCAACAACTTCATTTATTTTTTATTATTATTATTTGCAGGTCAGTATCTTGAAGTGGTATTCGTAGAGTGCAAAAAGTTTGAGGCAGCTAATCCCCACCATGCTGCCAAATTACATCCCTCATACTGTCTATGGTGGCCACATAGCAAATCCATATGGAGTTGTTGTTGCTCCTGCATACTAAGAGTTCCAGTAAGTACTTCATGTATATATTTAGTTACCTATGTTTAATGTTCGATTCTAAAACTTATATATGTATCTATTGCTTTTCAAACAAACCTTCATGGGGTTCCTAAATAATGCGTTTATATATGTTTTTATGCCATAAGTGACTGGAAATTCGTCTCCTTTAATACACAAACAGGAAACTGTGAAGAATGTGAATCGTGGTACAATTACAAACCATGTAGCTCCTTTTGTGCATAAGCCAGCAAAGCGAGGTGGTGGAGTTCGGGTGTGTATGTATCGAATGGAGGGGTGTCCAAGCAGTTTCCAGCAAGTCAGGGGTTGAAAATTGAAGTTGCTAATAATAGTACATCTGGTACTGTGTCAGTGGAGTCTCATACAAAGGAGAGTGTTGATGTTTGTTTCGTTCTATATATTTTTTATTCAAGTTTTAATATTTATATTTAGTCGAACTTATACCTTAAAGACACGCTTTCACGGGCAGTGTACCCGATCAGATGTAGCCTGTGGGGTAAGTACAAGGTCGATCTCGAGAATAGTATGCTTAGATCCTATCTAGTGTATTTTACAAGTTTGAAAGGGGGTTTTGATTGATTTGATTATTTAACTACTAAAAGGCATAAAATGTAAACTAGACTAAATTATACTAAAGTTGTGATCAATGAGAGAAAGAAGTGCTACATACCTATGTTAATCCTATTCCATTCTAGTCATCTGTTTATTAGTGCAATGATCTATATGTAAAGTACTGGTGACGTCAGGATATGTGGCGAATGTCTCCATGATCCGGAAAACATCCCCAGACTCCTGTCTAACCTAGACTAGTCCACTTGATTCGTGAATCTAGTAACTATACATGTAATCTCCTAGGTTATTTGATCGATGTAACTCTCAGACTACAAGCATGAATTTCATAGAGTGAGAAACTTTGAGTTTTGTTGATATAAATAATGCTTAAAAACGTTATTAATATTTTTCAATAACTCTACGTTTTGATAATTACAAAATGTAAACTAGATTAAATCGAAAATTATGACGTAAACAAGTATTTAGTAGTAAATATTCACTTTTACCATTTAATCACTTAAGGTATGTATAAACAAAGTGACTAATGCATTACATGATCAAAGAAGCATTTTCTCAAACACAAGAAATTTTATAAAATGACATCAAACATTTTATAACTTTTATAAAACCATTTTTGGAATTAAAAGAATATGTTTAATTCTTTATAAATATATGAATTCAAATCTTTAACCAAAAATGGCAAATATAATCCAGAAAAACTTTCTCTAAAAAGGACAAACAAATCCAACGTTCTGGAGGGGGCCATTCCTAGGCGACCCCCTTAATTATTAAGGGGACCGGCACGCTCAAGAATAGTGTTTTTCTGGCCTTTAAATACTGGTTCATTCCACAGATTTTTCTCACCTTTTTGCACTAAAAACTTTCTGATCTCATCTCTATTTCTATTCTATAAACCTTTGATCATATAATCCATAAGTCTTTGTTTCCAACTGATTCAAGACTTCATCCACACAAGTGCAAAAAGAAGAACACTCCTTCAACATCTATACAAAGTAGTAGTGTTGTGATTAGTTGATATCATCTTGTAGTAGTGCTAGATAATTTGCAAAGTGTTGTGTGCTTTAGTAAATTGTAGATATTAGTTGTGTTGAAAAGTAGAGTAGAATTTGTGAATTAGTTGTGCATAGAAGAAGGTGTGAAGTAAACGTGAAGAAGAAGCCGTGAAGCTCTCGTGAAGAAGTCGTGAAGTTGTGAAGAAGTTGTGAGATTAGATCTAGCTAGGATTAGAACTCGACATTTAGCTTAGTGTCGTAAATCGGTGTAAGCCAAGGTGTGTAAGGTTTCTCCGCCATAAGGAGTTTGTTGACATAGTAAAGAAAACTCTCGAGTGTGGTACTCGGGGAGTTGAGTAGGGCAAGGAAGGTGTCTTTGTAGCAGAACCACTATAAATTCGCGTGTTGTGGTTTGATTTCTCCATCTCTATCTTTTATTTCATTTCATTACTTCACTTACATTATTAGATTGTATTTACTTAGATTTGCTCATTATTGTTAACAATTGAATTCACATAAGATCAAATCAAAGTTTTAATAAGCAACCAAAGTTTTTTGAAAATAAACTCAAAAAGAACGTAAAACTATTCAACCCCTTCTAGTTTTCCACAATTGGTATCAGAAGCCATGTCTAGCAAGATCTTTAAAATATATTGTATTTTAAAACTTGTAACGATCTATGAAATCTGAAAAATATTTAGAAGGGCAATCTATGCAAAGATCACCACAATTTGAAAGTGATGTATTTTTATATTGGAAAAATCGATTCGAAACTTATGTGAAATCAAAAGATCTCGATCTTTGGCATGTTATTACCAATGGCCATTTTTTACCTATTCAAAATTACCCCGAAACAAAGGAAGATGAAATCATACCTTTTGAAAAACAAAACGATGATTTAAAAAGAAAACTTGCTAAAAATGATGAAGCAAAAATGGTTATTTACAATGCGCTACCACGTAAAGAATACGAAAGGATCTTTATGTGTGAAACCGCAAAAGAAATTTGGAACTCTTTACTAATAACTCACCAAGGCAATAGTCAAGTCAAAGATAACAAAATAGATCACTTGTTCAATAATATGAGCAATTCATGATTCCGGAAGAGGAATCAATTAATAATGCTTTTGCTAGGTTTAACACTATCATCACAAGTTTAAAAACACTTGATGAGAATTTTTCTAGTAAGAATTTTGTTAGGAAGTTTCTTAGGACTCTTCACCCAAAATGGCAAGCTAAAGTGACGGCTATTGAAGAATCAAAGAATTTGTCAACTTTACAACTTGATGAATTAAAACTTGAAAGTCTACGAAGTAATAATAAAGAAGGACTCTGAAATGGTCAAAGGAACACGAGAGCAAAGCAAGTCAATCGCCTTGAAAGCTAGAAAGAAATCTAGTAACGAAGATAGCTCATCTTCCGAAAGTAATGACAAAGAATATGCCATGGCCGTAAGAGATTTCAAGAAATTCTGTAAAAGGCGAGGAAGATTCGTTAGACAACCATATGATGAAAGGAAAGCATCTCAAAAGAATAAAGATGACAAGAATAGCAAGAATGAAAGGAAGTGTTTCAAATGTGGTGATCTAAATCATCTCATTGGAAAATATCCAATGATGTCATGAGATCAAAATCAAAGATCATTTGTTGGAGGAGCTTGGAGTGATAGCGATGAAGATGAGAAAGAAACGACAAAAGAAGAAAAGTGTCTTATGGCAAAAACATCAAGCGAGGTATGTTCCAAAACCGAATACTTTAGTGATGAAAATCTATCATTAAATGAAAATGAATTAGATAATGAGTATAATAGACTATGCAAATTACGACAACAAGTAATGACTAAAAACAAATCACTAAAACGTATAAACAAAAAATTAGAAAATGAAATACTAGAACTACATAAATTAGAAAAAGGCAAAGAAATTGTTGAAGAATGTAAATTATGTCAAGAGCTTAAAAGTGAAAATAAAATAATTAGAGAAGAAATTTATAAACTTGACAAATTTGAAAATAGTAGTAAGTCACTTAAGAATATAATAAACATTCAAAGAATATCCGGAGACAAACCGGCTTAGGATTTAACTTAATTGAAGCTTCAACTAGCAAAACAAAAAATGTTAAGTTTGAAAGCGAACCTAGTAAACTAACATCTTTAGAATCACATCCCAAATACATACTCATAAATGATAAGAAAATACCTCTTACTAGTGATGAAGAAATAAAAGCTTTTTATAAACCATCTTTAAAAACCGAAGTAGGATCCTATAAACCTAAAACAAGATCTAAAACTCCACCACCTAGGAAGCCAAATAACTCTTATCCTAGATCTAAAACACCTCAACCAAGAAGAAATCAAAATAAACAAAACTACAATAACACTAGTAATCAAATGTGGAACTATCAACCAAATTACAACCCTTGAGGAATACTACCACCTTTCATACACCCTAGCCAAATGTTAAACATGTTTGGACCAAAGAGGTAATGGGGACCGAATAGCTAGATCAACATTCCATAAGACTACCTTGAAGCTTTCTCTCCATAGACTTTTGCAAAGTCTATATATCATCTTGAAGATTTAGAAGATTATTGTTGAAGACCGTCGGGTACGCCATTCTTTCACAACTCATTGCCATGCGTAGATAAATCTTTTTTGATTGGTTGCTTTGTTTGCGTAGATATAGTTTATTACCTTCCTTCTTTTATTTGAACATATATATATATATATATATATATATATATATATATATATATATATATATATATAGTGTTGTATTCTATGCAGTACTAATATTATATACGGTACTTTACAGTACCATTTAAATAAATCTGGGCCATTAGATGAGTTTGATCAATGGTTATGATTAAAAGCGCCAAAATTTTAATTAAACAAAAGATGAAGGTTTCTTTTTTAATTACACAAAAGGCTGAAAGGGTATTATGGGGATTTTACTTTTAAGTATTTCAGAAATCGTCCCTATTCTAAAGGTACACAAAAATCTGATATTTATCTCTCCCACTTTCACAACCCTTCTCTCTCTCCTATCAAACCTAACCCTAATCCTTAAATCACCAACCGCCTTTCACAGCCTCACAACCATATCTCACAATCGTCCATGTTCTTAGTACCACCAATCGCCAACCGCCTTTCACAGCCTCTCCTCTCCTCTAGATCTGGCAATCAGAATTATTTTGTTCGACTGTCTCCATTCACGGATCAACGACTCGGCCGGAAAAATCACAAACCGATCTATTGAAGAACAAGGTAAATAATATTTTTTAACTACTTGAGTTATGTTATTTGGTGTCTTTTTTTCCTTCCTGTTATTAATAATTAAAATTTCATAGGTTGTGATCAATTTTTTAACTATAACTTTGATGTTTGTTTTTTGTTCATATGGTTACATTGGCATGTTGTTATTTGTGTAACATGTTGCAGTGCTCACTTCGAATAGAATCTTGATGACCTTCTTTCGATGATATGAGAATAACTCAGTTTGATTCACATTTACACAAATTTCTTAGGTTGTGATTAACAAATCACTACATATTTATTGGTAGTAAGAACCCACGAGGTTTTACACTTTCACATCTAGTAAAAAGTGACTTGTTCAGTTAAGCAACCATAATTGGTAATATGTGTATAACTTTGATTTTTTTAGTAAAAGTTGATCCAAATAATAGATTGGCATTAAGTGTGCACATGTGTTTTGCTACTTTTGGTCATTTTTTACGTAATGTAATATAAGCAAAGAGTATGCATTCATGTTCTTTGCTGCACCATAATACGAGAAGGCGTGTTTTGCATAAGTGTGCATATGTGTTATAATCGTTTATATGTGTTTCAAGGGGCGTGCATATGTGTTTTAAGGAATGATGCATATGTGTTTTTTAGCTCATACAAAATCAATAAAAGTGGTGTGCATATGTGTTTTAAGTTTAATATAAATTCAAGGATAAATGGATGCATATATGTTTTAAATTGTGCATATTTGTTATGCTAGTTGTTATGATTAAAAAGTTTGTTTTCTATTTGTTTGTGTTTTGAAATATTTTTTTATTTGTTATTCTATTCTAATAAAGATTATTGTTGCTAATTTATATATATATATATATATATATATATATATATATATATATATATATATATATATATATATATATATATATATATATATATTTTCTTTTTTGTATCAGGTGTATTTAATTAAAAGAATAATGACAACAAGAAGTGTGCACATTTATCCGCCTTCTGAAAAATGTTGAAAACTGGTGTGCACATATGTCCGACTTATGAAAATGTTGACGATACCAAGTGTGCATATATGTCTGACATCCAAAAATGTTGATAATAATGAGAGTGCACAGTGTATAGATCGATTAAATTTATGTATTTATGCTTTTAAAAAATTTGTATTTTAATTGTATCTCATTGTATCTCAATCGATATTGAATTTTGTATATATTTTTATGTTGGTTTGTTATAAATTTACTTTATCTAAAAAGACATATGAATCTTGCTATGTGAAAAACATGTGTGTTGAAAAAATCATCCATAAATTAAAATAATAATAATAATTCCTAAAAACACATATGTACTAAGCCATTTTAAGTTTTAACAACATGCATGCTAAAAAAAAAGACTAATTAAAAAAATCCGAAAGTTAAGGATATTTAAAAAACAGGATTTATTAAAAAAAAATAATATAAAAATGTCTTTTACCAATATACCCTTTTGAATTAAATAAAAATATTTAATAATACTAAATTCCTATTGGTCTAAATAGTACTGTAAAGTATTGTATCTAATATTGTTATTGCATATAACGCGCCCCTATATATATATATATATATATATATATATATATATATATATATATATATATATATATATATATATCCCTATACTTATAATATTATATAAATATATATACATATACGTGCACATAACCTAGATACGTCATTAGTTGACTTTCTAGAACTCCAGGAAATTGTTCGTTCTCGAACCTTTTCCTTCCCCCTCTTGGCTCTTTTGAACTTTAACGTTCAACACGAAAATCTTTTGTGTCTACTTTTACAAAACTCATGGTGATGAAGAGAAGTGAGTTAAGTGGATCAACACAAGAGTAGAAAGAAGAACCTTCACACACGTAAAGTATGAATGAAACAAACTCATATCGCCGCCAACATCTTCTTCTTCTATTTCCTCATTCTAAAATCCACATTAACACTTAATAAATAAATAAATAAATATATATATATATATACACACACACACACACACACACACACATACACACACACACACACACACACACACATATATATATATATATATATATATATATATATATATATATATATATATATATATATATATATATATATATATATATATATATATATATATATATATATATATATAAACACACATTCCCTCTCATCTCTCGAATCCTTTGTGAATTTGACATCTTGATCATTTTGTCCAAAATCATCAAGATATATTTTGATTAATGAAATGTTAATTAAAAACGTCAAGTATTCCTTCCTCGTGCTCATAAACTCCAACGTAGTTTCGATATAACATAAATCTAACTATATACATAAAAATATTTTGCTATCAAAATCAAATTCGCAAAATTTTTCTGTTTTGGCGGGCGGTCCCCTTAATAATTAAGGGGACCGACTTGTAATCGGGGGCGGTCCCCTTAATGTTTAATGAGACCGACCATCTGATACTTCCAAACTCGAATTCCTCTTAAAATATTTGCCAAACACCTCATTTGTTCAAACATCTCCTCTCCCCTGCTGCCGTGAACGACTCTAAACACCCAAAACCACCAAAATCCTTCACCAAATCACCGATCCGAGCTTGTTTCACAAGGGGCAAACGTTAACCAAACATATAACAACATCAATTGTAAGTTTTCCAACATACATTTCATCTGATTTCATTCAATTTAGTGTCTAATCAAAATTAGGTATTTTATTAAAATTTATCTGAATCCGAATTTTAGTAAAATTAAGTTTAGGAATTGCATAACTAAATGCTCCCCATAGGATTAGGATGTAGAATTGCTACTCAAACTAAGTATAACACGTTATGTTGTTAAAATTTATAATCACCCATAAACCCTTACTAAGATTATTTTTCAAAAAGCACATTGTTGATATAATTCTTTAAAACTAGTTAAAACTTACTACATAGTAGTGAGTTAATGTTTTAAACAACCAAAACATACTTTTCGAATCATTGTAAAAATTTTCATGAATACAACATGGGCGTTTGGTTCATGGACAAAGTATACTTAAATAAATTAATTTAAATCTTGTAACTATTTTGTTAAACTTATTAACATAATTCTAGTCTATAGAAGTCATCAAGATATATAATCAATATATATTGATGTTTTGGTCGATATTCATCTAGTTAAGGGAGTGTTTGGTTTAACTATGAAAAAGATATTTTGAAAACCAAAATTCACATTTTCACTTTCTAAACAAGTTTAGTGTTAGTCAAACTTGTAAGAGATAGCAAGATATATAACCTAATATATATCTAGCCAAATTTCGAAATGAATTATGATGTCTAAAGACGTTGTTTGGATAGTCTTGGTAATATATCCAACTAATTCCACAACTACATTTTGACATCATAAGATACATTTTAAGCGAGTTAAAAATTAAAATCAAGGAACATTGTGAAACTACTTCTTAGGATATTTTTTTCGGTCGAAGTAGGCTTCCGTTCCACATGTATTGCATATATTTATATATATATAACATATGCATGATAATTGTTTTTGTCTTAATTTTATTTTTGTTGTTATATTGTTTAGGTGAAAATGCCTAAAACTACGGTTGGTGATGTTTCAAAAACAAAGCAATACATTCCTAAAGTTTCCGCCACTCCCGGCATGTCTCCCTCCGTTGCATGTTTCTATCATCCCATTAAAAATAGAAACATTCACGAGTGTAGAATTGTCGATCCATCCTTTTATGAATCTGATCAAATCGAACGAATGTTCATCAATATTCGTCTTGACTGTCTTTTCAAAATCAATGAACCAATCATTCACCGCTTTGTCCTCGACTTCTATAGCCAAGTGACGGTGCAAACCGATCCCTATGGCTATATCCTTATTTCTTTCATGATCCAAAATCAATTCATCACTCTTACTCTTGCTCAGTTTGGACAAATCCTCATAATCCCATACAACGGCTAAGCCGTATACTCAAATGAATGGGATCTTTCATCACTTGAACAAAATCGACCTTAGGATGGTCCATACTATTCTGAGATTCCAAGTCCTGAAGACATTCATCGACTGCTTGAACTAGAACGTGGTACGACTAGTCGCAAAATCAAGTTAAAAAATGTTGATATTCATGCAAATCAAATCCTTCTCAAAGAGCTAAGCCCCGACATGAAAAATTGGGTAGAACTCATTCATGAGAATGCGTTTGGTACCGGCGGTCACCGTGATCATCTCATGGCTAGCATCGCCCACATGTTGTACTGTGTAGTTGCTGAAGAAAACTACAATCTGGCTTAGCCACATGTTGTATTGTTTAGTTACTGAAGAAAACTACAATCTGGCTTATCTCTTTGTCCATCGAATCATGACTGCCAAAAACACTCCAAATGCCAGCCTTCCTTACGGTATGTTCCTCACTCGACTTTATCGTCATATCATGGAACACTACCCAGATATTTAGAGTGATTTCTATGTGCTCGTTCATCCCACTTTGAATCAACTCACTCTTGTTCGTACTCGTCGATCTCGAAGTGACAAAGGAAAATCTCGTGGTCCTTTATTTTCTATGCCTCGTGGTTCGACATCTCATCGAGGCAATGATGATGATGAGGAGGAAGACACCTCGCGTGTTAGTACCCCATCTCCCACAACCTTTGTTGATGATCTTCCCGATCTTGATTATACATACTATCAAATTCCTCTTCCTCATGAACGTACTGATGAACTCCTCTTCGAACGTCAAACATCCTTAATGAACCGAACTCAGCAAATGCATGAAGAAGTTAGAGGAGGATTCAAGTCCGTAGGAAAGATGTTCAGGAAGATTATGGGTAAGAAGAAGAAATAGAGTCGTCAATGTGGAACTACTTATTATTATTATTAAACTATTAGACATTTGTGTGTTTTATTATTTGTCCGATTTATTCAGAAATTGTTTGCTACTTGAATGATGCTTAGTTTCTAACTATTATTATGCTAGGATCTTGATTATAACTTAATGTTATTAGTATGCCTCTTTATATTTAGTTTACAATATAATAGTTTGCATGCATGTTTTAATATACTATGCTTATATTTCATCATTCTAAGAGTATATGTTCCAAATAGAACTTGTTGAAAACACACACTTGAAAACCAACCCATTTCTGCAAATTTTTGATTTCTGGTCACTTAGGAAAACACCAGATGGGCGGCCCCCTTAATTTTCTTAGGCGGTCCCCTTAATCATTAAGGGGGCCGACCTACAATTAAGGGGACCAGCCATCTGGAACAGAGTTTACTGTTTTCTTTTACATCTTGTGATCTCTTTCTCTATTATCAGCTACCATTTCTTCTTATAACCTAACTGATTTTAGAATCTCCTTAAACCACTTCAAAAACTTACCTAAACCAACCATTTTCATATTATAAATTTCCTCCAAATGAACTCTCTTCATCTCATTATTCTTCATCTCCATCAGCCTAAACCATCATGTCTTCACCAAGCACCTCTATCTCTAAGGCCTCAAAGAAACAAAAGATTGTCATTATCCCTCCAAAACAACTCTTCATTGATTTAACTAATGAAGACAACACAAGACCATCGCCTCCACCTAAATGCTCATCCCCAAGTGCACCAAATGCACCATCTAAAACACCTTCCACTCATGGAACTTCCTCCTCTTCCATACCTTCAACCTCATCAATTAATGACTACATAAACTCACACTTATCATCAACACAAGCATCATCACCACATCCTACACAAGAACCCCTTTCCACCGAACTTACCATCTCACTTTCACCAATAACACCACTTGATGCTTATGTTTCATCTCCACCAATCACACCACCATTCTTTGTCAATCCTGTACCTTGGAGCTTACTTGAAGCTCATGGTGATACTTGCCTTTGTTGCATCCACAACCGAACCATAATCTTTGGTCTTAGAGATGAAATTCAATATATGTTTTCATATATTGCACACTTGCTAACCAACCCACCACCACCACCACCTCCACCATCCTCACCTATTGTCCCACCTCCACAATCTTCACCTATTTCTCCACCATCACCTTCCTACTCTCCAAATTAAGCATATTCTATGCTTAATAAATAAAGACTTCACAACCCTTTTGCTTGCAAGCTCTATGAAGCTCATGTACTCTTTGCATGATGAAGTACTTTTCTAGTTGGTGTTTTCTCTAGTTGTTATTCTAGTTGTAATCTATCTTGTTGTTCCATGTATTGTTGTGTTTTTTACACAACTTTTGCTCTAATATGAATGCTTTTATTCTTGTCACTTTATATAGTTGTTTATATACTTGTGCTTCTAATATTTTTTTTTCAAGCATTCCATAGCTCGTTTCCTTGGTGCCCCTAAACGAGGGGGAGCACACATCAAGGGGGAGTTCTCATCCCGTCAATATTTCATAATTGAAACTTGTCGGCATAACCTTTTTGATTCTACAAAAGGGGAAGAAGTAAATATAAACTCACTAAATTACTTGTCTAAAAACTGATTTTTGATTTAATGAGTTTAAGTTTTGTAATCATCAAAAAGAGGGAGATGGTTGATATAAATAATGCTTAAAAACGTTATTAATATTTTTCAATAACTCTACGTTTTGATGATCACAAAATGTAAACTAGATTAAATCGAAAATTATGACGTAAACAAGTATTTAGTAGTAAATATTCACTTTTACCATCTAATCACTTAAGGTATATATAAACAAAGTGACTAATGCATTACATGATCAAAGAAGCATTTTCTCAAATACAAGACACTTAATAAAATGACATCAAACATTTTATAACTTTTATAAAAACATTTTTGGAATTAAAAGAATATGTTTAATTCTTTATAAATATATGAATTCAAATCTTTAACCAAAAATGACAAATATAATCCAGAAAAACCTTCCCCACAAAAGGACAAACAAATCCAACGTTCTGGAGGGGGCGGCCCCCTTAATTCCTAGGAAGCCCCCTTAATTATTAAGGAGACTGGCACGCTCTAGAATAGTGTTTTTCTGGCCTTTAAATACTGGTTCATTCCACAAATTTTTCTCACCTTTTTGCACTAAAAACGTTCTGATCTCATCTCTATTTCTATTCTATAAAACTTTGATCATATAATTCATAAGTCTTTGTTTCCAAGTGATCCAAGACTTCATCCACACAAGTGCAAAAAGAAGAACACTCCTTCAACATCTATACAAAGTAGTAGTGTTGTGATTAGTTGATATCATCTTGTAGTAGTGCTAGATAATTTGCAAAGTGTTGTGTACTTTAGTAGATTGTAGATATTAGTTGTGTTGAAAAGTAGAGTAGAAGTGGTGAATTTGTTGTGCATAGAAGAAGGTGTAAAGTAAACGTGAAGAAGAAGTCGTGAAGCTATCGTGAAGAAGTCGTGAAGTAGTGAAGAAGTTGTGAGATTAGTTCTTGCTAGGATTAGAACTCGACATTTAGCTTAGTGTCGTAAATCGGTGTAAGCCAAGGCGTGTAAGGTTTCTTCACCATAAGGAGTTTGTTGACATAGTGAAGAAAACTCTCGAGTGTGGTACTCGGGGAGTGGAGTTGGACAAGGAAGGTGTCCTTGTAGCAGAACCACTATAAATTCGCGTGTTGTGGTTTAATCTCTCCATCTCTATCTTTTATTTCATTTCATTACCTCACTTACATTATTAGATTGTATTTACTTAGATTTGCTCATTATTGTTAACAATTGAATTCACATAAGATCAAATCAAAGTTTTAATAAGCAACCAAAGTTTTTCGAAAATAAACTCAAAAAGAATGTAAAACTATTCAACCCCCCCCCCCCTCTAATTTTCAACAAGTTTATTATACAAAGAAACTCTATCGAACTCTTTCGTTATCATTCAATAGTAAAGATGATAACTAACTAAATACTTGATATTCTCTCATATTAACATCACTATAAAGCTAGGTTGTTGTTACCACAGTTGTTGGCTTGCCGCGACAGACTATTACTAAGGTAGTATGGTCCCATGCCTAGAAAGATTACTAATCTTCATTCGTGTTTGATTGATACACTTCGATTCATAAATTAGATAGTCATGTTACTAGTTATATAATGCCCGCGCATGCGTGGGGTTTTTTCTAAAATTTTTAATAATGTATTTTTATTTATAGTAAATTGCAAAAAATGTCCCTAAACCTTGCGATTTTTGCGAGAAATGTCCCCATTTCTGAAAAATTGCAAGAAATGTCCCTAACGTTTCAGTTTTTTGCGAGAAATGCTCGTGAGCCGTTACTGTAGTTGCAAATTCTCCATTTTTTCTAAAGCTCAATAACTTTCACGTTAGTAGCCGTGTGAAATGACTATTTTACCCTCGCCTACTACATGGACATTTTTTGCAAGAACATTTTGTAGCTTACTATTAATTTTATTTTGGTTTCCCATCACCACTACCTTCTACCACCACACAACCATCACCACCACCCTTCATCACCACCACCACACAACCATCACCACCACCCTCCACCACTACCCTCTACCACCACACAACCACCCTCCATACAAACTTCATTTGAAAATATGTATTGAATATTCCAAATTCGTATAACATCTGCGAATAGAAAACCACTTTGCATGACATTCTTGCATATTTGAAAATATAAAGAGATACAGAAAGAAAAACACAAAACTGAGATGATACCTTGATTGGAACTTTGTATGACTGAAAACCTAACAAAACATTGAAACTCTCCCCTTCATAATCTTTCACATAATGTATGTTTGTCCACCCCAAGCTAATTAATATCTCGTTATCAACTTGTGCTAAATCTTTGACTTTCAAAATGCCTTCAATTTCAATAAGGGACACTAAATTCTCACAACATAGTGGTGGTGGTGACATCTCTTGATAGAATGTAACTTTCTCAAGTAAATCACAGTGATCAACATATATACAAACGTTTGATTGTACTTGAAGGGCATAAAAACTGACTTCAACATTGAACATCGTCAAACACTGAGTACCACAAGCCTACCAAGGCTTTTTAGGCAATTAGGTACGGAATCACTCGGATTATAGTCTAGATATAAGTTCTTCAACATTGACAGGCTACTGAAGTCCACCGGAAAGGATTCACTAGATATATTATTGTTTGTCAGAGACAAGGTTACTAGTGAATATGGCAAAGAAAGTGAGATTGATTTTTCACTATTTGGTATTAATCTTGTAATGGAAGAGAAAAACGACTGCAATTTTGTCCAGAAACCATCTTTATTATGCACATTCGGCAACTTCATACGCTTCCTCTCCTTATCAAATATGGCAGCTCCGCAACCGTCTAAAGTTAGAACTTTAACATTTTTTTTAACTTTCTAATGATGATTGGAATATTTTTAAGCTTACTGTAATAGCTCAAATTTAGAACAACAAGGCTACGACATTCACCAATTGATTCACACATATGAGTCAAACTTTCACATCTTGTAAGTTTCAACCTCTCAAGTGCATGTAGCTCCTTAAAGCTACCAATTGTAACAAGCTTGCTATAACTCATATTCAAATACTTCAATGACCTAAGCAACTGTTGCACGGGGATTGATTAGTATATATTAGACAGAAAATAGTAATATACTTGAATTTTATACCTTTGGGTTCCTTCAAAACTATTTCATATCGCTGAATGACATGTCAAGAGCAACTAAATGCTCCATTGGCAAGTCGGAGGGTATATATTCGGATTGGAACCCATGCATACACAAACCTCTTAAACCTTTAGGAAAATACTTGAATGGTCCATTGAGTTTAACGTGATTAAGTTGGAGCAAAATTAGTTTTTCCATTGTATTTAATGCATTTGTACTCAATTCGATTTTTCGGCTACGAGAAGATGAGAACTCCAGATGCTAATGATGGACCAACTCTAAAATTCATGGTTAGATCAATATCTTCAAATTCATTGTCTAGCAAACTACTTTCCACGCAACGACTATTTTTCCAACATCTTCATGTCAACGAGTAAACCTTGAATTTTTGTCGTGCCCTAGTTATAAAGATATATAAGGAAAAAGAGTTTATTCACAATTAACTTTTAGTAGATCAAACAAACAAGTGTATACATATGAATTGAAGAATGCATTATAATACTTTATCATCTTGCACTATATTGAAGGACTCCTCAGGATTCCAAACTTGACTATGGTTCCATGGCTAATCAAATGATTCTTTATGAACTATATCTCTTACCATATCTTGAGTCAATTGATGCATCTTCAACTCCTTTTCTACTCCAATTGTGAGAAGACATCTTTCAATGAGTTTTTTTTACTCCGTATGATGGGTGAACACCACAGTCCTTTACTATTGCTTCAGTCACTTACAATTCTTTTCCAACGAAAAAACATGCAATATGCTTAAATAATTCTTTGCAATCTGATGGTAAAGAATCAAAGCCAACTCTAAAGACACTGCGTACAAGATTAGTTTAAAATTCTCTTGAGTCTAGCATTGTAAATGTATGGCTCCATGTGTCCGCGTCTTCCTTAAGTAACAAACTACCCAGAACATTAAGAGCCGGTGGAAATCCTCCACAATAATTTGAAGCTTTTATTACGTCCTCTTCCTAACCTTCCTTGGGAGAATATTCACCAAATGCATGGCAACAAAAAAGTTTTAGTGAATCAGTATTGCATAAACCATTAAGTGCAAGCTTTGTATGTTTGGGAGGATACTTTATATGAAGTTCCAAAGTGGTTTGCTCATAGACGCAATGGATTACACATATTTATTTCCATAGAAGCATTGATATATTACCATCACAAACTTCTACACATATTTATTTTCTTTGTGATGACCATACTTCATTTAGATTTTCCTATTCACCATCTCTGGCATATAAAGTCGCCTAGAATGGATTGCACAGGAGGATAATGAAGAGAACAACAATAACATTACATCTTTCATATTGCATCTTAGGATACATGGCAATTAATGGGTAATTGCATCTTCCATATTATGAAAATAATAAAAATCCATTAATGTTATAAAAAAATCATGTACATAATAATAACATACATATATAGGAATAATAAAATACCCCCACCCCCCGAAACAATTAGAAAGTCTTTCAAAACATTAGTATGTCGTTTCAAAGCATCAAACCTCTTGTTTAATGCACGTGTTAGTCGTCCACATTCATATTGCTTAAATGCAGTTGATGCATGTTTTGCAACCTCGTAAAAGGTTTTACCTCTCAAGGGATCTTGAGAGATTTTGTAATCCGCCAGGCAGTGTACCTGACCGTTGTAGTGTAATAAATGGTGGGTCCGGGGGATTGATCATTCTCTAGGGGAATAGTTTCGCTAGGATTAGTGTAGGTCAACTAGGTCTAAAGGTGAGTGATGCAGGATTTCTGACCAGGTTTTACTATTTGTAAAGTCTCGTTTCTACCCTAGGTCTACCTTATGCCCTAACAGATAGAGAATCCGGTCGTGTGTAGGCTAGTAATGGTAACTCCAAGGTCGTCTCAAGAGCTATGTGGTGCGGATTATATCTAAGTCTAATGTCACTAATTAATATTGAAATAAAAGTAGGAATGGTTGATTGATTGTTTAAACGAAATGAAATGAAATTAAAAGCAATTAATAGTAAAGTTGTGAGCATTAGGAAAGAAATGTGCTAACCTAATTACTCCTCCTATATCGCTTATAATCATGTCTCCTATTAAACTAATCTCATGCTTTAGGTGGGGCGAACATATATCACCAGGTTCATATGGTCAAGTTCCCTAGCCTATCTCCCCCGAATCTTGCCGGGAACCACAGGCACTACCCCATGCTAGTAAGCTGACGTGTGGTAGACGGTTTTGAGTCATTAAGCGCCACTACATGCTAGACTTATCTTTAATGCCCCGTTGTCACGATCATAGGCCATTCTCTAATTACTTAAGTACCTCCACTTGTAAGGTGATCCTATGGTCAATTCGCACACAAGGCAATATGGTCAGTTGTCATCCCTCCCATTTCCTCACAATCTATCAGGCTAGTGTCCTATGGTCAATTCTTCTAGCCTGCTGAATGGACTGAGGTATCAAGTCAATCACATCTAGCGTAATAGATACAAACAAGCTTACAATACTACCGCAACTAAAGGTTCATAAGACAAACTAAGCATGCAGACACGTAAAAGCATTAAGAAAAGTACGGAAACATAATTAAAGCAATAAAGGAGTCATAATTAGGCTAGCACCAGAGGTGCTTAGCCGATCATATTAAATTAAACACTCGAAATCATGTTTATACAAGCCATTAATTCGAAATGTAAAAGTGAATATGAAATGCTAAAACTTATTAAATGTAGCTTGATTTCTCCCTTGGAAAGGCTCCGTATACTGCTGTAGAAGGGCCTACTAAAAACTCCCATCGATCTCTGACTTTTGTATGTGAGAAAGTTGTATGACAAATGCAGAAATTAGGGTTATATTTATAGGCCCGATCAGAGCTAAGACGTAACTGAGAAATGAGTTACACCGTAGCTAGTGTAATCTTATCCAGATCTGATGGTTACAGCGTAGTTGATAAATTGTTACGCCGTAACAAGGATATTAGGGTTTTATCTACGTCATAGTCTCCATGTGCGTTACACCGTAGCTAAATTCTCTGATCAAAGATTACTTTCGTAGTCGTTGTTACGCCGTAGTCCCAAAGTTGAGTTACATCGTAAGTTTAAATAATGAGCTTGGACTACTTTCGTACACGTTGCTACGCCGTAATTCCAGAGTGATGTTACGGCGTAGTCTTCCAATCTAAGGATTCATAAAACTTGAATATGTTACGGTGTAAACCATAGATTTGAGTACGCCGTAACTCTTGGTCCGCGTTGACTTTGGTCTTCTTAGTTGAATTCCTTGCTTCGACATAATTGAGAGATGATGTTACGCCGTAGCTTCTTCCAGCATACTTGGATTTGTTAATCTTAGCACGTTCTTTCGATTTTCCTCGTCTCTTTAGCTCCTATGCTCACTTGTAACCTGGATACAAAATATAAAGAAATCAAAGTATTTATCCATATAATAAGTATAATAGATGAGCATATTAGGGGGAAATTGATACTTAAATATCAAGATAATTTGATGTCATCAAATATCCCCCCACTTGAACTCTACTTGCCCTCAAGTAGACCTAATTAGAAGTATTCTCAAAAAGATATCCCCCAATATTACCCGGGAAATATGAATTTAAAAATATCCTATGCTAGAATTTCACGAAGCCAAACACCTCAAAAAAGGGGAACAAACACTCACTCTCCCTATATTCTAAGTGTCAATTTTCGGGGTGATCACTCATTGCACAGTCATAGTATGTATTCTATCATAGGCTTGGCGTTACACAAAACTTCCCCACTAGAGATAAGGTCGGAACAAACTTCGAAGGCTACACTGGGTGAACGCATATGAGGTTAAGGGTGTAGTGTCGTTACTAACAGGCTATGGCAAAAGCGACAAAGACATTGATACATGACCGGAACGCCGGGCATGACACCAATACCTGCTCGATTCCTTCACCTAAGCATGATTCACGACTAAAGGGTAGGAATAGACATGTGATTTCACATAATGTGTGTAAAATGAAAAATAACAAGCAAATAGTCTAAGCCTACAACTAAGCCATCACTATTTACCATTCGCCCAAGGTCTAAACTTCGAAATGCAAGAACTGGATCATAGCAAGTAGATGTGCCATTAGAGGACGTCATTATGGGCACATAACTTGGTCTTCATGTTGGTGTAGAAACAATCACCAACTCATATATTCAATTGTGACCGAAGTGACCTCTTCGATACTAAATCTTGATGAGCTTATAATCAAGGTGCTATACAAGGGTGCACCATTTATTTAAACTATCTACATACAGAATTTCACATTTTTTTTGAATCATAATTAAGAATATATGCATCCCCCACTTGAGATGAACAATATATAAGGATTTGGGGGGTCTTCAATTGATCTTCAATAATAAGTCTTTGACGTAGGCGTGATTCCTGAATTCTTCCACTTAGTCCTCGAACTAGGGTAAACAATGACTTCTCAATCATAGACTAGACTACACGGTAGGCTAAGGTGTATTGGTGTATCGAAAAAAATACATGAGCATAAGAAACGAAAGGAATGGCTCAAAAGGGTGTACTAGGGGTATCTTGCACTAAAAATGAGTGCAACAAAAGGGTTTACACGGGGGTCGAGAAGTCGAGGTGACTAATCGATAAACACACACATATAAGGCTATTTGGGTGATAATCCTAAAACATTGCCTTCTAAAATATGTCCCTTCCAAATTTATCTAGCACATTACTCGTCTACGGTCTCGAAATGATGTAAAAGCCAATTTCTAAAGTCTACAAAACTACCGGCACACTCAATATTTAGGTGGATTTAGGGTAAATCAATGGAAATGGATAAGGCTAAATCTCACCATGGGAATTCAAGGGTTAAATGTGCTCGACTAAGGTCTATTCTAGTCCGGTTAAGAAATACATGTCAAAAGTTTTAAAAATGGCAAAAAATTTCAAAATAAACTAGAAAATTGAGGAGTAAATAAAGTTCAAGATAATTCTACTCCCGTCCCCCCACTTGAAATATACTAAGTCCCTTTTGTACTAAAAATTAAGTAGATGTGAAGAGAATGTAGAATTAGAGCGAGAACTTCCCTGAAATTTGCTTCATAAATGAAATAAAGATCACGAGAAATCTTCATGCCTTCAACTAGCCTCTATGAGCAAACTTCATATCCCTGAAATTACGACACTACCACAAGCATAAATCTATAAAAATAAAAATAAAAACAAGAAAATTCCTAACTCACTTTCGTAGGAATCACGGTTGCATTTAGCATATGCAATAAGCCTTTTAAATCACTTGGTGTCCCAAGTGGACGAGTTTAGTCTCTTGAGGGTTTACAGGGAACATACCCACAAAGTTCATTTAGTTACTAATACAAGTTTAATATGTTTGAAAATATTTTGAGGAATACACCTAAGAGAGGTGCTACGGCGTAGTCATGGAATTGAGCTACGCCGTAATCAGTACAAAACCTAGAGTTATCAGCTATGAACGGGGGGTTATGACGTAGTCGTAAGACTGAGTTACGCCATAACTGCTGATCCGAGAGCATAAGTTTCTGCAGTAAACATATTCTCTCATTCCTCCATGCTCCAATTCCTGAAAAATATAAAACAAACATACAAACAACAAAAACAAAGAAAAAGAAAGAAAGGTTAATACATGTTGTCTCCTGTAAGAGCACTTTTGTTTATTAACGATTCTTTAAGTTAGACTCATTTCCACGGGTAATCATGTGGGTTCAACACCAAAATTAGTGTTGATTTCATCTCTGAATAATGCCTTAAGCTTCTCCCCACTCATACGCCCCACCGGGAGTTTTCTATCAAGAGACTTGTGCGTGCAAATAAAACTCCCAACACCGCCCATAGTATATTTTCGCTTCTTAAACGTTTCCATCTTTATTTCGGGCGGATCATACTTAACTCCATTGATGTGGTAGCCATGCACCTCAATGGCTTCCAGCTACTTCTCGTGCCAAAACGATACCTTTCTATTGTAGGTACTTTCGCATTTTTCCCAAAAATCATCTAATATGTACCCCTTTTTGCCAATTTTGTGCCAATATTCGTCGAGGAGTTGCAATACTTCTCCTTCGAATTCCTTCTTAAATCTTTCAAAACTTCTATTGTATGGATCATTGTTTTGATTAGGGGGTCCCGTATCATCCGGACTACTATCAACCATCCAATCCATAAATTCCTTGACCTTTGATTGCTAATCAATTTTCATAGTACCATAGCTTTTTCTTATCCATTCATCGAGTGAAAGATTATGCTCTTGTGGTTTCTCGTCTTGAGTCGAGTCCTCCTTCTTAAAGTATCTATCGATTAAGCACGGATCAAAAGATGAACTCTTCGAACATTGTCCAACATTAGCCACGAAAGCTTTTATGAATTCCTTTTCACGGATATTAATGGCCTCATCCTTCTTGATTATGGAGGTTGAATGGTAGTTATCATAGTCTCTTTAAAATCTCTTAATTACTTCTTCATTTAGGAGGGCGTTACCGTAACGAACCTTAAACCATTCTTGAAAAGAAAAAGTCTTGAAATCAACATCTTGTCATTCAATCCCATGTGAACAAGTCCATTCCAAATGGGTTCGTTGTTCCTTGTCAAGTTCTCCGTAATCTCCTCCATTACACATATCACGGAAAGAGTCACATGATGGCCAAGTCTGCTCAATCCCTTCATTGATCGTGAATATGGGGTTACAATAGTGGTTATTCGCCCCTTCTTTTCTTTCAATGGTAGTGTTGTCCATATCATGTTGTACATGACCTTGCTTAGAAACAATATTCTTATCTCTTCTCACGTTAGAATCATTTTTTCCACAAAATTGTAATTTAGGGGAAACAACCATGCTAGCTTCTTTGAGAGGTTCAGGGCATAATTTGGAAGGGTCTTTTAGGTCGAAATTAATTCTGTTTCCCCATATTCTAAAGAAATTTCTTTTTCGTAAACATTAATGTGAGCATGAGAGGTTGCTAAAAATGGTCTCCCTAAAATCAGGTCATTATGCTGACGTTGATCCATATCAATGATAACAAAATCAGCGGGAAAAAAGAGTTTGCCAATTTTAATGAGCACGTTATCTATAGTTCCTCTAGGCCTACATCTAGTCGTATCAGCCATTTCAAGGGTCGTTGTTGTTTCTTTCATGTTAGCAAGTTTTGACTCTTTAAACAGTGAAAAGGACAAAAGATTAATACTGGCACCTAAATCAGCAGCAGCAAGAATTTTAAGGTTACCGATGGTGCAAGGTAGAAGGAAATCTCCCGGATTAGGCTCTTTTTCTGGAAGTTGGAAGGGGAGGACTTCTTCGCACAGCTCGCCTTCATTTTCTTGCAAGTAGTTGATTCCACAGAACTCTTCAGTCAGGTTGGCGCTTTGTTGCTCATCTTCTTGTTCTTCCTTTGCGAACACTGCCTTGCATGTCCCAGCATCCGTTCTCTTAGCTTCAAAGTCTTTAACTAGTTGCCCCACCTGTATATTCAAATTTTTGATTGCGGCTTCCTGGTTTCGCACATTCCTATCAGTATCTTCTTTAATCTTAATCATTCATTCTTTAAATAGGTTTCTCTTCTTCATTGATTCCTTGATATGTTGGTTGACCAAATCTTCAAGGCTGGTTTTCTTTTGAGCTTTGTCATTAATTTTGTATAATTCCCTTGAGGTCCCACGCGATATTTGGCTCCATCGCCACCAAATCCTTGAAATGGTTTGTTGAAACCACCATACTTGACTTCATCCATTCTTTTAACCTCTTCTTTGAGCAGACATTCCCTAGCAAGGTGGGCTCCTTCGCAAGTTTCACATCCAACTTGTATGGCATGAATATTTTCCTTGATCATCTTGATCTCTCTTCCAAGATTTTCAAACATATTGGTCAAAGCGCTCATACCTTCACGATTTCCTTCTGTATATCTGGTGCTGTTGTCCTCATGCCACTTCTGCGAATGGTCTGCCAAATCCTGAATAGAGTCAAGAGCTTCAACTAGAGTTTTCCCAGGGATCGGCCCCTGAGAGTCCAGCATTTGCCTAGTCGGGATGTTAATTCCTTTGTAGAAAACGTTCACCTTCTTCTGTTTGTTTAAGTCATGAGTCGGACATTTATAAAGGAGATCATTATACCTATCCCGAGCTTGGTATAATGTCTCGTCATCATCTTGCTAGAAGTTATGAATCTCCATCAACTGTTTTTTCGTTTTAGAAGGGGAGCAATCCCGTTGAATGAATCTATTTTTCAAGAGATTCCATGTGTTAATTGTTCCTCCTGGTAACCGGTCGACCCATCTCCGAGCTGCTCCAGAAAGTGTCATAGGAAATACCCTTAGCATAACAGCATCATGTGAAACGCCTGGTATATTGAAAAGGCTAGTGATGTACAGAACATGTTCAATGTGCTCATGGGCATCTTCATCATTGCTTCCAGAGAATAGTTTCTCTCATAACTTTCTCATAAATTGATCTTTTATTTCGAACCGAAAGTTAGCTCCTATGGTTGGCCTAACCAGTCCTGGCCCTTGCTCAGCTGTAGTCATGGCTAGATATTCTTCAATAGTCATTGCCTCGATGTCAACTGCTTCCATGATTCCTGAAACTTAAATAAAATGTGAGAAAAACAAAACAAAAACAAAAATAAAAATTGAAAGACTTAAACAAAAATCCTATTATAGCTCCCTGGCAGCGGCGCCAAAAACTTGATGCAGGATTTCTGACCAAGTTATACTATTTGTAAAGTCTCGTTTCTACCCTAGGTCTACCTTATGCACTAACGGACAGAGAATCCGGTCGTGTGTAGGCTAGTAATGGTAACTCTGAGGTCGTCTCAAGAGCTATGTGGTGCGGATTATATTTAAGTCTAATGTCATGAATTAATATTGAAATAAAAGTAGGAATGGTTGATTGATTGTTTAAACGAAACGAAATGAAAATAAAAGCGATTAAAAGTAAGTTGTGAGCAGTAGGAGAGAAATGTGCTAACCTAATTACTCCTCCTATATCGCTTATAATCATGTCTCCTATTAAACTAATCTCATGCTTTAGGTGGGGCGGACATATATCACTAGGTTCATATGGTCAAGTTCCCTAGCCTATCTCCCCCGAATCCTGCCGGTAACCACATGCACTACCCCATGCTAGTAAGCCGATGTACGGTAGATGGGTTTGAGTCATTAAGCACCACTACATTCTAGACTTATCTTTAATGGCCCGTTGTCAAGATCATAGGCCATTCTCTAATTACTTAAGTACCTCCACTTGTAAGGTGATCCTATGGTCAATTCGCAAACAAGGCAATATGGTCAGTTGTCATCCTTCCCATTTCCTCGCAATCTATCAGGCTAGTGTCCTACGGTAAATTTTTCTAGCCTACTAAATGGACTGACGTATCAAGTCAATCACATCTAGTGTAATAGATACAAACAAGCTTACAATACTACCGCAACAAAAGGTTCATAAGACAAACTAAGCATGGACACACGTAAAAGCATTAAGAAAAGTACATAAACATAATTAAAGCAATAAAGAAGTCATAATTAGGCTAGCACCAGAGGTGCTTAGCCGATCATATTAAATTGAACACTCGAAATCATGTTTATACAAGCCATTAATTTGAAATGTAAAAGTAAATATGAAATGCTAAAACTTATGGAATGTAGCGTGATTTCTCCCTTGGAAAGGCTCCGTATACTGCTGTAGAAGGGCCTACTAAAAGCTCCCCGCAATCTCTGACTTTGTGTGTGAGAAAGTTGTATGACAAATGTAGAAATTAGGGTTGTATTTATAGGCCCGATTAGAGCTACGACATAACTGAGAAATGAGTTACGCCGTAGCTAGTGGAATCTTATCCAGATCTTAAGAAGGGCCTATTAGGGTTTCATCTACATCGTAGTCTCCATGTGCGTTACGCCGTAGCTAAATTCTCGGATCTAAGATTACTTTCGTAGACGTTGTTACGATGTAGTCTTAAATTTGAGTTACACCATAAGTTTAAATAATGAGCTTGGTCTACTTTCGTATACGTTGCTACGCCGTAATTCCAGAGTGATGTTACAGCGTAGTCTTCCAATCTAAGGATTCGTAAGACTTGAATATGTTACTGCGTAAACCGTAGATTTGGTTACGCCGTAACTCTTGGTCTGCATTTACTTTGGTCTAAGCGTTTACTTTGGTCTTCTTAGTTGAATTCCTTGCTACGGCATAATTGAGAGATGATGTTACGCCGTAGCTTCTTCCAGCATACTTGAATTTGTTAATCTTAACACGTTCTTTCCATTTTCCTCGTCTCTTTAGCTTCTATGCTCACTTGTAACCTGGATATAAAATATATAGAAATCAAAGTATATATCTATATAATAAGTATAATATATGAGCATAATAAGGGGGAATTGATACTTAAATATCAGGATTATTTGATGTCATCAAATATCCCCAACTTGAACTCTACTTGCCCTCAAGTAGACCTAATTAGAAGTATTCTCAAAAAGATACCCCTCAATTTACTCGGGAAATATGAATTTAAAAATATCGTATGTTAGAATTTCACGAAGCCGAACACCTCACGAAAAGGGGAACAAACACTCACTCTCCCTATATTCTAAGTGTCAATTTTCAGGGTGATCACTCATTGCACAGTCATAGTATGTATTCTATCATAGGCTTGGCAGTTACACAAAATCCCCCACTAGAGCTAAGGTCGGAACAACATTTGAAGAGTAATTAAAAATCTCGAGTATTGGAAGATTGGGCGGAATTAGTTACCAGTCAACTAACCCAAAATAAATAATTAAAAAAAACAATAAAATAAATGACAAGAAAAGTAAATGTGGAACTTCTTATATGAGACAAGTGTGTTTACTTAGATTCCACTACTCCATAGTTATATCTTATTGATTTATTTAGTTGTCACAATTGTTTAGTTGAAGGATTGTATTCCTTAATACCAGTTACTGGGGCGTGTACGTCCTTTCCCAATTCTATGAGTATCTATTTCTTCTTATGACGACACGTTTAGTATCCTATCATAGAATCATCAACATCTACTCATGCATTAAATACAATCAATAAAATCGTAGTACACATCCGATTACGTTTCTTAAGATGTTCAAGCTTGTTACCGTATAGGAGATTAGCCAGATTTTTTAAGCCTAACGTGAGTCAATCAACCAAATAACCAATAACAAATCAACAATCAATAATCAATAACTAGGTTTTATTAGATCTAAGCAAACACTAAGAACTCTAAGCTAGCATGTTAATGTAAAGAAAAGACAAACAATTAATCAATCAACACATTGAAATATTGAATGATTCAAGGAAGAACTTATCTTTAATTAAACATGGAAGAAAAGAGGGTTTGAAACCCTAACAATGATGTGTAAAAGTTGGACTAAGGTTTATCTCCCAAGTTGCACTCTAAAGTTCCACACTTAATGAATGAAAAATCCAAAACTATATATAGAATTACAAAGCTGACGATGTCAGGTTATGGCTTATGACGCCATCAGAACGCCGTAATTAGGGTTTCTTATCACCCAAACAATCCCCCGACGTCGTCACGTATTAAATCCACTGGGCTGTCTCGTGTAAATGCAAAGCTAGACGGCCTTGCCATCTTTGTGCCTGACGGCGTCAGATGTTAACTTCCAAAATTTTTCTGGGGCGTCTCCTGTAAAAATGCAACACTTCTCATCAAAAGGTGATGGCGTCAACCTCCAAAGCGTGACGTCGTTAGCCTCCAAAGCGTGACGTCGTCAGGTGTAAAAACCCAACTTTTCATGACTTTCTTGTTTTCTTCATTCTTGAGCATAAAAACATTTCAAAAGCTCCAAAATGCTCCATATTCCAGAAATCACGTCCCAAGTACCTAAAATAAGAAAAGGAAGAATTTGAGGCAATATTTGATCATAAAATCATGACTTATGGCTTAAATGACCCCCTAAAAACGTATCAAATAAATCATTATCAGCAGTAAATCCACATTTGATGTATGGTAGGTATTTGTGTGGTGGTATATGGTGGTGGTGGTGGTGGAGGGTGATGGTGATGGTTGTGTGGTGGTAGAGGGTGGTGGTGATGGGAACTTAAAATAAAATTAATAGTAAACTGCAAAAAATGTCCATGTAGTAGGCGAAGGTAAATTAGTCGGGAAAAGTTAATGAGTGTTAACAAAAATCAAGAATTTAACGGTTCAAGTGGATTTTCATAAAAATCGCAAAGTTTAAGGACATTTTTTGCAGTTTACTCTTTTATTTATTAAAAAATAAATAGTTGAATTTTTGTTTTTTATTTTAATTATGATTCTTAAGTTTTGATTTATAAGTATATTTGATATACATGGTAAAAGTTTATTTATGGTACTTTTATAACATGGGTCATTTTTATGTACATAGTTTAACTCCCACATGTTATCCATTTAAAACTTTTTTTTTATGTACAGAGTTTAACTATCACATGTTAACCCTAAAAACGTATCAAATAAATCCGTATCAAATATCCTTACACTTAGGATTTGCTTGTCCTTAAGCAAATGAAATTTTATACCAACCAAAATACAATTTAGGATTCATTTAACATTAATATAAAAGTAATTACAACAAATGATCATTCTACCTTAGTCAAAACAAGCACGGGAATTGTACACAAGCACCTCACAATAAGTGTTTGGATACTCTCATCTCTTGAGCTTTATAAGTTTATATATCACAAATGGAAATGGAAAAATATCTCTCACTACCTTTCATAGCAAATAGATTACCATAGGCTTGAGAAAGGATCAAAACCTCCACCACTTTGGCGTAAGCACCTAGGATAAACTATCAAAGAGGTCTTTTAAAGAATTTTACTTCTCTCTAAAACCCTTGTCAATTTTAGCATGAATTCATCATCTAAATCCAATCTAACCATTGGATTTTGATTTTGTTTTTAGATCCTTATTCTACTATTCATTACTCACGTTTACATATAATTTCATCCATTGATCTTTTCTTATAATTCCTAAATTCATAATTCTATTTTACACACACTGTTCCATTTTCTTCCGTTAACATTAATCCTCATCTTTATACCCTCATTTCACATGTAATTCCTTAACCATGTTGGATCCTGATCCTACTACCTTAAGTATGGATCCACCTCCTAAACTTTCTGATGATTTTGTTCAACCTAAAAAATCGAATAAGTCTTTTGTTTCTAATAAACCTCGAAACATAAAAAAGAATTTAAAGAAGAATAGTTCTAAGGGAGCTGGTATAGCTAAGAGTATTGGTGAAATGGATGTTCTAACGAAGGTATGGATTCTATGGAAGGAGTTGAGAGTGGGGTTGAGGATATTAATGAAGATCCTCTGAATTCTAAAGGGGTCTCTCAAATGAATTATGTTGGGAATATTTAAGGGGGAATGGTGGATATTCAGGGTTCTTCTGATGTTGTGAATGGGGTTAATGGTAACAAGGATGCTGATGTGGGTAATAGGGAAGCTGGTTCTACTACTGATGTGAGTTATGGTAAGGATTCTAATGTTAATGTTACTTACGTTAATGTTTAAATGCCTGTTCCAGTACATTTAAATCCTATTTTGAATCCTGATGTTGGGGTTAAAGGGGCTACTAATGATAAGGTTAGGAATGATGGCGTTTGTGAGAATGTGGATAATTATGGGGGAGTTAATTCTAGTGTTCAGTCTAGTGGGAATAAGGTTGGGCAAGTTAACGAAGATCGTACTAAGGCTACTAATTCTGGTACTTACACTAGGAATACTATCTCTTTTGCTAGTGCTCTTTAGGGTATGGTTGATAATGGTAGTAATAAGTTGAGGTTGTATCCTTTTTCTGTTAATGAGGAGGGTAAGGAGGTTGTTGATCTTGACCCTTTGATTGCTGAGGGTAATAAGCAGTGGGAATTAACTTTAGTTGGGTACTTTGTTGGCATGAAAATGAGTTATAGGGAGATCTCTTGGCATCTTAGGAGGATGTGGAGGTTATATGGGCTTGATAAAATTAGTACTATGGATAATGGTTTATATTATCTGAAGTTTAATTCTATGAAAGGTATGCAAACTGTTATTGAAAACGGGCCTTGGCTTGTTGACCAAAAACCATTGTTTCTTCATAAATGGGAAGTTGGTTTATGTCTTTTCAATCCAAAACCCACAAAAGTTCCTCTATGGGTTAGAATTTTCAATGTTCCTCTTGAATCATGGAATGTGGAAGGTATAAGCAAAATTGCAAGTAGGATTGGCACTCCCATTCTTATGGATAGAATCACTACTTCCATGTGTGAGAATGCTTTTGGTAGAGCTACTTTTGCTAGGGTCCTAGTGGAAGTTGATGTTACTAAGGGTCTTCCTGGAAGCATTGAGGTTTGTTATAAGAGTCTTGGAAGGTCTATGAACCTTGGTCATGAATATGCTTGGAGCCCCCCTGTTTGTTCAAATTTTAAGGTGTTTGGACACAGTTTTGAAGCCTGCACTAAGAGAGAATTGACAGAGGTTGAGGTTGCCAAGATGAATGAAATTAATGCTCAACATGCTCAGAAAACTAGTGGTGGTGGTGTGAAAGTTGATGAAGCATAGAAAACTGTTTCTTATAAGAAAGCTGTTTACAATGGCAATGAGAGCAACCAGAATGGTAGTAATCAGTTTGCTAATAGAGGTCCTTATAATACTAGAAGTAGTGTTGCTAGAGGAAGAGGTGACTTTTCTGGCAGGGGTGGTTATAAGAATGTTCAAAAAGTTGAGAGTTCCAAACATGTTGCTGCTAAGAGTGAATCTGTGATGAATAAGAGGAGTGATGAGAATGGTGATTTTGAGGGTGTTGCTAAGAAGAACAAAGTTAACAAAAAAGAAAGGATCAACAGAAGAATGCTGGTAAACATGAAATCAAAACTTAGAATAGGTACTCTACTTTGGTGAATGCTGATGATGATGATGTTAATATGGTTGAAGTGAATGTTGTTGGTAATGGGAATGGAAATGATGTTAATTCTAGTGGCAGTATTGAAGCTCTCAAAAAGAAGATTGTTGATTTAGAAAAAGAAAATGTGGAGGGAAATAGGAATATTGGGTTTACTGCTAATAAGAAAGCCAAAGCAATGGTTGAGGAAAGAATGAGGAAAACTGTGAAATCTAGCAATGTTGCTCTCCCTGGCCTTTATGTGTCACACCCTGCCGAAGGCGGAAACACGAGGTGCAACGAAATCAATATACATCACCAAAGAGAAATAGAACAATACCATAATCTACATTAAAGGAAAGTATATCATTACAACATTGTTATAGCCGACATTGGCAACTTAAAATATAAAGTTTGGTTTTCAAAAGATAGCATTTTAGTACATAATGATCAGTAATGACATGTGAAAACTTCATTATGCAAAGACCTTGAAGGAAAGCTTACTGACGATCACCTGAAATGCATAAGAGAAAAGGGGTCAACTATGAAAATAGTTGGTGAGCACACACGTTTAATATAATATGAAAAACCATTTGAGAAAGTTCACAAGGCAAAGGCAATGTAAATCCACTCAGTTGCAAATCCCGCCCATACAAAACTTGCAACCTGTGTGTTCACAACCCATTGCATATAAAGTAGCATGTCTAGTAGTCAAGCACACGCAGTCACAATAGTTCACAATACAAGTACCAGTATATAATAATGTATGCCAGGCAAAGCCCCTAAAATAAATAATATGCGTCCCGTAACATAGTGAACGAGAGGTTGGCCAACCTCTAATAGCGCTATGCATATTATCTACTGATAGGTGTCGAACAATGCGAATGTACGAACAGTACATCATACAACTATTATATACAATTAAGAACGCTCCGAACATGGGAGACTTTGCACGCTCCACCAATAAGGCAAGACTTTAGGTACAGAACGCTCCACCAATAAGGTGAGACTTTAGGTCATAGCACATACGGTTCATTAAGTTCAAAACATGTCATAAGTTCACAATAAAGTTCAAGTGTTTGATTTAGGTTCAAAAGTCTAGATCAAAAGAGTTCAATAAATAACAATCAATTTAGTTAAAGTATAATTCAAGCATCCACCCCAAAACGATTAAAATAGTTAAAAAAAAAAGGGTTTGTGAATACTCACCTTTTATAGCGAAGTGGCAAAGTGTAGAACAAATATTGAGCAAGCCGCGGAAATATTAAGAGTGACCTAAAATATAAGTGAACCTTAGGTTTATATATACAACGTACGAAACAAGTCTTATAAAAGTATTTTATATATTTTAGACATTGTATCACTTTTATAAATTTAACAAGTGTTAGAATTTAGTTTTAACCATTTTAGAAATATTTCCAAGTTTAAATATAGTTACCATAATGTATACGCGTAAAAATTTTAGATAGCTAGCAAATGACAACTTAGTCTTTTGTTATAAATATGCCCATTAATAAAAATAAGTTTAGCCTTGGTTGAAATTCTTCTTTTGGCCAATGATACATTTCAAAAATAATGTATAATCCACAGATATTAACCGAACACCACAGGGTTCGGTCCAAAACCCTTTTGGGTTTCCTTTTTGACCCGAGACCAACATAAGCCGAATAAGCTCACAAGAGCTTATTAAATAAGCAAATAAGTACTTTGTTAAAAAATAAAGTTAACCTAGAATAAGCCGAAAGAAAATGAGTCGAGAGTTATATAAATCGAATCATAGCTTTTCTTTGTTTTCTTTTTGGTCCGAGAGTATTAGTGAACAAAATAAGCTCTTTTTGTAACTTTTTGCAAAACCAATTGTACTTTTATGATGCTTATAAGATGTAGATTAAGAAAGTACATAAAAATATTAAAAGAAATTACTTACAAAAATGGAAGATGAGGGACTGATTAACACAACCTAGGCACAACCCAAGCGTTGTTTAATAAACCCGAACATACTAAACACTAAGCCTTCAACTTATAACACAAAAGCTTGTCAAGAAAAATCAAAAGTATTTATGATTTTGGTTTTATGTTTGGGACGGCAACACAGAGAAGAGAAAAGGAAATGCGAAGTTCATGGTGTATCATAAATGAAAGAATGGAAATTATCTTAGATAGTTTATTTAGTAGAATTTACATGTAATTTACACATGTTGTGATGTTGTAATGTAACGTGGCATAAGATAGGATAAGATGGAAATTGGTGATAATCTTGAATAGATATTTCGTATAATAATGATAGTTTAGTGTTTATATAGTATAGTTTGATCCAGGTAATTACTAAAGTTAAGTCTTTAAGTCACGAAACTTAAAATCGGGTAACATAAAAATATAATACTTATAAAAATGTTAAAACTTATCGGTATACTCTATATTAGTATATTATATGAGTGATAAGTGTAACGGAGTGCGTAAATATAGTTAAAACTTAAAAACGTAGGTTCGAGTATACATTAAACATAAAACGTATAAAGTTTACGTAAGAATGGAAAATAGCAAAATAGCAATAGTACATATAAAATATATCTATTAGAAAACTAAATGCCTAAAACAAGTAGACTGATCATAGTCTATTATTGGTTACGAGTTAAGCGTACGCGATTGATTTTACGTAATTACTTATAAAAGTAATATTACTTAAAATTAAAATAATAAGTCAAAATAAATAGTCTAATTATAGTCTGAAATGTACGAGTTGCTACAGTCTCCACCCGTCAAAGGAATTCAGTCCCTGAATTCAATTCCTTCGTTCTACAAATGTACGCTCTCATGGTTAGAATTGATGGGACAAAGGCATGCTTAATCTAACGAGGCGTAAGGTAGCAAAGAGAAAGCATATACATAAATGCATATATAAGGTACGGTAACACAATCGCGAACATATAAACAGGTTATGCATACCCACCCGACCAATGCAATTTCAGGTGACCAGACTCTCTAGACCCGACCAAACATGATCCTTGACTACTACTCCCTTCATCGCATGATTCTTTCTGAATTATACATAGGTGATCAGGCTATGCATACTTGAGGATTAATGATGCAATGCTAGGACTAGTCGACTCGTATGATTTTTGGTATTTAAGAAAAATGTTATTTTGGTTATAGTTGCGATTTTTATTTTAGAAAAATCGGCATGAATAGCGGGACGGAGACAGCGACTTCGAAGGCGGAAACACGAGGTGCAACTATAACCAAAATAACATTTTTCTTATGTTATAGAGAATGCCGATTTTTCTAAAATAAAAATCGCAACTATAACCAAAATAACATTTTTCTTAAATACCAAAAATCATACGAGTCGACTAGTCCTAGCATTGCATCATTAATCCTCAAGTATGCATAGCCTGATCACCTATGTATAATTCAGGAAGAATCATGCGATGAAGGGAGTAGTAGTCAAGGATCATGTTTGGTCGGGTCTAGAGAGTCTGGTCACCTGAAATTGCATTGGTCGGGTGGGTATGCATAACCTGTTTATATGTTCGCGATTGTGTTACCGTACCTTATATATGCATTTATGTATATGCTTTCTATTTGCTACCTTACGCCTCGTTAGATTAAGCATGCCTTTGTCCCATCAATTCTAACCATGAGAGCGTACATTTGTAGAACGAAGGAATTGAATTCAGGGACTGAATTCCTTTGACGGGTGGAGACTGTAGCAACTCGTACATTTCAGACTATAATTAGACTATTTATTTTGACTTATTATTTTAATTTTAAGTAATATTACTTTTATAAGTAATTACGTAAAATCAATCGCGTACGCTTAACTCGTAACCAATAATAGACTATGATCAGTCTACTTGTTTTAGGCATTTAGTTTTTTAATAGATATATTTTATATGTACTATTGCTATTTTGCTATTTTCCATTCTTACGTAAACTTTATACGTTTTATGTTTTATGTATACTCGAACCTACGTTTTTAAGTTTTAACTATATTTACGCACTCCGTTACACTTATCACTCATATAATATACTAATATAGAGTATACCGATAAGTTTTAACATTTTTATAAGTATTATATTTTTATGTTACCCGATTTTAAGTTTCGTGACTTAAAGACTTAACTTTAGTAATTACCTGGATCAAACTATACTATATAAACACTAAACTATCATTATTATACGAAATATCTATTCAAGATTATCACCAATTTCCATCTTATCCTATCTTATGCCACGTTACATTACAACATCACAACATGTGTAAATTACATGTAAATTCTACTAAATAAACTATCTAAGATAATTTCCATTCTTTCATTTATGATACACCATGAACTTCACATTTCCTTTTCTCTTCTCTATGTTGCCATCCCAAACATAAAACCAAAATCATAAATACTTTTGATTTTTCTTGACAAGCTTTTGTGTTATAAGTTGAAGGCTTAGTGTTTAGTATGTTCGGGTTTATTAAACAACGCTTGGGTTGTGCCTAGGTTGTGTTAATCAGTCCCTCATCTTCCATTTTTGTAAGTAATTTCTTCTAATATTTTTATGTACTTTCTTAATCTACATCTTATAAGCATCATAAAAGTACAATTGGTTTTGCAAAAAGTTACAAAAAGAGCTTATTTTGTTCACTAATACTCTCGGACCAAAAAGAAAACAAAGAAAAGCTATGATTCGATTTATATAACTCTCGACTCATTTTCTTTCGGCTTATTCTAGGTTAACTTTATTTTTTTAACAAAGTGCTTATTTGCTTATTTAATAAGCTCTTGTGAGCTTATTCGGCTTATGTTGGTCTCGGGTCAAAAAGGAAACCCAAAAGGGTTTTGGACCGAACCCTGTGGTGTTCGGTTTATATCTGTGGATTATACATTATTTTTGAAATGTATCATTGGCCAAAAGAAGAATTTCAACCAAGGCTAAACTTATTTTTATTAATGGGCATATTTATAACAAAAGACTAAGTTGTCATTTGCTAGCTATCTAAAATTTTTACGCGTATACATTATGGTAACTATATTTAAACTTGGAAATATTTCTAAAATGGTTAAAACTAAATTCTAACACTTGTTAAATTTATAAAAGTGATACAATGTCTAAAATATATTAAATACTTTTATAAGACTTATTTCGTACGTTGTATATATAAACCTAAGGTTCACTTATATTTTAGGTCACTCTTAATATTTCCGCGGCTTGCTCAATATTTGTTCTACACTTTGCCACTTCGCTATAAAAGGTGAGTATTCACGAACCCCTTTTTCTAACTATTTTAATCGCTTTGGGGTGGATGCATGAATTATTACTTAAACTCTTTGAACATTGTTTTGAACCCTTTGATTATTACGAACTCTTTTGACTTGTCTTGACCTTATAACTTGTTTTAAACTCTTGAACTCAACTTGAACTTTTGAACTTAATGTACCGTACGTACTATGACCTAAAGTCTCGCCATTTTGGTAGAGCGTTCTTAACCCTAAAGTCTCGCCATTTTTGGTGGAGCGTGCAAAGTCTCACCTTATTGGTGGAGTGTTCTTGACCTAAAGTCTCACCTTATTGGTGGAGCGTGCTAAGTCTCCCATGTTTGGAGCGTTCTTAATCGTATATAATAGTTGTATGATGTACTGTTCGTACATTCGCATTGTTCGTCACCTATTAGTAGTATGGATAGCGCTATTAGAGGTCGGCCAACCTCTCGTTCACTATGTTACGGGACGCATATTATTTATTTTAGGGGCTTTGCCTGGCATACATTATTATATACTGGTACTTGTATTGTGAACTATTGTGACTGCGTGTGCTTGACTACTAGACATGCTACTTTATATGCAATGGGTTGTGAACACACAGGTTGCAAGTTTTGTATGGGCGGGATTTGCAACTGAGTGGATTTACAATGCCTTTGCCTTGTGAACTTTCTCAAATGGTTTTTCATATTATATTAAACGTGTGTGCTCACCAACTATTTTCATAGTTGACCCCTTTTCTCTCATGCATTTCAGGTGATCGTCAGTAAGCTTTCCTTCAAGGTCTTTGCATAATGAAGTTTTCACATGTCATTACTGATCATTATGTACTAAAATGCTATCTTTTGGAAACCAAACTTTATATTTTAAGTTGCCAATGTCGGCTATAACAATGTTGTAATGATATACTTTCCTTTAATGTAGATTATGGTATTGTTCTATTTCTCTTTGGTGATGTATATTGATTTCGTTGCACCTCGTGTTTCCGCCTTCGGCGGGGTGTGACAGTATGCATGAATTATACTTTAACTAAATTGATTTTTATTTATTGAACTCTTTTGATCTAGACTTTTGAACCTAAATCAAACACTTGAACTTTATTGTGAACTTATGACTTGTTTTGAACTTAATGAACCGTATGTGCTATGACCTAAAGTCTCACCTTATTGGTGGAGCGTTCTGTACCTAAAGTATCGCCTTATTGGTGGAGCGTGCAAAGTCTCCCATGTTCGGAGCGTTCTTAATTGTATATAATAGTTGTATGATGTACTGTTCGTACATTCGCATTGTTCGACACCTATCAGTAGATAATATGGATAGCGCTATTAGAGGTTGGCCAACCTCTCGTTCACTATGTTACGGGACGCATATTATTTATTTTAGGGGTTTTGCCTGGCATACATTATTATATACTGGTACTTGTATTGTGAACTATTGTGACTGCGTGTGCTTGACTACTAGACATGCTACTTTATATGCAATGGGTTGTGAACACACAGGTTGCAAGTTTTGTATGGGCGGGATTTGCAACTGAGTGGATTTACAATGCCTTTGCCTTGTGAACTTTCTCAAATGGTTTTTCATATTATATTAAACGTGTGTGCTCACCAACTATTTTCATAGTTGACCCCTTTTCTCTCATGCATTTCAGGTGATCGTCAGTAAGCTTTCCTTCAAGGTCTTTGCATAATGAAGTTTTCACATGTCATTACTGATCATTATGTACTAAAATGCTATCTTTTGGAAACCAAACTTTATATTTTAAGTTGCCAATGTCGGCTATAACAATGTTGTAATGATATACTTTCCTTTAATGTAGATTATGGTATTGTTCTATTTCTCTTTGGTGATGTATATTGATTTCGTTGCACCTCGTGTTTCCGCCTTCGGCGGGGTGTGACATTATGATAAAATGTATAGAGTGGAGTTAAGTAGAATTTAGGATCTTATTTCTTGTAAGCAACTGCTAGAAGTAGATCTATTTTCTATCCTTAACACACCTCTTACTGTAGATATTAAGAAGCAATGGACTGAAGAGATGTTGAATTATTATAACAGCTTGATGAATAGAGATGTTAAGGGTCAAAGTAGTGACAATGGTAAAGAAGCTATGATGGATGAAGTGGCTGAAGATACCTCTGCACATGTTGTATTTATGACTCAGAATAAAGTCTCAAATGTAGTGGATGCAAATATTACTCAGATGCAGAGTGATTCTACATCAAACACTCTATCTGTGTAATGGGGATGAAGATAGCTTCATGGAACATTAGAGGCATGTCTGAAACCTCTAAACAAGATGAAGTTAGGAATCTCATTATGAATAATAGTATTGGCATGTGTGGTATTGTGGAAACTAGGCTAAACAAAAAAGCTGTTAGTTCAGTTTATGTAAATATTATGAATAGATGGAATTGGGAGTCTAATAGTGTGGATAGTTGCAAAGGATGTAGGATTGTTGTTGGCCGGGATCCTAACATTTTTTCTGCTTCCATGCTGTCTAAAAGTGATCAAGTTATCCACTTCTTGGTTACTGCTATTGACACTAGTAAGTCTATGTATGTATCCTTTATTTATGTGAGAATGATGTTAAGGCCAGGCTTAGGCTTTGGAAGAACCTTAAAGACCACAAAAGTATTGCTGGTAATCACCCTTGGGTTTTACTGGGTGATTTTAATATCACTTTGTTTGATGATGAGTACTCAAGAGGGAATGTCAATAATAATTATGGGGTGCAGGATTTTAGAGATTGTGTTGAGGTTTTAGAGATGGAGGATCTCCCTATGACAGGGATGTTTTTCACATGGATTCAAAAAATGAAAAATCCAGAGCTGGGAATTTTGAAGAAATTAGATAGAGTTATGGGTAACTGCCATTTTTTGGAAGAGTTCAAAGCTAGTATTGCTAACTTTCTTCCCTTTCTTATTTCTGATCACAGTCCTGCCCTTCTCACTATTGATGATATCACCTCTAAAAAACCTAAGCCGTTTAGATTCATGAATTTTTTGACTGAGAAGGCTGACTTTTTGAAGATGGTTAAAGATAAATTGGATGATCCAATTGAAGGGTTTGATATGTATGTTTTAGCTAGAAGGCTCAGACTAATGAAGAAGCATATGAGGAAATTGAATAGAGAGAATGGGAATGTGTTTGAAAATGTTAAAAAGTTGAAGTTTGAGTTACAGAGAGTGCAAATGGAGTTAGATAAGTTCCCTAATTGCTCTACCCTTAGAGAAGAATAAATGGTGTATTAGAATGCATATAGAAGTGCATGTATAGATGAGGAAAAGTTCTTAAAGCAAAAGTCTAAGATTGAGTGGCTCAAAGAAGGTGACCAGAACAATGCCTATTTTCACAATGCTATTAAAGGTAGGCTGAGTAAATGCAGAATTGATTCAGTCTATGATGAAGATGGTAATTATTTCATTGGTCATGATGTTGCTGGTAAATTTGTGGAGCAGTTTCAGAATATCTTTGGTATGGAAGGAGAAACTTACCCTATTGATGATCCTACTGATCTATTTTCAAAAAGAATTACTGATGATCAAGCTTTGAAGATGATTGGTCCTTTTTCTAATGAAGAAATTAAGTCTGCTATTTTTGACATTGAAGATAACAAGGCTCCAGGGCCTTATGGCTTTACTTCCAAATTCTTTAAAGCTTCTTAGGATGTATTTGGGAGTGATGTTTGCAAGGCTGTTAAAGAGTTTTTCAGTAGTGGTAAAATGCTTGGTGAACTAAACACCACTATAATCTCCCTTGTCCCTAAATTTAAGAATCCTAGAAAGGTGTCTGATTATAGGCCCATTGCCTGTTGTGGGGTTGTTTATAAATGTATTACTAAGTTAATAACTAACAGAATCAAGGGTGTCCTTAATGATTTGGTGGACTGCAATCAGGGTGCTTTCGTTGGTGGAAGACAAATCTGTGATAATATCCTGTTAATTCAAGAGCTTATGAATGGGTACAACTGGAAAAAGATGAAAGTCAAAAGGTGTGCTTTTAAAGTGGATATACAAAAAGCTTATGATACAGTTTCTTGGGATTTCTTGAAGCTGTCTCTTGAACAATTTGGGTTTCACAGGAAAATGGTACATTGGATTATGGTTTGTCTTTCCACTGCATCTTTTTCCATAAATGTGAATGGTGATTCTTATGGATTCTTCAAAGCTAAAAGAGGTTTAAGACAAGGTGATCCCATTTCACCTTATCTTTTTACTATTATAATGGAGGTTTTCAATCTAATGCTGAAAAGACAAATCAAGTTGGAAAGTAAATTCAAGTATCACTAGGGTTGCAAAGAAATGGGTATAACACACTTGTGTTTTGCCGATGATCTCATGTTGCTATGTCATGCTGATATGTACTCTGCCTCAGTTCTCAGAAGATCTTTGGATGAATTTAGCCTTACTTCTGGTCTTTATGCTAGTATGGCTAAAAGTACTGCTTCTTTTGGTAATGTGCCTGATGATGTGAAGTGTAGGATCCTTATGGTTGTGCCTTTTAAAGAAGGATGTCTTCCTGCTAAGTACCTTGGAGTTCCCCTGGTTTCCAGAAAGCTTTATAAAGAAGACTGCAAGTTCCTTGTTAAATGTGTCAAAAAGAGAATAAATGATTGGAGAAATAAGTGCCTCTCATATGTTGGAAGGCATCAGCTTATTGCATCTGTCCTTTCCTCTTTATAGGTATATTGGGCTTCCATTTTATCCTCCCTGCTAATATTTGTGACATTATTAATAAGATGCTTAAGTCTTTTCTATGGTCTAGGAATGATAAGGATGTGGGTATAGCTAGTGTTTCTTGGAAGGATATTTGTATGCCTAAGAGTCAGGGAGGCCTAGGTTTGAAACCTTTGCAAAAATGGAATGAAGCCTTAATGTCTAAACATTTGTGGAACATTATTTCTAATAGAGATTCTATTTGGGTTAGATGGGTGAGTCTGTACTGGCTTAAGGATAGAAATTTATGGAGCTTGGATTCTAACATGACCTCATCTTGGTGCTGGAAGCAATTTTTGGGTCTTAGGGATAATGTTAGGAACTTTATCAGGTCAAAAATTGGTAATGGGCTTACATGTAATATATGGTATGATCAGTGGCATGATAATTGATAAGGGACCTCTGTGTAAGATGATTGACCAGAGAACTGTTGAGCAATCTAATTTCTGTCTCAAAGCCAAAGTCAGAGATTTGATTAATGGTTCTGTTTGGAAATGGCCAAATGCTTGGGTTAACATGTTTTTTGATGTTCTTAATGTTCCTGTCCCTTCCTTTTGTGATGAAATTGAAGATAGAGTTGTGTGGAATAACAATAAGGGGAAAGAAAAGAACTTTAGTGTTAAAGAAGTTTGGAAATGAATTAGAAGTAATTTTCCTAAAGTTGTATGGTTTAAACATGTGTGGTTCTCCCAATGCATTCCTAGACACTTTTTTGTGGTTTGGATGGCTCTTAAAGGTAAACTAAAGACTCAAGATAGGTTGTCCAGATGGTTAACTATTCAGGATATGTCCTGTCCTTTTTGCAATTCTTGTAAGGATTCTCACAGCCATCTTTTCTTTGCATGCAATTACTCAAGAAGATTATGGGAAAGATTGAAAGTCTTAGCTAAATTAGATGATTTTTCATATGTTTGGGGTGAAGTAGTTTCTAGTTTAGTGAACAAAGTTGCAAATAATAGAATATGGAGCATTATTCAAAGGTTAGTGTTTGGAGCTGTGGTGTACTTTATATGGCAGGAGAGGAACTTTAGAGTTTTTCAAAAATCCTCAAGGTCTGTTGATTGCTTGTTCTCTATCATTTTTGATACTATTAGACTCAGAATTATAGGTTTAAATATCATCAAAATTTCCCTTAATGTAAAAGAGGCTACTTTGATATGGAATTTTCCTTTGAAAATGGGTTCTGAGGGAAGATATTTGTTCTAATGGGGTGGTGGCCTGTTTTATTTTCTTTGCACAAGTTCTTGATGGGTTTGTGCTTTGGTTGGAGGAATCTGATTAGTACTGGAATGTGGAGTTGCAATAAGATATTTATGGTGTATATTTGGTATAAGGGTTTAAGAATAGATGGCTATGTTTTGTAGCTGAAAACTTGGGTTTTAAAAGCTACTCTGCTCTGGTGATGCATGTATAGATGAAGTACTGCTCACTTTTGTTGAGTTTGTCTTTTGATTCCATCTTAGTAGGCTCATACTGGTTTCCTATTTGGTTTATGGCTTGGATTCTGCTGGCTTTCTGGTTTGCCTATATTTCTCTTTGTTTGGGTGTTCTCTGTCATGGATTATGTAGCTTGGGAGGTTTGTGGATTTGCTGTGTTGGGCTTTTGGTTATGCTTCTGGATGGTGGGCCTTTGTGTTTTTCTGGACTTCATGGATTGTTATAGGTTTATAGTTTTCTGTATTAGTGTTTAGTATTTAGTTGTTGGTTTTGTGTTGTACTTGCCCACCTTATGCTCCATGAGTATGTTCATGGTTGCCATGGGTTGGTTTTTGTAGATATTTTTTTGGTGGCAATAAAATTTACCTTAAAAAAAAAGGGTTATAACATTAGGTGTAGGCGTAAGGAAAAACACGGTTTATTAGATAAAGGGATATTTTACTGGTGGCAAGTCAATTGTCTTAGTTAATTACATATACAATGAGGCGTTGCTAAGCCAAGACTCGACTCAACTTAAAGTAACTAAAAACTCTTTTTGGTATTTTCAAGACACTATTCGACTCAACATGAATAAAAGAAGCGGACGGTAGCCCGTATGTTTTTCTCTTTTTTTTTCATACACTTTTACTCTACCATCAAAAATAACACATCAAAGGGAACTTGCTTCCCCCTTACACTTAAACTTTTACATAAATAGAAATAAAGATTCGAATTAAAATAATCGAAACACTTGGAGTACTTTAAAATATTAACGCACATATAGGGGTAATAAATGATGTTTTTTCCCATTACTCCATAACACTAGTACTTTACCCATGAGTCTCAATCGTCCCAAAACAATGTGTACAAGATATGACTTGACTTAGCAACCATGTAATCAATTAGACAATTAACTAAGGGTTTAAACAAGTAATAATAATGCACTAAATATGAGTGCATACAAGGAAGGTTAAGGCGATTTGGGTGTACATTTAGGGGTGGATTGTAAACAAAATCTTCCTTTAAGTAAGATGCTTAAAGTTAGAAACGAAAAAGATAGGCTCTGAGATGTGTACTAGGGGTATCATGTACTAAAAATGATTACATCGCAAAGGTGTGAGAAAATTACTTGACCAATGAAGTCAAAGTAATTATAATATATGTTTAAAACATGGGTTATCATAATGCCTCTTATCATATAGTAAATTCTAACTACACGAATGCAGTCTCACTAGCGGTCTTGGAATGCATCACTAACGCAAGTTCTAGAATCTAAATACTACCGGTAGACTCATAAGCACCAACAATGAATGCTTTTTCCTAATAATCTAAAGGCGAACCTCACATATTTGGGGTGGAAATTTTTTTTGAGTGGTACGGTTTTTGTGCTAGTCAGGCAATTCCTATCTATGAGACGCTTGTTAAGACTAAAGTTTCACTCCTATATGTTGCAAAAAAATTTAAATTTGGTGTCAAAATTGCCCTAACAATTACTTCTCTTAGTTTTATTACACATTTAGTATTAAACAAAACAAAAATCAAGCGAAGTTGTAGTTTAATTTCTGAGGTATCCCAATTTACCCCCTTACACTTAAGTCTAACATTGTCCCCAATGTTCAAAATAAAATATGTAAAAGCAAAGTTAAATGAAAATGAAAGAAACTAATACTCCCCTAATTCACTCAGCATGGACGATATGGTAACATGGTTAAATCTTCCTCCAAGAAAATGAACATATAAAGCTTTACTTCTGAGATATAATCATCTTCTTGTCCAATATAACCTGTTAAACAACAAAGAAAACAAACATGAAACCTCGCGTAAAATTGGCGGTAAATTCTGTATAAAAGTAAATCCTAGAAAACAAGTAAAGATATAATGCTTGCAAAATCAAAGTTTGCAAATTCCTGGAGTTTAAAATTTTTAGATTTTAAGAAACTTTACAATTCCAGCAGAAAAACAAAACCTAGAAAATTTTCAGAAAATAACATCTGACGCCGTCAGGTTTTAACCCCTGACGTCGTCAGAAGTGATCCTTTATGTTTTATTTTCGGAAAATTTCTAGAAAAAATCTATGTTTTTATATACTTGAAATCCTACAAAACATTCATTGTGACTCGATACAATCATTTGACTCAAACACATACTAATATGTATACTAATTTCTAATTGTTATTGTTCATGTTCAATCCGTTCTTAGAAACAAATATGGTCTTCCCTTACACTTATCTTTTGGAATCCTACAAAACATTCATTTTGACTCGATACAAGCATCATGCATTTTCTCATATTGCATGGGGTCATATGAAAATGAACCTTTCTTTGCCCTGATTTGAGTTCTATTACCCCTATTTCGTATTTGATGGTTGCCCGTGCTATAGCAAGGAATGATGCCCCTTGGATTATTGGCATATAATCATTTTCCCTATCATCAATGATCATGAAGTCAACGGGATATATAAATCCTACCACATTAACTAATACATCTTCTGCTATTCCTAAAGGGTACACATAGGAATGATCTGCATGGGAAAGCCTAATGCGTTTGGTGGTTGGTATCTTATTAGACGATTGGGCATAAATGGATTGGGGCAGTAGGTTTACTTCTGACCCTTGGTCAGCCAAAACATCTAAGTATTTTAAATCTCCTATGCCACATGGTATCTTGAAATTCCCTTAAATCATTTGTTTCTTATTCACTTTCTGCTGAAGAATACTCTTGCACAATGGACCTACGGTTAACGTATCATACTCTTCCTCTTTCCTTTTCCCTTTAGAGACTTTAGGTGGAAAATTTCGTCCATTGTTTCTTATCTAATTATCTATAGTCTTCTTAATAATGTCGTGTTTCAAATAATACTCTAAGTTTTAGGACTTTGGTGGTTCTTCCGTTGGGTGTTCGTTAGGGGATATCTCATTTCCTTTATTTGAACATGATTCATTGACTACACTTCCTTCATATGTTCCATCATCGGCCATGATGAGGTTGACTCCGCGACCTTCCTTATTGACCAATTGGTTTTCCTCTTCATTGTCATTCTCATGAACAATGGAGATAGCATTAAAAAACTTGGTGATGGGATTATCGACTTCCTTTCGTAACAACACCTTTTTCAGGAACCTAGCTTTAGTATAGTCCTTTAGTAGATTCATCATCTCAGCCAACTTTTCTTGCATTACGTCATTTTGTTTATAAGTGGATCCTTTAAACCTTGCCAATCTCTCTGAGTGTGTCGACATATATTTTCTCATTTGAGCTTCAAATTCTGGGCTAAGTTCACAGGGAGGTGGATAGGGTTGAGCATATTTTTGGAAAGATTCCGCATTTTTTCTAAGAGGTGACTCGGATAGGGGTGTCGGCCTCACGTTTGAGATGGAGTTGACTGTCGCTCGATTTGGACTTAAGGGTCTCTTTCGTTTTTCAATTAAGTAATTGACCCTTTTATCAAGCTTACAAAGATTCTCCTCAGAGACGTGAGAGAATTTTTCTGGTGATGAAATTGCTTTGACCACCGTGGTTGCATCATGGGGGTCATCCCAAGATTCGCTACCATAGAAGGCAAGCTCATTAATGATGTCCCATGATTCCTTGGCGTCCTTCTCTCGCAATTTACCGCCGGCCGCTTGATTAATTGCACGTTTGGTGAGGACATGGTCATAGAAGATTTGGACTAAGAGCCAAAGATCAATGCCATGATGATGGACTTTTTAGAGTAAGTCATTGAAACGAGTCCATGCTTCATAAAGAGTTTCACCTTAACGTTGTTGGAACCTCAAGATGTCGTTCCTTAACTTGGTAGTTCTCCCCGGTGGGAAAATTGAGCAAGGAAACGAGAGGTGAGATCATCCCAAGAGGTGATGGATCCCGCGGTTAAACGCTCAAGCCATTGACTAGCTTGGTCACGTAGAGAGAATTGGAAGAGACGCGATCGTGTCGTATCTTGAGTGGAAACATCAAGGTCTATGGAATCAACGATTTTAAGGAAATCCTTGAGATGTTGGTTTGGATCTTCGGAACGAAGTCCATGGAATGCACATCCGCTTTGCATCAACCGGATGGTGTTGGATCACAAAGGAGACACATTGGCTCCTTGATTGAGCTCAATGGTGTTTCGATAGCCTTGGTGGCTAGGTCAAGAGTAGTTTCCTAACGTGCGGGCTCTAGGTGATTCGGGGTAGGTTTTGGTTGTTTTGTGCGATGGTGGGTTCTAGGATATTACCATCCTCCATGATGGCGGATGATATGGATTACGAAAAAGACACTAGATAGGAATCCTATGAAAAGTCTCACTGAAAAAAGATAGACTAAAGAAATCCTATGAAAAAGAAAATAAAAATCTCACTAGATAGGAATCTAATTAGTAGACCTAATCAAAATAAAAATCAACCTAAACAATAACTATTCCCCGGCAGCGGCGCCAAACACTTGATGCGTGTTTTGCAACCTCACAAAAGGTTTTACCTCTCAAGGGATCTTGAGAGATTTTGCAATCCACCAGGCAGTGTACCTGACCGTTGTAGTGTAGTAAATGGTAGGTCTGGGGGATTGCTCATTTTCTAGGGGAATAGTGTCGCTACTCGTTAGGAATGAAGTGTAGGTCAATTAGGTCTAAAGGTCAGGGATGATTCTTTTTGTATTTTTAAATTTTATGAAAAGTAATTAAAAATCTCGGCTATTAGAAGAGTTGGCGGATTTAGTTACTAGTCAACTAACCCAAAATTACTAATTAAAAAAAAAACAATAAAGTAAATAACAACAAAAGTAAATGTGGAACTTCTTATATGAGACAAGTGTGTTTACTTAGATTTCACTACTCCTTAGTTATCTCTTATTGATTTATTAAGTTGTCACAATTGTTTAGTTGAATGATTGTATTCCTTAATACCAGTCGTGGGGGCGTGTACGTCTTTCCCCAACTCTATGAGTATCTAAGTTATCTTATGACGATACATTTAGTATCATATCATAGAATCATCAACATCTACTCATGCATTAAATACAATCAATAAAACCGTAGTACACATCCGATTACATTTCTTAAGACATTCAAGCTTATTACCGTATAGGAGATTAGCCAGTTATCTTAACCCTAACATGAATCAGTCAAACAAACATCCAATAACAAATCAACAATCAATAATCAATAATAAATAACTATGTTTCATTAGATCTAAGCAAACACTAAGAAATCTAAGCTAGCATATTAATGTAAAGAAAAGAAAAAATTAATCAAACAACACATAGAGATATTGAATGATTCAAGGAAGAACTTATCTTTAATTGAACATGAAAGAAATAGGGTTTGAAACCCTAAAAATGTTGGTCGGACTAGGGTTTATTTCCCAAGTTGCACTCTAAAGTTCCATACTTAATTAATGAAAAATCCAAAACTATATATAGAATTACAAAGCTGACGGCATCAGGTTATGGCTTCTGACATCGTTAGAACGCCGCAATTATGGTTTCTTATTGCCCAAACAATCCTCTGACGTCGTCACGTATTAAATCCACTGGGACGTCTCGTGTAAATGCAAAGCCAAACGGCCTTGCCATCTTTGTGCCTGACGGCATCAGGTGTTAACTTCCAAAATCTTTCTGGGGCGTCTCATATAAAAATCCAACACATCTCATCATAAGGTGACGGCGTCAGCCTCCAAAGCGTGACGCCGTTAGGTGTAAAAACCTGACTTTTCATGACTTTCTAGTTTTCTTCATTCTTGAGCATAAAAACGATCGAAAAGCTCCAAAATGCTCCATATTCCAGACATCACGTCCCAAGTAGCTAAAATGAGAAAAAGAACGATTTGAGGCAATATTTGATCATAAAATCACGACTTAGGGCTTAAATGACCCCCTAAAAACGTATCAAATAAATCCTTATCAGCAGTAAATCCACGTTTGTTGTATGGTGGGTGGTTTGAGTGGTGGTAGAGGGTGGTGGTGGTGCTGGAGGGTGGTGGTGGTGGTTGTGTGGTGGTAGAGGGTGGTGGTGATGGGAACTTAAAATAAAATTAATAGTAAACTGCAAAAAATGTCCCTGTAGTAGGCGAAGGTAAATTAGTCATTTCACATGGCCACTAAGGGAAAAAGTTAATGAGCGTTAACAAAAATTAAGAATATAACGGTTCAAGGGGATTTTCGCAAAAATCACAAAGTTTAAGGACATTTTTTGCAGTTTACTATTTTATTTATTAAAAAACAAAGGGTTTTGCTAACGACAACCCTAAGGGTTGTCGTTAATAGACATTATTTTATTACAATTGTTTGTAAGAATGAAATTTAATCAATCACAATCAAGTATCAATTGTGTAATCATTATATCCTAAATTGTCTCCATTTTTTTCAAAATCATCATCCAATCAGAAGCATTCATAAATGGTGTTGTAATAAAACTTATTTGCTTAACAACAACCCTTATGGCTGTCGTTAGCAAAACCCTAGTAGTTGAATTTTTATTTTTTGTATTAATTATGATTCTTAAGTTTTGATTTATAAGTATATTTGATAGACATGGTAAAAGTTCATTTATAGTACTTTTATAAACATGGGTCATTTTTATGTACAGAGTTTAAATACAACATGTTAACCATTTAACACTGTTTTTAAATTGAAAATCGTAATTCACATTTAAAATACCATTATATTGTTTTTAGTTCACCTTACCGAAACATATCATCCAATTAATGTGATGAGCACCTAATTAAGTTAACTAAACAAAAAAGTATCACTTTGTCTTTTGTAAAAGGAAAATGATCCGCTAAACTGATTAATCAAAAGTATTAATCTTCTGAGTTTATTCAAAACATTACAATGTTTTGTTAGGAACTCCAAAATCAATTGTTCAATTGATAAGTTATCACAATTGCCTCAAATATCAATTAACTATAAACAAACAAACCAACGAAAAGCAAGAATAACCAAAAGCGAACAACAAAAATTAACCATAAATTTGAAATAAAGAAGAACCTTAAAAAAATATTTAGACTTTTTAATTAAACAAAGTTAGGTTAACTGAATTAATTATGTAAAAAGTTAGAAGGTTTGTAGTGACATATTTTGGAGTTAGCAATTACTTACGATTTAGGCTGTGTTTGGTTCATTAATTTTAATTTATGGGGTTTGAAATTGCCAATTTGGAGTATAACTAATTTTAGGATTTTAAAATTCTAATTCATATTTGGTTCATAGATATGTAGGAAGGTACATTATGATTTTAAATGTAAAAGACCAAATTGCCCTTTTATTATTCATCACATTAGTTCATCAAAATAAAAAAAAAGAGGGTAGTATTGACATGTCCTCTTTTACTTATAAGTGGGTCCACCAGAAATGTAAATGCACTCCATATTGAAAGAATTTATAATCGCCTTGTACTGACATTTTGTAAACATTTAATTTCGTGTACTTTGTCAACTAAACACAGTATTGTATGGCATTATAAATGCAAATTCCTCCGAATTGCCCAAATATGCTCGAACCAAACATCACCTTAGGCTTAATGAATTTGCGAAGGTGACTTATGTAGAAACTAGAATTTGTTAGTTGGTTGACGAAATTAAAGTATTTATTTAAAAGAATCTACCATTTTGACCCACAATTATAGAAAAAGGCATTATAAGTGCATGTGCTATTTCGTTTTTTTCTTAATTTTTTATGCATACAAGTAAGGATATAAGATCATTTGAGGACCAAATTTTTTTTACATACTAAGGGACTAATCTCCACCCTTCATCTTCCCTCTATCTTTATTTGATCTAATAGATGAAATTAATCCCAACAATTTAAAAAACCCACTTTCATCCTTTTTTTTTTCTTCAAATATTAATATATTTCAAACCGTTAATCGTTAAGCGAAAAAAAAATATACCGTTACGCCGGACATTTAATTATCTTTCTATAGATAGGCACTTTGACATATTTTTGACAAAAATTTTTTTCGTTTTTTTCACGTTTGTTTTCATGGCCGAAAAAATCATATATGACATTACATATCATATCTTATATGATATGTAATATCATATATGATATTTTTTCGGCTACGAAAAAAAAACGTGAAAAAAATGATTTTTTTTTTTTTTCGTAAGTATATCAAAGTGCCCGTATATAAAAAGATAATTAAAAGCCCGTCGCGATTGTGTAATTATTTTCGCTTAACGATTAAAGGTTTAAGAGATTTAAATTATAAAAAATGAGTGAAATATTAAAATGATTTTAATCTCAACTATTGATTTCCCCTTTAGATGGATGGTGGGGATAAGTCCCTTGGTATGTGAGAAATGTTTGGTTTGTAGAATAACTCGACTCATAAGTAAAAACACGATTTTTTATAATTTTTTGTCAAATTAAGAAATATTTAGATTTTATTACTTGTTTTTGATATTTTAATATCAATTAAAAAAATATTACCTCTAACAAAGAACTATTCTTTTTCTCCAAAATATAAAAGTCTCAATTTGGGAATTTCTTTTATTATATAAAATATATCTATTTCAATTCATGTTTTACTTATTTTGAAACCGACGTACAAATAAAAAAGCCATGCAAATCAACTCCTTGATTAATATGTCAACACTAACCTTTATAGGCAATGCTAAAACCAAATAAGTTTTACAAAATCATTTTCACACAATGAAAAATGACATGTTACACTTAACTCAAATTTATTCTCTCATCTTTTAATTTGTCAATGGATGTTCAAAGTCACTATGACACATTGAGAATTATTTTATAAAATTTATGTAATCATAGCATTTTTCAGCTTGTACATCTTGAAGCTCAATTTTGCTATTTATTAGTCTCACATCCAAAAAAAAAAAAAAAAAAAAAAAAAGCTTGACTAAAAGGGAAAATACTTAGGGCCCGTTTGGTTTGTAAAAAGATTTGAATTCGGTTTAAAATAAAAGAAAATGAGTTAAGAGAAAAAAAAAATATTTTATTAAAAATTTTATTTTAATAGTTGATAAGTGTGGTAGTTTTAGTTTTTTTAATAATTAATTATGTATAGATTGTAAGTGTGAAATAAATGTGGGGTGTATTATTTACAAAAGATAACATATATGCCATTGCTTGGCCCACTTCCATTCACAAAAACCTTGAACCAAACATTTAATTTTTGGAATGAAATCATTTTTGAATTCAAGAGCTATAAACCAAATGTGCCCTTAAATAAGCCAACGTCACTTAAACATTCGCCTCAACTAAACAACGGAAGTCTTAAAAACAGGAAATATAGTCCTTATTTTTTATTTTATTTTTTTTATTTTTTTTTTTAAACAGAACTAGAAATATAGTCTGACTAAAAGCAAATTTGTCCAATAAAACAACCATAACTAAAGAAAGCTTGCAAATAAAACTAATCGTCCAACATCTTCTAAGCCATCTCTTTTCCTTTTGAACTCGAACCCTTATTTTTTCCTGAGATACTTGCTAAAAGGTCAGCTACGCTAATGAGTTCATGGTTTAACTATATACAAAATACTGAACTCAATAATAAATCATGCCGTTTTGAAATACTAATAACAAGAAATAATAACTTGCACATAACTTTACGCTGTCGATTCACTACACGCATTAATACAATCGATGCTTCTGCCGGCGACATTTTTACGCCCTTTCCGTCGACATTTCGACGGAACAATACCTTCCCGTCGACATGCCGACGGGAACATAACGACGGTTGTGTTTCGTCGGGTCCAGCGTTCCCGTCGACAATCGCCGTCGACATTGTGGGTCCCACATCGTTTTCCAGTCAAACGAATTTGCTGTCCGTCAAAATCTTCCCGTCGACATGTCGACGGGAACGTATAACTAATTAACGTTTTAATTAATAAATGATAATTAAGTTTTATATTATACCGTCGACATGTCGACGGGAACATTAAACCCAAAATATTGGTTATTTAATTATGCCGTTGACATGTCGACGGCATAATGTTAAAAACAATATTTATTTTTTAATGATGTCGTCGACATGTCGACTGCATAATTTAAAAAACAATATTTTTATTTTAATGATGTCGTCGAGATGTCGACGGTATCATTAATAGCATCCTGCTAACAGCAGGCTGCAAATATATCAATTTTCCATATTTTTTCTGGATTTTCTGAAAAAAATCTACCAAAACCTGTAACTGTAGTAGCACCTATAACCACTCAATATCAACATGTCCTAAACGTATAACTCGCGATCGGCTAAAACACTTCCAAAATATCGCTAAACACCCTCAAAATGCATAAAAACATATAAAGTCTACAAAACGGGATGTGGTAATATCTAAACCTAACTGCCATATCCACAAATGTTTTAATATCCGCGACGTTCAAGTCGCCAAAAAGGTTAAACTATACAATACTAACATATGGGTCGCCAAAATATTGTTTCAAACATAAGCACAACACAAAATACCCAAGTTTGTACCTCTACATCCCAAATCACTCATGATCATCAGCAGAACCCTCATCATCGCCAGAACCATCCTCATCGCCTCTGCGACTCCCGCTCCCTCCAAACGAGCCACTACCTCCAGCGCCACTGCCCGAGCCATCCACGTGCTGAGAACCTGCCTGACTAACATACTCGTTCCATCGCGGGTTGGACGAGATAAAACCTGTCACCAAATCAATCTGCGCCTTCAAGGCCTTAAGCTCTTTAGCATCTGCCCGGCTCTTCTCCTCGGCCTCAGCAATCTTCTTCTCGGCCTCAGCAAGCTTTTTCTCCATCTCGGCGTCTTCTGAAAATGAAATAATCAAAATTTAAAAACATCTATTGCAATACTTAATTTGAGTCATGATCGAGTAATCTATAATTAATATATTATCAAACTGTACATACTTGGAGGTGGAGGCGGGGTGTATGGTAACGGTGGCCTGTTCAGCCCGGGTATGACCCTACCCCGTCCGGCGATGTTGCCCCGCTGCTTGCCCTTCAAAACCATCGCAAGTATCTGCTCCTCAGTGTATGCCACCCCTTCCGGCGTATTCGCTCCGAGATCTCTCAGCCGAACCATCTCTTCCTATTTAATTGAGAAAAAAATTGAGAAAAAAAAAAATATATATATATATATATATATATATATATATATATATATATGTGTGTGTGTGTGTGTGTGTGTGTGTGTGTGTGTGTGTGTGTGTGTGTCGGGTTAATTACAAGATTATGTTTCAATGAATCATTAAAGTGCGTGTTTGGGAAAATAAATAAATAAATAATAAATTAAAAAAAAAGATACTTACATATTGAACCCGAGCCTCATCCTGCAACCACGTACCATCATTGTTGCAGTGTGTGTCGTAAAACGACTGGATGAGTGACGGGTATTGTTTGTCCTTGCTATTCTGAAACTGTATATACACATGCATATATATAAGATGAAACAAATTAAAAATGACAATTCAAACACCATATTTATTTTAATTAAACTTAAATACTTTTATAAAATTAAAATTAATTACTTTTGTATAATTATAATTTGTTGATATAAATAAATGACTAAAAACGTTATTCATATCTTTCGATATCTCTATGTTTTGATAATCACAAAACGAAAACTCATCAAACCAAAGATTATGACATAAACAAATATTTAGTAGTAAATACTCATCTTTACCAATTAATCACTTAAGGTATGAATGAACAAAGTGTCTAATGTATTATAAGATCAAAGGAACACTTTTGTTAATCACTAGATATTTATAAAATGTCACAAAACATTTTGTATATTTTGTAAAACATTTTTGGCATTAAAAGAATATGTTTAATTCATTACAAATTTGTGAATTCAAAATTTCAACAAAAAATGGCAAATCTAATCCAGAAAAATTTCCCCCACAAAAGGACAAGAAAATCCAACGTTCAGGAGGGCGGCCCCCTTAATTTTACTAGGCGGCCCCATTAATCATTAAGGGGACCGGCACGCTCCAGAATAGTATTTTCTGCCCCTATAAATATTGGATCATTCCACATATTTTTCTCACCTTTTTGCACTATAAACTTTCTGATCTAAACATCCTTCTCCATCCTCTAAAAATCCTTTGATCTTATATACTTTGATCTTTGTTTCAAAGTGATTCAAGCCTCAACACTCAAGTGCAAAGAGAAGAATACTTCTATTAGAAGTATTACAACTTAGTATCATCTTGCTATCTAAGTTGTTTGTTTGTTTTATCTTGTTGATCTTTCATATTTTGGTGAATAAGGTGTATGTATTAGTTAGCTAGATTTAGTTGTAGAATCTAGAATTGTTGTAAGTGTGAAGTGGAACTTGAAGTGAAGAAGTAGTGTTGGATAGTACTGGAGATAGGATTGAGTAGCAATAATGACTAGTAGTGAAGTTATTGAAGCTTCCAAGTGGAGAAGACTAGAAGACATTAGTAGATTGAAGTTGTGAAGACACTAGTGGCTTGAAGGTGCAAAGACATTATTGGTTTGAAGTTGTGAAGACATTAGTGCTTTGAAGTTGTGAAGTTGCAAGACATTGAAGTCGTGAAGTATTTTGTAAAGGCGTGAAGATATTTGTGGTATGAAGAAGTATAGAAGAAGTAAAAGGTGTGAAGAAGGTGTGGTGTGATATTTGGTGTGAGATTGGTTCTAGCTACGATTAGAACTCGACATTTTGCTTTGTGTCGTTAATTGGTGTAAGCTTTTGGTGTGTACGGTTTTCTCCGCCATAAGGGAGGTTATTGACTTAGTGAAGAAAACTCTCGAGTTCGGTGCTCGGGGAGTGGAGTAGGGCAAGGAAGGTGTCCTTGTAGCCGAACCACTATAAATCCTTTGTCTCTCGGTTTGATCTTTCCATCTCTCGTTCTTTACTTGTTTACTTACTTGCTTCTCGTACATTATTATAATTGTGTGTTGTGCATATATTGATTTCACATAAAGATCAAACTAGGTTCTATTTAAAGCATTAATTATACATTAGTAAAATATAAGTATATACAATTATTAAAACACAAATACATACATAAATACTTACTTATAATTAAGTGAGATATATGAAATTATTATTTCTATTCAACACTTTAAATAAGTAGTATCTATGTGATATAGGTGAATTAATTTGTATCTATACTTTAGCTTCAAAGGTTTTACAATTACCATCAATTATTTGAAAGCGAACTTTTATTAAACGAAAAAGACGCAAAACTATTCAACCCCCCTTCTAGTTTTCCACATAATTAAATAATTTTATAAAAATAAAATACTTTTATAAAAATAAAATGTGTCTTACATAGTCGTGGCGAATAGCGGCCAATGACTTGGAACTGTGGCGGCTGTACACCTTCATCTTCTTTCGGTTCTCCTTGTTCACAGCAGCAAGCTTCAGGTTCTTCTCCTTCATGTAAAACTTGATATGCTCCTCCCACACAGATGGCTCGACATTCGGAGGAGGGTTTCTTTGTATCTCATCCACTTTTTCAGGCCCACCCGACACGTCGAAGTAAGCCCTCTTCATCGTGCCCTTATTCTCGAAGTAGACCTTAGCAATATACGCATTGAGGCCCGCCTGAATGGTTTTCCAATTGGGATCGCGCATGTGGGTCTGCAAGTCGAAGAATTCCTGCAAACAAATATAAACAAATATACACAATTAAACAAATTTAAATAAATGTACACATTCAAATAATTAAATATAGAGATATAATTAAAAGGAAAATAAAATAACTGACCCCGAGTCGGTTCATGAAGCCTTGTCGAGTTGCTTCGTCAAGGTCGTGCCAGGAGGGATAGTGCAACGGCAAGGACCTAACCAGCTTGCCAACATAGTTACTGAACCATGCGCGGTGGGGCCCAACATGAGTAAATGTCTTCTGATCACGATACTCGAACTCGATCGATTGCGGGCCCGATCTAGTCACGGCTTTCCTGAGGTCTACGTTCTTGTTGGCTTCACGGACCTGTGCCCTGCCGCCATCCCGACCTCCACCCCTGCCGCCACCTTGTCTCACTCTACCTCCTCGTCGAGGTTTTTGTGACGAACCTACAATTGAAGTGAGTGAAAACGTTATAAAATAACAAGTAACAAAATTCAAATTATCAAGTTTAAGTTTCTTACCACTACGGTGACCGCTAGTAATCGAACGATAAGGGGGTGGTGGGTCATCGGCACCGTCACCACCGTGACCTCGCGCTACTGCTGCCATTTGTAAAAGTACAAGTTGAATTAACATATAGAAATTCGGGAACAAATTAACATAAGCATGCACACATTCAAATACATACACATTCAAAATAAATATACACATTTAAACAATCCATAAGAATTTCATTCAAATAAGCTAAGTGTCGTTTTACAAGTTACAATTTAAGATCAATCTACTACATCTACATCACTATCATAAATAGCATCAGTCGCATCTTCAACTTCATCATCAGAATTGTTTGCATCAGAGTCTGCTAAATCATAAGGATCGTCGTCCTCATCATCAATAAATTCATCATCGTCATCAACATGAATGATTGGTGGTGGTGCCTCAACTAACGTTGATCGACCATCGATATTTAAAGTTTCAAATGCCAAATCATTCAAATTAGCAGACAGTTGGAGATTCGATGAGTTGTTGCCATGTATCACATCATCATCGTCTTATGCCACAATGACATCCTAGGTTGTGTTGTGATTCACTTCTTGGACGAACTTCCAATGGAGTGGTTGTCTGGAAGGATCTTCAAGGTAGAAGACTTGTTTTGCTTGTGTTGCGAAAATGTAAGGTTGATCTTCAAACGCTGTGTTACATGCCCAAATTTGTGTCATGTTGTTTCTAGTGTTATAACGTTCGACTCTACCTCTTTTGACCAAGTCGAACCACTTAACTCGAAACAGCACAACTTTGAACTGGGTATACGCGAACTCCAGAATTTCTTCTAGCTGACCATAATACATTTCTCCTTCCTTCTCGCCAGGAGAACAAATTCCACTATTCTGAGTTGTACGTTTTACATCGCGGCTGTGCACAACAAACTTCACACCGTTGACTACGCAAGAGTGAACTGAGGTTGCGGTCGATAATGGTTCACAAGCCAAAGCGAATAAGTCGGGAGTACAGCTTGGGTCATTTTCTGTGTAAAGTTTACCGATCTATGAACAAAGATAAGAATAGATGGAGATGAGTAATATATATAGTCGTTATTTATACAAGGAAATACATATAATAAGTTTACCTTCGTCTCAAACCATCTAGGAAATTCTTGTTGCATGTCGCTATCAGGATGTTCACTGAAAATGTTCATGATATTAGAATTAATCGAAAAGATAACTTGGGAAAAAGAAACTTCAAAATAAAAACGCGTACCTCTCGAACTCGTTCATGTACGCGTCGATCTTAGGACTGTTGTGAAGTACATACCATATCACTTTCTTCATTTCTTGGAGACCTAACCGAATAATTGTCTCTTTACCAGACGTTTTACATAGTGATCGGAACACCTGGAAATCACTTGTTGGGCGAGGACAGCCCTGAGATGCAGTGGGACGATTAAATTTCGTCACAATTTCGCCCCGAAAATAACAAGAACAAAAAGTTAATGCTTTGTATGCAACATAACCCTCCGTTATTGAACCTTCCGGCTTAGCTTTATTTCGTACATAGTTTTTTAGCTTCTTCATGTATCTTTCAAATGGATACATCCACTGAAATGAAACAGACCCGCCTTCAAGAGCCTCTTCAGGTAAATGCATAACCAAGTGAATCATAATGTCAAAAAAAACAGGAGGATATATTTGCTCGAGACTGCACAAAATTTTGATCAACTGGTCTTTAGCTTTCACTATGTCATTCACCATCAAAGTTCGGGCACAAATTTGCTTAAAGAATGAACAAAGCTCGATTAATGGTGTATAAGTCGGTATGTGGCTTTTAAGTAAGTCGAGAGATACCCATGGAACATTACAACAAAGACGGCATGGACATTTTATGTTGCCTTAACTATTCACTAACGGCTTGCAATGTTCAATGAATGCGGCAAGACCATCAAAAAACTATTTTGAAACACGACTGTCTAAACTGGTCCAACTCTTATCAAGTATCATAACTGCATATTGTTTTGTTCAACTCTTAGTTATTACACATTCAAAATATTCGACACATAAACACATATAACCATGGAATTATTACGAGTTATTTTGTACACCTAGTGCAACTATGGAAGGCAATCCTAACCCACTCTTTGAATTATTCATCTCATATATGAATGCGTATAACTGATTTACTATCTAAGAAAATTTCGGCAGCATTTCCCCTCTACTCCCCAAATATGTGCATTAAAGACATATTCGTAGGAGTAAAGGAGAAACACTGTCGAAATCATCTCAAATAGTAAATCAATTATACGCATCCATATCCTAAATGAGACAAAACATTCAAAAAGCAGTCCCAAACAGGGGACTTTCTGAAATTAATTTCTAATAAATTAATTTGGGACGGGTTTTCTATAGGATGATTAACTTCGGACGGGGACTTCCGAAATTAATCACTAAAATCCTAAAACATTCACAAAAGTCTAACAATAGCATATATTTTAAGTTAAACAAATAGACTATAAACAATTGTTTGGTTTTCGGCTTATGTTTCATAAAACTATTTTGTTATTTTGAAACTTATTTTTGTGACTTATTTTTGAAACTATCATGAAACATAAGCCGAAAACCAAACAGTATATCTACGGGCTTATGGCTTATTTGGTTTTCGGCTTATGTTTCATAAGCTTTATTTTTTTTTTTTACTTATTTTGAAACTATTTAAGTTAAAAAGTTTCAAAATAAGCCATAAAAATTAAGCTTATGAAACATAAGCCGAAAACCAAACAAACCATAAGCCCGTTATATAAGCCGAAACATAATCAATCCGCAAAATTTCTAACGCAAAACATAAGCCATAATATTTTTCAAAACCTTACAATTAACCAATATATTAAAATTAGTATACCATATATTCTAACCAAACGCCAACTAACATTTAACCAATACTAACTTCACATTTTTAAAATGAATCTTAGTGTGCAAAGGGATCCTAATTAACCAAACGCAACCAAACAAACCAAACAACTAAAAAAACGCAATATCTACAACTACTAACTAAACTAAATACGGCTAAAAAACTACAACTACTACCAAAGTCCGTCTCGGCTGGAAAACTACAACTACTACCAAAGTCCAACATACCTAATATACTATACCAATATGTAAAAAATAATACTGATACGAAAAAATAACAACGAGGTACATTACCTGTCTCGGGCTCTCGCTGTGGTCTCGGGCACGGGCTATGACCTCCGGCTGTGGTCTCGGGCTCTCGGCTGCGGTACGGTCTTGGGCTCGGGCTATAATAAAAGAGAGCAATGTTTTATGTCAAAAGTTTAAAAAAAAAAAAAAAAAAAAAACTGTTGTCGTCGACATGTCGTCGGGATACCAAAAGTTAATAAAAAAAAGTACATTACCTGCTGTCTTGGTTGTCTCGGCTCTCACCCTCGGCTCTGACTCTTGGCTCTCACCTGCTGCTACTGTATAAAAAAAATTAAAACAAAAATTAACAATAATAATAACAATTTTATTAACAAAATTTAATAACAATTTTATTAACAATAATAATAACAATTTTTAAACAAATTTATTAACAAAATTTATTAACAATTTTATTACCTGTTTGAAGAAAGGAGAAGAAAGGAGAAGAAGAAGAATTAAACAAATTTGGGGTTGAAGGGGAAGAATTAAACAAATGAGGGGTTAGAAGAGGAGGTGCACAGTGGTGCAAGTGTCGGAGCTGTGGTGGTGGTGTGGTGAACAGGTGGTGGAGCTATGGTGGAGGTGGTATAATGTGGTTGGGGTGGAGGAGTGGTGGAGGTGGTGGAGAGGTAATCGCCGGCGAGGGGGAGGAGAGTATATATATATATATATATATATATATATATATATATATATATATATATATATATATATATATATATATATATATATATATATATATATATATGGGGACTTTCTTACGAGAACCATTTTATCTGCGAGAACTGAGAGAACCACCAAAAACATGCGTGCACGCCTTTTAAAATAAAATAAAAATACATGTAAATCATCAATAATCGTAAGCATCCATTTATGTTCTTCAATATCATTATGAACTCATTATCTTTTTTCACAAAAACCTTACCCACGGCCGCAATATTGTCGTTGCACGTCTTATAAAAACATACATGCACACCTTCAAAGAAAAAATTTGTATTTTCAATTTCTTATCAAATTCTTTAGAACAACTATGTTTTTTTTTTTTAAACGTATGTGTTGTTTTTAAAACATATGTGCAAAAATACAATTATTGAAGGCGTGCATGTATGTTTTTGGTGGTTCTCTCAGTTCTCGCAGTTAAAATGGTTCTCGTTTGAAAGTTACACTATATATATATATATATATATATATATATATATATATATATATATATATATATATATATATATATATATATATATATATATATATATATATATATATATATATATATTTTCTTTTTCTAAGTCTGTGATAATAATTGAGACAAGATCTGGTTTTGTGTATACTTGTATATTCCTGTCGACATATCGACGGGAATATAAAAGTATTTTTTAATAGTATTAATAATCCCGTCGACATGTCGACGGGATTCTAAAGTTATTTTGTCGTTTGCGTTTGGCGGGACATATTAAATTTTCCCGAATTTTTTGGCGGTAATATTCCCGTCGACATGTCGACGGGAAAATAACTTTTATAATTAAAAATTTTTATTTATTATAAATACTTTTATAAAATATTAAAAAATAAGTTTTATAAAATTACTTTAATATAATTAAAAAAAATATTTATTATAAATACTTTTATAAAATATTATAAAATAAGTTTTATAAAATTAATAAACTAAATTTATATAATTAAAAACATTTATTTATTATAAATACTTTTATAAAATTAAAAAAAAATACATATTTAAAATTAATTACTTGTATTATAATTAAAAAAATCATTTATTAAAATATAAAATAAATAATAATTAGAATATCACAAAATACTAAATCCCAACCATTAGATAACCTCGAGATCACAACCGGTAAAAATTCAAGTCTTGTATCCTTGACCCAATGTTTTATAAATAACGAGGCGAGATAATATGCATGGTTGTACACGAGATTTTAAACGAACGAGTCGAGATGTAATGGTTATACAAGAGATATTAAACGAACGACTCGAGATGCAATGGTTATACATGAGATGTTAAACGAACGACTCGATACACGAGATGTTAAACGAACGAGTCGAGATGTAATGGTTATACATGAGATGTTAAACGAGCGAGTCGAGATGCTATGGTTATACACGAGATGTTAAACGAACGAGTCGAGATGCAACGGTTATACACGAGATGTTAAACGAACGAGTCGAGATGCAATGGTTATACATGAGATGTTAAACAAACGAGTCGAGATGCTATGGTTATACACGAGATGTTAAACGTACGAGTCGAGATGCAATGGTTATACATGAGATGTTAAACGAACGACTTGAGCTGCAATGGTTATACATGAGATGTTAAACGAACAACTTGATACACGAGATGTTAAACGAACAAGTCGAGATGCAATGGTTATACATGAGATGTTAAACGAACGAGTCGAGATGCTATGGTTATACACGAGATGTTAAACGAACGAGTCGAGATGCTATGGTTATACACGAGATGTTAAACGAACGAGTCGAGATGCAATGGTTATACATTGGATATTAAACGAACGAGTCGAGATGCTATGGTTATACACGAGATGTTAAACGAACGAGTCGAGATGCAATGGTTATACACGAGATGTTAAACGAACGAGTCGAGATGCTATGGTTATACACGAGATGTTAAACGAACGAGTCGAGATGCTATGGTTATACACGAGATGTTAAACGAACGAGTCGAGATGCAATGGTTATACATGAGATGTTAAATGAACGAGTCGAGATGCTATGGTTATACACGAGATGTTAAACGAACGAGTAGAGATGCAATGGTTATACACGAGATGTTAAACGAACGAGTCAAAATGCAATGGTTATACATGAGATGTTAAACGAATGAGTCAAGATGCAATGGTTATGAGATGTTAAATGAACGAGTCGAGATGCTATGGTTATACACGAGATGTTAAACCAACGAGTCGAGATGCAATGGTTATACATAAGATGTTAAACGAACGAGTCGAGATGCTATGGTTATACACGAGATGTTAAACGAACGAGTTGAGATGCAATGGTTATACACGAGATGTTAAACGAACGAGTCGAGATGCAATGGTTATACATGAGATGTTAAACGAACGAGTCGAGATGCAATGGTTATGAGATGTTAAACGAACGAGTCGAGATGCAATGGTTAAACATGAGATGTTAAACGAACGAGTCTAGATGCAATGGTTATACATGAGATATTAAACGAACGACTCGAGATGCAATGGTTATATATGAGATGTTAAACGAACGAGTCGAGATGCAATAGTTATACACGAGATGTTAAACGAACGACTCGAGATGCTATGGTTATACAACTTATCCACCAAATTTTTCCTACCTAACAACTTATCCTCACAATATAAACACACACACACACTTATCTAACTAATAAAAACTCTCACACAAACTCATCTCACAATATATCTCTCTCTCTATCTCTCTCTAGCAGTTTCTGTTTTCTGGCGACACCAGCAACTTCCGGCCGCCTGAATCTTTTTCTGGCCACCACCTTTTATCACCTCAACTTGTAGATCGGGCCACCCGAGTCATGATTCAACCACTCACAACCACTCAACCTCACACTGTTATCATGGTGAAGAAGATGGCAGAATTTGAAGCTTTTCCTTGTCCTTGTGGACGAGGAGACGTGATTCTGCGAGAATCGCGTAAATCTTACTCCCGTGGTAAATTATACTATGCGTGTCCTTTCTCGCAGGTGAACAATTACATACTTTTTTGTGTATTATATAAATAATTTGGTTAGTTGTTAAAAATAATAGTTTTTACTCTTTAATAGCCTGGGACAACAGACCATGGATGTGATTTTTTTTTTATGGAAGGAGGAACGACTCGCCAAAATGATGATCGGTTCTCTGGGAGCTTCAACATCAAGCGGTTCTGGATCTGCTCCAACAAGGTACTCAAACTGTCATGAAAAATATCTTAGAATAAACATGCTGGAGGCACAAAAACAGGTGCTGGAGGCACAAAAATAGGTGCTAGAGACAAAATTAAGGATGTTGGAGGCAAAACTTGACATGGCAACGTATCCCAACCACGCATGTCAGTCGGATGCAATACTCCGTGACCTTTTAGGTGACATGGATAAATTTCATATGTAGTACTGTTATCGTTGTTGTTGCTGTTATCGTTGTTATTGTTGTTGTTGTTGATGTTGTTTGTTGTTGTTGTTGCTGTTATCGTTGTTATTGTTGTTGTTGTTGATGTTGTTTGCTGTTGTTGTTGATGTTATTGTTGTTGTTTAATAAAATGTTGTTGTTGTTGTGGTAACTGATGTTGAACGCATTTATATTTTAAATTCGTACGCACAAATAATAGAACTGAAGGAGCAATAATTATGAAACACAAAGGCAAACTGTTTATTTAAAACAAGCAAGAGTTCTCAACCACACGCATTTTCATACAGACTCAAACTAAACAACTCGAAAACCAAACTAAACAACTCAACAACCAAACGAAACAACTCAAACTAAACAACTCGACAACCAAACGAAACAACTCATACTAAACAACTCGACCACCAAACGAAACAACTCAAAGTAAACAACTCGACAACCAAAAGAACAGATCAAACGAAACAACCCGTTTATTTTTTTTTTGCGGCTACTTCCCGCTTTACTCGAACTCGCACCATCTTTTCCCTTCCTTGCTCTCATTTCCTTGATATGTGCAAACGTAGCTTCAAGATTTGTGACCCTATTTCCCATATTATCAAGTTTGGTTTCCAACGTACTTTCAGCTTCGTCATCACCTCCAACAGCAACTTGAGCTTCAGCAGCAGATTGAGCTTCAGCAGCATCTAGCTCGTCCATGTACTCTTTGTAGTACAACTTTTTCCTACATCATTCGATAATCTTGTCTCTCATCCACGGTTCAGCATCCTTAAAAGAACCATATTCCTCATAAACTGCAAGACCAAAAGTTAAAATAACTTCATTAAAAAGGAGCTCGTGTGACAAGATTTTTGAGTACTCCTCTTCAACTGTACAACCACGCCAAGTCATGTGTGTCTTGTAAGAATTGACGATTGACTTATTTGGGAGATGTGTAAAATGAGACGGAAATAATTTTGTGAGAATGTATATAGGTAAAAAATGAGACGGGAATGTATTTGTGAGGATATATATAGCCTGATTTTTGGGGAGATATTCCCGTCGACATGTCGACGGGAAAAAGAACGCGGGAAAATCCCGCCCAATATTTTACCCATTTATTAAAAATATTTATAATTTAGTAATAAAATCCCATCGACATGTTGACGGGAATCTCAAAACAAAAAATTATTACCTTTAATCACACGTTAATTGTGGGGAAAAACGTGATTAATATATTCCCGTCGACATGTCGACGGGAATATATTAGCGGGTAAATTTCGCGCCCAACTTTGGTGAATTATTGAGGCTAAAAAAATATGTTGAGATATTCCCGTCGACATGTCGACGGGAAAATACGAGTATGAAAAATTCAACACAGTGGGGCTTGGTCAAGCGTTTTTTTGTCGTTTTCTGCCTTATGCCGTCGACATACTGTCGACGGGAAAATCCTCGACGCCTGTCCTTATCCTTGTAGTGCGTACGGCATATAGGTTTGCTTTACAACCTGCTGAATTACTAAACGGGCATATCATGATATATCTACTATCTCACTTGTTAACAATTCTAGCATCAAGTAACAAACTGAACTTTCAAAACATAAAGCATGAATAACTAAACATGTAAAAACGCATTTGTACACATACTATGCATGTATCCCAACTTCGGAAAAGTCTCATGAAACTCACCTGATACTTAGACTAGCTTTTACTCTTGCTAAATAAAGTCTCCTACAATAACCACAAATTCAACTAAGATTTTATGCAAAGTTGCTATCCTTTATTCTATCTATCAGTTGATTGATCGAGTTTTGTATATAACTTGGTTCCTGGAAATACTAGTGATTTGTTGAAGTTTCTAAAACATGTTTGACACATTAACATTACTTGGCTTGAAATATTTAAACAAGCAAAATGGGTCACTTGAGTGTATCCAGATAAAATCAATACCTGCTACTATACAATTGACAGTAGCATGACAGCAAGGCCGGTCCTGAGTTTTCGAATGCCCTGGGCAAGGCGAAAAAAATGCCCCTCATAAGCGAACAATACACTATTTTTGTAACCTAGGCAAGTCATGCAGGTCACACTCACGCCAAAATTTTCATTTGTAAATAAACTGTTACGGTATACGATATAAACTTCGAATTACAATATCGAAATACAATACTTAAAACGATGTTGTCGCTTGTGTCTTGAGAAAATACTAGAAATACAATATTTAAAATGATGGTGCCGCTTGTGTCTTGAGAAAATACTATCGATTGTCTCATCATAATCAACATTCGCTAAAATAATATCACCACAAACATTATAATCAGCAGTAAATGAAAATGAATCTTATGAATTCATCAGCACATACTCTAAAATATTAATACGTAATGTAATAAACTAACATGAGTGAGTTTTTCTACGTCTTTAATCCATATTACACATGATAATAATAGTGAATTCATATATTCTACGAGCACTTTGCAACGAATTTGATTTTTAGTACAAGTGAAGAAGCACACAATTTAAGAAGGAGACAAGTGAATTGTTTTTAACAAAAAAATAAAATTACAAAAAATACGTTTGATGACAATAATAAAATCGTGTTAAAAAAAAACAATAATAAAATCAAACTTTATATTGGTTCCTGTACATCAGTACATGTTAACCCATTGCCCACGTGGGTGATCTTACACAACTAACACTTTATATTATTTTTTTTGTTTGGTACTAACAAGACCGGGTCTACCCCTGGGCAAACCCTCCCTATATTTAAACCTATTTTTGCAGCTTTTGTCCCCTCTCCTTTTTTTTTTATTTTTTTTTTATTTTTTTTTCTAGTTTTTTGTCTTTTGCTGTTTTTTTTGGTGTTTAGTCATATTTTTTTGGGGTGTTTAGTCCAGGCAAGTCATGTTTTTTTTTTAGTCTTTTTTTTTTCCAAATTATACACATGTAAGTCATTTCTTTTTTTGTTAAGTCTTTTTTTTTTTTTTTTTTTTTTTTTTTTTTTTTTCACAAGCAGTTTTTGCCCACAGTCCACGTCCAGTTTTTGCACACAATTAAATTGCAAAGGCTCAGATTTATATCATCATTGCCGATTTAGAAAACCATTTGCACAAGTGATAAAAAAAGTGTTAGGCTCGGATATGAAGGTTGCAAAGTGATAAAAATATCACTTTGCCATGCCATTCGGTTTTAAAAACCATTCGTCATCGCTTTTTTTTTTTTCCAAGTGCACACAAGCAGTTTTTGCACACAACCATGTCCAGGTCCTAGTCATTTTTCTTTCCCAAGTGCACACAAGCAGATTGCACACAATCATGCACAAAGGCTCAGATTTATATCATCATTGCCATATCAGATTGCACACAAGTGAAACAGATTGCACCCAAGTGCACAGATTTGCCCCCAAGTGCACAGATTGCACACAAGTCGTCCAAGTCATTTTTCTTTCCCAAGTGAAACAGATTGCACCCAAACCAGGTGAAATACAAGTTTCACATTCCACACATGTTACACAATGCAAGTACTAAGATTCTGCAAGTACTAAGATTCACTGCAAGTTCTCACAAGAAAGCAAGTCTCACCACAAGGCTCACAAGAAAGCAAGTCTCACCACAAGAACAAACTGCAGAAACTCACAAGAAAGCAAGTCTCACCACTGTATTATGCATGTCCTCTTTCAGTGGTAAATAATTATACATTTGCTTAGGGATTTTATGTAAATAATTTGTGTGTTAAAAATACATTTCTTATTATTTTCTTAACATGTAACAGCCAGGTACAACTGACTATGGGTGTCGATACTTCAGTTGGAAAGATGAATTTGAAAGACGGTACTTTAGTCGAGCCTCATCTTCAACGCAGTGCTCAAACTGCGTTGCTAAAGATAATGAGTGCGTTGCTAAAGATAATGAGATAAAGCTGTTGAAGACAAGAATAAAGACGCTGGAGATGGAGTTAGAATTGGCAAGGAATTCTGAGGATCACGCTTGTCAATCGGGTGCAAGGCTACATGATCTTTTAAATGATATGAATAATCTTCATATGTCGTAAATGTTGTTGTTTTTAAATAATATGTTAACGTTGTTGTTCGTAGATGTTGTTGTTTTTAAATAATGTGTTAACGTTGTTTGTTCGTGATGTTGTTGTTTTTTTAAATAATGTGTTAACGTTGTTGTTTAATTGAATGATAACATTTGTTGTTATAGTCGTTTAATGTGGTAACGTTTACCGTGAAACAATACAAATAAACACAAAAAAAAAAACATTACACAAACAAAATACAAACACAAAATATTTCACAAACAAAATACAAACAAAAAAAACATTACACAAACTATACAAAAAAAAAAAAAAGCACAAAACGTCAAAATAAGGAAAAAACAAAAAAAAACAAAAAGGACCAAAGGACCACTGCCACCACCCTACAAACATAGACCCGGTGCAACTAAAAAAAGACCCCCGGTCTTTATAACCCATGCCTTTTTTTATTTTGTCAATTTTTTCCCTCAAGGTTTCATCTTCTTCCTTCACCATTCTTCCTTGACCACTCTTCCTCCGTTCTAATCAGAAAAAAAGTCTAAGATCTAATCTTACATAGTATTTTGTTTCTATCCAATATACATGAACTTAAAATTTGCTGCCCCCAAAATTTTGCTGCCCTGGGCCGTCACCCACCTCACCCGGCCCAGGGCCGGCCATGCATGACAGCATGCTACAACTCCTATATCTTCTTGTTTAGTTACTGAGCCAAACCTACCATATTTGATCAACTCCAAATATCGTTAAAATGCACACGTCTTTACAATCCAGTTAAGAAAACTATTCATAACATTTGCAACCACAATAAGTAATACTGATTCTTTCTTTGTTTTTTTTTCGTGGGACACAAAGGATAGGCTTAATGCATGACCCACTTGCATATATATAATGGCGCTAGTCTCTGTTGCATCTCTTTTGTATGAACTAACACTATTTTCTTCCAATTAACCCATGACTCCATTATTGCAAAACGGCTTTAAAATCTTTAACATAAACATATTCATAAAATCTGGTATATTTCTTTTATTTTTATATATGTTGTCAATTTGTTATGCACCACAACAGTTATCAAAACCAGTTTACCCGAAAGCAAAACAAGTTTTTCGTCACATACTGAAGGGCTCAAAGATTACATGAAAGACGACTTATAAATTCTGCAAATTCTATAACATGTTAAAGTTTTCCAGAAATTCGATCAAATCAACCTATTCTATGTTCTTAATGCATCTATATCAATTGAAACTAGGAATAGTGGTTCCCTTAAAACGTTGTTGTTGCCATAACCGAACAACAAATCGAATTTAAACACTTTCTTTGCTAACGTTCTTTCCCTCAAACTGCCATTTTTCTTCATGTAGGTTTTTAACTCATTTGTTTTTCTTTGACAGGGAGAATGGGCAGTTATTGGTATCTATCTAGAGTGGGCCAAAAATAACGGGAGAACTATCACAATGAAAACCGAATCCTAGACCCAGTCCAACTCATTCAAATTTTAAAGCATTATACACTTAGCCTCATTCTTAGTTGATCCTTAAAGCTTATAATTTAATCTAACAGATAGCTGTAAGCCTGTAAGGCTAAACAAAAGTAAAAATGTGTGTTACAACTCTCCTCATCTTGGAAATAATTTCATCCTCAAAATTTGCTATGAGTTAAACAACTCAGGGTACTTTTCTTTCATTTCTGCTTCTCATTCCCAAGTTGCTTGAGGACCTCTATGGAATCGCCATTCTACCTTAACCAAAGGTATGTGCTTACTTCTCAATTTCTTTATCTTTCTGTCCGTTATCTGAACTGCTCTTCATCATAACGTAACTTTTCATTTACTTGCAGCTCTTCAAACGACACAATTTAGACTCGTTAGCTAGACATTTTCTTAAGTTTGACACATGAAAGGTATTATGTATACCTCTTAGTTCTTCTGGCAGCTCTAAACCATAAGCTACTTCACCAACTCTTGCAACAATATATTTCAAAAGGTCCAATATACCGTGGACACAACTTTCCTTTCTTGCTGAACCTAACTAACCCCTTCCATGGAGATATCTTTAACATATATTACTCGATCTCCAACTTGAAACTCCAACTATTTCCTTATGGTCATACGAGAAGAAAATTCATTGGAAACAACTTCATCTAAACATATTTTTTACTTTTATAAAATGCAAAATGTTGTCCCATCTCAACATGTTATTTACATTTTTCAACACATTTTTGGAAAACCAAAATACATCTCTTTCTCAAGAAAATTTGGGATAAAAAGGAGTACAACTATTCTACAACTAAACATATCCTAGAATTTTCATTCAAAGTAATCAGTCATATTCATCCCGGCACAAGGTTTTTCGAAAAGTCAAAATACTTAGTTTGACATCGATGTCGCAGTAAATATAATACTAAATAAATTAATAATGTTCACAATCACAGTGCACACCAGACATTTAGTGTCCATTTATCCAACGTAAAACAAACGTCACGAGAATTTCATATATTTAGTAAAGTAAAAGACCTTGTTGTACGATAGCAACTAACAAGAAATTAATGACTACCATGATGCCATAAGCTTAGACAGTGCGACACGAGAAGACCCACCATCACTCATTGCCAACGCGGCTTCCTCTTTTCGAGCTGTTGCAACCTCCCTAAGCAATTTCCCATCTTCTGAATCCATCAACTGTCTAACCCGCTTCTCCACCTCAGTCGCGACAACCAACCTGCCATCTGACTCATGCATTGGTAAAGCCAATTTCATTTCCTCAACAAGCACAACTTTATTAAACCTTTGTTCCGCGTAAAGAGGCCACGCCACCATTGGAACACCTGCACGTACGGCTTCCAATACTGAGTTCCACCCGCAATGTGTCACGAACCCACCAACCGAGTCGTGGCTTAGCACCGCGACTTGTGGGGCCCATTTTTTTACCACGAGTCCTCTATCTCTCGTTCGATCCAAGAAACCTTCGGGCAATAACTCATCCAAATTCGGTTCTGGAGGTGGTAGATACCTGTCCTCTTTTTTATTAGAGGGCGGGCTTCGTACCACCCATAAAAACCTATGTCCACTCATCTCAAGCCCCTTAGCAATTTCCTTCAACTGATCACCATTAAACACACCCAAACTCCCGAAACACAAATAAACAACACTTTTACTCGGTTGCAAATCAAGCCAATTCAAACACTCAAGAGAAACATCACCCTTTTCGGCCACAAGCGGCCCGATACAGTACAGGGGAGGCGTGGGCCCGTCTGGGACACACAAGCCGTCCCTTACTGCTTTAATCGCTTTCGGCTCAAGCGACTCAAACGTGTTTGCAATTATCCCTACTGCCTTAGGCAAGTGCTCAGCGAACACGAGAAAATCTGAATAATCAGTCGAGTTCCTATCAAGTAACGGAGTTACCATATCATCAGACGGTATTGGTGGCAACCCAGGCGAATTTATAAGAGTTTTCATATCTTTATAACTCTCGCTAGTGTTTTTATGAAGTGTAGGGAGATAAAGAAAAAGTGCAAGACAACATACACCCGAAGTATAGAAGTAATAAACAGGAATGTTCAACTTAGTCCCTATCGACATAGCAGGCGTGCAAAAAACATCCATAACAAAGGCCGGGACATTAGAAGACACGGAAATTGATTTAAGAGCGTTTTCGACATTTGGGTTGCTAAGTCGAATAAGTTCAAATATGATAGCTTCCATAGAGGGGTAAAGTAAAGGGTCCAAAGGGATATCGGGTAGGTGATGGAACGTGATAGCGGGAAACGTGGTTGAGATGTGTTGAACGTAAGACGCTGTAGTTCCTGTGTTAAAGGATGGTATGAGCGTGAGAACGATGATCGAGTACGAAGGATGGTATTTAACGATAAGTTTTCCGAGCTCGACCATTGATACGAGATGGCCCATGCCCGGGGATGGGTACAAAACTATAGTCGACATTGTTTTGTGTTTTTCGAGTGTTCGAAGAATGAAGTGATGAAAGAATTCAAGCTAATAAATAGTGCAAATTATAGGTATGATGTATATGCACAATCCAATCAAATAATATACAAAGACGTTTCGTGAAAAAGTTACCACATAGTCTATTGAATTTTATAGCCATCAGTGTTATTGAATTTTATAGCCATCGTGTGGAATTTTACCTGCAAAAAATGTCGTTGCATATTCAACCTTATTACAAGAAATCAGATTCCATTTTGGTGGAATATGTTTAACCACCGTTGAAAACTACAACCACATACGTATAATATAAATAGAGATGAATTCGTAAAATTCGCATGCCACAATAAATTTAGAAATTAAAGAAATATCTTCCATTACTATTTGATATGATCGGGAAGATACATTTGTCTACAATCCAAACAATTATTGCATCACTATATTTTTTATGAGTAGTTATTTGAGGAGGTGTGGGGTTTGCTTTTGAAATATGAACAATTATTGCGTGTTCGAACATTTTAACAATAACTCTTAAGGAAGATAGCAAATTCCTATTGTTTTTTATGAAAAGAGTAGGAGATATTTGTTACGGGATGTATCATTTTGGCCAAAACCAGCCAATCGTTTTCCAAGTTTAATTATTTGTTCTACGGTATAAAATAAAATAATAATTAAAAAAGGAAATATTAGCATTAATTATGTTATGGAAATTGCACTTTGTAGTCAACAATTAGAGCTCTGGGTGCAGTGGCAAGGTTTTGCCTCCCCATTCGGGCCCCACCATGTCACATCACCAAAACACCCCAACTTCAACAAACCACAACAAACCCCTCCTCACCAAACAACAAACCTCCACTTCTCCATTCGGGCCCCACCTCTTACACACTTATTTTTTTATTCATTTCATTAAATAAATTAAATTAATTTCACAAATACTTAAAAATAACACAACACATTAATTTTATTTCATCAAAAAAAAAAAAAAAAAAAAAAAAAAAAAAAAAAAAACTCAACTGTGTAACAAAAAAAAAAAAAAAAAAAAAAAAATACTAAACTGTGTAACAAACAACTGCTGCTGTGTCTTCTTCCTTTTGGAAAAAAAAAAAAAAAAAAAACACTTTCTGCTGCTTCTTCTTCTCCAACCAAAACATACACAAACACACACTAAACTCACACTAAACTCACACACACAAACAACCAAAACCAAAACACCTGCTAATATGTCAGACGTTTGCTTCGCCGTGGCCACGACGAGTTTGCCAACGGCGAGCAACGGCGAGGCATCTCCGGTGTGGCGGCGAGCAACGGCTCGCCGTTGGAATTGCCACATCGGACGGCGAGGGGGTCCTCGTCGACTGCACCCAGAGCTCTTATCCCGAACATATAATTTCTTATGCATTTATTAGCTTCTGAAGTTATTTTGGTCAATTTCTACTAAAAAAAATAAATAAAAAATAAAACACTAAGGGTCAGATTGGTTTGTTAATTGATTCGAATTTGGATTTGAATTTTAAATTATATTTGGATCTGGTATTAGAATTGATATAAGTTTTAGGAAAAAAAATATAAGAGAAAAATGTATAAATCAGATAATAAAAAAGAAATAAATGTTAAAAAGAAGAAAAGAAAAAAAAATATAATGATAATAAAAATATATGTAGACAAAAGAAATGATTAATTGAGAGAAAAACTTCACCCATATTGCCTAAAATTAGTCTATGCCTTTACTGACACCTTTGTTACTAAAATTCATATCCAAATTCAAACAAACAATGCTATTTGAAGAAGATTCTATTACTTCATAGTGATCCACGCGTAACAAACGGACCCTAATAAGAAGTTAAGAACAACAACAATGACAAACAAAATGAAACATAGTCGTATGACCTTAGGTTAAGTCTGGCAATTTTCAACACACGATAACCGACATGAATTCGATACGAAGTTAAACAAGTTTGGATTGAGGATAAACATGTTTGGGTAAAAAAAAATGTCAACCTGTCTAACTTGTTTAATAAACGAGTTGTGTTTAGACTGAGTTAGTGTTGGGTCAATATTTGACCCAAATGTACTTGACAAGTGTTTGAACATAAATAGCCGAGTCACTCACTGATAAAATCAGTGAGTGTTTTTACTCTCTGATAGTTCAGTGAGTATGTCACTCTCTAATAGAGGGAGAAGCTCAAAACAACATACTTCAAAGATGTCGAATACCAATTGAGGGTGCACTTTTACCTAACTGATACAGAACCAGTGAGAAAAGTATCTTAGCATCATCAGGGATACTAAGATCTGACAAATGTCTCATTGTCCCTGTCCACCTTTCTCCTAAGATAATGAACACCTCCCCCTGGCTATACAAAGAATAACTGATCAAAGAAGTCTCGCTGCTGGTAGAATAAGCGAACAACTTAATCAAGGTTCAAGATGCAAAGACATCATTGTATCTAAGATAACGTGAATAGACTGAATAAAAAGTCATTGAACAGCTCCAGCAGAAGTTCATGTCTTAGATATCGTCAAAGTTAACTTGGGAAAATTACTGATGCATGTCAGCCAGTATGTAACAAGAACTTTAGCTCATGTATAAGGGATCATCAAGGGTAGCAATACCTTGATAAACTCTCAGCTCTTTGAACAAGACCAACTAAGCATAGCTCATGTGCTCAAATAGTTAGGTAAGATTTTACAAAGACATTTAAGCGGGAAAACCCTTGGGAAGATAACAATTGCTCCTTCCCAAGGCACTAAAGTAGCTCGCGGGTACTCGTTACTGTCAACTCTGTTAAACCAAAAGGACATTAAAGCTAGAAGACTAGGCACGTGCTATCTACGACCAGTTGGCAAAATCACTATTCCCACGTAGAGCGATAGTAACTTTCCCGCTATAAATAGTCGGTTCAACATAGGGAAATGTGTGCCTTCACCAAGAGTGAGAAGTGAGAATTCCACACAAAGTAATATAAAAGTGTTAGTGTTAGAATCCTCAACACTTAGACTTCAAGCTTAGCTTGAATCTTTGTGATTTCAATTTGTCACTCCACAGGGATAGCCATCTCCAACTATCTCCTTGAAAAGCCACCCAAGTGTTCTTAATGTGTCAAAGTGGGTTCTTAAGTAACCTTGTAATTTAGCCCATCATGAATCATAAACTTGTTCTTCTTTCAATACCTAAACTTCACTTATTTATGATTATTCTATTAATTCATGAGTTGCTCAAGTTGAATCGGACCAACAGTTAGTATTAAACAGGTTAATCCGCGAACCAGTTTAATTATAAAAGCATCCAAAAATAACATATATAACTTGGGTTTTATGTTGGATTTGGATTTAAACTTATTTTATTATGTAGTTAATATTCATTGGATTACGATTATAACTTGGATATTATTGAACAAATTTTTGTATACTTATTTATATGTTTTTTTTTTTTTTTTAATTTTAAATCATATCATTTTTTAATTTAAACTAGTAGAATCGAAAATCACCAAACTTCTTCACCGATTGACCTATTTACTTAAACATGTTAAACGGATTACAAATGGGTTACACGTGCTATGCAGGTATGGGTTAAGGTTAAGTTTTTTGACACAGTTAATATATGGGTCATGTTTGAATAGAATTTATAGCAACCCGCCAACTCGAACATGACTCGATTGCCACCCCACCGTAGGCATATAGCTATATATGGTTCTCCTAATAGTTATCTCACCAACCGGTTATCAACTTTCTTTTTCCAAAAATTAGTTGTTTCAGCGACAAGCATAATTCAAAACTAGGATGTAAAACTATATCATTTAGCTTTTGTGTCCGATTTAATCTTGGCTTCTAACAATAAAATCTTTTATATAATACAACAAAACCCCTAGTGAGGACTTTCGTATTTCAAAAAAAGATTATTTCTTTATTAAGTAATATTTTAATTAATTATTATTTTTTAATTTATAAATTTCTAAATTCGTTTTGTTGATATATACTAAACAAGTAGAAGATAAATACAAAAAATATAGATAAGATGCAACTAACAATATGATTAAACTTTTTAAATGATTATCTTTAATAATAAAAATTATAATTAAAAAGTATAAATCAAACAAAACAAAAATTAAATTATTTATTTTTTAATAAATAAAAATATGTTATTCAAAAAACTTTAAAAAAAAACTCGCGCGTGCGCGGACATTATAACTGTGTTCACGTACAATAGTTAATATTGACATTATAATCGGTCATAAGTCCTAGACGATAACTCTAATTGATAGAATTTTAAAAACTAGTTTCCTTTCGAATTGTTATTAACGACTAATTTCTCGAGTTTTAAGTTTTGACAATACATAAAGTTCAAACAAAACCATTAATAATCACTGACAAATCCTAGAATTCTCAAAGACACACATAATTCACTCTCTCCTTTAACTACTTTAGCAAAATATGTCGAGTTGATACACATCTTAATATTTGCAAATGTCGAGAAAAATTGATTGTTAATTAACAATGTTGGGATTTATGTACTATATAACAATTATAAACATGTGTTTGATTAACAATATAAATACAATATTTACCTTTTGTATTGAATTAGGTTGGACAACATGTATCAAAAATCGAACCATAGTTTCCCCAGAGAAACTCACGAACCCCATAATCATCAAAGTAGATGATTTATATCTTTAGTCCACACACTACACGTCCTCGTGTATCACCCGAATGCTAGTTTCTTCTTGTTCATGATCAAGCAACGAATACCAGTTGTCTTGCTTTTACGAAAAACAACCAAGAAACCAAAGCCCTAAGGTTTTCTCATTCTTTGGTCATTAATATTAAGAGAGAAAAGAGGAGGAGGATATTTTTTTATGAGTTTCCAAGTTATGGGATTAGTCGTCCTGTGATTAGTAGGTTCGCAATGTCGAGTCGAACCTAGATAATCCTAATATAACAATAACCAAATTTGGTGAACAAATTTGGGCTCCCCTTTATGGTCAGCCCCCTTCAATAATATGGGCTTCCTATATTAATTTTTAGTTAAGTACATTTAACAAGTTCAATTACATATTAAATGAAAGCCTTTAGCTAGTTAATGCGTCTAACGGATTAATTAACGATCGTTAAGCGATTCGTGAATTATTTACTAATATAAATAATATATCTACTATAAATATATTAAATAAATATTTGGTGATACCTCGGTATATACGTGTGTGACCCAATAGGCTCACATATTTCTAGCCGTATAATTATTTAATTTCATATGAGCACTTCTCAATAAACAATAACCCCAACGGGGCAGTTTGGTTCGCCGTTTTTCAAGGGGTTTTGTGGGTTTTGTATTTGAAACCATTTTATTAAAACGTGTTTGGTTGAAAATAAGAGGAGTGATTTTTGTTTTAAAATCACTGAAAACCTTGTTATTTAAAGACTTTAGGTAGTGGATGTATTTATGTATGTGGAGACACTTGGGTAACATGATTCAAAAGTATATTAATACCCTATAATATATTTATGTGAGGACACTTGAGTAACATGGTTCAAAGGATAATGTTGTCATTTACTATTAAACACATCTGACATCTTTTTCTCTTTTGCTGCAAACCAAACATGTTATTGTATTTCTAACGTCAAATTTTCAAACACTCATATATTTAAAGCCTCACACAATTAGGAAACTCATGGTTTAAAAAATTTTGAACCAAACGCACCCATAATTATATCTGTATTTTTCATATCCAAAAGAAAAAAGAAGAAAGGTAGATTAGGATATATAGCTTAATTCAAATAAATGAGTAGGGATTTAGGGATTTAGATTTTTTTTTTTTTTTTTTTTTTGAAAGGCAGCAATATATAGAACCACAAAAAGGCGATACAAACAAACGGCATTCCACCTCTCTAAACAAGGTGATTAAAGAGAAAGGAACCCGGACAAGAACAATACAATAGAAACAACAACAAAAAACGAACTATAATTACGAAAAAACCATACCAATCAGCCCTATAGTGAAGCAAACAGACCATAGAACCTGGGATCAACAAAGCCAAAACAAACTAAAACCATACCCAATTAACCTATGGCAGATAACGATAAACCACTCTAGATGACCATCAACTTCTGAACCGCAGACCACTTCCAAACTTTTCCAGCCCCTTTACAGCTCCTCGAAAACAACTTCACAAAAGCTACACACGATCTCTACCACTTGAAACCAAACAAACATATACTTTAACCTTTGGATGCATTTACCAGATCAATACACCAATCATTCCAGGATTTAATTTTCCCTTTGCTCTATGTGAAATCCAAAACTACACTAGAACTTGTACTTCGTCGCATATTGTAGATAGGCTCAATATCTTATTTTGAAACACTCTCTTGTTACGACGACACCATACTAAGTACAACATTGCCCAACAAACCGCTTGCCAACATTTCTTTTGTACTACGTTATAACTATTCTGACCCGCATGATTAATTATATCTCCAATTGACCCAACATTAAAATTACCCATGTTCCACCATTTAAATACTCTTTCCCATCCAGCCACCACTCTTGGGCAAAACATAAAACAATGCTCAAAAGTTTCAACATCCGTATCACAATGAGAGCAAAGAACTATGTTAAGATCCATACCGATATGATGTAACCATGAGCGAACAGGAAGGCGTCGATGTTGGAGCCGCCATACAAAGATGCAAATCTTTCTTGGGATGTATGTGTTCCACTTAGTCTTATGAGCTGTACCCGTAGAGTGTAGAGTAACTTCATCAATCTTTTCTCTAAGACTTTTAACAGTGAAGAGACCTTTATCATCAAGAAGCCAGGTTCATGAATTTAATTGTACATTAGGAATAAAAAAGTTAGTTAACCTCGACAATTCCATGAGTTCACTTATAGCTCTACCCCTTGGATTTCTCGCCCAACTCCATTCCCACGTCCACCCATCATCCCTCCAGCATCTCTTCTCTCTGACCGAGATATCTTTATGGATTTCTAATCTAAAAAGTCTTGGAAATTTTTCACATAAAGCCACATTTTCACCAACCCATTTATCCAATCAAAAACGAGTATTAAACCCATTTCCTACTTTTCTACCAAAAGAGGAACAAAAATTCACACCCGACTGATTTATGCCTCTCCCCACATTTGCAATACTACTCCATGTACTTCCACTCCGACTAACTCCTTCATTATACTCGGTCAATCCACCATCACTTCCATACAAAATTTTAATAACTTTAACCCATAGTCGATTTTCTTCAACTCTAAACCGCCACCACCACTTGCCAAGTAAAGCCCAATTAAAAGCTTTTAAGCTGCCAATATTTAACCCACCTGCTTTTATCTTCTTTACCACAACATTCCATCTAACCCATGCCATCTTCTTATTCTCGTCATTACCCCCCCCCCCCCTCCCCTCCAAAAAAAATCGTTGTCTCATACTTTATAACTTTTTAATGATACTCGCGGGTGCACGAAATAAAGAGAAGAAGTATAATGGTAAGCTACTTAAAATCGTTTTAACCAACGTTAATCTACCACCAAAAGAGAGAGTTTTTGCTTTCCAGTTATCCAATCTTTTTTAAAATTTTTCGACCACAACATTCCAACTAGATATTCTTTTCATATGAGAACCAACCGGTAATCCAAGATATGTGAATGGCAACGACCCGGCTGCACATCTCATTCTGTGAGCTAAAGACTCCACTTTTTCTATTCCAACACCAATTCCGTACACTTTGGTTTTATTAGAATTAATCTTCAAACCAGAAGATTGTTTTATGCATTCCAAAATTCTCATTATGTTCTTAGCATTTGACATATTCCACTCCTCAAATATCAAAATATCGTCGGCATATTGCAAATGAGAGATTAGAGTTTCATCTCTGCCAATATTTACACCCTTAAATATTCCATTTGAGACTGCCTCACGTATCGTAACATTCAGACCTTCAGCCGCTACAAGATAAAGAAATGGTGACATTGGGTCGCCTTGCCTAACTCCCCTCTCCATTTTAAATTCCCGCATAGGAGACCCATTCACCAAAACCAAAACCATTGCTGACTCTTGACATGCTTCAATCCACTTGCACCATTTATCTCCAAACCCCATTTGCGTGAGAGTGTGACGAATGAATTTCCAGTTGACGCTATCATACGCCTTGTCAAAATCAATTTTCAGTAAGAACGCCTTCCTCTTCTTTTTCTTTAAAAATTCTAAGGTTTCATTTACTATTAGACCACCATCTAAAATATATCTCCCTTTAACAAATGCATTTTGCTCCTCCCCGACAACCTTATCAATGACTTTTTTCAATCTCTTAGCACGTATTTTTGAAACAATCTTATAATAACAACCTATTAAACTAATAGGTCGGAAATCCCCCAACGTAAGCGGGTCATTCATCTTTGGAATTAAAGTAAGAAACGACGAGTTGCAGCCTTTAGGTATTTGACATGTATGCCAAAACCACTCAATTGCCTTCAACAAATCTTCTTTAATAATCCACCAAAATCTTTTAATAAACGCGAAATTAAATCCATCAGGACCCGGAGCTTTTCTACTACCACATTGTTTAATAGCGTCCCAAACCTCATCTTCCCGAATGAAACATTCCAGTTCAACCCTATCTTCGATTGAAATGGTTTTAAAGTTACCATTCACCAACACCGGTCTGATATTATTTGGTTCACTAAAACTGTTTTTAAAGAAATCAAACGCTTTTTCTTTTATACTAGTCGGGTCATCACACCAAACTCCATCCACAACCAGGCCATTCAAATTCAATTTTCTGTAGTTACCACAGATACACGAATGAAAAAACTTTGAGTTTTCGTCACCCTCCAACACCCATTTAACTCTAGCCTTTTGTTTCTTCATTTCATTACACCGCCTGTCTTTCTCTAACCACCCCTTCCTAGCTTCTTTCCATCTATCTAATTCCTCCTCGTCCAACTCTCTTGATTCGGCTAACAATTCCCATTTTGTAGCTTCGGTTTTTAGATCTTCGATATCTTGGTTGTTTCTTCCAAACTTCACTTTGCTCCATTCTTTTAGACCTTCTTTTACATTTTTTAACTTATCTCTAAAAATAGAGTCGGCGTTGAATGAAAACACCTGTTTTATCCAGCTATCTACCACCACCTTCTCACATTCACTATCATCTAGCCAAACGTTAAAGAATCGAAATGGTTTGGGACCGAAATCAACAACTTTATTAGAAAGCATCAAAGGACAATGATCTGACAATTTTCTTTCCTTCGCCACCACCACCAACGAGCTCCAAAAGTCACAAAACCGATTATTAACGAGAAATCGATCGATCTTACTAAATTTTAACCCTTCGTCACTAACTCTTGTGAATCTTTTACCACCTAAAGGGATATCAATCAAATCATCACCTGTTATGAAATTATTAAACAGCTCCGCTCCTCTTCTATTAAAGCACGGATTTTTTCTTTCATCAACGTTTCTAACTTCGTTAAAATCTCCAAAAATACACCATGCCGCATCAATAGAGTTAATTATCCTTGAAATGTTTCCCATAGAGATCTTTTCACGGCCAAATCCTGAGGAGCATACACATTAATAAACCCAACTAAACCTTCTTTACCTTTCCAAGACCCAACAACCGCAAGTAACCCTTCTTCTCCTAATGCACTTGTGTTAAAAAATCATGAATTGTCCCACATTGTAATGATCCCACCCGAACTGCCAAGGGCATCTACCTTTGCATACCCAAAAGACTCCGACCCCTACATATAACGAACCACTTTTTCATCTACCTGATCCATTTTAGTTTCTTGAAGACCTCAAATTAATGGCTTATTGTTATCAATTAACTCGTTGATCCACTTTGTTTTCCCCTCGGCACCCAACCCTCTAATATTAAGAGATATAGCCCTCATTAAACCATTATAACAAAGACCCCAACCACATCAATCAATTACACCTATCGTTCCTCTCATTCAAGAGTCCGCCACTATGGTTTTTTAAAACACTTCCATCAACTACATTCAGCCATTTGAAAGCTAATTTATCACCAATAAGTCTTACCTTATCACTTTCTTTTGAACCACTGGAGGATGTTGACCTCTGAGATGTGGTTGCCCCCACCTGTGTATCTTTCACCAATGTTTCCTCCATACTTTTAGTATCATTCACTAGGATTTTACTGGAATTTGATCTCGATCTTTTAGGGAGGCTGAGATGTATCGTTCTTGCTCGTTTTTTCAATATCTGGAAACTTAACTTACCTTTCCAGCCCTTTTTCTTCCTAATTTTTCCTCCATTAATACTTATTGTCTTCTGTTTTCTTCTCTTTAAAAAGGATGCCTCACTAACCGCTTGTTTCCCATCTGTGTTTCTTATCTTCTCGTGACCTGTTCCAGCATCCAAACAATCCCAATCTACTGAACTCTTTAAATTACAAGTGAACTTATTTGGCCCATAATTATGATATCCATCTAAATCCACATCAGTTTCTGTTGGCCTTGAGCTCACATATTTTTTTGGCCCATTCCACACTTTAGAATCAGGCCCAATACATGTTTTATTTTCTATCTCATTTGACAGATCGGTTGTTGACCTTTTTGAATTTTTACATAGAGAGTTGACCACTCCATCTTCTAAATTTGGCGGTTGTACTTTGTCACAATGGTCTTCCTTCTGACCCATATTTTCTTTAACCGTGAAAGGTGTATTGTCACCACAACCAGATAATTTACTTTCTTCTTGTACGGACTTCACTTTTCTCGTAACCTGTTTATTTCTCGAAACCCGTTTTTTTCTCGTTATCCGTTTTTTCAACTCCCGAGCCACTTCTCCATCTTCCTCTTCTCCGGCTGATTGTTTTTCGGACCATGCCTCATCAGATTCCGATGAATATTGTCCTTGCTTACCTCCTCTAATCTTACTACGTTCACACCCCATCAAACTACAGTCTTCATTTACTCTAACTAATCTTCTAACTCCATTGAAAACCATGAACTTACATTTGCTAATTTTCTCCCAACAGTTAGTAACAATTAAAACTCTGCCCCTTGATACGTCTTGTGTATCAATGAAATTGCAATTACTGAATTCTTGTGGTACTACCCATTCTTCCGCAACACGCCTAAATGTATCCTCCATCCACCCATTCACCAGTATACCTTGGATATTTATCCAACACAGCCTGTTTTGTTGTTCCCAATCATTCTCCCATAATTTGATGTTGTTAACCCACTGATGTAAACAATGTTCAGGATCGTTTACGATTTTTTTTGCCACTTCCTTATCTCTACACTTGAAGAGAACTTGTAGCCCACCAAGAAGTTTTGTTTCAAAGTCTTCCAATCCTTCGGCATGGCACACCTCGCCGATTGATTCTAGAATTTCCACGTCCTTTATGACCCCCACAATAGCAGCTTCAAGATATTTTTCATGCTCTTTATCCGGCTTAAACTCGATTGAGTAAACTTTCTCTTTTTTGGTTTCATCTGGGTACGTATGTTTGTTTTCATTCTGCTCCATAGGTTTGTCACCTACAATAACCTGTTTGTACGATCTCACATCTCTTCAGGTCGTTTTCGGCTGGTAACTATAATTACCTGTATTTGTGTTTTTCACAGGTTCGCTTCTTCTTTGTGACCCATTGTTAGCTACAAAACCCCGTATCCTATATGATCCCACCCAAGTATCATTAATCTTCTTTTATATGTTTGGTATATCACTTATGTTTTTATAAGTTAAAAAAACAAACTTAGACCCATTTCTCATTCGATTTCTTGCCATGTATATATCCACCAATTGCCCATACATCTTAAACTTCTCCCACATGTTCTTGACCTCCCACCAGTCCGGGAAAATGAAAAAAAGGAATGAGCACCGCTTGTTGTTGAATCCCCATTGTTGATCTTGTCGACGACAAAATTCATCCCTATCTCCGTTCCATGCCCCACTATTGCCAAGTCTTGAAAATACACTTTTTCTCTCCACTATCTCTCATACTTTTTTCTTTCCTAGGGATTTAGATGACGTATCTATATGTCTAAGGGTAGTGGCATCGTACTCGGTGTGGAGTCGGCATGAGTCGGCAAGTCTAGGCAAATCCATTGCAAGTTCCTCGGCAAGCCAAAATGGGCAATGTAATCGGTGAGATATACTGATTCGGTGAGAACATTTGAAGGGAAAAAATGACCGTTGCATGCTTTAATTATTAGGCATGTTTTAATTATTAGACATTGCCACTAAAAAACCAACTTTAGGCATGTTTAGGCAAAAAATGTGTTGCATGCTTTTTATTGGTCAATTAAAATTAAACTCCATAAACCTTTAGGCAATGTTGCCACCACCCTAATAATCAATCACTGCTACATGTATTACATTTTTTTTCTCAAATTTTTATCAATCACTTTTTGATGTTAACTGATCCCATCATTAAACATACAGCTAGGATATGACAACAATCATTTTTCTTCACTACATGTTACGTTCATTACTTTGTCTTCCACAAAAATAATAGAGTAGTATACTCTCTCAGCCTCAATTTATTTGTCCAATTTTAATTATTTTAAAGGTTTTTTTTCTTTAACTTTGATTTTACTTCAAAACTATTTCCTTTTTGTGTTATATAATAATCGATATAGAATATAAGAATTAATCGAGTTTCAAATATATTTTTATTTGTATAATTTTTATCAAGTGATATATAAAATTAAAAAGAAAAAAAAATGTTGAAAAATAATAATTTTATAAGTCAAAAGTGGACGAATAATATGTGATGTAGGGAGTATCAGTCAACTAAATTGCACTGCTATACAAGAATCGTCCAATCACGAGCACTCATATAGGTTAACCAATTTAATTCTAAAACGATCAGTTAGATGTAGGACATTGATTGTACAACTTTGCATTTACAATGTGGTTCATGTTTCTTCTAGGGTTGTGTTAGGGAAACCGGGTCTACCCCTTAGGCTGCTAGTTCAGTCCCACTTGTCCCCCATTTTGTTCCCCTTTATTTCAGTATAACACAGTTTTTTGCTAGTTTATGTTCTGTATTTCTGATAGTTTTAAGCGTTTGACTTATTAAACTTTATATTTTTTGTTCCGCATTTTCAGGTTTATAGCTTTTTGATATAAACAAAATTAAAAAAAAAAAAAAAAAAAAAAAAAAAAAAAAAAAGGGGGAGGGGTTCAATATCAAAACATAGCCCCGTGAATATAACCCGACCCTTCTTCTACGATGTGCAATGTGTAAGATAAAGATGGCCCACCTTTTTCGTATTTTAGTAGTACGATCTTTTAAAACCATTCATAGTACTGTGGTACATATCATATCAAACGGAAATTTTATTTTGAAATACTGATTTTTGCAAATAGTTTCGACGCCTTTAGTCATAGTTATTATTTAGTTAATTCTAGGTCTCTTTCCATGTTTGCCTTTAGTCATGGTTCCACTCAAGGTTTTCAAGATCGGTATCCTACTTAGAATCGATTTTGTCTTTGCAAGATCGAGATCGTAAGATCGGATCGAGATCTTAAGATCCTACCATAATATCATTTTATTAATAGTCTTTATAATATTATACAAATATATAAATTATTGCGGAGTATATATCATAAACACAAATTTATATAAATGTTTTATAGAAATTTTGTCTTAAATTATGATAATGAAATGTTTAAGAAGATTAACATATTGTTTTTTAAATTCTACAAAACACAATCCTATTGTCAAGATCAAAATCCTATAAAATCTTAAGTTTTCAAAGATCTTATGTAAGATCCGGATCGTTTTTGCTTTGCAGTATCGTAAAATCGTAAGATCCTAAGATCAGGATCACGATCTTGAAAACCATGGTTCCACTATTAGAAAACTTTACCTTGTTAAATCAAAATTAAAATGTTACAAGGGTTTTGGATCAGTTGGTACTCATCTTCGAAAAATTCATGAGCCAATTGGAGAGATTTTGTGGATAAAAGGTTAAGAGTTTAAGACTCAACTCGTGCTTACTCCAGTTGGTACCCTACTGAGCCAGAAAAATTGTCAGAACTATTTCTTGTATGGTGAACAATTGCTAATGCCAAAAGACACAAAAGTTAAGATTTTTTGGCCAATTCACACTTCGTGGAAAATTAAAGGGTTAATTTACACATATAGGTAATGAACTTAGAAAAATTTTCTATATTATGTAACGAACTTGCAAAAATATTAAGTTAAGTAACAAAAGTTTCAAAAACCGTTAAAGTTAGGTAATTTTACCCCATCTTGCAACTGGTAATCTGTTGACCCGGTTACTTTTGTTTGACTAGTATATTTGACCACCCTATTCATACGTTTTCCCCCAAATACGTTTTCCTCCAAATACTTGAAGAACCCTGATCCCCAATTACGCTAACCCTAATTCCCAAAATTCAGAAACACTAATTATCAAATCCATGTAATATTCAACATGGGTAAAGGTAAACCTGACAAGAATCGACCTTTCACAGTGAACCTAAAACATGAGGGTCTATTTACAATTAAACTGTTTGCTTATATGAACTATGATGAGAAGCAAGTTACGGATCTTAACTTTGAAGGTATGTCATGTGTTCAACTCTTTGATGTAGTCAGGCATTTAGTGCATGCTCCACTTAAGAGACTTTATTATTGCAAAATAAGAACCCCATTAAGGATAGGTATTAAGGAGATTAGAAATGATGATGATGTTCAGGCATTTGTAGCATGTGGTTATGAATCAAAATGGGTTGTTGACTTGTATACCTAACAAACTAAACTACTTAAGTGCAAGTAGCAAGGAAACCAGAACAACAAAAGCACATAGAATTGACTTCCAAAGTGTGACTTTCTTTAAAGCTTTTTTCAAGACTGCCTCCAACTGTTCAATCTTTTTTTGACGATTACCTTCAGCTTGAACTTCACGCCTTTGATTAGGATTGAGTCTGCTATACATCTCAAACAAGTGCATTTTGTACCATTCACAATCCTCCTCCGGATGATACCAATCCCATTTATCACATTTCTTCCTACCCGCTTTCTAAAATCAAGAAAATGTATTCTATTAAACATTAAAATTTATAAATCTTGAAACAAAACGTATCCTATACTTACCCATCTATTTTGGCAGCATATGAATCGTCTAGCAGGGTTGGTGGGTGTCCATGATGTTACCATCATTGATGGCCTATCACAATCACAGTTATCATCATACAAATAAAAAGACATGATTTAATTAGATTATGATCGGGGATTGTTATGAATTTTTAAGATTGTGTTTATTAGGGTTTATGTAAAAAAGGTGGTGAATAAAGAGGGGAAATTGGGAATAGGGTATATATCCGTTGTATATAACGTGGCATGTGGGTTCAAAATGGTTCTCGGTTAATTACCTAACTTAGACGGTTTTGTCAAGTTTTGTTACTTAACTTAATATTTTTGAAAGTTCGTTATATAACACAGAAAATTTTTCTAAGTTCATTACTTATATGTGTAAATAACCCAAAATTAAAATGTTATGATAGATGAATATAGCATTTAGAATTGGCTACAAGGGCGATGACTGTGAGAAACGGTAAGAGGCGGGGCCGATTGGAGGCAAGGTGGTCCCATGTTTTGTTAGATAGCTTTAAAGACAAGGGTCCGTTTGGTTGGCCTATTTTGACAGTGATTTTGGATTGATAGGTAAAAAAGAAATGTTTTGTACCACGTATTATTTTAGTGGGTCTATTGATTGGGATGACGGAAGAAAATCGGACATGCAAAAATTGAGATTTGTAAGCAATTTGTCTTTTAGTACAAAAGTGGGGTTATTTTAATTCAAATTTTTTTTTTTTTTATATATGATAGTTGATACTCACATCATTTTTTTTTTTTTTTTTTTTTTTTTAATTCTTTTATTACAATGTTACACTATTAATGCATGTGTTACAAGGTGAGATATACATAATTGTAGTCAATGTTGCAAAAATCATGGATCGGTAGTCGGGCGGTCGACCATCCTGCAGCGATTAATCGGTCAAGGCGGGATTAATCGATGATTGCTAGGATTGGCATTTTCTACAAGTTTTGTGTATTTCTGAAGACCAAACTAAAGATCTTAACTGATTTCAAACATACTATGTTTTCAAACCTCAACAAAAGGCTCCAATTCTAATTATGAAGCCCGTTGTGCGTTATAAGTGAAATAAACGATCCTCAAATTAAGTAGAATGCCTAAATTACTAGTTTTTTAAGTTGACCGATTCGGCCGATTTTTGGCCGATTTGGCCCATTTTTTACCGATTTGGCCGATTTTTGACTGATTAGTGGCCGATTTTTGCGCAGGCCGATTTTTTCCACCGACTTTTAAAAATCAACAAGGTATAAGGCCGATTACCGATTAATTGACAGATTCAGCCAATTTTTGCAACATTGATTGTGGTGAAAAAATAAAAATGGTGGTGTGAGTATCACCTCTTTTTTATACGTATTACCTATGTTTTATAAGAATTTCTTTTTTGTTTTTACTCTTATATTCTTATACAAAACAAATAATATTTTAAACATTTATGATTTTCTCTCTGTATCATTAATATCAAATTCAAATCCTAATCTAAATTTTAAGACACTCCAATTAATTGTTTTGGACATTTATACCCTCGCATAGGTGAAGGTGTATGGATAACTGTGAGGATATGAATGTTAAAACACAATAAATTTGAATGCCCCGATCATTTTATGAGTGTGCAAATCTCTCTTTTTTTCTTTCTTTTCTTTTTTTTTTTTCTTTTTTTTTCATTGTATACATGCCTTCACTTTTTTAAAACTTTTTTTTTTCTCCATGTACATGCCTTCACTTTTTTAAAACTCAACATGCTTTTGGTTGATGAGACTGTCTGTTTGTCACAAAGGTTATGAAAGGATATGAGAGTTTGAATTTTCAAGCTATCTTCTACTGTAATAGAAGCTTCGTTTGTCACATATATTCTCAAAAAGATTTTTAATTTTCATTAAGCTTATAAATAGCTCTTTGAAGGCAGCTTTAAATGTAGCTTGAGCTTTTAAAGGTGTTCATGTATGTTTATACTACATATAAATAGAAAATACATTTTTTATTTTATTTTTTTAATATAAAGACTTAAAAATTGAGTAATGTTATTAGACGAAAATTCAATTAATTAAATATTTAAATATTTGATTATAATTTAAACCACCCGTGCACTTTCATCAAAATATATACATAAAAATAAGGGTAAATTGCAAATTTCGTCGCTAATGTTTTCTAAAATTGCAAATAACACATTGAGAGGAAAAAAAATGCAAATTAACCACCAAGAGCTAAAATTGGGTGCAAATTTGCCACCGAGAGCTAACAGTTGTTAGTACCCTCATTAGTCAAGCTCAAACGCATGTAAAATGACTTATATACCATTGTCTTCTTCCTCACTCTCACACCACATCCCAAACCCACCCAACACCACCCACCCTCTACTACCATACATCCAGCACCACCACCCTCTACCACCACACAACCACCATCATATTCATTTCTCAATCACTACCACCAATTTGTTTTAGATTCCCACTAGCCAAAAGATTCTTAAGCTTTACATCAATATCAAATTTTCTTAGTTGCATCATCTTGTTGATAAGGTTAAATAATGATTTACCATCAGTTAGATAGTTGACTACATGTCATAGAAAGTATAGCCAAAAGATTCTTAAGCTTTACATGATTACATCAATATCAAATTTTCTTAGCCTATTCTTATTCTAATTCTAATCTAATATCAATTGTTATCATAAAAGTATGAAACGCACCAACAAATTCTTTTTACTGCAAAAGTTATGTGTTAGAATATTAGTATCATGACAATAATAAAATAGGTAAACACATATGCGGAAGCGAAGGAACATCTATAACATATAAAAAATTAACATAAACTAAATAGGAACGTACTTATAGTGATTATAGCAAAACAAGAATCAATAAAAACTCTTGAACATGTGATGAACCCTAATTAGGGTTTATATGAATTAGGGATCTATTGATTAGCCCCTTACCGTTTTATTAATCGATCCAAAATACAATTAATAATGTGATTGTTCCATGTTCTTGTACACACATACTATTAACAAATTAAAGTTAATGCTAGTTAAATATACACAAAACAATATTTTGTTTTGAAAGCAAAAACATTCGACTAATGAAAACAAAACATCAAACCTTTTATGTTATTATTGTGTCGATCACAGAGAACAAAAAGAAAAGAACCCCTTTTAAATATTGATGCACATGCATGATGATATACACATGCATGTATATTAAGTCTCTGTGATGAAAGCAAGCAATATTGTTTAGTAAATATTGAGTAGATATTAACGTGTATAAGAGTACCATAAAATCAACTCTTGGTCTTGTTTTTATAGGATAACAAAACTTAGGGAACAAGTTAGGACTTGGGTTCTAGATCCTTCTTATTCTCTATTTTTTATCATAGTCCTTATTTTTAAACATTAGTCAATTTTCGTTAATTAATAACATTCTTTATTTGTTTTGTGTAATTAATAACTAAATATAACTTTTATATTAAATTATTAAACTTTACTTCTTATACGTAAAGTGTGCAATTCAATGATCTCGGGTTCGATACTAGACATATACTTATTAATATTTATCCACAAACTCCAACAGCTCCCACTTTGATATCTATTAATAGTATAATGACATTAGTTAGTGTCTAGCAACACGTCTATGCCCCTAGTTCAACTCGAGGTAGGTCTCCTGGAATAACCTTTAATGATTCATCATTATTATTATCCTTTTGTTACTAATACCACGTTAATAAAGATATGGATCTTAGTCACTCTTTAATTAATAGTTTTGTTTCTCGTTGTTTATGATTGAGCAAGATTACCAAAACATCTGAACGTATTCCAGATAGACTTTGAGCGTGCGCACGCAAACATCTTGTCAACCCTACGAGGGGCCTAGCAGTATTAAACTTCAAAACAAATTTGAATTAATAAATTCTTTCTTGACTACAAGAATAACTCATGGACTTTGCAACACTTTTGAAAACAACCCTTATAACTCCCTGTTACGGTGAGCGGTAGATTGCTTTACAAAAATGCACTACATCCATGACACTTATCTGGTATCTCAAGTCTGAAGATAACAAATTCATGATTTACTCACTGACAAGATCCATAAAGTAAAATCATGTAGTTGGGATAAGTCCTATATTCAATTCATTGAATATCATGTGAAATTGGTATGTCAACGCATCAATATACTTTCAAGTATATTCTCACCAATACTCAGATTTGTCTTAGTTTAATGATGTTCCCATATCATTAATTGACAACGGACAATTTAGAATAACATAAGTTATTCACGGATTTAAACATGCAAATATGTGACACAATTTATTATTAATGAAAACAAACGTACTAAGTACTTTAATTCATTATAAATAATAATTGTTTAATGTCCTTTATCCAAATACTAAATAGATCAATGCATGATAATTCTAGTTAATGAATTTTGTCTCAAGTAATAACTTGTTGACAATTATGCATCAAGTAATGACAATCATACTTGTTGACAAGACATTTATTTCAACTAAATTTGATCTATCCAAATTTTGAGAATACTTATTTCAAGAATTCAATAAGAGAAATTCTTGTATGTGTATATCTAACTATAGCCACATAATTTTTCATAAATGGTGTGATATCCTCAATCACCAACTTATGACAATCAAACTTTCAAACCTTTTGAAGTTTGAAGTATCCTAATTCTTTAATGTATAATGCAACTATGCTCTTAGTTGAGCACAACTAGTTCTCATGGCTATTAATAAGGATAAAATCCTCTCATGACTAGTTATTGAGTGTCGTCTCAATTTAAACCAGCATCATTGTATACAAACTCCAATATGCTTTTTAAATTCCGTAAACTTAATATCCATTGTGTAATGTTTGACGCCTTCCAATCTTACAAGATTTATTGTCGGCTATAACAATTACGCAACAATTTGCCATATTGTTTATACTTAGAAGTTAGGAGCAATTCCAGGTTGAGTATCGTTTATTCTAAGTCCAAACATATTCCATTAGAATATTCATTACACAAGATATCAAATATTGTTAAATCATTAAGCATTTAAGCATGATACAACAATAATATGATGCACATGAAAATCCTTCAGTCAAACTTAGATTTTATTCATGTTCTATCTTTACAAATATGTATATCCATTTAGTCTTTCAAAATAATATATCATATTTTATTTAGAATTATTTACCGCACATGTTTATTAAATAATAAACTTTTGTTCCAAGGTTGTATGTTTTATTTTCTAAATCTTTCAAATAAAGTTTCATTCCAAACTAAGTCTAACCTTTTACTTATATGGAATGTTACTTTACAACATATATGATTTAGTAAATCGAACATAATACTCCCATTAGCTTTCAGGAATACTTAGAAATTACCTTATTTCAATTATAAATCAAAACTCATATTTAATAATTAAACATAAGAGTAATCTCCTAGATGCATGCATTTATCCATTCATGGATTATTGCACTTTGTACACTTCCAAAGATTTATTTGAATTCATAAACTTCTTTTGATTACTTATCGTCCTCGCTCAAGTAATCATTCAAGAAAGAGTATTTGATATTCATTATCAAGTTTCATATACATGAAAATAAGCATGACAATTACCATCTTTGTATCTTTAATGTTCTTAGGAAATAGTATTCAATCATAGTTAATTGCTTAAGTATGATTAATAATCTTGTCATAAGATATGTGTACAATTTGTCCATGTGATTTCTACACAAAGATATAAACCATTAGGGTTACATTATCTTTGAATAAACTCATCTTCATTCTCTAACAATTAAGAATTAAGATAAACCAAATTTTTAAAATTTGATTATCTTTATGAACAGCATCTATCACATTCATAGTATGAGTAATTTACCAAATTCATTATTTGGTAATACTTCATCATATAGTCCTCAGCATATGAACCAAATATCTGAGATATCCAAGTGGATCTATGAATGATAATTCCATCATCTTGAGGTTTATCATTTACATGATAAGTCTCATCATGACTTTCACTAGTGTGTTTTTAGAAGATTATGTATCTTGTAATTTTATCTTTTCAAGATAAAAACTCCCGCTTGCTTTTAGTAATATATAGACTATCTATAGATACTTAGCAATTAGAGCAACAATCCAATTTTCTCTTTTAGGACATTACAAATACATATTGATAGTTCCTCATATTCTTTTGTTAATGACCTACACTTAAGTAGCTTAACAAATTTAGAATTTCAATTTTAAGACTTAATGTGATTCATCACATTTCATAATTCAATAGTATCTTATTAATCTTCTAGGAGTCTAATCGAGTATATACAATCCATACTAAATTTTCTAACCTTGATAACTTTAGGAAGAAAAGAAGTCATAGTTATCTTCAATCAAACAATCTAATAAGAGTTTGATTTCCCTAACCGAACATACCATAAGTTAGTGGTATGTAAGATAACCATATATCTTTTAGCTTGTCTATTTACCAACTAAATCAACTTAATGGTGAAATAGAATTTCAAGCCTCTTTGCATGCTTTATAACCCAAGTACTTATTAATCAAGTCACTTCATGTTCATGTCTCAACAAGAAGACATAAACCGTTACAATCCCATTACACATTATTAATCATTGATCAATTCAATGGCTTCTTGTATATGTCTTAATTAAAAAAACATAACAAGCTAACGTCTTACTTTACATTATACTAAGCCTTGCATAAAGACTTCATGTTTATAACTATACAATTAAAGTATAAACATGTATAACTAAAGTAATCATGAACACCATCATTTGGTTTCAATAATATTGTCAAGTTAACTCACTACTTCATTTATTTATATCATTCTAAGAATACATAAATATTATATTTGAAGTTGTCTTATTGACACATGTTCTAATAAAAGTCTAATTTAGAAACAGTAAATTATCCATGTACGGTCTCACACATACATGGAAATTCACCTTGTCATTGAATTTTAGCATGCGTCTCACGTTTACTAAATTTCAACACCAAGTATTTCTTAGATTAGATGTGTATTAAAATGTGAGTCTCTTACTTTGCAGCTACGAGAATCCTTTAAATCATATTCTTATGTGTTGTACCTTGCACATAATGAAGATTTCTCCCACTTGTGCATGAAACAACACCATGTACCATATAAACAACACGCATGCGTTTGTTAATATGAACAATATGATTTATGTCATTAACATAACTAGTAGATATAGAGTTACTCAATCAATCAAGGAAACGCACATGACTATCCTTGAATATTAGTGTCTATATTTTGGAAAGTGATTGTCTTGAGATATACAAAAGATAATCTGAGTTACAATCAAGACAATAAGTCTTATAACTGCCACTGAATTAGAGAACATTACAATAATCCCTTATTCAGTAATAGGCACACAATACTCCCACTGAATTTGACAACATTATAAATGTTTCATTATCAGTGAAAGGAAATAGTGTGCTATTTACTTTCCTACATCTTTTCACAAAACCTATTCGCAACAATTATATAGGTTCTAAAAGAATGTATTCTACTATGTAAATGTGATTCATCACATTCCAAACTATTAACTTGAAAAAAAACTGGGCATGCAATTTCTTCCTGAATAGATCTATCATACCAACAATTGATGTAGTATCTTTAAATGGTCAAAGCAAAACAACTAGATAAAGTAATCTAATTTATTTTTTTACCATTTTGCAGTAATCAGTCTAGCTTCTAATTTAATAACTCATAAAATGCAAATAATCATAACTATTAAAGTTTGCTATGAGTTATGTAATTAGAACATAGACAATTCTAATCATCCTATTATACCTTTCTCATTCATGAAAAGGAATAGGATTAAGTCTCACACTTCTCTTATGGAAAGAAGACTATGTTTATTCTTTTCGTAAAATTGACTCTAACCAAAAAACCCATATGGGTGTAGATCAATTTACTTATGAAAAGAATAATTTATGTTTACGGTTCAATGTTGCATTAATACATTAAAAGAATTTACAAAATTCAATTTTAATATTATCGATAATCAATATTTTCAAGAAAATATGATACCCAAGGATATATTCATATAACCAACATATTTTCTTGAAAACCTAGGATCCAACTTTTCATAAGTTTCAGTACATCAGCATCTGCTAGTAATGAAAGTATAAAATATGGTAATCTGTCAAACAATAATTGGCAAACAATTTTCCAATTCCTATATCATTATGGGATTTACATCAAATTGATTCATCAATTTGCAATGTAAGCATGTTTCATCCCATCTTATGCCGTAAGTTCTAGGTCTCACGCATAAATTTACTTAAGTCGTCTAACTTAGAAACTGCAAATTCTCCATGTGTAGTCTAACGCACACTCGGAAATTTACCTTGTCATTAATCGTTGGCCTAGGTCTCACGCATACCAAATAATTAATTACAAGTGTTCCTTATAGTTAGATGGCATGTAACATAAATTTTATAGGGTATTAAATTTTGATGTGAAATCAAAACATGTATAAAGATGCATGCACTCATCTTTATAACATAAGTTTTCAAAACAATTTTTAGTTACCAATTTTTAAGATTAATACAAAAAGTTTTACTTGAGGTAAAATACCTTAAGATGACTTTGTACAAGAATGACTTTAAAAGAAAATCGTTTAAGACGTATTCGTAAGTGTGATAACCAAGGCAGACTCTAAGGCTCTTTCCAAGTCTTCTTACCACGACTATGAATTTGTCTTAAAGGAGTTACTTTTAAAACCATGTGTACAAAACATCAATGAAGCAAAAGTTTATGGATTAAATCTTAAAACATGTAACAAAGTATGAATCTTGCTAGTCTCGCCTTGGAGCGAATTACCGTGCGAAGCGAACCGTTGTTGGCACATAAGACACTGCAAGATTCAATCTTTATCACTTAAAGTTTTACCATTATTAGTCCATATTATTTTCTTTATAAAAATTACCCTTTTATTGCTTACAACGTGTCCAACATAATAAAACAATAAAACAAGTAATTAAAGACAAATCAAGCAACTAATAAACATAACAATTATAAGGTGAAACAATTAGCCACATGCATTCTTGATTAGAAAAGATCCTAATAAAATCAATTCTAGGTTTCAATATGCATATAATCAACTAAGGCCTTCCCTTCTTGAAGGAAGTGAGCCACATACATTGATGAATCAATTGCGTAGGCCAAAGTCAATCACATACAACATAGCACATAAATTGATTTTAGTAATTATGGGGTCTTCCACAATTAAGATCTATCTAAACATGTGACAAAGCTTAACAATTAAAAACAATTAATAACCCATGACTAACATGCATGTTTCGTCATGGATCAAAGCATAACAATTACCAATTAGGTCATAGGATACGCCCAAATAACACATAAACATGTAGGCAACCTAGGTTTTCTAATCCAATTAATATTAAAAACCACAAACCCTAATTTGGATAAAGAGGTAATCGACACCCCCCCCCCCCCCCCCCCCCAAAATTCTTAGGGTTTAGGAAATTTAAAGAACCCTATATCTATAATAACAACCTAACATGTATCTAAAACAATCAAAATTCGTTTTTTATGTGTTTTATTTAATCAATTACATGTTATAGCAAGCTCGTGATACCACTGTTAGAATATTAGTATCATGACAATCATAAAATAGGTAAACACAAATGAGGAAGCGAAGGATCATCTATAACATATAAAAGATTAACATAAACTAAATAGGAACGTACCTTTAGTGATTCTAGCAAAAAAATCAATAAAAAATCTTGAACATGTGATGAACCCTAATTAGGGTTTATATGAATTAGGGATCTATTGATTAACCCCTTACCGTTTTGTTAATCGATCCAAGATACAATTAATAATGTGATTGTACCACGTTCTTGTACACACGTACTATTAACGAATTAAAGTTAATGCTAGTTAAATATACACAAAACAATATTTTGTTTTGAAAGCAAAAACATTCGACTAATGAAAACAAAACATCAAACCCTTTATGTTATTGTTGTGTCGATCACATAGAACAAAAAGAAAACAAAACATAAAACTCCCTCTTGTTCTCTATTTTTTATCCATGGTCCTTATCTTTAAACATTAGTCAATTTTAGTTAATTACTAACGTTCTTTATTTGTTTTGTGTAATTAATAATTAAATACAACTTTTATATTATATTATTAAACTTTAATTCTTATACGTAAAGTGTGCAATCTCGTGGTCTCGGGTTCGATACTAGACATATACTTATTAATATTTATCCACAAACTCCAACATTATGCATATATATATATATATATATATATATATATATATATATATATATATATATATATATATATATATATATATATATATATATCCAGCCAAATTTGTTGATAATGTAAAGATGACGCATATTTAAAGAGTGGATTAATGAGGGCCGCTCATACTAATCCACCAACCCTATGGCAAGAACAAAGTAAGGGGAACATAATCGCACATACAAGATCAGCTGAATTTGTAATTACTTAAACAAGATAAAATACTTGTCCACAAAACCATGGTTGTTTCGACACAACATGAACAATACTTAGAAAAATAGTAATGATTCAAAGACCTGTATCAGCATCCTTCCTTGTCATAACAACAAAGTTCAAAGACCTGTATCAACAGGGTATGTTGATTAAGAACTTGAAGGGGTGGTGGGCTCATCCTTCTTTGGAGCAACATCCAACTTTCCATTCATGACAGCCTCCAATGTCTTGTAGAACTCCTCAGGAAGAGGACCAGGTCGGTGTAGTGGTACGTGCTTGGGCAGTGGTGCGTCGTTCTCGATTACTTCACATTCGTAGTCATCAGGTACACCCCAAGGGTCCCACTTTGCAATTTGATAGACAAAGATGTCATTGAACGTTGATAGAAGGAAGTTCCAGAATGCAAAGAATGCACATTACTGAAAACAATGCACACTCAAGTAGCACTTAACCCTTATTCATTTCTAATCATTGTTGCCAGCTTAAGATGGGGGAACAAGACTACCTTAAGCAAATGTCACATACATAAACTTTCAGCAAAAAGTAAAATGAAAATATAGGATAGCTCGAGCCAAATATACCAGGATGTCTTACCAATGTCAATCCAATTCACCTAGCTGAGAAACATCAGGATTAACACCATAAGGAATTCAATAATAGGTCAACACTATAGCATACTGATTTATAATCAATATAATGGTAGAACAAAACACCAGTACCGCTTTTGAAAATTCCTATAACACCTGAAGAAGTACACTTAACCAGCAACAAGACCATGAAAAGTGGAGACTATAAATCATTCAAAGATTATATCAGCAAATGGTTCTTTATAATAACACGTCGTAAAATATTGGAGTGTTTTGTACGATAAGTTAGTTTGATTCACCATGATTTTGGGTAGGAAAAGATCAGAAATATCACTGATGGTTTATTGATCAAATGAACATTGCTTTAACAGCCTTCAAGTCAATAAATGGAACTAACTAATCTACAAGGACAGGGTCAAGAAACTCAAACATCCTTGAACAGGAGCAGATGTAAAAAATCAAAATGAGGACTAATGTTTAAAGCACTTTAGTCGGCAACACTAACACTGTGAGACAGGTCAAAGCATTCTACTGGGCCCAAAAAATAGAGATGAAAGCTGGATGTGTAGTCCTAGCCTTAAACTACGGATAATAGGCCATGTGTATATTATCCTAGCCTAATTGCAGTCCACTGATAGCCCAATAGCAGAACAAAAAGTCAGACACTGTCAATAAAGCATACATAGCTATTAACCCAGGATTATGACCAAACAACAGTAAGGCTGTATACTACAAAAATTTCCACACCACGCCAAACTGATCACTTACAATCTTAAAGACAATATCTACACCAACTTGTCAATTACAGCAAGTTAAGACACAAAAACTCAAAAGACGTTCATAGAGAGAAAAAGTAATCTCTGTGAAAATTATAGCATTTCATTTACCGCTGAAGAAAGGACATCCCAATTAAGGGTATATACACAACTAGCAGGAACACAAGTGTGATAAACTATAATCAAAGAAAATACCAGGAAGGTCTAACAAAGTGCATGGTAACATTAATGAACCCAAAAATGACAATTAATTCAAAAAGCATCTAATAACAGGAAATGAAATACCAAATTTGGGGCTATAGGCCAGCAATGCAGCAAAAATAAAAAATAAAAAATGGTAATGATGGTTTCCGACCTTTTGCCAACTAATCCACAGGGTTTAAGCCCACCACAATGCATCAATATGAGTTAAGACTTTGAGCAAAATGTTCTCGAATTCAATTTCCAAACTTTATATTCTAAAATGCCAAACACTAACTAGCTGGTGTTGTCAAACATCCAAACTTATCTATATCATTTCCCTTAGCCTTATTATCAATTAAATGAACTAAATAAAACCTCTATACACGTTAATCTATAATATACTCCATCCGTCCCAATTTTATTGTCCGGCATATTATTTATACTTGTCCCAAAATTATTGTCCAAATCTTTAAAAAGGGCGTACATATTTATTTCTAAACTAAAATTATCATTATGTTTAGGATCGTATAATTATGATTTCAATATGCGCCTACTTTTAAACACATTCCACAAGATAAGAAGAAAACATTGTCGTTAGAAGTCGCAATAATTCTATTATTTTTTTCCTTGATCGGCTTGTTTTTTTCTTTTTGTGGGCAATAATATTGGGACGTAGAGAGTACTATAAACTATTGTGAGTTCTAATCTAAGTCGCCAAAAATTATCTTGACCATAAATTTTTGTCGGTTCAATATGAGTTGTTGGAAAACTAATCCAAAACAATTTTAACTTATAAAGTTCAAATGAAAAGCAATGACAATCACACAACGAACGCCTTTTGTAGATTTCATATCATCTAGAGATCAAATCTCTGAGTTGTTATTCTGATTCATCACATCTAGACAAGAAAAGTGTAAATCGTTTGTTAGGGACTTCTATTTATATTTTGTAATTGCATAGGGTAACGTTGTGTAATGTTGTTAGACATGCGACATCACCTACCTATCGCGGTCCCGCGATAGTATGCTTGGTTATGTGTAAGGGTATAAATACTCCATACCTCATGGGAAATGAGTTGTGTGTTCTCATTATCTATGCGAGAGTTTTTCTATGTTTCTCTCGTTTCTTTCTTTTCTCTAAAGTGTTCACACCTACTTTATCTCTCCAAAGTTATACTATTGACGTGATATTTTTGAAACAACATGGACCATCCGTTTAAATTTTCCATTTATTTATTTTAGTTTTACCCACTTTATTAATGGGACAAAATAGTTATTAATAGTTTTCTGCTTTGTATTTTTTGTGTTTATTACTTTTAACTTATCAAACTTTATATTTTATATTCAGTATTTTTATTTAAAAATAGTAAATAAAAATTTTAATAAGGATATTACAATCCGGTGTGTGTGTGGGGGTGTTTAATGGATAAACAATCCATGAACATCAATGAAATTTTACTTAATTTTGCAAAAAGTTTCAACACCTTTAGTCATAGTTTGTTATTTTTAGGTCCCTTTCCCATTTGCCTTTAGTCATAGTTCCACCATTACACATCGTCAATCAAAGTTAAAATTCATTCCATTACTAGAAAACTTTACCTTGTTAAATCAAAATTAAAATGTTTCAAAAATGAATATGGCAATTCAGAGAATTGGTTTTCGTGGTATGCCACGGCTAGAGGCAAGGTGGTCCGATCTTTTGTTAGATAACTTTAAAGACACGAAATAAGCTTTTATAGTAAACACCTTTTTAGACTTCTTCATTAGTTTTTGTTTCCTTTGACTCTTTGAGTGCACGCCTTCACTTTTCTAAAACTCTACATGCATTTGGTTGGTGATTGTGTGTTTGTCACAAAGGTTATAAAAGGATATGAGAGTTTGAATTTTTAAGCTAGCTTCTAATACAAGCTTTCGTTTGTCACATCTGTTTTTAAAGATTTTAATTTTCATAAAGCTTGTAAGTAGCTCTTTGAAGCAGCTTTAAATGTAACTCGAGCTTTTAAAGGTGTTCATCTATATTTATATTACACATAAAGAGAATACACACTTTTCTAAAATTTAAAAACTTAAAAAGTGAGTTATGTTGTTAGACGACAATTAAATTTATTAAATATTTAAATACTTAATTATAATTTATATCAGCCATGCACTTTCTTCAAAATATATACATAAAAGTAAAAGTAAATTCCACGTAAATGTATAATACTTAAGGTCAATTTAATTTTACGTACTTACATTTTTTTTCTTCAATTTAAGGTATCATAGTTACTTTTTGTGCAATGCAAGTTTTTCTCGAACTTTTTAAAGCGATTACCGGTCATAATTTTAGCCGATATAACTTTTAAATTAACGTACAAATTGAATTGACCTTAAGTGTGATACATTTTTAAACCGATTACCTAAAATTTGAATTGACCTAAGTGTGATACATTTTTGTGCGATTTACTCCAAAAATGATTGCACATACAAATTAACGTACTATACAACGTCGCAGCTATGCGCGAGTAATCGTCTATTTACGTAAATATATATATATTGATTTATTTGTATAATGGGACAAGGAACTGAAATTCCATGAATGAGGTAGCATTTCTAAATCCATTGTCATCTGGTTTCTCTAGTTTTGTTACGTGAAATTTGAAGTCATCTGCTCCCTTTACGGTCTTTAATTTGTTGCAATTAGTTTCGGCATTTCTTTTTCAAGTCAACTTTTGTGTTTACTAAAAAGGGACTTATGTCTTTACAGAAACGAAGTCCTGATCACAAAGAATCGAAGTACATTTTGCGAATAAACAACAATTCAATTTTTTGTTTACATCATACAAAAACGTTATGTCATCGTATTAGAATGCTCAAACAAGAATAATGTAGTGTCGCCCTGAGTTGTGTACAGGACGTCTACACCTCTTGGTGTTATCTTTTCACAAGATGTCTATTGATTACCTTAAAATCTATGAACGACTGATTATTACATTTTAAAACAAAATGTCCCCAATGTTATCACGGGTTTATAACTGTTGGTTATTTATCATTTCTTAGATACTACCACATAATCGCTTTTGATACATATATCCAAACATATTGTAGTTTCCCAGCGTTAACATCGTTAGAGGGTGTTTAAGATTGCGTTTTGAGACTGATAGATTGTTGCGCTTTGACAACGCAAGTAATCCACTATAAGTGCTTGGAAAATAAAACCGGAGAAGCGATTTTTTGCCTTTTACCAATTGCTTAAAATCCAGTTTTCAAACAGCACCCTCTACACTTGCTGCACCAAAACACAGTTTAGGTATATGGTCAAATTAACAAACTACCTTTAAAGACCCTTACATGTCTTACAGATTAGTTGCTTTATCTTGTTGATAAGGTTAAATAATCCCAGTCATAGTTCTATTATGCGACTGCCATACTTATGGCAAGAACAAAGTAGGGGAACGTAATGGCACATACAAGATCAGCTGAATTTGTAATTATTTGGACAAGATAAAATACTCGTCCTCAAAACCATGGTTGTTTCGACACAACATGAACAATACTTCGGAAAATAGTAATGATTCAGCTCTCTATAAATAGAAACAACATACTTCCTTGTCATAACAACACAGAGTTCAAAGACCTGTATCAGCAGGATATGCTGATTAAGAACTTGAAGGGGTGGTGGGCTCATCCTTCTTGGGAGCAGCATCCAACTTTCCATTCATGGCAGCCTCCAACGTCTTGTAGAACTCCTCGGGGAGAGGACCAGGTCGGTGTAGTGGTACGTGCTTGGGCACTGGTGCGTCATTCTCGACTACTTCACATTCGTAGTCATCAGGTACACCCCAAGGGTCCCATTCTGCAATTTGATAGAGAAAGATGTCATTGAACGTGGATAGAAGGAAGTTCCAGAATGCAAACAATGCACATTACTGAAAACAATGCACACTAAAGTAGCACTTAACCCTTATACATTTCTAATCATTGTTTCCAGCTTAAGACGGGGCAAACAAAACTACCATAAGCAAATGTCACATACATAAACTTTCAGCAAAAAGTAAAATGAAAATATAGGATAGCTCGAGCCAAATATACCACGATGTCTTACCAATATCAGTCCATATTATTCACCTAGCTGACAAACATCAGGATCAACACCATAAGGAATTCAATAATAGGTCAACACTATAGCATACTGATTTATAATCAATATGATGATAGAACGAAACACCAGTACCGCTTTTGGAAATTCCTATAACACCAGAAGTACACTTAACCAGCAACAAGACCATGAAAAGTGGAGACAATAAATCATTCAAAGATAAATATCAACAAAACACGTCGTAAAATATTGAAGTGTTTTGTAGGATAAGTTAGTTTGGTTCATCGTGATTTTGGTTAGCAAAAAGATAAGAAATACCACTGATGGTTCATTGATCAGATGAATACTGCTTTAGCAGCCATTGAATAAGCACGTTTGTTGCAACAAACAAAATTCATCTGAAAAAAAAAAAAAAAAAAAAAAAAAAAAAAAAAAAAAAAAAAAAAATAACATCATCAAAGTTACATCTTTTATATAATAAAATAAAACCCCAAGTGGGGACTTTTCCATTTTAAAAAAACTAAATCATACCTTATTTAGTAATAATATTATTTAAAAAAAAATATTATTTTCTTATTAGTTAACATTTTATATTTATCCATAACACAAGTAGAAGATAAATACAAAAAATATAGATAAGATGCAATTAACAATAGGATTAAAACTTTTGAATAATTATCTTTAATAATAAAAAACTATAATTAAATATCATATATCAAACAAAACAAAGATTAAATTATTTGTTTTTTAATAAATAAAAATATATGATTAAAAAAATTTTAAAAAAAAACCGAGCGTGCGCGGGTATTATAACTAGTTGTCAGTTACAATGCTTTCTTTCATATACATAATGTTAAGGATGTTGGATCATGAATTTGAGATACATCTGTTGCCATATACTGTATTTTTAAGTTGATGTTAGAATTTCTTTCCAGTCCAACTGTTAAGTGTCTCCTTATATTCAACTTCCTTGAAAAATACTCGTATATCCTTATTTGGCCGGAGGTCTCGGTGTATGACTGTCTACATCAGTACATCCTACCTCCCCCATACCCCGCGATCCCGCGGGATTGGGTATTGTTGTTGTTGTTAATATCCTTATTTCACCAACAAAGCAAGAAACACAACAAAACCATGAACAGAGTTACTTTAAAGCGTACAGATTTCTTAGAATTAGTACATAAAAATTTAGTTAAAAGGAGATTTAAAATGATAAATTAATTTTACAATCTCACAGACATTTAACGCATTAACTAATGACTCCCGTCATGCCAATGTGACACCCCACCATGGGGTTATATCCCTTCAAATCAATAAACGGAACTAACTAATCTACAAGCACAAGGTCAAGAATATCAAACATCCTTGAACAGTTGAACAGAAGCAGAAGTAAAAAGTCAAAATGAGCACTAATGTTTAAAGCACTCTACTCGGCAACACTAACACTGTGAGACAGGTCAAAGCGTTCTACTGGACCCAAAAACTAGAGATGAAAGCTGGATGAGAAAATGGGACTATATGTGTCCATGTAGTCCTAGCCTTAAACTACGGATATTAGGCCATATATATTTTATCCGGGCCTAATTGCAGTCCACTGATAGCCCAATAGCAAAACAACAAGTCAGACTGAGAAAATGGGACTATATGTGTCCATGTAGTCCTAGCCTTAAACTAGGCCATATGTATATTATCCGAGCCTAATTGCAGTCCACTGATAGCCCAATAGCAAAACAACAAGTCAGACGCTGTCAATAAAGCATATATAGCTATTAACCCAGGATTATGACCAAACAACAGTAAGGCTGTATACTACAAAGATTTCCACACCACGCCAAACTGATCACATACAATCTTAAAGACAAGATCTACATCAACTTGTCATTTACAGCAAGTTAAGACACAAAAACCAAAAGAAGTTCATAAAGAGAAAAAGTAATCTCTGTGAAAATGATAGCATTTCCTTTACCGCTGAAGTATCCCAATTAAGGGGATATACAGAACTAGCAGGAACAAAAGTATGATAAACTACAATCACAGAAAATAGCAGGAAGGTCTAACAAAGTTCATGGTAACATTATTGAACCCAAAAATGACAATTAATTCAGAAAACATCTAATAACAGGAAATGAAATACCAATTTTGTGGCTATAGGCCAGCAATGCAGCAAATAAAATAAAAATTTGGTAAAGATGGTTTCCGACCTTTTGCCCAACTAATCCAGGGTTTGAGCCCACCGCAATGCAGCAACGTAAGTTAAGACTTTGAGCAAAATGTTCTCAAATTCAATTTCCAAACTTTAAATTCCAACATCCAAACACGAACTAGCCGTTATTGCAAACATCCAAACTCATCTATATCATTTCCCTTAGCCTTATTATCAATTAAATGAACCAAATAAAACCTCTATACACGTTAATCTATAATATACTGCCTCCATCCCAACTTTATTGTCCGATTTATAGTTGTCCCAAAATTATTGTCCAAATTTTTAAGAGGGGTGGGGGGTATGTGTTTCTAAACTAAAATTATCATTACGTTTAAGAACGTATAATTAACATTTCCATATGCGCCTACTTTTTAACACATTCCACAAGATAAGAAAAACATTGTCATTAAAAGTTGCAATGATTCTAGTTTTTTCTTGATCTGCTTGTTTTTTGCTTTTTGTGGGCAATACTATTGGGACAGAGGGAGTACTATAAACCATTGTGAGAGTTCTAATCTAAGTAGCCAAAAACCATCTTGACCATAAATTGAGGAATAACTGTCGGTTCAATACGAGTTTTCCACCCAAACTATTCAATAGAGCTGTAAACCCCCTAGACCCCTTGATTATATTATCACTTGACTGTTATTGAAAACACAATTTTATTTTTCTACTTTCTAAGTAATTAAGTTATGCGTCAACCTTTGGTAGCATTAAGAGGAGAGGGTCCTGCATGAAACTTTAGCATACTTAAATAACGACCACATGGTTATTGTGTGCATTAGATTAGTTACATGCATTCCACAAATAGTCTTTCACACATCCACTGTAGAAAGAATAATATCAGTACAAACATTGTCTTTATGTGTTGTTTCATTTTCATCCTATAGTAGCTCTTATTCTTCATCATTAGTTGCTCGTGTGTATCAGAATGGATTATCGTTGAAATTTGATAGCATTCATATGATGAACTTGTGGCTGGACAGAGTTCAACGACAATCTAAGCCAATCCACATGAGCAACTAATGATCAAGAATAAAAGGATGCACCAAATGAAACTATACAATAACAAGAATCTCATAAAGTAAAAATATATATGTGATTTGTGACGAAGCGCATAGACTAACATAATTCTCAAAACAACCCATCCACCTCGCTATTTAAAGGCAAGTTTCATGCAAGCCTCTCTACTCTAACTCCTACAAAAAAGCACACTAAAGATACTTGCTAGAACATCCAAAATCACAGAACGCGCAACCTAGCTCTCTTTTACAGATCCATTTCCATTTTATTAATCTCGGACCGGAGAATGTTTTAACTCGTAAAAATCCCTAATTAAACCATATCTAAAATGTCTAGCTATGCACACCACATATAAAACTAATCTACAGCAAAAACCAATAAACCGTTAAATCCGAAACACATACCGATCATTTTATCGATAAGCGTAAGCTCATCTTTAGCCTCCTCAATAAGCTCCTCAACTTGACCACAGCCAAGTTTCTTCTCAATACTTTCCCAATCCTGTTCCTCCTCACACACCTTCAATCGGTGTCGCGTAAAGCTTTCGACAGCTTTTCGATACCCTTCGTCTTCGGGAACTCGTTGGATCTCGGTTAAAGTCTTGTTGTAAAGACCAATCAAGACTTCTCTTGCGTTTGGGACAACTTCTAGTCCCACGATTCCTGTTGTTTCCTTAAGTTTCGACATCATCATTGAAGATGGTCGGGCGAACTTACGGAGGAACATGTTTTTGTTGTGTTTTTTTCTGTGTCTAGGTTTTGTGGTTTGGTTGCTGAGAGTGGTGTGAAGGTTTTGGGGAAATGAAGAAATGAGATTTGGTTGAGAATATGGTTTTTACCCGTTGACCCGTTTTGTAAAATGGTATAACCAAAGAATGATAAGTTTTAGGCCCAAATCATGTTGGAACAATTAGGGGTGTTATTCGGTTCGGTTTTCAGGTTATTCGGTTAGTTTGGTTAAAAGTTTTTTTAGGGTCAAACCGTGAACAAAACCAAATAGAACTCAAATTCGGTTTTCGGTTCAGTTTGGTTGAATTTTAGTTCGGTTTTCGGTTTAATCCGAATTACACACTTTAATAAAAATATATATATATATATATACAAATATATTTAGCAAAAAAAGTTATTTCAAACATACAAAGCATTTTTAATATTATGATAAAATTTTATTGTTATTTATAAATATATATATATATATATATATATATATATATATATATATATATATATATATATATATATATATATATATATATATATAACATTTTATTGATCTTTTTATATATATAAATATATAAAAAAATATGTAAGCTTATATGAATTCGGTTTTCGGTTCAGTTTTCGGTTTTGATTACCATAATCATATCTAAACCGAGAACCGAATTAGAAGTTCGTTTTGGTTCGGTTTGGTTCGGTTTTGGCAAATTCGGTTCGGTTATTAATTCGGTCTGGTTATTTTCGGTTCGGTTCGGTTTCAGTTTTCGGTTTATCTGGATTTTTCGGTTTTTCTGCTCACCCATAGAAACAATGGCATGGCATTTTCATTTTGGGGAATTATTTATGGTGTGTTTAGCTGATTGAAAGAGAGAAGTTTTTCAAAAAAGTTATTTCAAAAACATACATAAAATAGAAAATGCCTTTAAAAAGAGTATTTTTGAAATATTTTACAAAAAGAAAATCAGTTTTCTGCTATTATAAATATGAGTTAGAGAACTTAGGATGCTTTTAGTTGCTGCAAAGTTTTTTTAATTTTCTTTTTCTAATTTTCTTAAGAATTGAGTAACTCTTTTTTCTCCAAAGACTTTTTGAAAACTAGAGAACTCAAAATTCAAGTTCTCCAAATCATAGTGTTAGTGCGAATATTACGATATTTAATCTATACAGTCTCGTTTATTGTGATTGATGACAAACATATAACTTGATACATAACGTAAAATGTACAAGTTACTTGTAATCTTATTTTGTCTCAACATACATTCACACCTCTCAACGTCTCGAGTCCTCATATGCTACAACACAGGTTCGTACATGTTTGTTATGTGGCATTATGATCAAACCCCTTGACCAACCATTTAGAATGACTAAAATACTTTTAGAGTCTTTAAGTATTTTAGGTGTCAAAGTGCACTTTAAGTGCAAAATATAATAAGTGGCACTTTAGGTATCAAAGTAATATTAGTAAGTTTTACAAATGATAAAAATGTGATGTCATTAGGAATCAAACATTTTTAGTAACTCATTAACTTACTAAAACAATATTACTTAGGCAATATATACATTCTACAAGTTTACTTTCATATATATCTTAATCTAATAATAGAAATATATATATGACATCATGGCATGTATCATGTGCAATCTTAGAAAGATTTCCGAAATCCCTATGTTGACTTTTGGAAGATCTCTTACACTTATGAAAAGATTCTCACACAAACAATTTTAAAATTGACTTTGAGAATCTTGATTTGACATGTCTAAACTTGGAAAGATTCTTGTAAAATATGTCATAGATTTTGTTTAAACGTACACACTACAATCTTGTAATTGACTTAGAAAATCTTGATTAGACTAGAGATAGATATGGAAAGATATTTGGAAGATGTCTTTGTTAGTTTTGAATAGTAGTTCATGGTTTATGCACATGGTTTATGTCTTTGGTAGTTTACCTACATATAGGAGTCTATGGTTTTCTCATAACTTGATGATGGATGATGAAAAACCACACACATATAAATTAGTAGAAAACCATGTAGAAACATCAATGAATCACCCTTTTCCATAATGATCATAATGTTACTAACTCTCATTATGTTGTAAGCATACTTCATGATAAACCAAGAAGGTTAGAAGATCTTGAAGTCATCATTCATGTAAGCATACTTCATGATCCACCAAGAAGGTTAGAAGATCTTAAAGTCATCATTCATTCAAGCATACCAACATATGAAGATTCAAGGGCACTTGACATCCTCAATGATTGAATACTTCTTATTCAAGAAGTTCATGTAGATTAGTCATTCATATCCATTAGACTTTTATGTCTTGGATCATCATTGTATCATCACAATCTATTCACCAAACTAGATTAGATGATTTATGTGTTTGTGCCATAAAACACAAGGTTTTTATATTGGCCACAAAACATAGCGGGAGTGGTTGTACCCTTGGGAAAGAACTCGACTCCTAGCTTAGTGTCGAAAATATTATAGGCGACGATAGGAGTGGTTGTACCTTTGTAAAAGAACCCGGTATTTAGTTTTGTACCGGATTAAGTGTAAGTGACGATTGTAAGATTTTCTCCGCCGAGAAGGGAGCTTGTTGATCTAGTGAAGTAACTCTCGAGTTGGGTACTTGAGGAGTGGAGTAGGGCGGCGAGGAGATCCGTGACCGAACCACTATAAATCCCCGTATTCGGTTTGCTCTTTCTTTTACTTATTGCTTTATGTTAATGTTTGCATTATATGATTGCTTGTGCTGTGACTTGTCGATTGTACTTGGATGATAACATGTTTTAAGTTATGCTAGTCACTAACTATACATAACATCTTTCATATTAGAACAAGCTAAAAATGAATATTTGATACAACAAGTTTAAAGTTTTTAAACGGTAACGTATTCACCCCCTCCCCCCTCTACGTTTTCACAATTGGTATCAGAGCTTCGTAGCTCTTATTTTCAAAACAAATGGTATTTAAAATGGAGCATGATCCATGTATCAAATTACCATTGAAGCGGAATATAATATGAAAAATGTTTCGTTAAGTATACTTAGAAATTTTGTGGTTAAATATTACTTTATATACAAGCTTGAAGGTTTTCTTGAAAAATAAAATGTTAAGATAAGTCACATTTGTAGAAATGTTGTTGAATATGAGTTTTATATGTTTACTATCAAATCTAGTAAGTCCTACACGTTTTCTTTATGTCAAAATGTGAGTTTTAGTGAATCTGTCATCAGAGCCCGCGGATACCTTCTCCTCAATGGGCGGATCCCTCAAAAAGTTTCCTTGAAATCCGTCAGTTCAGTACACAGTTTTTGTCCAACTTCAAAAATTCATAACTAATTAACCGTAAGTCCTTAGGAGTCGCGCCACCTATCAATTTGAAGGGAATTGTGTCTACTTTCTTTTAAAAATAATATGATGGCCTAAATCGAATCTGAATCAAAATAATAAACCAAATACTATAGTGTGTCCAAAATATTAAGTTTCATTTTGACGTAGAAACTCAAACTTTTAAGTTAGGCAATTTAAGTTAGGATCCTTTGAACATTGATATAATTTCTTTTGAAACTAAAGAATTTGGTGATATCTATATATATAAAGGAAACTAATTGTTGATACAAAAGTTGGACGTTCCTAGTCTGGGGCTCTTGCTCTCGTATCAATTCGCTTCTTAATGCTTGAAACCTGCGCACTAAGAAAATAAACAAACACTGTTAAGCTTATCGTGGGATTGTCTCCCACGATTGTCCTCCGGCGTGAGAGTAAGTAATCGGTTTAGGGTTCTCGTAAAGAGTTTTAGGGTTTATAAATCGTACCTTTAATGAGAATTATGTCATTCCTTATATAGGCGCAGAATCCTTGTAGGTTTCGTGCTCCTTACGTTTCGCACACGTGGTGCTTATCCGAGTTAAGGATATCTATTCCATAGATAGAAGATCCTTATCTATACCGTATATAGTTTAGTTGGGCTTGAGTCTACGTGAGCCCAATCCCATTATTAATGCGGCTCAACTTATAATAGCCCGCCGGTGGTGGTTGTTGGGCCTTAGTGATGTTTATCATTTGGGCTCGTAGCCCAAATATAGACTATACGTCATCACTAATCAAGCTTGGCATACATCGTCATATTTAAACGAAAAGTGACGAAAACTATTTTTCTTTTTATGATATGCTAAATGACTACTTGTTTTAGTTGTATGCATATATGTTATTTGCTTATTAAATGTTGTGATTGCACTTGTTTATTTGTGATTTATAAGTGTCAATCTTGCCATGATATTCATTTGCTTGCTTGTCGATTTCGTGTTTATACACAATAGGATATTTGCTAGATTTTGTGTACAAAGTTGAAATTTTGTGTTTGTATTGCTTATTGATTTAGATATTCTTCTTTGCATATATCATGTGATTATATTGCATAATTCACTTATAAATGAGAATTAAGTAATACTAATTAAAGATCTTTAAATATGGTCAAGTGTCTGAATAAGTCACTACATTTTTAAACATGTAGTATTCTTGTAAAATGGTGTTTGGTATATATGCTTCTACAATGACGTTTAATGAATGTGTCGTGCTATAAGATAGAAACTCATCTTTGATTGATCATGTAAACTAATTGTATCATGTTTGGACGATAACACTTTGATGTTATCAATTTTCCGTGTTTGGCTTAATTTCCATTAATGGTAAGTTCATAATCCTCGGCTTGATCTATATGCTAACATGTGTTAGAATATGTGTTTTTGGTTTTAATCTATCACATCTAATTAGGTGCATATGTTCCAAGTATAATTAGAATATTTGAACGGGTTTCGGGAGTCGATAAATGTCCATTGTTAAGGAGTGTTTGGCACAACTTGAAATTTGAACAATTTGGTAGTTAAACTATGTGTTTTGTGGATATATGTACATCTAGTATCTTTTGTTATCTTTGGACAACGTCTTGTACTAACGGATATGCAGGTAGACAATATTTGGGATGTTGTCAAATTTTCAAGTTTATGAAAATTTCACAAAGTATAGTGAAATTCGCTAGCCCCCGGTCAAAGTCTATCGGTAAGAATGTTTCTATATTCATTTTTAGCATTTCCTAATCAGATATAAATTTAAGTTTATGATTTGGGAATTTTTAGAAAATTTGGAAATCGTTACCCGCATCAAAAACCTGGTTTGTTCAGTTTTTTTGGCCTGGCGAATCTGACGGAACCAAATAGAGGGTTCCGCCAGTGCGTTTTCTAGGTAATCCAGTTTTTGGCCCAATGGACCAGGCAGAACCAAATTCAGGGTTCCGCCTGTGTAATCGTTTGGTTTCGCCAGTGCCTGCAGAAAACTTTTTCATTTTTCTTATTTTCGTATTTTCTCAAACACCAAATCATTCACAGTGAGAAACATTTTCCTCAGTATTCATTAACATATTAGGACCATTTTTACTCATTAGAACCAACAGGAAACCACTTCCTGCCAAAAATTCAATTTAAACAAAACTCACTCAAGGAACCCTTCTGCATACAGGAAGGAACCCTTTATTTGGTTCCGTGCCATCCGTGGGTCCCTAATCACAAATGTTTTGTAATCATTACCCACGGATACTACATTCTTCCATCCTTAACTCATCCTTCATCCATTAGCTTCACCTATTTGGTGACTTGACAACTTCCTAACAAATCTGGACTCATTACTTACAAAGATTACATATAATATCAAAATCACAAGTCTAATGTGTGACTGTAGATATTGTCTTGTATCTATATATGTTACCTCACTTGGTTAACATGAAAATAATGTGTCATCCTTCAAGATGATAAGGATTTACATCAAGTCAAAACTTATACTTAAGTTATAGATGTATTATCAAGTCTTGCTATCCTTGAATACTATCCAATCTCAACAAAGTAGGATTGACGACTTAAGTATTTCGTCCGAAACATTCAAGTAAATCTAACTTGCGATTGTAGTCATTAAAAGTCACATCTGAAAGAATCCACACCCAAGTATTTTAACAACATATGTTAAAACACTTATCCTAACACTTTCTCAATCAATAGGAATGAAACAAATGACAATAGATCTTCATCATTGAACATTGAGTACTTAAGTTCACTTGTTCGTTCACCATCATATCATTCACTTCTATGATATATCTCAGCCCCTAAGCTTCACAAACATAACCAAAACCTCAAGAACTTCACTCACTAGTTATAAACCACAAGGCTTAGTATCCATCCTTTTTTACTTTCAACATCTATGAAACTTAAGTACTTCCATAGCACAACAAACCTCTACATCATCACATCTTTATTATGACACACTAGAAGACCTACTACCTAGATCAACCAATCCACCATTCTTACCATCGTTTGAATTCATTGAGTTCATTACTCAAAAAGCCCTTTGTCCAAACACTCAACCACACCTTACCACCTATAGGATTAGAACCTTTACCATCAAATGAGCATGAAGCTCATATTCAGTTACACTAGGTTTTAGTAGTATCACTTTCATAAGTTATCAAAGTATTGGTAATACTTTTAACTTTTGCATAAGTTTCATTAAACCTTAAATCAACATCTTAACAACATATGTTAAAAAGCAATCTCAAAGCCAACCTCATGTAACCCGAGCAACAATGACTCTTGAGGAGTATACATAAGAAACTCGAGTTAATTCCTCTTGTCATCATCTGGTATAATCTTGAGACCAAGTATATTTAGGATAGCACTATCCGATTCAAACACTTTGGCTTCATACCTTCATCTAGAAAAACATGATGGTTTGGAAAAACATTATGCACAAGTAATCATGAGTTTTTCATCTTGTTAAAAGGTAATGTATATCCTATGCATCACTCTCTCCTTGCGACATGAACGGTTGTGTTACAAGAGATTTCATTTTACCTAATCGGGTAAATGATCTTAAATAAACATCTGTAAGTTCTATGAACTAGAGCTTTCTCATAATCTTGTCATTTTTGCCTTCATAAGCATGATGACATTATTCCACGTAATAATTCTACTTATTGAAAGACAATGTATGTGTCTATTTCCTTTCAAGTGTTCATCATAACCAAACCTTACTCATAACCTAGTTCAAACCCTATCTTTAGAGCATACACAAGATCTATTGAAGTTGGTAACTTCACTTAGATTCATGTTCCAAAGAGTTTTCTTGAGAACGTTCTTATCATATTCCATTATCACACACAAACTCATCTCTTGGTGTTGGATGACCAAATCACTTGTGTAACACATGCTTAAAGATGTCACCTTTTAGATCATTCAACCGTAGATTCCAAACACAAAGATTAAAATCTCTTGCATTACACATACATGTGTCTATTACATGTTATTTGTTTGATAATGATTGGACATCTTAACATAACCATGTTAACTATTTGGTTGATTCATGTGTAAACCTTGGTTATTTCTTTATGATGCCTGCATGCTTATATGTTTCGTGTTACTATATATTAACATGATTTATATGATATTTTCATTCTTTATGTATATGATGTTTTGCATGATTAACGTGTTACTTGTTAACTCATGGTATGTCATTTTGATACATGATGTCTTTATATGATATTTATATATTTGAATGGTTGTGTCTTTTTCGGTCATTCATTAGATCCATGCTTAGGATGGTATTTATATTACATGCTCAAAAATATTATCATTTAAACTGGGTTGCATAAATTTTTCGTCTTGTTTCTTTGTCACACTATTTTTTCACTACATGTGCACTTTCGGTATGATAAACATTTAGAAGTCGTTTTATCATACAAATTAATCACATAGATCGTTATATGCTTAAGTGTCTAAGCTTAACAACAAAACAATTTTACAAGGAAAGTATTTCTTATTATGTCATGCTCTTGCTTAATATGATTGTTTTTGTTGATGCTATCTAGCCATGTGTTAACTTATGTCTAGTAGTCGAATGTGCTGTCTGAATAAGATAATATCTTTAGATTTTTATCTTGTTGACATTTTTTTCTCACAAACAAATTTGTTTTAGTGGATTGAGAACTAATCATTTTCCATCTCACTTCATTCTAGCTTTTATATGCTCATCTCGCATAACTGTAGTCCCTTCACTTGCATATAGTTTTAATGCTAATAGAATTAAGTCTTAGAGATTTGAAATTTGTGTTTGGGTATCTTTCAATCGACCTCTTTCCAAATCGCATTATTGCTTTCGCTTTCCAAAAATCATTTCCATCACTATTTAGCTATAACAATACTCCAATCCTTTCCACCTCCTTTGAGAAAACCACATGCCTCGTCATGCGATCATCTCGCATTGATAGAGAAGAGCTACGTGACTTCGTGGATGAAGTTCTTTGTATGCTAACCAACATCCGCAAAAACATTACTAAGCTCATCGCTTTCATTAACCTTCAACCTCCCAAACACTTTATCGTCATTCTTTATACGATGCATTACACAATATGTTGGATGTCCACCGATTAAGGCGGAGATAAATTCATTCACATATTTGTATTTTGTCAAAATGTATTTAAAGAACATCTACTCATGTTTCTTGCACCCTAAAATACCAACACATAGTTACACACCATTTAGTTAAAATTGGTTCACAAAACCACAAGTGTTTCAAGCCTTTTTTTAACCCATCATCACTAGTTTGTACTAATATCTCATCAAGTGAAAAATACATCATGTGTTTGACAAAGTTCTTCATCTCCACAACCAACAACTAATGGAGTCTAGGATCTTTCTTAAACTAGGACTTCACAACCTCATTTTCTAGAACACCATCATAGGATCTCATCCTTTCGTACTCAACACATATCATGCACGTCATTGTCAGTGCAATCGATATATTAATCAAAACTGTCATTCCTAACACTTTCTCAACACATCGGTTTAACCAACACTCTCCCATCACATAGTGTCATTCTCATCCTGATGAGGCGAAAAATGAACCACTTTTAAGGGGTCATTTAAGCCCGGAATTGAATTTATTTGATCAAATATTGCCCTAAATCGTTCCTTTTGTGATTTTAGGTACTTTGGGAGTGAATTCTGGAAAAGAAGGCATTTTGGACGTTTTTGGAGCATAAAAGTGAAGAAAACGGCAAAGACTTAATTTTCCATGCTGAGAACAGTACCTGACGGCGTCAAGAAGAAAATCCTGACGGCGTCAAGAGTAAAGTCCGTGACGACCCAGTGAAAACCTGAAGGCGTCACAAGAAGAGCGTCAAGAGTTAATGTTGTGACGGCCTACAATTTGGATACACATGACGGCGTCAGACCCAGATCTAGGCAGTCCGAGAAACTATTTGGCGGCGAGATGACGGCGTCAGAAATTTGTTCTTGACGCTGTCACCTATCAGAATCTATATATACTTTTCCATTTTTCATTCATAAAAGAGGAACTTGTGTGGAGAATACTAGGGCCGAACCCTAAAAACCCTAGGTCGTATTTTACAGTATTTTCAAGGGTTTTCACCCTTTGAATCCTTTCATGTTCAATTGAGATAAGTCTTCTTTCAATTCAATCAATATGTCTATATGTTGTTTGAATATATCTTATACTTGTCTTGATTTCAACATGCTAGGCTAGATCTATCATGTGTTTGCTTAGATGTAATGAAACCTAGATGTTAATTATGTGTTGATTACTTGTTTATAGTTGTATTGGATGAATGATTTCAATGTTAGGCTTAAGAAAACTGGCAGATCCCCATTGTGTAACATGCTTGAACGTCTTAGGAAACATGAACCGATGTGTACTAGGTTTTATTGGTTGTATTTAATGCATGAGCAAATTCTAATGATCCCATGTTAGGAGCTTCTTAGCCGGCTCGACATAGGAGTGAAGTAAGCGCTTATAGGATTGGGGAAGTAAGTACGCCACCCCATGAATGGTATTAAGGAATACAATCCGTCATCCGCGCAACTGTAACAAGTAATTAACATGTAAAAGATATCTAGGGAGTAGTGAAATCTAAGTAAACACAATTCTCCCATATATTGCTCACACCTTTAGTATAATTTAGTTTATTTTCATTTCTAGTATTTTATTTTGATTGCATCTTTAGTATTGGGTTAGTTGACTAGCAACTAATTCCGCCTAACTCCTTCAAACCCGAGATTTTTACTTGCTTTCATAAAATATAAAAAAATACAAAAAGAATCATCCCTCATCTCTAGACCTAGTCTTTAGGTTTTCTAATCCTAGCGACACTATTCCTAGCTGAACGATCAATCCCCCGGTACTTGTCATTATACTATACTACATCGATCAGGTACACTGCCTGGTGGGGGTTGTAAGCTTCTCGAGATCCCTCGAGAGGTAAAGCCTGGTGCAATCCCTACGCATCACATCCTCATATAGGTTCTTAGTATTCTTTATTCCTTTCTTATGAAATGTTTGTTCCTAGGTGCTTATTGTCTTCACTTCTATTTAAACCCATTTAAGTATACATTATGGCATGATACATCATCTTTGGTAGATGATAATTTCGTTAAAGGTCATGTAGGTCTAAAACATGTTAGTATTCTTTCATCCATTGTCCTTCGATATAGGTCATTCTTTCTAAACGTATTTCGTTTTCATTAGCGTCAATCCCTTGGTTTAAAAATGCGCTCATCATTGCGCAAATTGCACGCATCGTTGCATTGCATTTGAAATTTCGCATTATGGGGCCTAATGCAAGGGCATCCTAAATTGCATTCGCATTAGACCGCAATTTACCGCATTTGTCTAATGCTAGCAATGGCCGCAATTGTCGCAATCTAGAATTTAAGTCATTTTTGTAAAAAAGAAACCATATAAAAGAGATCCAAGTATTTAAATGGGATTTTAAAGATAGAACTTGTTAAAAGACGTACAAATAAAACATAATAACAAAAATATAGTATATTTTGTTTTCAAATTAATTATTTTACAAATGAATTATTGGCCTAATTTCAATATCCTAGTAACTTATTTCATAAGTTTATTGCTTTTACTTGGTACTTGAAAGAATATACTACGTATAAATAATTTCGTGCTTTTTTTAATACTAAACGCAATGCGTCTAAATTGCGCTCGCATTCGCATCGCGCATCACGCACTGGCTTTTGGGACCTTTAGCGCATCGGATCTCAAAACGCAATTTTAAACCAAGGTCAATCCTAATCGATCAAATCATAACCTGTAGCCGTCATTGAATATCAATGTCCATTCACATTTTCCTTTTCTCTTAACATTACGTAAGTCGTATTCCTTTATCCCTTTGAGTTGTGAATTTTAGATTGCGTAAGTCCATATGTTCAATCTTTATATTCGTTATAGCATTTGCTATACATACGAGTTTCTAATTCTTTAAATAGTTGTCTACGTCATCACCACCACCTTCCATCATCGCTTTCACTAATCACCACCATGGATTAGAGTAAAACCTACTTCTATCAATCTTGTGATGTTGTCAAATTTTCGATATTTTTACTAAGTATAATCAAAATCGTTAGCCCTCGTTCAAACTCTATCAATACGTGTGTTTTTACTTGCCTTTTTGTCATTTCCCAATCAGATTTAATATAGTGCTTCTGTTTTAGGAAAAATTACGGAATTAGAAAATCGTTTCGACCTTCGAAAAGCTGGTCTGTTAAGAATTTGAGTCTGGCGGAAATGGCGGAACCAAATTTTGGGTTCCGCCCGTGTAATTTCTGGGTATTCCCAGTTTTGGCCCAGCGGAACCAAAACCAGGGTTCTGCCCATGTAGTCGTTTGGTGCCACCAGTAACCTGCGGAATTTCTATATTTTTCTCAATTTCGCATTCTCTCTAACACCAACACGTGCACCACTCACCTTAACTCTTAATATTTTAATTTCTCTCCTAGGCATTACTTTGAGGGATTTCATCATATCATATTCGCATTTTTATTTTAATTGTAATTCTTATTAGAAGAATACACCTTATTTTTCTTATTTTAGGTGATACATATTGCACTAATCCTTTCATTGTAGGTTCACCATCATATACACTTGGTTGTATATGATATACATGTCTACTAACAAAGCTTCTAGTCTACTAATATTTGGTTTGTAGGTTCATATTGACGACTTAAAGCAAGGGGGAGCTTCCATCAAGCATTTATTGAATGCATATTATACTATCTTGCACTAACCTTTATTTTGTAGGATTCTTCATCCTTGCATCATATACGTTGGTACCCTAGCAACGGGGAGTATTGATCAAGGGGTAGATAATCATGAACTAACCTTCATTCTTGTGTAGCTTTCTTATTCCTTGTATCTTATACGTTGGAACCCTAGCAACGGAGAGTATTGATCAAGGGGGAGCTACAGTATAAGGGAAGCATGTACGCATTCATTTTTATTCTCATTCTTCAACACACTTTTGTGTTTCGACAAAAAGAAGGAGATAAGTCAACATAGTCCAACATGCATTTCATTCATCATGCATTTTTCATATAATTTTTATGTTGCACAACACTAACCTTGATATAGGTTTAAGATCTAATTTGATCCATGGATTCGCTAACAACCTAAGGGACGCAACAACCATAGGAAATTGGAGTGGAAAACTTAACTTCACTAGGGATGATGCAAGCTCGCCATTTTGGGGAGAAACGAAGTTAACTCCAAGGACACACCTATTTTGTTTCAACAAAAGGGGGAGAATATTGTAAACGGAGAAGGAAATGTAGAAGGTGTTGCGGATACAAGTAAGTTATACGAACACAAGTAACTTTTTACATTTTTCTATCTATCTAGTTTACATATTTTGTCATCATCAAAAAGAGGGAGATTGTTAGTGCAAATATTATGATATTTAATCTATACAGTCTCGTTTGTTTTGATTGATGACAAACATATAACTTGATATATAACGTAAAATGTACAAGTTACTTGTAATCTTATTTTGTCTCAACATACATTCAACACCTCTCAACGTATCGAGTCCTCGTATGCTACAACACAGGTTCGTACATGTTTGTTATGTGGCATTATGATCAAACCCCTTGACCAACCATTTAGAATGACTAAAATACTTTTAGAGTCTTTAAGTATTTTAGGTGTCAAAGTGCACTTTAGGTGCAAAATAGAATAAGTGCCACTTTAGGTGTTAAAGTAATATTAGTAAGTTTTACAAATGATAAAAATGTGATGACATTAGGAATCAAACATTTTTAGTAACTCATTAACTTACTAAAATAATATTACTTAGGCAATATATACATTCTACAAGTTTACTTTCATATATATCTTAATCTAATAATAGAAATATATATATGACATCATGGCATGTATCATGTGTAATCTTAGAAAGATTTCCAAAATCCCTATGTTGACTTTTGGAAGATCTTTTATAGTTATGGAAAGATTCTTACACAAACTATTTTAAAATTGACTTTGAGAATCTTGATTTGACATGTCTAAACTTGAAAAGATTCTTGTAAGATATGTCATAGATTTTGTTTATACTTACACACTACAATCTTGTAGTTGACTTAGAAAATCTTGATTAGACTAGAGATAGATATGGAAAGAAATTTTGGAAGATGTCTTTGTTAGTTTTGAATAGTAGCTCATGGTTTATGCACATGGTTTATGTCTTTGGTAGTTTACCTACATATAAGTGTCCATGGTTTTCTCATAACTTGATAATGGATGATGAAAAACCACACACATATATATTACTTGAAAACCATGTAGAAACATCAATGAATCATCCTTTTCATAATGATCATAATGTTACTAACTCTCATTATGTTGTAAGCATACTTCATGATCCACCAAGAAGGTTAGAAGATCTTGAAGTCATCATTCATTCAAGTATACCAACGTATGAAGATTCAAGGACACTTGACATCCTCAATGGTTGAATACTTCTTATTCAAGAAGTTCATGTAGATTAGTCATTAATATCCATTAGACTTTTATGTCTTGGATCATCATTGTATCATCACAATCTATTCACCAAACTAGATTAGATGGTTTATGTGTTTGTGCCATAAAACACAAGGTTTTTATGTTGGGCCACAAAACATAGTGGGAGTGGTTGTACCCTTGAGAAAGAACTCGACATCTAGCTTAGTGTCGGAAATATTATAGGCGACGATAGGAGTGGTTGTACATTTGTAAAAGAACCCGGTATTTAGCTTTGTACTGGATAAAGTGTAAGCGACGATTGTAAGGTTTTCTCCGCCGAGAAGGGAGCTTGTTGATCTAGTGAAGTAACTCTCGAGTTGGGTACTCGAGGAGTGGAGTAGGGCGAAGAGGAGATCTGTGACCGAACCACTATAAATCCCCGTGTTCGGTTTGCTCTTTCTTTTACTTATTGCTTTACGTTAATGTTTGCATTATGTGATTGCTTGTGTTGTGACTTGTCGATTGTACTTGGATGATAACATGTTTTAAGTTATGCTAATCACAAACTATACATAACATCTTTCATATTAGAACAAGCTAAAAATTGATATTTGATACAACAAGTTTAAAGTTTTTAAACGGTAACGTATTCACCCCCTATGTTTTCACACATAGTTATAATAGCAAAAAACAGACTTTCCATTTCCATTTTCAGTAGAGAAATTTCAGAACATACTCGTTTTAAACACGTTTTCTATTTTCTTTGTATTTCTTACAAAAACTTTTCTCATTTCCAACAACTAAACACTCCTTAAATTTAGAGTTCTTTATTTTTCGAAAAGGTTTTCTGTAGAAAAAAGAGTTACTCTATTCTCAAAAGAACTAAAGAAAGAAAATTAAGAAAAATTCTACAACTAAATACACCCTTAGCTTTTAGCATTTAGAATTGAGATGTAATGATATGATAATTGAAAAAGTGTTGAGATTTTAGGATGGTATACTTGTTGCACCTTGTTATACATTTACCTCTACAACAAAGTGCTTTTAGAAAACAAAACAAAAAAACAGTTTGCTAATAGCTACGGTTAGTTTTTATGAACATAACCGGTAAGAAACCTTTCTGGATGGGCAAAGCTTAAGACCAAACAAAAGAAGTGGCTTTGTTAATTGCTATTCGATATCTCGTCTAATATTTTTGTAGCGCTTCAAAATTTAATTAGACTCGAACAACACAATGATCTATTCTTTTTCAAGTCCAGGCCTAATTAATCATGCTTGGGTTACAATATGACACCCTAATACTAATATACTATGTAAAGTGTTTAATTAGACACCCCAATAATAAAATATCACATTAGGTTCTAGCACCTTCCACTTGTGTTTTAGAAAGAACACTTTTAAAATCATCAATTATTAACTATTGTAACTCACACAATTGACAAACTATTTGTAAAGATGATTATATTTGTTTGTAAAATGTTGATAAACAGTAATGTTAGGTTGCTAATTCTACCTATGGCGATTGAACTTGGTTTTTAACCAAATCTCCGACCACTAAGCTATCAGAACATGGAATGATTCAATGTTTTTTCAGTTAGAGCACACAGTATGATAACCCTGTACCCGTGTTATTGCTTTAACTTCGTGCGTTAACCGGCGTTAAATCATACCGGGGTTCTGCGTTAAATCCACGTTAACGTGGGAAGTGAGGGTGTTAACGCAGCGTGAAGCTGCCATTTGAATAAAAAAATCACTTTCACTCCTATTCAAACGGTAATATTACCGTTGCATTTAAAAAAAATCGTTTTACCCCCTACTGAATTAATAACGGTAACAAACAGCTAAAAAAAACATTTTCAAACACATTTTCTCACCACTATAAATACCCATTTCACACACCATTTTTTTCACACTTCCACTACTCAATCTACTATACAATACATTTCTATTAGCAATAAATAAATAAATAAAATAAAAAAATAGTCGAGAGGCAACAACAACAACAACGAATCGTTCATGAACCTCCTCGGTGGGTGGAATAACCCATACGCGGGTTCATCTTCAAATCCAAATTGAAATAACCTTAACCAATTCGGCATGTCGAGTCAAGAAGTTTTCCAACAACATCAAGAGATGCAATATTGGCAACAACAACAACAACAACAACAACAACAAAACACACTAAACACCGATTTTCAAAATCTACAATTCACACAACAATCACAAACCGAAACAAATGAAGTTCCTGAAACACCCATGTCTCCACCAAAGCCCAAAATTCGTGGTAAATGAAAGGCAAAAAAATCGAAAGACCCCGAACCAATTGAGGACAGTGAAGAACATATCGTGCATAACGTGCGTACACGTTGGACTCCAAGTAAGGAAAAATTGTTTGCCGAGTGTTATGTGGCCGCTTCCGAGGATCCGTGTGTCCGGCGTTCCCAACCTCGCGATACGTTTTGGCAACGAGTACAACGTGAGTTATAAAACAAACTTTCAAACCCGCAACAAGGATATGCTATAAGGCAAGTGAAAAATGTTGATCCGTGATTGTATGAAGTTCAACGCTATTTTCAAACGGGCGTAACGCGATATAAAAAGTGGGGAAAGTGAGGTCGATGTACTCAGACATGCGAAACAAACGTATCGTGACGAGAACAACGCCACGCCATTTAACAACGACGACGCTTGGGAAGTTTTGCGTAAACATCGCAAATGGGACGCGCTGGATCCAGTTGATTTAACCGGCGATGTCCCAAGCCAAACAAACGAGGCTTTGTTTGGTCATGATGAAGAACTACGTCCCATGGGGAAAAAGCGGGCTTCAAAGAAATAAAAATCCGAGACAACGACAAGCACCGGTGGATCGAGTACCAGAGAATCTTTTTCGTCGGTCCAATTTGGGGAGGTGATGCAACAAGAGTTTCGGGCAAAACGTGAAGACGCGGCAGGGCGTATCGGGCGACCGCCGAAAAAGAAGAAACACTAATGCGGTTGAAAGAGTTTGAATTTTTGTTGCTCGACACTACCGGCAAGGATTCAAGCTATGTACGTTTAGTCAATATGGAAAAAGACCGAATCATCGAAAAATACGGGTTGGAAAAGCATCAAGATTGAATAATTATGTTGTGTTGTGTTTTTTTAATTTCGTTCCTTTTTTTTTTTCTTTTCGTATTGTAATGTGTTGATCGAATTAATGTTATTGTTTTAAATAAAAGAAGTATTTGTTTAAGTTTAGGGGTTGAATTTGTAAATAATTGAAGTAAAATTGAGTTAAAGTGAGTTAAGGTGACTTATTGTACCATGGTGTTTTTTGTGAGTTAAGGTAAAAAGGTTAAAGTTGACGTGACGGTGTGTTAAAGTTTAACACATCGTGATTATACGGCATGCTCTTACAAGTGAGTTTAGCTAGCTTCCGTTTTATTTTTGTGTGTTCTAAGTAAACTAGTAACCATAGACCAAAAGACAAATACTTAAACATGGCAATGAGATTGCTAATAAACACTTAAATCGACAAAAACAACAAATAAATGTTCATATAGAACTTCGTGCTATTCCATGAAACCTAGATACGTTCATATTCTATCAACTTAAAACATGTTTCGAAGATCATACTTGCTAAACAATGTTCTTTGTGTGATCTTATTCTAGTTGCAGAACATCTATAATAGTGTAGCATATACTGCTTTCATATACCTTTCAGAAACGATAAAACAAATAAATAGTTGACTTGTGACACGAATCTGAGGTGTGCAGATTAAAAATAATCCTTCAAACTCCAAGTCTTCATTTTCCAAAGCAAGAAAGAAAACAACAAAAACATTACCCAATCGGGTTATAAGAGAGGTAGAATGTACAGAGTTTATAGCCCTACCCCACAAAAACCCGAGGGTAAGAAGATTGCTTCGAGAAAGACCACCGACCAGGATATGAGGGGAAAAAAAAAAAAAAAAAAAAAACTGAGAAAAAGTCAACACAACATTTTGACAGTGCTGAAATTTAGTGCTGATAAGCCAAGAAGAACTTTAACAAGAACAGACTTAACAACGAAAAAGTTAGATAGGAAAATAAGATAAAACAATGAACAACTTGATGATTAAAAACTTATAATACATCGACTCGAAATTTAGTGCTGATAAGCCAAGAAGAACATTAACATATTTTCCAACGATCAGCTTTTCACTAATAAGATAAGCATTGTTCAGAATTTGATAATCAGACACGTGGAAGTAACAAACACATTTCTAGCCTAACACAAATTTAAAGTACCATCCATGTATTAACATTATCACACTTTAGGACCATCTTCAAGCAGTAGTTCCTCTCGAGTCTTAGTCACCATCTGGTCCATCTTCCAAATGAGACACTTCTTCACGGTTGATGGACAACTGAAACCTTTATCTTCCAAACGAGCGAGAGCCTACCAACCAGATATAGAAATGAGAAGAGAACAAAAATGAGACGTTGCAATGCATTGTTATCACGAAAAACTGAAAATATAACTGGCAATCACACTCCTTCTGAAAAAAGGACACACCAAGAGTAAAAGAAAAAGAGATTTATACTTCACGGTTCTAACCACACAATAAAAGCAGCGCCTAAAACAAAATCAATAACAATAATACACACTTGGGTATGAGACAAGGAATGTAATCTTCACTATACTTACAGTTCGTGTGCAGAGTTTATAGTAGTGCTTGGATGTGTGGTGATACTTTGTCAGATTTAAGTCTTCTTGTAAAGTTATTCTGATTTTGTAATAACTTAAAGAGGCAAGTGTAACAAAATATGTCTATCTTGAGACGCAGTTAATGATCTAAGTCAAAATTTCTAGTTTGCAATGCTAACTTTCAAACTGCACTTCCAAACATATCCTAGGTACAAATCTTTGACTTCAACAAACTATATCAATCATTAAATTTATTAGTAAAAAGTCAGCACACAACTGCTAAAGCAAATGAAATGATTGACAATCTTTACAAATTAAGACAACACAAATGGCCAAATACAAAAAAAGAAACGAAATTTTACCTCACAACAACAATACCCAAGCTTAACCTCTTTGACATGACGAAGGCTTTTTAGCAACCCTTCAATCATCTCTTCTTCCTCTAATTCGTCTTCAGGCGTTAGCTCATAATAGCGGTTTTTGAATTCATAGTTTAAGTCAACTTTGACAGACGAAGACACATTTAGCAACATAAACTTCTTCAAATAGTCTTTGATTGTTAGTGACAGAATATCACGAGCATTGATTTCTTCAAGATCAAAGTTCGAAGAGAGCACAAGATTCTGGACACTCTTTGAAGTAATATTAAGCCGCCTTAAACCTTGGCTAGTGTCCAAACTTAGGGTTTCCAATACAGGACTACCGGATAATATATTTTGAATCAAATCCTCATCTAGTTTCCCTAAAGATATAGACAAACACTTAAGTTTATTCCAACTAATGGCACGGGTTGGTTTTAAAATGCCGGGATGCAATTTCAAACACGTAAAACATGAATTCATGAGAAAAGACTGATCAAATTCAAAGCGAGGATACACACTACTATTCCATAAGGATAAATCAAGGTCTTGAACGTTACGGCTAGTAGCATAATGAATCCAATCTTTGACTTTGGATTCAAATTCAGTTAAGTAAGTGATACGTAGTTTGAATTTGTTGATGTTCAATTGACGACATTGATTTAAGGTTTTGTCTACAAACGAACAGAAATCACCGAACAAGTGTTTCTCGCCATAAAAATAGAAACTAAGGTTAGGAACTTGAGGCCAAAGATGTTGCCATCGTTTTGAGAATACACCTGTTCTAATTGCCTCTTTTGTGGAGTCTAAACGAGATATGAATTCAAGTAATAAGCAATCTGGTAACGCACTTATTCGATCTTCTTTTTCTTCTTCTTCTGCTTCTTTCGAAAGTTTGATTCGTTTTGAGGTGATCTGAGGTTGGTTTTTTTCATCTTCCACCACTTCCATGTCGGCAAAAGAGCCCCTACTGAGAACATAAAAATGAGTATAGCGACACAAGAGTGAGACAATATATTGATTTTACAAACAATTAATCCAAGAATGTATATCATATATCATGGTCCAATTGAAGCTCCTACAAGAAAGACATGGAACAACATTCATATAAACAAATGACCAAAAGACTTGATATCACTTCAATTCTAACACCATGACATGCATAAGCATATAATACACATAACTCGATCAAACCATTTCCTATAAATGACAAGTACTCGGGTCGTTATGGTCGCGCCTATATATATAAATGGGTTTCCAAAACTAAATTGAAATGCAAACATCTTTTCGCAATATTAATTATTGAATAAATAGTATTCATCACTTCATAAAAAAAAATATTTCAAAATCAAAATTAATCAAATACTTGTATATCATACAGAAAAACAAACACACACAATGAATTATAAGTAAAAAGAAAATAAATGTAAAACTGAAATAAAAAAGAAAATAGAGTGGTGATAGACTTACAATTAGTGGCGAGTGGGTTGGGACACTAAAGACTATAAGAGAAGGAAGAAGATACACTGGAGTTAAGAGGAAGAGAGGCCATCTATCTATTTAATTTAACATCATTAAATCAAGAAAATGACCAACTACGTGTCACAATTCTACCAAAAGAACATACCGCACGTGTCCACATGAGAGTATCTTACGGTGTATAATCAGGAAAGCAAAACATAGGAAATTACAATTCTCTCCCTTATACAATTATTATTATTATTATTTTAACATCCCAAAACAATAATTAGTTACATGGTTTTCTCTCAAGTTAACTTTGGAAAAGAATTCTCTCAAAGCACAGTTTGAGTCAAGTTAGGCTATTATGAGCCATTAGATTTGATTCAATAGTTCAAAATCAAAAGAAGTTCTTTTGATTTAAGCAATTGGATCGAATCCAATGTCTCATAATTGCCAACTTGAGTCAAGTAACTTGAGAGGATCTCATCCCGTTAACTTTTAACTTAACTAGGCATTCAGACCCGTGCGATGCACATGAGCTCGATCTAAATATTCATAGTCATGAAAGCCCGTGCGATGTACATGGGTTGTATAGAAGTTTTCAAAGTTTAATATCCGTCTTTTATTTTCGTCATTTTATATTCGAGACGTATTTTTGTCATTATATATATAAGTTGTCATGGTAGCATACATTTTGTAAGCATGATACGTATTTAACATAGTTTATTGACATGTAATCTTTTAATATGTATTTTTTACGTAATATTTTTTGTCTATTTATTTTGGTATTGACTCTATCATTTCTTATTGGAACTAACTAATATTAATTCATCCGCCCAAGTTATAATTATTTCTTATGATAGTCAACAATGCCCGTGCGATGCACATGAGCTGTATAGAAGTTTTAATAGCATAATATTTGGCATTTATTTTCATCATTTTATATTTAAGTTATCATGGTGTCACACATTTGCTAAGCTTTATACGTATTTAAAATACTTTTTTGAGTTGCACATGGGCTGTATATAAGTTTTTATAGCGTAATCTTCGGCACTTATTTTCGTCATTATATATCTAAGTTGTGATGGTATCACATTTCCAAGCATGTCACACATTTAAAATAGTTTATTGACATTAAAAGAGTATATGTGAAGAGATTTTTTTCAAGATGTTACATTGAAAAGAGTCTCTTCACATGTAATATTTTAATATGTATAAATTACATAAATTATTTTAAATATAAAGCGATGACATTAATGTGGAGACTTTTTTTATTCATCCTCATGCGATGCACACAGGTTTGGACTGCCTTGGGACCCATGCGATGCACACAGGTTGGATCTAATTATTTTTTTCGTAATTTTCGGGACTAATTTTCGGTTCATGTTTAAAACTCTCATTTTTTGTGAAAGACGGACTTCGTTATTCAAATAAATTACATTATTAAAAGCGAACTATAAAACAAATTTCCTTTTTAACAAAACTATAAAACATAAAACATTAAAGTAATTAATATATTCAAGAGTATAAATTATAATTCGTATAATAAATTATAATTCGTATAGTAAAAATATTGCATGTTTAATTTGTAACGTACTATTAATATGAATGCTAAGTATTCATCTATATTGACACCGGTAGCCATGGCGTTGTTGTTGTTGTTGTTGTTGTTGTTGTTATTGTTGTTGTTGTTGTTCTTGTTGTTCATTGGCATTTTGCATGTTTTATTCTTGATACAATTTTCGTGACTTCTCGATCTATTTATTTAATGTGAAGAGGTTTTTTGTAAAATGTTATATTTAAATGAGGTTTTTCATATGTAATCTTTTAATATGAGTAATGATGACGTATAGTCTATATTCGGGTCACGAACCCGACTAATGAACATTACAAACGCAAAGGCCATCACGAATGGGCTATTATTATTTAAACTACCATGCTAACGGTTTGGGCTCATGATAGCCCAAACCCAAATACATTATTTATGGTCTAGATAAGGATCTTTTATTTTATGTGATAAAGATCCATAGACCGGATAGGCATTATACGCCGAAGAGTGAGGAACACAAAATCTACAAGGATTTCGTGCCTATATAAAGAATATCATAATTCTTATTAAAGGTACGATTTTACAACCCTAACTCTTCTATACAACCCTAAAAACCGATTACTTACTCTCACGCCGGAGGATAATCGTGGGAGACAATCACGATAAGCCTAACGGTGTTTGTTTGCTTTCTTAATGCGCAGGTCTCGAGCATTAAGATCTGATTGTTACGAGAACAGGAACCCAAATAAGGAACGCTCAACTTTTTTATCAATAAGTGACGCCATCCGTGGGACCCTACACTAAGAACTAGAATGACGAAACACAAAAACTCAAGCCAGCGGACTCCGCAGTTGGAAAAAACACGTGGTGACCCCCAGAGGAGGAACCATCAAGATTCGAACTCTAGGCAGGCCTCTGGAACAACCAATGCGCCTGGTCACCAAGAATCGGGCCCAACCCTAATTCTCCCAACGGTAGCATTGCCCATAGGGACTACCCAGACCACCACGGTGGTTCCAAGCACTGAAGAACTTCAGCGCACTCTCTTCACTACTCCCCATCAAACGACAACTATTGTGGACAACACTGTGCCGCCAGGCGCGCCTAATCGAGATAGGGGACCTAATGTGGAAGCAGATATCCTTGCACTGGAAGAGGACGCGCCTGAGTTAGCGCTAAGTAATTTTGTATCTTAAAATTATGAAACTTTAACTAACCTCATGCAAGAGGAGGCAAGGAGAAGGTCAAGTCAGAGCCTGCAAGCCCGGCTTAACTTTAACCCAGAATACGAAACATCCTCATCGCGCTACCAGAAGGAGGGGTGCGAAAAGGACAGCCGCAGACTTCCAGTATTTGCTAGAGTTGAAAGGAAAGCTATAGATGGTACAGCATCTGATTCACAATACTCGGGGGAATACGAAGACAATGAGAGGCGTACCAGTGTCCACGCTAGACTTGGTAATCGGAGGATGCAAGATAGACTTGGACGGCAACTCTCACCGAGCGAGAGCTCTTCAAGGTCTGGAAGAAGAAGAATTCATGATAGACTGGGGAGACGAATTTCCCCAAGTGAAATCCCCTCAAGCTCGGACTCTGAGGAAAAACGGCGCAAGCGCCATAAAAGGGGCAACTCTTTCTCAAGTGACTCCTCGGACAACGAGGACAAAGAGACAGGACACTGGAAGTCCATAGGAAGACATCGCGAGGAAGAAGACATAGATATATCTCTTCCATGGCGCCGCCAAAAGGTTGATGCATTCACACGACGCATCAGCGATTATTCGGATAATAAGAGAAGGCGCATGCCCGCCAATGTTAAAACATATGATGGAACGGGTGATCCTGATGACCACCTAAAAATTTTTGAATCAGCTGCTACTATCGAAAATTGGCCACAACCTGTGTGGTGCCATATGTTTAACTCCACGTTAGTAGGGAATGCGTGAACCTGGTTTAGCAAGCTTCTACGAAGAAGCATTCCGTTTGAACTTCACTCAAAGAAAGAAGTGAGCCAAGAACCCTGTTGAACTAGCCAGAGTAAAACAGCGCCAAGGGGAATCCACAAGCGCTTATATGGAGCGCTATAAGGATGAATGCATACAATTCAAGGCGTGCCCCGAAGTGCTAAAGATCTCAGGGTTCATGAATGGGATCAATAACCCATAGCTAATAAGGAGACTGAATGATAAGGTACCCCAAACCTTTGATGAACTGACGAAGCGCACTAGATCCTTTATCCAAGGAGAAGTAGCTGTTGCGGATAGCAAAAAAGGTTACTCAACCTATAGGCCACAAGAACAGCCTAGGAAACAATCCAATGACCAAAGTAGCAGCCGCAGTAGAAACTACCGCAATCAAGGAAGTGGACGGGATAACGACAAATACACTCCACTCACGAAGACCCCAAGGGAGATATTCGCGACAGAAGGAGTAAACTTCCCAAAACCTCCACCAATGCGCACCCTAGAAGATAGGCGTGTAGGAGGTGGATACTGCGAATATAATGGACAAAAGGGTCACACTACCAACGAATGTGTCCAGTTGCGCTAACTAATCAACAAATTAGTAAAATAAGGAAAAATGGATCACCTCGTTAAGAACATCAAAGAGGGGAAAGATAGACAGAAGAATGGGGGCAAAAAAGAGACACCCAAAGACAAGGCGGACACAATCTACATGATACAATCATGGCAGCGAAAGACGAAACAAAAAGTCAGCCAAAAGTTTTCCCATGGGAGCGAAATCTCTTTTCCCACTCTGACTGCGGACAACGCAGTAGTGGAACCGCTCACTATTGAAATACACACGGGGGGTCACGATATCCACCGCATGTATGTTGATGGAGGAGCATCCGCAGATATTATGTATGAACATTGTTTCAAGAGGCTACTACCTGAGATACGGAGTCAGTTAATTCCGGCCACGACATCGCTTACTGGCTTCACAGGAGAAAAGATATGGCCCATGGGGCAACTACGCCTACTTGTGGTCATTGATAATGAGCAACATTCTACAGTAGCCTGGATGAATTTTATGATAATCAAGTCTCCTTCGCCATACAATGGCATTATTGGAAGACCAGGAATATAAGCCATGCGCGCGATACCATCCACAGCCACGGGATGCTCAAATTCCCAGTATAAGGAGGTATTGTTACCCTCTACAACGCCACTGTATTACCTAAGGAATGCAACACGGTGACAAATGAGACCCAGTGTGCCCCAGAGCAGCACACAGCAAAAGTGGCAAACCTGAAGGTCGCAATTCACCCTGACTATCCATATCAAGAGATATCAATTAGAGGGTCGCTGACTGACAAAGGCAGAGCGGCTGTGTGCGCACTCTTGTAAAAGAACCTAGATATCTTTGCATGGGAACCAAAGCACATGACTGGAGTACCGCGATCTATCACAGAACACAAGCTACAAATCTGACAAGGATATCCTCCAATACGGCAGAAAAAGCGCGGCCAAGCCCTAGATCGCGCAAAAGCCATCCTAGAGGAAGTGCACAAGCTTATGGACGCAGGCATCATGCGGGAGGTCTATTACCACGATTGGCTTTCCAATCCAGTTATGGTAAAAAAGAGCGATAGCAGCTAGAGAATGTGCGTGGACTTCACTGATCTTAACAAAGCATGCCCACAAGACTGTTACCCGCTACCAGAGATAGACTGGAAGGTAGAGTCTTTGTGTGGATACCCTTTTAAATGCTTCTTAGATGCATACAAAGCGTATCACCAAATTCAGATGGCTGAGGAAGACGAAGAAAAAACAGTCTTCCACACAAGTCAAGGGGGTCTATTGTTATACAAAAATGCCCTTTGGCCTAAAGAACGCAGGAGCAACATACCAGTGGTTGGTGGACAACGCGTTCGAGAAGCAAGTAGGTCGCAACCTGGAGGTTTATGTTGATGACCTTGTCATAAAGAGCCATACTGAAGAAGAATTGGTGCGGGACATCGAGGAAACATTCAAAACACTGGGAAGGATCAATATGAAGTTGAATCCCAAGAAGTGTACTTTTGGCGCTACAGAAGGCATGTTTCTTGGGTATTTGATAGAACCTGATGGCATTAAGCCCTGCCCAGAAAAGACAAAAGCTGTCATCGAACTCCCTTCACCACGCACACTGAAAGAAGTCCAGTCATTAAACGGAAAATTAGCTGGGCTAAATCGATTTTTATCCAAATCAGCGGATAAGTCACTCCTTCTCTTTAAGACACTCACAAAGTGCACAAAAAAGGGAGACTTTCGTTGGACTACGGAAGCGGAAGAAGCTTTTCAACAGCTTAAGCAACATATAGCAGCACTTCCCAAACTTGTCGCACCCCGACCAGGGGAAGAATTGATCATGTACTTATCTGCAACTCATGGAGCAGTCAGCGCGGTGCTATTGACAGATAGGAACTCCGTTCAAACACCAATATACTTTGTAAGCAAAGCACTCAAGAAGACAGAGACTAACTATACTGCCTTGGAAAAGCTGGTCGTAGCTCTAGTATTCGCAGCTAAGAGACTACGCAGATACTTCCAAGCGCACCCAATAGCTGTAATTACGGATCAACCTATCAAGCAAGTTATCTCTAAACCTGACACATCGGGACGGCTACAAAAATGGAGTGTGTTATTGAGCGAGCATAGCATCTCTTATAGACCACGCACTGCGATTAAAGGACAGATATTGACAGACTTCATCATTGAGAAGCCAGATATTGATACTCCACCTCCAAAGAATGAATTAGCGCTACAAGAACCGTGGGTTCTATTCACGGATGGATCTTCGTGCGTGGATGGGTCAGGCACAGGCCTTATCCTCACTAGCCCAGACGGAACGGAATTCACTTACGCATTGCGTTTTGAATTCACATCCACAAACAATGAGGCAGAATATGAGGCCCTACTTGCTAGATTACGCATAGCAACTCAAATGGGTGTACGTAACCTAGAGGCAAATGTCAATTCCAGATTAGTGGCCAATCACGTATTAGGCGAATATGTGGCTAAGGAGGAACATATGATCCAATACCTCGATGAAACCAAGTCCCTAATCCAGAATTTTGATAGGTTCACCATCAAACAAGTTCCAAGAGGAGAAAACAGAAAAGCAGATGCGCTAAGTAAGATCGCATCTACAAGCTTTGCGCACCTGTCAAAACAGGTATTGGTGGAGACCTTGAAGAACAAATCAATCTCGGAGTTGGAGGTATCCACAGTGATAGAGGAACAGGATCCTACGTGGATGACACCTATCATTGAATTCATAAGCAAAGGGATCTTGCCACAGGAACAGAAGGACACCCGTAAGGTACGGCGCACAGCGCAGAGATTTGAACTTCGAGATGGCATCCTATATCGACGTTCACTCCTACAACCATGGCTCCGGTGCGTCGGACCTCTTCAGGCAGATTACGTACTCCGAGAGATTCACGTTGGTTCATCTAGTATGCACTCAGGACCACGGTCTGTAGTGGCACGAGCCTTGCGGTCAGGATATTACTGGCCTACTATGCACCGCGATGCGCGGGATATGATAAAGAAGTGCAGCGATTGCCAAGTCTACAGGCCCATCCCGCGCCAACCACAACAAGAGCTGAACCCCATCACCTTACCATGGACATTCTATAAATGGGGCATTGACATTGCAGGCCCCTTTCCAGTTGCAGCGGGGGGGGGGGGGGGGGGGGGGCTAAAATTCCTCATAGTGGCCATAGATTATTTTACTAAATGGATCGAGGCAAAAGCAGTGGCAAGCATAACAGGAAACCAAGTCAAACGCTTCGTTTGGGACAACATTGTATGTCGCTTTGGCCTACCGGGAGAAATTATTTCGGACAACGGAAAACAATTCTGTAACAACCCGTTCAAAGACTGGTGCACGCAATTAAATATTACACAACACTTCGCATCAGTTAAACATCCACAAACCAATGGCTTGGTCAAATGCGCGAATCGTAGTCTGGGCGAGGGAATTAAAGCGCGTCTTGACAAGCATAAAGGAAGATGGGTGGACGAATTGTCGCATGTTTTATGGGCACACCGCACGACAATCAAAACTAGCACCGGTGATACACCATTCTCTCTTGTCTATAGAACAGAAGCTGTTATACCAGCCGAAATTGGAATGCCAACCATCCGTATGGCGGAAATCAATGTTACAACAAATGATGATGAGCGGCGCATAGACTTGGATCTGTTGGAAGAAAGGCGCGAACGGGCAGCTATACGTGATGCAAAGGCTAAATCAAAGATGAAGAAGTATTATGATGCAAAAGTCAGAAACACTTCTTTCAGGCCAGGAGACTTTGTATACCGCGCCAATGATGCAAGCCACACAGAAGCCACAGGCAAGCTTGGACCCAAATGGAAAGGACCCTATGAGGTCACAGAAGCATTAGGCAACGACGCATACAAGCTGCGTGATATGGAAGGCCATGAGCTAGCACGCACTTGGAATGTCTGCAATCTCAAGAGATGCTATATTTAGGAAAGGCTACGGCCCACGCACAAACAACTCTGCACTTTAGTAAGTGCCTAATAAATGTCCGTGTATTCGAATTTTTTTTTAGGAATTGTTTTTTATTTTCAAAAACTTGCAAGTATTAATAAAACGTTGTGGTTTCTAGCTAACTCCATAACACATTTAACTTTATTGCTTACATTTTTTATTTATGTCTCAATATTGTTACTTTATATTTTGCCTACATGGCGTGCATGCACTTACTAAGACCTACGATGACAGAAAGGATGAGTAAACCTAATAAATAACTCGTTGAGTAAGAGGGTTGCAAACCCATCAACATTGGATCACGTATCCTTGTTAAACACTTTATTCTCAAGACATTGGAATAAGTTTAAATGCGCATCCCACGATGAATGCGCAACAATGCACACAGTGCACGTCTAACAAATTAGGAGTCGAGACTCTTGGTTCCTTAATTTTGCAGTATGCTGCAAATTAACATATACACTTATGAATTTTTATTTATTAAGTTATGGACTTAATACAAATTTTCCTAAGTACGTTTTAGTTTCAATTTTGACTTTTGGCAAGTCTTTCACGAAAAGACAAATAATCTAAGTACAAAATGATACAAACAAGACGTACAAAAGTTAAATATTATTATTCACCAAAACCACGAGTTTTTACAAGTTACAAAATCAACATATCTACAGGTTGCGAGCGCGTCTATGCCCTGAGCTACTAGCCGTAGACGCCAACTGCCCAACCTCACTCAGCCTTCTCAACAGGCTGCTATCCTCCTGAGATACCGTTGGTACGCTGACGGGAATTCCATCAGACCTGGGAAGATGGGCCGCACCAACACCGCACAAAATAACCTTCCCCTTCACGCCCTTCTTACGCGCAACCCTTGTCAAGTGGGCTTCTAAGCACTCCTTCAAAGAAATCTCTTTCTCAAGGGCGAACGGGTTAAGGATGTCGTGCGGTTGTGCGAACACAGGAACTTGCAATTGCGATACATCAGGCTTCAAAAATAGTCATGTTGAGCCTCAGCATCCTCTAGGATGTGCCTCCCCAGGACTAACCCCTCCATAATCACCTTAATCGGTTGATCCTGTTCACGCTCCAGCTGCGCGATACGCGGAAGTTCAAACAGCTTCATTTTCTCCATGGCTTCCATAAGCTCATCATAAGCATCAGCTTTATAACCAGGCACTTCTGCGAGTGGCACTGTCAGCATCTTGCTCTCATGCAGCTCCTCCATAGCTTGAGCCTTGCCACGCGTCATGGCACACTCCACAACCTTCCCAAAGGCCTCCACAACCTCTTGGGACTCTAGCATACCCATAGCAGCCAACCGGAGACCATGACTGATTAACCACTTACACACAACAACACATGCGTTAAAAGATAAAGAGAATTAAAGCACATACAGCTGGCAAAAGAAATCAAAAAGGGAATAAGTACCTGCGCTCAACAATAGCAGACATAAGATGAGGGTACAGCTCCTCATCATACTCAATGCTCAACTTGCGCAGCTTACTTTCCTGAGCCTCCAGAGCAGTCTCGATAAACTGACGGAACTCATCGAGCTGGGCGAAGTGCTTGCCTCTGTTCTCCTGCAAATACTTCAGCCCCCATGCGCAGTTAGACCTGTACTGCTCATCGGCAGCACGCTCACGCTTTACCTCAACCATCAAGGCCAACTTTTCATCCGCGAGCCTCCTGGAGTTTGCAGTGGTCGACACTACCTTCGCCTGTGCACTCACCAACTGTGCCTTCAGCCGCGCAATCTCCTCATCCTTCTGCGCGCTGGCACTACCTTCACCAGCATACTTGTTCCCAAGCTGGGCAACCAAAGAAGCCTGGTGCACAGCAGCCACACTGAGCTCTTTTATCAGCTCTTTAGTAGACAAACCCTCGCAGGCCTTTAACGGCTCCTCCACGGGAGAACGAGTCACCTGCGGAGACACCTGCTCCACATACGCCGCATCACTCCCTGCAGCCTTGTCACTGCATACAAAAAACAATGAGTCAAGACATTATATAAATAGTTAAAGAAAAATGAAGAAGAACTGCGACATTATCACTTACATAGGAGAGGAGGTCTCCGCAGTGTCATGCATAGTCACAGAGTGTGAAGCCTCCTCCTCTGTGGACTCATCCACAATGATAGTATGGCGCCTGCGCTTTGAAGTACCTTCACCTCCATCATCCGCGGCCTTTCGCTTGGCACCCTGGCGCTCCTCTTCAAAATCGGTATCCACCTTGAGGATCCCAGCATCCTAAGACGATTCAGTGCGCGCAGGCTCGGAAGCTGGCACTCCTTACGCAGGAACAGTCTGCACTGGAGTGGCATTCAGTAGGGGCTGCGCAACATCAGAGGATTCCTCTTGCACAGGCTCTAAAAGACGTCTGTCTGTGGCTTCCAAAATAGGTACTTCACCTTCCCTCAGAGGGCGCACACCCGCAGTCACCTGTGTGGGCTTTGTTAACTTCACCACTCCGAACAAATCCATCTCTGCGCAACACATGAACAAACAGCAGAGAACATATTAGTTGATAAAGTTACTATATGCAAGAGCGCTTACACTATAGATGCGAGGATAAGAAAGGATAAGCACCCACCCCGGCCGCTCTCATCCAGAAATGTTGGCACTTCATCAAAACCTTGAAAATAGTTGCGACTAAGTCCCATGTGAACCAAAAACTCCTCAGGATAGGAATTGATGGGGATGCGGTTTTCATTAATGGTTTCTGCATCCTCTGTGCTATACGAACCAGGATTTGGGCGCTCATCCTTTGGAAGCGTCCTTTGAGTATAAAACTCAAAAAGCGAAGGGTACACCGTATCATCTACCCAGAAAAACCTCTCCCTCCAGCCCCTAAGCGCATCTACTTTCTCAGTATAACATTGGTAGCGCCCTGGGCACTTAGAAAAAGTAACCAACCCGTTTGACCACGTTGTGTGGTAAAACGCACGGAAGAGATTGATGGTAGGGTTTATCGCAAATAAACGACAGTTTACTTCAAAATTTGTTATTTTCACCGCACCTATACAGTGCAGCAGAGAGATATGCAGATGGTAGAAGTTTAGCATGTCGCTCAAGAATAGGGATATAGGCACGTGCTGGTTTGCAAACTCAAAAAAGCGTGTGTATATCCCTATTTTCCCCTAAGGGAAGTCTGCGATACATGCGTCCACATCCGGTACTTCCGGATGCATCGTAGTCAATCTCGGACACAAACTCATTCAATTGTCGAACCATCTTCTATATGAGTTTTGACTATGGTGCGCACGCGCAATTACCTTAGAAGATAATAGTCTTTTCTTGATCGATGATTCTTAATATATGGAGAAAGTGGTGTTTTTACTGTGATAAACACAGTGAAAATGAGAACCCTTTATATAGGGTTTCCCATTGCCTTGGATGAACGCCACGTGGATCCCACTACCTTCATCGTATGGCTGGAATATAAACAGGTACAAGCACTTTTTCACGTATTTCAAGGACTACGTGGGACGTTTTAAGGCTAGATACACCGTATATTCCTTTTGGTAGGAAATACTAGAATCTTCCCCGCCACGCTTACTGCTGACCTCACTAGTCTAGCACCCGCGGTCACAACCTGCCCATACTAGACTGGGGGGACATGATGACGTATGGTCTATATTTGGGTCACGAACCCGACTAATGAACATTACTAACGCAAAGGCCATCACAAATGGGCTATTATTATTTGGACTACCATGCTAATGGTTTGGGCTCATGATAGCCTAAACCAAAATACATTATTTATGGTCTAGATAAGGATCTTTTATTTATGGGATAAAGATCCATAGACCGGATAGGCATTATACGCCAAAGAGTGAGGAACACGAAATCTACAAGGATTTCGTGCCTATATAAAGAATATCATAATTCTCATTAAAGGTACGATTTTACAACCCTAACTCTTCTATACAACCCTAAAAACCGATTAATTACTCTCACGCCAGAGGATAATCATGGGAGACAATCCCACGATAAGCCTAACGGTGTTTGTTTGCTTTCTTAGTGCGCAGGTCTCGAGTATTAAGATCTGATTGGTACGAGAACAGGAACCCAAATAAGGAACGCCCAACTTTTGTATCAACAAGTAAGTTACATAAATTATTTTTTAATTAATGCATTATTACAACATTTTTTCATAAACTATAATATCGAATTTGGAGCAATCATTAGTAACTCACTCTAAGTATTTACAGTATGACGACATGAATCACATGATCTCAAACTCAAATGAATAGTGCTTACCTCGTGATAGGTGTAGGATAACATTTGAAATACAATTTTCTTCACCTTTATATACTTCTTCGATTTAGGAGATTCTTATTGTTAAGATGATAGTGTGAAGATATTTTTATCATATACTACCATTTTTAATATGTAACATCGACATAATTTACATAGTCATATCAAATATCAAAGTCACGCAATATTCCAAGACGTTTAATTAAGAAAGTGATATTAACACACCGCAAGACAAAAAACTACATTAAGAGCAAAAATATTGAAATGCACCAACAAAGTGTAGTAATAATTATTAACTAAAAATTGAATGCTCGTCAAATAAACTTACTTGCTAACGAATCAATAGTATTAACCCGTTTAGCGGTATTACATGAAGTAAAATATTGCATGTTTAATTTGTAACGTACTATTAATATGAATGCCAAGTATTCATCCCACCGGTGGCCGTGGCATTGTTCTTGTTGTTGTTGTTGTTCTTATTGTTGTTGTCTTTTTCGTTGTTGTCCATTGGCCTTTTGCATGTTTTGTTCTTGATACAATTTTGTGACTTCTCGATCTCTTTCTTTAATGCTTCTTGACACGCTACAAAAAACAATTAGATATAGTTGATCATTAGTAACTTAAATACAGTTAATCAATATATTGCCTTTTCGATCAAAGTAAAAATGTTTGTGCATTTTTCACGTAATTGATAAGACAACGATGTGTAGGATCTCTTAAACTATTAGAGAAGATGATGTTACTACCAAACCTCCTAAGCACCATCTTTATGTCCTGCATTCTTACACATACAAAGCACACATGAAATTGACATAAAATAACATAAATCAAAATGCTAAATAAGTAAGACGATATGATGCTTACTTTACCACCATAATAAGTTGTAGCCCAATGTGCACGCGGTGTGTAGGAAGTTGTGGTTTGTTGTATGTGATTTTTGACACTTTATATAGTTGATAAAATATTTGTAACTCATGGACGGGAAGGTAAAAAGACTAACCACTAATTGGTGTGTTTAATTTATGCATTCATGGCATTTTTTGTTTGTATTTTTTGAGGTTTAGAGATGGCTTGAAACATGTTGTACCGTACAAACTTTTGTGCACGATTCCTTATGCAAAACATATTGTACCGTACAAACTTTTGTGCACAATTCCTCTTGCGCATTAAATTAAGTACTCCAATCTTTAGATAGTATAGAAGATATGTTTTTCATGTTGCTTAAACTACCTTGTACTGTACTACAATTTGTGTACAAATCTTCTTGCACATTAAATTAAGTCACCAAATATTGTGTAATTGATATACTTTTGATGTTGCTTACACTACCTTGTACTGTACAAATTTTTTCAATTACTCGAATCACTAATCTTATGTACTTACCCTTATGCATGACTATTAAATCAATGTACTAACACATGAAGCCTCTACATTTCACTTTTAATTCTTGAGACATTTATTATGACTCCTTTACATTCATAAGACTACTTAAGCTTTATATAATATAAGATAAATCAAGTTTAGTGTTGTTGTGTGTGAGATTTGAATTAAAAATCTCACTTTAAAGGGCTAATTTTTTTCCGTCCTCATAAAAACCTCAACTTAATCTATCAAGTTAAAAGTGAACTTGAGAAGATCTTGTTACTAAACTAACACTATGTATTTGGGCTTTTTTTTGTTTTTTTATTTTTTTAACTACGATCTTATATTGCGATAAAAAGTTTTCAATTTTTTCGACAATGTAAAAGATATTCTTTTTTCTTTGAAATGAGCTTAATATTCATATGGTTTTGAAACGATTTGGAATTATTATCTTTTCATTCCTTATAAATTTTGGTGAAATAGCATATGAACAAAAACTTGTAAATCAAAACCATATAAATATTAGGCTCTTTTCGAAGATAAGAATATATTCTTTACAATGTAAAAAAAAAAAAAAAAAATCGCAATGCACGATCGTAGCTGACAAAAAATATTATATATTATATGTTCAAAAACCATCACCAAACCACTATTGTAAGTCGCACAATTGACAAACTATTAGTAAAGATGATTATATTTGTTTGTAAAATGTTGTTAAACGGTGATGTTAGGTTGCTATTGCGTGAGGATTGCCTCCAAATTGCATACTATGGCGAATGAACTAGGATTTTAACCATAAATCTCAAATCTCAGATTTCGGAACTTGGAGTGATTCAATGTTTTTACAGTTACAAGTGAGTTTTAGCTAGCTGCCATTTTAGTTTTGTGTTTCTTAGTAAACTACTAATGGTAGACCAAAAGAAAAACACAAGTACCGAACATGGCAATGAGTTTGCTAATAGACACTTAAATCGACAAAAACAACAAATAAATGTTAACCTGGATACGTTCATATTCTATTAACTTGTTCATATTTTATCAACTTTAACATGTTTCCAAGCACATACTAGCTAAACAATGTTCTTTGTGGGATCTTATTCTAGTTGCATAACATCTATAATAATGTAGCATGTATGTTTGATCTGGTCTAATACTGCTTTCATTCCCTGCCCTACGAAAAGTCCGAGAGTATGAAAATTGCTTCCAGAAAGACCACCAACCAAGATACGATAAAGAAAAAAAATGAAAAAAGTCAACATTTTGACAGTAGGTAAAAGATCTTTATTTGATTATCGATAGTAGTAAAAGTACAATTTTCAACTGACATGATAATCACATTTACTGGTGGACAAATTACGAAGAGATTCTTGAGAGCTTGCGAAGGAATAAAAAAAATTACAAAACAGCCGCCCCCCCCCTTTTTTTTTTAACGTTAACATTTGAATTTCAGAAGAAAAAATAAATAAATAAATAAATAAAACGTGCACCTCTTTTTACCGTTTGAAAATAACGGCTATTTTTTAATTTTTTTAAAACCTTATAAATACAACACATCAATTTACAAATATATTCGCACTTAGCATTCTCATACTTAACATATTTACACACAATTATGACTTGTAAACTCCCGTATACTATTGAACAACTGCAACGATTTATCAAAAAAGAAACCGAGAAAGGCAACGCGGATCACCAAAATGCTATTATTGAAGTCATCAAGAAGTTTGAGCTTGCGAAACAACTGAAACGACGACTTAAAGAACGCTACGCAGCGTGCACAGACATCTTAGATGATAGGAAATATGTGATCGACACGTTCTTGTATGATGAATATAGTAAGGACGTTGCTGTTGTTGAATCGCTGTGGGTTTGTGTCAACCAGATACAGGCCCAAATCTCCAACAAGATCCGTTGGAGTTTTGAAGAAAATGTGCAATATGCTATGATTGAACAGCAGCAGCAGCAACAACAACAACAACAACAACAACAATGTGCATCAAGTTCATTTGCACCAAGAGTTGTTGTGCAACAACAACAACAACAACAACAACAACAACAACAAGGTGCATCAAGTTCATCTGCACCAAGAGTTGTTGTGCAACAACAACTACCTCATCTGGATCACTTCCAGCTAAGCTTTGAGGAAAATGTGGCAGCTAATGATGCTGGCTGGAACTCTGAGAATGAGCGGGAGCTGAGTAAGTTGAAAGCTCAGTTAGAGGCAGAGAAGTTTGCGAGGTACTCTGCGTATGACGACGGTTATGACTCCAACAACTCTGAAACCTGGGATTACCCGGACTACAACTGAAACGACGACTTAAAGAACGCTACGCAGCGTGCACAGACATCTTAGATGATAGGAAATATGTGATCGACATGTTCTTGTATGATGAATATAGTAAGGACGTTGCTGTTGTTGAATCGCTGTGGGTTTGTGTCAACCAGATACAGGCCCAAATCTCCAACAAGATCCGTTGGAGTTTTGAAGAAAATGTGCAATATGCTATGATTGAACAGCAGCAGCAGCAACAACAACAACAACAATAACAATGTGCATCAAGTTCATTTGCACCAAGAGTTGTTGTGCAACAACAACAACAACAACAACAAGGTGCATCAAGTTCATCTGCACCAAGAGTTGTTGTGCAACAACAACTACCTCATCTGGATCACTTCCAGCTAAGCTTTGAGGAAAATGTGGCAGCTAATGATGCTGGCTGGAACTCTGAGAATGAGCGGGAGCTGAGTAAGTTGAAAGCTCAGTTAGAGGCAGAGAAGTTTGCGAGGTACTCTGCGTATGACGACGGTTATGACTCCAACAACTCTGAAACCTGGGATTACCCGGACTACAACTGAAGTTAGGTTTATGTTTAGGTGATATTTTAATTTAGTATCATTTTTAATTTATGTTTATGTAACGTTTAAGTATTTCTGTTAAGTAAGTTTCTTTTAAGTAAATTCATTTCCTTAAAAAAAAACCATTACAATACAATACGAAAACAAGACATAAAACACAAATAACATATACGATACGAAAACAAGACATACATCACAAATAACAGATACGATACGAAAACAAGACATACAACACCGTTAGGTATTTTATTCGGCCCATCTAGGGTGGTTTCTCAAAACCTCCCACACGTGAACATATTTCAAGCTTTTCCCACCATAGCGTTCTTTAAAACTTCTCATTGCATTCATGAGACAAACAGTGTGATCGTCCCCAGTTGTTACCCGCAAGTGTTTGTAAATTCCATTGAATACAACACAATCACAGTTGAGTCTGCTCCATTTACTCGTGACTATATCGTTGTTTCGAATGACACCGTCAGAAAGATTGTTGAACATGGCTACAACCCGGTGCCAAAAATTGTTTGCATTGTGGTTGACAGCATCTTCATGAACTACAACTCAAACTTGAGCTAGCAAGATTTCTTCTTCTACTGACCAACGATTATTCATTTCAAATGTTTGAATTTTGAATTTTTTTTATAAATTGTATTCTATTTATAGCCGTTTGAAACAATAGGAGCGGGATATATTTGAAATTCAAATTCAAATATGAGCGGGATATATTTAAAATTCAAATTCAAATAGGAGTTGGATATATTTAATGAATGAAATTGTTGAGGGTAGAATTTGTATATTGTTATTTTAAAAAAATGTTGGTCCCTGAAAGTGGTGTTATTGGGTGTTATGAGTTCCTGGTTTTTTTGGTGTTATATTATTTGGTGTTAAAATGATGTGGCGCTGACGTGGCAGTGGTATTGGTGTTATAACATGTTATCACTCATTGTGCTCTAACTTTCAAAGTGCACTTCCAAACATATCCTAGGTACAAATTTTTGACTTCAACTAACTATACGAATCATTAAATTTATTAGTAAAAAGTCGGGTAAATTGCAAAAATGGTCCTTAACGTTCCACGAAATTGCAAAAACGGGACAGAGACAAAAAGTAGCGCAAAAAAGACACCAATGTTCCCAATTTTCGCAAAATCGCCACCGAGAGACCTTTTTAGTTAGTTTTCCCGTTAAGTGCCACGTCCATGAGGGTAGTATCATCATTTTACTGTTCATACTTATTAAATTTGCCGCCATAATCACCTCTGTGCTTGGTATCAATGTGATTAGACCTCAATGGCTAAATTTGCAAAGTAAAATCAAACCTCTACCCCAATAAACCCCCCCTACAACCCACATCTTTTCCACCACGACTCGAGTTGACCGGTGTAAAAAAACAATTACGCAAAAAATGCAATCACCGCAAATGTCAGAAAACACAGCCATCATAACCACCACCATAACCACAACCACCACCACCAACACTCACTAGGAGACTTCAACGTTGGTGACAACAACTGTGACACAACACCCACAGCAAAGGCCATGTCCCCGTTATTTCTCAGAAGACACTAAGTTTTGCTACTATAACAACTACACCACGTCGCAGCCGCGTCACTTTTGTCGTACATGCCGCAGACACTGGACCCACGGCGGCGTGCTCTGGGACATCCCTGTTGGAGGTGGTAGCCGGAAAAACACAAAAAGGAAAAACCCATGAACCCTACCATCACTTAGGCTTATGTTACCACGTTTGATCAGCCGGAGTACCAGGACTACCAGAGTGTGATGCCGCCTCCCTAGAGCCTGCTGCCGCCTACCCAAGGCCTGCTGCCGCCTCTACATGTGGATGATGCCGGTGATGTGAGTGTTCCGGATGAAGAGAATGGGTTTGTGTCGTCGTTGTTGGAGGATGTTTGTTTTCAGGAAGGTGTCTGGCCATTTTGTAGCAATTAGTGTAGTTTGTTTGTTGGTGTGTTAGTTTTAGTGGTTTATGTACCCCATCCTTTTGGTCCTGATCTTTTGATGAATGGTAAATGCTATGGCTGTAAATGTAACTTACCTTGATCTTTTGTTTTGTATACTCGTTATATTTGAGTTTTGCACATAGGACCCAGAATTGCCCAAAATGGATCAAATTGATTGACAACAATTGAAACTAGTTAAGAACTTAAGATTACATAATCTTCCACTAAAAGACCATAGCAGAAGCATAACAATTTATTGATCTTTTGGCTAATTCGTAGTAGTTATATTTACATAGGACCCAGAATTGCCCATTTTGACAATCATGTTTGACTTTTGCACATGATTGTACATGCACCAAAATACCCAGAATTGCCCAAAATGGATCTAAAAAGAAGGCACAAAAATAATGCGCAGGCACAAAAATACCCAAAATTACCCAAATTGACAATCAATTTTGACTTTTGCAAATAACATTATGGTTGACTTTTGCAAAAATACCCAATGGTTGACAAGCAAACATAATAAATCAACACAACAAAACGTAGATGATAGAAACATAACAAAATCATAATATATCATTAAAGTTCAAACATAACATTCATAAAAAGGGTGGAAACATAAAAGGAACAATCAAAACAAAGATGACCATGAAAGAAACTCTAAAGTCCCTTGACAAATGCGTGCTTGTTGAAGAGCTTGAGCTTCGTTTCTGCCATCTTCTTCTTCAAATCCAAACGCTCCATAACATCGGACTTTTAAAGCTTCTTCAAGAACTCCAAGCATTTGAACATCTGCACCGAGGGACGCACCAGTTCCATTTCAGAGATCATCTTGTTCCTTTGAACGACAATATCAAGCAACTCTTGATATGCCACAAACAGCTCTTTGGCATACTTGATATCACGCTTTGTCTCCCTAGCAAAGAACACCGTAATCTGGTATGGTAACTCGGTTGAGTTAGCAGCAGCAACAAGTTCCTCAAGAAGGACAAATTGAGACATTCTTTTGCTAAATTTGATTCAAAATAGTTTTACTGTGTTTGTTTACTGGATGGATGAGGAAATAGGCGTGGTAAGTACATGTGAAACTGTGTTTTAGGCGTGTTTGGGTAATAAATGAAAAACGTTTGGGTTACCAAGTTTTTGGCATCCCAAAATTGCCAAGTTTTTTTTGCTTCCATTAGATTTGATAACATGTTATGCAACCATTGAACCTAGTTAAGATTACATAACCGATATATAAACATTAATAAAGTAAACATTGTTATAAATGATCTACTAAAAGACCATAGCAGAATCACAACAATTTATTGACCTAAACATAAAAGCATAACCATTATTTAGCATCATCCTTGAGATTCTTGTCAGCATCATCCTTGGGTTTCTTGTCAGCAGCAACCTTTGGGTTTTTTGTCAGCCATCAGTCTTCGCCTCTAGATTGATCTTCCTTGGTCTTCAAACTTGTCCTCTGCGATCACTCCATCTTTCCCAACTCCATTTTTTTCAAGCACTTGAACTGGCTCATCTCCTTATTTAGCAACCTCTTTGTCCTTAATCACATCTCCTTCAACAACTGATATACATCCCTCATTTCCAACTACTACAGCACACTGATCATCGGGTATCACAGCCACATCAGAAACTCTTTGTTCACCATTTCCAACTACTACAGCACACTGATCATCTGGTTTCACAGCCACATCACAAACTCTTTCTTCACCATCTCCAACTACTTCATCACACTGCTCATCTAGAATCACATCCTCATCACGAACTATTTGTTCACCATCATCACCATCAACACCATCAACATCCACAAGTGGAAGCAAACTGAAACTAATTGGTTCAGCATAAAGAGCATACACCTCTGTTCCTTATCCAGCTGCAACAACGTCATCAAGTTCATCCAATGCTTGATCTATTTCCGCAAACATGTCACTAATCTCTTGAGGCTCTTCAGGCTCTTCAATCGCATGCATCTCTTCAGGTTCAGGTACATCAACTAAATGGTATGGATCGTCATGCCATTCTTGAGCAACCTCTTCATCACTTGCGTCATCATAATACGCATCATCAAAATCGAGATCATAAAAATCGAGCAAACCTGTAGACTCCTCACTTGAATCCTCCACAATAAAGTCTTGGTCAATCTCTTCCAATAACCTTCTGAATTGAAACTCATCACCCATCCTTTTTGTATGATCTGCAATCATTTTTTCGGCAAAAAATGTTGGTGGGAAGTCACTGTCAGAATCAGTATAAAAAACAGGTCCAGCCTTCTCAGGTTGCCTTGTCTTATGCCACTCTTTATGCCACTCTAACAATAGTAATTTCCCACTGTTTCTAGTCTTACCATCAACACCCTTTCCAGTAGCTTCATTCATATCATCATCCACTATTTCTTCTATCACAACACCCTTGCCCTTAGTCATCATTCGATCCATCATCTCACACTCAACAATTGAAACACCGGTTTCAATATTGATGAGGCGAAAAATGATCCGTTTTTAGGGGGTCATTTAAGCCCGAATCCGACTTTATTTGATCAAATATTGCCCTAAATCGTTCCTTTTGTGATTTTAGGTGTTTGGAGAGTGAATTCTGGAAAAGAAGCTATTTTGGACGTTTTTGGAGCATAAAAGTGAAGAAAACGGCTAAGTACCTAATTTGCATGCTGAAAATACAAGGTGACGGCGTCAAGACCATCAGCTTGACGGCGTCGGACATGAAGAATTAAATATCGAAGGTGGTGACGGCGTCAGAAGGACTCGTGACGGCGTCAAAGTGGCAAAATTAATATACCGTGGGTGGTGACGGCGTCACATAGGCCGTCATAAGTGGATCAAGGCCGTCCAAGGAAGTTTATGGCGGCGAGGTGACGGCGTCAGAAGTTACTCTTGACGCCGTCAGACTGTTTTTCCTATATATAGTTTTTTAGTTTTTTCATAAAAAAGAGAGAAGTTTTGGTGAAACCCTAAAGACGATTTTGGTGCCTCTTTTACAGGTTTTTCAAGGGTTCCAAACCCTTGAGACCTTGCATTGTAATTGAGATAAGTGTACTTTCAATTCAATCAATATGTCTATGTGTTGGTTGTTTATCTCTTGTTCTTGTCTCAATTCTACTATGCTAGGCTAGATCTCTCTTGTGTTTGCTTAGATCTAATGAAACCTAGATGTTGATTATGTGTTGATTACTTGTCTATTCTTGTTTTGAATGAATGATTTATATGTTAGGCTTAAGAAAACTGGCAGATCTCCAAATGGTAACATGCTTGAACGTCTTAAGAAACATGAACCGAGGCATACTAGGTCTTTATTGGTTGTATTTAATGCATGAGCCACTGTTTACAATCCCTATAGTTGTGCTGGGTCATGGTGTAGGAGGAGATAAGAGCTCATAGAGTTGGGGAGTTATGTATGCCACCCCACGAATAGTATTAAGGAATACAATCCGTCATTCATACAAGTGTAACAAGTAATTAACATGTAAAAGATATATAGGGAGTAATGAAGTCTAAGTAAACACAATTTCTCCAACCACTGCTCACAACCTTAGTTTAATTAGTTTAATTTCATTTTTATTATTTTATTTTGATTGCATCTTAGTTTTGGGTTAGTTGATTAGCAACTAATTCCGCCCACTCCTTCAAAACCCGAGATTTTACTTGCTTTCATAAAAATATAAAAATACAAAAATAATCATCTTTCACCTCTAGAACTATTAATTAGGTTTTCTAATCCTAGCGACACTATTCCTAAGCTGAACGATCAATCCCCCGGTACTTGTCACTATACTATACTACAACGATCAGGTACACTGCCTGGTGGGGGTTGTAAGCTTCTCGAGATCCCTCGAGAGGTAAAGCAAGGTGCGATTCCCACGCATCAAGTTTTTGGCGCCGCAGCCCGGGGAATAGTTATTGTCTAGGTTAGGATTTCTTTTTATTAGGTCTATTTGCTAGATTCCTTTCTAGTAAGATTTTTATTTTTATTTTTAGGTCTTCTTTAGTCTATCTTATTTCTTCGTGCCTTTGTTCGTAACTCTTTACCATCCGACATCATGGAAGATGGTAACATCTTTGAACCCATCATCCCACCACAACAAAACCCACCACTAGAACCCCTTAGGCCCCGAACCTTAGGAGAGTATTCCCGACCTAGCCACCAAGGCTACCGAAACACCATTGAGCTCACCGGAGCCAATGTGACCCCCTTGCGATCCGACACCATCCGGTTGGTGCAAAGCGGATGTGCATTCCATGGACTTCGTTCCGAAGATCCAAACCAACACCTTAAGGACTTCCTCAAAATCGTAGACTCCATAGACCCAGGTGTTGAGACTAGAGAGACAACCCGATTACGCCTATTCCCATTCTCTCTACGAGATCAAGCTAGTCAATGGCTTGAACGTTTACCCGCGGGATCCATCACCACATGGGACAATCTCGCCAACCGCTTCCTCACCCAATTCTTTCCGCCGGAAAAAACTGCAATGCTTAGAAGGGACATTTTGATGTTTGAGCAACAGCGGGGTGAACCTTTCTACGAGGCTTGGGCCCGTTTTAAGGATCTCCTCCACAAGATCCCTCATCATGGCATAAACCTTTGGTTATTAGTTCAAATTTTCTACGACCATGTTGACTATCACATTAAGCGTACCATCGACAGAGCCGCATGAGGCAAATTGCGTGATAAGAATGCCGAGGAGTCATGGGCAATTATAGAAGAGCTCGCTGTCGATAATAATGAGATTTGGGAATTTAAACATACGGTGGAAGCGGCCATCAATGCAGTCTCGACATCTGGAGGAACCACCGAAATCCCTGATGAACTCTTATGCAAACTTGAGGCAAAAGTTGACTATTTTGAGGAAAGGCAAAGGAGACCCTTAAGTCCTAGACAAGCCACTGTCAATTCTGTCTCAAGATCAACTTCGGCACCATTATCTGAATCACCTTCTAGAGAACATGTCGAAACTTTTCAGAGATACACCCCACCTTGCTCTCCTCCCAAGGAACTTAGCTCGAAATTTGAGGCTAGGATGAGAGAATATATGGCAACTCATTCTGATCGGCTTGCTAGATTCGAAGAAGCAGTTTATAAGCAAAAAGAAGAGGTGCAGGAGAAAATGAATGAGATATTGAGTCTATTGGAGGAGTATGCCAATCAGAAAACCCCCGAACGAATACTGCTAAGGAAAGAAAGCGCCACTCCCACCATCCAATTTGTTAACTCCATCACCATTGTCCATAAAGATAACGAGAAGGTAAAAACTCCTGCTAAACAGACCTTAGAAAAACCACCTGAGTCCCAACCTTTGAGCTACTACCTGAAACACGATATAAACAAAAACACCATAACAAATTGGATTAAGGGTGATAGGCGTAACCAATCCTCCGAACAGGTTCCCGAAAAAGAGAAAGAAAAGGAAGATGAGTATGATACGCTTATTGGAGGATCAGTGGTCGAGAGGTTACTGGTACAGAAAGTGGCCACCAAGCAGGTAGCATGTGGGAATTTTGAATTACCAACGAGCATCGGGGACTTGAAACATCTTAGTGCTTTCGCCGACCAAGGATCGGAAGTAAATCTTATGCCCCTGACTATCTACATCCAACTGACGTCAAAGATGCCAATACCCACTCGTGTTAGGCTGTCTCTTGTTGGGCACTCGTACATATACCCCCTAGGAATAGCAGAAGATGTATTAGTCAATGTTGCAGGATTCATGTACCCCGTCGATTTTATGATCATTGGTGATAAAGGGGATGGATGCATGCCAATAATCCTTGGGGCACCATTCCTCACCACCGCTAGGGCTGTCATTAAGTATGAAGATAGAAAGATTGAGCTTAAATCTGGGAAGAGAAAGATTAGCTTCCACATGACTCCGCGAAGTGGGCATGAGAATTTGAGTTGGAGAATGATTAAAAACAACATTGGCGCGACACCTGTTCGTGTTCAGAATAAAATTCTTGCATGGGAGGCAAGAATCAAAAGCTATAAGAAAGCTAAGGATGAAAGAAGAAGAAGCAATAAGGTTCCGATTGAACTCAAACATACTCAACACGAAAGCACTCATACACCGTTTGAGGAAGGGAACTTAGTACTCTTGAGACACTTAGAAACAACAATACCACCCGATAAACCAAGTCCTTGGTGGTATGGGCCATTCACAATCGAAGGATTGAGCCAAGATGGGGTAGCTAACTTGAGAAGCAAGTTAGGTGGGAAGGTGATTGCAAGTATTGATAGATTAATGCACTACCACCATAACAGTAATGATCGCAATTATATGGGGTACATCATTTCAAATGATGAGATCACGTAGTAACCCACGACTTTGAGTCTAGCTACAAGACTCGTAAATAAAGAAAAGCGCTTCTTGGGAGGCAACCCATGTTTTGTGTGATTTTATTTGTTTGATTGTTATTTGCTTCCGTATGCATGTTTTATTTTTATTGTTGGTTGATCATGTTTCTCAATTAAAATGTGGAAATACTTTATTATGTTGTTTAGCCTAGTCTTAACTTCAACCTAAAGGTATTTTTGCAAAAGATAAGTGTAAGGGGAAACCCCAAATATGTTTTTAAGAAACGAACCGATCATGATTCTCCACAATATTTAATGAACATGTATATTCGTAATTGTTAGAGTCAAATGCTTGTATTGAGTCATAATGAAGTTTTGCAGGATTTTCCAGGAAGTAGGACAAAGTTTTTCCAGAAATTTTCCGGAAACTTAACATAAGAATTTCTGCAGGTCCACTCTGACGGCGTCAGGGTATTGCTCTTGACGGCGTCAGGAGTTAAAATCTGGAAATTTTACCGGTTTTGTTTTTCTAACGGAGTCTTATGGTTTTTGTGAACTATTAAGTTTTATAATCTCCAGGAAATCTGCAAACTTCATTCCACAAGCATTATATCTTACTTTGTTTTCTAGGATTTAGTAACTTGTATAGGATGCCGCCGATTTTACGCGAGGTTGCCTTGTCTACTTTTGTCAGGATTTACAGGTTATTTATGACAAGAAGATGATTTATATTCGAGGGAATTGCAAAAATCGTCCCTAAACTTTGGCCAATTTGCATGTTTCGTCCCAGAACTGTTGAAACTGCAAAAATCGTCCCTGTGGCAAACTTTTGGGGCAAATATCGTCCTTTTGGGGCATATATCGTCCCAAATTGGTCAAACTTTAGGGATGATACATGCACACGGACCAAACTTTAGGGACGACACATGCACACGGGCGAAACTTTAGGGACGATCCTTGTAGTTTCGAAATTTGTAGGACGAAACATGCAAATTGGTCAAACTTTAGGGACGATTTTTGCAATTTACTCTTTATATTCTGGAAGGGAAGCTTTGATTGTTCGTTTTCTTGGAAGAAGATTTAACCTGGCCAAACTAAAATCCATACCGAGCGAATCAGGGGAGTATTTGATTTCATTCTCTTTACTTCTTAACTTTTACATTCTTTACTTGAACATTGGGGACAATGTTCATCTTAAGTGTAAGGGGAGGGTAAAAAGATGATACCTTACATATGCACTTTCGCTTGAGTTTGTTTTGTTTGATAGTAGATGAGTAATAAAACTACGAGAAATACTTGTTAGTGTAATTTTAGCGCCAAATTTAAAATTTTTTACAACATTTAGGAGTGAAACTTTAGCCATAGCAAGCGTCTCATGGATAGGAGATTGTATGACTAGCACATAACCGTATATTCAGAAAAATTTTCCACCCAAAAATGTGAGGTTCGCCTTTAGATTTGATAGGAAAAGCATTTATTATTGGTGCTTATGAGTGTACCGGTAGCATTTAGATTCTAGAACTTGCGTTAGTGATGCATCCCGAGACCGCTAGTGAGACTACATTCGTGTGGTAGGATTTACTACATGATAAGAGGCATTAGGATCACCCTTGTGTTGAACCCGTATTATAATTACTTGACCATTTAAGTCATATTACTTGGCTAGTTAAGTCAACTAATTTTTCCCACACCCTTAGCGTTGTACTCATTTTTAGTACACGAAACCCCTAGTACACCCCTCCGAGCCTATCTTTTTGTTTCTAACTTTAAGCATTTTACTTAAAAGAAGAATTTGTTACACCCCACTTAAATGTACACCCAAATCGCCTTAGCCTTCCGTGTATGCGCTCATTTTTAGTGCATTATTGTTATTTGTTAAACCCTAAGTTAACTTTCTAATTGATTACATGGTTGCTAAGTCGAGTCATATCCTTGTACATATTGTTTTGGGACGATTGGGACTCATGGGTAAGTACTTATTTTATGGAGTAATGGGGAAGAACATCACTTATTACCCCCATATGTACGTTAATCTTAAAAGTGCTCCAAGTGTTTTGATTTTCTTAATTCGAGTCATTAGATTAGTTAATTGTAAAGTATGTAAAGATTCAAGTGTAAGGGGAATGCTCAAACCCCTATGATGTATTATTTTGGATGGTAGGGTAAGAGTGTATGCAAAAAAAAAAAAAAAAAAAAAAAATAGAAAAGAAAAAGAGAAAAAACATATGGACTACCATCCCGTTTTCATTCTATGTTCATTTTATGTTTTTGTTATTTTTCATTTATTAGCTTAAGTCGAGTCTAGTCTTGGCTTAGCAACGCCATCTTGTACATGTAATTAACTAAGATTGTTAACTCGCCACCAGTAAAACTCCCTTTATCCAACAAAACCGTGTAATTCATATCCCTACACCTAACGTTATAACCCTTTAAAAGACCTCTTTGATAGTTTATCCTAGGTGCTTACGCCATGTGGTGGAGGTTTGATCCTTTCCCAAGCCTATGGTAATCTATTTTGCTATGACAGGTAGTGAGAGATATCTTCCATTTCCATAATGTTATATTACTTTATTACACCCGAGAGATGTGAGTATCTAAACACTATTTGTGAGGTGCTTGTGTATGACCTCCGTGCTTGTCTATTGGTCTTTAGTGGAACGATTATTTGTTGTAATTACTTTTATATTAGTGTTAAATGACCCCTAACTTGTCTTTTGAGTAGAATAAAAGCTCATTTGCTTGAGGACAAGCAAATCTCAAGTGTAAGGGTATATGATGAGGCGAAAAATGATCCGTTTTTAGGGGGTCATTTAAGCCCGAATCCGACTTTATTTGATCAAATATTGCCCTAAATCATTCCTTTTGTGATTTTAGGTGTTTGGAGAGTGAATTCTGGAAAAGAAGCTATTTTGGACGTTTTTGGAGCATAAAAGTGAAGAAAACGGCTAAGTACCTAATTTGCATGCTGAAAATACAAGGTGACGGCGTCAAGACCATCAGCTTGACGGCGTCAGACATGAAGAATTAAATATCGAAGGTGGTGACGGCGTCAGAAGGACTCGTGACGGCGTCAAAGTGGCAAAATTAATATACCGTGGGTGGTGACGGCGTCACATAGGCCGTCATAAGTGGATCAAGGCCGTCCGAGGAAGTTTATGGCGGCGAGGTGACGGCGTCAGAAGTTACTCTTGACGCCGTCAGACTGTTTTTCCTATATATAGTTTTCTAGTTTTTTCATAAAAAAGAGAGAAGTTTTGGTGAAACCCTAAAGACGATTTTGGTGCCTCTTTTACAGGTTTTTCAAGGGTTCCAAACCCTTGAGACCTTGCATTGTAATTGAGATAAGTGTACTTTCAATTCAATCAATATGTCTATGTGTTGGTTGTTTATCTCTTGTTCTTGTCTCAATTCTACTATGCTAGGCTAGATCTCTCTTGTGTTTGTTTAGATCTAATGAAACCTAGATGTTGATTATGTGTTGATTACTTGTCTATTCTTGTTTTGAATGAATGATTTATATGTTAGGCTTAAGAAAACTGGCAGATCTCCAAATGGTAACATGCTTGAACGTCTTAAGAAACATGAACCGAGGCGTACTAGGTCTTTATTGGTTGTATTTAATGCATGAGCCACTGTTTACAATCCCTATAGTTGTGCTGGGTCATGGTGTAGGAGGAGATAAGAGCTCATAGAGTTGGGGAGTTATGTATGCCACCCCACGAATGGTATTAAGGAATACAATCCGTCATTCATACAAGTGTAACAAGTAATTAACATGTAAAAGATATCTAGGGAGTAATGAAGTCTAAGTAAACACAATTTCTCCAACCACTGCTCACAACCTTAGTTTAATTAGTTTAATTTCATTTTTATTATTTTATTTTGATTGCATCTTAGTTTTGGGTTAGTTGATTAGCAACTAATTCCGCCCACTCCTTCAAAACCCGAGATTTTACTTGCTTTCATAAAAATATAAAAATACAAAAATAATCATCTTTCACCTCTAGAACTATTAATTAGGTTTTCTAATCCTAGCGACACTATTCCTAAGCTGAACGATCAATCCCCCGGTACTTGTCACTATACTATACTACAACGATCAGGTACACTGCCTGGTGGGGGTTGTAAGCTTCTCGAGATCCCTCGAGAGGTAAAGCAAGGTGTGATTCCCACGCATCAAATATACAACTCCAATTGTGTAAATATAGGAACATACTCCACAAGTGTCTTCACATCTTCGTCAGACTTTAGTGGTAGCAAACCATCATCCAGTGACTCCCCAGGTATCCTAAAGTGAGTAAACATAAGGGTACTATCTGAGTAACCTAAATCCTCTAACATTTCGCCCAATAATTCCATGGAGAAAACGTCAGAGTGAATTCCGTCAAACCAATCTGTATCTCCAAAGAGATATCTTCTTCCTGGTTTTGAGGTAAATTCACCATTGTGATGGATTTGCAAAGAAAACATCATTTCATTCAAATCTGTGGAACACATAAAACATCAATTACTTCCGACAACAATAACAAGTTTAAATGGAAAACATTAAAATGGAACAGAGTATTCTTACTATAAAGGATTCCTAAATCAGGTATAGGGGCACTGCGTGCACGATTTTGCCAAAGCTTAACCATTCTCAAGATCTTTACCTGTGAAATTAATGTTCTCCTTGGAAGAAATTGAGACCCGTATATAAAGTATTGCTCTAAAGGACTAAATTTGTAAAACAAAACACTGGCAACTGAAGTTATTGGCGGGAAAGGGGTAAAATGACGATACTACCCTCATGGACGTGGCACTTAACGGGAAAACTAACGGAAAAGGCCTCTCGGTGGCGATTTTGCGAAAATTCGGAACGTTGGTGTCTTTTTTGCGCTACTTTTTGTCTCGGTCCCATTTTTGCAATTTTGTGGAACGTGAAGGACCTTTTTTGCAATTTACCCTAAAAAGTCAGCACACTACTGCTAAAGCAAATGTGATTGATAATCTTTACAAATTAAGGCGACACAAGTGGCCAAATACTAAAAAGAAATGAAGATTTACCTGACAACAAATATACGCAAGCTTAACCTCTTTGACATGACAAAGGCATAGTATCAACCTTTCAATCATCTCTTCTTCCTCTAATTCATCTTTAGGCGTTAGCTCATAATAGCGATATTTGAATTCATAGTTTAAGTCAACTCTAACAAATGAAGACACATTTAGCAACATAAACTTCAAATAGCCTTTGATTGTTAGTGACAGAATATCAAGAGCATTGATTTCTTTGAGATCAAAGTTTGTAGAGAGCACAAGATTCTGGACACTCTTTGAAGTAATATCAAGCCGCCTTAAACCTTTGGTATTTTCCAAGCTCAAGGTTTCCAACAGAGGACTACCGGATAATATATTTTGAACCAAATCCTCGTCTAGTTTCCCAAAAGATATAGACAAACACTTAAGTTTATTCCAACTAATGGCACGGGTTGGTTTTAAAATGCCGCAATGCAATTTCAAACGCGTAAAACACGAAATCATGAAAAAAGATTGATCAAACTTAAAGCGAGGATACCCATTAATACTCCATAAGGATAAATCAAGGTCTTGAACATTAGTACTAGTAGCATAAAGAATCCATTCATTAACATTGGATGCAAACTCAATTAAGTGAGTAGTATGCAATTTAAATTTGTTGAGGTTCAGTTGGTGACATTGAGTTAAGGTTTTGTCAACAAACGAACAAAAATTACCGAGCAAATGGGTATTGCCATAAAAATCGAAACTAAGATTAGGGACTTGAGGCCAAAGATGTTGCGATCGTTTGGAGAGTGTGCCGGTCCTAATGGCGTCTTTTGTTGAGTCTAACAAAGACAAAATTACAATAAGCAAACAATCCGGTAACAAACTTATTCGATCTTCTTCTTTGGCTTCTTTCAAGAGTTTGATTCGTTTTGAGGTGATTTGAGGTTGGTTTTTTTTCATATTCCGCCACTTCCATGTCGGCAGAAGGGCTCCTACTGAGTACTGAGAACATAAAAATGAGTATAGCAACACATGAGTAAGACAATATATTGATTTTAGAGACAATATATATTGAGAACATAAAAATGAGTATATCATGATCCAATTGAAGCTCCTACAAGAAAGACATGGAACAACATTCATAGAAACAAATGACCAAAAAAAAAAAAAAGATTGATATCACTTCAGTTCTAACATCCATGACATGCATAAGCATATAATATACATAACTCAAAACCATTTCCTGTAAATGATAACTTTGGCCGTTATGGTCGCGCCTATATATAAATGGGTTTCCAAAACTAAATTGAAATGCAACCATCATTTCACAATATTAATTGTTGAATAAAAAGTATTCATCACTTAATAAAAGAAGATTTCAAAATCAAAATTAATCAAATACTTGTACATGATACAGAAAAACAAAACACACACAATGAATTATAAGTAAAAAGAAAATAAAAAAGCAATTTAGAGTGGTTATAGACTTACAATTACTGGTGAGTGGGTTGGGATACTAAAGAGGAGAAAGATACGCCGGAGTTAAGAGAGGTCTTTATCTTCCGCAGAGGAAGGTTAAGGGGTTAGGGGGTGTTTTGTTTAAGTATATACTCTCTCCCTCCCATACTCTCATATTAAATATATAGATTTGACTTTTCAAGTCTTTTTTATTAACTTTAACCTTTAATATTTTTGTTTGTGTTATACAGTATTTTATAAAAATTATACGCAATGAAAATATATTTAAAATGTAATCCATTCATATATTTCGTATCAAGTATTATGTTACACAAACAAAAATATTTAAGGTCAAAGTTGAGAAAGAAACTTAAAAAAGTCAAACATGACATTTAATATGGGACAGATGGAGTATTCGTTAAGATCCCGATCTTATGATCTTATGATTTTATGAAGCAAAAACGATCCGGATCTTACATATGATCTTAACAAGCTTAAGATCTTATAGTATCCCGATCTTAACCATAAAATCTTAAAATCTACTCCGATCCGATCTTATTTTTCTCGAACTACAAATTAAAACACTATAAATTTATTTATGGTTTATGTTTTTATATAATTTAAAAACAGTATGTGATTCTTCTTAAATGGGAGGTGATTTGTACAACATATTTTTTTGCCATCCACCACTAAATTATGCATAGCGGTGTTGTACTGTATGCATCAGTGGTGTGATTTAGTGGTGTATAGCCTAAAAAATGGTGCACAAATCATTTTCCTTCTTAAATATTCAATATTCGTAATTCAAGACAATATTTTCATGAAATATTCATATAATTTAATGTATATAATATATAATAATTTGTAGATTTCAATAATGTTACAAAGATTATTAAAAAAATAGCATTATAGTAGGATCTTAGGATCCCGATCCGATTTTACGATCACGATCTTACAAAGACGAAAACGATCATAGGTAGAATCCCGATCTTGAAAACCTTGATATTATCTATACATTTTTTTTTTTTTTTTTTTTTTTTTAACTACAACAAACAAATCCAAAAACACTAATGACCTTATTAAGTGTAAGCCCAAAAGTGCTTATTATTCGTGCGGTGCAGCGACGAATACCTTGTATTTAAAACTTTCGATAAAGGCATATAACACTATAGGAATACATTTTTACGGGTATCTCGTAGTTAAAAAATCAAAGAATTGATTCTTTTTATTGTTTGAGTCGCAACACTTATTACTAATGTATTTATAAGAGCATTAGGTGTAGGTGAAGAGGCAAAACCTCTTCATTCGGGTCCCACCCCTGCCACATCACCCAACACCTCAACTTCAACTATCCACAACAACCCCCCCTCACCAAACAACAAACCTCAACTTCCCCATTAGGGCCCCACCTCTTACACATTTATTTTTTTATTCATTTCATTAAATAAATTAAATTCATTTCACAAATACTTAAAAATAACAAAACATACTAATTTTATCTCATCAAATAAAAAAGTTACAATACGAAAAAAAAAAAACATACGATTTGCGGAAAAAAAAAACATACGATACGGCACGAAAATAAAGAAACCGATAAATACGATATGCAACATCATCAATAATTTATAAAGACTTATAATTATCGATGAGTGCTGACTTTTTTTCCTAAACTTGCAATACTTGTTCCCTGACCATTCTCAATGCGACTTGAAGTTCCAAATCTGTTTCATCATTTCTTAAAAGGGTTTGTACACCGACCATGACTATTGGATGGTCTTGAGGCAGCTCACGTAACCTTTCGACCTCTGGAGCACGAGACTCCCTCTGTCGAATAATTCGAGCTATCTCACCCAACAAGTTGTTAATCAACTTAAGTTCATTTTCTTGTTCATTGCGCAATCGGGTAAGTATTCTTCTTTGCATCTCAGCTGGTTGGTTAGCCATAGTGTATGTGTGGAATTTAGTTTCAGTTGTTTGATAATAAGAAGTTGAGTAAAGCTGGTATTTATACTGAAACTAGTTGTTAGATAATTTTATTGGAGAAACTAGCCGTTAAGCCTTTTATTCAAACTGAAACATACACTGACATAACATCACAAACGAAACGGAAATACTTAACATAAACCAACAAACGATACAGGAATACAAATGCGATTAATTGATAAATCGGTTCCAGATGGTGTTGCTCTCTTCAAAATCAACCAAACTTGAAAATATTTGAAATCTCTCCCATCATGGCGTTCTTTGTAAACATTCAACGCATCTTCAACACGATTATCTGGCTCATGTGTTGGCTGCAAATTCAAGAAAATTTCATGAAACTTTTGGCAATCAGAGTTCATTCTTGCCCACTTACCCATTACCTGGCTTTTGCTACGAGTTGGACCGTCAGATTGTTCATTGAACTTTTCTGTTACAACTTGCCAAAAAGGTCCTTCGCTGGCATGGAATTCGTGAACGTTTTGCCACATCTCGGCTAGCCAACATTCTTCATCAATAGACCAATGAGTTGCCATTGTGAATTTTTTTGAAAGTGAAGTGTGTGCAAAGTTGTATGATAATGTATGGTTTATATAGGAGTCTATAAACGTTTAAGATTCAAAACCTGAGCGGGATAATATTCAAATTTGAAAATTTCAAAAAAAAAAAAAAAAAAAAAAAAAAAAAAATTAAAACGTGTGCAATAAACATGTAATATTCAAACTTGTTGAATTCAAATTCAAATAAATGGGCGGTTAAACGTTTAAAATTTGAATTCAAACGTTTAAAATACAGAAAAGAAATACACATGATACATAATTAGTTAACATAAAATACATAAAAGAAATACACCATTACTCATCGAATCTGTCCCATGCGAATGTGTTTCTCAGAGCGAACCACACATGTTGATATTTAATCCCTTTCCCATATCGTTCATAATAAATACGGTTTGCATTGCTGATACGATTAGGGTCTTCACTTGTACGCTCCAACTCTTTGTAAATAGAATTATAGTTACGACATTCAAGGTTCATTCTATTCCATTGAGCCGTAATACTATTTTTATTACGGTCCTGACCTTCTGTCTGATTGTTGAACCTTTGTGTAACTGCATTCCAAAAAGAACGTTCATTCACAAGTTCTTCAGAATCGTGAACTTCAAGCTATACAGTTGCTAGCAACCGTTCTTCTTCCACTGACCAATGATTAGCCATTGTAAAACTGAATGGTAAATATTGATGTGTGTCGAAAACTGAATGGTATAATATGGTATTAATAGGGGTTTTTTGAAAGCGGGATAATTTCAACATTTGAATTCAAATTGAAAGCGGGATAATTTAAAAATTTGAATTCAAATTGAAAGCGGGATTATTTCAAAATTTGAATTCAAATTGAAAGTGGGCTAATTGCAAAATTTGAATTCAAACCAGAGAGCGGGATTATTTCAAAATTTGAATTCAAACCATAGAGCGGGATTATTTCAAAATTTGAATTCATACCAGAGAGCGGGATACTTCCAAAAATCATTCTATAAATACATATTCAAAATCTGAATACACACACAATTCCCACAGTCATCAAAGAATTCTCCTTTCTTCTTCCAGCAAAATGTCTCACAACGCATCACCTGAAGACAATTCCCAACAAAACACACCGCCGGAAGATATATTTCCGGTGTTTCAGTACGACAACCCACCACCTCCAACTCCACCAGAAGTTATGTTTCCACCGCCAAACAACCAACCGCCAAACAACCAACCACCAAACAACCAACAACCAAACAATCAACCTGAAAACCAGCCCATCATTCGTCAATTGACTGAGGAAGAACAGTATGAGCTGGATATGGAAGTGCTACAGGAGTATCAAGCTGACCAAGCCCGTCAGGAAAGGGAGCGTGAGGCGTACCTCAAAGGAAAACAGGATCGCAGGAACAGAAGAGCAGAATGACGTTGGGCTCAGGGACTTCTACCTGTGCCATCGAGTGAGGACGACTCAAGTGCCTCCTACTCGAGTCAGGAGGGATATGTGTCGGATGATTCATTTTATTGAATCATAGTTTTTATTATCGTATGGTAGTTTATGGTTTTTAATTTTCGTTTCTTAGTTTAATGTTGTTATCGTATTTGTAAAATAATTGTATGTTGTTTCAAGTTATTTTAATCCTATGTTTAATATAGTTGCATTAGCATTTACACATTACATTCTTAAAAACATACATATACATTTTACCTTCACAAATAAAAACATACATATACATATACATTTTACAATCTTAATATTCAAAGTCAAAAAAAAAAAAAAAAAAAAAAAGAAAAAAAAAAGAAAAAAAAAAGTACATGAATGTCAGACGATTCATCTCGTCGTCACGACGGGGAGTTTAGCAACGGGGAGGAACGGCGAGCCCCTCTTGGTGTAGTGAAGAGGAACGGCTCGCCGTTGACGGCTCCACGTCGGACGGCGAAGCCTTCCTCTTCGACTACACCTAATGCTCTAAGATACTCAAGTAATATACGATGAGATTTTGATTCTGCCGTAAGGTAACCCGCAATAATTAGATAATCAACATTTTTGAGTGTTGGGCAAATCAAATTATATAAATACTTAACATGTAAATTGACTAAAAAAGATGATATATTGATTAACTAATTGAATTTAAGATACACCAGCTTTTTTTCTATGACTTATAACAATTTAGTTAATTAAAAATACTGTTACGTTATTATTTTTTATAAACGAATATTTGACATATAATATTAAAAAACTCAAGTTGATGGTGCCAATTGACTACAAAAACCCTACGATATCGAGTTAGGATCAAATAAGAAGAATAATTAAAATAAGAATAATAAGAAAAAACCACAACCACTCATTTCAGATGCATCTACAAAAATAGATATCTCCCATTAAATTTCTCACTCCTACTTGAAATGTGTGGCTAAAAATTATTCTTAATATTCTTATTTTAGTTTTTCTTCTTACTGGATCTCTTTCCTATGTCAACATATACATTGTCTCTCATTGCGTACTTTTTCTTGTTTTCTTCTTCATTATCTTCATTTAAGGTTAAGTTTCTTCTCCATGTGTTTTTAGTGCGGGTATTTTGGTAAATAGGATAAGATATCATAAGAACATTACTATATATACTAATGCAGCGTTAAATGACGCCATCTCACGTCATTTTGGTTCTCGAAAATCTTTTTGGCCTGCTAACCAAGGCCCAGCCCGTCACCTTTATTCTATTAATGCATCATGCGAAATATCTTTTAGGCCCAACTCAATAACTGCTGGCCTTTTTTTTCAAACAACTGCTGGCCTGTTTTTTTCAGTTTTATGAAACTTATAGGAAAAAAAAAAAAAAAAAAAAAATTCTGCATAAGTTCGAGATACAAAAAATATTTTGACGTAAAACAACCGCATCAAATGACTCCGCAAAACCTGCTTCGATGACTTATCACGTTGCTCGAGTCTTTTGGACTATTTCGCTAAAAATGCCAAACCGTGCACCCTAAACACGCTATAAAAAACTGACACACATTTAAGTGCATGACCAACGCCCCGCCGCAATGCGGCGGGTCGAAGCCATCCTCGTTTTAAAAAAGCATGAGAGGAGCATCTTTTCTGCACTTTGAAGGTTTATAAACGCAAATAACTGATTATCAGTCTTTTGCGAAACACAAAAGACGGATTAATTGCATTTTTTGAATCGTGATAATTAGATAATCTAGACCCAATCGCAATCCCAAACACCCCCTTAGTAGAAAGTTTTCGTTTTGATCTTTACTTTCAAAATGGGAATAATTTTTTGTTATATATGGTTTATTTAATAAGCTTAATAACTTGTAATTTTCATTTAGTATGTGTTTTAACAATAACGTTAAGTAAGTGTTTACCGGCCAATTTTTTATATGTATTTGTGTATTACTTTGTTGTACATAATACTTATTGATTTTTAATTGCTTAAAATCTATTCTTGAAAATCTAAAAAAGGAACAAGAAAAAAAAAGGAGGGAGGGGGGGGGGGGTTGTTTTTAAAATAGGTAAGACAAACACCCTCTAATTGGCTATAATTCTCGACACAACTCACGACCGACACAAAATAAACAAGTTTGAGGTTAGGGATAAATGAGTTTCGATAAGTAAAAAGAAAAAAAAGTCAATATACCTAACCCGTTTAATAAACGGGTCAGCCGGTCAGGGTTGAGCATGCGTTAATCAAATGTCGATGTTATGTAATTCCCCTTTGTAAAATCATTACTGGTAACCGGCAACACAAGCCGCTTCACATGCTATACTCGAGGACATGTACAAGTCAACTACGAAGTCATGCTCCGAAGCAAAATGTGCAGGATTGACCTTTAGTTGCAGGTTGTAGCGATGCACCTTAGTTTTTCAATGTAAATAAGGCACCAACCACTAGGCCCTTAGTAATAAAACTTTATGGACATTGAATTATTATGTTTTTTCAGTTACCAATGAATTTTTAACTAGCTAAAGTTTCCTTTTTGTGTATTTCAATAAGCTAGTAACACCAACATCAAGGTGCTCTAGTGGTCAAGCACACTAATATCCTCACAAGATGTCTCATGTTCAAACCTTAGTATGTGCACATCTTGGATGACAAGGGAAAGGGGTGGACACGGTCATAGATATGCGGTTAGGCCGCGCACATCTAAGTCTGGATCCGTTAGGGCGCGTACATCTAAGTTAAAAAACTCGATCATATCTTGGGGTGGCTAGGGAATTAGAGAAATGGTTGGAAACGTTCACGGATCCTTTTAGGTAGCATACATCATAGTCAAAAGACTCGCTCTCCCCGGATATACCTAAACGGGGGAAACCTCATCCGATAGTAATCTACTAAGGATGCACCAAATGACAAACACAAATACAAAGCACGGTAATAAAACTGCTAATAGACATTTTAAATTGTATTCGATAAAATGACAAACGCGTATACATGTCAACTAAAGCATTACGGAGTATATTTCTTGTTGTTTCATGCAACCTGATACGTCCTTGTTTTATCAACTTAAATATGTTTCCAATCACATACTTGCTAAACAATGGTTTTTTGTGCGTTATTATAGTTGCAGAACTAATATAATGGTGTTGCATGTATGTTTGATCTGGTCTAATACTGCATTCAATATACCTTCAAAAGATAATACAAAACATGCATAAAAGTAAACTGACTTGTAACATGTATCTGAGGTGTGCAGACTAAAAATAAGCCTTCAAAACCAAGTCCTGATTTTCATAAGCCAGATCTAAGAAAAAGATTTGATAAAAAGTCTACATTTTGACAACTAGTTGAAGATCTTTATTTGACTATCAATAGTCAACTAATGACAGTATAACACAACATGCTGAATCACATTAAACAACAACATAACAAACAATCTCTCACGACTTAGCTTCTGGCTGATCAAGAAAAAAACTTTCATCTTCACATACATGAACATGACCACGACAGAGCATAACAAGATTCACATGATTAACCAGACTCTTAGAAGGCTAATCAATTGTCAGATTAAATCTGCCTAATGTAATCTTCAAGCAAGAACAGACTTGATAAGAAAAAAGTTAAATATAGGACAATAAGATAAAACATCGAACAACTTAATAATTAAATTAAAGATCCATGGATTCGAAATTTAGTGCACTCGGAATGCACATCTCTAGCCTAAACACGAATTTAAATAAGCATTGTTCAGAATTTGATAATCAGACACTTGGAAGTAACAAACTTATATGCACTCGGAATGCACATTTCCAGCCTAACACGAGTTCAAAGTTTCATCCATATAATCTTCAAGCGGTAGTTCTGTCTTAAGTCTTCATCTTCAAATGAGGCACTTCTTCACGGTTGATGGACAACTGAAACCTTTATCTTCCAAACGAGCGAGAGCCTACCAACCAGAAATAGAATGAGAAGTGAACAAAAATGAGAATGGGGCAATGCATTCTTATCACGGACTACTGAAAATATAACTAGCAATCACACTCCTGAAGCATAAAGGACACACCAAGAGTAAAAGAAAAAGAGAGTTATACTCCACGGTGAGTTCTAACCACACAATAAAAGAAGCACCTAAAACAAAGATCATGAACAAACTGTTCCAACTCTAACTAACTGTTCTGATAAGCCTATATGGGTGGATAATGCAGAAAAGGAAGGAGGGTTTTCTACTAATAAAGTTTGGAGGGACTTTAGAGGAAATGCAGTTCGAGTGTGTTGGAAAGACCTTGTTTGGCATTCTAACTGTGTTCCCCAGCACAATTTCATCCTTTGGTTTAGCTGTGAAGAACAAGTTGACTACTCAAGACAAATTGAGTAAATGGCATCTCCTGATAGAGTCTTTGAATGTAGCCTGTGCAAGAAAGAACCAGATTCCCATAACCACCTATTTTTCAACTGTGACTATGCAAAGGAGTTCTAGGAGAAGGTTTGTGTTAAAGCAAAAATGAAAGTAAATAGAAAGAATTGGAATGACATTATTATAGAATTGAGCAGCTGGAATCCTAGAAGATCAGTTAGGGATACTATCAAGAAGTTGAGTTTAGCTGCTTCTGTTTACTACTTATGGCAAGAAAGAAATAGGAGGTTGTTCATGAACTGTGATACAGCTTTACAGTGTGTTATGTGAAGATATTAGGACCAGACTAATGTCATTGAGAGTTAAAAAGAGAAGTGCAGCCCTGGAGGTTGAAAATGCCTGGAATGGTGAAGCTTTTAGAAGTTGGAAAGTGATAGGTTGGTTGTAGGAATTGGTATGGGGTATATGTACGCTGAATAAATTCCCCGGGGTGTTTGGTTTCTGGTTTAGTGCAGCTGTAGAGTGTCATGAAAGCAGAATAATTTGCAGACCATACAATGGATAGTTACTTGTAACTTGGAGTTTGCCTGGTGTGACTGTACTTATTTGAGCCTCATAGTTTTACTAGTTTGGCCTTGGGAGGGAACTGGTAAACTATGTTGGGTCAGTAAGAGGTCCAATTCAGATGAATGTACCATAAGGTAGGGCTATCCATTGAGAAGGTTATATGGTCTCGGTGGATAGTGTATGTTGGGTGGACTAGAGTGTGTGTGAAAGATGAACCTTCTGTTAGAGTTTGACAATCAAATACACATATTGCGGAAGCTAGGATCAAGTATAACACATAAATATTAACTAAAACATAAACAGTAAACGTACCCGATGCACTTCAATAAACCTTGATTCTTGGATAATTAGATCAATGATAAACCCCTTACCGTTTTGTTTATCGATCTCTTGATAATTACTAAAGTAAGTAATTACCTCGTTCTTGTACACACAAACTACCAACGAATAAAGGTTGTTGCAAGTAAACAAAAACACTTATGTTTGCTTATGGAAAAATCGACCCAAAGAATCCCTAGGGGGGGGGGGGGGGGGGGGGGGGAACGATCGGCCACAAGAAGAAAAGAAAGAAAACAAGATTTAAGGTTAGAGTGTGTGCACAAAAGATTGTGTAGGTTTAACCCTTGGCCTTGTATATATACTAGGTGATTACTTGGTGACCAAGCAAGGGTGGATCGACCCTATGGGGTATGGGTCGACCGGCCATAGCAAGCCCAAGGGGTTTCTAGAACCTTCTTGACACCCAAGTTTCACTCTAGTCCTTATCTTTCTTATTTAACGATAGTTAGTCCATACGGTTAACAACTAACGACCGTTTAGTCCATTAAGTGTTATAAATATATATATTTCATACATTTAATAAATATATATATTTATTTACATTATTCTTGTTTGTAAAGTGTGCAATCCCGAGGTCTCGGGTTCGATCCTAGACATTTACTTATTAATGTTTATACGTAACATTTAACAGCTCCCACTCGTATATTCATTAATAGTAAAATGACATTGGTTAGCGTCTTGCAACACTCCAATGCCCCTAGTCCAATCCGAGCTAGGTTTCCTGGAAAAACCTTTAATGATTCATCATTATAATTATCCTTTCATTACTAATACCACATTAATAAAGATGTGAGTTCCTTTATTAAAATTCTGTTTCTCGTTTCTTTATGATTGAACAAAATTACCAAAACATCTGAACGTATTCCAGATAGACTTTGGGCATGGCCATGCAAACATTTTGTCAACCCTACGAGGGGCCCAGCAGTATTAAACTTCTAAACAAATCAGAAGGAATGAATTCTTTCTTGACTACAAGAATAACCCATGAACTTTGCAACACTTCTGAAAACAATCCTTATGACTCCCTGTTACGGTGAGCGGTAGATTGCTTCACAAAAATGCACTACATCCATGACACTTATCTGGTATCTCAAGTCTGAGGATAACTTTAAATATGATTCTCACATCAAACATTAAATCATATTGTTGGGATAAGTCCAATATTCAATTCATCGAATATCATGTGAAATTGGTATGACTACGCATCAATATACTTTCAAGTATATTCTAAACCAATACTCAAATTTGTCTTAGTTTAATGATATTCCTATATCATTAATCGACAATGGACATTTAGAATAATAAATTATTCAAGGATCTTAAACATGCAAATATAGGATATATTATTAAGACAATGATAAATAAACATAAAACTTATTTTATTATATTAAAATAATAATTGTACATTACATTTCTAAACCAATACTCAAATTTGTCTTAGTTTAATGATATTCCTATATCATTAATCGACAATGGACATTTAGAATAATAAATTATTCAAGGATCTTAAACATGCAAATATAGGATATATTATTAAGACAATGATAAATAAACATAAAACTTATTTTATTATATTAAAATAATAATTGTACATTACATCCTTTATCCAAACACTAATCACAAATGGGCATGAAACTTTCAGCTAATCTAAGTCCTACACCTGCAGCATGCTTGTGAAGCTTAGTGCCAGGTAGAGGCTTTGTTAATTGATCTGCCAAGTTATCATCTGTGTGAACTTTGAGCATTTCGATTTCGCCTATTTCGACTTGTTCTCGAACATAGTGATGCTTAATCGGGAAATGTCTGGTGCCTTTCATGATTCCAGGCTCATTGGCAAATGTGATTGCAGCAGAATTGTCACAATACATTTTAATAGGTCTTTGAATCGAAGGCATGACTCCAAGCCCTGAGACAAACTTCCTAATCCAAACAGCTTCCATTGCAGCTTCTGAAGCAGCTATATACTCACTCTCTGTAGCAGACATCGCTAGTACACTCTGCTTTCTGCTCCTCCAATCCACTGCTCCTCCATTAATGACAAAGACATAACCCGTCTGAGACTTCGTATCATCCTTATCACCTTTCCAAGAAGCATCGCAGTAACCTGTAACATCAAGTTCTGCCGATGGATTTCCCCCATAAACCAAAAACATATCCTTAGTTGCCCTAAGGTACTTAAGAATATTCTTAACAGCAGTCCAGTGAGCTACACCTGGATTTTGCTGATATCGACTGGTTAAATTCTGAGCAAACGCCACATCAGGTCTTGTACTTTTCACCGCATACATTATAGATCCCACAGCCGAAGCATAAGGGACTCTTTTCATGCGTTGCACCTCTGCAGGTGTTGAAGCACAAACCTTGTTGCTCAAGCCATTTTGCTCTTGCATCGGCAAATATCCTTTCTTGGAATTTTGCATATTGAATCTCTTCAATATTTTATCAATGTAAGCACTTTGGCTTAATCCAATTAATCGCTGAGATCTATCTCTATATATCTTGATTCCCAGAATAAATGCAGCTTCCCCTAAATCTTTCATAGAAAAACAACTTCCAAGATATTCCTTAACCTTTTGTAAACTTGGAATGTCGTTCCCCATGATCAATATGTCATCGACATATAATATAAGGAAAATCACATTACTCCCACTAACTTTGTGATATACACATGGCTCATCAAGATTTTTAGTGAATCCATACCTTTTAATCTCACCATCAAATCTCTTATTCCATTGTCGTGATGCTTGCTTTAATCCATAAATGGATCTTTTAAGCTTGCATACACGATTTGGGAATTCTGGATTTACATACCCCTCAGGCTGCGCCATATAGATGTCCTCATCTAGGCGACCATTTAAGAAGGCGGTTTTAACATCCATTTGCCAAATCTCATAGTCATAGTAAGCGGCTATGGCTATAAGAATCCTAATTGCCCTTATGTCAGCTACAGGAGAAAAGGTCTCCTCATAGTCAACTCCAAAAGTTTGTGTATAGCCTTTAGCTACACAACGGGCCTTATAGGTGTGTACAACGCCATCCATGTCCGTCTTTTTCTTGTAGAGCCATTTACTCCCAACTAGTTTGGCACCCGGAGGTAGGTCTACTTCTTCCCAGACATCATTGTCTTCCATGGATTGCATTTCCCCATCCATAGCTTCTTTCCATTTGGCCTTTTCAGGACCATTCATGGCAGCTTTATAACTTGTAGGCTCATCCAGATCACCCAGTATATACTCATCACTCTCTACATTAAGACATAGACGAGTAGGAGCTTTTACTGGTCTTGTTGACCTACGAATGGGAATCACTTCAACTTCAGGTGGAGGACCTAAACTTTCAGGTTCTACCGGAAGTTGGTTAGTGTTTTCAGAAGGTTCCACATCTTCATGACCGTCTTCCAGATCATATATTCTCCCACTGAATTCTTGAGATATGAGCTCTCTTTCAAGAAAGTCTCCATACCTTGCAACAAATACTTTGTTTTCAGGTGGATAATAAAAGTAGTATCCCATAGTTTCCTTAGGGTATCCTACGAAGATGCACTTCATAGATCTTTGTTGGAGTTTGTCTGCTGAGTTACGTTTAACATACGCCTCACAACCCCAGACCTTAAGATAAGACAGGTTAGGAGCTTTTCCAGTCCATACCTCATATGGTGTCTTATCAACCTTCTTTGTTGGAACCATATTTAGAATGCGAACTGCAGATTCTAAGGCATAATCCCAAAACGAGAAAGGAAGAGTTGTTAGATTAATCATAGATCGTATCATGTCTTGCAATGTACGATTCCTTCTTTCAGATACACCATTTTGTTGTGGAGTATAAGGAGAAGTAAGGTGCTGGACAATTCCCTCCTTTGCTAGATAATCTATGAACTCCTGACTCAGGTATTCACCACCTCTATCGGATCGAAGAGCTTTAATCTTCTTTCCAAGTTGCAACTCTACTTCTGCTTTAAACACTTTGAATGTTTCAAATACCTCATGTTTATGTTTAAGTAAATAAACATAACCATAACGGCTGTAATCATCCGTAAATGTTAAGAAGTAGCTAGCACCCCTCCTTGACACATGTCTAAGTGGTCCACACACATCTGTGTGAATAAGACCAAGTAGATCATTAGCCCTTTCAATCCTTGATGAGTGTCTAAATACTCATCATTTTGTACCAATCTGAACTGCCAAAACATACAAAAACACTCAAAAATGCATTATAATACTTAAAATATCTTAGAAGTGTGTTTTATATGTTTCAAATACAAAATATGCAAAAACAAATGAAAAACGTACAAAATTTGCATAATTGGCAGTTTCAGTCCCTCAAGTTTCAAATATTGACAAAACTAGTCCCTGAAGGTTTTAAATGAATAAAAAAGTCAACTTAAGTCCTTGGGAACTCAAAAATGTTCACAAAACATCCCTGGATAAAAGTTTACACAAACTGGCAATTTTTACCCCTCAAGTTACAAAATTGGCAAAATAGTCCCTGGGTATTCAAAACTGAAATATTTACAAATAATACCCTTGTACTATGCATGAATGACAAAATGGAACAATTTTGATAACATTTTGAGAAATTACAAGTTTAATCCCTTAAAAATCCAAATTTACAGAAAAGGTCCCTGGAGTTTGAAAAATTGCAGAAAAGGTCCCTGGGAGTTTTTAAATGGAAAAATAAATAAATAAGTCCTTGGTTTATTAAATTTGGCAAGTTAAGTCCTTAAAAATACTTTGGGAAAATAACATGTTCAGTCCCTCACTTTTGCTAAATTTACATTTTTGGTCCTTATCACATAAAAACCAAACCGGACCCTATTTATTTAACTAAACCAAAACCATTTACCCAATCCACACCATTTACCCAACCCACCTATCCCCTAAGCCCAAAGAATAAGCCCAGTCCACCACCCCTTTTAGTTAATACCAGGCGTTGACCCAGTCAAACACCCCAAAACCGCCAAACCACATCCACACCTCTGTTTTCTTCCAATAAGTCCCAACTTGGCCTCCAAACATTCCCCTTGCCCCCTGACACCTCCACAAGCTCCCAAAGTTCTTTAATTGTAACCCTTTGCCTCCACGTTAACGTGGAGGACTTTGGTGCCAAAAGCTAGTTTGAACGGATATGATCAATTGAGCTAAATGGATGGCTCAGATGAAGTAGGAAAGGATCAGAGAAGGTGTCTAAACCTAATTGAAGCCTTTAAAGACCAAGAGAAGCAAAGAAGAAAAGTACCTAGTTTATTTTCAATTATTGTATGTCGTATTAGTTTCTTTTAAAAGTTCAAGTGTAATTTAAGCTTTCAAAGGTTGAAGTTATCATTCTCAGTGTACTAGTAAGCTTTTCAGTTAATAAAAGTTAAGTTTGTGTTGTTATTAAAGGTTGTGCAATTTTCAATTTCATATAAAAATCTCAATAAGCTGTGTTGATTAATATTGTGTAGTTTCATGGATTGAGTAAGCTCATATAAGCTCCCATAAGCTACATAAAGCTTTTAGTAACTTACTAATCAGCTTAAGATAAAAAATTCCAAAAATATAAAATTGGTCAATAAAAGTCAACTGTGGCAAATTGTTCTTGATAACTGGGATTCAAAGCTGAATTGGAAGCATAAGGAAGCTTGGAGTATTGGTTTAGATCCTCAGGGGAGGAAATAAGTGGTTCTTGGTTCTTAGTTTCAAGCAGGAAAGCAACTTGTAAGTTTCTTAAAAATCTCATAATTATCTTTGTACTGAGTATGTATTGATCTTGATTATCATGGCAATTATCTGTGTTTGTTAAGTTTAATTAGTATATTTAAGCTTATTTATGGTTTGAGATTGCTAGGCTGTTAAGGAAATTGCTTGTTACTCATTTTCTAAAAATCTCACAGTCAAATAGTATTAATACCACTTCTAAGTTTCATGCTTGTATCATTGTTAATTGGTGTTAATTTAATCTTATTATATGATATAATGAAGTTTGAAATCAGTTTCATGGATTAAATTAGTATAGATCTTTTGAAATCAACATTTTTAGTTTCATAAGGTGTGTTTGGATCAGTGTAATCATAGGCTTTCTAGTTCATAATTGTTGTTGTTCTTTGTTGTTACAAGTAACTTAGGAACAAAATAGCTCAGAACAAACATCACAACTAGGTATTACTAGTAAAAAAGTCAAATTATCAACTTAAGTACCCTCACAGTTAGACTGTGAGAAATTTAAGGTCCATAAACCCTCATTTTAGCTTAAAAGTTGTAGCTTTAGCTTAATTTAGGTTAGTAATAGCTTATTATAACTAGTTAAGTCAGTTAAGCTCATTAGAATCTCATAAAAGTCAAAATACCAAGTTCATAAAAAAGTCAATATTGCATACTCTCAGATTTTCATCAAAATGGTAGTAATTTTCATGAATTTTGTGTTGTGATTTGAAACTTGAAATTTGTTGTGAGTATAACCTACTAGTTTAACTTTAGTTTCCAACATCCAGTTCATTTTTAAGATTTTTATTAAGCTAGCAAAGTTCAACCAAAGTACTCTGCAGGGCAAAACCTTGCCCTGTGCTCAGGTTTTAAGTAAAACTCCAAGATCCATTTTGTGCTCCTAAGTGGACCCCACACCCTAGGTTTCAGCTTAATTGCAGCTTAATATACCAGCTTTTCATATCTAGGTTTAATTTAGACTTTAGCTTATTGTAGAATAGCTTTTAGGATCAAACTTGTGACCTTTGTAAAACAAGCAATACTGAGCATTCAGTATTTGATCACCAATCCATAAGCTCACTCTGAGCTTATTAGGAAGCCATAAGCTTAGCTTATTAGTTTAATCTGTAGCTTATCATCCCATAGTTGAACCCCTAGGTTTATTTTGAACCCTCTTTTATTTTAGTGGACCCCACACTCATTGAAAGTGGACTGCAAGGCATAGCCTTGCCCTGCACATCAGCACACCACCACCACACCACCAACTTAATTGGTGGCTGCAGCCCACACCATTAGGACCCACACCTCAAACCTAGCTTATTACAACCCCCCTCCTACCCAGGTTCAAGAATTGACCCATAGTTTGACCTACAAACCAGTGGACCCCACCTTAAATTGCCACAAATCTCTGTCCCATTTCTGAGTCAGAAGAAGAATAAGCAAGTGCTTATTTGGGATTTTCAGCTTATCTTAGGAGCTTATCTCTTCATATTTAGCTTAATTAGGTTTAAGTAACTTAGATAAATTAGATTTCACCATAGTGGACCCCACATAACCTCAGTTTAGCTTATTTCCTAGTTTAGTCAACCATAGTCAACTGTATAAGCTTATAAGCATTTTCAGTGCTTATTTCAAAGTTCTAAAGTAGTTATCTTTATTAAAGTTTCGTTATTTAAGTATTTAAATAGTTTTATAAAAGAAAAACAAAAAAAAAAGCAAACATAAAAATAGTGATAGCTTCTATTTAATAGAAATTATCTATTTAATTTTCATTTTAGCTTATTAATAAGCATTTGTCCAATTTTATAATTTTATAAATTAATTAGTATCTTAAAGTAGTTAAAATAATTTTCTTAGAATTTTTCTAAGCAGTTTACTATTAATTAGATTTAAAACTAGTTTAAATAATTAAATAAGTAATATTAATAATTAAATAGATTTCTTTAATTTTAATTAACTAAAGTAGAATTTTATATTTTTCCTAAGTTTTATAATATAGTTAAGACTTTTAAAAAATAGTTTCATAATTTCCACTGTTCATTTAATAATTTTCTTATTTAAATTAATTAAATTAGTTTAAAATTAATTAAATAGTAATTAATTAGTCAATTAGCTTAAATATAATTTTTAGCAAGTTTTTATAATTTTTTAATATTCCTGTAGTGTTTAAATAGTTTTATAAATTTTATCATAATTTTCTAAGGTACTTTAGTATTAATAATAATTTAAAATAGTTAAAATAGTTTAATTAAATCAAATAGTTATTAATTAATAAAATACTTATAAAAAGACAAAAATATTTATTTTAATTTTTTATACTTTCTTCAAGTTCTTAGTTAAGTTTAGAAATTATTTTTATAAATTTTTAGGTTTATTTGTAATAGTTGTAATTTTCAGTTAATTTAAATTAAGTTTTAAATTAGATTGTAATTAGTTTTATTAATTAAATAGTAATTAAATATTATAATAATCATTTTCATAATTTAAATTTCATTTTCTATTTTCTTAAATATTAAGTTTTTAAAAGTTTCACTTTTAGTCCCTGTAGTTTGTAATTTGTTAAATACCACTTTTCTCTGTCTGTTATCTGATTATCTGATTTTGTGTTTATTTCTGTATTTCTGTTATAATTTCATATTTTCCAAATATCAAGCAATCAGTAGTGTAATCAACTCTCAAAACATATTTGTTACTGTCCTCAGTACCACTCACTTTCCTATCCGTCAACAAATACAATTTCAATCTCGTTGGGATTTAACGATCCGGGGATTTCCCTATATTTCCACGGTCAATATTAACTTGCACTTTCTCCCAGGTGGGCCTAACAGCTTCACAAGGCTGACTGGTTGGTTTGGGAGGAGTCAATCCTATTTTTAAAGGGTTTCTTAGTCATCTTCCCAGCAATGCAAGATTCGCATTTATCAAATGATTCATCATTGATCTTATCTAAAAGCCCATCATGTTGCAGCTTTTTCATGCGATCTTTGCCAATGTGAGCAAGTCGACAATGCCAAAGATAAGATGAATCCAGACCTTTCTTGATTCTCTTATTGTTGATGCTATACATTGAATTATTTGTAGCAAAAGCATTATCATTATCATTCATATCAATTTCAAATACACCATTCACAGCAATAGCATTAAAATAAAAAACATTATTTAAAGAAACCGAAATTCCATTGCTTGAAATAGTATGCTCAAAACCAAGGTTTAACAAACATGAAAATGAAATTACACCTCTAACAATTGACGGTGCATAATGACAATTATTTAAAGATAGTACTAGGCCCGAAGGCAACACTAAATTAAATACTCCTATAGCTTCAACTCCTGCATGCGCTCCGTTACCAACGTGCAAGAATTGTTGTCCATAGGCCAGCTTTCTCTCAACTCTAAACCCCTGCATGGTATTGCAGATATGAATGCCACATCCAGTATCATATACCCATGAATTCAATTTAGGAGTAAGTGTGAATAATTCAATCATAAAGAACGCACCTGATGTGCTGGGGTTACCAGCATCATTCCCCTGCTTCTTGAGTCGCAAGTCATGAATGTAGAGAGGACAATTGCGCTTCCAATGGCCCTTTTCATGACAATGGTGACAAGCCTGATCCTTCCTGTTTGGCGGATTCACCTTGTTCTGCTTAGGCTGATGTTGTTTCATCTTGGGTTGAGGTTGATAGGCCATGACCTGCTTGCCTTTATCACCTTTACCTTTGCCTTTGTTCACATGCGATTTCTTCTGGATTCTCCCCCCATGAATTGCCAACACTTGCGGGGTGGGATTCTTGACCTTGGCTGGTAGACTTTTCTCATAATCAACAAGCAATGCGAGTAATTCTGAGACTGTCTTCCCCGAGCAATGCATGTTGAAGTTCTGCACAAAACCAGCAAAATCCTTGTTAAGGGATCTGTTGATCAATTGCACTTGCACATTCTCAGGGTAACCAAAACCAATTCTGTGAAGTTGATCAAAGGAGTCCTTCATCTCATCCACATAATCGGCTACTGGTTTACCATCACCATGCTTGCAGTTGTGTAGCTTGTCAAGTTCATCATACAATTCAACTGCAGGTGGCTTCTCATAAGACTGCCTGAGCATCTCAAGCATGTCTTTTGGGAACGCGTACTCGTACTTCTTTTGTAACTGAGCACTCATGCTAGTGAGCATTAAACAAGCAACCTCATTAAACTTAGCATTTACCACCTTCCAAGCCGCCTTTGCTTCTGGTGTAGCAGAAGCTTCAGGCTCAGCTGGGCATTCTTCGGTCAAGAAGTCTAGTTTACCCGACGCCCTCAAGACAATTCTGAGCGAACGGTACCAGTCATTGAAATTCTTTCCAGTGAGTTTCTCTCTCTCAAGATGACTCTTGAAAGCATTAATCACAGTTTGGTTATCGGGTTGAGCCATATCTACAGATAAAGTTCAAATATTAGTTTTTTCGATAATCAATATCTTCAAGAAAATAAAATACCCAAGGCTATATTCATATAACCAACTAATTTTCTTGAAAACCTAGGATCTATCTTTACATAGTTTCACCACATCAGTTGATCTGCTAGTGGTAAAAGTACAAAAGATAGTAATCTGTCGAACAATAATTGGCAAACAAGATTTCCAATTCCTAGATCATTATGGGATTTACATCAAATTGATTCATCAATTTGCCTTTGTAAGCATGTTTTATCCCATCTCATGCCTTAAGTTCTAGGTCTCACGCACAACTTAATTAAGTCGTCTACCTTAGAAACTGTAAAATTACAATTATGGTCTCACGCGTTAAAAGAATTTTACCTTGTTATAGTAATTTAGCCTAGGTCTCACGTTTACTAAATTAAAATTCCAAGTGTTTCTTATAGGTAGATGGCACGTAACTTAAATTTTAAGGGTATTTGTTTCGATATGTCAATCAAAATTATGTACAAAGATGCATGCACTCATCTTTATAACATAAGTTTTCATAAAAACTTTTTATGTCCGATTCCTGAAATTAATACACAAAGTTTTACTTGAGGTTTATGCCAAAACCCTAAGATGACTTTCTACAACATATAATTTTAAAAGTAATTCGTTTAAGATATATTCAAGATTGTGATAACCAAGGCAGACTCTAAGGCTCTTTTCTAAGCCTTCAAATCACGGTTATGAATATCATCTTAAAAGACTTAATTTTAAAACCATATTTGCACAAAACATCATTCAAGTAAAAGTTTATGGATTCAATCTCAAAATAGTAATAAAGTTTGAATATTGCTAGTCTCGACTGGGAGCTGATTACCGTGCGAATCGGACCACGATTGTCATAAGACCATTGCAAGATTATTACTTTATCACTTTAGGGTTTCACAATTATTAGTCCGTTTTAATTTTCTTTATGAAAACACCCTTTTATTGCTTACATCAAGTCCAACTAAAAAACAATAAAACAAGTAGCAAAGAAAATCAAACAAACAATAATAATTAAGTGAAACAATTAGCCACATGCAAACCGTATTAGAAAAGATCCTAATAAAATCAATTCTAGGTATAATAACGCATGTAATCAACTAAGGCCTTCCCCTCTTAATGGAGGTGAGTCACATACATTGACGAATCAATTGCGTAGGCCAAAGCTAAAAACACACCACATAGCATATAAAATTGATTTTAATATATATATGGAGTCTACACCAATTTAAGATCTATCTAAATATGTGACAATAAAACAAGATCCATGACTAACATGCATGTAAGTCACGGATTAAAACCTAACAATTAGCAATTAGGTCACAAGATACGTTCAATTAACCGGTTAATGACCTAGGGTTTCTAGTGATTACACATAATCAAGAAAACCACAAAACCCTAATTAGGGTTTCATGGGAAAATCGACCCCCCCCCCCCAAAATTAGGGTTAGGGTTTCGAAATTTTTAGAAAAAAAATAGGAAAAACCCTAGATAAAAAAAAACATGTATCTAAAACAATTAAAGATCCGGTTTTTATTACGTTTTAGTAATCAATTACATGTTATACATGGCTCGTGATGCCACTGTTAGAGTTTGACAATCAAATACACATATTGCGGAAGCTAGGATCAAGTATAACACATAAATATTAACTAAAACATAAACAGTAAACGTACCCGATGCACTTCAATAAACCTTGATTCTTGGATAATTAGATCAATGATAAACCCCTTACCGTTTTGTTTATCGATCTCTTGATAATTACTAAAGTAAGTAATTACCTCGTTCTTGTACACACAAACTACCAACGAATAAAGGTTGTTGCAAGTAAACAAAAACACTTATGTTTGCTTATGGAAAAATCGACCCAAAGAATCCCTAGGAGGGGGGGGGGGGGAACGATCGGCCACAAGAAGAAAAGAAAGAAAACAAGATTTAGGGTTAGAGTGTGTGCACAAAAGATTGTGTAGGTTTAACCCTTGGCCTTGTATATATACTAGGTGATTACTTGGTGACCAAGCAAGGGTGGATCGACCCTATGGGGTATGGGTCGACCGGCCATAGCAAGCCCAAGGGGTTTCTAGAACCTTCTTGACACCCAAGTTTCACTCTAGTCCTTATCTTTCTTATTTAACGATAGTTAGTCCATACGGTTAACAACTAACGACCGTTTAGTCCATTAAGTGTTATAAATATATATATTTCATACATTTAATAAATATATATATTTATTTACATTATTCTTGTTTGTAAAGTGTGCAATCCCGAGGTCTCGGGTTCGATCCTAGACATTTACTTATTAATGTTTATACGTAACATTTAACACCTTCTTAGTCCACCCAATACAATGTCAAAGGAGGTTAGGATTGGTCTAACTGAGGGAGTGTGTTACCTGTCTAGTGATGTCTAACCCTCTTAGCCTCTTGATCAATCCAGTGAGGATGTAGCTACTGGTTGGTCATAGGGGTTAATGGCTAGGAAATGTAGCTATGACAGATATAGCCCCTCTTTTTAGTGTGAATAGGGGCTATATCCCACTTGATGATGCCTGCTCAATCTCATCTAAATCATTGTCAATGTGGGTTGAATGGTTTGTGGATGAATTGAGTTTCGAAATGTAGTCAAGAGGATATGGTCTTTTGTGCATCAAAGGTGAATCAGTGAGTTAACATTTGGTGTCTCAAACTGTAAGCATGTTTGGCATAAGTGTCAGACTTATGACTAGCTAGTACTGTCCGAATATTTCTATGTGTCAGAGATACTCTGTATTTTAAGTTTGTATTCGTTTGGTAGTATAAAAGAGGGATAGGTATGTCTATTCCTTCTTACTTGAGTGATGTAATTTGTCATTGATTATTAATATACAAATTCACCTTTGCACCCAAAAAAAGATCATGAACAAACACTTGGGTACGAGACTAGGAATGTATGGTATGATATTCTTCACTATAATTACAGTTCATGTGGTGAGTTTAAAGTAGTGCTTGGATGTGTGTTGATACTTTTTAATGCAACTTGTCAGTTTTAAGTCTTCCAGTATAGTTATTCTGATTTTGATTTTGTAATAATTTGAAGAGGCAAGTGTAACAAAATATGTCCATCTCTAGACTCACGCAATGAACTGAGTCAATTTCTAGATTGCATTACTAAGTTCTAAAATGCACTTCCAAACCTATCCTAGGTACAATCTTTGACTTCATCTAACTATACGAGTCACTAAATTTATTAGTAAAAAGTCAGTACCAAATACTACTAACGCAAATGAAATGATTGATAATTTTTACAAAGATGACACAAGTGGCGAAATAAAAAAGAAACAAAATTTTACCTCAGAACAGCAATACCCAAGCTTAACCTCTTTGACATGGCGAAGGCTTAGTATCAACTATCAAGCCTTCAAGCATCTCTTCTTCCTTTAATTCTTCTTCAGGCGTCAGCTCATAATAGCGTTCTTTCAGAACATGATTTGAGTCAAGCTCATAATGGCGTTCTTTCCGATCATGATTTAAGTCAACTTTGACAAATGAAGACACCTTTAGTAACATAAACTTGAACAAATACTCTTCTATTGTCAGTGACAGAATATCAGGAGCATTGATTTCTTCAATATCATAGTTTGTAGTGAGCACAAGATTCTGGACACTCTTTGAAGTAATATCAAGCTGCCTTAAACCACTGCTATTTTTTAAGCTCAGGGTTTCCAACAGAGGACTACCGGATAATATATTTTGAACCAAATCCTCGTCTAGTGTCCCAAGAGATATAGACAAAGACTTAAGTTTATTCCAACTAATGGCACTGGTTGGTTTTAAAATGCCGCCATGCAATTTAAAATGTGTAAAACACGAATTCATGAAAAAAGACTGATCAAACTGAAACTGAGGATACGGACACGAAGAATTCCAAAAGGATAAATCAAGGTCTTGAACATTACGACTAGCAGCATAAAGAATCCATTCATTAAGCTTGGATTCAAACTCAATTAAGTGAAGAGTATGCAATTTAAATTTGCTTAGATTCAATTGGTGACATTGAGTTAAGGTATTGTCGACAATCGAACAGAAATTACGGAATAAACGGTCCATGCCATAAAAATAGAAACCAAGATTAGGAACTTGAGGCCAAAGATGTTGCCATCGTTTGGAGAGTGTGCCTGTCCTAATGGCGTCTTTTGTGGAGTCTAACAAAGACAAAATTACAATAAGTAAGCAATCCGGTAACAAACTTATTCGATCTTCTTCTTCGGCTTCTTTCGCGAGTCTGATTTGTTTTGAGGTGATTTGAGGTTGGTTTTTTCATCTTCCATGTCGGCAAAAGAGCCCCTACTGAGAACATAAAAATTGAGTATAGTGACACAAGAGTAAGACAATATATTGAATTTATAAACAATTAAAATGTATATCGTATATCATGGTCCAATTGAAGCTACAATAAGAAAGACATGGAACAACTCATATAAACAAATGACCAAAATAAGGACTTGTCATGTGTTGTTTCAATTTTCAGAAGTTATGCAAGAAAGATAGTTACGAGTACTAGACAATCAGAAAAACAAGTGCGCTTCAATTTTAAACACCATGCCATGCATAAGCATATAATATACACAACTTCATAACTCAAACCACTTCACAATATTAATTATTAAATAAAAAGTATTAATCACTTTATAAAAAATGATTTCAAAATCAAAATTAATCAAATACTTGTCCATGATACAGAAAATCAAACACACATAATAAATTATAAGTAAAAAGAAAATAAAAAAGAAATTAGAGTGGTGATAGACTTACAGTTACTGGTGAGTGGGTTGGGATACTAAAGAGGAGGAAGATACACCGGAGTTAAGAGGAGGAGTCCATCTGTCTACTTATTTATAGCATCATTAAATCAAGAAAATTACTACCAACTATGTGTCACAATTCTACCAAATGAACATAGAAAAAAAAAACACGTGTCCACGTAGAGTATCTTTCGGTGTATAACTATGGAAGCACAACATAGCAAATTACAGACAATAATTAGTAACATACAAGTTATTTTTAATGTACTAATGAGATTTTATAACATCAGATATCAGATAGTTTTAGTGAAAAAAAAAAGTTATGGGTTATAACCGAAAAATAATAAAAGTTTGAAGATTTGAGAATTAAATATAATATTTTGAAACCCGGTTGGTTCAACGGTTGAACCGTTCCGGTCGAAAAATGAGTCAATTTAAATCGAGTCAATCCGACGGGTTGGGTCGGAAAAACGGGTCAAATTAAACCGGATCAACCTGATTATTTATGTGTATTAATAGTTTTCTTTTGAAAGATATGTGTATTAATAATTAAAATTCCTCAAGTTAATTGTTTCAACATTTCATTTTTAACTTTTCCAACATTTTACTTTATTAATTTTTCATTTTTTAATTTGATATTTTTGTTTTATAGATAGTATAGATAAACTAACAGATCAAAATAAGTTAGGGTGCTTTTCTTTTTTATGTATGGTAAAGGAATTTGTATGACCCATTTAATTAATTTTTTTTTGGTGTAGGACACCATTAACTTTGGTTATTTTCTCTGTATCACGATGGAAAAACAAAAGTTAGCTCTTCCCCATCTAGAGCCTTTAAGAGACGTGAGTCCTAGCATTTCCTTACCATACAGACAAAAGAAGCATCCCCTTTAGCGTTGTTGTGAGTGAGATTTGTATTAAAATAAAATTAAAGTCTCCAAAGTGAGTTTTTTTTTTTTTTTTTTTTTTTTTTTTTTTTTTTTTTCGTCCTCACAAAAACCTCAACTTGATATATCAAGTTGAAAGTGAACTTGAGAGGCTTATTCCCTGAACTAACTTTTTTTTTTTTTTTTTTTTTTTTTTTTTTTTTTTTTTTTTTTTTTTTACAATCTTGTTTTGCGATTACAATTTAAAAGATATTCTTTTATCTTTGAAATCAGCTTAATATTCATATGGTTTTGAAACGATTTGGAATTATTATCTTTGCATTCCTTATAAATTTTGGTGATATAGCATATGAACAAAAAGTTGTAAATCATTTCAAAATCATATAGATATTAGGCTCATTTCGAAGATAAAATATATTCTTTACATTGTCGAAAAAAAATTTAAAATATATATATATATATATAGGGGGCGTTATTGTGGTATACACTTATAAAGTGGGATATAATAGGTACAGTTGTGGACCGTTGGATCAAGATTCTTAGATGAAAAACAAATATAATTGATGAGTGGCTTATTTGTAATTAAACAGAAGATGCAGGGCATTATGTATCAAGTTTAATATAGAAAAATAGCGGGAGTTGGTACGGAGTATCAATTATTATCCTCTCATTTGACCAAAACCGATCAAAACTTTTAAAAATCCTGATATGGTGCATATTCAAAAAACATACTCCTATCCCTAAAATTAAGCTTCTCCGTGATTCATTCTCCAAAAAATCATCACCAAATTGTATATAAAATTAGGGTTCATACGTTTCATATATCATTAACAACTGTAGGTGATTTTTTTTATAAAAAACCTATATCTACGACTAGCTGATCTACAAGGATGAACATTGGTAAGTGACGCATTGGTTTTTTTAGCTGTTATGCATATGGGTTTTACTCGGTTAGTGACACATTGTTGTTGGTGTTGATTTTGTTGTAGTCCGTCGAAGTGGCCGTTTGTCTAACAGAAGAAGGGGAAATCAAGGTTATGGCGATGATGAAGTTATTGACCTAACAACACCTGAATGGAATAATGCAGGAGAAGGTATACATTAAATTAATTTCAGTGATGCATCAATTAATAAAATTGGGTTTTTTCTATGGGTGTGATTAAGGAAAAATTTTTGGGGGATTTTGTGTTTGTGTGATACAACACTGGAATTAGGGATTTTGTGTAAAAATTGTTTGTGTGGTACAAGTAAGAAAGTAAGATATTAGGGTGATACAAAAAACAAATCAGGGTGATACAATTAAGAAATTAGGGTTTGGTATTTGATGTTGTTTATGGCTGTTAGTATATGAGGTATTTTGTGTGATACAGAAGAAAATTAGGATGATACAATAAAGAAACCATGTATACTTCTTGATATGAGATACAATAGTAAAATAGGGAAATGTGTGATACAATAAAAATTAGGATGATACAATAAAGAAACAAGGTTTGTGAAATTTGGACAATGTGTGATACAATAGTAAAATAGGATTTGGTATTTTATGATGTTTATGGCTGTTAGTATATGGTGTCTTTTGTGTGATACAGTAAAAAAATTAGGATGATACAATAAAGAAACCAGGTATTGGGATAAAACTGTGTGGTACAGTTAATAAACTAGTTATACAATTAAGAAATTAGGGTTGTGTAATTTGGACAATGTGTGATACAATCAGGGGTAGTGTAATTTGGAAAATGTGTGATACTATTGTCTAATACATCTCTAAGTAATGGGTGATACAATTGTAAAATAAGGTGTATTGTAAATAAAAAAAATTGTTTGATACAGTAGGATCTTCAAAGTGGAATATATATGTGAACAAAATTGAATAAATTTAGTGATAGTGATTAAATGTAGTTTATTGAATGAAACGAGAATGTAATTTGGTTTATTAATCTCTGTTTGCTAGTAGAATTTATAATTGAAGAACAAGCAATGAATGTTGATGGCGTACAAGAAATGACAGTTGAAAACATGGATGTTGAGAAAGTAGAAACTAATGCAAATGATGCGTATGGTACGGCGAAAGAAGCATTTGTTGATAAAACTGAAAAAATGGATGTTGATAAAACGGATACGCGTAAAGGTAATTAATTTTCTATAGTGTCATTATTAATCATTATATATTGAAGGAAAAGTTATCAATCATGTGTAGTTAGTAGTATTATACTTGTGTATGCATGCTGAATGTGTCAGATGATCGTAACATTCGTAAGATGAAATTGGATGCATTAGTTGAACAAAGAAAGAATAAACAAAGTGAAACAAATAAAGCACAAGTTGAAGCAGAAGGTGAACGGGGGGGGGGGGGGGGGGGGGGGGGGGGGACGGAAGGGGAAATTGGCATCACTAGTTTTGAAACCCAAAAAGAACCAACATGAAAAAGGTAAAGTGATGTTTGAATGGTGATTAAATTAGTGGTATTACTTGTACCATCAAAGTATATTTATGAAACGACGTGTTTATGTAGCACCGAGTAAAAAGCTGGCGAGCAAAAGGAAAAAGGGTTTAGAAGAAGAAAAAGTTGGTAAAACAAAGGATGCTGAAAATGCCATTACTAGAGGTAATAAATTTGTAATTTAAAATTATAGAAGTAAAACACTTCGTTGCATGTTCAAAAACGATTAAATTGGAATTTAGCCGCGATTTGTTTTATGTTTGTTAACAGCTAAAAATGTAGCGGCTGAAATAGGCGATTCAGATGATGATTTTGTGGCTAATGTGGGAGAAAGAAGGAAAAAAATGGATGAGCCGAATATGGGATCTGGTAAAGGTATGAAACATTTTGGATATGCAACATTTCATTGATGTGTATATGTATTTTGAAATTAGTAGCCTAATAGGTTGACGACACAATTCAATTCTTACTAATTGTAATTTTTTATTTTTTTATTCCTATAGGTGCTACTGGTAAACCAAAGAAGGTTTCGAAAGACAACGACAAAAGTGATAAGATAGTTGCACGAAATCCGCCGGCTAATTTGTTTAAGGCGATAACAAAATTGACATAAATGCAAAGACAGAATGTAATTGATATGGGATTTGGTGATGTGCTGGAGTTTAAAATAAGTAGAATTCCAACACGTTTAGCGTTTTGGTTGCTGGAGAATTTCGATGAAAAAACGTGTACGTTGAATCTTCCTGGTAGGGTAATAAAGATAACTCGAGAGTTGGTTAGACAATTATTGGGTGTACCGATGGGAGAGGTGCATGTAGATGCCCGTGACGAGGCAGATCATAGGAACGTGCTAATTAAGAAATGGAAGGCTCAGTTTGTCAAGGCAACAAAAAGGCATTATTGCACACATGTTGCAAAATTTATTGTGGATGAAAAACGTAGCGGGTGGTTGTTCAAAATTAACTTTCTAGTGTTATTTTTTTCAACTTTTGCGGAGGCGAATCTGAGCAATACAGTTAATCTGAAGTTTTTACATTTAATAAGAAATGAAGATGATATAGTCAATATGGACTGGTGCACGTATATAATTGAGACTTTGATCAAGACAAAACGTTCATGGAAACGGGATGGGTTTTATAATGGCCCTATAGTTCTTCTTCTGGTAAGCTAAATGTTTTTTTATGATTTAGTGCATATTTTTGTTAATAAATTGTATGTTTAAGTAGTTGTATAATTAGTTAAAAATTGTGACACAGGTTCTGTTTGCCCATTCTAAGACACCTATTAAGGTCTGGTCTACAGAGATGTTAAATAGATTAGAAGCGGAAATGTTTCCTAAGGATGATGGAGGCGATACATGTGTTGCTGAAGAAGCCGAATCTGAGGGTAAGAGTTAAGTAATTGAAATTGAGATACACATAAATGTATAATCTGTGATTATTCAAAGCGTATTTAATGTAAAATTTATATGATTATGCAGTACGTGATGAAGAGAGAGTTCTGGAAGAGGAAGGCGTGTATGAAGCGAGAGATTTGGAAGAAGATGACATATATGAAGATTATGGTATTAACGATGTGCCAACAGACTTTGAGGTACTATTGTATTGTAAAAATGGTTTAATTAAATACGGTTTATACATGTATCATAGCAACCAAGTTAGACTGTGAAAAGTTAAATAGTATTTGAAAGATGTTTTTATTTTTTTTTTCTGATGCAGGGATTGAAAAAGTGTATAGCGGCATGTTTAAAAAGGGCGGGAAAACTAGTTGATCGTGCTGATCAACTTCTAGATGAAGGATTGGACATTGACAAGAATGATGCTGCTTTATTAGAGTTGAAGCACTTGAGGAGTCACTTGTTTGCACTCCCAACTTATTCAGAGCAGCCTAAACAAGGCACATATCCAGAAGATTATGCTAATTATAGCTTTCATACACCGGATAATGGTGGGAAACCTTTTCCGTTTACACAAGTGTAGGGAACACCTACTGGATATGGTGAGTTGTCTGATAAAGTGTGTGAAGAATGGAGGAGAGCAAAAGAACAAATCACAACGAGGTTGGATTTTGATGACACGGAGGAATTTGATCTGAATGTGACACAACCGCCTGCGACTCAGGGGAAAGTGGTTGGTGGGTGTAATGATGAAACGGCTATGGAAGAAGGGGAAGAATTGCTGGAAGCTTTGCGCAATTACGACTCACAAGATCCAGCAGTTGCTGATATGTTTACAACGCCGATTGATACAGGAGTATGTGAAAAGGAAAAGAGTACTTCAATCCATGGTTCAACGTTTGGGAAAGAAAGCATAAAGAATGAAAGAAAGGAAATTGTACCTACTTATTCACAACCTAAGCCACTGAATGTAATCGTAGGAAACGTTATTCTAAGTCGGTTGAAGCGGCGTAAATTTCGTCCAGAAATTTTGCGGTCGCCTTATGTTGTCAGGGAAGTATCATTAGTTTCAGCATGCACAATGCACGAGATAAGGGTAGCTGAATGTTTGTTCAGTGCTCGGCTTCCTGAAACGTAAGTTTTCATGTTACATTAGCTGTATATCCATAAGAAAATATATTAAAATTTAGTTTATGAATTATGATGATTATTTAACAAGAGTATGATGACAGAGATATTGTGTTCAAGACCGACTATGTTGGTGGAACAAGAAGTGAGCTGGAAACGTTGTACCCAGGGATAGATATAGCCAGCGGAGCAATAGACATGTTCACACATGTTCTGAATGATGCAGAGAAAAATAGAAATAAGAATACACCTACTAGACTTTTCTGTCACACAGCGATGGTGGTAAGGTTCATTTGGGTTATACTTTACCAATTACATGCACACATTATAATTATGAGTTTAAAATGAACAGACAAGTGAGATGAGTAAGTGGACGTACGATCAGGTTTCGGATAAGTTTTCTGAAAACATGAAGATTGTTTTGGAGAGAAGTGAATATGGGAGTCTACGAGGCGTAGATATGGTAAGTATAAGAATGTATTAATATGGTTAACTATAGTTGAAATGGTATGGTATAGTATCTGCTATATTTAGTAATTGGCTGATACATTTAGTAATCTGGTTAACTATGTATTAATCTGGTTAAGTATAGTGTAAATTGTAGATAATAGTTAAGTATAGTTTGAATGGTAGGATTTAGTAGCTGCTACATTTAGTAATTGGTTGATACATTTTAACCACTTCAGAAAAGCCAATACCAAACACTGCATTATTAAGAAAGTTTGATGGTTGACAGGTTTTCTTGCCAATTATCAGAGGGAGGCACTTCTTTCTCGTCTGTATGAATATGAAAGATAGTGAAGTGCAAATCTTTGATAACATATATGCAGCGACAGTTGATGATATTAAAGAAAGATACAAGGAATTGCCAAATGTACTGGTATGATTTGTAAAACAAAAATCAGGATTGAATTTAGTTTATTATTTGTTAAGGAATCATAAACATCATGGTTTGGATGTTGTTTGTTACAGGTACACTTGTTTGAAGACTACCTGCTGCACGAGAACCATCCTGATCATGGAAAGATGAGGGAAAGTCCCAGAATGATAATGGAAACAAACTGCAGGACAAAGAACAATTTTGTGGATTGTGGGGTATTTGTAATGCGCCACATGGAAACGTACAAAGGGGACGAGTATGGGGACTGTTGTCGATTGAGTGAAGAAGGTAAAGAACAGTTGAAAGAATTGTGTGACCTCCGTCGTAAGTATGTTGCGAAGATCCTTCTTGCAGACTGCAACAAAGCAAAAAAAGAATTTGAAATAGAAGCACATGGATTCAGAACAGTACCGGACAAAGAAAAGAAACGGTGGGAGGCGGAGGCATTTAAGAACATCAGAAGGCGTGCTAAGCAGTTTCTGGATTGATATCTAGATTAACTATTATGATTTGATGAAGTAGTATGAAGATGCTTTTTGTTTTGAATAATGTTAGTATGAACAAGACTCGTGAATGATTAACGAGTACTTTGGTTTAATTTTAAGTTATTTTTGTTTATTTAAGACATCTGATAATTAGGCATGGTCAACCTTTATGAGTATGATTAAGCAGTTAATGTAATGACCTTATGATTAATGTGATGTTTTAAACTTTTAAAGTTTTGTCTTAAAATGATATTAAATGTATTGCATGATATATGAAGGTTGGTTTGATACAAACTACTAATGTGCAGCTAATAACTAATAAGTTGTTGAAAATAATGCATGTGCAGTCAAAATTCAAAATGAAACAAGTATAGTTAGTCATTTACAGCACAATTTACATCATAATACTTCCCTGACATTCATAAAACTTATAAGCAAATTATACTAAAAAAGTTAATGTATTGCAATGATACTAAAACAGCTTCTACGAACGGGGCTGTTTGGAAGTGAGACATTCATACAACTTATAAGCAAATGATACTAAAACACTTGTATACCTGCATATAGGATAGTAAATTACAATGATACATGCATTAGTAGATGCCAATATATTTGTTAATTACAATGCATATAATATAGTCGATGCCTAGTATACCTGCAATATAGGACTGTTTGGAAATGACAAAATGAAACCACTATAAAGCTAATGATACTCAACCTCAAGTGTGCCTGCATTATATAAGAAACAATACACACTTTTAACAAGTTGTTATTGGTACTTAATAACAAAATTGGTTGAACATTATCCGACACAATTTAAACACTACCAATAAAGAATCCCAAACACTAAGTTTCTAAAATAAAATAAATTGACAACAGCGAAAGTAATAGTATATATGAAATATCACATTAACACAAAACAAAAAATAATATAATCAATAAAAACAAATAATATTCCAAAACAATCTGTTTAACAAGACAGCATAACGAAAATGACAGAAACAAAAATGACAACTGAAATGATAGAAAAATGGAAATCCAATCTGAAACATCTATTCAGACATAAACCAAAATCAAAAAACTATTCACTATAGTCAAAATCCATGTTTTCACCCTCGTATTGTTCCACTTCAGCAACGTCATCGGCTCGTAATCCTTTCTTTTTTGTGGGACAATTCCTTGAATCATGATTTGAGTACTTTCCACAAGCCTTGCACAACCTCTTCGGCTTGTCTGAAAGCTTCATAGCAATCTCACTCTTTGATTTACGCCTAGTACGTATTCTATTACCTTTGTTGTTAATATCCGTAGGGGGGAGAATATCAACTTCTTTTGGTTCAGTTACACCAAGAGTTGCTGCATATGCATTCGTATTCATCTTAGGAGGGCTGGGGACATCAATTTTAGCTTTTTCCTTCAAAGTAGTTTGTGCGTCCTTATATAATTGCAACTTTTCAAAATCACCGACCAAATGATTAACAGATTGTTCAACATTGCTGTAAATTTCCCTAAGAACAGAATCTAGACCACATTCTGAGTTGCACGCATTTGCACCATCTTGACTCTTTTGGACAGATTTAATGATCATAGGATTCTTTGACCATCTACTATGCATGTATTGTTTGGGAAAATGCTCAACCTTGGACAAACGAAGCACGTAAAAGATATGGCGACACAAAAGGCCAAAAGTTTCGTACCTTAAGCAACTACATTGAACCGAACAATCAGACGGTGTATACTTTACCTGTTGAAAGAATTAACAAAAGGTTCAACAGTCAATAACATAAGTATATACGTTTATACATAATTAAAAAAATAACAAAAATTGACAGTTATTATTACCTCATATTTGAGATTAACTTTCACTTTAACTTTCGTACCATCTATTTTGTAATCCGCTTCTGTGTCACGAATAACAAATGTAGAAAATGTTGCTGATTCTTGTACACTTAGTGAGCAACAATGAAAAAGCGAAGCCCAAATTTCATCCTGAACATCATAAAAAAGAGTGTTTGTGTACAAGCTGGCGGCATCCTTTTCAACTTGGAGATGAGTTTTGAGATCAGGTGTAGTGTAATTGGAGTTATGTGTATTCTTGTTATATTTGAATCGTTGTGAATCAACTGCGGTATCATAGTGGCTTAGAAATTCAACCAAAGTTAAGTCCGGATTAGTGAGCTGACCTAGAAAATGGTTTTCACTCTCAGAACGAGATGTCGTACGCATGAGGCCAGACATCAGTTCATGACGAAAGTATGCAGGTATCCACTTATCACGCATATCAAACATATCATTCAACCATTTGTGCTCATTCAAGTTGAAGTCTTCCAAGATAGATGTCCATTCAGACTCAAAAACCTCAGGGTCAATTTTATCCGTCCAAACTATATCACACAAACGTTTTTTAAAATCTGTGTCGCTACATAAAGTAGGGCCAACCTTCAATGGATATTAAAAAAAGAATATTATACACTTTTCATTGAAAGTAAACTTGAAAAAGCAATCATAATGAGAATATAATAAAATACCTTTCCAGTCAATTTTTGCATTATGTGCCACATAGGCGATGTCTTGAATCGGGGAAAATCTTTTCAATTGCTATCTTCATCGCCGGGTCTTGGTCAGTCCCAACTACCTTTGGTGGCGTTCCAAAAATTTTTTTGAACCGTTTCAACAACCAGGTATACTTCTTGGCAGATTCACTAGCTAATAATGCAGCTCCAAAAAGAATGCACCGGTTGTGATTATCTATGCCCGTAAAAGGAACCAATACCATATTGTACCTACATAAAAATATAAATTTGGATTGTTCAACTGTATAACAATGTGCATTACTGATTACGAAAATATATATACAAGTATAACAGATTTAAAAGAAATTATGATATACAAATAAAATAGAAAGAAAACAAACTTGTTTGATCGAAAGGTTGCATCAAATGACACAACATCGCCAAAAGTATCATAGTACTGCTTCGCTTGCTCATCGGCCCAGAACAATCCTATCAAGGTTTTATCAGCTTTGTTTTGTTTGAATTTGACAGAAAAATTGTCACAAAACTCTTGACGGCTCAACAGCTTCTCAACCACCATTTGTGCATCGCGCTCACCGATAAAATTGATCAAACCACGTTTGTAATTCCTGCATTCAACATCAGTCACACCAATATTCTCAAAACCCCCATACATCTCTTTAAATACCTTCCATGTTCGTGTTGGACCTAGATTAGCAGTGGATAGGTGATACAACAACTGTTGTTGTGGGAAACTAAGCTTACGGGAAACCTTAAGATACATGTAATCTTCTTCACGGACCAACCTATGATTATGTTTCTCGAAAAACTTGTAAACTACCCACTTATTTTCCGGGGTCCTTTTAATACGGAGCCTTGCTTGACATCCACATCGCTGCGATGCACGTTTTCTCCTTTTTATCACACGCGATTGTGATTCATCATTTGGTAAATTATTGGTCTTTAAAGTAGAATCTTCGATTTTTTTGGTTGCTGAGGGTTTTACCCCTTCCCTAGCACAAACAAAATATTTCAAAGTAGGATCTTCATTTTTTTTGGTTTTTTTTTGACCACCTCTTCTAACTTCAAACCCACCTTCCCTTGCATAATCTTTATAAAATTTAAGAGCCATATCAATTGTATCAAACTCTGTACCCTCAACAGGTTTGTTCTTAGAATCCGGAATCCAAAACTTGCTACCTTCGGGTGTTGGTTGGTAACTCCCAACTTGTGGGACAATTTGATCATCATATACAATTGGGTCATCACTAACAGGATCTTGCACATTATTATTTGATCGGGGAGTTGATGGCTCACCTAATAGCATAAAGATAGTTTGTTAAAAAATGACCATAAACTCAAACTTATCATTACTACTTCTGAAATCTGACATACATCATCATACATTATAAGAAATATAAATTCCAATTGTTTTTTAAATTTTCTGAGTTTCATAACTTTTTAGGAAGTGGCTAAGAATTCTCTTAAATAAATTCGGCCAAATTATTAGAGATATTGTTAAAAACATTATAATCCAATAACAATCAAATACAATAATCAAAAACAATAAAATTGATGGAATAGCATTGTCAAAAGCAAATTGATTCGAGTAGCAGTGTCAAAAAAAATCAAACCCAATAATCAAAAACAATAAAATTAAAAACATTATAAATCAAAACCAATATAAATCACAACCAATAATAAATGAAATATATTAATAGAGAGATTACATACCTTCATATGAAGCTGTCGAAGAGCTCATAATTCCTAGAATTTTTGATATGATTGGTGTGTGTTGTATGATTATGATTGCTATTTTGTTGGAGTATAAAAACCATCATGAAGGAATATGAGGAATTCTTCTCAGATTGTAACGTACGTGAGGCTGATTTTCAGGAAGAATGAGTCGACTTTCAAGAAGAGTCGTTCTTGTTTTAGCTGAAAAGATGGAACAAATAACACAAAATAAAGATATTATGTGTAAAAATAAAATACCAATATTACCCTCAAGTAAATTAAAAGTAATTAAAAATTTCTTTTAAATAAAAAAGACACTTGTCAATTGTTCATTGGTGCCTATTATAACCTACTTTAAAGGTGTACACCACATGAACAAGAATATATATATATATATATATATATATATATATATATATATATATATATATATATATATCGCAATACAAGATCGTAGTTGACAAAAAATATTATAGATTATATGTTCAAAAACCATCACCAAACCACTATTGTAAGTCGCACAATTGACAAACTATTAGTAAAAATGATTATATTTGTTTGTAAAATGTTGTTAAAGGGTGATGTTAGGTTGCTAATGCGTGAGGATTGCCTTCAAATTGCATACTATGGCGAATGAACTAGGAATTTAACCGTAAATCTCAAATCTCCAACCACTAAGCTAAATCCCCAGTGTTAGATTTCGGAACTTGGAGTGATTCTTATTTTTACAGTTACAAGTGAGTTTTATCTAGCTGCCATTTTATTTTTGTGCTTCTTAGTAAACTACAAATGATAGACCAAAAGACAAACACAAGAACCGAACATGGCAATGAGATTGCTAATAGACACTTCAATCGACAAAAACAACAAATAAATGTTCATATATGTCAGCTAACGAACTTCTTCCTATGCCATGAAACCTGGATACGTTCATATTCTATCAACTTAAACATGTTTCCAAGCACATACTAGCTAAACAATGTTCTTTGTGGGTCTTATTCAAGTTGCAGAACACCTATAATAGTGTAGCATGTATGTCTGATCTGGTCTAATACTGCTTTCATTCCCCTGCCCTACGAAAAGCCCGAGAGTATGAAGATTATATTGCTTCCAGAAAGACCACCGACCAAGTTACAATAAAGAAAAAAAATGAAAAAAGTCGACATTTTGACAGCTAGTAAAAGATGTTTATTTGATTATCGATAGTAGTAAAAGTTACATAACTGACATGATAATTACATTTACTCTTGGACAAATTACCAAGAGATTCTTGAGTACTGTATAATGAACAATCTCTCGGGAGTCACGACTTAGCTTCTGGCTGATCGAGAAAAGACTTTCATCTTCAAGTACATTAACATGACCACGGCCGAGCATAAGATTCATAAGACACATATTTAACCAGAATCTTAGAAGGCTGGCCAATTAGTAAATTCAATCTACCTCATGTAATATTCAAGCAAGAATAGACTCGATAACCAAAAAGTTAGATAGGGAAAAAGATAAAACATTGAACAACTTAATGATTAAACTTAAAATCCATGGACTCGAAATTTAGTGCTGATAAGCCAAGAAGAACTTTAACATATTTTCCAACGATCAGCTTTTCACTAATAAAATAAGCATTGTTCAGAATTTGATAATGAGACACGTGGAAGTAACAAACTTAAATGCACTTGGGATGCGCATTTCTAGCCAAACACAAATTTAAAGCTCCATCCATGTATTAACCTTATCACAGTTTAGGACCATCTTCAAGCAGTAGTTCCTCTCGAGTCTTAGTCACCATCTTCCAAAAGGGACACTTCTTCACAGTTGATGGACAACTGAAACCTTTATCTTCCAAACGAGCAAGAGCCTACGTACCAACCAGATATAGAAATGAGAAGAGAACAAATATATATTGTTATCACTGAAAACTAAAAATATAACTGGCAATCACACTCCTTCTGAAGAAAGAACACACCAAGAGTAAAAGAAAAAGAGATTTATACTTCACGGTGAGTTCTTACCACACAATAAAACCAGCGCCTAAAACAAAGATCAATAACAATAATACACACTTGGGTACGAGACAAGGAATGTATTCTTCACTATAATTACAGTTCATGTGGTGAGTTTCAGTAGTGCTTGAATGTGGTGTGATACTTTTTACACTTGTCAGATTTAAGTCTTCCGGTAAAGTTATTCTGATTTTGTAATAATTTAAAGAGGCAAGTGTAACAAAACATGTCCATCTCTAAACTCGGGCAATGATCAAAGTTAGAAATTTCTAGATTGCTATACTAACTTTCAAATTGCACTTCCAAACATATCCTATGTACAAATCTTTGACTTCAACTAACTATACGAGTCATTAGATTTATTAGTAAAAAGTCAGTACAATACTGCTAAAGCAAATGAAATGATTGTCAATCTTTACAAATTACCATGACACAATTGGCTAAATACGAAAAAACAAACAAAATATTACCTCAGAACAACAATACCCAAGCTTAACCTCTTTGACATGACGAAGGCTTAGTATCAACCGTTCAAGCATCTCTTCTTCCTCTAATTCTTCTTTAGGCGTTAGATCATAATATCGATGTTTCAAAATATAGTTCAAGTCAACTTTGACAAACGAAGACACACTTAGCAACATAAAGTTCGACAAATACTCTTTGACTGTAAGTGACAGAATATCACGAGCACTGATTTCTTCAAGATCATGGTTAGAAGAGAGCACAAGATTCTGGACACTCTTTAAAGTAATATCAAGCCGCCTTAAACCTTTGCTATTTTCCAAGCTCAGTGTTTCCAATAGAGGACTTCCGGATAATATATTTTGAACCAAATCCTCGTCTAGTATCCCAAAAGATATACACAAACACTTAAGTTTATTCCAACTAATGGCACGGGTTGGTTTTAAAATACAGCAATGCAATTTAAAATGCGTAAAACATGAATTCATGAAAAAAGACTGATCAAACTCAAACCGAGGATACCCAGCGTTCCATAAGGATAAATCAAGGTCTTGAACATTACGACTAGTAGCATGAAGAATCCATTCATTAACCTTGGATGCAAACTCAATTAAGTGAGTAGTATGCAGTTTAAATTTGTTTAGGTTCAATTGGTGACATTGAGTTAAGGTTTTGTCAACAAACGAACAGAAATTACCGAGCAAATGGGTATTGCCATAAAAATCGAAACTAAGATTAGGAACTTGGGGCCAAAGATGTTGCCATCGTTTGGAGAGTGTGCCAGTCCTAATGGCGTCTTTTGTGGAGTCTAACAAAGACAAAATTACAATAAGTAAGCAATCTGGTAACAACTTATTCGATCTTCTTCGGCTTCTTTCAAGAGTTTGATTCGTTTTGAGGTGATTTGAGGTTGGGTTTTCTCATCTTCCATGCCGGCAAAAGAGCCCCTACTGAGAACATAAATATTGAGTATAGTGACAGAAGAGTAAGACAATATATAGTGTTTACAAACAATTAATCGAAGAATGTATATCATATATCATGGTCCAATTGAAGATGCGATAAGAAAGACATGAAATAACATTCATATAAACAAATGACCAAAATAAGGACTTGTGAATGCTTAACGGTTTATCTTTCAATTTTGAGAACATATGGAAGAAAGATAGTTACTAGACAATTAGAAAAACAAGTGCACTTCAATTTTAACACCATGACATGCATGCATAAGCAAATCATATACATAACTTCATAACTCAAACCATTTCCTGTAAATGACAACATGCAAACATCATTTCACAATATTAATTATCGAATAAAAGGTATTCATCACTTAATAATAAAAAACCAAAAAAAAAAAGTTTTAAAAAGCAAAATACTCATTTTGTCCTACCAAGTTAGTAATCAAATACTTGTACATCATACAGGAAAAACAAAAGACATGCAATGAATTACAAGTAAAAAGAAAATAAAAAAGAAATAGGAGTAGTGATACAATCACTGGTGAGTGGGTGGGGATACCAAAGAGGAGAAGCTACGCCGGAGTTAAGAGGGGGAAGCGGTTATTCAATAGAGGAGGATGATCTTTAACTTCGGCAAAGGAAGGTTAAGGGTGTTTGTTTAAGGGATGTTTGGGCCCTTGTTTCATCTTAATGGGTCAGGTCCAAAAAACCTTGAATATCTAGAGGTGTTAAAATTCCGGTAATACCTGAAGGAACCGAAAACCAAAACTGAAACAAATCGAAAAAAACAAAAAACCAAACTAAATTAGGAAATGAACCGAATTTGTAAAAATCGAACCGAACCGAATTAACTGTTTGATTTTCGGTTTGATTACGGTTTTGGCAATCTAAACCGAAAACCGAATTTATATTAATAAATATGTTTTTTTATATATTTATATACATAAAATAACTATTAAAATTCTTTCATAGTATTAATATAATATTTTTTAAGCTTGCAACTTCTTTTGTTGTTAAAAATCTATATAAATAAATAAATAAATAAATAAATAAAGTAATTCGGGTTATTTGGTTCGGTTATTCGGTCCGATTTTCTGTTCGGTTTAATCAAAGTTGAATTTGGTTCGGTTTGGTTCTCAGTTTTATGACCAAAAAATAAATAAATAAATAAACCTTAACAAAAGTAACCGAAACGAATAAACCGAATAACCCTGATAACCAAACCAATAAACACTCCATGTAATATCTACAAACCACTTAATTAATAAACAACCCCAAACATGTATCCATACGTACTTTTTTGTCATTTTATTAACTATGAAAAACAAATCCAAATACTAATAACCTTATTAAGTGTAAAACCAAAAGGTATATGTACGATGCGATGGCAGATATCCTATATTTAAAACTTTTGGTGAAAACATATAACACTATAGAAATAAACTTTCACATGTATTTCGTAATTTAAAAAAAAATAATAAAAAATAAATAAATAAATCAAAGAATTGATTCTTAATATATTGTTTGACTCACAACACCTATTATAATATACGATGAGATTTGATTATGCGGTATATTAACGCACAATAATCTTTTATATAATAAAAAAATTACATTATTTCGGAGTATTTATGCAAATTCTTTTTCATTGAAAAAAAATTGGACCAATAGCAGAGCGCGATTTGCCACATTGACGAAATCGAGCAACGTGATTGGTCAATAAAAAGTCAAAATTAAATTGATTTTGGTCAAACTTAATAAATTTAGTGAAAAAATTTGGTTAAGAAAATAATGCATAAAAATATGGGATAATTATATGACTAGATCGTTGCCCTATGGTTTGTCACTTTTTAGATCGGGGGTAATTTTAGTTCGAAAATAGACCGGACAACTTGTACAATAGGACACTTGTCAGCTTATGAAATTCGACAAGTGTCCCGTTGTACAAGTTGCTCGGTCGCCCGATCTATCGAAAAAGTTGCCCGGGCGACTGGTCTATTTTGGTAATTTTCTCTAAAAATATAGGTGTCAAATTTATGAAAACATAAACTTAAAAAAAGATGAAGTAATTAACAAAACTTTAGTGATTGAATTTTAAATAATTTATATAGAGTAAAGTGTATAATTAAAAGTTTCATTGTTTTTTTTTAATAACTTTATAAAAAACACAAATAACCTCTTACACTTTATACCCTCTATACTTTATAATATTAATTATTAACTTTGTTTAAAATTACATGAGTATTAGTATTAGTTTTTAGACTTTCATCTATTAAAATTACAAAATTTGGTAAATATGCAAATCAATTTTAATATATGTTAAATATTTTTTTAAACTAATGTTAGTTTTAAACTTTTATCCATTAGAATATTTTTTTAAATAGGGACTCATGTTACTATTTAAAAGTTTAATTTATGCGTACACGGGTTTGAAATATGGCTAAATTATTAGTAATGAGAATATAAATATCAAATGGTAAGCACGATACTGTAATACGAAAATAAATATACACGATTCTACTTATAACAACGACTTATGAAATTGTTATTTAAAATTTGCATATGGATATCCATAAAAACATTTTAAAAACTTTACGGAACATATTCTAACTTCATCAACGCTCATTATGTGCTACTAAATTCACACATTTTGTACAACATGATATCAATAGTTAAAGTTAAACAAAAATCAACCTCAACCTCAACATGTCTGTTAGTTAAAAACGTTATACAAAGCTAATTATTAAAAAAAAAAAAAAAAACAAACACATGGGTTAGATAGTCATTGCCGTGGAAGGATTTTCTACGCCTTCTCAAGGTATGAATGTATAATTTAATTGAGTTGTTGATTTAGATAATACATGAATGTATTTTAATGTACCAAAGATGTGTTTTAGTGCCTATATGGAGAATTTTATGGTAGGAATTCTTTTCGGAGTGTAATTTGTCTTTGAATGAGTTAATGTTGTCATTGATAACACTATGGGCGTCAACCAACGGTCTAAAATATGGGTGTCTTTTACCTTGATGATTTAGGCCAATTTTGAAAAAAAGTTGCATTAAAGTGAAAGGTCGGTAAGGATTCAAACAATCCTAAAAGACTTGTGAATATACTCTTTGTCATTTTTTTCATGCATTTATAATTTACTTATACAAGTAATAATAATTTCCTTATATAGTGTGGGCTTAGAGAAAAATTATTCTTATACATTATACATAAATGTAAGATTAACTTGAGTTTTACCCATTACATCTTTTATCGTTTCTCTTTATGTAATAAAGAAGCTATAGTGTAAGCATCTATGTTAATTTGGTAATTTTATTATCAAACATGAGAAGTAAATAACACAAACTTATGAAAATACAACTTTTCAAACAAAAAGGTACATTAGTAAAAATGTATGATGGTTATTCGTAATTAAGGAAATGAATCAATCTTCAAAGCTATCTAAATATGCTACATATTTTAACGAAAATATAAGTAAAAGAAATACCACAATTACAAAACACATTGCAAATTGATAGCACGGGTTTGCAAAACTAAAATCATATATCATTAACATCTCATGCAACTCAAGAATCATTATGTGATTTTGCTTGAATAATAAAATATAATTTTTAACCCAAAAGCATTCTCCTAAAATAATAGGTAGGTTATAACATATACATATGATTTTTTATTTTTACTCCACCAAGTAAAACCATTTGAAACATGTTAAGTGGTTCATTTCTTAATCGATAATAATAAATAATTAAAACGAAATTTTAAAAACCCTGTGCGTGCACAAGTATTATAACTAGTTAGTAATCAACATTTATATGAACTAACATACATCAATTTATTTTTCAATGACTTATTTCCTAAGTTATTAGAGTATTTTTATAAACGTACATTCGACATATAATATTGAAGAAGCTTAAGTTGATGGTGTTAGTTGCGATATCAATATATGCATTGTCTCTCAGTGGCTACTTGTTTTCTTCTTTATCATCTTCACGTAAGGTTAGTTTCTTCTGCATATGTTTTCAATGGAGGTATTTTGGTAAATAGGATAGGATATCATTAAGAACATTTTGCAAAAAGCGTGGGAGGAGCATCTTTTTAATTCTGCACTTTGAAGGTCTACAAACGCATATAACTGATTATTGAGTCTTTTGCCAAACACAACAAATGGATTGATTTTGTTTTTTGAATCGTGATAATTACATAGTCTAGACCCAATCACAATCGCAAACAGCCTCTTAGTATAAAGTTTTAGTTTTATCTTTACTTTCAAAATGATAGTACATTTGTGTTACTAGACAAATACCCGCGCAAAGCGACGGTTATAGCGGCAAATAATTATACTTGTGAAATCGTGATACTGTTAGACCAAATACTGATTTAGTCTTATCCGATAGATTAGCCATTATTGATATGTATCATTAATTAGAGATATATATGCCTTTAGTATTTACCTAAAATAGCATTATATAGTCGGCATATATATCATCCTTCATTGTAATCGGTATTGAATCATCAAACACGTTATTCACCATATCCAAACACGTATTATCTACTTACATGGTATCAGGCCATTAAGATCCACAAAACATAAACTCGTCCGCCGTCGCCTCCGTTCACCGGCTGCACGCTGGAGGTTCAGAGGGCTCCCTTTAATCCGTAACCAAAATAAACCACAATTTCTTCTAAATATGTGGACTTTATGTTTTTCTAGGAAAAAACACGCCCCTTTTGTTTGAAAGGTTCTTTGGGGGTTGAAGTTTTAGAACCAACTTTCGTTTTATCATCTTTTCTTTTGATGTTAAAGATGAGTTTATTGTTTGTCAATTAGTTGATTGTTCGTACGGCTTTGTTACCAGTCGACTAAAGTTGTCCGTTGGTACTAGTCCCTAAAGTCGACCGTTGGTACGGTTGTGTTACCAGTCAACTTAGCCGACCGTTGGTACCAGTCGACTAAAGTCGACCGTTGGTACGGTTTTGTTACGAGTCGACTATAGTTATGTTTTTATTACGTTAATGTCTTTTTTTTTTCTTTTCTTTTTTCTAGTTTACTACTCCAGTCGGAGCATTTGCAATTTCATCGCTCGGACGGCGGGAAAGTGTTAAGACCGAATATTGATTTAGTCTTATCCGATTGATTAGCCATTATTGATATGTATCATTAATTGAAGATATATATACCTTTAGTATTTACCTAAAATAGCATTATATAGTCGGCATATATATCCTCCTTCATTGTAATCGGTATTTTTTTTTTTTTTAGAACGGCGACTATTATTAAAAACTAGCAAGAAGCTAGCAAAAGAAACATTACAAGGAAATTAAGTGGGGGGTTTTTAAGCCAACTCTCCCACGTAAAAAACTTCTTACATCTACTCGAAACCCAATTAAACGACAAAGCTACTATATCATCAAAAATCACCGAACGCCTAGGACTAGAAGAATCAAAAATAGTCCTATTACGAAAACCCCACATGTACCACCAAAACGTAGCAAACACACCATCCAACAAATTCTTCGTACCAGTATGCATACGAATGGAAAGAAACCAGCTTTGCCACTCCGAGAAGGACTCAAGGTCTTCTCCCTCTATCTCCCACCATCTACAGATTCTGTAAAAAACATTCCGCACAATAGGACATTGAAATAACACATGTTAAGTTGTTTCCACCACATGATCACAAAGCGGACAGACAAGCGTATCCAACATCACTCATTTCCGAGATAAATTATATCTTGTTGGGAGACAGTCTCTACGAGCCCTCCAAATAAAGATATTAGTCTTTATGGGAACCCATTTCACCCATCTCGTACTTTCGGAAGAAGAGGGAAGCACCAATTTGTCTAAGGCGTTCCTGACCTCTTTAACCCGAAAGCTCCCATCACCAGTTAAATCACAAAACCATTATTCACCATATCCAAACATGTATTATCTACTTACAGGTTTGACCTTCGATGCAAAATTTACTGGTTCAATTTGTAGTCATTGAGAGTAAAAAGTACATAGTTAGAAACAAAATATGATAAAAGTTTGATGATTAAATAATATTTTAAAAATTAATTTAGTGGTAGATATTGTTATCATTTTCAATCAATGGTATAATACTAAAGGTATCATCATCAAAATTTAAGCGCACCGGCATGGCCGCATTACCGTTTTCTCATTGTGTTCTTTCACATGAGTCTCAAGAGCAGACATACTCCCTAAGATAAGTTCTTGTATACTAGGTGAATTTGAAGTATTACCTCCACTTCCTCCCGGTCGCGCAAAGTCAATGGATTGTTGTCTGAAATATGACACGTCATTCTAAAGCTCTAGCAGATTGAATAATCCGTCTCACGGATTGCACCAATTTGTTGATGTAAAATATTGCTCTTCGGGTAAAGCATGTGTAGGTTCCTTCGGACTAGATGAAATAACGTTCTTCGAGCACCTACACAAGTGACAAACACATCTTAGTCTCGCCTTGGGGGGGATATAAGACCCAACTCCGGTGTGAGAATAAGTAAAAGGTATAAGTCGAAAGGAGAGTGATAAATGAGAGAGTTTATGTGTGCGAAAATTAGTTGGTCCCGTAATAAATGAGGTTGGGGTATTTATACTATCTCAACCGTTGTACCTGATAGCATGGGGAAATATCAAGTCGAGCTACTCCTAGCATAGGTACTAGGCGTCAACTCACGTGGGGACGAAATCCCATAATGTTCGGACTAGACGACGCTAGTACAGTTCTTTGAAAGGACCTCTTGATAAAAGAGGTCCTCTGTTAGCCTCTAATTTATTTATATCAAAGTGTTATTAATAGTTTATGTTAAGACAATATTTAAGTGTGTATTATTATTAAGTATGAGTCGAATTTGAAGCCTGCAATATGGGTCAATTGTGTTAATCCAAACAACGCATATTGATGGCAGTTAATAGTTAGTTAAGTTGTTGACAGTTATATCCAAAAGACACAATGCTTGAATACATATAACTGTCATATGGTGTCTATTCATGTATTATATGTTGGAATTATTATATCATGACATTCATATTAATAAACCAAGTACATCAAAGTGAGCATAGCGGAAGCAATTATAATAGAATCAAATAACATGTAATTAATTAATCAATAATTTAAATAGTAAACATACCTTTATGATTCTAGCCCGAACAAGAATCAAAGCAATCTTCCGGAACCAAGAACCCTAATTAGGGTTTATAAGGATTATAAGAATTACCCCTTACCTTTTTGTAATTCAATCCAAGAATCAAACAATAGTGTGTTTGATTCACGTTCTTGTACACACGTACTAATTCAAGAAAAAGAATTTGCAAGTAATAAACACAAGACTTGTTTTGATCTTATGAAAATCGAAACCCTAAGGGTTTGTTTTGATAAAATCGACCAAGAAAAGAAGGAGAGGAGAAAACACCAAGATGTGTGTGTACAAGTTATGAGAAAAACATGTATCTTGGGTTTGCTTATATACTATACAAAACTTGGAGCTCAAGGCACAAAGGAGGTGGGTTGCCCCCCTTTGCCGATCGGTTTGGAGCCCCCAAGGGGTATCCGGAACCTTCTCTTGTTTCCATGTTTTGTCTAGTATTACTTTCCTAATCTTCGTTTAATATATAATTACTCATTAATCAATAATACTAATTATTATTATTATTTATTTTGTGTTTAATAATTAATTATAACATTTTATAAATAATTATTACTTTTTCTCTTCATACGTATTGTGTGCAATCCCGTGATCTCAAGTTCGATCCTAACACACGACTATTATTATTTTGTCTATAAAACCAACAGCTCCCACTTAGACATATCATAATAGTGTGATCACATCGGTTAGCGTCTTGTAACACGCCGATGCCTCTAGTACAACTTGAGTAAGGCTCCTGGAAAACCTTTTAATGATTTCTCATTATTATTATCCCTTTGTTTCTAATACCGTGTTAAATAAGGATATGGATCTAGGTCATTCCTTAATTAACCATTCTGTTTCTCGTTGTTAGAAATTGACAAGATTACCAAATCTTCTGAACCTTTCAGGAAAGACCTTGGGCGTGGCCACGCAAACACCTTGACAACCCTACGAGGGGTCCAGCAGTATTAAACTCCAAAAATTAATTTGAAGGAACAAATTCTTTATTGATTACAATCAAAACACATAAACTTTGTAACACTTCCGAAAACAACCCTTATGACTACCAGTTACGTATAGCGTTAAGTTGTTCCACAAAAATGTACTACATTCATGACCGTTATCCTGCATCTCAAGTCTAAGGATAACTTCTTATGATTTACTTAATGAATAGATCCATAAAGTAACATCATATAGTTGGGATAAGTCCTATATTCAGTATCATCGAATATCGTCTGAAATGGCATGTCTACGCATCAATATACTTTAAGTATATTATACCAACTTCAGATTTGTCTTAATTTAATAATATTCCCATATTATTAACTGACAACGGACAATTTTAGAATAACTCTTATTCATGGATTTAAACATGCAAAAATAGGACAACAATAGAAATAAACATACCAACATACTTTATTTCATTAAAATAATAATTATTTACAATATCCTTTATTCAAATACTAATCACAGTTATGCATGAAACTACTAGCTAATTTAAGTCCAATTCCATTGGCCAATTCATTAAGCTTCTCTTTCGCCAAAGCCTTAGTGAACGGATCAGCTAAGTTATCATCTGTGTGAACTTTCAGCAGATTTATTTCACCTTCGTTAACCTTTTCACGAACAAAGTGATACTTCCGTAGAAAATTTCTGGTGCCTCTCATGACTCCAGGTTCATTGGCAAATATGATTGCAGCAGAATTATCACAATACATATCAATAGGTAATTCAATTGAAGGCATAACACCAAGCCCAAAAACGAATTTCCTAATCCAAACAGCCTCCATAGCAGCTTCTGAAGTAGCAATGTATTCAGCTTCTGTTGCAGACATCGCAATTGTACTCTGCTTCTTGCTCCTCTAGTCTACAGCTCCTCCATTGATAACAAAGACATAACCCGTCTGAGACTTCGAATCATCTTTATTACTTTGAAAGGATGCATCGCAGAAACCTGTAACACAAAGTTCTGCAGCTGGATTTCCACCATATACCAAAAACATATCTTTTGTATTCCTTAAATACTTAAGAATATGCTTAACAGCAATCCAATGTTTATCACCTGGATTCTGTTGAAATTGACTGGTAATATTTTGAGCAAACGCCACATCTGGCCTTGTGCACTTAACCGCATACATAATAGATCCTACAGCCGAAGCATAAGGAACTTTACTCATGCGAGCCACCTCAGCAGGTGTTGAAGCACAAAACTCATTACATAAGCCATGTTTTACTTCCATCGGCAAATATCCTTTCTTGGAATTTTGCATATTGAATCTTTTCAATATTTTGTCAATGTAAGCACTTTGACTTAATCCAATTAACCGCCTTGATCTATCTCTATAGATTTTGATTCCCAGGATGTATGCAGCTTCTCCTAAATCTTTCATAGAAAAACACTTTCCAAGATATGCCTTGACCTTTTGCAAACTTTGAATGTCTTTTCCCATGATCAATATGTCATCAACATAAAGAATTAGAAAAATTACATTATCACTCCCACTAGCTTTGTGATACGCACATGGCTCATCAAGATTTTGAGTGAATCCAACCTTTTGATTTCAGCATCAAACCTCTTGTTCCATTGTCGTGATGCTTGCTTTAATCCATAAATGGATCTTTTAAGCTTGCAAACACGATTTGGAAAATCTGGATTTTCAAACCCTTCTGGTTGTGCCATATAGATGTCTTCATCTAGATGACCATTTAAGAAAGCGGTTTTCACATCCATTTGCTAAATCTCATAGTCATAGTACGCTGCTATAGCTATGAGAATTCTTATAGCTCTTATGTCTGCTACAAGAGAAAACGTCTCCTCGTAATCAATTCCAAAAGTTTGAGTAAAACCTCTAGCAACTAGATGAGCCTTATAAATGTGTGCATATCCATCCATGTCAGTTTTAATTTTGTAGAGCCACTTACTCCCAACTACCTTGGCACCAGGAGGTAAGTCAACTTCTTCCCATACTTCATTGTCATGCATGGATTGTATTTCCCCATCCATAGCAGCATTCCATTTAGCCTTTTGAGGACTATTAATGGCAGCTCTATAACTAGTAGGTTCATTAAGATCCCCTAGTGTATGCTCATCGACCTCCACATTAAGACATAGACGTCAGGAGCTTTCACAGATCTTGAAGATCTGCGAATGGGAACTACTTCAACTTCCGGTGGAGGACCCAGACTTTCCGGTTCTATAGGAAGTTTGCTAGTGTTTTATGAAGGTAATGCATTATTTAGATCATCTTCTAGATCATATACTCTCCCACTGATTTCTTGAATCACAAAATCACTTTCAAGAAAATCACCATATCTTGCAACAAACACTTTGTTCTCAGGTGGGTAGTAAAAGTAGTAACCCATTGTTTCCTTTGGGTATCCTACAAAAATGCATTTGACAGATCTTTGTTGGAGTTTATATTGTGAGTCACGTTTAACATACGCCTCACAACCCCAGACCTTTAAATAAGACAAGTTCGGAGCTTTTCCAGTCCATATCTCATATGGTGTCTTATCAACCTTCTTGGTGGGAACCATATTCAAAATACGAACAGCTGTTTCAAGAGCATAATCCCAAAAAGACAAAGGAAGATTAGTAAGATTATACATTGATCGAACCATGTCTAACAATGTACGATTCCTTCTCTCAGATACACCATTTTGTTGTGGAGTATATGGAGATGTGAGATTCTGGACAATTCCATTCTCAGTTAAGAAATCTTTAAAATCTTGACTAAGGTATTCACCACCTCGATCAGAACGAAATCTTCTTTCCCAATTGCAATTCTACTTCTGCTTTGAAAACTTTAAATGTTTCAAACACTTCATGTTTATGTTTAAGTAAATAAACATAACCATAACGGCTGAAATCATCTGTAAAAGTTAAGAAGTAAACAGCACCTCTCCTTGACACATGTCTAAGTGGTCCACATACATCCGTGTGTATCAAACCAAGTAGATCTGAAGCTCTTTCCATATTACTATGAAAAGGTTTCTTTGTCATCTTCCCAGAAATACAAGATTCGCATTTATCAAATGACTCGTCATTGATATTATTCAAAAGCCCTTCACGTTGCAGCTTTTGCATGCGAGTCTTGCCTATATGGGCAAGTCTACAGTGCCAAAGGTAAGACGAATTCAAGTCATACTTCATTCTCTTACTTATGTTGTACATCGAATTATTATTATTGTTGGAAGTCATACCATTATTCATATCAATTTCAAACACACCATTCACAGCAACAGCATTAAAATAAAATACACCATTTAAAGAAACAGAAATTTTATTTCCATCAATAGTATGAGAAAAACCAAGATCCAACAAACATGAAAAGGAAACAACACCTCTAATTATAGAAGGTGCATAATGACAATTGTTTAAACAAAGTACTAAAACCGAAGGTAAAACTAAATCAAACATTCCTATGGCTTCAACTGCTGCTTGTGCTCCATTTCCCACATGCAGAAATTGCTCCCCATAAGCTAGTCTCCTTTCCTCTCTAAACCCCTGCAGTGTATTACAAATATTAATACCACATCCAGTATCATATACCCAGGAATTTAATTTATGAGATAAAGTAAATAATTCAATGACAAATAAGTTACCTGAAGTGCTGGCGCCCATGTGCCCAGTCTTCTTAACCTTATTGTTTCGCAAGTCATCGAGATAAAGAGGACAATTCCTCTTCCAGTGGCCCATCACCTTGCAGTAATGGCACCTTGATCCTTCTTTGGATTATTCTTGACAAGAGGGTTCTTCTTAGGTTGAGGTGGTTGATAAGCCATAACCTGCTTATTCTTATCAGCCTTCTTCTTTCCTTTACCCTTCTTCTTGTTCGCATTTGGCTTGTTAATTCTACCCCCTTGTATAACAAGAACTTGGGGCGTAGGAGCCTTTGGTGTCAACCCTTTTCTCATAATCAATGAGCAGTGCGTGCAATTCACTTATTGTCTTCCCCACGCAATGCATACTGAAGTTCCTCACAAAACCATTAAAATCCTTGTTAAGGGATCTATTGATTAAGTTCACAACCATATCATTGTCATAGGGTTTCTTAAGTGTTTATAGTTGATTCATGAAACTTTTCATCTTCAACACATGAGCACTCACAGGTTCACCATCACCCTGCTTACAACCATGTAGAGCCTCCATCAAATTGTAAATCTCTACATTTGATGGTTTCTCATATAGTTTCTTGAGTTCATCAATCATGTTCATGGGGAAATACTCTTCAAACTGCCTTTGAAGAGGTGTGGACATTGCCCCTAACATCATTGCAGCCACATCAATATGTTCCTTACAACCAAGATTCCATTTGGCCTTAGCAGCATCAGTAGCTGTCGTGCCTTCAGGTTTAGCAGGACAAGGCATTTTCAAGATTTCAAGTTGACCAGTCACTCGCAGGACAATCCTTAGTGAACGATACCAATCATTGAAATTCTCTGAGCCAGTCAATTTTTCTCGTTCAAAATAAGTTTTGAACACAGACGAAAGTTGGTGTTATCAGTTTGAGCCATTTCTACAGATAAAGAAAGTTCAAAACATTAGTATTTTTGATAATACAATTTTTCAAGAAAATTAAAATACCCAAGGAAATAATATCCATAGAATAATCTTGAAAACTAGGATCCTCCATAAACATAGTTTCATCACATCAGTTGATCTGCTAGTAATGAAAGTATAATATGAGGTAACTTGTCGTACAAGTAATTGGCATAACATTTGTCCAATTCCTAGATATATGGGATTTACAATCGCAAAACATTTGTATTGCAAGCATGTTTAGTCCCCATCTTAATACCTTGAGTCCAAGATCTCACTTACTACTCAATTTAAGTCGTCTAACTTAAAAACTGTAAACTCACAAATTCATCACATCAGTTGATCTGCTAGCAATGAATTTATGAAATTTACCTCTCCATTGCAATCTCGCCAAGTTCTCACATGACGTAAATTACAACTTCAAGTGTTCTTGATTAGATGGCATTTGACTTAATTTTATAAGGATATTAATATTTTGATGTGATCAAAATAATGTATGAAGAAGCATGCATACAACTTCATAACATTGGTTTTACAAAACATTTTTATTACCAATTAGCTAAGAGTAAAATAACAAAGTTTTGATTGAGGTATCGGGTTCACCAATTAAAGAATAACCATCAATTATCGTCCACTATATCGTACTTTTGCATAAGCCCGAAAGCTTAGTGTTTCGGATAATCATTGTGGAATTGTGGATTATTCACCCTTAAGATGACAATGTACATGTAATGGTTGTTCGGTAAGTTTAATTTACACACAAACGAGCGTTAAGACAGAATGTTGTCTCTCTAAGGCCACAATTTAATGCGTTGCCATCCTTATACCCATCTTATAGTGTGTAAACTTCGGTCGAGCCTATTTAACCATTACGTACAAAAACATCAATCAACCAATCCTTTTAAATTTAAACTCTTAAATACCAAAACAATTTCGCCATTATTTAGTCCGTATTATTTTTCTATTCAAAAAATTACCCTTTTCGTTTATAAACATGTCTAACACAATTAATAAACAAAAACAAGTAATATACAATAAAAAAAAATAAAACAACTAAATAAACAAATATACATAATCATAACAATTAAATATGTATAAAACATGTAGCCACATGCAAATCTTATTCAATAGTCCTATTAATAATCAAATCTAGGTGTATAACGTATTAATTCAATTAGGGCTTTCTTCTTCTTAGAAAAAGAGCCATATACATCGATAAATCGATTGCGTAAGCCAAAATTAAATAAATACCACATAGCACATAATTGATTAATTAATATTGGAGTCTTCCCCAATTCGACATCTATTAATAAATTTACATGTTTCGATATAACTTAACCATTAATGTATATAAACAATTTAAACTATTTAAATTATAACACAATATAAAAATCCATGCAAATATGCCCTTTTTCATGGATTTGGCTTAACAATTAACATATTGCACCAAGATCGATTACTAAAACGCATAACAATTACATGACATCCTAGGGTTTCTAATCATATTAAAAATTAAAAAACAAAACCCTAAATAGGTCAATCGACCCATAAATATTTTAGGGTTAGGAATCTAACATATAAACCCTAAAAACATGTAACTAAACGAATCAAGATCCAATTTTTATGCGTTTCGATAACTAATTACACATTATAACGGCTCTAGATGCCACTGTTGGAATTATTATATCATGACATTCATATTAATAAACCAAGTACATCAAAGTGAGCATAGCGGAAGCAATTATAATAGAATCAAATAACATGTAATTAATTAATCAATAATTTAATTAGTAAACATACCTTTATGATTCTAGCCCGAACAAGAATCAAAGCAATCTTCCGGAACCAAGAACCCTAATTAGGGTTTATAAGGATTATAAGAATTACCCCTTACCTTTTTGTAATTCAGTCCAAGAATCAAACAATAGTGTGTTTGATTCACGTTCATGTACACACGTACTAATTCAAGAAAAAGAATTTGCAAGTAATAAACACAAGACTTGTTTTGATCTTATGAAAATCGAAACCCTAAGGGTTTGTTTTGATAAAATCGACCAAGAAAAGAAGGAGAGGAGAAAACACCAAGATGTGTGTGTACAAGTTATGAGAAAAACATGTATCTTGGGTTTGCTTATATACTATACAAAACTTGGAGCTCAAGGCACAAAGGAGGTGGGTTGCCCCCCTTTGCCGATCGGTTTGGAGCCCCCAAGGGGTATCCGGAACCTTCTCTTGTTTCCATGTTTTGTCTAGTATTACTTTCCTAATCTTCGTTTAATATATAATTAGTCATTAATCAATAATACTAATTATTATTATTTATTTTGTGTTTAATAATTAATTATAACATTTTATAAATAATTATTATTTTTTCTCTTCATACGTATTGTGTGCAATCCTGTGATCTCAAGTTCGATCCTAACACACGACTATTATTATTTTATCTATAAAACCAACATTATATATATGTTTTCTTCTACAGAAAACATATCAACATTTCTTATTAAGTAAAAGGTCTTTAGTTATATTATTTACCCGTTTTACTGTTCCATTAATTTGCATACTTGCACACACAAATCCAAACCATGAAACACATTTTGAAACACAGACATGATGGTCACAAACCTGTGAAACATCCTCTAGATAAAACAAAAAAGTGTCTGTCTTTATGATGCTTCGGCGCATGTCTTTCGAACACATGTAACATCTGGTGCTTTGGTGCATGTCTTTTGAACACATGTAACATCTGTCTTTCGGCATGTGTCCTTCGGAATCATACTTCAACACGAACGGTAAACTAAAATCCATCTGGTTAGATTGGATTTTGGATCCTAAACTCGCTTATACCAATGCTTGTATCGATGTTATGTAATTCCCCTAAAATTATAACAAGATCACACATTTGTTATGAGTTCATATCACAATAATTCATTTTACAATGCTTATAAAAACGTGGTTTGCATGGTGGAGATTGAAAATGAGTCGGTAGAAGGTTGAAAAGTGAAAGTGATGGGAGGATTAGAGATTGTGGGTTTGGCATAGGCAAAATTGAATGAGTGTGATGGTTTCATTTGTCAAGATTTTGCTATCTTAACTACCATAATATCATTTCATTACCTTTATCTTTCACATCCTTTTGTGAATCAAACACTCGTAAAATCATTAACGCTAACCGACAACACTAGCAGCTTCACATGCTATACCTGAGGACATGTGAAAGTCAACGGCGAACTCATGGTCCGAAACAAAAAGCGAGGGAATGACTACTAGTTGTAGGTTGTAGCAATGCACCTTAGTTTTTCACCGGAAATCTCGAACCTCCAAGGCTCCAACCACTAGGATATCCCCTTAGTATTAAAACTATATGGACATTAAATGATTATGTTTTTTCGGTTACCAGTAAACTTTTCACTATCTAAAGTTTCTATTTTGTGTTTCTTAATAAACTAGTAATACCAACACCAAAGGTGCCCTGCACACCAATATCCTCACAGGATGTCTCATGTTCAAACCTTACTTGGTACACATCTTGGGTAGCTAGGTTAAGGGGTGGAAACGGTCATAGATCCCCTGTTAGGCCACGCACATCTAAGTTTGGATCCGTTAGAGCGCGTACATCTAAGTCAAAAGACTTGAGCACATCTAACGGTTGCTAGGGAAATGGTTGGAAACGGTCATGGAACCTGTTAGGCAGCATACATCCGAGTCAAAAGACTCGCTCTTCCCCGGTAAACCTGAACGGGGGAAAACCTCATCCCATAGTAATCTACCAAGGATGCATCAAATGACAAACACAAATACAAAACATGGTAATAAGACTGCTAATAGACATTTTAAAGTTTATTCGATAAAAATGAAAAACAAACGCCCATACATGTCACCTAAAGCATTTCTTGCTGTTTCATGCAACCTGATACGTCCATGTTTTATCAACTTAAATATGTTTCCAGTCACATACTTCCTAAACAATGTTTTTTTGTGCTTTATTCTAGTTGCAGAACCAATATAATGGTGTAGTATGTATGTTTGATCTGGTCTAATACTGTATTCCATACACCTTCAAAAGATAAAACAGAACAACTGACTTGTAACATGTATCTGAGGTGTACAGACTAAAAAAAGCCTTAAAAAAACAAGTCCTGATTTCCAAAGCCAGATCTAAGGAAAAGATTTGATAAAAAGTCAACATTTTGACAGCTAGTTGAAGATGTTTATTTGACTACCAATAGTCAACTAATGACACTAAAATTTTGATAAAAAGATTTGCTGAATCACATTTAATTTAAACAACAATCTAACATAACCCATAAACCAAAAGCACATCTTACAACTGACATGATACTTTACATTTACTAGTCGACAAATTACCAAAAATTCCAGATTTCTGTATAACAAACAAACTCTCAAGACGTAGCTTCTGGCTGATCGAGAAAGAACTTTCATCTTCACGTACATGAACATGACCACGACAGAGCATAACAAGATTCACATATTAACCAGACTCTTAGAAGGCTGATCAATTAGCAAATTAAATCTACTTAGTGTAATCTTCAAGCAAGAACAGACTTGATTAATTAGCCAAAAGTTAAATAGGAAAATAAGATAATGAACAACTTAATAATTAAATTAAAGATCTGTGAACTCGAAATTTAGTGCACTCGGAATGCACATCTCTAGCCTAAACACGAATTTAAATAAGCATTGTTCAGAATTTGATAGTCAGACACTTGGAAACAACAAACACTGCACATTTCCAGATAAACAGGAATTCAAAGTTTTACCCATATATTAACCTTATTACACTTTATGACCATTTTCAAGCAGTAGTTATTCAGTCTTAGTCTTCATCTTCAAATGAGGCACTTCTTCACAATTGATGGACAACTGAAACCTTTATCTTCCAAATGAGCAAGAGCCTACCAACCAGATATAGAAATGAGAACAGAAGTACATAACACAAATGAGACGTTGCAATGCCTTGTTATCACGGAAAAACTGAAAATATAACTGGCAATCACACTCCTTCTGAAGAAAGGACACACCAAGAGTAAAATAAAAAGAGATTTATACTTCATGGTGAGTTCTATCCACACAATAAAAGCAGCGCCTAAAACAAAGATGAATAACAATAATACACACTTGGGTACGAGACAAGGAATGTATTCTTCACCATATATAATTACAGTTCGTGTGGTGAGTTTAAAGTAGTGCTTGGATGTGTGGTGATAATTTTTAATTCACTTGTCAGATTTAAGTCTTTTGGTAAAGTTATTCTGATTTTGTAATAATTTAAAACGGCAAGTGTAACAAAATATGTCCGACGCAGTTAATGATCTAAGTCAAAATTTCTATATTGCAAAACTAACTTTCAAATTGCACTTCCAAACATATCCTAGGTACAATCTTTGACTTCAACTAACTATACAAATCAATAAATTTATTAGTAAAAGGTCAGTATAGTACTGCTAAAGCAAATGAAATGATTGATAATCTTTACAAATTAAGACGACACAAGTGGCCAATTACGAAAAAAGAAATGAAATTTTACCTCAGAACAACAATACCCAAGCTTAACCGCTTTGACATGACGAAGGCTTAGTATCAACCCTTCAAGCATCTCTTCTTCCTCTAATTCTTCTTTAGGCGTTAGCTCATAATATCGATCTTTCAAAATATAGTATAAGTCAACTTCAACAAACGAAGACACATTTAGCAACATAAAGTTTGGCAAATACTCTTCGATTGTAATTTACAGAATATCACGAGCATTGATTTCTTCAAGATCATAGTTTGAAGAGAGCATATGATTCTCGACACTCTTTGCCGTTTTATTTTTGTGTTTTCTTAGTAAACTACAACCGATAGACTAAAAAGACAAACACAAGTACAGAACATGGCAATGAGATTGCTAATAAACACTTAAATCGTCAAAAACAACAAATAAATGTACATGTATGTCAGCTAAAGAACTTTGTGCTATTCCATGAAACCTAGATAAGTACATATTCTATCAACTTAAACATGTTTCCAAGTACATACTTGCTAAACAATGTTCTTTGTGTGATCTTATTCTAGTTGCAGAACAGCTATAATGGTGTCGCATGTAATCTGGTCTAATACTACTTTCATATACCTTTCAGAAACGATAAAATTAAACATAAAAACAAATAAATAATTGACTTGTGACACGTATCTGAGGTGTGCAGATTAAAAATAATCCTTCAAAATCCAAGTCTTGATTTACATAAGCAAGATATAAGAAAACAACAAAAACACTACCCAATCCTGCCAGAGCGGGGTATAAGAGAGGTAGAATGTACACAGTTCATAGCCCTACCCTACGAAAAACCCGAGGGTAGGGAGATGTCTTCCATAAAACCACCGACCAAGATATAAATAAAAAAACTGAAAAAAATCAACATTTTGACAGCTAGTAAAAGATCTTTATTTGACTATCAATAGTCAAGTAATGCCACTATAATACAACATGCTGATACACTTTTAAGTCTAAAAAAAAAATTCTAGCATACCCCTGATTCCTCCCAAACCAACCAACTTTATTTCCCAACCACTTGTGAATGGTTGGTACTAAAAGCCAGACAGCCCGGGAGGAAAAACAATTTATGAACGAGGAGTATAGAATATTCCTAGGTCGTTATGTCCCAACGAGGTGTGAAATCTGTAATATAACGAATCTGTGATCCGGTGAAGTTTATATATAAAATCAGGAATCTGACTGACTAACACTAGGAATGTGAATAGTAAATAGCTCTTGTCACAGCTATTTCAGTTAAAACGTGCAATCAGAAACCCTAAAATGTAAAAGGATTTACAAACGTACGTTTAGGTTAAAATAAACGTAAACGTATAAAACAAATCAACAAATATAACTATAGTAGGAATTTGCATGCCTTAGAGGTTTAAATGCAAATTAAATAAACTTAAAATATTTATTTATTAATTACAAACTTATTTAACAAAACCTAAAAATATGAAAAGTAATAAAATTATACGTTTAAATTAAATTAAACGTCTACGTACCAAAATAAAACTGAAAACTGATCAATACAAACCCCACACATGTGAAATTTATATTTTTGTGATCCTAATAATAAAAGAAAATTAATTATGAATTAAAATAATTTTTACAAGTACTTATGTAATTACTATTAATTAAAAACTATTTATTTATTAATTAACTAATTAAACTGATTTAAAATATTACACATACTAAAAGGACTTAGATAATTAAGAAGATTTTTATAAATCTTATTAACCATCACAGGAATCCTAAAAAATCATAAAAAGTTAGTTTTATGTATTTTTAAACTATATTACTAATTATTATTCTAATTATTAATTAATATCTAATTAAAATATTTAATTATAAAAAATAGAAAACGAACAATAAAAATTTTAGAAAAATTCCTAAAAGTATATTATACTATATATAAGCTAGGAAAAATATAAAAACTAGGTACTACTTTATAAAAACTAATTATGCTATTTAAAACTTAATTGTTAATTAAAAACTAAATATACTAATTTTAAATCTAAAAATTGGAAAACTAAAAGTGAAAATTGCAAAAGTAATTTTTACATATGCTTAATAACTTAATAAAGTTAGAAAAATTATAAAAAATTTATCTATGATAAAAAATTTATCTAGGATAAAAAATTTATATAAGTTTAGCAAAAATGAAAGTTTACAACTAAGAAATAAGCAAATTATGGGCTTATGACTTTTTCAGTTAAGCCTTTGGGGCTCACAGTGAAGTCATAAGCTCCTAATAAGCTTGAAACAGACTCAAAAGTGAAAACAAAAGGTATGTGCAAGTATTATGGGTATATAAAAACAAGAATAAGCACTTGGATAGTGCTTATTAGTGCAAGCTTATGGTTTAGTCAGATAAGCTTATTAGCTTAACTTGGATTGAGTGAAAGCTCAAATGAGCTTGGTATAAGCTCCACACTTGAAACTAAAGTTAAAATAGTATATACATAAGTATTATGAACAATTATAAACAAGCATGTATACTGGAATCAACAAATAAGCTTACAATAAACAAATAAGCAATTCCATATACCTCAAATCCAAACACCCCTGCAACTTTTTGCAATGGCCATTTAAGCTCAGTGAACAAGCTTGAAAGGCCAAAATAAGGAATGGAGCAGCAAGACTATCTGGTTGGCTTTCCAAAAAGCTAAGGCTTAAGCTGTGGGGTCCACAGATAAGCTTTTGAGAAGCCATTGAAAAAGCCACCAAGTGACAGAGTGAGCTGGTGAACCAGTGAACACTATCAAATGGGACAAACAAAAAGCTTGTTGCAGCCCTATTAAATGAGCCGCAACAAAGGAATTAAGCACTGGATCCTTGAATTTGGTTGATAAGCTTCTCAAAGAAGCAAATCTCATAAGCTAGGTCCACAGGAATAGCTTTTTGTGAGCTTATGAAGTAGCAATGAGTATGCTGAGTTCTCAGCATACTCAAGAAAGTGGACAAGTTAAAAAGCCACTTGCAGCCCTAGCAGATGGGCTGCAAAGTGAAATTGGAGCATTGGAACAATGAGTATGGTAGTTAAGCTTCACAAGAAGCTAAATTACCAAAGCTCTTGATCACTATTGAGCTTTATATGAGCTTATGAAAATGGCTCAACTTCACTGTGTACACAATGAAGTGAGAAATTGGTGCAAAACAATAAGCTCATATATAACTTTTCAAATAAGCTCAATAAGCCTCAACAAGAACTGAGACATCAAATTTGATTGCTTGGCCTTGTGAGAAGCCAAAGCTCACAGATTCAAGCTCAATGAGGAGCTTTATTTTTAAGCTTATGAAATGGACTCAACCACACAGTTTGCTACTGTGTGGTGAGGGGTTTGTAATAGAAAAAAAAATGGAGTGATAAGCTAATCTACAAGCTATAATTAGAAACACAAAGCACAAACTAAACATAAGCCACATGGGCTTTACAAAGAAGCCAAGTACTCAGGCACAAGAGTAGTATTCAACAAGCTATAAGCTTGTGAAACTAGGCTAATAGCCTTGATACAGGGCAAAAACAGGTTAGAATAAGCACCAAAATAAGCACTAAAACATGACAAATAAAAATTAACAAAATTACACTAAGCAAGATGAGCAACAAAACTAAAAAACCCTAAAAGGATTTAAACTAAAACTAAATAACAAAGCTACAAGAAAATAAGCTATTTATTCAAAAACCTAAAAAACTACAATTTGACTATTTATAATATGACCCTAAGTTGACTTATACGAATTTATAACCTAATCTACTGACTCAATAAGTTATAAAATGATACAATAATATGAAAATAAGCTAGATTAACAACTTATATACTGACATGGTGGATTTGGACTTGCAAAATCCATTCAGTGATCAATTAAGTACCTAAATTGTAGATTTTGACTTTTGTATGAATACACGGTAGTCTTGCTGGTTTGTCAGACCTCAAGGAGCTCTGTGTACCAAATATCAATAAAAAACAACACCCTAGACTCATCTTAACACCAGTGAATCAGCAATGCCAAACACACCTAAAACTTAATGATTATTGGATTTTTAAAGCATATCAATGAATAAGACAATGAAACTGAATCCAAACATCATAATATCATGTATTAAGAACAAATTAACAGAAAAACAATAAATATAACAACATTAAACAAAAATCACTCATGTACCATGTTCACAGTTAAAATGAAATATCAAGCAACTATAAACTTCAAAACATAAACATACAATATTAAGGTTTAAAATCACTAAACAATAACATTTAAATATAAAAACAACAAAATCTAAGCAAATAAAGGAATGAAACAGTAAATAGCAAAAATGGATGAAAAATGCTTACCAATAGGAATTTGATGAGAACTGAGGAACAAGGGATCAAGTACACTTCCTATAGCTCCCAAATGAGCTTCTAAACCATAAACATTCCATAACTCCATTGCTCCAAGCAGAATTCACCATGAACATATATTTTTTATTTTTTCATTATTTTTCTTCATTTTTTTAGTATTTTTGAATTTTAAAGATCATAACTGAATTATGGTTTCTAAAAGCTATTTAAGCTTTGTCAGGAGCTTAAGTGGCTTATTTGAGTTCCATAATCAACAGGAAATAAAGTGACATGAAAATAAATGGTACAAATTGAAAAACTTGAAATGTAAAGATAACATGAGATTAAAGCTGAAAATGAGTTCCATTACACTAATTTGAGAACTAATACAAGATTTAAAGGTATTGAAAGACATTTTAACTAAGAAAGCAATAAAGTTAATTAACTACGTGACAATGGCTATCCCAAAGTAGTTGTTTTTTCTTGCTTCTTCTCTTATTTATAGTCAATTGAGATCTCCACATGTCTCTGGTCAAATCCCACTTCTAATCTTGGCCTTTGATTGCCTTTAACTCATCCTAGCCTTTGAAACCGTTTTTGGTGCCAAAACTGATACACGTGGCTAGGGGTACTTTCAGACCAATTAATGCATCTTGAAGTCTTGTGGAGGTAGAGGGTGGAGTGTAGAAGCAATTTGGGGTGATGGGAGATAGTGTGGTGTTAGTTGCAGGTGTAGGGGTGTGGTGGAGATGGTAGGGATTCCACATGGCCTCTCCTGAGGTAAAACCAAAGGTTGGGTTTTATTTATTAGGTGATAGAGAGGGTTTGAGGTGGAAAGTATGGAAGGTGGAGGTGGAAGGGAGTATAGCAGGTGGTGGAGTGGTGTTGGGGAAGAAGATGGTCAACGCGGGGTTTGAGCCCACTTTTATTTAAAAACGGGGTAAAGGGCTTAGGGTGGTTAGGCTTTTCTATTTTGGGCCAGGGAAAGGTTTTGGGTTTAATATTTGGATATTAAGGTTTTGGATTAAAGGGAGTATATAAATGATCCGTTTGGTAGGCCCAAGGACTAAACTTGTAAATCCTGAATTCTTGAAGGACTTGATGTGACAAGCTTCCATATTTATTCAAGGGACCATACATGTCAAATAACATTAGTACAAGGACCATAATTATAAATTTTCAATTTTAAACCTTAAAGGACCATTTATGTAATTTCACCAAATTAGAGGGGTGAAATTGTAATTTCCCATAAGTTATCAAAAAGTTCCAAATGGTAAGTTATGAAACAAGGGTATTATTTGTAAAATTTCCATGTTTGAACACCCAGGGACTAAATTTGCCAATTTTGTAACTTGAGGGGTAAAAGTTGTCATTTTGTATAAACTTTTATCCAGGGATCATTTGTGAATATTTTTGACTTCCCAAGGACTAAAGTTGACTTTTCATTCCAAAATAAAATTCTAGGGACTAAAACTGTCATTTATGAAACTTGGGGGACCTATTTTGCCATTTGTGCAATTTTGAATTTCAAGGGTAAAATTTGTTATTTCATGATTCCTGGGGGACTGTTGTTGACTTTTCTTCATAATAATTTTCCCAAGGACCATTTCTGACATTTCTTGAAAGTTCAGGGACTGATTTTGCCAGTTGTGCAAACTTTGCATGTTTTCCTTTGTTTTCATTCCTTTTGCACCTAAAACATATAAAAACACAATTCAAAGATATTTATAGTATTATGTAGTATTTCTGTGTGTTTTTAACTGTTTTCGTATTTAAAATGAAACAGAAATGATGAGTTTTTATGAACTCATCAATACCCCACACTAAAACATTGCTAGTCCCTAGCAATCTATAATCTAATAACAACTTAAAAATTTAATGGTTTTTGTTTTCTCTTTACCAAAAGCCATCACTTCTGGAGTAGCCAGATGTAAGAACTGTGGTACACCTGATAACTGTGTGATTTTGAGCAAACCACCAGCTGTCAACGGATTTGATTTGTCTTTACCAAAAGCCGTTTGCTTCTGGACTAGCCAACTCTTGATGGACAAAGTCAACATCTTGGTGAGCTGATTACCAATTATGGTTTTTCCACTGCCTTTACCACAAGCCATAATCTTGTGGGCTAGCCAACTCATTCGCTTTATGGGATATGGCGAGTTGAGGTACCATACAATTTTTGGCAAATTGCAAGCCATCAACGGTTTTGAGATATCTTTACCAAGAGCCGTTTGCTCCTGGATTAGCCAATCCTTATGTGTGTTAGACATGGTGGACTGATTACCATATGTTGTGTTTAGTGCTCAGCACTTCCACATAAATTTTTTTTTTTAATTTTGGCAATTTTGAGGAAAAAGGGCATACAAGGGTATATAATTGATCAAATTCGCCAGAATTTCCCCCCACACTTAGAAATGAATATTGTCCTCAATATTCAAAGTTTCGGCTATTATGCCGAATCCTTGAACGTAAAAAGATAATATTTAAAGCTAAGTGGGGCAACACAACAATTATTTTATTTTTCTGTATTTACAATTTTTCGTTTCATTTTCAAGATATATACAACATGTGGGGTATCTACCCCACACTAATGTGGTAGAAAGGGGAAAGAAGACAGAAATATGGGTGAAAACCCATATTGAGCTACTGTTTTTGATTACCGAGTCGCTAGCTTGACTCGACCCCGAATTAATTGGTTCATGGGGAAATGAGTGGAAGAGAAATTGGAGTGGGGTCTACTTACATAATTATGAATGATAAGGTAAGGAGAATCTTTTTGAGTTTTTGATATAATATAAACAGAAACGAAAAATATTTTTGTATTTTTAACTTTTTATATTTGTATACAAAGAAAAGGAAAATCCTAACAACCGCGCCTCGAAAGGGAATCTGGGTTTGACAGAGCTCAGCAACTGTGTTTAAACAGCCAACAATCAAATGTTGTAACTGAGGGACTATCAAACTGGGCAAGTTGTATGCTACGAAAAGGAAAATATTTTTATATTTTATATGTTTTTCATATTATATATATTATATACATATGATAGATATTTCAACAAAACATAAATTCGTTATACGCAGCACAGCCTCCCCGGCAACGGCGCCAAATTTTAATTCCTCCCAAACCAACCAACTTTATTTCCCAACAACTTGTGAATGGTTGGTACTAAAAGCCAGACAGCCCGGGAGGAAAAACAATTTATGAACGAGGAGTATAGAATATTCCTAGGTCGTTATGTCCCAACGAGGTGTGAAATCTGTAATATAACGAATCTGTGATCTGGTGAAGTTTATATATAAAATCAGGAATCTGACTGACTAACACTAGGAATGTGAATAGTAAATAGCTCTTGTCACAGCTATTTCAGTTAAAACGTGCAATCAGAAACCCTAAAATGTAAACGGATTTACAAACGTACGTTTAGGTTAAAATAAACGTAAACGTATAAAACAAATCAACAAATATAACTATAGTAGGAATTTGCATGCCTTAGGGGCTCAAATGCAAATTAAATAAACTTAAAATATTTATTTATTAATTACAAACTTATTTAACAAAACCTAAAAATATGAAAAGTAATAAAATTGTACGTTTAAATTAAATTAAACGTTTACGTACCAAAATAAAACTGAAAACTGATCAATACAAACCCCACACATATGAAATTTATATTTTTGTGATCCTCCTAATAAAAGAAAATTAATTATGAATTAAAATGATTTTTACAAGTACTTATGTAATTACTATTAATTAAAAACTATTTATTTATTAATTAACTAATTAAACTGATTTAAAATATTACACATACTAAAAAGACTTAGATAATTAAGAAGATTTTTATAAATCTTATTAACCATCACAGGAATCCTAAAAAATTATAAAAATTTAGTTTTATGTATTTTTAAACTATATTACTAATTATTATTCTAATTATTAATTAATATCTAATTAAACTATTTAATTATAAAAAATAGAAAACGAACAATAAAAATTTTAGAAAAATTCCTAAAATTATATTATACAATATATAAGCTAGGAAAAATATAAAAACTATGTACTACTTTATAAAAACTAATTATGCTATTTAAAACTTAATTATTAATTAAAAACTAAATATACTAATTTTAAATCTAAAAATTAGAAAACTAAAAGTGAAAATTGCAAAAGTAATTTTTACATATGCTTAATAACTTAATAAAGTTAGAAAAATTATAAAAAATTTATCTAGGATAAAATTTAAATACTAGAACTAATTTATTTTTGGCTTTTTCATTTAAACTAATTAATTTAAAATTAAATCTAAAAACTATCTAATGAACAGTGAAAAAATTACTTAAAGTATATTTACTTATAAAGGAGCTGGGAAAAATAATTTGAGGTCATAAGCTTATTCCAATAAGCTGGAATAAGCTACACAGTCCAAATAAGCCAAATAGTCCAAAACCATGTTAAGTATATTGATTGTACAAGGACTTACGGAACTGGCGCCCCAGAGCAATTGGAAGGGGTGTGTGTACTTATGCATGTTGTACTAGCCAGAGGTCCCAGGTTCGACTCCCACACACACCCATTTTTTGCATTTATTTTATTTTTTTATTTTTCTATAAGTTTAGCAAAAATGAAAGTTTACAACTAAGAAATAAGCAAATTATGGGCTTATGACTTTTTCAGTTAAGCCTTTGGGGCTCACAATGAAGTCATAAGCTCCTAATAAGCTTGAAACAAACTCAAAAGTGAAAACAAAAGGTATGTGCAAGTATTATGGGTATATAAAAACAAGAATACGCACTTGGATAGTGCTTATTAGTGCAAGCTTATGGTTTAGTCAGATAAGCTTATTAGCTTAACTTGGATTGAGTGAAAGCTCAAATGAGCTTGGTATAAGCTCCACACTTGAAACTAAAGTTAAAATAGTATATACACAAGTATTATGAACAATTATAAACAAGCATGTATACTGGAATCAACAAATAAGCTTACAATAAGCAAATAAGCAATTCCATTATACCTCAAATCCAAACACCCCTGCAGCTTTTTGCAATGGCCATTTAAGCTCAGTGAACAAGCTTGAAAGGCCAAAATAAGGAATGGAGCAGCAAGACTATCTTGTTGGCTTTCCAAAAAGCTAAGGCTTAAGCTATGGGGTCCACAGATAAGCTATTGAGAAGCCATTGAAAAAGCCACCAAGTGACAGAGTGAGCTGGTGAACCAGTGAACACTATCAAATGGGACAAACAAAAAGCTTGTTGCAGCCCTATTAAATGAGCTGCAACAAAGGAATTAAGCACTGGATCCTTGAATTTGGTTGATAAGCTTCTCAAAAAAGCAAATCTCACAAGCTAGGTCCACAGGAATAGCTTTTTGTGAGCTTATGAAGTAGCAATGAGTATGCTGAGTTCTCAGCATACTCAAGAAAGTGGACAAGTTAAAAAGCCACTTGCAGCCCTAGCAGATGGGCTGCAAGGTGAAATTGGAGCATTGGAACAATGAGTATGGTAGTTAAGCTTCACAAGAAGCTAAATTACCAAAGCTCTTGATCACTATTGAGCTTTATATGAGCTTATGAAAATGGCTCAACTTCACTGTGTACACAATGAAGTGAGAAATTGGTGCAAACAATAAGCTCATATATAACTTGTCAAATAAGCTCAATAAGCCTCAACAAGCACTGAGACATCAAATTTGATTGCTTGGCCTTGTGAGAAGCCAAAGCTCACAGATTCAAGCTAAATGAGGAGCTTTATTTTTAAGCTTATGAAATGGACTCAACCACACAGTTTGCTACTGTGTGGTGAGGGGTTTGTAACAGAAAAAAATGGAGTGATAAGCTAATCTACAAGCTATAATTAGAAACATAAAGCACAAACTAAACATAAGCCACATGGGCTTTACAAAGAAGCCAAGTACTCAGGCACAAGAGTAGTATTCAACAAGCTATAAGCTTGTGAAACTAGGCTAATAGCCTTGATACAGGGCAAAAACAGGTTAGAATAAGCACCAAAATAAGCACTAAAACATGACAAATAAAAATTAACAAAATTACACTAAGCAAGATGAGCAACAAAACTAAAAAACCCTAAAAGGATTTAAACTAAAACTAAATAACAAAGCTACAAGAAAATAAGCTATTTATTCAAAAACCTAAAAAACTACAATTTGACTATTTATAATATGACCCTAAGTTGACTTATACGAATTTATAACCTAATCTACTGACTCAATAAGTTATAAAATGATACAATAATATGAAAATAAGCTAGATTAACAACTTATATACTGACATGGTGGATTTGGACTTGCAAAATCCATTCAGTGATCAATTAAGTACCTAAATTGTAGATTTTGACTTTTGTATGAATACATGGTAGTCTTGCTGGTTTGTCAGACCTCAAGGAGCTCTGTGTACCAAATATCAATCAAAAACAACACCCTAGACTCATCTTAACACCAGTGAATCAGCAATGCCAAACACACCTAAAACTTAATGATTATTGGATTTTTAAAGCATATCAATGAATAAGACAATGAAACTGAATCCAAACATCATAATATCATGTATTAAGAACAAATTAACAGAAAAACAATAAATATAACAACATTAAACAAAAATCACTCATGTACCATGTTCACAGTTAAAATGAAATATCAAGCAACTATAAACTTCAAAACATAAACATACAATATTAAGGTTTAAAATCACTAAACAATAACATTTAAATATAAAAACAACAAAATCTAAGCAAATAAAGGAATGAAACAGTAAATAGCAAAAATGGATGAAAAATGCTTACCAATAGGAATTTGATGAGAACTGAGGAACAAGGGATCAAGTACACTTCCTATAGCTCCCAAATGAGCTTCTAAACCATAAACATTCCATAACTCCATTGCTCCAAGCAGAATTCACCATGAACACATATTTTTTATTTTTTCATTATTTTTCTTCATTTTTTTAGTATTTTTGAATTTTAAAGATCATAACTGAATTATGGTTTCTAAAAGCTATTTGAGCTTTGTCAGGAGCTTAAGTGGCTTATTTGAGTTCCATAATCAACTATAATCAACAGGAAATAAAGTGACATGAAAATAAATGGTACAAATTGAAAAACTTGAAATGTAAAGATAACATGAGATTAAAGCTGAAAATGAGTTCCATTACACTAATTTGAGGACTAATACAAGATTTAAAGGTATTGAAAGACATTTTAACTAAGAAAGCAATAAAGTTAATTAACTACGTGACAATGGCTATCCCAAAGTAGTTGTTTTTTCTTGCTTCTTCTCTTATTTATAGTCAATTGAGATCTCCACATGTCCCTGGTCAAATCCCACTTCTAATCTTGGCCTTTGATTGCCTTTAACTCATCCTAGCCTTTGAAACCGTTTTTGGCGCCAAAACTGATACACGTGGCTAGGGGTACTTTCAGACCAATTAATGCATCTTGAAGTCTTGTGGAGGTGGAGGGTGGAGTGTAGAAGCAATTTGGGGTGGTGGGAGATAGTGTGGTGTCAGTTGCAGGTGTAGGGGTGTGGTGGAGATGGTAGCGATTCCACATGGCCTCACCTGAGGTAAAACCAAAGGTTGGGTTTTGTTTAGGAGGTGACAGAGAGGGTTTGAGGTGGAAAGTATGGAAGGTGGAGGTGGAAGGGAGTATAGCAGGTGGTGGAGTGGTGTTGGGGAAGAAGGTGGTCAACGCGGGGTTTGACCCCGCTTTTATTTAAAAACGGGGTAAAGGGCTTAGGGTGGTTAGGCTTTTCTATTTTGGGCCAGGGAAAGGTTTTGGGTTTAATATTTGGATATTAAGGTTTTGGATTAAAGGGAGTATATAAATGATCCGTTTGGTAGGCCCAAGGACTAAACTTGTAAATCCTGAATTCTTGAAGGACTTGATGTGACAAGCTTCCATATTTATTCAAGGGACCATACCTGTCAAATAACATTAGTACAAGGACCATAATTATAAATTGTCAATTTTAAACATTAAAGTACCATTTATGTAATTTCACCAAATTAGAGGGGTGAAATTGTAATTTCCCATAAGTTATCAAAAAGTTCCAAATGGTAAGTTATGAATAGTACAAGGGTATTATTTGTAAAATTTCCATGTTTGAACACCCAGGGACTAAATTTGCCAATTTTGTAACTTGAGGGGTAAAAGTTGTCATTTTGTATAAACTTTTATCCAGGGATCATTTGTGAATATTTTTGATTTCCCAAGGACTAAATTTGACTTTTCATTCCAAAATAAAATTCTAGGGACTAAAACTGTCATTTATGAAACTTGGGGGACCTATTTTGCCATTTGTGCAATTTGAACTTCAAGTGTAAAATTTGTTATTTCATGATTCCTGGGGGACTGTTGTTGACTTTTCTTCATAATAATTTTCCCAGGGACCATTTCTGACATTTCTTGAAAGTTCAGGGACTGATTTTGCCAATTGTGCAAACTTTGCATGTTTTCCTTTGTTTTCAGTCCTTTTGCACCTAAAACATATAAAAACACAATTCAAAGATATTTATAGTATTATGTAGTATTTCTGTGTGTTTTTAACTGTTTTCGTATTTAAAATGAAACAGAAATGATGAGTTTTTATGAACTCATCAACCCCATACACAAAAAATACATTTTACAACTGACATGATAATTACATTTACTGGTTGACAAATTACCAAGAGATTCTTGATTACCTTATAAGAAACAATCTCTCGAGAGTCACGACCTAGCTTCTGGCTGATCGAGAAAAGATTTTCATCTTTAAGCACATGAACATGCGACCGAGCATAACAAGATTCATAAGACACATATTTAACCAGACTCTTAGAAGGCTGGCCAATTAGTAAACTCAATCACCTTATGTAATCTTCAAGGAAGAAAAGACTTGATAACCAAAAAAGTTAGATAGGAAAATAAGATAAAACATTGAGAAACTAAATGATTAAACTTATAATCCATGGACTCGAAATTTAGTGCTGATAAGCCAAGAAGAGCTTAAGATATTTTCCAACGATTAGCTTTTCACTAATAAGATAAGCAATGTGTTGGTTTTATAGACAAAATAATAATAGTCGTGTGTTAGGATCGAACTTGAGATCACGGGATTGCACACAATACGTATGAAGAGAAAAAGTAATAATTATTTATAAAATGTTATAATTAATTATTAAACACAAAATAAATAATAATAATTAGTTTATTGATTAATGACTAATTATATATTAAACGAAGATTAGGAAAGTAATACTAGACAAAACATGGAAACAAGAGAAGGTTCCGGATACCCCTTGGGGGCTCCAAACCGATCGGCAAAGGGGGGCAACCCACCTCCTTTGTGCCTTGAGCTCCAAGTTTTGTATAGTATACTAGTTATAATGCCCGCGCACGCGCGGGTTTTTTTTTAAATTTTTGAATCATATATTTTTATTTATTAAAAAACAAATAATTTAATCTTTGTTTTGTTTGATTTATGATGTTTAATTATAGTTTTTTTTATTATTAAAGATAATTATTTAAAAATTTTAATCCTATTATTAATTGCATCTTATCTATATTTCTTGTATTTATCTTTCACTTGTGTTATGGATAAATATAAAATATTACCTAATAAGAAAATAACTTTTTTTTTAAATAAAATTATTACTAAATAAGGTATGAATGCATTTTTTTGAAATGGAAAATTCCTAATAGGGGTTTTGTTGTATTATATAAAAAAGATAAGCAAACCCAAGATACATGTTTTTCTCATAACTTGTACACACACATCTTGGTGTTTTCTCCTCTCCTTCTTTTCTTGGTCGATTTTATCAAAACAAACCCTTAGGGTTTCGATTTTCATAAGATCAAAACAAGTCTTGTGTTTATTACTTGCAAATTCTTTTTCTTGAATTAGTACGTGTGTACAAGAATGTGAATCAAACACACTATTGTTTGATTCTTGGATTGAATTACAAAAAGGTAAGGGGTAATTCTTATAATCCTTATAAACCCTAATTAGGGTTCTTGGTTCCGGAAGATTGCTTTGATTCTTGTTCGGGCTAGAATCATAAAGGTATGTTTACTATTTAAATTATTGATTAATTAATTACATGTTATTTGATTCTATTATAATTGCTTCCGCTATGCTCACTTTAATGTACTTGGTTTATTAATATGAATGTCATGATAAAATAATTCCAACACATTGTACGTTCAGAATTTGATAATCAGACACTTGGAAGTGAAAAACTTATTTGCACTCGGGATGCAAATTTCTAGCTAACACAAATTTAAAGTTCCATCCATGTATTAACATAATCACACTTTAGGACCATCTTCAAGCAGTAGTTCCTCTTGAGTCTGAGGCACCATCTTCCAAATGAGACACTTCTTCACAGTTGATGGACAACTGAAACCTTTATCTTCCAAACGAGCGAGAGCCTACCAACCAGATATAGAAATGAGAAGAGAACAAAAATGAGACGTTGCAATGCATTGTTATCACGGAAAACTGAAAATATAACTGGCAATCACACTCCTTAAGAAAGGACACCAAGAGAAAAAGAAAAAGAGTTTTATACTTCATGGTGAGTTCTAACCACACAATAAAAGAAGCGCCTAAAACAAAGATCAATAACAACAATACACACTTGGGTACGAGACAAGGAATGTATTCTTCACTATAATTACAGTTCGTGTGGTGTAACTAGTGCTTGGATGTGTGGTGATACTTTTTAATGCACTTGTCACATTTAAGTCTTCTGGTAAAGTTATTCTGATTTTGTAATAATTTAAAGAAGCAAGTGTAGCAAAATAAGTCTATCTTTTAGACTCAGGCAATGATCTACGTCAAAACTTCTAGATTGCAATACTTGCAATACTAACATTCAAATTGCACTTCAAAACATATCCTAGGTACAAATCCTTGACTTCAACTAACTATACAAATCATTAAATTTATTAGTAAAAAGTCAGTACAGTACTGCTAAAGCAAATGAAATGATTGATAATCTTAACAAATTAAGACGACACAAGTGGCCAAATACAAAAAATGAAACGAAATTTTACCTCAGAACAACAATACCCAAGCTTAACCGCTTTGACATGACGAAGGCTTAGTATCAACCCTTCAAGCATCTCTTCTTCCTCTAATTCTTCTTTAGTCGTTAGCTCATAATATCGATCTTTCAAAATATAGTTTAAGTCAACTTTGACAAACGAAGACACATTTAGCAACATAAAGTTCGACAAGTACTCTTCGATTGTAAGTGACAGAATTTCACGAGCATTAATTTCTTCAAGATCATAGTTAGAAGAGAGCACAAGATTCTGGACACTCTTTGAAGTAATATCAAGCCGCCTTAAACCCTCGCTATTTTCCAAGCTCAGGGTTTCCAACAGAGGACTACCAGATAATATATTTTGAACCAAATCCTCATCTAGTTTCCCAAAAGATATAGTCAAACACTTAAGTTTATTCCAACTAATGGCACGGGTTGGTTTTAAAATGCCGCAATGCAATTTAAAACGTGTAAAACATGAATTCACGAAAAAGGACTGATCAAACTCAAACCTAGGATACCTAACATTCCATAAGGATAAATCAAGGTCTTCAACATTACGACTAGTAGCATAAAGAATCCATTCATTAACCTTGGATGCAAACTCAATTAAGTGAGTAGTATGCAATTTAAATTTGTTGAGGTTCAATTGGTGACATTGAGTTAAGGTTTTGTCAACAAACGAACAGAAATTACCAAGCAAATGGGTATTGCCATAAAAATCAAAACTAAGATTAGGAACTTGGGGCCACAGATGTTGCCATCGTTTGGAGAGTGTGCCGGTCCTAATGGCGTTTTTTGTGGAGTCTAACAAAGACAGAATTACAATAAGTAAGCAATCGGGTAACAAACTTATACGATCTTCTTCTTCTGCTTCTTTCGAAAGTTTGATTCGTTTTGAGATGATTTGGGGTTGGTTTTTTTCATCTTCCATGTCAAGATGGTCCAATTGATGCTGCGATAAGAAAAAAACATGGAACACATGACATGCATAAGCATATCATATTAAATAAAAAGTATTCATCACTTGATTATATATATATATATATATATATATATATATATATATATATATATATATATATATATATATATATATATATATATATGGGGCCATTCATGTGAGAAACATAATTTTTATGAGAAGGAGAGAATTAATCTTAGCAACTCATTTTATCTTTCTTTAGTTTAAAAAAAAAAAAAAAAAAAAAAAAAAAAAAAAAAAAAATCACATGTGAAGAAAAAAAAATCGAAAAAAAAATTTTCGGAAAAAAAAATTCAAAAAAAAAAAATTCGATTTTCACGTGTGAAATTTTTTTTCATTTTTTTCACATGTAAAAATTGAAAATTTTCTCATGTGAATTTTTTTTTTCACATGTGAAAATTGAAAATTTTCACATGTAATTTTTTTTTTTTTTTTTTTTCATTTTTTTCACATGTGAAAATTGAAAATTTTCAGATGTAAATCTTTTTTTTCATTTTTTTCACATGTGAAAATTTTTTTGACATGTCACGAAAAAAAAAAATTTCGGAAAAATTTTTTTTCGGAATTTTTTTTTTTTTTCACATGTGAAAAATGACAAGGAAAAAAAATCAAAAATTTTTTGAAAATTTTTTTTGAATTTTTTTGAAATTTTCTTTGAAATTTTCAGAAAAATTGGTTAACTAGTATTAGACATTAGATCAAAATTAAATAAAGATAAAATGAGTGGCTAGGATCCCTTCTCACCTTCTCACAAAAATGTGACTTCTCATTTGAACGTTTGACTATATATATATATATATATATATATATATATATATATATATATATATATATATATATATATACATATATATATATATATATATATATATATATATATATATATATATATATATATATATATATATATTTGGAGTGCTGATAGACTTACAATTACTGGTAAGTGAGTGGGGATACTAAAGAGGATGAAGATATACCTGAGTTAAGACGGGTAGGGGGTATTTCTTCATCTATGCTAGCACGGTATTTGTGCGATACGACAACAACTATCCTGTATTTAAAACTTCCGATGAACACATATAACACTATACAAATAAATTTTGACGGCTATCCTGTAATTAAAAATAAATAAAGAAATAAAATTAAAAATAAAAAATAAAAAATTGGTTTTTAATACATTGTTTGAGATATATATAAGTTACTCAATACAATGAGATTTGATTTTTAATCATATTAAATTATTTGAATGAGTGCGTGTGCGTATTAAGAAACAATTGCATGCCAAATCATATATGTAAAAGTCAACAGATCGATAATTATTAATTACTCTATTTTTCATTCGTTAACTGGAAAACTAAAACAGATCAAATCATGCATATATTTATTAAAATAATGATATACTCCGTAATACACGAAAGAAATCAAGGCAATAAATAAATCAGAACATACAATGAGCAACTATGTTATGAAAACATCAAAGAGTCAGTATGTTATATTATATTGATTTACTAATCCTACTGTTGAGCTAATCTATAAGACAACATATGTTATGCCAATTAATTAAATAGTATTCGTTTATACAGTGCATCATTAGTTATAGCATTACTGTCTTTGAAAAATAACTACGAATGACAATAAACGAGTTAAAAGACGTACCGAAACAATAAAGTAAAAAGCAAGAAGAACACAAGACAGAGCTAATGAAGAATTATATTATTATATAGTTACAAATGTGGATTATTCCACAAGATACATTACTCAAATTAAGATAACTACTAAAAATAAGAGATGTAAACATCCTTATATATTTATCCATAACAATTGTTATATTGTTGAACTAATTGAATTTAACAATATAGTTAACTAACTGAATTTAACATACATCAATTTATTTTTCAATGACTTATAACAATTTAGTTAACTAAAATAAATACTCCTGAGTTATTATAGCTAGTATTTTTTATAAATGGACATTTGACATATAATATTGAAGAAGCTCAAGTTGATGGTGCCAGTTGATCACAAAAACCCTACGATACAATATATGCATCATCTTTCATTGCCTACTTGTTTTCTTCTTTATCATCTTCACGTAAGGTTACTTTCTTCTTTATCATCTTCACGTAAGGTTACTAGTTTCTTCCGCATGTGTTTTTAGTGAAGGTATTTTGGTAAATAGGATAGGATATGATATCATTAAGAACGTTATACAAAAAGCATTGTTTTCTTCTTCACGTAAGGTTAGTAGTTTCTTCCGCATGTGTTTTTAGTGGAGGTATTTTGGTAAATAGGATAGGATATCATTAAGAACGTTATACAAAAAGCATGGGAGGAGCCTCTTTTTGATTATGCACTTTGAAGGTCTACAAACGCATATAATAGAATATCAAAAGTCTTGCGCCAAACACAACAAACGGATTAATTGCGTTTTTTGAATCTTGATAATTAAATAATCTAGACACAATCGCAATCCCAAACAAACTCTTAGTAGAAAGTTTTAGTTTTATCTTTACTTTCAAAATGAGTCATTTTGTGTTACTAGATGAATAACAGCACAAAGCGATGGTGTATAATGACAAATAATTATATTTGTGAAATCGTAATTATGATTTGACCCTTGATGCAAAATTTACGAGTTCGATTTGTAGTCATTGCAAGTAAAAAATACATGGGTTAAAAACAAAATGTGATAAAGGTAGGATTAAATAATATTTAAAATATTAATTTAGTGGTAGATATTGTTATCATTTTCAATCAAAGGTATAATATTAAAGGTATCATCGTCTAAATTTAGGCACATCCATTACCACTTTTCTAATTGTGTTGTTTCACATGAGTCAAGAGGAGTCATATTCCCAAAGATAAGTTCTTGTATACTATGTGAATTTGAAGTACTATTACCTCCACTTTGGTCACACGGAGTCAACGGATCATTGTCTAAAATAGGACACATCATTCTAAAGCTCTGGTAGATTAAATAATGGGTCTCACATATTGCACCTGTAAAACCCAAAATTTTGAGTTCATAAATTTACGTCTAATTTGAATTTTCACTTAAGTTATGAAATAATTAAAAAGTACTAAACTATATGTTAAGTAATAATTATTCATTTTATGAAACTACCCTATAGGTTAACAAAATAATTAAAACTTTTGTAACCTTCTCAAATTATATGCTACATTGACACAACATTTTCTTGGCATCAAATCTGTTACACATTTCTTTTGCCTCAATACACCACATGACCTCAAATTCAAACTAAAGATAAGAACTAAGTATAATGTGAATAATCATAATAGAATAAAGGATCTTATGTGTCTATTTGCTCTCACATACACGACTTTCACACACTCTTTTCCATTTTACACTTCTAAATTAATAAGAGATAAGAACCATTTGACTAGTGCATATATCCTTAACCTATTAGAATATACGGTATTAATCTCTTTCCAAAAACAAATACACGCTCTCCCCATCTTATATCATTGGCCTTTCTTCATTCTTTTCATACGATATAAAAAAAAAAAAAAAAAAAAAAAAAAAAAAAAAAAAAAAAAAAAACACACGAGTTCATGTTATTATTTTCTCTCAACTTTCAAGAAGGGGTGGAAAGGTTTGTTGCTGTGGTTATATTAGTTTGGGGTTGATCCTTATTCTCTCGTATTCTGTCTCGTTCCAGCCAAGAGGTTTGACTATCGCCCTTCTTGTTACCTTTGTCCATTCAGCACATACACGTACATGCTAATCCGAATTAAATACACATAAAACCTAATAGTTAACATGCTACTCTGATCTTTTATTACGTACTGTTCGTTAATCTATATACGACATTTGAAATCATAACTTAACTTGCTAAAAAACCTTATGTATACGATCTGTTGTACCTGTCCTATGGAATTAATAAACCTATGAAACATGTGTTTGCAACTTGATCTAAAGAGTTAGACATAGGGTGTGGCTTTTGGTCTCGATAAGCTTCATGGTTGTCTCGATGAAACTGGGGTCGTATGTGTGCTTACGTATGTGAATGTATGTGTGGTTTTTAAAGTATTGTGTCTCGCGATGGGTGTGTTATGAGTCGTATAGTCGTGTATTGTGGTGTCGACACAAGTCCAAACTAATCTATATAAGATAAACTGTAATCGAAATAAATGGGATCTTCATGATTGTATGAGATATATTTGCATGTTGTCTCAAAGTTCTGTCATGGGTGCTAGAATATTAAAAAAAAAAAAAAAAAAAAAAAAAAAAGGAAAAGGAAAAGAAAAATGGAATTAAGCCTATAATCTCGTCTCACTGTATACTTCTTCGTCTCGCTTTGTTAAGTCTCAAAAAGAATTAATAACGAGGGCTTTTTGGTCTATGATTTTATGTGAGATTCCATTACGGGTTGTGTCTCGTTAAGTTTATCATAGCCTCGCTGCACCTTGATTTTTGTCTCGCGTTGTGTGTAGGTGTGTCATATGTCGAATTACATCTAAGCTTGTGTAAGCATGTTACGACTTGTTCAATCCTCCTTGTTTGTTTCTGTTTCAAACTCGCTTCCTGCTTTCATATTGAGTATAAAAATACACATAGGATCATGTCACTGTTTTATAGTAATAACAAAACTATAAATTGAATATTCAGCCATAAAGCATGTACGTGGGTTTGCATGGCATTGCTATGTTTAACTTTGACATTTAATGACTCGACATACAAAAAAAAGGGTGTTTATCTCGGCCTAATTCTAAGTCTTACATGATTTTTATAAAATTTTCTGTCGTTGCGGTCTACGATTAATGTCGGTAATATGTTAATAAATTATAACGACGGGGTCCAAAATTATTATCCTAATATTAATTTATTAAAATAAACTTTAAAATAATTTTATTTGACATTTTAATATTTAATTTTGACGATTTACTTTTTGACCCTAAACTTTACTAAATTGACATAATTAACTCTAAACTATTGTAATTGTCATTGTAACCCTTAAATATTATTAATTGCCAATTATACCCTCAAAATATTAAATTTGCTAATTCGGGAAGTTACTAAAGAGGGAAATCGTACTAGAATGAGTAATCTAATTTGGAATCACATTTATAATCTAATTAAGTTATGCATTAATTAATGGAACCCTAAACCTATGTTTTGAACATTTTAACCTAAATAAACCCTAAATATGAAGATGTAATTATAACAAGCATAAAAATCTGTTATAATATTAAATAAGCGTATAAGTAATATGTAATTATAATTCGTGTAGGTTCGGTGAAGAAGGAGTGATCCTTTTTTGCTTGTGTTCATTTTCCGTTTGCTTTCATTTCCTAAGGTACAGATATTCCGCCTTTTTAGTAAAGGCCATCCTTCTCTCTTTTGTTTAATATTTCGATTATGATTCCTTCAGTTAAGCCATTGCTATGTTCCGTTTGTTTGATTCGTGTTTGTTGATACTTGATATTGATATGAGCTTGATATTCGTTGCTATATTTCTTTTCTATAGCATTCTTGATTCTATGCCCATTATGTGTTACTTGTATATGATTTGATTAATTTGTAGCCAGTCATGGGGAGTCCATGGCCTTGCCACTGATGCACCAGTGGTATTGACACTATCTGTGGATGTGGGTTTAGTCCACAGCGTTCCCTTTAAGCTAGCTATTTAGGCCTATATTTATTATTGTATATGTTTACTTAGCCTAGAGCTTTGTGCATATACATTTGTTTTGCAGGGGGCGTATGGATGCATCCTAGGTACTTTGTTTTGTATTATTTGGTGAATGGCTTAGTGTGTGCAATACACCCCATTTCACACTAGTACATTGGAGTTGCAAATCCTTTGTGCAATTTGTATGATTATTTGGGCATTTCTTGTTATCATTTGATATCCTCACATTTCTATTCTCATTATGTTTATTATTGGTTTGTATTCTCTTTGTTCATATTATATTCGTTTCATATTTCTTTTAACGAATCCTTGATTCATTATCACATATGCTATATTTCGTCGACCTTTATCTTAGCAGGTTCTCGTGGACTCTTATTCGCCTATTCTTTTTGTTTATGCTTATTACCTATCTTTGTTTATATCTGTTCACTGAGCCTTAGCTCATCTGCGTTTTCTTTTCTCGGCGGCAGGTAATAAGCGGGAAGCAGGGCTTTGAGTGATGAGTGTAGGATGCTAGAAGACCTATACTTAGTGTTTCCCCATTGTTATGGATTTTCAGACTTAGTACTTTGAATCGTCATTTTCCTTTAGACTTATGCATTTCGAATTATCTTCTTTTCCTTTGTTTAGCCCTGGTTAAGGCTATACTTTATAAGTCATCATTTCATATGACTTGTTATTTATCTTTTAATAAAGACTTCCGCTTGCTTTGTTATGTTCTGATTACACACCATAATGTTACATTCTAGCCCTTTTCGGGTTGGGGTGTTACAATTATGGTATCAGAGACAGGTTTGCGACTCTTAGAGCTTAGGCTAGTGACCTGTGAGGATTTGGGTAGACATTAGGCTTCTTCTGCTTTGACTGTTTCCTTCATTTTGTAATTCTCATTTTGATCTATCTTCACTAATCCGTTTATTGATCTTCTAGATGGTGAACACACATAACACTGGTGATGATGCTGCTTTCAGCGCGGCTGTGGCCCAGGCTGTTGAGGCCTTGATGCCAGAGATTAGGACCCGACTTTTTGATGAATTTCGTCAGGCTTGCCCGGGTTCTAGCAGTGGTGGGGATGCTACACCTACCATACTTGGGTGGTTGGAGAAATTTGGGAAACAAAAGCCCAAGTCTTTTAGCTCAGCTAACTCTCCTGTGGATGCTGAAAACTGGATAGCCCACATTGAGAAAATCTTCGAGGTGCTTGGGTGTGGTGACGAGTTTAAGGCTCGTCTTGCTAGTTATAAGCTGGAGGGTGACGCTTTGAGTTGGTGGAAATCTTATAAGCAGGTGAAAGGTGATGACTTTATTGCTACTCTGACTTGGCAGTCATTTCGTGAGATTTTCTATTTGCAGTATTTTCCTCGTTCTGAGCAGCAAAAGTTTGAACGTGAATATCATAACATCAAGCAGTTCGATAATGAGTCGTCTGGTGACTTCATGAGGCGGTTTTTGCGTTTGGCTAGCTTTTTGGGCACTCGGGCTGGTAATCAAGAGGAGCAAGCTATGAAATTCAAATGGGCATTAAGTGACTGGATCTTGGAGAGCCTTGTGAATACCGACTTTACTGACATTGCCAAGGTTGCTGATGCAGCCCGCAATGTGGAGATCTTAAGGGAAAGGACCAGGAGTAACAAACGTAACAGAGATGGCGATAGGATTCAATCTTCTGAGGCAACAGGTTCTGGTCAGGTTCAGAGGAGTCAGGGTCAGAGGGATCAGGATCGTAGGGGTAATTGTAATGGTAGCGGTGGTAGTAACAGAAATGGTGACAGAAGCAACAACCAGAGGTATGGGAACAACAGGGGTCAGCAGTATGGTAACTCATCTGGGTATAGGTCGAATTATGGGTCTGGTTCTTCTAACCAGAAGAGGTTTCCGGATCAGGCTTCTTCTCCACCATGCTCTACTTGTGGAAAGATGCATACCGGAAAACCGTGTCATCGTCTTACAGGAGGATGCTTTATTTGTGGTGTTGTGGGACTTCGAGCTAATGAGTGCCCGAAGAATAAGAACAAAGGTGGAACTAGGACTCAGTCAGCTGCTTCAGGTCGGGTGTTTGCTATGACTCATGAGCAGGCAGCAAGAGCATCAGGTACCATTACGGGCTCTTTACATATGTTTGGTCGAGTTATTTTCGTATTATTTGATACTGGTGCCACTCATTCCATAGTATCTATTTCTTTTGCTAAACACATAACAATTCCACCAACATTACTTGAATATACCTTATCAATACCCACCCCTATGAAAAACCAAGTAATCATTAACCATGAATTTAAAAAATGTCCTATACGTTTCGACGACAAGATTCGTTCTGCCAATCTTTTTCCTTTGGAAATGTGTGACTTCGACATCATTCTTGGCATGGATTGGTTGACGGAACATCGAGCTACGATTGACTGTCACACCAAACGTGTTATCTTTGGTGATTTGAATAATCCTGAATTTGTGTACCAAGGTTCTCGACCTGTCAAACCTATGAAAATCATTTCTGCTTTGAAAGCCCGTACTTTGATCTCACATGGTTGTGAGGGATTCTTAGCTTCAATCAAGGACACTTCTGTTAATGAGACTCGCCTTGAGGATCATCCTGTTGTCCGAGATTTTTCTGATGTTTTCCCTGAGGAACTTCCGGGAATTCCTCCTGAACGTGAAGTGGAGTTTAGTATTGAATTAATCCCTGGTGCCGAACCTATTTCGAAAGCCCCTTATCGTATGGCCCCTATTGAATTGAAGGAGTTGAAGGAGCAACTTCAAGAGCTACTGGAACGTGGGTTCATTCGTCCGAGTGTTTCTCCATGGGGTGCTCCTGTTCTTTTTGTGAAGAAGAAAGACGGTAGTATGAGGCTGTGCATTGACTACCGCGAGCTTAACCGTATTACAATTCGTAACCGTTATCCTTTGCCTCGCATCGACGACCTTTTTGATCAACTTCAAGGTGCGAAGTTCTTTCCAAAATCGATTTGAGATCTCGGTACCATCAACTACGGGTGAAGGAACAAGACGTTCCTAAGACAGCATTCCGTACTCGTTATGGTCATTATGAATTTTTGGTGATGCCGTTTGGTTTGACCAATACCCCAGCTATGTTCATGGATTTAATGAATCGTGTCTTTCACGAATTCCTGGAAAAATTTGTTATCGTTTTCATTGATGATATCCTTGTTTACTCGAAGACGAAGGAAGAGCATGAGGAGCATCTTCGTATTGTGTTGGGGATTCTACGTCAGAAGCAGTTGTACGCTAAGTTTTCGAAATGTGAATTTTGGTTGGGACAGGTGGCATTCTTAGGTCACGTTGTTTCTGCAGATGGTATTACCATGGATCCTGCAAAGGTCGAGGCAATCACTAAATGGCCAAGACCGACGACTGTGACAGAAGTTAGGAGTTTCTTGGGTTTGGCTGGCTACTATAGGAGGTTTGTGGAAGGATTCTCACGTTTGGCTTTACCATTGACTAAACTTATGAGGAAGGGCGAGAAATTCGTTTGGGGTGAAGAATGTGAGGAAAGCTTCGAGGAATTGAAGAAGAGATTGGTTTCCTCTCCTATTCTTACTTTACCTTCTGGATTAGGTGGATTTCAAATCTACAGCGATGCCTCAAAGAAGGGTCTTGGTTGTGTATTGATGCAGCATGGAAAGGTTATCGCCTATGCGTCAAGGGAACTGAAACCTTATGAGGTTAACTATCCTACACATGACTTGGAGTTGGCTGCAGTCGTGTTTGCTTTGAAAATCTGGAGGCATTATCTTTATGGGGAATCTTGTGACATCTTTACCGATCATAAGAGTCTTAAATACATCTTTACTCAGAAAGAGTTGAATATGAGACAGAGACGTTGGCTAGAACCCAGGCAAGGCAAATGTGGTTGCTGATGCTCTTAGTAGAAAGTCTGGGATTTTGGCTAGTCTTGATATTGCTCCTAAGATTATCAATGACTTAGAGCCTTTAGAAGTGGAATTTTGTATTCGTGGTCGTGACGGATATTGGGCGAGTTTGAAGATCGAACCTAACCTTATACTTAGAGTTAAGGAAGCGCAGAAAGACGATGGTGAGCTTTGGTCTATAATTCAGAATTTGGACGAGGGTAAGCAGACGGAATTTCGGGTTGATGATGATGGTATTGTATGGCACGGTGATCGTTTGTGTGTCCCTAGTGATCCTTCTATTCGAGAAGCTGTGTTATCTGAAGCACACAGTTCTCCGTTTACTATCCATCCTGGTTCAACCAAGATGTATAGAGATTTGAAACAAAACTTCTGGTGGAATGGAATGATGCAAGATGTGGCTACATTTGTGGCCAAGTGTTTGACATGTCAGCAGGTGAAAATTGAGCATCAACGTGCTAGTGGCCTTTTACAACCATTAGAGATTCCTACTTGGAAGTGGGATCAGATTTCCATGGATTTTGTGCGGGTTTGCCAAACACACAGAAGAGGCATGATGCTATTTGGGTTGTGGTTGATCGTTTAACCAAGTCAGCCCACTTCTTGCCTATCCGTAAGGATTATTCCGTTAGCAGGTTAGATGAAATCTTTAGACAGGAAATTGTTCGGCTACATGGTACTCCTGCAGCTATTATATTCGACAGAGATCCGCGGTTTACTTCTAGATTTTGGAAGGGTTTGCAAAAGGCGTGGGGAACTAGACTTAAGTTTAGCACGGCCTTTCACCCTCAGAGAGATGGTCAGACTGAGCGTACGATCCAGACCTTGGAGGATATGTTGAGGTCTTGTGCCCTTGAGTGGACTGGTAACTGGGATGAGTATTTATGTCTGGTGGAATTTGCTTATAACAACAGTTGGCACGCTAGTATTAAGGCTGCCCCGTTTGAACTGTTGTATGGTCGTAAATGTAGAGCACCAATTTGTTGGAACGAGGTTGGAGAAAGGCTTATTGAAGGGCCTGAGTTGATTGAGGTAACCAATGAAAAGGTTGCCATTGCTAAAGAGAAACTCAAAGAGGCTAGGTCGCGACAAAAGAGTTATGCGGACCGTCATAGGAGAGATTTGGAGTTTAATGTTGGTGATCGTGTGTTCCTTAATGTATCCCCGTGCAGAGGTGTTAGACGTTTTGGTATTAAAGGCAAGTTAAGTCCGCGTTTCATCGGTCCTTTTGAAATCTTAGAGCGCGTTGGTGAAGTCTCTTACCGTTTGGCTTTACCTCCCCAACTATCTCATGTGCATAACGTATTCCACGTATCGTTATTGAGAGGCTACAACTATCATCCGCTACATGTAGTTTCGTATCCGTTGGAGCAGATTAGTGCCGACTTGTCTTTGGCCGAAGAGCCTGAGGCTATCTTAGATCGTCAGGAAAGAGTCACGAGAAATAAGGTCATTCCGTTTGTCAAGATTCTTTGGAAGAATCATCCCAAGCGTGAAGCTACTTGGGAGACCGAAGAATCTATGCGAACTAGCTATCCGCATTTCTTTCCATAATTTGGTACGTTTCCATTTAATCATTCATTTCAATTTCGCGGACGAAATTTTCTTTTTAGAAGGGAAGAGTTGTAAAACCCAAAACTTTGAGTTCATAAATTTACGTCTAATTTGAATTTTCACTTAAGTTATGAAATAATTAAAAAGTACTAAACTATATGTTAAGTAATAATTATTCATTTTATGAAACTACCCTATAGGTTAACAAAATAATTAAAACTTTTGTAACCTTCTCAAATTATATGCTACATTGACACAACATTTTCTTGGCATCAAATCTGTTACACATTTCTTTTGCCTCAATACACCACATGACCTCAAATTCAAACTAAAGATAAGAACTAAGTATAATGTGAATAATCATAATAGAATAAAGGATCTTATGTGTCTATTTGCTCTCACATACACGACTTTCACACACTCTTTTCCATTTTACACTTCTAAATTAATAAGAGATAAGAACCATTTGACTAGTGCATATATCCTTAACCTATTAGAATATACGGTATTAATCTCTTTCCAAAAACAAATACACGCTCTCCCCATCTTATATCATTGGCCTTTCTTCATTCTTTTCATACGATACAAAAAAGAAAATAAAATAAAATAAAAAAAAAAAAAAAAAAAAAAAAAAAAAAAAAAACGAGTTCGTGTTATTATTTTCTCTCAAGTTTCAAGAAGGGGTGGAAAGGTTTGTTGCTGTGGTTATATTAGTTTGGGGTTGATCCTTATTCTCTCGTATTCTGTCTCGTTCCAGCCAAGAGGTATCACTATCGCCCTTCTTGTTACCTTTGTCCATTCAACACATACACGTACATGCTAATCCGAATTAAATACACATAAAACCTAATAGTTAACATGCTACTCTGATCTTTTATTACGTACTGTTCGTTAATCTATATACGACATTTGAAATCATAACTTAACTTGCTAAAAAACCTTATGTATACGATCTGTTGTACCTGTCCCATGGAATTAATAAACCTATGAAACATGTGTTTGCAACTTGATCTAAAGAGTTAGACATAGGGTGTGGCTTTTGGTCTCGATAAGCTTCATGGTTGTCTCGATGAAACTGGGGTCGTATGTGTGCTTACGTATGTGAATGTATGTGTGGTTTTTAAAGTATTGTGTCTCGCGATGGGTGTGTTATGAGTCGTATAGTCGTGTATTGTGGTGTCGACACAAGTCCAAACTAATCTATAAAAGATAAACTGTAATCGAAATAAATGGGATCTTCATGATTGTATGAGATATATTTGCATGTTGTCTCAAAGTTCTGTCATGGGTGCTAGAATATATTAAAAAAAAAAAAAAAAAAAAAAAAAAAAAAAAAAAAGGAAAAGGAAAAGAAAAATGGAATTAAGCCTATAATCTCGCCTCACTGTATACTTCTTCGTCTCGCTTTGTTAAGTCTCAAAAAGAATTAATAACGAGGGCTTTTTGGTCTATGATTTTATGTGAGATTCCATTACGGGTTGTGTCTCGTTAAGTTTATCATAGTGATGAGGCGAAAAATGATCCGTTTTTAGGGGGTCATTTAAGCCCGAATCCGACTTTATTTGATCAAATATTGCCCTAAATCGTTCCTTTTGTGATTTTAGGTACTTGGAGAGTGAATTCTGGAAAAGAAGCCATTTTGAACGTTTTTGGAGCATAAAAGTGAAGAAAACGGCAAAGTCTCAAATTTCTATGCTGGGAACAGTACCTGAAGGCGTCAAGAGTTGTTCTTGACGGCGTCAAAGTCCCAAGAATAAAATACCGTGGTTGATGACGGCGTCACATAGGGCGTCATAAGTAGATCAAGGCCGTCCGAGGAAGTATTTGGCGGCGAGATGACGGCGTCACACCCTTGCTCTTGACGCCGTCACCCCTGTTTTCCTATATATAGTTTTTTAGTTTTTCACATTAAAAAAGGAGAAGTTTTGGAGAAACCCTAAAGACGAATTTGGTGCAACTTTTACAGGTTTTTCAAGGGTTCCAAACCCTTGATACCTTGCATTGTAATTGAGATAAGTGTTCTTCTAATTCAATCAATATGTCTATGTGTTGGTTGTCTATATCTTGTTCTTGTCTCAATTCCATTATGCTAGGCTAGATCTCTCTTGTGTTTGCTTAGATCTAATGAAACCTAGATATTGATTATGTGTTGATTACTTGTTTATTCTTGTCTTGGATGAATGATTTTATATGTTAGGCTTAAGAAAACTGGCAGATCTCCAAATGGTAACATGCTTGAACGTCTTAAGAAACATGAACCGAGGCGTACTAGGTCTTTATTGGTTGTATTTAATGCATGAGCCACTGTTTACAATCCCTATAGTTGTGCTGGGTCATGGTGTAGGAGGAGATAAGAGCTCATAGAATTGGGGAGTTATGTATGCCACCCCATGAATGGTATTAAGGAATACAATCCGTCATCCATACAATTATAACAAGTAATTAACGTGTAAAAGATATCTAGGGAGTAGTGAAGTCTAAGTAAACACATTTTCTCCAATTACTGCTCACAACCTTAGTATAAATTAGTTTAATTTCATTTTTATTATTTTATTTTGATTGCATCTTAGTTTTGGGTTAGTTGAATAGCAACTAATTCCGCCCACTCTTCCAAAACCCGAGATTTTACTTGCTTTCATAAAAATATAAAAATACAAAAATAATCATCCCTCATCTTTAGAACTAGTAATTAGGCTTTCTAATCCTAGCGACACTATTCCCAAGCTGAACGATCAATTCCCCGGTACTTGTCACTATACTATACTACAACGATCAGGTACACTGCCTGGTGAGGGTTGTAAGCTTCTCGAGATCCCTCGAGAGGTAAAGCCTGTTGCGATTCCCACGCATCACATAGCCTCGCTGCACCATGATTTTTGTCTCGCGTTGTGTGTAGGTGTGTCATATGTCGAATTACATCTAAGCTTGTGTAAGCATGTTACGACTTGTTCAATCCTCCTTGTTTGTTTCTGTTTCAAACTCACTTCCTGCTTTCATATTGAGTATAAAAATACACATAGGATCATGTCACTGTCTTATAATAACAAAACTATAAATTGAATATTCAGCCATAAAGCATGTACGTGGGTTTGCATGGCATTGCTATGTTTAACTTTGACATTTAATGACTCGACATACAAAAAAAAAATGGTGTTTATCTCGGCCTAATTCTAAGTCTTACATGATTTTTATAAAATTTTCTGTCGTTGCGGTCTACGATTAATGTCGGTAATATGTTAATAAATTATAACGACGGGGTCCAAAATTATTATCCTAATATTAATTTATTAAAATAAACTTTAAAATAATTTTATTTGACATTTTAATATTTAATTTTGACGATTTACTTTTTGACCCTAAACTTTACTAAATTGACATAATTAACTCTAAACTATTGTAATTGTCATTGTAACCCTTAAATATTTTTAATTGCCAATTATACCCTCAAAATATTAAATTTGCTAATTCGGGAAGTTACTAAAGGAAATTGTACTAGAATGAGTAACCTAATTTGGAATCACATTTATAATCTAATTAAGTTATGCATTAATTAATGGAACCCTAAACCTATGTTTTGAACATTTTAACCTAAATAAACCCTAAATATGAAGATGTAATTATAACAAGCATAAAAATCCGTTATAATATTAAATAAGCGTATAAGTAATATGTAATTATAATTCGTGTAGGTTCGGTGAAGAAGGAGTGATCCTTTTTTCCTTGTGTTCATTTTCCGTTTGCTTTCATTTCCTAAGGTACAGATATTCCGCCTTTTTAGTAAAGGCCATCCTTCTCTCTTTTGTTTAATATTTCGATTATGATTCCTTCAGTTAAGCCATTGCTATGTTCCCTTTGTTTGATTCGTGTTTGTTGATACTTGATATTGATATGAGCTTGATATTCGTTGCATGCTATATTTCTTTTCTATAGCATTCTTGATTCTATGCCCATTATTTGTTACTTGTATATGATTTGATTAATTTGTAGCCAGTCATGGGGAGTCCATGGCCTTGCCACTAATGCACCAGTGGTATTGACACTATCTGTGGAGGTGGGTTTTAGTCCACAGCGTTCCCTTTAAGCTAGCTATTCAAGCCTATATTTATTATTGTATATATTTACTTAGCCTAGAGCTTTGTGCATATATATTTGTTTTGCAGGGGGCGTATGGATGCATCCTAGGTACTTTGTTTTGTATTATTTGGTGAATGGCTTAGTGTGTGCAATACACCCCATTTCACACTAGTACATTGGAGTTGCAAATCCTTTGTGCAATTTGTATGATTATTTGGGCATTTCTTGTTATCATTGGATATCCTCACATTTCTATTCTCATTATGTTTATTATTGGTTTGTATTCTCTTTGTTCATATTATATTCGTTTCATATTTCTTTTAATGAATCCTTGATTCATTATCACATATGCTATATTTCGTCAACCTTTATCTTAGCAGGTTCTCGTGGACTCTTATTCGCCTATTCTTTTTGTTTATGCTTATTACCTATCTTTGTTTATATCTGTTCACTGAGCATTAGCTCAGCGGCGTTTTCTTTTCTCTGCGGCAGGTAATAAGCGGGAAGCAGGGCTTTGAGTGATGAGTGTAGGATGCTAGAAGACCTATACTTAGTGTTTCCCCATTGTTATGGATTTTCAGACTTAGTACTTTGAATCGTCATTTTCCTTTAGACTTATGCATTTCGAATTATCTTCTTTTCCTTTGTTTAGCCCTGGTTAAGGCTATACTTTATAAGTTATCATTTCATATGACTTGTTATTTATCTTTTAATAAAGACTTCCGCTTGCTTTGTTATGTTCTGATTACACACCATAATGTTACATTCTAGCCCTTTTCGGGTTGGGGTGTTACAGCACCAATTTGTTTAAGTAAAATATTGCTTCTCGGGTAAAGCATGCGTAGGTTCCTTCGGACTAGATGAAATTACGTTTTTCGAGTACCTACACAAGTGACAAACACGTGTTAGTCTCGGCTTGGGATTGACCCTAAGACCCAATTTTGGCATGAGAATAAGTAAAATGTATAAGTCGAAAGGCAAAATGATAAATGAAATGTGTGTGAAAATTAGTTGGTCCCATAATAAATGAGTTTGAGGTATTAATACTATCTCAACCACTTTACTCGACAGCATGGGGAAGCATCAAGTCGAGCAACTCCTAGCCTAGGTACTAGGCGTCAAGTCACGTGGGGGACAAAATCCCGTAATATCCGGACTAGGCGACGCTAGTATGGTTCTTGGAACGGACCTTTTGATAAAAAGAGGTACTCTAGATAAATAAATTAAATTAAAAAAAAATGTCCATTTTTATGGTGCTTCGGCGCATGTCTTTCGAACACATGTGACATCTGTCTTTCGGCACATGTCCTTTGGATACATACTTCAACACGAACAACAATCTAAAATCCAACTGGTTAGATTAGATTTTAGATCCTAAACTCGCTTGTACCAATGCTTGTAACGATGTTATATAATTCCCCTAAAATTATAACAAGATCACACATCTGTTATGAGTTCATATCACAATAATTCATTTTACAATGCTTATAAAAACATGGTTTGCGTGGTGGAGATTGAAAATGAGTCAGTAGAAGGTTGAAAAGTGAAAGTGATGGGAGGATTAGAGATTGTGGGTTTGGTATATGCAAAATTGAATGAGTGAGTGAGTGATGGTTCCATTTGTCAAGATTTTGTGATCTTAACTACCATGAGATCATTTCATTAATTACCTTGTATCTTTCACATCCTTTTGTGAATCAAACACTTGTAAAATCATTAATGGTAACGGGCAAAACTAGCAGCTTCACATGCAACACGTGAGGACATGTGAAAGTGAATGGCAAACTCATGGTCCGAAACAAAATGCGTGGGAATGACTACTAGATGCAAGTCGTAGCGATGCACATTGGTTTTTCACTGGAAATCTCGAACCTCCAAGGCTCCAACCACTAGGATATCCTCTTAGTATTAAAACTTTATGGACATTGAATGATTATGTTTTTTCAGTTACCAGTGAATTTTTAACTAGCTAAAGTTCCTTTTTGGGTATGTTTGGCGAAAGTAATAGCTGGAACTGGAGATGGTGCTAGAGATTATAAAAAGAGTTTATTTTAATAAGCTACATGAAGTGACCTTTGGTTTTAAGAGATTATGGAAGATTATTTCTTTTTAGAATCTCTTATAAGTTATGTCTACCAAACAAATATTATTTTTTAAGTAGCTTATTTTTTGAAAAAATAAGTATAATCTCTCCACAATCTTGTGTGCCAAACATAGCCTTTGTGTTTTTCAATAAGCTAGTAACACCAACATCAAGGTGCCCTAGTGGTCAAGCTGCACCGATATCCTCACAAAATGTCTCATGTTCAAACCTTAGTAGGTACACATCTTGGATGACAAGGGAAAGGGGTGGAAACGGTCATAGACCCTCGGTTAGGCCGGGACATCTAAGTATGGATCCGTTAGGGTGTGTACATCTAAGTCAAAAGACTAAGGCACATCTAAGGGAAATGGTTGGAAACGGTCACGGATACATCAGTCAGAAGACTCGCTCTCCCCGGGTAAAACTGAACGGGGGATAAAACCTCATCGGATAGTTATATCTACTAAGGATGCACCAAATGACAAACACAAATACAAAACATGGTAATAAGATTGCTAATAGACATATTAAAGTTGATTCGACTAAAAAAAAAAAAAAAACCCGTACATGTCCACTAAGTTACTAAGAGGGTAAGGAGTAATAACACGAAATAACACCAACACCACTGCCACTTCAGCGCCACATCATTTTAACACTAAACAACATAACACAAAAAACGTCAGGAAATCATAACACCCAATAACACCACTTTTTACATATTTATAAATTCTACCCTCAACAAATTCATTTATTAAACATTCAACCATTTTATTAATAAAACTAAACATTACATTAGGAAATAAAAACATTACAACTAAAAAAAATTAAAAAAAAAAAACAAAAAAAAAACACATACATAATAAAAAAAACTAGTTGTTTGACGGACCGGTTGGCGGATGTTGCAAATTATATTTTTGTTTGATTCTTTGTTTTTCCATTTTGATAAAATACGCCTCCTCCGGATCTACGTCACTCATTTTCATACTAAGAAATCTAAATTCCTCCAAACGCGTAGTCGTCTCATCTTTCGTTCTAGCCGCGTCGTACGCCATTTGGGCCGCTTCCCGTCTAAGTCGAAGCTCGTTTGTCATAGAATCCAAGTTGCTTGACGCACTTCCCCCAGTACTAGTTGATGTATCGGACTTTTGTTTTTTCCCGGTGCGTGCTTTCCCGGGCGGACGTCGTTGTGCATCATGACCGAATAGCTCTTCGTTGCTTTGACCGAGGACATCTCCGGTTAAATCAATCGCTTCCGGCGCGTCCCACTTTGGACATGCCCTCAAAATCAACCATGTTTCCTCTTGATCAAACGAAACACCTTTGTGTTCGTCACGATAGAATTGTCTAGCATGCCTCATATCATCATTATCACTTTTTGTGGTACGTTTAGCACGTTTGTAACACGCTTCAAACTTTTGGCAACTTACGTTCAACGTATGCCACTTGCTTGATAGCATATCTTTGTTACGATTTTGAAAATTTTTCCGGTTGAACTCATTCATCACACGATACCAAAACGTAATCGACTTTTTAGAAACTCCAACATTATTATCCTCGGAAACGGCCACCCAACACACGGCAAGTAAACATTCTTCTTCTGATGTCCAACGTAACGTAGTATTACTCATGTCGGGATTTTTTTCATCATATACTTGTGCGGTTTGGGTTTCTTTGGCTCTTCTTGACACCCGTTTACCTCCACGTTTTTGCTTTGGTGGAGATATATCTTCGGGCTCCACGGATGCCGCTTGTGAGGATTGGGTTTGTGGTGTTGGCGGTGTATGATGCTTGGTTTGGGTTTGTGCAAAACTTTGTTGCCACATTAACATAAATTGTTGTTGTTCGGGAGTGAAATTAAGTGGGTTAGGCATTGACGAAGATCCGTCACTTCCCGACATTTTTTTGGATCGGATGCTTTTTTTTTTTTATCAGATGCTTTTTTTTTGTGAGTATATGCAGATCAGTAGCATATATGTATATATATAAATAGTGTTGAGTTTTCTTTTTTGGTTTTAGAAAATGTATCTGTTCCAATGCAACGGTCTAATTCAAACGGTAACATAGTTGGGGGCCTTTTTTGAACCAAATGAAAACTTTACTAACGTGCGTTAGTATGGTAACGCCAAAGGAAACGCAAGGCCAAAAAATTGAAGCTGGAAATGGTCGTAACGCCTAAACGGCGTTGAAAACATGCCATGTAGGCAAAACGCCGTTGGGGCATTATTACTCCCTCCCCTCTAACCCATTTCTTGTTGTTTCATGCAAACCCATTTCCAATCACATACTTGCTAAACAATGTTTTTTTTGTGTGTTATTCTAGTTGCAGAACCAATATAAATAGAAATCACCGAGCAAATGCTTCTTGCCATAAAAATAGAAACTAAGATTAGGAACTTGAGGCCAAAGATGTTGCCATCGTTTGGAGAGTGTGTCTATTCTAATGGCATCTTTTGTGGAGTCTAACAAAGACAAAATTACAATAAGTAGTTATTCGAAACAATACAATCCAATATTAATTCCAACAACATAATCTATAGTTCTCTATTCCAAACTATATACAAGAATCACCATTAAAACAAATAAGGAAAATAATAACCCTCGAAGTACTTCATAAAGTCTGGTGGGTTGGTGCTATTTGACTTCCGAATCAATTTTTTCTTTGCAAGCTACCAAGGTTTGTAAGCTAACTTGTGCCTGTGATTTAAGAGAATTATCTAGTAAGATGCCTTCGTAGTCATTCTGGATAAACATTAATCTAATCGTCCAAATAACTTCTTTGAACTACATCAAGACTGAGTAATAGCGCTGAAAAAGGTAAAAAAGAGAGAAGTAACGATACAAAACGCAAGTTGAGAGATAATTACCTGAGAGAACTTCAATGCAACAATGGGCTCTACTAACGGTCAACAACGGGCAGCCGGAGACTGTGACAGTGGCCGAGGGCGTTACAAGTATATGAAATTCTCTCCTGACAATGCCAGGCTTCGAGCAGAATCAACAAGATTCGACGCGGCAATTCACTTGGCTGTTGAAATATAATCTTAAGCCTGGATACTTACAAGGACTAATGTTGTCTTTCTCTTATTCTCTATTTCAGTGTTATCAAAGTTTTAAGCCTTGTTTGATGAAGATGGAAAGTTGAAGGGATGTTTATGTCACCTTGATAGAGCCGTTGTTGAATCAAGTATTTATACTCAGCTCTCCCTTAAAGACAAACGATCTATCACTGCCTCTCTCTCATTGATATATATCATCTAACGGCTATTGAAATAGCCGTTATAAAATCACCACCCAAAGCTACTATCTTCTCTTGATCAAGAGTCTATTATCAGTTTTGTATGAGCTTGATTGTAATAGAACTAATATCAAGTTAGATATTAGGGGTGCGACAGTGTAGCTGGAGTACCCATTGTTGTTTCCTTATTGGTTTGCCTGATTGAGATCAGGCTGTGTTATTTCTTGGTTACCAATCTGCTTGAGATCAGATTGGGGTTTTATTGTTGCTTCTGGTGATATTATTCATACTTGATTGAGATCAAGTTATTGTTATTGTAATCATTTGATTATTATTAATAAAAGAATCATTCGATTTTCATTTTTTCTACATGGCCAAGTTGAATAAAAAAGCTTCAGTGATCGTAAGCGGCGGCGGCAATAGCGATGATAGAAAGGGTGTTGTTTCGGGCTTTTTGGAAATTTAGTAATTTACAATGATTGTTGGGAGTAATGCCATAAGGCGAAACCTCTCTCTCATAAAGAAATTTGAAGCCTTACTGGGTAATCGCAATGAGAGATAATCACCTGAGAGAACTTCAATACAACAATGGGCTCTACTAATGGTCAACAACGGGCAGCCGGAGACTGTGACGGTGACTGAGGGCACAAGTATGAAATTCTCTCCTGACAATGCCAGGCTTCGAGTAGAATCAACAAGATTCGACGCGGTAATTCACTTGGCCAAGTTGAATAAAAAAGCTTCAGTGATCGTAAGTGGCGGCGGCAATAGTGATGATAAAAGGGCGTTGCTTCGGGCTTTTTGGAAAATTACAATGATTGTTGGGAGTACTGCCATAAGGCGAAACCTCTTATAAAGAAATTTGAAGCCTTATTGGTAATCGCAATGAGAGATAATCACCTAAGAGAACTTCAATACAACAATTGGCTCTACTAACGGTCAACAACGGGCAGCCGGAGACTGTGACGATGACTGAGGGTGTTACATGTATGAAATTCTCTCCTGTTAATGCCAGGCTTCGAGTAGAATCAACACACGTGGCAATTCACTTGGCCAAGTTGAATAAAAAAGCTTCAGTGATCGTAAGTGGCGGCAGCAATAGTGATGATAGAAATGGCGTTGTTTCGGGCTATTTGGAAATATACAATGATTAGAGTACTGCCATAAGGTGAAACCTCTCATAAAGAAATTTGAATCCTTACTGGGGTAATCACAATGGTAAGGAAGCCAAAGAAGTTATTCAATCTATTATCGATTGCAGCATGCTTGTAGAGAAGACTGATCAACTGATAAAGAAAACAGTAAAAGAAGATAATAATATTCAGTTTTAAATCAAGATTGCTCGTTTTGTGCATTGGTTTTCCAAGGTGATGCGTGGTTTGTTTATCTTTGGGATGTTCGCCATTTTTGTCCTTGTAATCTACTAGCCAACTTACAAGAAAATTGGGGCACTTGTTAGTGCAACGCCTATTACCTATATTTTCCAGGAAGGAGCCTCGTCTATTGACCGACGAGTTCAAAAGTTAGACCGCAAACGGTGGCTGACTAGCGCGGTAAACACTGTTGCCGATTACCTTCTTCAACGATGTTAAAAGCGTAGATTCAAGGCTATGCAGGTATGCATTGCTATTAGTTCAGCTATAAACTCAACTTCTCTACAATTTATGACTTGTAGAGAAGTGGAGTTCATAACTGAACCCATAGCAATGTGATGGATCTTAACACCTTGAACTTGTGTTAGATTGATACTTTGAATTATATCACTAAGTATGCGGAATCTACTTAGTAACACTTAGAAGGTTGATTGTGAGTAAGACAGTTGTATATAAACAATGTATGTAAACAAACTATTAGCTCCAATATTATTAATGATAATAATACGAGTGATCTTGATATCACTAGGGTTACACCTTGAAGCTCTAGAAACGTATATCAAACCTTTAACCTAGGATCTCCTTTTATAGCACAAGGAGTCCTCTTCTACAAGATAAGTATAAAGCTAATAGAATAAGATATACACAAGATCTATTCTATATTTATCTATAACACGTTTCCTAACAGTTATCTAATAAGCAGTGGTAATATATGTTCTTGCAGTGGTAATGAGTTTCCACTGCAAGTCCAATGCTCTGCAGTTGTAACTTCTTCTCTTAGCCGTGGTAACTGTTAGTATAATTCCCAACAATCCTCCCCTAACTTATGATTAATACATAAATCAATAAGTTTCTTCAAGTATTCAGTAAACATGAGGATATGGGAATTCTTCCAAACACTTATCTTCTTCTTCTTAACTCTTTATCAGCTTTCACACTTTGATCATAAATCCTTTGTAGCAAATCATCTATGACTTTAGTTCTTTCCTAACACCTAAGCTTCACAGTTCTCATCACATCCAATACTCCAGCTCTCAATGGATATTGTTTCTCAGCCAGCATAAATACATCAACTCCATCTTGAGTAGAAACATGATGCACAGAACTTGAATCATAGAATTTCCACAAGGTTCTTTGATCATGAGCTTCAAATCTCCAATACCTATCACTTGGGTCAGGTTCATATAGTCTTCTGAAGTGAACTGTCACACCCCCAATTTACCTGACTTGCAGCGGAATGGAATGCCTGAGGGTGTAACTGTCATAGCATCACAAACAAGGATATATTGAACGACCTAAAGTGTCGTTTAGAAAATACATCGTTTGATTCATTCAAAATATTCAGAGTTATAAAACATAGGTCCTAAAAGAGTTGGAAAGTTTAAGTAAATAAGTTTAGTACAATCAAACGATAGTTCATAAGTGCATGAAATCCAAAATGAGACGCGTCATCCTTGATTCTCAAAGAAATGACTCCATGCATGCCATGAGGCATATGTCTTAGTTACCTGAAAATACATTGCGAAAACGGTCAACAATAATGTTGGTGAATAATCATATGTTTGTAAATTAAATCGTATGTACATAAGCCACAAGTATAAAGTAAGCCGACAAAAATGTCAAAAATGCTACATTGTCTCTTAAGCTTATGACCCCGAAGCTAGACATAGTAATGGCCCCAACAGAGTGTTTACCAGGCACTCAAATTGATAAGACATGAGATGCATTCGTCCCGTTGGAGCAACCCAAACGCGAATGGAGGCGTCACCCTCAATAGATCTATTCACTCACTCTCGCTTAGCACTAAAATTAACGGTCTATGATAATAAAAGGGACTTTTCAAGACGTGGTAATAAGGCAACTTAAGCAATGTATGGAATTTGTAATACTTGGGCATGTACAAAAATAGTTGTTGCAATGTATTCTCCCCCGTGGGATTTGAAATCAAAATAAGTAATCAAAAACGGGGCTATGAAAACTCACCTTAGCAAAAGCAATATCTGATAGACAAAGTAGTAGTTAGAAATAAGGTCCGGGTACTCTAATCGCGACCTAAATAATGCATATGTCTTAGGTTCGAAAACAAGGTCAAGCATGCAAGTCATACACTATATTATCACTTGCACATGTTGTTGAAATTTTTATTGTCAAAAACGTAGGTAATCAAAGTAATCTCGTATTTAAGTCATCCACCATTTTAGAAAACGTAGCTTGTAAATCTCACGACCAAATATTAGTCGTCTTGAAAATATATATTTTGAAAAACTCTAACGCACCTAATAAGTATACACAATGTTCTACCATTTTTATTTACGTCATTTTAGCCAAATTATACTCTAAAATGTCCAAAAGTCAATTTTAAATATTTCATCAGCTTTTGTTGGTTGAACCAAAGCTGTCAAAAATTTATATGTTTCGTCGCAACTTTCCTAGGCCATAACTTTTGCGTCGTAGTTCCGTTTTTCAAGTTCTATATATTCCCGCGAAGGTATTCAAGTATACTTTAGGTTTTTCAAGGTCTCGGCTAGTCTAGATATCATTTAACCTCAGTTTTCCTAGCTCAAAAATCGAGACAGAATCTATTTTTTCAGAAAATATAGTTTTAGTCGTCAATCTTGAAAATAGCATATCTTTTTCGTTATAAGTCCGTTTTAACTCGTTCAAGCGGCTATGTTTTCGTTATTAAGTCTATTTTCTATATTTCTAGCCTAATGTGGCCACCAAGGTACTGATTTTTCTGTGAAGGGTCGAATAGGACAGATCCAATATAAATAATGTCAAACTATATTTCCTAGTGTTTTATTTATTATCACCACTTAACAACAACTCCAAATCTAGTCCTAGTCCATCCATCAACTTCTCAACTAGTATATGGTGATCTAAACATAACTTAACAATATTCAAGATCCATGTACAAGATCATCAAAGTATATAAAACTATATATCTACTAACATATATATAAAAAGATTTTATTATTTTACTTGTAAAGATTTTTACTAACAATTTTTCTTGAAATAAAATTTTGTTCAAAACATATTTTCTTGCTAAGAGATCAAAGTGGACGTAAAGATTTTCAACATGTACCAAGTGATAACCAAGTATATCTACTAGACAAGCATGAAACTCATGAAAAATCATTAAGTATAGGTAGTGTAAGAATCACTTACAAAGAGGTTAGTGAAATGAGATTTATAAAGCACTTGTGTAACCCCAAGATTAGTGTCAAACCCTTGTTAATCTACCCTAAGTACTCTAGATTGTCACCAACAAACTCCTTCTTCTTCCTTGCTCCTTATGTGTGTCGAAATGTATATATATGGATGGGAGGTGATTTTATTCCTTTCTTTGTAACTACAAATGTGCAACTAGTAGGTGTATATATATATAGCAAAAGTGGCAAAAGTGGTAAAAAGGATGGTCAAAAATGCTTGGTCTTGGTCCTTGTGGCCTTGCCGAATTTCATGGGAAAAAGAGGGCAAGAGGTGGCTCTAGCCACCTTAATTAAATGCCATGTTTCAAGGCATAATGTTACAAGTATTTAAAAATGGTGTTAAGTAATTATGTAACTAGGGGGGGCGGCTATAGGGTAAAATTGGAAGAAAATATTATTTTATTTTATTTTATTTTATTTTATTTTTTTTGTAAAAATGTATATATTAAATGTATTGAGTAGTAAAAATATGTATTGGGTATTAGTTTGGTAGTTAACGGAAGTTATACGTAATTAAACGTAAAATGTGAGGAATTTAACTTGAACATCGGAAAATATTTTTGGGACTTTTGTAATAATTTTAGAAGTATAAAAATACCCTAAAAATAATTGTTGAGAAAGTCGGGTATGTCGAGTGTTACATTTTTGAATAAAAATTAACGTTTGTTGAAGTTAAAAACCGTAAGTATTTAAAGAATAGAAATTTGTTTTGTTGTATAAAATTGTGAATTGGGGAAGGAGCAAGGTACCGGAGCGTTGTGGACTAAAATTAGCCTAAGTCCTAGTGTACTTAGAATTTAATTAGAAATTCGCGTCGATTCAAGTAAAAGGGCTCACGTAAAATGTTTCAAATTAAAAGTCAAGAATTTAAATTCGAGTTTAGAAAATAGTATTGACCTGGGAAATAGCAGGTTGTGACATTCTACCCCCCTAAAAGGAATCTCGTCCGCGAGATTCAGTCAGTGTTGGTCATTGGAGTGGTATTGGTGAAGAGATGGGGGTATTTCTGACGAATCTGGTCTTCTCGTTCCCAAGTGAACTCGGGACCTCGTTGAGAATTCCACGAACCTTGACGATAGGAATTCGACTATGTTTCAACTGCTTGACATTACGATCCATTATCTCAACTGGTTCTTCGATAAAGTTAAGCTTGTCATCGAGTTGTATTTCTTCTAATGGTATAATGGCAGACTCGTCTGAAAGACATTTCTTAAGGTTCGAGACATGAAACGTGTTGTGTACATTGCTAAGTTCTGACGGAAGTTCTAGTTTGTAAGCTACCGGACCAATCCTTTCCAGTATCTTAAATGGACCAATGTATCTCGGGTTCAACTTCCCGCGTTTTCCAAATCGTATCACGCCTTTCCAAGGTGAGACTTTCAACATGACTTTGTCTCCGACCTGAAATTCCAATGGTTTGCGTCGAACATCTGCGTAGCTTTTCTGTCGACTTCTAGCAGTTTCGAGTCTCTCTTGAATCTGAATTATCTTTTCCATTGTTTCTTAAACCATCTCCGGGCCAGTACATTGTACATCACCGACTTCGGCCCAACAAACTAGAGATCGACACTTTCGACCATAAAGTGCCTCGAATGGTGCTGCTTTAATGCTTGAATGGTAACTGTTGTTATAGGAAAACTCGATCAATGGCAAATGGTTAGCCCAACCATTTCCAAAGTCAATCACACATGCTCTAAGCATGTCCTCAAGTGTCTGAATAGTTCTTTCGCTCTGACCATCGGTCTGAGGATGGTAAGCAGTGCTCATGTCTAACTTGGATCCAAAAGAATCTTGTAATGACCGCCAAAAGTTTGAAGTAAAACGACTATCTCTGTCGGAAATGATGGAAACTGGTGCACCGTGTCTTGAGACTATTTCCTTGACATAAAGTCTAGCAAGTTGTTCCATAGAATAAGTCTCTCTAATGGGTATGAAGTGTGCTGATTTGGTAAGACGATCAACAATTACCCAAATAGCATCGTAACCGCCTGACGTCTTGGGAAGTTTAGTGACAAAGTCCATTGTAATACATTCCCACTTCCATTGTGGAATTTCTGGTTGTTGAAGTAATCCTGACGGTTTCTGGTACTCGGCTTTCACTTTAGCACAAGTAAGACATTTGCTGACGTACGTAGCTATTTCTGCTTTCATGTTCGGCCACCAATAAAGCTTTTTGAGATCCTGATACATCTTATCAGAACCGGGATGAATAGAGTACTTCGACTTGTGTGATTCATGCATAATCAATTCTCGTACTCCACCATAGAGTGGTATCCAACTTCGATCCTTGAAGCATAACACTCCATCTGCTCTTTTTACAAAGCCATTTTTGTTCTCTAGCATACCATAAAGTTTCTCCTGTGGTCGATTTTCTTCCTTGAGAGCCTCAATATGAGCTTCTAGAATTTTTGATGGTAGTGGTGAAATGATAGTCATTCCCAATGACCTAACTCTCAAAGGTTTGAGTCGTTCTTTTCGGCTAAGTGCATCTGCTACGACATTTGCTTTTCCTGGGTGATATCGGATTTCACAATCGTAATCACTCAACAATTCTAGCCAACGACGTTGTCTCATATTGAGTTCCTTTTGATCAAGTATATGCTGTAAGCTCTTGTGGTCGGTAAAAATTACGCACTTGGTACCATAAAGGTAGTGTCTCCAAATTTTAAGTGCAAAAACTACCGCACCCAACTCCAAGTCGTGCGTAGTGTAATTCTTCTCGTGTGTCTTAAGCTATCTAGATGCATAAGCTATCACTTTCTCGTTTTGCATTAGCACAGCTCCAAGTCCTTTATGCGAAGCATCGCAATATACCACAAAGTTCTCAATACCTTCTGGTAATGACAAAATCGGTGCGCTACAAAGCTTCTGTTTCAATAACTGAAATGCGGACTCTTGTTTCTCTCCCCACTCGTACTTTTGATTCTTTTGAGTCAGCTTCGTCAACGGCTTCGCTATCTTAGAAAAACCTTCAATAAACCTTCTGTAATATCCGGCAAGTCCTAGGAATTGACGAATTTCCGTAGGAGACTTGGGAGTAGCCCAATCCTTAACTGCCTCGATCTTTGCTGGGTCGACTTGTAATCCTTGGCTATCAATGACATGGCCAAGAAATTGCACTCTTCGTATCCAAAAATCACACTTTGAAAATTTGGCATACAATTGCTCCTTCTTGAGTAGTTCCAGAATTGTTCTGAGATGTTCTTCGTGCTCTTCCTTACTCTTGGAATAAATCAAGATATCGTCAATGAATACGATCACAAACTTATCAAGATACGGTTTGCACACCCTATTCATGAGATCCATAAATACCGCAGGTGCGTTGGTTAATCCGAACGGCATTACTTGAAACTCATAATGACCATAACGTGTTCTAAATGCCGTCTTCGGGATATCCTCTTCCCTAACTCTAAGTTGATGATAACCGGATCTTAAATCAATCTTGGAATAAAAACTAGAACCTTGTAACTGGTCGAACAAGTCGTCGATTCTGGGGAGTGGATAACGGTTCTTCACCGTTAACTTGTTCAACTCGCGATAGTCGATGCACATTCTGAAAGTTCCATCCTTCTTCTTCACAAACAAAACCGGTGCTCCCCAAGGCGAGGAACTCGGTCTAATGAATCCTTTGTCCAAAAGTTCTTGTAATTGGTTCGACAATTCTTGCATCTCCGAAGGTGCAAGTCGATACGGTGCTCGTGTAATTGGTGCAGCTCCTGGCACTAATTCAATTTGAAACTCAACTTGGCGTGTAGGCGGTAGTCCTGGAAATTCTTCCGGAAAAACTTCTGGAAATTCCTTAACAATTGGCACATCTTCAAGTCGTTTCTCATCCAACTTCTTCTCTGTGATGTGAGCCAAGAATGCATAACAACCCTTCTTTATGTATTTCTCGGTTTTAATGCATGATATAATACTGAGTCTAGTTCCACTTCGTTCTCCACGAACAATCAAAGTCTCACCTTTATAAGGAAGGTGAACAACTTTCTCATCACAATTAATTCTCGCTCGATGTCGGGATAACCAATCCATACCGATAACAACGTCGAAACTTCCAAGTTCTACGGGCATGAGGTCTATATTGAATGGATGGTTCAAGAAATTTATAGTGCAACCACAAACAATGGTGTTGGTGTTAACTAAAGACCCATCGGCTAGTTCAACGATATAGGAAATGTCTAATGGGGTTGGTTCTATGTTAAGTAAAGGTGCAAATGCAATAGAAACAAAACTTCTATCTGCTCCTGAATCAAATAAAATGGATGCATAACAATTATTAACGAGGAACGTACCCGCAACAACATTCGGGTCCTCTCGGGAATCTTCTCCTCCCATAACATAAGCTCTTCCTCGAGCCCTTCCATCTTGGTTTCCAATTCCTTGATTCTTCTTCTTTGGGCACTCATTCCTAAAGTGTCCAAGTTCTCCACAGCCAAAACATGTTACTGGTGGTTTCTGATTGCCACCAAAGTTTGGACTCCTGCAATCTTTGGTGTAGTGACCATCCTTTTTGCAGTTGCCACATAGATCTGGGCAACGTCCTGGGTTATGATGCTTCTGACACTTATCACACTTGGGTAGATTACCCTCATATCCTTTCCTTTCAGTCGGTCCTGCAGCATAGGCCCTTGCCACTTCTTGCCTCTTAGGTGGCGGCTGAATAGCGTTTCCACCTTGGTTGTAGTCAAACTTCCTCTTGTTGTTGTTGTTATTGTTTGGGTTGTTGTTTCGGTTATTGGGATAGTTGCGGTTTCGATTGTTGTTATAGTTGTTGTTGTTTCGAGTGTTGTTGTAGTTGGTGTTGTTTGAACGGTTATTGTTGTTGACAGCAGATTTTCCTTTTACCACTTAAACCATGAGTTTCTGAGTTATTCGGATAGCCTCTTCCATTGTTTGAGGATCAAAAGAAATCACATCCCCTCGAATACTTTCCGGCAGTCCACCAATGAAGTTTTCCATCTTTTTCTCATCGTCAGTAACCATAGTTGGACATAGTACAACCAACTCTTGAAACCTCCTGATGTAGGTCTCGATGTCATCGCCTATAGTTACCAGCTCATAGAATTCTGTTTCCAACTTTTGCACCTCAGTACGAGGGCAAAACTTCGTTGTCATCAATTTCTTGAATTGATCCCAGGTGAGCTTGTAAGCATTCTCCATACCAATAGGCTGAGCATAAGAATTCCACCAAGACATAGCTTCATCAAGAAGCATACCTGTAGCAAATTTTACCTTGCTGACATCCGGGCATCCGCACATGAGGAATACATTCTCAGTCTTTTCAAACCAGTGGATCAAAGCAACCGCTCCTTCAGTGCCCTTAAACTTGATAGGATCACTAATCTTGAAATCCTTCCATGTACATTCACGCCTAGCAGTGGGTGGTTCAACGGCCTCTGTATTAGAAGCAGCCTCAGCAGCCCTAGCAGCAACCTCAGCTCTCTCGACTTCCAGAGCTTCTGCTATACTATCCCTGACCAACTTGCGGATAGCGGCTTGAGTCATAGCGGGTGTTTCTGGTGTAGCCTTACCCTTCCTTGGTGCCATACTTCTGATAAATCACAATGGAAAATAACCATGAGAAAAATCATAATAGAAATAGTTATCGTACCAAAGGTATACACCCACAACATGTATATATACAACCACGACAAGTATAAATACATCCACGACATGTATAGATACAACCACAACATGTATGTTGAGCCCCTAACTGATCCTCTAAGGTAACAGCTGTAGGCCCTCTAGCAGCAGCCGCTCTCGAACTCTCACCTATATGGTATACTGGTGGTGGTGGAAGGTCAGTAGTCTCGGTAGTAGGTGAATCTGGGGTCGTAAACCTTGCACGCTTCCTGAGCAGCAAGAGTGAGGTAGATATAGAAGTAGTAGCGGTTATGGCTGGTGGTGGTGTAGGTACTATAGGGATAGCAGGGATCCTAATAGGTCCATTAAGATTTAAATCTGAATACTCTACCAAACGGTATTCTATGTATGGGCTGGATGATAGGAAAACCTTGTTCCTATAACAATTCAATGGTGCTAATGGCGGCGTAAGTGTAACTGATAGTACAATGGTAGTGGAAGATAACAGGGTATCTTAAACGTCGGACTCCGATGAAAGGATAACAGGTGGGTATCTAAAGACATGTCACTTGTGAACCAGGTCAATAAAATCATATATATATATATATATATATATATATATATATATATATATATATATATATATATATATATATATATATATATATATATATATATATATATAAATATATGAGTATGGGTATAAATAACTCGCACAGTGTGTGCATGAAACAACATGTATAACGAATATGCACCTATGATGAAATGATGAGATGCTATGATGATGTGGTTATAGTCTAGGGTCCATGATGCATCCTAGTTCGCTATAACCTTAGCTCTGATGCCAATCTGTCACACCCCCAATTTACCTGACTTGCAGCGGAATGGAATGCCTGAGGGTGTAACTGTCATAGCATCACAAACAAGGATATATTGAACGACCTAAAGTGTCGTTTAGAAAATACATCATTTGATTCATTCAAAATATTCAGAGTTATAAAACATAGGTCCCAAAAGAGTTGGAAAGTTTAAGTAAATAAGTTTAGTACAATCAAACGATAGTTCATAAGTGCATGAAATCCAAAATGAGACGCGTCATCCTTGATTCTCAAAGAAATGACCCATGCATGCCATGAGGCATATGTCTTAGTTACCTGAAAATACATTGCGAAAACGGTCAACAATAATGTTGGTGAATAATCATAGGTTTGTAAATTAAATCGTATGTACATAAGCCACAAGTATAAAGTAAGCCGACAAAAATGTCAAAAATACTACATTGTCTCTTAAGCTCATGACTCCGAAGCTAGACATAGTAATGGCCCCAACAGAGTGTTTACCAGGCACTCAAATTGATAAGACATGAGATGCATTCGTCCCGTTAGAGCAACCCAAACGCGAATGGAGGCGTCATCCTCAATAGATCTATTCACTCACTCTCGCTTAGCACTAAAATTAACGGTCCATGATAATAAAGGGGACTTGTCAAGACATGGTAATAAGGCAACTTAAGCAATGTATGGAATTTGTAATACTTGGGCATGTACAAAAATAGTTGTTGCAATGTATTCTCCCCCGTGGGATTTGAAATCAAAATAAGTAATCGAAAACGGGGCTATGAAAACTCACCTTAGCAAAAGCAATATCCGATAGACAAAGTAGTAATTAGAAATAAGGTCCGGGTACTCTAATCGCAACCTAAATAATGCATATGTCTTAGGTTCGAAAACAAGGTCAAGCATGCAAGTCATACACTATATTATCACTTGTACATGTTGTTGAAATTTTTATTGTCAAAAACGTAAGTAATCAAAGTAATCTCGTATTTAAGTCATCCACCATTTTAGAAAACGTAGCTTGTAAATCTGACGACCAAATATTAGTCGTCTTGAAAATATATATTTTGAAAAACTCTAACGCGCCTAATAAGTATACACAATGTTCTACCATTTTTATTTACGTCATTTTAGCCAAATTATACTCTAAAATGTCCAAAAGTCAATTTTAAATATTCCATCAGCTTTTGTTGGTTGAACCAAAGCTGTCAAAAATTTATATGTTTCGTCGCAACTTTCCTAGGCCATAACTTTTGTGTCGTAGTTCCATTTTTCAAGTTCTATATATTCCCGCGAAGGTATTCAAGTATACTTTAGGTTTTTCAAGGTCTCGGCTAGTCTAGATATCATTTAACCTCAGTTTTCCTAGCTCAAAAATCGGGACAGAATCCATTTTTTCAGAAAATATAGTTTTAGTCGTCAATCTTGAAAATAGCATATCTTTTTCGTTATAAGTCCGTTTTAACTCGTTCAAGCGGCTATGTTTTCGTTATTAAGTCTATTTTCTATATTTCTAGCCTAATGTGGCCACCAAGGTACTGATTTTTCTGTGAAGGGTCGAATAGGACAGATCCAATATAAATAATGTCAAACTATATTTCCTAGTGTTTTATTTATTATCACCACTTAACAACAACTCCAAATCTAGTCCCAGTCCATCCATCAACTTCTCAACTAGTATATGGTGATCTAAACATAACTTAACAATATTCAAGATCCATGTACAAGATCATCCAAGTATATAAAACTATATATCTACTAACATATATATAAAAAGATTTTATTATTTTACTTGTAAAGATTTTTACTAACAATTTTTCTTGAAATAAAATCTTGTTCAAAACATATTTTCTTGCTAAGAGATCAAAGTGGATGTAAAGATTTTCAACATGTACCAAGTGATAACCAAGTATATATACTAGACAAGCATGAAACTCATGAAAAATTATTAAGTATAGGTAGTGTAAGAATCACTTACAAAGAGGTTAGTGAGATGAGATTTATAAAGCACTTGTGTAACCCCAAGATTAGTGTCAAACCCTTGTTAATCTACCCTAAGTACTCTAGATTGTCACCAACAAACTCCTTATTCTTCCTTGCTCCTTATGTGTGTCGAAATGTATATATATGGATGGGAGGTGATTTTATTTCTTTCTTTGTAACTACAAATGTGCAACTAGTAGGTGTATATATATATAGCAAAAGTGGCAAAAGTGGTAAAGAGGATGGTCAAAAATGCTTGGTCTTGGTCCTTGTGGCCTTGCCGAATTTCATGGGAAAAAGAGGGCAAGAGGTGGCTCTAGCCACCTTAATTAAATGCCATGTTTCAAGGCATAATGTTACAAGTATTTAAAAATGGTGTTAAGTAATTATGTAACTAGGGGGGGCGGCTATAGGGTAAAATTGGAAGAAAATATTATTTTATTTTATTTTATTTTATTTTATTTTTTTTGTAAAAATGTATATATTAAATGTATTGGGTAATAAAAATATGTATTGGGTATTAGTTTGGTAGTTAACGGAAGTTATACGTAATTAAACGTAAAATGTGAGGAATTTAACTTGAACATTGGAAAATATTTTTGGGACTTTTGTAATAATTTTAGAAGTATAAAAATACCCTAAAAATAATTGTTGAGAAAGTCGGGTATGTCGAGTGTTACATTTTTGAATAAAAATTAACGTTTGTTGAAGTTAAAAACCGTAAGTATTTAAAGAATAGAAATTTGTTTTGTTGTATAAAATTGTGAATTGGGGAAGGAGCAAGGTACCGGAGCGTTGTGGACTAAAATTAGCCTAAGTCCTAGTGTACTTAGAATTTAATTAGAAATTCGCGTCGATTCAAGTAAAAGGGCTCACGTAAAATGTTTCAAATTAAAAGTAAAGAATTTAAATTCGAGTTTAGAAAATAGTATTGACCTGGGAAATAGCGGGTTGTGACATGAACCCATAACTCCTTAGCTTTGACATCAACAAGTTCATCCTTCTTAAACTGATCTTGAACAATTCTCCACAAAGTATCCAAATCTTCTCTATCACAAGATCTAACAATATCTTCAAAATCTCTGCAAATACTTGTGACATTTCCAGTTCTGATGATCTTCCAAGCTACACCAAAACTATCAGAAAAGATTTCCCAACCAACTACTGGATATCTTGATTGTAGAGGTTCAATATTAAGTATATCAGTCTCTATAAACAACATGTTTGGAACTTGCTCTTCTGTCAACTTACTAGAACCTTCTTCTACTTGAGATGATTTCTGAGTCTTCAACTTCTTTGCTTCTTTTGATTCAAGACTCACTCCAGTCCTTTTTGCCTTCAATGTTATTGGTTCTTGATCCATTGGAATGAATTTACTATCTTGTCTTTTGATCTTGTAATAAATTCCTTCAATCTGATCATGTGACATTCCTTTGAATTGAGCCATTTTCATATTACCAACATGGCAACAAAAAGTCTTCATCTCAGCAATAATCTGTGCCTTTGTAAGTTTCCTTGGCTTCTTTTGACCTTTTCTAACATCCCCAATGATTTGATCAAGAGCCTGCTGATTCTTCATTTGAATGAAATCTTTAAGTTGAGCAGACCTTTGTTCTTCATCCAAGGTTGTATTTGCAATCAATTCAATAGCCTTCTTCCTGATTACTTGATCATTATTAATCAAATAGTCAATCTCTTCTTCTGTAAGCACATAGGTAAACAATGGAGGTTTCTCATGCATGACAGTTGGTGAGACACTTGAAATAGGTTCTGCCATTACAGCTTCAAGTTTATCCAACCTAGTTGCGTCCATAAAGCTAGCAACTTCATCTTCTTTAAGCTTTTTCTTTCTTTCATACTCTTCAGCTTGTTGCTCTGCTAACCTTGCATCAAAATCAATATGAGCTTGTTCAAACTTAGAAATCTTTCTTGACTCTTGATCTGAAGCAATTACAATAGCCTTTCCTTTAACTGATCTTCTTCTGGCAGCTTCTTCCTCTGCAGTGATAATTTCTTGACTAGCAGTGGGAAGATTTTCACTTGCAGTGGTAATTGGTTGATCAGTGGGAACTTGTTCTGCTTCAGTGGAAATTTGTTGAGCAGTTCCAACTAAATCATCAAAGTTAAAACCTGCATCAGCATCCATATCTTCAAAATCCAATTTCCTCCCCTCAGTATCAGCTACATCATCTTTTGATTGAGCATTATCAGAATCATTGAGCTCAGCAAATCTTTATCAACTAACTTCAGGGGAAGTCACATGTTTCATGACATGCTAACTTCAGGGGAAGTTCATGCTTATTGGTTTTGTCATTATCAACTAGGGGAAGATTGTTGGGAATTACAATTAAGTTGATAAGACAAAACATGTGAAACATGAGGGACTTATGGAGACAAAGGAAGAAACTTTTACTCCTCCCCTTAAGCTCTGCATCTATTTTCCTCCCCTGTTTGGAAGAATCTCCCAAAACTTTAGTAGAACTTGCAGAAAACTCATCTGAAGGTGAAGATGATGATAATACAACCTGAGATCTTTGCTTCTTGAGATTCTCAACTTCAATCTGAAATCTTTGAATCTCAACCTTCAATGTATTCAGCTATATGGCATGTTGTTCTTTGGTCTGTGCCAGATCTTTCTCCAGAGCGTGAACCTGCTTGACTAATTTGGTACAAATATCCATCAATTCATTTTGTTACACACTGCCTTCATCACTTCCAACTGTGTAACCTGCTGGGAGAGGTGAATCATGAGGCATGGATTCAGGCTCTTCCCTAGTTGGACTAGGAGGAAGCCTTGAACCACCACTGCTTGTTCCTAAACCAAAAGGCTCAGCAACATACAATGTTGAGATGAGAGAAGTTGGTTGTTTAGACCTTCTCTCATAAGTGTGAGTGACTGCAGCTGGGATTGGTGCATCCTCTCATAAGTGTGAAGGGGTATGTTGAATTGGTGGAACAATAATGGTGGGTGTGTTTTGAGATGCAGCTGGGATTGGTGCATCCTCACCCTGTACTTGAGAAATTTTAGCAAGCATTTGAGGGAAAAGTGGACGAACCTCCCCATTCCAAAGTTCTGAAGCCTTAGACATATTTTGAAAAACTTTTGGCTTAAGAGTGGAAGGTTCATAAATTCTTTTGTGAGGTTGCAGTTGAAACTCATTTAACACTGCTTGCACAAACCTTGGATACATCAAAAATTTATATTGACTCTTTACATTGCCTTTCATATTATTGAAAATAAACTTTGAAAAATTGAAAGTCATATCTGTTGCCAAACAAACCAAAGGATAAGCCATGGTTGATGCAAATTGTTCATAAGATGTTTTCTTAGGACTTAGGCAATGTAAAAGAGTGTGAATTAAAAATCTTCAATGGGGACAAAAACACCCTTTTCTAAAAGTGACTTTTTGTTCAGATGTATCGTACCCCATTAAAGCAATATTGGCAAAAATATCTGAATTAGGTAATGTGATGATACTATTGAGATCATTCAATTGGAGAATTCTCCTCAAGGATGACTCGGTAACATCAATAGTTACCCCATCAACTGTGGCTCTTAGAGCATCCACAGATTCTTGTGTGTCTCCTTGTTCAAGAGTTATGGACTCCAGAGTGTTCCAGAACTGTTTGATATGAGAGACATAGATTGTAGGATTTAGAGTTAAGGCATACCTTATATGAGTAGTGTTTAGAAAATCCACAATCTGATGAAAAACAGGGCCACTCTTCTCATTCGACTTTTGTAAGTAGGCCACTTGGTTGTGCTCCTCGACAAAGTTTAGAATCGCCATGATATTTGTGAAAAAGAGAATAAAAGTGTTAGTAATCAAGATAAAAAGCAAGCCGTATGATAATGAATTTATACTAATAAGGTTTGAGGAGGTTGCGCAATGTCAATTATCTTTAGAAAGAATTATCTTTGGAAAAAGAATAATTTATAATAAGTAAGTAGATAATTCACAAAAGATTTTACCCTATTAATAAGGAATGACGGTTATTTTACAACGGCTAGTAAAAAAAAAAGGATTACTGACACAACAGTTGTAACGGCTAGTTCATCAGTGGAAAAATAACACTTGCAGTGGTAACTAATGAACTAGCAGTGGGAAAATTTTCACAACATATCAAAGAGCAGTGGTTAATAAAACATGAAAATTTGCTGCTCTTATCATAGTTTTTAGCAAACTACTAGCTATCAACGGATTAGATATGTCTTTACCATTAGCCGTTTGCTATGGACTAGCCAACTCTTGATCACATGGATGTATGGTGAGTTGATAACCTAGTTTTTGGTAAACTATCAACCATAAACGGATTTGAGAAGTCTTTACCAGTAGCCGTTTGCTCTGGACTAGTTGATTCTTATGTGGATTGGACATGGTGAATCAATAACCATTTGTTGTGTGTCCATGATACACACCTTATTACTCCAATGACTCCAATAATATGGGTTGTATTCAACAACTCAACTTAACCCATAAAACTTAACCCAAAGTAACTTTTTAACCAAGTTACTATTCACAAAAATATCTTCCAAAAGTCAACCCGATAATAACCAAATTTACTCCTTCAACCTACCAAAACAAGTAGGAGTAAATATCCTTCATTAATTAGAATTTGACCTTGACTTTGCATATAAAAGGGGGCTCAACATCTTTTATCTTTCATCAACAAGCTTCTTCAATAAACACAAACCCTATACATCATCATGAGTTGGTTTCCAATAATCTACATCTCCTCTGATGATTCTTCTGATGAGGAAATCAGCTACTACTCAGATTCTGAAGAACTTTCTTCTGGATGGAGTGGACATTTTCCACCAAATACTGCAACTGCTACATCTTCAAGTATGAAGCCAAATAAGAAGATATCAGCTGATCCTGCTCCATCTCTTGAGTTTTATTCCAGCTCTTCATCAGATGATGACAATGATCCAACCTTTGATCTTTCCAAGGAACTCCCAAAGGCCCTCACCACAGCATTGACATCTGCAATAAACAACATGAAGTGGCCAGCTGTAGACAAGCCTACTCAAGCACCAAGGCCTCCCAAGCAAGTTCTGGGACTTGCTTGTCTAAGGAAACAACTCTCTTTTGATGACAAGAGAAAGAAAATTTCCAAAGGCAAGCAACAGTATGAGGGAAAAGGAAAGAAACCTATGGAGTAGGTGTTAGGTTGTAGGTTCATGTCAGATGTAATGGTTTTCTTGTTTAGGTGACAATGTTTTCATAATGGTTGTGATGTACTCTTTCTGGATAATCAATAAAAGTACTCTTTTGTTCTTGCTATTATCACCAATCTTTCCACTGTTGTATGTTAATTACCACTGTGCACTTGATAACTCTGCATACAAGTTAGTAGAAAACCATACATACAATACAAACAATATTAGTACCTAAAAAGTATCCTGCAACACTGAAAAGTATTTAGACATCAAAAGTTTATGGATTGAGCATTCCAATACCTGTTACCAAGTATTGAAATCTAACCACATCAAGCCCTTTTGTTAATAAATCAGCATAATTGTCATCAGTATGAATCTTGACAACATTAATAAGCTTTTTCTCAAAACAATCTCTAATGAAGTGATGTCTAATTTCAATATGTTTAGTTTTAGTGTGTTGCACAGGATTTTTAATAATGCATATGGTACTACTATTGTCTATATAGATAATGGTGTTTATGAAATTGTACCCATAGTCCAATAATTGATTCTGAAGCCAAAGGATCTGAGCACAACAACTAGCAGCTGCAACATATTCTGCTTCAATGGTTGAAGTAGCCACCATAGTTTGCTTCTTGCACTGCCATGACACCAATCTACATCCAAGAAATCGACATCCTCCAGTAGTTGATCTTCTATCCAAACTTGCACCAGCATAGTCACTATATGAGTATGTGATCAATTCCATTGGAGAGTCTCTTGGATACCATAATCCAAGATTAGGATAAGTCTTCAAGTACCTAAAAATCTTTTCCACTGCTGTCATATGTGATGTCTTTGGAGTCACTTGAAATCTTGCACAAGCACATACAGCAAACATGATGTCTGGCCTTGATGAAGTAAGATACATCAAGGAACCAATCATAGATCTGTAAGTGTGAACATCAACATTAGCACCACTTGCATTCTTCAACAATAAGTGAGTGGTCTTGTCAGCAGGGGTATTGGAAGATTTTGCATCAGTAAACTTGAACTTCACATACTTGTCTTGGCTGATAAATATGCCTTCCTTACTTTGTTGTACTTGTAGCCCCAAAAAGAATGTAAGTTCTCCCATAGAACTCATTTGAAATTCATCTTTCATTAGCTTCTCAAACTCTTTGCACATCTCTTGTTTAGTAGACCCAAAGATAATATCATCAACATATACTTGCACAAGTAGGATATCACCCTTGTCTTTCTTGAAGAACAAAGTTTGATCGATCTTACCTCTATGAAACCCATTATTTAACAAATAATTAGCTAAGGTTTCATACCACTTTCTTGGAGCCTGATGTAAGCCATAAAGAGCCTTAATGATGCGTGGGAATCGCAACAGGCTTTACCTCTCGAGGGATCTCGAGAAGCTTACAACCCCCACCAGGCAGTGTACCTGATCGTTGTAGTATAGTATAGTGACAAGTACCGAGGGATTGATCGTTCAGCTTAGGAATAGTGTCGCTAGGATTAGAAAGCCTAAATACTAGTTCTAAAGGTGAGGGATGATTATTTTTGTGTTTTTATATTTTATGGAAAGAAAATTAAAATCTCGGGTTTGAAGGATTTGGGCGGAATTAGTTGCTATTCAACTAACCCAATACTAAGATGCAATCAAAACAAAATACAAAAAATGAAAATAAACTAATTTATGCTAAGGTGTGAGCAGTAATTGGAGAAAATGTGTTTACTTAGATTTCACTACTCCCTAGATATCTTTTACATGTTAATTACTTGTTATAATTGCATGGATGACGGATCGTATTCCTTAATACCATTCATGGGGTGGCACACATAACTCCCCAATTCTATGAGCTCTTATCTCCTCCTACACCATGCCCAGCACAACTATAGGGATTGTAAACAGTGGCTCATGCATTAAATACAAACAATAAAGACCTAGTGCGCGTTGGTTCATGTTTCTTAAGACGTTCAAGCATGTTACCAATTGGAGATCTGCCAGTTTTCTTAAGCCTAACATATAAATCATTCATCCAAGATAAGAATAAACAAGTAATCAACACATAATCAATATCTAGGTTTCATTAGATCTAAGCAAACACAAGATAGATCTAGCCTAGCATGATGGAATTAAGATAAGAACAAGATATAGACAACCAACACATAGACATATTGATTGAATTAGAAGAACACTTATCTTGATTAATCATGCAAGGTATCAAGGGGTTGGAACCCTTGAAAAACCTGTAAAGTTACACCAAAATCGTACTTAGGGTTTCTCCCAAAACTTCTCTCTTTAAATGTGAAAAACTAGAAAACTATATATAGGAAAAGGGGTCTGACGGCGTCAAGACCAATTAGGTGACGCCGTCACCTCGCCGCCAAAACAATCCTCGGACTGCCTAGATCTACATTTGACGCCGTCAAGAATAATTCATTTCCAGGCCGTCATGACTTTTACTCTTGACGCCCTACCTTCATGACGCCGTCAAAACTCTTCTGGATCGTCATGGAATTTTACTCTTGACGCCGTCAGGGAACTACTCTTGACGCCGTCATGCACTGTTCCCAGCATGGAAAATTAAGACTTTGGCGTTTTCTTCACTTTTATGCTCCAAAAACGTCCGAATTGCTTCCTTTTCCAGATTTCACTCCCAAAGTACCTAAAATCACAAAAGGAACGATTTAGGGCAATATTTGATCAAATAAATTCGGATTCGGGCTTAAATGACCCCCTAAAAACGGATCATTTTTCGCCTCATCACTTAACCACTTTGTAAACTTTATTTGGGTGTTGAGGATCTTCAAAGCCTTAAGGTTGAGAGACATATACCTCCTCATCAATAGTTCCATACAGAAAGGCACTCTTAACATCCATTTGATAGACTGTAAAGCCCATAAATGATGCATAGGCTAAGAACAATCTAATAGCCTCAATCCTTGCAACAGGAGCAAACACTTCTTCATAATCAATACCCTCCTCTTGAGTGTATCCTTGAGCAACCAATCTAGCTTTGTTCCTGATTACAATGCCTCTTTCATCTTTCTTGTTTCTGAAAACCCATTTAGTACCAATGACCTTCATACCATCAGGCAAGTCACAAAGAACCCAAACCTTTTGAAGTTTAAACTGCAGCAACTCTTCTTGCATAGCTTCAACCCAGCTAGATTCTCCTAGAGCCATATACATATTCTTAGGCTCCACCTGGGAGAGAAAACAGAAAAACAGACACTCATTCTTCTTGCTATGTTTCTTGGACTCATACACTTCACTTATGAACCCATGAATATCATCTTTCTTTGTCTGTCTTCTAGTCTTCACACCTGATTGAAGTTCACCAATAACATTATCAAGTGGATGCACTTTGTGAATGGTAGACTGTGATGTGCGAGGAATATCATATGTTGTAGGCATGTTTGAGATCTCTACATCATCACTTGGTGATTCCTGAGAAGTATGGTCCACATTTGGGCTTACAGTGGACACTTCTGGTGTAGCAGTGGGAATTGAGTTTCCACTGCTAGTAGGAATTTCTTTATTCACAGCATCTGCATCACTTGGTTTTTCAGAATTATCACCAAAGTCCCAAAGTGGCATAACAATTTGATCTTCATCATCTTTGCAAGCTTCATCTTCATCAATGAATTCTTCTGAATCTTCAAGATCTTTGTCTCCAGTACTTGAAGTGAGAGGAACATAATTCATTGTATTTGATAATGTTTCAAGATCAAATAGCCAATCTGGTCCTGAACCTGCCATGTTTGCTTTATTTTCAAGAAACTGAACATGCAAGTTCTCTTCAATCTTCTTTGTTCTTAAGTTATAGACTCTAAAAGCCTTGCTAACCATAGAGTATCCAACAAAGAAGCCTTCATCTGACTTTTCTTCAAATTTGCCCAAATGATCAATGGTATTGAGAATAGTAACATGACACCCAAATGGCCTCATAAACTCCAAAGTAGGATGTCTTCCTCTGAACAACTCATAAGGTGTCTTGTTCTTTGTTTTGACCACTAAAACCCTATTCTGAATGTAACAAGCAGTGTTAACTGCTTCAGCCCAAAAAGTCACTGGAAGCTTGGAATCAGCTAACATGGTTCTAGCAGCCTCAATTAGTGTTCTATTTCTTCTTTCTGCAACTCCATTTTGTTGAGGAGTTCTTGCAACACTAAATTCTCTTTTAATACCTTTGTCTCTGCAGAAATCATCCATAACTTTATTCTTGAACTCTGTCCCATTGTCACACCTGATGATCTTGATTTTCTTTTCAAATTGATTTTCAACCTGAGTGATGAATGTCTTAAGGATGCCTGTGGTTTCATCCTTGGTACTCAAAAATAAAACCCATGTGAATCTACTGAAGTCATCAGTCACAACAAGACAATACTTCTTCAAATTTATGATGCTCACAGAGGTAGGACCAAACAAGTCCATATGCAGCATAAAGAGTGGATGATTTATTGAATTGAATGCCTTGGTTTTGCATGAAGCTCTATGTTGCTTTCCTTTGAGACAGGCAATACAAGTTTGATCATTTTCAAATCTTTTCTCTGGTAGGCCTCTGACAAGTCCATCTTTCACAATCTTGTTGACGGTCTTGAAGTTAACATGACCAAGTCTTCTATGCCAAAGCATTGATTCATCCAAAGTGGCTTTAGCAAGCAAGCAAGTAACATCGTTATTAGCCACTATGTTCTGCATGTCAATGCTATACAAATTTCCTTTTCTAGGGATTTTAAGCAAAATGTCACTTTCATCAGGAAGCTTGTAATCCTTAGATAAGATATAGCATTCATATTCTGTGAATAGAACTCTATGCTTTTTGTCACACATCTGTGACACACTAAAGAGGTTGTACTTGATTTCTTTCACATACTGCACATCTTCAAAGTCAATGTTTCCAGCCTTGATTGTTCCTTTGCCAGAAACTTTGCCACCAATTCCTCCTCCAAAGCTGACAAATTATCCATCATAGGGTTGAAAGTCTGAAAGATAGGACTTATTGCCAGTCATGTGCCTGGAACATCCACTGTCTGAGTATCCTTGATCATTATTAGTCTTTGAATGTCCCTGCACATAGAATAAAGGAATTAGTTCCTTTTGGGGACCCAAGCCACAAATGACTTGGATCTGCCTCGTGTATCAATATAATTATATCTTTCAAAGGTCATTGATACACCATTGGGATTTTTTGAGGTGATGGTTCCTTTTGGTTTCCATTCCCAATGTGCTGAGGCCTTAACAACATTTCCCACATTTACCCTTTTCTTGTTAACAGACCTACCAGTGGTAACCTTTAGCCTTGCAGTGGTAACTGCTGCCTTAGCAGTGGAAACTGCTGGCTTAGAAATTTTAGGTACCCACTTCTGAGTATTGTTAACTTTCTTTTCAAAATTGGTCTTTTTCCCTGTTTGAGTAGATTTAGCAAAAGTAGTAACAGGGGGCTTAGGGTAAACTCTGTTTTTATTTCTGGCAGTGGCAACTGCTGGTCTAGCAGTGAAAACTGCTGGTCTAGCATTGGAAATAGGTTTAATGCCAGAATGAAGCAAAACAGACCTGGGAATCATCTTGCTAAGTGGATTTGGGTGAGTTAAGTTATTAACATTTTGTCCATTCACCCTAGTATTCCCAAACATTTCCCTTCTTCCCAAGTGGTAGGTACAACTATAAGACAAATGGTCAAAGCTACCACATATATGACAGGATTTGTTATTGAACACAAAGTCACTACCAAATTGCCTGGATTTAACATGATTCTAACTCCTCATATTACCCCTAGGAGTTGGTGACCTACTTCTGTACATCTCTGCATATCTAGTAGTTGGCCTAGTGAAATTAGGTTGTGACCTAGGCTTCTCTTTGACTACATCAGGAATACTTCTCTTAACCTCCACTTTAACATTCTCAGGAACACTAGGTTTAGACTCAACATTTAAATTTTCATCTTTAAGAGATGAGTCACTAGCACTATCAAATACATCAACCTCAACCTGAACCTTTTCAATTTCAACTGGTTTAACAAATTTTGGTCCATAGGTCATGGGTGGTTCCTAGAATTCTTCTAAACCTGTGTGAGCTAAGTCAATGCCAGGGGGTGATGGAACACCTCTTAGAGGTGGTGGAACGGTTTTGTATCCAAGACCTGATTTAGCTTTGCTCACAATTTGGGCTTCCCAAATTTTATCAATACACTTGGATTGATGATCCAGTGTTTGCTTAGTTATCATTATATTCTCACTATCCGCTTTAACCTTTTCTAGTTCTTCTCTAAGAACCTTATTAACAGCAACCTGATAATCTAAGTCTCTTCTTAATACTGCAATATCATCATTGAACTTAGATTCATTTGCCCTATAATGCTCTAATTGTGTTTCTAAAACTCCTAGGCCTCTTTTATGATTTGATAAGTTATAATTAGTATGAGTTAACTCTATGTGTTGCTCATTAAATTGTGCTTTTAGTTTCTCATACTCTTTTAAGGCCTTACAAGATTTAGAACAAGCATTATCAATTTGTACCTCAGAGTCAGAAAAAGCCATTAGTGCAAGCTCTGTAGCAACCATTGCAGACTCTGAATCATCATCCTCTTCCTTAGTCATAAAGCTCCAATCAAAGCTCACTCCATCAATGGCCAATAGCCCCCTTGGCTCATCAGTAGTAGGTTCCTTCTTCTTGTCCTGCTTGTACCAAGTTGACCTGTTTTCAGACTTCCTTGGCTTCCTACACTCTCTGGCAAAGTGCCCTTTCTTATGACAATTGTAGCACTCCACCTTCTTTTTGTCAAAACCTACTGTTTCATTACCACTGATGTTGATCTTTCTTCCAGTCTTCTTCCAAAACTTCTTTGTCCTCAAGCTTAGTAATGCCACTTGCCATTTAATGTCCATCTCCTCCATATCATCTTCATCAATTTGATCCAGATCCTCATGATTGAGGATTGAACCACCCACTTGACTTGATATAAAGGCATAAAAGGTAGTATCACTAAGCCCTGCAATCTATTTCTTTGAGCTACCAGTGGAAACACTTCCACTACCAGTGGAAACAACAATGTTAGCACAGTCATCATCACTATCACTTTCTTCATCTGAACTATCATCAAGAGATGATAATATGAGTGCTACATTTCCTGAACTTGAACTTATCTTGCCAGCTTTCTTCAATCTTTGTTCAATAACCTTGAAGTTATTGTACAAGTCATTAAGTTTCATGCTCTCTAACTCTGACTTATCTTCCCACACTGCAACATTGGTTCCAAACTCAGAGGGTAAGCTTCTTAAGGACTTTAGATTGAGGTCTTCTCTTTCCACCTCAATTCCAAAAATAGTGAGTTGCGAAACAATCTTTTGTAGCCTTGTGAAAATGCTATCAAGAGATTCATTACTTGTAGAACCAAAGTTTTCATAAGTTTGCTTCAGCAGGGTCTTTTGAGTCTTCTTGGTGGAATCATTACCACCAAAAACTTCACAGATCTCATCAAAGAGAGTCTTTGCAGTCTTGAACTTGTTGAATGCTACAACTTGATCTCTTGGAAGTGTCATCAGTAACAGACCTCTGGCCTTCAAATCATTCTTTATTTAAAGTCTTTCATCATTAGTAACAGGTCCAGTGTTGACCTTAATTACTTCCTTGCCACCAACCATCTCTGAAGTAGAACTTTGTTTGAAAGAATTTCCAACCATAATGATCTCCCAAAGTGTGTAGTCTTGGACCATAAAGAATTGTTCGATCATTAGCCTCTACATCTCAAAGTCATTCAACTTAAGCTTTGGAAGCTTAGCAGCAATGTTTGAGTTACTGGTTTCTGTCTCCATTGATTCTTCTGAGTGAACTTGAGTCTTCTAAATCAAAGTATCAAAGCCTGGCTCTGATACCACTTGATGGATCTTAACACCTTGAACTTGTGTTAGATTGATACTTTGAATTATATCACTAAGTATGCGGAATCTACTTAGTAACACTTAGAAGGTTGATTGTGAGTAAGACAGTTGTATATAAACAATGTATGTAAACAAACTATTAGCTCCAATATTATTAATGATAATAATACGAGTGATCTTGATATCACTAGGGTTACACCTTGAAGCTCTAGAAACGTATATCAAACCTTTAACCTAGGATCTCCTTTTATAGCACAAGGAGTCCTCTTCTACAAGATAAGTATAAAGCTAATAGAATAAGATATACACAAGATCTATTCTATATTTATCTATAACACGTTTCCTAACAATTATCTAATAAGCAATGGTAATATATGTTCTTGCAATGGTAATGAGTTTCCACTGCAAGTCCAATGCTCTGCAGTTGTAACTTCTTCTCTTAGCCATGGTAACTGTTAGTATAATTCCCAACACAATGCATACCTGCATAGCCTTAAATCTACGCTTATGACATCGCTGAATCTCCAAAAGAAGGTAATTGGCAACAATGTTAACCGCGCTAGTCAGCCACAGTTTTCGATCTAACTTTCGAACCCGCCAGTCAATAGACGAGGCTCCTTCGTGGAAAATATAGGTGATATGCATCGCACTAACAATTGCCCCAATTTTCTCGTAAGTTGGCCGGTAGATTACAAGGACGAAAATGGCAAACATCCCAAAGATAAACAAACCACGCATCACCTTGCAAAACCAACGCGCAATCTTGATATAAAACTGAATACTATTATCTTATTCTACGGTTTCTTTACGAGTTGATCAGTCTTCTCTACAAGCATGCTGCAATTGTTGATAGATTGAATAACTTCTTAGGCTTCCTTACGATTGTGATTACCCAGTAAGGCTTCAAATTTCTGTATGAGAGGTTTCACCTTATGGCAGTAGTCCCAACAATCGTTGTAAATTTCCAAAAAACCCGAAACAACACCCTTTCTATCATCACTATTGCCGCCGCCGCTTACGATCACTGAAGCTTTTTTATTCAACTTGGCCAAGTGAATTGCCGCATCGAATCTTGTTGATTATACTTGAAGCCTCCGGCTGCCCGTTGTTGACCGTTTACAAATTTGACATCAATATGTGGCTGCAATATCTGATAACCAATAGTCTCTAGGTGGTTCGTGTAATAAAAATCTTTACCACTTAAGTGATGCAAATTAGAAAGTGCAGCAATTAATTTTCTCAAGATAAAGTAAGGCATTATGAAAAGGCAATAATCCTATCTTATAATAAGTTCAAAGCATAAAATAATGCCACAAACCAGAATTAACTATTGTCATCATGTGATAGCCTAATATTTTAGCCTAACCAAATAAATTTGAAGTACCTCAAAGCAAAAATAGTCCTTATCCCAAGTCTATTTCACATAACGTTGTCTCTTTATGAGTTAGAGCTCTGTAAACACTAAAATGGGCTAGTTCTTCAGAAAACTACAAGCGTGTTCTACTTTTTGTTAAAATTATTGATGGACAAGGAACGAAAGAAGAACGTTGGAGTTACCTTTGCTTTGTAGCCAGAATCAACTAACCTTTACTTCTTCAGAAAATTCAATCTAACCTTCGTTGATCCTGAAACCCTTCTTCATTTTTGCTTCTTGATAGGCTTCTGCGTAAAAAGATACACAATTTTGAAGTTTTTCAATAAAGAAAATACCAAAATTTTACAAGAATCACATTCATTATTCTTTCGACAATTCTACAAGTAAAGATATATGTACAAGACCTCTTTTAGTACTTCCTTATAAACTACCATTTATCTTATGAGCCACTGTGTAGATCTTTATCCATTTTGATGAGAATGAAAGGTGACCCACCATTAAACCACTTCTTATTTAATCAAATCACACCTTAACGATTAATAAAAAAGACTGTTTATGTGGCCTAAAGTCTCACCTATCAATTACCCTTGGAACTTAGCTAGCTTCAAGATTTATAAGCATAATATAACAATATGATTATATACCTTTTATGGTTTAACTCTCCATTAAATCAAATACATGAAAAGAAATTGGCAACCCTGGACTAAGCGATCGACTCGCTTTTGAAGCAACGGGCTATAAAAACTCAAGTTTCAGACATTGAAATACTATATGTAAAAGTTTACGCCAAATAGATATATATGAATACATCGTCGTAGAGAATTTATACATTACTTGCCACATAAGCTAGCAATTAGTATATAACTTACTATTATAGCCATAATCTCAGAATCATTCTTTATCATTCTTTGTTATACAGCCGGTCCTGAGTTTTTGGATGCCCTCGGCGAACCGAGTGAAATATGCATGTTCTAAACTATCAACACACTTTTTTCTTAATGGGTTTGGAACCTAGTCAAGCCATGCAGCTCATCCCCACGCTGGTTTTAATTTATTAAATATAACCTTACAATATGAGAAGCTAAACTCCAAATACCAAGTTTAACGCCTAAAACGATGTTTAGGTGCGTTTCTTGAATAAAAATATTAATTACTTTGTCAATATTTATAAGATTTTTATTATATTTATTAACGAAGACCTCATCATTTTCTATATTTTCATTATCCATGGATTGTTATTATCAACATTAACATTAACATTAACATCCACATTTCCTATATTTTTATTATTTATAAGATTTTCATTAACTTAATCTCATCATCAACATACCCATCCATAGAACCATGTTGAGTTCGCTCAGATTCTTACTGAATCTTCTTTCACCTCTTATTTTGACATCATACTTACGAGTGTAAACTACACAATATTCTGCTAAAATCAAATAAATAAGTATGCAACAGTATATAACATCAAATTGATGAGAAGAGGAAAACCGAAAGGTTGTTTCGTTTAACCCCTTAATTTTTGATTGCTTCCAATTTGACTCTCTTATCACATTCACAGTTCACAAACTGCCATTCATCGTGTGATGATCTTTTAAATTCGAACTGTCAAATTGCCGTATCTATTCGTTCAATTGTCCTATGCCTTTTTTTATCACATACGTAGGTATTTTAGGTCTAATAGTGGGCTTTGAAACTAGTATATGTACACACATGGACCTGTAAAATGATGCCCCCTCTTCTTAGCTGCTCCTGGGCCGTCGCCCATGCAGCCCATAGCCAAATCCGGGCCTTATACCTGAAAAACAAAAGACAAAAGAAAGAAAACATTTAGTGGGTGCAGAACATTTTAAAAGATTTCTATCATCATAATGAACATCAGAAACTTTTATTGAAGGAGAAATGGTTGATTCAACTTCTGTAAAACGCAAGAGCTATGAGTCTTAATCTGGATCTTGAACAAGCAATTTTACTTGTAGCCTATGAGAGTTAGAAACAATTACACCATATGTGACCTGGTGTGATAGAACATGTCCACTTTTAACAAGATAAAAATGTCTATACCACGACCTGTATCTGTGTTTTAAATCAAGTTCTTTGTCAAGGTAGTCTTGAGGAATAGCTATATTTATAATACACATGACTAATATGCTTATTTAGATGTATTTGGTAATTCTGCAATAGTAATTCCGGAATTGAGGTTTAGGTCTTTAGGACACAAGCTCGGTAAATAACCTTAAAGGACTATCAAATAAAAGAACAGACAAACACATTTATAAAGGCAAAATACCTAAAGGAGTTCCTCTTGTAACAAGGGATATAAAGCTGCTCCATTTACACTAGTAGGATACCCACGTGTAATTATATTTTACAGCAAGCAAATGTTATTACATGTTTTTTTCTTTAACAATAACGAATAATAATTTAGATTAAAATGACTTTCAGTAATAACAATGATATATCATTTCTTAGCATTTGCTAAAAATAATCTCAAATGCTTTAAGTAATTCAAGTTATTTGGTTCGGTTTTCAGTTATTCGATTCGGCTTTCAAAAAAATTTACATCAAGCATGAAATCGTTTTTTTTTTAATGAACTCCGAAAAAGTTATACATGTTTATACTTGTTTTTATTGAAAAAATTATTTCGGACTCAATGGCAAAAATTCAGTATTTTAAAATGTTTGTTTGCTATGTCAAATGGGGCCCACAAGGTTATTATTAAAAGATTTACCAAAGTTACACTTTCTACCCCTTGTCATAAGTTACACCGCCGCCCTCCTTCTTTTCTCTTCTTGACACGTACACGTCCCTGTGGTTTTATATAACACCACACACCCACACACACTCACCCAATTTCTCACACTCTCTTTCTCTCTAACAACACTTCACCGGAAAGATTTAGGGTTCCGGTGCCATCACCGAATTCCGGCCAAAATTCCGGCAAGTCATTTCTTCCATTTATGCGTAGATCGAGGCTAGTCCAGTCCACCATTTCTGGAAAGTTTTGAGCCGAAAGGAGCACGTTTGATTGAACCTTGAACACCACCGTGACACCACCACACTTCTGCTGTCCTCCAGCGTCTTCCCTAGCACCTCCTCTCTCGAATATGTGATTGTAATGGGGGTCTTTGTTAGATGATAATATTGTCACTGATAATATTATTAATCTTATGTTAATCATTCTGTTTGTTAATTATCTTGGACTACTTTGTTAATTATCTTGGACTACTATATAGTATGGTTTTAGTTTGTATGACTCGTATTACCAACATTTGTATTCGGTGTCCATTACCAATCACCTATTTTATGATCTTTCATAGGCCAAGTGTAACTTTTTTGTTATTTGTGATGAATTGTTTGGCCATTTAATTATATTGTACCTTGTGTTTAAATGATTGTAATATTGGGTATAGGGGTGTTTTTAATGCTATTAATGTATAATTCATAGGATTTTGGTACATATGTACATGCTTGTGCTTTAAATCATTGTGATTTGTGTTTTATGACTTGTATTAATTGGTTTAGGGGTGTATTAATTGTACATATGTAAAAGATATGTTGAACTTAAAATATCGTGCTTTACATACTTGTATTTTATGTTTAATCACTTGTATTTTACTTAGAATCTAAATATGGAAATCTTAAAATTTAAATATGAGAGAAGGTGCAATATGCTTTATAAGTAGTATAGATTATCAACTTTCTCATAACAAGGTATCAAACTTGTAACACGCTAGGCAAATCCCACATCGGCTGTGGCCTGGAGAGATGTTGGGCTCATAAGATAACATTCGCCTTATAATGACACAACGCGTTTTGTGGTCTACTGCGTGTGGAGTTCTTAGGAACTGGCAGTTAAGCGTGCTCGTGTGAGAGTAGTACTGGCTTGGGTGACCTACCGGGAAGTCTTCAAATGAGGCCACAAAAACAAAGCCGTGAGCCTGCGGGCAAAGCGAACAATATTGTGGTTTGAGTAAGGCGGGGTGTTACAAGTGGTATCAGAGCCACTCCTGAGCCGTTCGGAATGGTGGGGCAAACCTCATCGAGGACGATGAGTCCCTAAAGGGGGGGGGGTGATTGTAACACCCTAGGCAAATCCCACACCGACTGTGGCCTGGAGAGATGCTGAACTCATAAGATAACATTCGCCTTATAATGACACAACGTGTTTTGTGGTCTATTGCGTGTGGAGTTCTTAGGAACTGGCAGTTAAGCGTGCTCATGTGAGAGTAGTTCTGGCTTGGGTGACCTGCTGGGAAGTCTTCAAATGATGCCACAAAAACAAAGTCGTGAGCCTGCGGGCAAAGCGGACAATATTGTGGTTTGAGTAGGGCGGGGTGTTACAAAACTAGTAATGCTTATCCAAATTCCACACAAACTAGTTCATAAACATTAATGATTATACATACATCTGGTCCTAACCTAGCATACATTGCTACAAAATATATGAGGTTTAATTACTATCTTCTCTACATATTTCCAATTACATATAAGGTTTAGCATACAAATTCACTGCAAAATATATTTCGCATAGTGTCTAACTTTTCGTTAACATTTCCATCGAACACTTTACGCATTAGGATCACATCAAATCTTATTCCACAACATCCTTCATGACATAAATCAACTTGACCTGATAGTAAATCCGAATGATAAAGAGTTTTTTGCATTATAATTAACACTAAATATTTCAATGGTACGAGTCTTATTTAACTACTTATCAATCAATAACAACAATATTCAATCCCGCACCGGAGCGAGGTATGGAAGAGGTGAAATGTAGAAGATAAAGCAATACAACGAAATATAAGCATTAAAGCAATACAATCAAATTTAACTACTTATCAATCATAAATTAGGTTAAACTAATCCAAATCAAAACCAATATAATACATTCATTTCGAAACATCCAACCACCACGAATACACATTCGTAACTTTCTCATTACTCTCACTACACAACGCCAAAGCAATCAAAACCTCTTGTAACCTTACAACATTTTCCCCAAATTTACCCCAATATATGTCCAACCGACTTCTTTGTATGACCTAACCTACCATCTAACCGTCTCAATGTTGCACGATAATCAATCAAATTATCATTACTAACTCTAACCCTAGATAATGAAACTATACACAAATTATCATCGAACTCGATACATAATAACTGGTTATCATTCAAAGTATATAATGCCGTATTTTTGTCTAACTTATAAATAATTATGAATACAATTATAATCAACAGAAACATAATAATATTTTATCAATTGTATTTTTATCTAACTTATAAATAATGAATAACACAATTGTAATCAACAGAAACATAATAATATTTTATCAATTAGCTTACATCGCTATTATATCCGGCTGTTTTCAAGAATGAACATCTTACAAACCGAAAAAAAAAACGGTTACAATGTTTTATTTTGCATATGAAATACCACAATATTGTTAGGCATTTATATTCAATAGGCCGAGTACACAATAGTTAACCAACTTATAATAGTTCAAAAAAAGCCATTGAAGTTCAAACAACCTCACCTACACTTGGTGCATTAAATGGTAAAAGGCATATGTTTTGTTTTTTCTTGATTAATATTACCTCAGTGCACCTAATTTGAAAGCTTGTGATTCAGTAAAGTAATTGTTTACCCATATCCTCTTTATCAACAGGATGAAGCGGAATCACACATTGAGTGACAATCATTACTAAAAGTGAGGCATGATTTGAAGCTCAATGTTTAAAATTATAATTGTCCTTTCCTTTAGCTTTATCATTGATTTGTTGGTTAGAAGCTCCCAATAGTGTAGAAGTGTTGGAATATGTGAATCATAACAATAGTATAAACACAAAACATCAAGGAGTACGCAGCGGAATAAATCAAATACATGTAAATAAATTAACCGAATATAAAAGGATGCGTACCTCTTTGTAAGAAATCAATGAACAAGAACTATAAACCCTAATTAGGGTTTAATGGTGGATCGACTAGGGTTAGTCGAATAGGGCAAATCACCTTGTTAGCAAAAGTATGCTAACACTTCATTTTTGAACACACGTACTATTAGCGTTTCAATTAGAAAAGCTAGGTTCTTAATTCACAAGCAATCCAAACACAATATTTAGAAGATCGCGTAGGAACCCTAGAAGGGTGTAGTTGATCAACTAAAACTAGAATGGATTTGAGCTTAGGAAATCTAGTAGGAACCCTATAAGGGTGTCGTTCGATTTCTAGGCTCAATAAGAGAAAAGAAGAAGAATAAGATTGCAAATGAATCAAGGGATGAGAAAATGAATACATGAAGGCATGTATTTATACTCTTCTCATTGCTTGGAGCAAAAGACACAATCACAAGCCCTAGAGGGCATGGATCGGCCAAACATGGGTCACACAAGCCCAATCCATAGCATTCTTTAATTCAATTTCAAATCTAGTCCTTCATCTTTTGTCTAACGGTCGTTAGGTACCGTTAAGTGCTCATTTCGTGAATTTAATAATTATTCGTCACTAAAATAATAATTATTAATTAATTGAAACTCATACGTAAAGTGTGCAATCCCGAAGTCTCGAGTTCGAGTCCGGACATATTCATTAATTTTATCCGTTAAAACTAACAAGAAGGAAATTGTAATCCACTACATCTATTAAAAATCTAGAAACCTTTGATAAAAAGGAATCACCCGCCGGTGGGTGCTAACCACTTGTCTATGGGCTTTTCATCCCTAACCAAGTACGCTCTGATCTTTCAATGATAAAGGAAAGGGAAAGAGCAACACTGACATAAACTTTATACATTTCACCAAGATTCCTACTACCTTTTTTACCCATTGTGAAACTTCTACCTCCACCGAGTTCCCTAAGCATATGGACAACCATATAATTGAATAAGACTTCATGGCGACATGGCGTCTTGATTGAGCTTGAGATAATCAATGACAAGTTTTTGAAACATAATCTCACATTACTTCCGCACACTTTTGTCTCTGGTCAGTTATTAAACGTGGAATAGAACGTACGCATCCCTTAAGCACCTTTGCGGAAGGAATGTGAGAATATGTTTCAAAAGTTTGTCCTTGATCGTATATCTCAAGCTGAATCAAGACGCCATGAAGTCTTATTCAGTTATATGGTTGTCCTAATACTTAGGGAACTCGATGAAGGTGAAGTTTCACAATGGGTTAAAAGATAAATAGGTTATCTTGGTGAAAAGTGTAAAGTTGATATCAGTGTTCTCTTTCCTTTTGCTTTATCATTGAAAGATCCGAGCCTACTTGGTTAGAGATGAAAAAACCCATAGAGAAGTGGTTAGCACCCACTAGTGGGTGGTTCCTTTTATCAGAGGTTTCTAGATTCTTAATAGATGTAGTGGATTACCATTTCCTTCTACACTATTGGGAGCTTCTAACCAACAGATCCAAGGATAAAGCTAACGAAAAAGACAAATCTAATTCTAAACACCGAGCTTTAAATCGTGTCTCACTATTAGGAATGATTGCCACTCAATGTGTGCTTCTGCCTCATCTAGTTGATAGAGAGTTGGGTAAACAATTGCATCACCGAATCACAAGCTTCCAAATTCGGTGTAGTGAGGCAATATTAGGAAAAAAAAAAAAAAAAAAAAAAAAAAAAAAAAAAAAAACCCCTAAACGGACCAGATTTCCATGGTTTACGAAAATGGATAATGGTGGGAAGGATAAGCAAATGGTGGTGGAAGATGTGGATAATGGTGGATGATGGTTGTGGAAGATGGCCGTAAACACAACTATTGTAAAAAATAGTCTTATTTTGTAATTTTCTCAAAAAACAAAACATATGCTTTTACAATTTAATGCATCAAGTACAGTTCAATTGAGGTTGTTGGAACTTTGATGGCTTTTTTTGAATAAGTTGGTTAACTATTGTGCACTTGGCCTATTGAATATAAATGACTAACAACATTGTGCTATTTCAAATGCAAAATAAAACATTGTACCTGTTTTTATTTATTTATTATTATTATTTTGTAAGATGCTCATTCTTGAAAATAAGCAGTGTTTAGTTTTTGCATTGTAATCTTCTCCCATAAGATAATTATTGCTTTCCACCCAAAACTACCATTGATCATCTGTCCGGCTGCGATTGGAAATGACGAAGAAGAATGTGTAGGAGAAGGAAGAAAGATAGGGGATAAATGACCTAAAAAAACTATTGTCGGGTTGGTTAGATCCGCTTTTTTTATATAAACTTATACTCTATTTAGTTAATATAGCCACTAGGTTATCCCTTAATGTTTTTTTTTCAGAACATGGTAATGAGATGGCTTATAGAAAGTTTAATCTTATACATTAATGTTTTTATCAAGCGAAACATGAATGTGTTTCCTATCGATGACTTAATAATGTTTGCAGAACAAATATAATGGTGTGGCAATCATGTTTGATCTGGTCTAATATTTCATATACCTTTCAAAAAAGATAAAAATAAACAAATAATAACCCAAGTCTTAATTTCCATAAGCCAGATATAAAATATTTGACTTTGAAGTCAACATTTTGATAGCTTGTAGATCTTTATTTGACTATCAATAATAGTCAACTAATGACAGTGTAGCACAACATGCTGAATCATATTTGGTCTAAAACGACAATCTAACATACCCCATCAACCAATAGCACATCTTACAACTGACATGATACTTTACATTTACTGGTCGACAAATTACCAAAAATTCCTGATTTTTGTATAGCAAACAATCTCTAAAGACTTAGCTTCTGGCCGATCGAGGTCGCACCCATCTAGCTGAACTCGCTTTTGACAAACCCGAATAATAATCTCCCACATTTGCCACAAAAAGTGGGTCCCTTTCATCATCATAATTATGTTCCCTGTAACCGTTAGCTGTGTTCCCCTGGTCAGTGTCTTCTAGTTCTTTTGTTAAATCATCCATTGTCTTTTTTAAAGTCGCCTTGCTCAATGGCCCAGCCTCACCTGTGGCTACACCAACCATGGTGATCTTTGGAAGAAAAGGGTTTGGTTGCGGTTCTTCGGTCAAGCAGTCTTTATCACTAGTTTTCTTCCTGTAAGAATCGCAGATAATAAGAGAGGAAGAACTAGTAGTTTGGGATAAAGGTGCAATTTCAACCCGGATATTTATGAGTGGGTTGATTTGGGTTGTGTTTTATGACTTTATTTTAAAAAAGTCAAATAGAAAACCTAAATAGGGAATGTGACAAATGGTTGTAACGGGTCGATAGTTGTCAAAAAAGTACTTTTTCAATGCAATAAAGGTTCAAAAACAGTTTTACTCGGAAAATATATAATATTATTCTAATAGTATAATTGTTGTAGTCATACTTGATAAATTTAATTAATATAAACTAAAACTAACACCCCATGTTTTTGGTTCAAACTGCCGCAGCCTGTTTCAACTTTCAAACAGCAATAAAAATGAGCCTTTTCAACCAAAAATTTACTGATTATCCAACCCGCCCGACCCACCTGTTTAGACACCTCTAGTATGTAGCACATTCAAGAATTTTGGGAGTCACCTGTTATCAGGTAGGTTATGACGATCTTGGAGTGGTTTTAACCATGGATTAGCAAACCATTCTCCAAACGGGTAATGAAAGTCTGGTTTATGCTTAAGTTCACTCTGGGAATCGTGTTTTGAAGGATTAAAGTGCTGGAGCTGCTTGTCTTCAGAGTCTGACTCGGAATCCGCAACTGCACCGGGTAGCATGGATGCTCTCTGAAAGGAAGCTGCACTCCTGCAAGGACATAATTTGAGGCTCGGTCGAACAGCAATATTTAGTAAAGTAACTATTAACTTTTACAGAAAACTGATAGAATTGAATAAACTAGGTGCGGCGTTGGACAATATAAATATATGGGCCGATTAGGGTTAACTTTGTATCTCCGATGAGTCAAATGGGTAAAACTAATAAAAAAAACTAGAACTGAAACAGGTTGAACAGGTCAAACCAGTTGAATGTCACACAACGCGTTTTTACGAATACATAGAAGTATAAAACCTCATAAATACTTGAAAAATAGATTATGATAATAAAAATTTTGTAATTATAATGAGAACGTTAACTATTTTCACAGTCCAAAAGCTAGACAAAAACGTGTTTCTTGTCAACTGACCCGATCCATTTTGATATGTATTTAAAACTTACAAGTTAGATCCATACTGGTTTGACCTGTACTAAAAAGTTACCCGTTATCCAACCCAACCGAACCTGCCCATTTAACCTCCAATGATTTAACGGTATAATTTGATGAGTAATTCTGATGTCCAAAGAAAACTGTATAGTTGTGATGTCTTCATTGCCACATTTCTCTACCTGTTTGTCCATTATTCCATTATTATCCCATTGTTACTTATTTTAGACCACAAGATTCCTATCTTATCATAAATTAAAGGGTATTGAAGACATGGGTGATAATCAAACATTTATTTGAGACTACGTATACAGTCAAACATTATTAAGCTATCAAAAGTCAAACCATTCATATTTTCGACGAACAAATAAGTATTGAACCATATAGAAAAAGCACAAGTTATCTTACAAATATGCATTACAAAAGAAAAGTGAATTGGGGTACCTTTTCTCAAATGAGTCAACCACATACGGAAATTTGGGTTGAATCCCAGTGGCTTTCCTCAACCATCTGTTTCCAAGAAGTACTTTATCCACTGCATACAGAAGCTGTATCTCTGCAGCCTTTGTAATGACACTCAATGGTATAGAAGGAGTGCCAATTTCATCCATAACTTCCTGAACCTGTCAACAAGAAATATGCATCGTATTCAGTCTCTTCCCAATCCAGATAAACTAAAGATGGAATTTGTAACGGCAAATGAAGAGAGAATGAATGCATCAAAGACATCAAATTAACACAAGACAAGAATAATCGTAAGTACAAGCATGGATTGATTCTTCTATTGTAAAAGTTCTAAATTCAGAGTTGCTATAGATTTAAACAATTGGGATGTACCTCTGGGGGTTCCCACACATTTTCTGTACTGTCATCCAGTAAATCTGAAGCCATGCTGTCGTCGATAATATCCCGACGTCTTTGCATGTGTCGAGTTTGAATTAGAGTATGAAAATGCTGATCGACGGAATCCTCAAGAATGTCATCCAGCATGCTTTTATTAAAAAAATACGGAGTATACCTAACAAAATATCAGAAATTTACGAGATTCACAAAAAACAAGAAAACAAGTTGTGAATAGAGGTTATAAGATGGGTGGCTTAGGTAACAGTCATAACAGATAAACGGGTCAAAATTACCACTTTTTGACCCACTCATGAAGTCATAAGTAAACGGGTCAAAATTGCCACTTCTAGCGGTGAGTAAGAAATATATGGTCGAACACAATATCATACCACTTAATCCCATCAGCCGTAGCTATTGCAATGTCTAAATTTTGTGCAGTGAAAACTGGAACCCCTTCAACTTTCTTTTTCCGAGTGTTATGTGCTTTCTTGAGTAGTTTGTTAGCTTCTTTGACTTGTCTCTCATTTGGAATGAATTGGAACATGTGAGGCTTTTCCTGTATAAAATAAGAAAATCGAATAAATAACATAATCTCTTTTATAATAAGAGAAGATACAAAATGTGCAAATGGATACTTCGATTGACCAATAGGAGAGCTCAATTTTGAAATCAAGCCTTATGATTGGCCGGTAAAAGTCATACTGGCTTCAATTTGGTCAAACGTATCTAAATTTCATCCACCAAAGTATATATGTATAAAAACATGTGTCGATATCGTCTAAAAAAAGGAAAGGGGTAATTAATAAAACTTTAGTTGTTAAATTTTAAATAAATTATATGCACTTAGGTAAATTTATATGTTCATGGTTTTTGATAACTATATAAATTTAATAAATACCCCCTAGAGTTTGAGTAAGGATCCAGTGAGAAGTAAATTAAAATAAGAAGTGGTGAGAAGTGACCATAACCACACATTTGAGATGCAACGACTTGTACTAGATGCATTTCTATTCATTTAGATGCACCCCTTTAAGTTTCGACAGTTATTTTGAAGTGTAAGTGGTGCAAATTAATTTTTATGATTTGGACACGTGCAGAGGAACAAAATAAAAGTGAAATCATGATATGCATCTAATATACCAATATGCATCTAATTAAAAGCTAGAAAACACATTATGATGCATCTAATATTATAGAGATGCATCTAATTTAGGTCGGTGCATCTCGGATATGTGGCTATAGTTACTTCTCATCCTTCTTATTTTAAGATTGCTTTTCATTTGATCCAAACTCCCTAGAGTTTATACTTCTGTTTTTTTAAAACAACATATATGTTGTTATTTATAAATATTATTATCATTATATATTAAATTAATGTATATGCACAGAGTTATAAATATCAAAATGAAAGCACAAGTTAATCTCATATGTAAATGAATACACAATATTATAAATATACAAATGACTCATGTTATTCCTCTCTATGATTAAGTAAGGATATCCGGAGAAGTATCTGTTTACTATCCGTGTTCACTAACGACTCATGTTATTCCTCTTTATAAGTTTAACCCGCGCGTATGCGGGTTTAAAAATTTAATACGACTAAAATTATTATCAACATGAATATAAATATCAAAGTGAAGGCACGGCCCCACAGGTTATGTGAGATGAAAATAAATACACGTATTAGGCCAAACTATACTAGATGGGCAGGTCTCAATTGGATAGATGGGTCGTACCCGTTAGGTTATGAGTTAGTTGCTTGGTCTCCAAGCTAGGTTATTAGTATATATAGATACACAATCTTATGTACATATACAATTTACAGTACAATCAATACAATTACCCTTTGAGGTTTTATATGGTATATATGAATGACATCATCGTTATAGTAATAACAGAGGCACTATCGACAGGCACTATCGACAGTATAGTTTGCCAACTTGGATCAGCTTTTGCGTTAAAAGATCTCGGGTTACTTAATAACTTCTTGGATATTGAAATTGTTCCTCATGGCCTGAGTCCGGCATTATCCTGTCTCAAAAGAAGTATATATTGGAGCTATTACAAAGGGCGTCTTTCTAGCTGCAATCCCGTGTCTTCTCCCATGATTACCTCGAGATCAGTCTAGATGACAATAATGCTTTCTCTCATCAAGTTAAATAGTGGGTGCTTTACAATATGTTACGCTATATCGGCCTAACATATCCTTTGTTGTTAACAAGGTATGTCAGTATATGCATGCTCCGACCAGTAAAACGAATTTCATGTTATCTTCATGGAACAGTTGAACATGGCATACTTATATGTCGTTCTTGTGGTTCTACCCTTCTCTTGAAGCTTTCTCATTGGGCTAGGCATTCAGATGATGGTCCACGAGGGGATTTTCCATATATCTTGGTTCAAACCTTATAAAATGGACCACTCAACGATTTCCTGTTCCTCTACAGAATTCGAATACAAAGCTCACATGGCTTCATGCTCTTCTTCATGAGCTTGGCATTCGTTCATCTTCAACTCCTATACTATGGTGTAACAATCTTGGTGCAACATACTTGTCAGCTAACCCTAACTTTCATGCGCCTACAACGCACGTGGAAATAGACTATCACTTTGTTTGGGAAAAGGTTACTTAAGGAGATCTTTGAGTTCAACACATCTACACATGATTTGATTGCAGATATCTTTACAAAGCCACTACCAACTCCTAGATTTCTCTTTCTAAGATCCCGCACGCGCTTAGCTTGCGAGGGCGTATTAGGCCAAACTAGACTAGATGGGTTGGTCCTGATACGAACCTATCCCATACTAGGCTCGTATCGGTTCATAAGTCCAAGAGTAGAACTCACTCAAAAAGCTAGCTTGTAAGAGGAGGGGACACCTAGACTTATAAACCACCACCCAATCCCATACTTGGGCGATGTGGGATCGTAACAGGTCCCAATTGTATAATTGTATAGATGGGCCGTACCCGTAAGGTTATGAGTTAGTTGCATGTTCTCCAAGCTAAGTTATTAGTATATATAGATATACAATTTTATGTACATATACAATTTACAATACAATCAATACAATAACCCTTTGAGGTTTTATAATATGAGATTGTACATGTAGCAAGGACCCATGTAAGTCCTCTTTAAAGTTTAAATAAGGATATCCGAAAAAACATTTTTTTCAAGAGTCATCACATGGTATTAAACACGCATAATGTCTAGAACATGATATCAATAATTAAATTTAAACAACATTAAACTCAACACCATGACAGCTAAACAAAGTCAAATCTTTTATAATATGAGATTGTACATGTAGCAAGGACCCATGTAAGTCCTCTTTAAAGTTTAAATAAGGATATCCGAAAAAACATTTTTTTCAAGGGTCATTACATGGTATTAAACACGCATAATGTCTAGAACATGATATCAATAATTAAATTTAAACAACATTAAACTCAACACCATGACAGCTAAACAAAGTCAAATCCTTCCTCCAACAAAAATATATACAAAATATTATCGATATAATTCATAATGAAAATTTATGTAAAAACCTGCGTACACGGGTATCATAACTATATAAGTATAAATACTTTACCTAATTTTATAGAAAAATCTTCTTTAACAACCTCGTGTATGCATGGGGCTAAAAACTACTTAAATTAGATATCGCTATACGTCTATGTAGTGACAAATATCATATATTTAAGGGAGCCTAAAGAGTAACGACCAATTAAACAATCACCTGTATATTTATTATTTCATATAATTAGTATAATTAAACCTAGACCAGAGTCACCAGATAATAATAACTTCATTAGGCATAGAATACTTCTGTGTCCTAATTTGAAGATAATTTAGCATTTTTGCAAAGATCCTACAAGTGCTCATAGCAGCATAGCTAGAGACAGAAAGCTCAAGCCAGTTTTTATGAATGGGTGAATTTGAGTTGTATTTATCTCAAAAGTTATATTAAATGAGTAGAACGGGTTGAGAGTTGCCCAAAATTATATTTAATGTATACAACCAATTAAATTGGTCTATATAAAGATTTAGTTTTCCTTATACTAATATAATTTAATTGTCTTGGTAGTATAATAATCACAAATAATGCACTACTAATAATGGACAAAAGGATGATGGGTCATTCCAACCCATTTCAACCTGTACTAAAAATGTCTTATTACTCAAGCCATCAGACCCAAACTATGCCATTTAAGTATAGCGGGCTAACCACCCATTGATTTACTGTCCATGTAGAAGAGAGCCAGAGACATTAAAAAAGGGTATAAAATCAAGCAGGCTGATACCTTGAAATGTTCGTATGCTAAATCAAGGCGACAGGCACCAACGACTCCACTAGGAATGCTCAGCTTCTTAACATACGAAACTGGAAAAAAAAAAAAAAAAAAAAAAAAAAAAAAAAAAAAAAAAAAAAATTCAGGTAAACCAGAATGTAATTATATCCATCACGGACAAGTGCTATAAAAACTTTGCAATACAAAACAAGAACCTATGAAACTCAATAGACAAAAATACAATATCTTGAAGCCCGCTTTGAGCAAAAGATAATGAAAGTGTAAAGTTGTACCTGCATCTCCTAGATCAATGAAAAACTGGAAGACAGGACCATTCCTCTCGCTCTTCATTACTGCTTGAAACATCTTTTTAAGCCATTGAGGTGTTCTGTGAATGAAAAGAAACACCTAGAAATATGTGACATGTAATGAGGAGAGACGAAACTAGACCATGAAAGCAAGAAGGGAGCGTATCCAAAGATCGCATAGAACATATTATCGGCAAGAAAGATTTGATGCAAAAATACCACTTGCATAACAAAGGAGAAAGGCAAAATAACACGATCAAGAATCACCAAGTGCTTTTCTCTATATTGCAAATTAGCACCTGAATACAGGTGTATGACAGATATATATATATTGGGATTCTCAGATTTTACTAAGCCGAGAAAAAAGGATTTATATATTCATGTACCTAGAAAAATTTAACCAACCCACCAAAATAAATAAGCTTTTTCCTCTCGTTGTTCTCTGTTGCAGGCTATCAGCCATAAATGTTAAACTTGCTTTTTATTATAGTTGCTAATCTTTTATATAATACAATAAAACCCTTATTGGGAATTTTCCATTTCAAAAAATGCATACACACCTTATTTAGTAATAATTTTATTTTAAAAAAAAAAAGTTATTTTTTTATTAGGTAATATTTTATATTTATCCATAACACAAGTAGAAGATAAATACAAAAAATATAGATAAGATGCAATTAAGACAAGTAGAAGATAAATACAAAAAATATAGATAAAAAATTATAATTAAACATCATAAATCAAACAAAACAAAGATTAGGGCCCGCTTGGTTCAAAGTGGGGAAAGGGAAAGGGAAAGGGAAAGGAATGCAAAGGAATGAGTGGGGTGGGTAATCAATACCTTACCCCCCAATTTACTCTATAATGGTTGATTACCCACTACCGGGTAATCAATCCTATTACCTACACTAACCAAGCACCAAAACACTATAATGGTGGGCCCTACTAAATACCTTACCCTTTCCCCACCCCTCTTAACCCCCATACCAAGCACCCCCTAAATTATTTGTTTTTTAATAAATAAAAATATATGATTAAAATTTTTTTAAAAAAACCCGCGCGTGCGCAGGCATTATAACTAGTATCACACAAAATTGTTCCATTTCTTATTACCATGAAAGCCAGACCGGTAATCCAAAATTCCAAGTTCTCATACTTCTGTAAAGATTAAATATCCATTTCTATTTGTATGAAGAATAACATGATAAGACGTTGCAATGTCTAACTAAACAAATAGAAAATTAGGTACGTATAAGTTATTATATTTCAAAAATAGTTTTCAAACAACATTTTTGGATTGCACTAACTCATAGAAAACATCTCATTCTTTCCATTATATGTAAAATCATACACCATTCCCGAACTATTGGAAAAATAGAATATAAAATAATAGCCTAATTGATATTGTGTGTCACCTAAACACTATTTGGCAATTTACAGGTTTCATTATTGTCAAAATAATTACAAAATCAAGAGTGAGGGTCTAAACCAGTGACAACCAGAATGTATTTTGACCCGGACTGACACTTAGAAGCACGGCCCAAAGCAGAAGCATAGAAGGATAAGTGTTTGGAGGTGGCTGGAGGTCCATATCAAACTATAATTACTTAGGATTTTCCTCTATGCAGTGGCCGACCCAATTGTAGCTAGCGTTTCTAGTTATAAGATATTTGAGGCCACGGTTACCGCTGTATAATTCTGTAGAGCTTTGCCTAAACTAGACAATAAGGCGCTATTCTCACCAATGCTTTTCAAAATAATCGCAAGATGTTCAAACTGGAATTGCTTATTAAATATGCTTGTTGCTATTTGAAATATAGTGTCTTCAAATAAGCTGTTTCAGATAACCAATTTGGAACTCTTTATTCAAAAGAGCTAATTCTACTCACAAACAATCCAATATGGGGACACACAGTTTGGATAAGCAGTCCCAAACAACCTCAAAAAGTACCGATTAGAAATCCCAAACACCCTCAAAACTGTTTTAGGACTTTATCTGTTCTATCAACACACGATAAGAAGATAGGCAGTTTTACCAAAACAGATAAGAAGATAAGCAGTTTTACCAAAACAGAACAAGAAAATAAGCAGTCTAAGGTGGTGTTTGGGGAAGCTATTCCAACAGTTGTATGAAACACAATTTAGCCTTTTCACATAAACTTGTACAGAACAGCTAAAATACGGTCATAACTCATAAGTATATGTTTTCGCTGATCCAAACACTTAAAAATGCTTATCAGTACTCATACCAAAACGCAATAAGTCAGTTACGTTCTTCAATTACAATTACCTAAACACCCTCGGCCCATAGTGTGTAAATTAATCTAAAAACTAACTAAACAATCTTAACACTCAAAACTATTTATCTGTTGTATTAAATTGCAATAACAAGATAAGTGTTCTAGTAGACAGTCCCAAACACACCCTTACATAAGCACATACTGTCATTTGATCTAATAACCAGATTAACAATGACCTAAAACATAACTCAAACCTTATCCAATACACTCAAGTTAGTAAAGAAATAAAAAACAATTTTTCATGCAATTAATTTCGAGTAGTTCAAAATGTATCTAACTTGCCATAAAACTCTTTAGGGTGTATCAATCCAATTTATTTCAAAATAAACACGCTAACCGCCTAATCTTTCTGTTGTGTTTACAGATCATACTCTTACCCTCGGGTAAGCCCGAGGGTAAGGAGACTGCTCTGGAAGACCTCCGGCTGATTACTAAATGATCTTATTAAATACACCAAAGTGCATAATCTATAAATTGTGTGTACATTATGAACATGCCATGTCAGCATCACGTGCTAATGCTACTCTCATCATGTAGTGCACACAATAGGAATATTAAGTCGTTGGTGTATTTTATACGAAAATATACGGGTAATCAGATGTGGTTTTCCCTGTTGAGGTTACCCGGTGAGGACGACTCTTTTAGCTAAGATGTACGTGGTATCCCCGTGACTGTTTCCATTGCCACCCCAAGATGTGTACCTAGTGAGACTCAAACATGAGACCTCCTGTAAGGACATTAGGGTGTGTGACCACTTGGTTAACTAGGGTTGTGGTTATTTAACGGGAAAATAATACCATTAACCAATAACAGCACTAGGTATGGTGTCTCGAGCCACATATACTTGTCTTATATGTCATGTGTGCAACTTTTTCACACAAAACAAAACAAAAAAAAACCCTCCCTCATCGCTCAAACTATAGTACTCTCTCGGACCCACAGTTTTATTTTAAGGGATGTTTGTTTGGGCTTATATAGCCGGCTTATGGCTTATTTAGTTTCAGGCTTATATTTCATAAGCTCACTTTTTGTGGCTTATTTTGAAACTTTTCGGCTTATATGAGTTTATTATGTCAAGTCACCCCAATAGTCACAGCCGTTGAGTGAGTCAAGTATATCCCCACGCCCCGCATAATGGAAAGGCAGCCAGTTTGGGTTACCGGTTATTAACCTTTTGCACCCAACTTTCATAAATATGTATACTCTAAGCTCATGCATTAAAAAAAAAAAAAAAAAAAAAAAAAAAAAAAAAAAAAAGTGTACCTTTTAGAAAGAAAAGGGATATCAAACTGAGTAGAAACAGCCATAAGACCAGTCCCAGAAAGATCACACATACTAAAAACCTGGCCCACAAAAGCTGGCCCACCACCACCACTTTTCATACTCAAATTCGATATCCTCACCGTTGACGGAAACCCACCACCTGAACTCGTTGACTCAGAAGAAGAAGACATGTTCCTTAAACCTGAACCTGAAATGCTGTTGTTTGATGGGTTTTGTGATTTATGGTTTAGAAAAGATGAGATGTTTGTGGCGGTTGAGTGGAGGAAGTTGGTTATGTGGTTGTTGTTGTTGTTACGGTGGTCGGAGGTCATCGGAATGTTGAGATTATGTTTGGATGTTTTGGATTTTGTTTGGTTTTTATGTTTTTGTGTTTTTTCTTTCCGACATGAAGTGTGGATATGATTGTGTAGGGGAATGGGCTTTGAGATGAGTTTGGGTACTTTGGGTTTACCACGAACGGGGCATGTTCATGTTCGTTCATTTAATTTTAACCGGACAAATAAACGAACACGAACGTTTAAACGGATGAATTTTCTTGTTCATGTTCGTTTATTAAGAAAATAAATTGTTCATGTTCGTATATGTTCGTTCATTAAGACACTAAACGAACGCTAAACGAACATAAACGATCGAACATAAATGAAAATAGACAAACAAAAATAAACTTTATTGAATTCTTCACAATATATTGTTTCTATAAGTGTTACTTTGTTTAAACAAACTAATTTTTAAAATTATAAAATTAAAAGATATGATATATGAACATAAATAGATAAATAAATATAAACGAACGTCTAATCGGACGTTCACGAACATAAATGAATGAACAAGACTTTTGTTCATGTTCGTTTATTTAACTAAACGAACGTAAAATATTGTTCATGTTCGTTCATTTAATAAACGAACGAACATAAACGAACTTTTTACCGAACGGTTCATGAAATGTTCACTAAACGTTCAGTTCGTTTACAGCCCTAGGTTTACTTATTCAAGTAGAAAAACAGTGTGTTAACATAGCTTTCTTTTCTAATTTTTTTTTTTTTTTTTTTCCTTAAATAGAAAAGCAGTTGTTAATAAGCATGTTAAGAGATGCTTATTTCATACATTTACTTACTAATAGACGAGTATCCGCACACAACAACAAAATTTTCCTGTGGCAAACAATTTACGATATTGTGGTTAAGTATTTCGTGTAATGTGAACTTTGAGAAGAAACATAAATATCAATATGTTCAACTATTAATCTTTATCACTTTCACTTTCATAAGTTAGACTGTAAATCTTTTTATGTTCAAATACCAAAACTTGATTCTCAACAATTGGCGTTGACATGTCTTTATCATCCGAGATGACAATAACATCATCTCAGTTTCAGTTTAACAAATTGGGATTGAAAAACAGATTGAGGTTGCGGGATCGGGAATAGGATTGGGAGCGAGATGAAGTTGTATATAAACAAACAAAAGCGGTGTACAAGTAGGTGTTATATGAACGACCATGAATTAAAGTAGTGAAACAACAAACGATAAATAATATATCATAATTTACCAACCTCAACATCAACATCAGCCTTTATTTGATTATTGAATTATTCATTTTCTCAACTTAACTTTGAATTACCTTAAAAGTAAGAAAAAAGTTATGTTTAGATAATAGAGATTAGGATATTTTTTTGATATTGTTTATTATAACCTTTTTAAAATAATAAAAAAGAATGAAATCATGTATCAATGTATGCATATTTGTAAATTAGAAAGAAGCATCGCATTTTTGCAAAACCATGTTTTTATAATTTTTCATTTTTAATATTGTCATTGTTAACTGTGTTTTTATAAGTTTTTATTTCTTGGTTGACATTGTTTTATTAATTAGCAATATTAAAGTTGGCACTTAAGATAAAAGTTTAAGAAGTATTAAGGGGTTAGGCAAATCACTTTACTCTTTTTTTAAGCAGTTTTAAGTTTCAAGAATGCAATTAAGCATTTTTAAGTTTTAAGAATGCAATTAACGTTCACACTTTGTTACATTTAATGCCACTAGCTTTAACGCTCGTTAAAAAATCCCGTTAGTCATGGTTAAATGCATGTGAAATGACTAATATACCCTCGTCTTCTTCCCTACTCAAGAACATCAAGCCCATAAACCCAGATTTTATGAATTTTAAACACCAAAAACATGATCTTTGTACCCACAACCTGTAACACCCCCAATTTCGTGATACGCAGCGGAATTCAAACTGGGTGTTACTCGACAGCACAACAGTTATAACAATAGAAAACGAACTCTAATGGAGTCGTTTTAAAACATTTATCATTCGAATTATATAAATATCATAGTTTACAAAATAAGGTCTCAGTAGTTTTAAGGTTTACAAATTACATTAAATGAGCTTTTGAATGATAATAAAATTTATAGCCTTCTTGAGTATCCGTGCTCCTCCGTGCCAGTCTCGTTCATTATGGACCTGAAATACATGCTTAAAACTGTCAACACACATGTTGAGTGAAATTCATAGAGTTGATTAAATGGTTGAACACAATATGTTTGTAGTGTGAGTTAATTAGACTCACACCAATGGTTTGAAAATAAAACAATTATTATTTTATAATTGGACTAAGTCCTGTTTTATCCTTATTCTGTGTCTGGGTTACGTTGTTATACACTCCATAGTTGAACATTGTCTGGTATTTATTACACTAAGCTCATGCAACCAAAACGTTAACGGGTTACCAAAATCAATTGGCGGATTTGTGCCCGGTAGGTATTCTGTCAGTATACCCTATTCAAATATAATGTGTTTGATTGAACGTACTAGACCAATACAAACGGGATTTGTCGATCCTAATAGATCTATTCACAATATTCGCGCTCAATAAAGCTAGTGATTAACTGAATCATGCTAATGGACTTATGTTTGACAGCAATGGTACTTAGTGACAATAAAACAATTGGATAAGCATACAATTTAAAGGCATTGTGTTCGGTTGAAAATAATAGCATGTATTCCCCCCAAGGGTTTGTAAAACAATTAAGTAATAGAAAGTGGGGCTATGAACTCACCGTGAGTTGGATGATGATTTAGTGCTTAATGAATTGGATGGATAAGCCGGGAAACTTCTAAGTGCAACCTTAAATAGAATGTTGCGACTTAGGTTTGGAGTAATGTCTAAGAAAATGTAAACGAGCCTATATATGTCTTTATATTGATCATGATGTAGTACTTGGTAGGTTGTGTATATCATTTTATAAAAACGGTATATGAAACATGTTGAGTTTATATATCTCGTACTACCGTTCGGGCCATCATAATTCAGAGGTCATGTAGTAAACGTTCGAGGAGCTAGGACACTTTAATTCATAAATCCAGCAACTCGTCGATCCGTTTACCCAAATAAAACCCCTCACATGAAGTTCCCTAGTGTTGTAGTACTCGATGTGGAAAAATATAAGTTTTGCTTGTTTGAATCCGTAACTGAGCTTTTGTAAAGTAAAATGAAAGTTATGAAGTCCTAGGTTGTTTGGTTATGATTAGGAAATCACAATGGTTATTACATGTATACTTTCATGTGTGAAAAACTCATAAGTTAGGTTTTATCATTTCACTTGTGAAAACTTTATAAGTTGGGATTATTGTTTCATATGTGAAAAACTGGTTTTCACATGTGAAAACACTATCCAGAAGGTCGAATAAACTTAAGAAAGTTTATTTGAATGGAGATTGTTATTTTTTTAAGTACATAGTCTGAAAAACAACATGGTTTCTAATTAACTAACTTTGTGAAAAACCAAATTTTTATATCAAAAACTGTTTTAAAATTTATGGCTGAAAATTGGCTTTATTTTGTGTTTTCAGGCCGAGTTTCCTCGCTGTGGACGTAAAACATTGTTTCGGACAAATTGAGTGTTTTAATTTTTTGATGAATCGGACCAGAAGGCCTCGAAAAAAATCTGGATTTTGATCAGAATGTAGTTTTGGCAGATTCGTATTTTCAGTTTCGCTAATTTCTTTTGGTCATATCTTTTGACTCGTGAGTCCGTTTTGGGTGATTCAAATTGCTATGTTTTTTTTATAAGATTCTCTATAACTGTAGGTTATCTATCCAAGGGCATGGCTATTCTATTTTGGTCGTTTTTCATAGCATAAGACATTAGTTTACTTGTTTACTTTCATAAGTTAGCATATAAGCTTTTTCAACTTGTTTTAAGGGTTTTGTACATCATGATATCAATATAGAGAGCATATATAGCATAGATTAAGAATAAAAAAACATGTACATGATGATGAGAAAGAGTGGGTGTTAGGCTTTCTTACAACTTTTGGCTTTCAATTAAGAAAGGAAAAATAGACAAGGACTAGAACTTAGATTGAGCAATTTTCTCCACACTTTAGCCATCCTTCTAATCCTTTGTATTCTTGAAGGACTTTGTGTTGAGATGTTTGGTGACTTGAATGGATTTAAATTCAAGAAGATCACCAAACTTGCAAGGATTTGATGTAGTTTACTATGGTCTTCAATCTCTTAGAATACTTGAAGTAGAAAATAAATTATAAGAGTGTTGGTGTTGTTTTGTGTTGGATGACAACAAGGGGAGGAGGGAGGGGTTTTATACTGCTTTGATGAGGTGCAATAAGGGTGAGTCATATGTCTTCCTACTTAAGAAATAACACGTGTTGCAAGATTAGACAATACTTAGGACTTAAGGTTACATATGTGTAATGATCTTGGAAGGTTTCATTCTAGTCAAGCCATGTGCCCTAGTTAGTCATCAAAGAAATGCCACCTATGGCTATCTTGAGGAGGTTAAGAGTTTCAAATAACTATCTTGCTTTTACGGAGTCAGTTTTGGTCCCGTTAATTGCTAATGGTAAGTCGTAAAGTCATAAAACTTAAAACCGGGTATCCTAAAAATATAAAACTTATAAATTTGTTAAAACTTATCAATGTACTCACTATTATCTTATAAAAATGAGTGATAAGTTTAATGGGTCGCGAAAACGCTGTTAACGAGATTTCTATTGACAAACAATTATAGTTGCGATATTGTGGTTAAGTATTTCGTGTAATGTGAACTTTGAGAAGAAATATAAGTATCAATATGTTCCACTATTAATCTTTACAACTTTCACTTTCATCAATTAGACTGTAAATCTTTTTCCGTCCAAATACCAAAACTTGATTCTCAGCAATTGGCATTGACATGTCTTTATCATCCGAGATGACAATAACATCATCTCAGTTTCAGTTTAACAAATTGGGATTGAAAAACTGATTGAGGTTGCGGGATCGGGAATAGGATTGGGAGTGAGATGAAGTTGTATATAAATAAACAAAAGCAGTGTACAAGTAGGTGTTATATGAACGACCATGAACTAAAGTAGTGAAACAACAAACGATACATAATATATCATAATTTACCAACCTCGACATCAACATTTATTTTATTATTGAATTATTCATTTTCTCAACTTAACTTTGAATAGGCAACTTTCCTACTTTATAAAGTAGTAATCATTTTCCCTTACCGGGGAAATGATGCTTACTTTCCTTTGTAAAAAATTAAAATTATTTATAATTAAAGCCCTTTCATTATCTCACAAATACATGTTTTCCACCTTCCTTTACAAAAGAAAGTAGGCAATTTTCCTACTTTATTAAATAGTCATCATTTCCCCTTACTTAAAAGTAAGAAAAAAGTTATGATATTTAGATAGTAGAGATTAGGATGACTATTTTGAAAATGTTTATTATAACTTTTTTAAAATAGGGTAAACTGCAAAAATGGTCACTAAAGTATCGCAAAAGTGCAAAAAAGACACCGAGTCATAAAGGCGTGAAAAAAAAAAGCCACTAACGTTACGTATAAGTGCAAAAGAGCCACCGGGTCCATTTTTTTTGCTAACTTCCGTTAGTTTTCACGTTAGACAAGGGTATTATCGCCATTTCACTCATTTCCCGCCTTTGACTAGCAACACTTTATTTTAATGACCAAATTTGCAAAGTCTATTGCAGCCAAAAGACACGTGGCAACCGAAGAGATTGCCTCGGGATTTTGTCTCAACGAGTAATAAATTTGCAAATGCATTAACCTTTCCCTCACAATGTATAACGGCAACCAAAACGATTTTATCGGGACTATTCAGTTCATCTCTATCCCGCTTATTTAAACACGCCAAACCACACACACATTCCACTGAAACACACTTAATCCCAACACACACATTCCACCAAAACACACTTAATCCCAACACACACATTCCACCGAAACACGCATAATCCCAACGATCAAAACAAGCAACGATGGCAAACAATGGTAAAGGGAAGGGTATCTACATTGGTACCGAGGAAGAGGAATTTGACAAAGTTTTAAGAACCTATTATCTAAATGATTTACATCTTGATGCATATGGCGCAGAACCAATTGATGAGTATGGTTCTTATAGACAGATACCTAAGGAGTTGAGAACAAAGATTCTGACCTATCTGAGGAAACAAGATGGTTACTATGAAGCGCTTTTGAGTGATTCGAAGGAGGAGAAGCAAGAGCCTGTGGATACCATTTTACCCAAGTTTGATAAGTTAGAACAGAGGATTTCCCATCTTGAAGTTGTGTTTAAGCATCTAAAGGATAAGAAGGACAAGAAAGAAAAAGAATTGAAGAACAAAAAAGGGTGATGCGGAGGGTAGCGGTTCAAACTACTAAACAAGTGTTTGTTTAGATATCTGTTTGGAAATTTGTAATGGTTGTGAACTCCTATGATCAATGAGAATTTTAATGTTTATGTTACTGATATGTTTGTGTTTCGATTTTGTATCTTTATGTTTGTGTTTCATTTTTGAAATCTGTAGGTACTTCCTATGCAGCTTATGCACAAAGTATTAGATAGGTGATGTTTGGCATGAAAGTCAAATGGGTAAAAGTCAGTTGGTTATTGACTAGCAATTGTAAGAAGTTAATACTCCTTTACCTACCTCACATAGTGAAGTAAATTATCCTACCAACTAGGATAGTAAAGTCTCCTTCCAACTTTGTCAAAAACATAAATATGGCAGAATCTTTAACTCAAAAATTAAAGAGAAATAAAATGAGTAGTAATGATACACAGGTAAAGGAAGTAAGTGGTTGTGTAATTGGTCTTGGTATTAGAAGTGGGAACAAAACAGCAGGGGGTGGTGCAAAGGTAGAGGTGTTGGACGAAAGATGCATTGTCTGTTGTGGGGATGTTAAGTGTTGGAGGCATGCTTACACAAGTGCAAGTGTTGTTATACTTGAAAAAGCAGGTTGTGCAACGGCAGAGGAAGTAAGTTGTGGTGTCATTGGTCTGGGTATTAGAAGTGGAAACAAAAGTGCTGGGGGTGGTATAGGGGGTGGTGCAGGTTCAACTCAAGCAATTCAAGCAAAGAAGAAGAATAAAAAGAAGCCAAGAAACTTCATTAAAAACAACAACACAAATTGAATCACTATGGTTTTGGGCATGTCCAAGCCACTACTATGCATAATAATCTTTCCCTTTTAATGTTTGGTACTTTAATCTCTGTTTTAAGGTTTCATTAATGTGAGTTTCATGTTTATGTTTGTGATACGTATCAAAGACACTAAAGAAGTATAAACATATGTGAACACATTATTCATACAAAATCTGGATCATGAGATCCATTACATTCATTAACCATAACATAGTAATGTATACAAAAGAAACCCATCACTAATCTCCAACAACCAACCCCCTCATGGATATTTCTTCCCACAGCAAGCTCAATCTTCTTAAACATCTTGTCCTTAACTTGCCTGGCCATCATCAACAGTGCATTCACCCTACGCTTATCAATTTTCTGTAGTCTCCTAAGCTTATTTGTATTGCTCCTTGCAATTCTTACATGTGAATAGTTTCGAAGTCTAACAATCAGCTCCCCCTACGTCCGACCCTTTCAGTGATTTTTTTGGACTTGTTCTCCAAATCGTGTGCCCGATGCAAGTCTTGAAGAATCTTTGTGTGGTAAGGGCCAAGCATAGGTTTAGTTAGCACATACGAGTTAAAGAGAAACTTTAGATCAATATCACATTGAGAGTTGTTAATGGTTAAGGAAATAGGGAGGTGTGTTTTGCAAGTGAGTGTTTTGAGAGATGATTGAATGTAAGTAAGGTAGATGCGTATTTAGTATGCACACGTTTTCAGTCAACGTAGTGTAGCTTTCATGTGTTTGCCTATAAAAGGGCTTATAAAATTGCCACGTAATGTGTAGCCTTCATGTATTTGCCTATAAAAGGACTTATATGACAATTGACTTTAGAATGTCAATGTTTGGGTCAGTTTGGATTTTGGCCCATACATAGCATTTTCATCCCAACTTCACAATGCATAACATGATTAAGTAAAGACAATAAAGTCATACATAACATTGTTCAAACAGGCATACATAACATTGTTTGGGTCAGTTTGGATTTTGACCCATACATAACATTGTTCAAAAGACAATTAAGTCAAACGTAGTATACAAACATAGAATACAAAAGACATGAAGTTGATGCCACGACATCCATTGATAAGTGGTTAACACATGAGCAACTTGGAATCGCAGGCTCATCAACTGACTTTCTTCTTTTTTGTTGGCCTGTCTACCTGAGGTTTGTGAATGAGTGGTATTATTACTAATGTAGACTCAATTGTTGGCCAAAAGTTTATGCCACAACAGCCATTGATCTTGAATGAGTATGTATGTGCCCATGTTTCTAGTCTGTCAGCAGCATGAACCCACTCTTCAGGTATACCAACTCCTATTCCATTCTCATTCATGTAGTTTATTGCAGCCACAACATGTTTACATGGTATTCCAGTCAGCTCCCACTTCCTACAACCACACTCCTTTCTATCCATGTTAACAACACACTAATCCTCTCAAGGCACACATACTTTATATAAACAAGCTTCAATCCATTCAACAACACAATCAGTAGCTTCCTTTTTTATAGCATCAAACATGGCTTTCACAGTAGGAGTAAGTTGTCCAACATTCTTTTCTATTAGTTGTTGAACTACCACAATCTTCTTCATCAAGTACTCTCTGATATATTTAAGATAAGTGATGATTGTTCCATCTCTGACATCATTTAGCTGCCTATTGAACACCTCACATATGTTGTTTAAGAGTAGTCCACATTGGGCTTTGCCTGTTAAATAAATGATACATTATATATTACTATATGATTAATTATCAGTATGTTTTTGTCCATTGAAACTTAATGAATTGCCTGAAAAATGTGATTTACTCCATTGTTCAGCTAGAATCTTCATCAACCAATCATAAGCAGCAGAATTGTAATACTTGAGATGATCCATCTCTTTGTTGAATTCAACAACAGTAGTGGCTCTAGCTGCCTTCCAAATCATGTCCTTGTAAACACCTCTTTTAAAATGTGACTTCATCTCCTCATGAATATGCTTAACACAAAACATGTGTTCAGCATTTGGAAACACACTAGCAACGGCTTGTATCAAACTCTGTGAACAGTTAATGTCATTGTTGGTGTTAAACTTTACATGTTCTCATTGTGCATAAAACACATGATTAATTATGGAATAGAAATGTCCACCTTTTGCCTATCAGAAATGAAAGTGAACTTGCAGTTGGTTTGTATACCAAGATCCTCTCCTACTAGTTTCAAAACCAACACCAAGTTGCCTTATTTAGTTCATCAACTATCGCATATGCTACTGGATAAATCCCATTGTTTGCATCAATCCCAACTGCTGTTAGTAATTGACCTGGAAAAGGACCTAACATGAAGAATCCATCTAATCCTAAGAATTCTCTGCCACAAGCTTTGAAACCCTGTTTCAGAGCTCCCAATCACACATACACTCTTTTAAAAGTTCTTGTAGAACTATATGGATTTAGTTCTAGCTGTACATCAAGCCTAACAGTGGTGCCTGGATTTTGATTAACCAACTCTTGGTCATACTGTCTAAGCAGTGCATAATGTTCCGTAAAGACTGAATGATTAGTGCATACCGTATCATAATTACTTACGGGAACATTTGCAAGTATATGCTCATCATCATCATCAAACACTTCATCATCAGTTGGATTATAATCCAAATCCTCTGAACCACTCTCGCCACTCTTTTTCTTCTGTTTCAGCATCCACCTCTACTTCTTTCACATTTCCCATATGACCACCTACAATTGTAAGTCCATAACATTAACAACAAATGTACCTTTTTTAAAAAACCAAAAATACTTTTGAAGAAAATAGGAAAATGCAATGTGTTCTTACCGTATCATGCAATGTCAATTTAGTAAAGAATAAATTAGAATTGTATCTGAATAGGTGTTCGGATCAATTTGGTAAAGAGTTAAAGTGAAAACTAATGTGAAAGGGGTATATTAGTCATTTCATGCAATAATACCCTTGACTAACGTGAAAACTAACGGAAGTTAGCAAAAAAATGGAGTCGGTGGCTTTTTTGCACTTATACGTAAAACGTTAGTGGCTTTTTTGCACGCCTTTATGACTCGGTGTCTTTTTTGCACTTTTTCGATACTTTAGTGACCATTTTTGCAGTTTACCCTTTAAAATAATAAAAAAAGAATGAAACCATGTATTAATGTATGCATATTTGTAAATTAGAGAGAAGCATGTCATTTTTGCAAAACCGTGTTTTTATAATTTTTCACTTTTAATTTTGTCATTGTTAACCGTGTTTTTATAAGTTTTCATTTCTTAGTTGACATTTTATTAATTATCAATATTAAAGTTGTCACTTAAGATAAAAGTTTAAGAAGTATTAAGGGATAGATTAGACAAATCACTTTACTCTTTTTAAGCACTTTTAAGTTTCAAGAATGCAATTAAGCATTTTTAAGTTTTAAGAATGCAAATAATTTTCACACTTTGTTACATTCAATGCCACTAGCTTTAACGCTCATTAAAAAATCCCGTTAGTCATGGTTAATTGCATGTGAAATGACTAATATACCCTCTTCTTCTTCCCTACTCAAGAACATCAAGCCCATAAACCCAGATTTTATGAATTTTAAATACCAAAAATATGACCTTTTTACCCACAAACCCACAACTTTGATTGTTTATATCAATTCATTTCGATGGTCATCATGTATTAATCCAATTACAATCTCAATTTCAATATTATATATTATTAATTTAGCATATTATTTCATAATTTTACCTACACTTGTAACAGATCTTCAACCCACGACTCACAAACACCCCTTTTCTAACGATTCATTATCAAAAAGTCAAATGGCTTTAATTTTGATCAGGGTTGTCCCGTGGATTTCGGGGGGGGGGGGGGTGCCATAATTGTGAAAGCGGCCCTCTAAAATCGAAAATTTTAAATGTTGTTTTCTCCTTTATGGTTTCCATACTCAGACCATTTATATTTGTTGGTTTTGTTTTAAATGCAAACTTCAAGTGTATTGTAAAAAAAATGTTTTAACATATAGCAATTAGACTATAAGTTCTTATATTAAAGTGAAGTTCTATGTGATTAATAATAAAGCAAATAAACTAATCAAGGATCCCACATCGTGTGAAAACATAAAGTTCTTATGCTTCTTCAACTATAAGTGCAAGAATGAAGAATGGATATCTTGCCACATCTAATGGCTTTTTACAAATCAAATTTGCCTGTAATTGGTTATATCGTATTGGGCTTTTTTTAGAATGTGAGGCCTCTCAAAATCTTTGGGCCCTGTGCGGTTGGGCAGCCCGCACAAACTTATATCCGGGCCTGATTTAGATAAGATCAACCCACTATTTTCAATACCTTTATTTATGCATTTAAAAGCATATTCATCTTAAACATTATATCAAACTCCCACAAATTTTCTCTAATAATAGTGGTTGATTTTCTTAAAAAAAAAAACATTTATATAGAATTAACAAATATCCTACTTAAAGATCAAATTTGTTCAAAAAAGTAGTCCAACTTTTGAATAAGCATTTTTTCAGTATAGGCCATCTGTAACAAACATCGATACACCCTGCCAAATAATTTCTAAACATGAAGGCAAGTTTCATGCGGTACAAGATAGAAAAACTCAAAAAGTAATGTCCTTTTCTTTAAACTCATATAAAAGTTTTCCAAAAATTATAAAATATTTGGATATTCGGATATATAAAATTGTTATCCAAAATTTCGGATATCCGAATTGAAAAAAACTTAACTAAAATAATGGGTATAACATAAAACCGTAGTAAAAAATTTCGGATATCCGAAACCGAAAACCGAACCGCAAAAAACCAAAAACCGAAAAAACCAAACCAAACTTTTGGTGCGGGATTTGGTTTTAAAAAAACATAATACCGAACTTTTGGTTCAGGGTTAAAATTTGCCCCATGCTTGAAAACAACATTATTTCGGTGGAAAGGATATTTCAGTATTCTTCTATTCCAAGTGAACTTCCACTTGTTATAGAATCAAATATGCCCGATGATCAGTGGCCATCACAGGGCAAAGTTGAAATACGTCATCTTCAAATACTTAGATCACACTATTTTCTTTAATATTGATATTGTACTAGTCAACTAAACATTATCATTGTTGAAAAGGTTTGGTACATACCACATATGCAACTAGTGTTACGAGGCCTTACTTGCACTTTCCGTGGTGGAAAGAAAACCGGGATTGTAGGAAGAACCGGTAGTGGAAAGTCAACTCTGATACATACACTCTTCTGCCTTATGGAGCCTGCAACTGGACATATTCTAATAGATGGAGTTAATGTATCCACAATTGGACTTCATGATCTTCGTTCAAGATTGAGCATAATTCCTCAAGATCCAACCATGTTTGAAGGAACTATTCATAGCAACTTAGACCCCCTTGAAGAGTATACAGATGATAAGATTTGAGAGGTAGCGAAATTACATAATATCAATTTTTATGCTTCATATGGTGCTATATGGGGTGTTTAGGGTTGCTTAATATAATTGCTTGTTTGGTTAATGATTTTTAAAAACTTCAAACTGTTTTTCTAAAACTTGTAAAAATCAAATAAGTAGTTTAGATAAGCTATCCCAAACCCGTTCAAAATTTCTTATCTCCTATATTAAAGACACATTAAGCAGATATAAATGCTCCCATACTCTAAAAATATTTGTAATTACATTAGGCACTCGATAAGTGTCAACTTGGAGATTAATTGAGGACAAAGGGAGGGAAACTCGACTCACTAGGTTGATCTTGTTCATAGTATTTACTTAAAGCATTTTCAACTTTTATTACAATGTCTTATTAGTTCTCATTTTTCACAACAGTTATTGAAATTGGAGAGAATTGTAGTGTGGGTTAAAGGTAGCTTGTGTGCCTAGGGCGTGTGCTACTCAAAAAGAGCAAAGTCTTGGTGCTTGACACTACATCAGTTGATTGCTCATCGTATTACATTGTGCTTGATAGTAACATGGTTTTGGTTCTAGCACAAGGTTCATCAAGCAACTTTGTCAGCTCTTGTGTATGTTTTATTTAAAGTCTTGATCTAAGAAAATTTTATTCAGTATATAGGTTTGATTGAGGAATATGATTCTCCAACAAAGTTGCTGGAAGATAAATCGTCTTCATTTGCAAAGCTTGTCGTTGAGTATTGTCTGAGATCGAGTTCTGATTTTGAAAACTTAGAAGCGAGATAATAATTTGAGTGCAAAAATTAGTGCTCGATGATATGATCTTGATTAATTCTCAAAAGTGCATGTAGACATCGAAAGCTAAATAGGTTCAAGTGTAGCCATGTAGTTTGTCCATCGACGAGTACTTATTTGGTGCTTGCGGATATTCATAATAAATAAAGTGAATTGTCTATTTCGATCAAAAAACAATATTTTGTGGATATCCATAGTATTCTTTTTTTATTGAAACATATTATTCACTTTAATTATTATGAATATCCGCAAGCACCAAATAGTTACTTTTCGATCAACAATAGTATTTACGTGAGTACTTAAACACAATTATTATAAAGAGCACATAATTTTTCTTGAAACTTAAAAAACATAAAAATGTGTAATGTGTTATACCCAACGTGTTCTTTATTAAAATTGGTAACTAATGCAGATATTGCAAAACCCGAATAAGTTTTACAATCCTCCTAGGCAGAATACATCACCATTGTAGTGTAGTATAGGCAAGACATGGGGGACTGATCATTCTCTAGGGGAATAGTGAGGTAGGATCGAAGTGTATGTTGAAATAAGTATAAGGGTTGAGGGAAGATTATTTTTGGTCTTTTTATATTTATTTGAAAGCAAGTAACATCTTGGGTTTGGAAGAGTTTGGTTTTTAACTACTAATTAAACTACAACAAAACTAATTACAAGGAAAAGTAAATTGGTGAACTTCTTATAAGAGGAAACATATTTACTTAGAATTTCATTACTTCATAGTTAAATTCTATTATGTTGTCGAATTGCCACGTCCTTGTTAAATGTAGCGTTGAGTATTCCTTATTACCAGTTGTGGGTTGGTCAGTCCTCGCGTCTACAGAACTATTCTCAGTTGACGCCTATATGAATTGTCAAGCACACCTTTCGACTAGCCTACTGTAACAATTTACAATTTTGGGTCATTATTTAATTTTACTTAATATTTTTATTTTAAGTAAATTCACTCTTATGGATAACTAGATAGGTTATTCATGTACGTCGTTAAACGTACATTTAACTTAAACTGACACCTGACAATACTCAGTATATATATTTTTATGCATTTTGGTTTCTTACAATCATATTTTAAAAGTCACATTAATAAACAAAATAAAATAAAATAACAAGAAAATAAATGTGGTGGATTACTTATGAGAGAAAAATGTGTTTACTTAGATTTCACTACTCCATAGTTATCTCATATTGATTCATTGATTTGTCACAATTGTTTGGATGAAGGATTGTATTCCTTAATACCATTCGTGAGGGCATGTACGTCCTTCCCCAACCCTATGAGCTTCTATCTTTTCTTATGACGAAATGTTTAGTATCCTATCATAGCCTCATTAATAGTTACTCATGCATTAAATACAACCAATAAAACCGTAGTACACATCCGATTACGTTTCTTAAGACGTTTACGCTTGTTACCGTATAGGAGATTAACCAGTTTTCTTAAGCCTAACGCTCAACCAAACAATCAATAACAAATCAGCAATATAAATAATAACTAGGTTTCATTATATCTAAGCAAACACTAGGAAATCTAAGCTAGCATGTTAATGTAAAGAAAAGACAAACAATTAATCAAACAACACATATATATATATTGAATGACTAAAGGAAGAACTTATCTTTAATTGAACATGGAAGAAAAGAAGGTTTGAAACCCTAAAATTACTGAGAAAATCATGCTAGGGTTTTTCTCCAAAGTTACACACAAAGTTCCACCCCTAATGAATGAAAATACCAAAACTATATATAGATTTACAACTCTGACGGCATCGGTTATAGATCCTAACGCCGTAAGCTCGCCGTGTATTAGGGTTTCGTATCACCCAAGAGATCTTCTGACGTTGTCCCGTATAAACTTCACTGGGCCGTCTCGTATTAGTGTAAAGCCAGGCGGTCTCGCCTTTTTTGTTCCTGACGCTGTCCCGTAGTAATTTCCAAATTCTTTTCTGGGGCGCCTAGTGTAAAAATCCATCGCATCACTTCATAAGGCGACGGCGTCAGCTCCAAAGCCTGACGTTGTCCGGTGTTAATTCCAGACTTTTCTTGGTTTTCTTGTTTTCTTCATTCTTGAGCATAAAAACGTTCGAAAAGCTCCAAAATGCTCCATTTTCCAGAATTCACGTCCGGAGTACCTAAAATGACAAAAGAAATGATTTAAGGTAATATTTGACCATAAAACAAGATTTAGGGCTTAAATGACCCCCTAAAAGCGTATCAAATAAATCCTTATCATTATCCTACTTAATTTACAAGCTCAAGGGCATTTAACATTAGTTTAAAGATAATTTACAACGTAACTCGTTTTACAATAGTCATAACTATCACGGAAATTATATACTAGCACCTCACATAAAGTGTTTGGATTCTCACATCTCTCGGGTGTATAAGTGATATAACAATATGGAAATGGTAAAACGAACAATCTCTACCTGCCATAGCACATAGATTACCATATGCTTGATAAAGGATCAAAACCTTCACCGTTTTGGCATAAGTACCTAAGATAAACTATCAAAGAGGTCTTTGTATGAGTTGTAACGTTACATATAAGGGTAAGCAGGATGACAGTCCGTATGTTTTTCTCTATTTTTATTCATACACTTTTGCCCTGCCATCTTTTGATTTGCTGAAAATAAATACCATAGATTGGCAGCTCTTTTAGGTTATTCCGTATTTGCAAACTTCATTTTTCCTTTTGAAGTTATTGAAGATTCCTTTTATGAAGATTTCTTAAAATAAAGATTGTTAGAAAGAAAATAATAAGATAGGTAATACCAAAAAATATCAATATCTAAACATAGAAGTTTTATTCTTTTTGTAAAAATAGATTTGATGTCAATTTTTACAAAGGTTTTCCTTCATTGTAGTTTTCAAAACATACACGGACCGTTTCAAGTTTTTTAAAGTACAATATACTTTAAGAAACTTGGTAACGAATCTATGATGCCAATTGTAGAAAACTAGAAGGGGGCTGAATAGTTTTACCAATTAAAACTATGTTTTAAAACTTTTAGATCGACTTATATCAATCTAGTTTGGTGTGTTGGCTATTGATAGTTTGATAGATATATAAACTACACTACGAGATATAGACAGAGAGACACAACCACAAGACAACCCTATTTACGAATTCTACACAACTTTATACCACAAGACTCGGTTCCTAGACGATTTTAGAAGGCAAGAAGGTTCTGCAAACTGAATCATTGATTAGGAGAATCCATTTAATTATAAAAAGAGAAAAATAAAATAAAAATAACAAAGATATGTAACGATTGTTGCGGGACAAAACTATATGGAAGAGCAAAACGCCGTCGTTTAAAGACACTTAAAGTAGGAAAAAAAAAGAAGCCAAAACGACGTTGTTTTAGGCCATATATAAATGACGCCGTTTAAATCCGTAAATCTATATTATAGTAATTTTACGATAGAGTATACATGGATTGATATTTTCAATCCTTCTTGATTATAATGACCGTTAACGATCGTGCTGATAACGTGATATAATTAACTAGTTTTATCACAAGATTATCATTATTATCAAGAACTTTTAATGAATCATTAGAGAAAGATATAATGTAAGTTACCTATTATCAGTGGGTGAACTTTGGTGCAATTCATTTTATAGACATGAAGGGGTATACTACTACATTTCACTATAGATTTCACCTTATTCACCAACGTATTAAATTGAGAGACAAGGTATAGGTCTATTATAGATGTATACAAGAAAAAAAGGTGCCGCCAAATATAAATGCACGTGTTTCTTAAGCTGATATTCATAACACACAGATAATCAAACAACTATAACAGTTTAATTACTATGGGGGGCGGGTGTTAATTTGGGAATAACTATAGGTATTGCAATCGGAATGGGTTTATACACCCACAACCTTGTTGGGTTTAAACAATGCTTAAAGTTGAAGGTTTGATTCCTATTTTTAATTACTAAACCTTCTAATCAAACAACTACAATCGGAATGAAAGTCATTCTCTCATGTCTATAGTCTACACCCTCAAACTAAATACACAATTTTACAACAATAAACTCTAATTATAATTAATTCGCCGAACAAAGTTTTATGAAAATAAAACTACACTTTATCTAATAGCTTTTATGAAAATTGCCAAACACACTCAGGGGGTGTTTGTTTCGGCTTATATAGCCGGCTTATGGCTTATTTGTTTTTGAGCTTATATTTATGAGCTCACTTTTTGTGGCTTATTTTGAAATTTTCCACCTCATATACATAATGAACTTATATAAGCCACAAAGTTTTAAAATAAGCAACAAAAAGTGAGGAAACAAACACCCTCCGCCCATCAAACTTCGTATTGATAAACCTTACAGCCAAACACACCCATAATAGTAAACGCAGACATTAAATCATCCTATGAGATCTCAAAATATATAAAACCAAGACTTGTAACAAACAACAACAAACCCACACTACACAAAAACCTTCACAAAATTTCAATCAATTCAACTCTCTCAAACCCATTTCAATTCTAAGGTATATACCTCATTTTAACTCAATTCATTACTAGTTCTTCATAAATTTTGAATCTTTTTGAACAATTGAGATGTGATTTAGGTGTTTTTATGGGTTTTTGATTCTGGGTATTGTTTAAGATTCATTTGGGTGTGTAAAGATGGGATCTTTATGTTGTTTTTGGGTTTTATTTTTTATTTTTGATGTTTGATGAATAATGAATTGTTATACTCGTAATTGGTATGTTTGATTTGATTGTTTTTGGTGTTTGAATAATGAATTGATTTGATTTGTTAAGAATTGTTTAGTTATTTTTAGTTGCATGATGTTTAATTTATGAAATTTGTATTGTGTGATCAGTTTGTTAAGTGTATATGAAAGTTAGCAATTTAATTTTTTAGGATTATATGTTTTTGTGTTGCGTGATTCGTTATGTTTGGAACGATTTACGAAATTATGAATGATATACGAAATTTTGAGAAAAATGTATGTGCCGAAAAATGGCTAGACACAAATGACCACAATAGACACAATGATTTACGAAATTAAAGAATCCAAAATTGTTGCACATTGTTAACTATTTAATGATCGTGCATTTAATTGCATTTACTTATATGTGTCGTGTCAAAATCAGCTTTGGATTCACGGCATTGGCCTTAAACTGCTTTGTTGGGTTGATCGCGGTTCTAGGCATTAAATATCAATACATTGCTATGGATTATGACCCACAATTTGAATTTACTTGTCGCACTTATATTCTCTCAAAATGATTGTTTAAGATTTAGAATCAATAAAGTATTGAAATTTTGATCATGACTTCGCTGAAATTGTAATGACAAATAACTGGTAAATCTCTGATGAGGCATCTAACATTTCGTTATTAATAGGTGAGCTGAAAAGTGTATACATAATTTTAGACAAAAAGTTGTGATGGCTGCTTCCGAAGAGACCAGTGCCCTTTTCCCAATCTTCATTTTGACAATGATGGCACTGCCACTTATACCTTACACAATAATGAAGCTTTGTCGTGCTGCCTCAAAAAAGGCAAAGAGCATTAACTGCCAGTGCGCGGTTTGCTCCCGGTCAGGAAAATATCGCAAATCAATATTTAAAAAGGTAATTTTTTTCTTATCAGTTTTTGTTATAATATTTTTTTTTTCAGTGTTTTACTAATCTCTATCTTGAATCTGTCTGCAGATATCAAACTTGTCAACATGGAGTAACTTGACATTGGTGTTGTTATGGGCGCTTATGGCCGCCCTTGTGTACTATATTAAGACTGTAAATCGCGAGGTAAGTCGTTTGCTTATGTTATTACGTTGGTCATATTATACTGCATTAATACTTGCTTATATTTTATTCGAGTATTGTGCAATTGATGGAACTGTTTTTTGTTTGTTTGTTTGTTTCAATCAGATTCAAGTATTTGAACCATTTAGCATTCTTGGATTACAACATGGAGCTACAGACTCAGAAATAAAGAAAGCTTATAGGAGACTCTCTGTTCAATACCATCCTGATAAAAATCCAGATCCAGGTTAATGTTGCTCTTAACTTTTATACATGTTGAAAATTCCGATACATTTCTTATAATGAATCTATATGTGGGTTTGTCTTTTATTTTACACTTGTTACATGAGTCAAAATTAGAAAATTTATTGGGGAACCGGTCAAACAGGCATAGTGACGCCAGAGCTTTATGTTTAAAATAGACAAGCCCATAAACCTTTTTAATGTCAAGATTTATATCCGTATCTAGAAATTGACAAAAATGTGTTTACGAGTCAAAGTCAATATTTTCGTCAATCCAAGCCTGTTGCAACATTTGTAATCTTATTATTATAATAATATTGTCCTTGTGATAATTAGTAGCCCATCTGTAATCATAAGAATTTTAAAATTAGACATAAATGCGTTTACGAGTCAACCCAATTGAATCTACGCGTTTTAACCCTTACTAAAAATGGCCCTTTTCAACCCAAACCCGTTTCAGTCTGTTATCTGACCCACCCATCTTGATCTTGCCACCTTTAAGTTTTAAGTATAGTTAATGTTGCTCTCATGACATTTCAACTGTACAAACCTTTCTTTTGTTTACTGATGATTACTGTACATCTGCTTTGATCCAGCTGCGAACAAGTATTTTGTGGAGTCCATTGCTAAGGCATATCAGGCGCTTACAGATCCAATTTCCCGTGAAAATTTTGAAAAATACGGTCACCCAGACGGTCGGCAGGTAGGTTTCCGTTCTCATTTTCATGTGGAATGTAGCTCGTTAGCTTCCATCTTAGTACTATTCTGACATCTGTGAAAATAACGTTGTTTTCCAATGTAGGGATTTCAAATGGGAATAGCTCTTCCTGAGTTTCTGCTAAACATAGAAGGTGCATCTGGTGGGATATTGTTACTTTGGATTGTTGGGGTTTGTATCCTACTACCGTTGGTGGTGGCTGTTGTGTATCTATCTAGATCATCAAAATATACGGGAAATTATGTCATGCATCAAACACTATCCGCTTACTATTACTTCATGAAACCTTCATTGGCTCCTAGGTAATTATAGCATTTCTCGTTTCGATAAAGAATATATTTGTAATAAATATCTGTAACAGTTTGGATAGATACCAACTAGTGTCCGGATTAATATTTGTGTCCTGATTTTGCAGCAAAGTTATGGATGTTCTCATTAAAGCTGCTGAATACATGGAGATCCCAGTGCGTAGGCCTGATGGAGAACCCCTTCAGAAGCTATTTATGTTAGTTAGAAGTGAGTTGAATTTGGATCTTAAGAATATTAAGCAAGAGCAGGCAAAGTTTTGGAAGCAGCACCCTGCACTAGTAAAGGTACATTGTTGATTGGAATTTAATAATAGGGTGCAATTTGGTAATTGAACTTTCTCCTCTCCCAACCTTTTAATAAAAGTTTGTCATCCGGGCTAATCTGATCATTATAGTGTTAAAAAGTAATTATCAAATAGTAGCAAAATAAACTAAATTGCTAGATATAACTACCTGAGCTGGGCAAAGAAAAGCTTTAATTACGAGATTTGCCCGTTGTTGTAACTTAAATTACTATAGATAAGTATTATTACCAAAGTGGACCATCTTGAAAGTAAGTTGTTATTTTTATAAAATTTCCATTAAATAATAGAGCAACACTTTTGGAGTATGGTGGAATATTTTTATATAGAGAATTACCTATGAAGCCAAATTAACATACACTTTACACCCACAGGAAATGTTTTCAAGATTTTTAAATTTTATACACGTTGGTCACATGAATGGTGGTGTGCCCCTTGCTACCCGAGTATTACCAATGAAAATTTTCCACTTGTCAGACAAAACAAGACAGCCATCACAGGGTCACACAAGCATTTGTGCGACTAGTTCATTTAATATTATATTTATTTTGATGCCATGTGTCATTATCTGGCTGGTGGTCTGTTGGTTGCCTGTTTGTGCAGCCAGCTTGTCTTGTTTCAAAAATACATCATAATACGGCCTTTAGGTGCCAGCTCTCTAAATACGGCCGAAGATGTTAATTTCTCTTTTATTTATATAAACTATATTGGGCTCAATGTTCATTTTTTGCTTTCTTTGCAGACAGAGTTGTTGCTTCAAGCTCATTTGACTCGTCAAACAGCAGCCTTAACTTCAGAATTACAGACTGACTTCAAACGTGTGGTGGAGCTTGCACCTCGCCTTCTTGATGAGTTGATGAAGGTACTTTTTGATCATTTCTATAAAAAAAAAATCAGAGCCTAATTTTATCCCAAATATTTTGGTCCATAATTTTTTATTGCATACAGATGGCAGTCATACCACGCTCGGCTCAAGGTCATGGTTGGCTAAGGCCTGCAATTGGTGTTGTTGAGCTCTCTCAGTGTATTATCCAGGTAAATTACTCAGCTCATCATTTCAAGTCATTTTATCTAGAGGTCGCAATTTTGACCCAGTTATCTATGAGTGGGTTGAGTTGGGTTATGTTGTACCTCAAACACGTCAAATGGGTCAAATCAAAGAATTTAGTTAAATAGGGAAAGGTTCGAATGTGTTGAAAGACTTCCACATTCTTTTTGTAATGCATACTGGTATACAACCCTAAATTGTTTTCTGCACAAATTTGGATTATATATAGTAATAATATTGGTTTTTGTAATCATAGTTTATTCGTTATATATCTATAATACGCAAAATGTTTGCCGGTAAATCTAACCCACAGGCCCATTTTGACCTGTTATTTTGCCCTCTTACCCACCCATCTTGCCACCGCTACTTTTATGCATGAATTCTTATCTAATGAAAAGATAGCAGCCTACCTATTATTTTCCTTGGATGTCATCCAACTGTGATTGTGTGATATCTTGTCCATTTGATGCTCGAATTTTGTGATTACGTTGTCATCGTAAACTGCATTATTGTCTTGTGTTTATTATGATTATAACCAAGGTTATGCCTTTATACAACCCTAGTTTCTGGTGCGAGTATATAAAACTTGCTTGCTATGTATGTGCTTAATGCAGGCTGTTCCTTTGAGTGCAAGGAAAGCCACCGGAGGATCTTCAGAAGGAATTGCACCTTTTCTTCAGCTTCCTCATTTTAACGACGCTGTTTTAAAAAAGCTAGCCCGCAAGGTAAAAAATTGTATATCCCTTGCAGTATATTTGGTGGGAAAAACATATGAACTTTTGCTAATTAAGTAGATTTATATATGCTCTTGCAGAAGGTGAAGACCCTTCAGGAGCTTCGTGACATGACAACCGAGGAGCGTGCTGAGTTGCTTTCTGAAACCGCAGGTTTCTCTGCTGCCGAAATCCAAGATGTGGAGTCCGTACTCGAAATGATGCCTTCCTTAACAGTTGAAGTCACGTGTGGGACCGAAGGTGAAGAGGGTATACAAGAAGGTGATGTAGTCACGGTTCAAGCTTGGGTGACCCTGAAACGGGCCAATGGGTTGACCCGTGCTCTACCACATGCCCCATACTACCCGTTCCACAAAGAAGAAAATTTTTGGTTTCTTCTTGCTGACCTCAACTCAAACAATGTCTGGTTTTCTCAAAAAGTAAGTTTCATGGATGAAACTTCGGCTGTAGCCGCTGCTTCAAAATCTGTTGAGGAAACAATGGAAGGATCGGGTGCTAATGGTAGAGAAACTAGTAAAGCTGTTAGAGAAGCAGTTGAAAAAGTCAAAAGTGGGTCGCGTCTTGTGGCGGGCAAGTTCCAAGCACCAGCTGAAGGGAACTACAATTTGACTTGTTATTTATTGTGTGATTCGTGGCTTGGTTGTGACAAAAAGACAGGAGTTAAAGTCAAAGTGTTGAAACGAACTCGGGCTGGAACTCGCGGTGGGTTCACGGAGGAGGGACCCGCATTGGAAGATGGGGCGGAAGAGGAAGAAGAGATTGAAGAAGAGGAATATGATGAAGACATTGAGAGTGAATACAGTGAAGATGAAGAAGATAGTACAGCAAATGGTAAAAAAGAAAGTCATGCCAATGGCAAAGCACCTGCATCAAGTTCAGGTTCAGATGAAGACGATGAATGATGATATTTTATCTTAGATAGAATTATAAACGATTTTCGTTACAGTGAACTTTGACAATTGCAGTATTCAGTTTTGGTTGCTAAGGATGTAATCTAGGGTTTCAAACCCAAAATAACACCCTTCCTGACTTTAATGTTATAGCGACAGATTAAAAGGTATCTCGTCTTTGCAGTTTTCAAAAAAAGTTGTGTTTATTACAGGTGTAAATGTGTGAACAGTTTGGACTGACAAAACCAAAAAACTTCCGGAACCAACTATATTCGGTTCAATTCTGGTCAACAATTTTTCTACAAAAATGATTTTCAACTCGACTGTTTTCCAAATTAGTTATTGGGGTTTCTAGCTCAAACTGATTTTACAAAAGTATTTCCAAAACTTGGAGCCATGTTGTTCAATATTAAAATTTGAAACCAGTCTCGTTTGCAAGCGTCTAAACTGGAATCCGATGAGCAACAAACTGGTTTAGATAAGTGTTTTTTCAGTTCATTATTTGGTTCTGGTTTTGTTTGAAACCAACTGACGCCCTCATTATCTGCATCAAAAGTACATGAATGAAGGTTAGAAACCCCACCGCTTAATTGTTTAAAACCTTTGTGAATTGTATGTGCATAATACTTGATGATCAATAGTAGTCATCTTACAAACCATCGTTTTTTAAGGGTGCACACTTGTTGAAACATCAACTGTATTCCTAAATGGTTGACCAAGAAATATTTGGCGCACGATTTTGGTGCATGTGGGATGAAAATTCACACATTCGTATCTCAATTCAATATAAATTACTTATATTACTGTGATCTATAAAATATAAATACTAAGCAATTCTACCACCGTTACAGATGAAAATGCATTGATCCATCACTAGCCCCGAACTAAATTCCAGAATAATTCTAGAAATGCAGCAATAATTGTAGGCTAAGGAACTAACTTTTTAGATGCAGTAGATCTTGTAACAGGAATGCTCTATCTTAATAAGCCCAAAAGAATTCATGAAAACAAACTGGTTGCGATATGGCTTTCAAACGATCAAGCTTGTCCACAGTATGTAAGCTCAATTTGTGATGCCGTGGTTTCGGCGGCCATCCACCATTCATCATCCTCATCCCAAACTTCATTGTGCTATAATTACAAAAGGACGTTACCAAGGGTGAAAATAGACGGTCTTATAAATTTTTATAAATCTTCACACGCTTTTTTTTTTTTGGAAGTTTATGGACTAAAATAAGTATATCCTCAAAGTTGCAGGGTCTTCTAGACGACTAACACCAACAAGAGTCTGTTTGGGTTGTTCAAGGGTAATTTAACAAATAACATTAAACTAGCTAAAGAACAGGTTTGAGAGTCGCCCAAAGTCTGCATACAACCTCCTAAATAAATTATATCCACTTATTATTAGTAATTTAGTATAGACTATAGAGTGTTTTTGTAATCAACTAATCACATTTAGCACGTTGCTTTTTATTCAAACACCTCATTTTATTACAAACTTTTGATAGGTTTGACACCCAAACTTAGCTACCAAACACCCACACTCACCATTCCTTATTTATATAAACGTATTTGTGGCCTTGTGGGTCGCCCCTACCAGACCCATACTTAAAAATGACTCTTTTCAACCTGAACCTGTTTTTAACCCATTACCCAACCACCCATTTAGCAACCTCTAATAGGACTTGTTTAGCAACTCAAGCAGCTACATCCTAACCTATCAGTTTAATGGACAGCAAGTTGGCACCCACAAAACTGCTATAGCCAAAAAGAACGGGATGAAAGTCATATATCATATATGAAGCACAATAAAAGACAGGTAAACATCTTAAGCAAGAATACTGACCTCCTTTGCGAGATCTAGCTTTCTAGGCATATTTTCAACTTTTTCTGCAACCAACATTGCTTCACGCCACCACTCATCTTTCTGACAGCTGTCCATTGGGCTTTCATGTATAATCTCCTGACTTTCATTTTGCTCCCCTATCTTACAAGAGTCAGGTAACACATCTGGTGGAACTGGACGCAAGGGAGATCGATAACCTAAGACCATCAATCAATCAAGTGGTGAGATACACCGATATTTAAAAATATGAAACTTAAATAGAATTAACATTAAATTATTCAAGGTGAATCTGCTCAACCTCTGCAGTCAGGATCATAACACTTCTGATAATAAGCAGCCCTTTGTAGGTCCACCACGTACATCACTGAAACAGATGACAAAACCAATTCTTAGTATTGTACGATATTTATATAGTGCACCAATATTTGAAGATAATAAAATGCAGTTGTTTTTTTCCTGTCAGCAAGGTAATACCTGAGGTCTTTCAGAGAGGCTTAATCAGATAATAGAACAGATGGATACTGGAAAAGATTGTTTACTAAAATGTGGCCAGTAAAATTGAAACCATGTCTTTTATGATGTCAAACTTTCAGGAGATAAATTGTGTACCAAACAGAAACTTGCAGGTTGAAATTTTCAAATGTCAAATTTTACCAAGTGGTCCAAGCCCTAGGCTATTGGTGAGCTTAGCTGTTTAAGTAATAATTTTTCTAAGCAGAAATAGATATACACTTTTCACATTACCATGATTGCTTTTGTGTTGTCTGCCAATTCTTTCACAAAATCTATTTCTTAACATGCTGTATACCATCAAACCATACTCTGAGAACCAATACCAGCTTCGAATTTTTCCTAGCAGAGTAATAACAGATAATTAAAATTAGTTGAATCAAATTTACTCTTAAAAAGCATCACAAGAGGAAAGAAAACGTCATAATAGTGTACGGAGACGAACCTTTTACATCTCCTATGGTAGCAATGTATTCTATGAACTCGTCTAAGGTTGGAAATGGTGATTTTCCACTGAAGTAACCATCGCTTGTGCAAGCGGTTGGCACAAATTCCCGAGTGCGTGGTTTGCAATAGTCACTGTTTCTCTGCCATAAATGGATCATGGATTTGGAATTAAAAAAAAAATTTGAGTCCTTTCATCAGTTCATTTAAGCAATAGTTGCCAATAAGAATTTGACACATGAATCAGCTAACTTTATAAGACCAGGGAAATCAAAGAATACTCACACACAATGGCTCAAAGATATATAGATATGTAGATGATTTACCTCTGTGTCATAATGCAAAACCTTAATACAATCTAAATCCATCTTGCAGATTAGAAGCTTTTCACAGTCAGCCCCTACATTGCAGATCAATGATACCATGAACACATCTTCCTCACTCTGAGATATTATAATCATTGATAAAAAGTTAGAAATGTGGAGTACATACATGTTACATGTACATGTTAAGTGTGTGTGTGTGTGTGTGTGTGTGTATGCATATTCCATACCATTTTTTAAATATCAAACAGCAAGCAAAGTTCCTTCTTAAGATATTATTAGATATATAATTTTTTGTATTTTTTTTAGCTAAGATTACAGTTAGGAAATTTATATTGCATCAAACTTATCAAGGCTAATAGAAAATTAATCAGATCAACAAAAATGGCATAAGGAAATTTTGTCAAGATGTGGCAAGATTGCATAGGAGTTCATGCCTACCATTTCCTTGCATTTAAACCGTCCAGTGGGAAGAAGCACTGAATTTTTCCCTGCTTTAGAAGATAGGTGCAGACGAAAACAACGGTTTCTGGAATAGACAGCAGTGTCAATAAAAAGATGACAAGGGACATCAGCAGAGCTTGAATCTTTTGAAATAAATAACTGTTCAAATCTTTCATCTCTTTCTCTTGCACTATGAATCCGTGAACAAATCTATTAACACGCAACAACAGGTCAATCAAAAACTGGAAAAGTAATGGAAAAGTAAAGTTTGAAATAGACCAGTTTAATGTTTCTATAGTAATATATACAAACATGAAAAGGAAAATGAAGAAAAAAATGAACATCCAAGATAAACAAATAAAAGGATGCTAAATTTGATACCACCAGATTAGTATCCTATAAGAGTACCAACTGGTAGAGCGAATTTTAACTAAAAATTAGTGTGTATATAGCAGATGGTCCTAAATTAATTCTCATATACATAAAAGATAGATCAAAGTATCACTAAATCTAAAAGTATCACATCTTTGCAGGTACTCTTTGTACATAAGTAATGTCTAACGAATCATGCAAACTGTAAAAACTAATATGCTTCTCAGGCTTCAGCAATACCTCAGTAACAAATGCACCAACATTTATGTTGTCCTTGAAAGCTATCCCTGGTAAGCGGATGATCAAGTGACGAGAAAACTTATCTATACACAAAACACTAAAATTAGATAAAACAACTTTCAAACTGAAATCAATTGATTGCATTGTTAGAACATAACAGGTAGAACATAATTTTATCCATGCATCCTTCTATGTTCGCAATTTTATGTTACTTGTATTGTTTCCATAGGAGAAAACAAACAAGAGGTTAGAAGAGCAGAGCATCAGTGGTTGCTAATTTCTATCAGAACAGCATTATGTTTATGCACTTGAGTAGGAAATAACTAGTGCAGTTACTTGACACAATTTTTGCGTTTTGAATAAGTGATGCATGCAACCACGCAAATCTGTACCTTTCGTAGAAGAGTCAAGTTCAACAATCCAATTAGTGTCTCCTTCAATAGAGTACTTTTCAAGCAAGGCTTCAAAGATTATTAATATGAGAAGATCAACCATTTCATCCCCATTCTTTTCGGCATTTTCTTTTATATTGAACTCCAAATCAAAATAAAGGTGGCAGGGCATTCCCTATAAGTACCACACATTTCATCAAATAGGTTAAATTGACAAAATTCTTTAGGTAACATAATGCAGCAATGATTTTATTAAGTAAATGATATCCACTTCAAAACTGGAACCATTAATTACGCAGCAGTTACAAAACCCAATAATCAAAATAGTGTGTGTAATACATGGCTGTCCAAATAGTACGATTTACCCAGGTAATGTAAATAATATTTTTTTCTTAACGATAGGTACTCTTGGAAAGCTTGTTCTGTTTTTTATGAAGTCATACTCCCTTCTGCAGTTCCATTATGTGGTTCTTGAAGTACCGGTAACATTTAAAGAAAGCAGAACGGTATAATAAGTCCAAATCAGAATAGTAGTCATTTGAATGTGCAAAACAACTACTCCGTATTAGTTTAATTCATTACTGAGAAATAAAAAAAAGATTGTGTGTAGCAAAGACTAGAAACAAGCATTACCTCTTGAATAACTTCGTAATGGTGACGAAATTTACAATTCATGTTTTTGTACCTAGCAATCAACATTTAACAAAAACAGTCAAATTAAACAAAGCAAAATCAGATATGTATAGCTCATAACCGATAAATAGTGATTGTCAAAATACGTACCTCCGCCAAAACTCTTTATATGTTGAGACAAGGAACCTTCTTTGTCCACTGACATGATCTTGGTAACTAAAAATACGAACCCCTGCATGATCTTTTGCATACTTCATTGCCTCATCTTGCCTTGGAAATGTAGCCCAAATATCCTCTCTAAACAAGTATACCACCAAAAATTAACCAATGAATCATATAGTGACAACTAATAAGTACAGATATACAGACTAAAGAAAAATACCCCAATAAAATTATGGAAATACTGCAAGCACCTTGATTTATGTTGAGCAGCAAGCTCAACACGTATCTCATGTAACAATCGCAATAACCGGGATGGTCTTTTGGGAGGCACGCCTTGTGGGGAACCGTAGAAAACAACTGGGGAGAACTGACTTCCATTATTCAACTTCTTTTTTCCAACAATCGGTGTATAAAACTGAAAGAAAAATGGCACATATAATTTTAATGAATTAACTACATAAGTGAAAAAAAAAATGATATACAGAAGGGAGTAAATAAGAAATCAGCATCACGCTGGTGGGAAAGAGAGTAAAATGAAAGGAATTACGTTCTGCATGTTTGTTGCAGACAGCTGTTTTCTCCCACTTGAACCAGCGGAAAGTTTTTCCGCAGAAGTTGACGGATCTCCATTCTTTTTCTCTTGGTTTACTTTCTGCTTTTTTGGTTTCTTTACTCGTGCAGCTGATTCTAATTGAGACAAACAACAAGTAATTAACTATTGGCTTATAGCATAATACCTAACAAAACCGCAAAACAACAGCTCTACCATAGACCTAAGCTCAAAATAGCGATGCTAGCTCGAAGCTTTATCATATTTCACAACTAAGTCGTACGAGGCAACATTTCAATGACCTAAGTCGTACGAGGCAAGATTTCAATGACCGAATATCTCCATAAATTGTGTATCACGAATTTCGCTAGGATAATTAACAGAGAAGATTTGTAGTTTCTAGCACCTGAAAACAAGCATTAACTTTTGATATGTTTATACACCTCATTTATGTTTACTGATTCATACATACAGATGACCCAATACCAGAAGCTATGCCAGTTAAAACTGATTTCCAAGTGGTAAGACGAATATGGTGAAAACTCAAAACCAAAGCACATGTGATAACCAACTGGCCAGCTCAGTTGGCCACCAAGGTTTCCTTAAGGTGCCTTGGGGAGGGGATGTTTGGCTAGGGTAGGTCTCAAGTTCGAGTCCCACCTGAGACTTTTACCCCTTCAAGCGATAAAGGAGTAGCAGGCGGGTCTCAGGGTCACTGCTGGACCTGAACCACTAACAACTAACAAGCCGTTCAAAAAAAAAAAAAAAAAAAAAAAAAAAAAAAAGCTCATGTGATTATAATAGGTAGAGACGGTGTGTCAATAAGCATGGGGGTCCGGATTTTCATAGACTTAAATAACCGAGCATTTACTTACATTAACATCATATAATGTAATTTAAAGGCATTACTTATTGCCAATCATATAAAGTATACGAGTAGGAGGACACACATGTGGTAGTAACAGGAGGATTTATTTGCCAATCATCCATAGACTCATAAAAAAGACCCACTTTCTCCCTCATCGGTTTTTTTGCCCGACTAATCCACGGGGTTTTAACCCACCGCTACACACAACTTGAGAGTTGTTAGCACCTAGCCGGAATTGAACTTGAAACCTTTATTTGTTTTAAAAACATCCGGAACGCGAAGCAAATAGAAATAATAACTAATCAGTACAATTCCTATCATCATATCATAGGTGTTGGAAAAAAGAAAGTAGAAATTGAATCACATAAAGTCTAAATTAGGTCAAAAAGGGATTATGATAAAAATAATAATAATAATAATAATAAAAATAAATAAATAAATAAATAAAAAAGTGAAATGTTGTTACCAGGTGGTGAGATTCCGCATTTGAAGCATTCAAAGAGACGATCCACGTCATCCATGGCGGCAGGGGTTTATTCAATTTCAATCATTCAAAAGGGGAAACTCAATTGTTCTTGAGCGGGAACTATTAGTAACCCGGGGGTTTTTTTTTTTTTTTTTTTTTTTTTTTTTTCTTCATGTGGGTAGGGTAGGTAGATGGGTTTTCTTACCGTTAGTTTTTAACTTTTTACTAACGGTTAATTATTTTTGAATCTGTTATTGTTTTTTTCTTTGGAAAATTTTAAACATAGGCAAGACCATATATGGCTGAGCATCCCAGACCTTAAAACCGACCGGACCGACACAAACCCCACCGAAATGAAGGACCAGCGGCCGTCTCGGTTCCAAGTTTTTTCTTATTTCGGTCTCGAGTAAGTTTGGTCCGGTCTTACGTACAAAACGATAATTATGCCTTCTTGGACCGGACCTTACCAGACACATTCAGTCCGATCCTCGGTCTGAGGTTTTGGGCTAAATTGGTCTCGGTCCGGTCTGATCTTAGCCTGATGCTCAACCTTAGCAAAGATATGTGTTTGTTTACCCTCTCAAATCAATTTCCTTTTAATCATTTTTTTTAGTTATGCATGTTTTTCTTTCTTAACCATAGTTTTAAGGCCATGTTTACCAAATTCTTGCTTATTTATTTAGAAATTTTACAATTTGAAATTTATTTTGAAGATGGTAAGATTGTAAGTATTGTATGAAACATGTATAAATGATATCAGTGGTTTACAACTTTACATAAACGTGTTTTTGTTAAACGTTATTGTGTTCTCTGTCTTGCTTTTATAGAGTTGTTATGAAAACATTATAAATAGGCATTGCAAGGACAAATTCATGCTTAGTTGCTTACAATATTATAAGGGATACGAGGGTGCCAAATTGGTGATAGTGAGGTGGGAATGATGCATACTTATAAGTGCAAATGTTTCAAAAAGGTATTATATTTGACACAATTTGTTTTTATAGGTAGCTAATAAATTTTTTTGCTTTTACAGGTATTTTTTTTTTTTTTTTAAATTTAGCATTTTTAGGGTATTTTACAATATTTTGTGACATTTTTGCCCCTTTTAGCTAATAGAAATTTTATTTTTTCGAATGGTAAAAATGGCAAAAAAAAATGTCGCAAAATAATCCCAAAATGATGAATTTGAAAGAAAAGTATCATTTTAAGCAAAAAAATTTATTCGCTACCCAGAAAAATAAATGATGTCAAGTATGATACTTTTTAAAAATATTTGCCCTACTTCAAAAAGGTGCAATGTTCATCTGACACAGAGAGACATGTATGGAATAGATGCACATTCCATGGCATGGTGCACATGTGGCGTTTAAAGGGTAAAAGTGTACAAGGATACACGATATAATCATATTAGTTAGGGAACAATTGGTGAACGTAAAGTTAGAGATAAATTCCCTTTCTAAATGATTTTGAGACGTCTACCTTGTAAGATGAAGGTTGTATATCATTGGGGAGGGCAAACTCGGTCTTGTTGCTTCAAGCTAGGTGTGACTTGTGACGCGTATGATGGTGCGTGTCGTATTATATCTTTGTATGATGCTCTAAGGCCTTGTATATGTCCCCTCGGAGTGAACCCCGACACACACTAACTTGAAAGTCGATGTTTGTGACATGTTTGATATTTGTGAAAAAATATGAATTCGAGTGACCACATGCCTTTCTTATTATTTTTTTATTTTTTATTTTTGGAAAAGGGGAGTAATCCTGCACACTGGTAAATATATTAAAACCAAACACGTTTAAGTACAATGAATATGGGTGAAGTATCATATCTCAGCCCGTTACATAGGCAAAAAGCTTACATAACAAGATACTTCCTATTTTCTAAACAAGAAAACAAACCATTACTCAAAGGATAATATAGGACATAACGAAATAAAATTACTTCCTAAGACCTTGAAGCTTGGTGCCATACATGGCATCAAAAACATCCAAATTCCCTGAAAGATTATAAACCTGGTTCGCATAGTCATCGTAGTCATATTTATCATAATCATCTTCAAACTCTTGGCCACCACCGAATAGATTAGCAGACTCATCAAATGGGTTAACAACCACCTCATCATCAGAATCAGAAACCACAATCTCTCCCACTTTAGAAAAAGGGTTAACTCTCTTAGTAGAAGAGGCAGACGGAGTACAAAAATTACTAGTTTTAAGAGCCACAACCGACTTCTTCTCTTTCAAATCACTCACAAGAGGTTCTTGTGATGCAGTACCTGTCTTAGCAGACTCATCCTCATTAACTTCCATTGTACGACCAGAATCGACATCCTTATTAGTGTCATTAGTAGGAATACCCAAAGCATCCGTATCATCCATATTAAAAGCATCAAACTGGTTAGATGTAGAAATCTTCGTACCACTCAAACTAGCCACATCAGAAGCATTCTTCTTATTGCCATCCACTTTGTTAGGTTCAAGAGTAGTCTTTTTGGGTCGATACTGAAACTGCTTACCCATAACTGGTTTAGTAAACCCTCCTTAACCCGGGATTATAGGACCACCTTGCTTTCCTTTCTTTTTGTTGTTAACAGTCTTGAAACCATCATTAACAGGCATAGTTTCTAACATAATCTTAGAAGAACAAAGAACCATAAAGGGGGAGCAATATAAATATATAATTACCAAACTTGGGTTCATGACATTTAGCATAATAATTTTTTATCACAAGTGCCTCTATCGATGGATCTTGATTATATTACAGGTGCAACACCATGTTGAATAAGTTTTAACTTGAAAAAAAAAAAAAAAAAAAAAAAAAAAAAAAAAAAAAAAACGCTTGTTCTTTGTATGTTTGAAAATGTAACAATTCGCATTTTCAGGTTAACTTCTATTCCCAAATTTTTACTATTCAATTTCACTATTCACTTTTTACTATTCACTCCCGAATTTTTTATTTCATATTCTCGTAAGTTAAACTATTTTAATGATAATCCGTGAGTTTGACACTCGTCGGATCATTTCTGTAAAAATCACGAAACCGTGTCTGAGATTTACTTTTAGGTTTAGACGTCATTCCGGCATCCCGATATGTCCATAAAACACTATAAGCAATAGTAATATGATTTTCTCTCATTTTACGACAATTCCAAAAGTTTTGGAATTTTACGTTTTCCAGTTCAGCGTTTTACGCGAATTACGCATTTTAGACCCGTGTTTCCAGTTTTAACAGCGTTTAAAGCAACCCGATAGAACTTATCACTCCTTAAATATACTAAGATAGGTTATATTAATAAGTTCTAACATATTTATTAGTTTCATATTTTTAGGATACCCGATTTTAAGTTTCACGACTTAACGACTTACCGTTAGCCATTACAGGGACCAAAACTAGCTCCATAAGTAAGATAATACCAAGTTTAGGTATCTAGTCACCCTAGACTATTCATGAACTGCCTCTAGGGGGGGGGGGGGGGATCACCCTTGTGTGTCTTGATCCTATGCCTTGTGCTCTAGGATGAGTCCATGTGTATAAACTTCTCATGTAAGCTTTGAAAAGTCTTGGAAAATATCCTAAAAACTAACCTCCTCAATGAACCTTCCTAGGCACCTTCCTAACCTCCTCTTCATGCTATAAAAGCAAGCTCACCCTCTTTCTTTCTCTTCATTCCAAACGACACACATAAATCCATAAACCATGATCCTTTGATTTCTAAGTTATAAGTTACATACCAAAGTTGAAGGCCTAGTTATTCTCTACATGAATCAAGAGTTTCTTTAGTGATTTCATGGTTGAACTAGGAGCTACACAAGGTGATTAGGGGCTGAGGTTAATTGGTCTTCACAAGGGTTATGTAAAGGTTAGCAAGGGTTTACAAGAGTTGTGGTGAAGGGTTTACAAGCATAGGTTTAGTGTCCTAGTTTCATACTTGACTTCCTTTCTTTTAGAAAGCCTAAAGTTGTAAGCAAACCCTAACATACTTTCTTACTAAATATCATTTTCATGCTATTTATATGTCATTCATACTATATTTTGTCTTGTGATTATGTTCATGATGTATAAAAATTGGTAAAACAAGTTATTGTAAATAAATGTTAACTTATGTTAATTAAACAAGTAAACTAGTGACTTTTATGGAGAACCACGACCAAAATAGTATAAATATGATATTGGACACTTTACTACTGTTAAAGAGGACTTAACAAGGAAAACATATCAATTTGAATCACCTAAAACAAGTATACGAGTCAAAAGTTATGGCCATAAGAAGTTAGCGAAACCAAAACGCCAAAACTGCCAAAACTGCCAAACACATCCTGTAAACGATCTGACCCTTTTGAAAGTGGCACTTCTGGTCCGATTCATCAAAAACTTAAAACACGAAAGTTATCCGGAACGACGTTTTCGTTCAAGACTAAAGAAGCTCGAGCCCTGAAAACGCTTTACGAGTGAGATTTTTCTTCAAATTCTTAACAGCCCATTTTAAGACCAAATGACCATGTTATAGTTATGATTAAATGAAACCAAGAGGTCTAATGACCAAAAGCCAAGACCACAAACATGGCTAAGGCCAAGGTTGAGTCTCAAGACCATGAAACAATGACCAAGGTCACAGCAAGGCCATGACTAAAGACCATATAAACTTACCTAGGCGAAAACATGAACTAAAGAGTTAATGACAACATAAACATCCAATTTGGATCTACTCCATCAAAATAACCATGAGACTCATTGTAATAACAATATTCATCCAAAAGTAAACTTTCCTAAGTTTATTCCATGTAACTTTTCGGATCAAAACTTATATATATTTTATCAAATACTACAATAGTAGGGAGCCTCATGTGAGGAGTTCATTAAGTAAGCCGTCGAGATGAGTTGTGGATTTATGAATTAAAGTGTCCTGGCTCCTCGAACGTTTACTACATGACTTCTGAATTATGTCGGCCCGAACGGCAGTAAGCGATATATAAACTATACATATTTCATAAACCATTTCTTTTCAAAGACTTACACTATACTAAGTACTACATCATGGACTAAATGCAAGGCATATATAGGCAATTCTTCATTATCTTTACTCCAATCCTAAGTCGCAACATTCTATTATAGGTTGCTCGTAGAAACCTTCGCGATTCGACCATCACATTCACTACTTGCTATATAACTTAAGGTGAGTTCATAGCCCCGCTTTCCATTACTTAATTGTTTTACAAACCCTTGGGGGGAATACATGCTATTTTAAACCGAACACAATGCTTTGAAATTATATGCTATCCGATTGTTTTATTATCACTAAGTACCATCCTTGCCAATCCAATATCCCTTATCATGAACCATTTAATCACTAGTAATAGTGAGCGTGAATATTGTGAATAGGCCTATTGGGATTGACGAATCCCATTTGTATTGACTAAGTTCAAACAAATGCGTTAATATTTGAAACATAGGTATGACGGCAAAGTACCTACCGGGATAACTCCGCCGATTGATATTGGTACCCGTTAACGTTTTGGTGTTATGAGCTTAGTGTAATAATATGTTTTATGGGCGTATAACAACGTAGCCCATCGTTTTCGAGTCTAATTAACTCACACTACCAACATATTGTGTTCAACCATCTAATAAACTCTCTGAATTTCACTCAACCTTTGTGTTAGCCTCTTAAGCATGTATTTCAGGTCCATGATGATCAAGGATGGCACGGAGGGACACGGATATTCAAGAGGGCTATAAATTTTATTATCATTCGAAAACTCATCTAATGTAATTTGTAAACATGGAACCATCTGGGACCTCATTTTGTAATCTCTGATATTTATAAAATTTGAATGATAAATCTTTTAAAACGACTCAATTAGAGTTCTTTTTCTATTGTTATGACTGTTGTGCCGTCGAGTAACATCCAGTTTGAATTCCACTGCATCCATAAATTGGGGGTGTTACAGAAAAACTAGTTGTAGTAGTTGTTTGTGTTATAAAAACGTTTGACAACGTACATATGTTTGTGATTATAAAGTGTAAAATAATGCAAATGCTAAATGTTTCTTCAAGTAACATTTGAAAAGTAGTGTTCTAATAAATAAATAAATAAATAAGGCACAAAACGCTTATTGCAAAATGAATTTTCAATTTTTCACTTAATCTCTTTGCCAAACATACTATAATAATCCCTCTATCCCAAAACAATTATCATATTTATTTATTTTTTAATATAATACTTGATTAAAATTATACTAATAAAAATAATTAAAATCCAATTCATTCATATATTTTGTATCAAATATATTAAAAAAAAAAAAAAAAAAAAAAAATCAAATAGTCAAAACAAAACAATTATTAAAAAAAAATACTAATTAAATAATGCTACATACTATGTTCTTATTTAAATACTCCATCCGTCTCGAAATTATTGTCAACATTTTCTTTTTTGGGTGGCTGAAAATAATTGTCCACTTTCTATTTTAAGTAAGAAAAAAAGAATCTAATAGATGAATATTATATTTAAGTAGTTGAGATTTATAGTAGCTCACTCTATTGTTTATCTACGGTTTTAAAATATCAAACACCCCATTATGTTTAACAAAAACAGAATGAGTACTATTATTAATGCCCCCTTTATCTCACATTTTACCATCCTCACTATCCCTTTTATCTTTCTACTAACAATACATATAATTTTTTATCAGTTTATATTTCGTGTTTTTCTATCTTTTAATACTTTTATCGTACAAACTTTATATTTTCAGTTCCGTACTTTTTATTTTATAGTTTAATAATAAAAATGTTGTTAATTTAAAAATAAATAAAAATGTAAAAGCTCAAGGAGGCTGGAGGGGTACCAATATCCATTCCCAAACATAAAATGCTCCTTAAACTTATTAAGGATATGCTTGTTATAGGGAGAGTGAAGAATATGAAAGAAGATAATGAAAAAATGTGCTTGATAGTATAATGAAATAACCCATTACACAATAATGGTTAATGGGCCATTACCCAATTAATTGGGGAAAATGCTTTTATTTCCCTTTCCATACCCCACCATTATCATTGACTTTCTCTTTCTGTTTTTCGAGTTTGAATCAAGCACACCCTAAGATTTATATTTTAATACCCCATTAACTTAACTAATAACACAACATTCACTTACCTTTATAAACAATACAGGATAGCCTACATTAAGCTTATAGAAATGTGATTTTATAGCGGCATATATTTATAATGATGTTTTGATTAAGTGCTTTGTGTAACGTTTGTGTAATCAGAGTATCACTATAACTATCTGCCGCTATAAAATCTTATTGCTATTCATGAATAATTCGTCTAGTGATAATATACATATACATATACACATACACAAGTCATATATGAAACCGTGTCAATTCAATGTTTCAGTTCAATTTAAAAGCCATCTATTAGATATACATATATATTAAACAGTGTATTTAAGATTGGAAAGTATATGGATGCATATGTATGCAAACAATATTGGAAAGTATTAAACCAGTTGTAACCAATGTATATGTGCTCAACAATATTATTATTATTATTATTATTATTATTATTATTATTATTATTATTTATTTATTTATTTATTCATTTAAGTTTTTAAAGTTTTCAAGGGTAGAAGAGGTATAGAACAATTTTATCCATGCTTTATAAGTAGTTAAAATACTCATGAGTTTTAGGAAATTAACTTCAAAACTCATTCAACTTTATATATTTATTCTTTTACATCATTAAACTTTAAATTTACTCTATTTTGCAACTACAAAATAACTTCTTTTTTTCACCCCTTAGACCTCGTCTAAAGGCAGAGGTGAGATTTCTCCTCGATGTCGACTCATCACATCCTGGGGTTGAAGAAGGTCCCAAGGGTTCGGTTGTTCGCCGATTCAAGTAGTACGTGAGTTGGGTTTAGAACTTCGTGAGACAGTTCGGTTCCTATCTACCGTTGGTATTAAAGGGAGAACTGCGAGGAGTCGCAACGAGCGGACATAAATGCATAATATTATCTCGTTTGCAATATAACACACATTTCACTTATGATTAATCATATTATTTATAATATTATTTTTAACTATTTAGTTAGTTATTCACCACGAACAAATTGTCGACAGTTATATTCGTCTTTTCTATAATAGTGACAAAAAGGTCTAAACTAGCTACACTTACTTAAATTATCATATTGTATTTAAAATACTAATCATGCTTTTCTTTTTAACAAAATACTAATCATGCTTAACTAGCTCATTATATGTTGTCCTTATTGAATAATGTATCATTCTGCTTACATATGAGCTACGTCTCAGTGTCGCACCATATTTATTGTTATTTAAATGGGTAAAGAACAAAAAGAGAAACAGGAAAATTACATGTTAGCTCTTGGATTTTTGACATAAATTATGGGGTCCATTAAGATTTAATATTGTCTATGTAACTAGTTTATAATGTCCGTACACACGGAATTTTTTCTAAAATTTTCAATAATGTATTTTTATCTGTTATAAAACAAATAGCTTATTTGTTGTTTTTGTTTTTTATTATGGTTTATAATTATGTTTCACGTACGTGGTAAGGGTTTATATATACTTTTGGCATAGACATGGTCATCTTTATGCATAAAATTTATCTACCGCATGTTGCGATTGTGTATCGAGAATTTAGATAAATTTGTAGTCTTATGCTGAAATATTAATGATTGTTTTATCATGTCACTGTTGTAAGTTCAGCTATTATAACATTTTATAAGATTTTTTAAATAATAAGAGCACTAATATAAAATGTTTGTAGATTTATCGTCTTTTGAAATTTAAATATCACATACGTTCCTAATTGTAATCAAACTCACCCAGTATCTCACATCTAAGCTTAGATGTGAAACATCAAAAAATTACGTCTTTTTAACATGAAAAATATCAAATCTTCCTCAATTGTATTATGTAATTCACAATATTAGTGTTTTCTTTTAATTTCATCACAACATCACTTAAGTTGGGTTCTCTTTGATTCATGCATCTTCTACATCATATTGATAGGTGATTTCATCAACTAATAAATTAACTATAGATTCAACAATGGTTCGATTTAATTCACCATTAAAATGTGTTTCACTATGCATATATTAGTTCCACTACTAAAATTTTAAGAAAATAGTAACCAAAATAACGTATTTTTTAGTGATTTTTGATAGTTTCGCATGTAAGCTTAGATGTGAGACAACCTCATATTCACTTTTCCCATATAATTTATTACATTATAATAAAGTGTTTAAGTATTCAAGTGTGTGACCTAAAGGCTCATGTGAGTTTAATGATATAAATAGATCCACTAAGAAGATAAATAAAAATAAGAAGAATAAAAAATGTTTTCAGCCACATATTTCAAATGTAGAAGGAGAATTTCATAGGAGATGCATCTCTTTTTGTAAGTGCATCTGAAATGTGCGGATGTGGTTATTTCTCATCATTCTCATTTTACTTTTATTTCTTATTTGATCAAATAATATTTCTAAGTAAGCAAACGTTAAGTTATACATACAACATCCAAACTCTATAGAACCTCACTTTATTTGTACATTTTAATCATGTAAGATGATGAAATTCCGTGACATATTATATATTTATATTGTCTTGCTTAGAGATAGCATGATAGACAAGTTGAATCATATGAGATGTTGGTTTACCGAAAACCAGTTTGTCTGTGTTTCTTGTTCTTGTATTAACAAGTAATGTGTTACAAGATTACATAAACTAAAATTAGTAAGCGAACAATATAAGTTTTCAGCAAGATGCAGCAAGTAGTACGCATTGGAAATACAGTTTCAGAAGATTTTCAACCTTTTTTATGAGCTAATTCTAATCATCATTGCTGCGAACATCTAGCAATGAAGATTCAAATGCACATGCTTTTTGATAGAATGATAGTATGCTAGATTTTGTTTACAGTTCCTGTTTACGCAATATTGTATCAGTGTTACAAGTGCTCTTATCATTTTTCACTGATCTATCATCTGCAATAGATATCAATATTATCCGCTGATTTAAACCTTTTGAAGATATCAAAATTATCCTTCCGGCAAAATGTCATGTATAATTGCATTATAGCATACTCCTTAACAAACCTTCAATTCTAAGTATATGAGCACAGTTTTTAAAATCATACTTTGCGTATAATTTATTCACCAATCAGCGTTTAACACAATGCCAAACATGACCCACCAGATCGACATTTATGTACCTTTCTCACCTGTGCATGTACTTGCCATTCTCAACTGCCACGCATACCAGTAAACTTTTCATCTTATAAAAATGCTGAAATATGAAATGGAGTAGTTGAGAGAATGAAACATTTGCATATTTAACAAATAATCTGTTTATCTGCTTTCGGTTTGTGTTGTTTTTATATTGTCATCATTAGATTTATAATTCTTCCAGTGCTTTTACCTTTCTATATTTCCAACGGCCACACTGATTCCGCTTTCTATATCTATTTAAACATGAGTCCTGTTGGTACTCATATCAGTCTTTTAATCTACTTAGCATAATCTCTCAATATTGTGTTGCGAGATACTGTAGTCAGTAAGCAGAAAAATGGCTGCAAATGATGTGCCATGTTGTGAAACTATGTTTTGGGTGTATTTAGTCTCTGCTGTTGGTTTAGTGGCTTTTGCTGGACTTATGTCTGGCTTAACTCTCGGTTTAATGTCTCTTAGCCTACTTGACCTTGAGGTGCTCATTAAGGCAGGCCAGCCCAATGATCGTAAGAATGCAGGTTAGTTCTCCATTCTTCATTCTTGATCATTAGGTTACTTATGTGTTCGCCTTGATCATTTCAGAATTTGGTTCAAACTTCTTTTTTGTGTTATTATTTTTTTTGTGCAGAAAAGATTATGCCAATCGTAAAGAATCAACACCTACTACTGTGTACGCTTCTAATATGCAATGCTGTAGCTATGGAGGTACTAAAATTTTAATATGATCATTTGTGGTCTACTGGTCTTCATACGTTCAGAATCATGAAATCTGTGTTTTTTTTTTTTTTTTTTTTCAACTAGGCATTACCAATTTTTCTTGACTCGATTCTGCTACCTTGGACCGCCATATTGATATCAGTAACTCTTGTGGTTGCATTTGGTGAGGTATGTTCTGGATTTTTATTATTATTTTATCTTTTTTCTCTAAGCAGCACTAAATATATCGATAACATTCCAATATTAAGAATTTGATATGATGTTTTTGGCTACAGATTATACCTCAAGCTGTGTGCTCACGCTATGGACTAGCTATTGGAGCAAAACTATCAATCATTGTTCGGGTGCTTATGGTAGTAGTCTTTCCCATAGCTTATCCTGTCAGCAAGGTATTTCACTTCTGTAAATGCTTGATATATTACATAAATTTACAATTTCCACTGAAATTGGAATCTGCATTCATCTTTATATGTTATAGAAACTACAGTTTTGCAAGACAACTTTGTTACTTAAAAAAGCATACAGTTTTGGAAGCCTCATAAACTCTTAATCTTAGTTGAGGATCTCTCATTTTACATTTAGCTCATTAGGCATTTATCTGTCAAGGTGAAGTATAACTGTTAGCATTTCAATTAATACACCAGCACCCTAATGATGTTATAAACATTGATTAAATTTTATTGGCACCATTTATGCATTGATGGGTGTAGTTTATATTTTTAATAATGACAGCTTTTAGACTGGATCCTCGGTACTGGGCATTCTATGCTTTTGCGTCGTGCAGAGCTCAAAACTTTGGTGGATATGCATGGAAATAAGGTATACCTTGTGTACAAACAGATTCAAATATTTACTGGGCCATATTGTATGACAAAAATTGCAAACTAAATCAAATTTAAAATACTATTTATTATTACGTTTAGGCAGGAAAAGGTGGAGAGTTGACAAATGATGAAATTACCATAATAACTGGAGCTCTGGACTTAGCACAGAAAACAGTAAAAGATGCTATGACACCAATATCCGAAATATTCTCACTTGAGCTGAACTCTAAACTTGACGAGTAATACATATTTTTTTGACAAATCAGTGTGTATCTTATTTCATATGATAATCATGGTTGACTCATTGTAATTTCCCAGGGAGACTATGAGTTTGTTACTAAGCAAGAAGCATAGTCGTGTGCCTGTCTATCTAGAACGACCAGAAAATATTATCGGGCTTATCTTGGTAAGCAGTTTTAAGGCTTCACGTTTAGGTGAAAGCCAAACATTAACAGAACACTGCTTTTTTCCTATCGTTTAGGTAAAAAGTCTAATCAGATTTCGAGCAGAAGATGAAGTTCCAATCAAGAATCTTAGTATCCGAAAAATTCCTAGGTACCATTTCTTATGTCATAATGATATAATTTGTGTCGGTTTTTTTCTTTTTCTTAAAAATAATTTGTTAGGACATGATATTTTCGAGTTTACTGTTATCTGTAATAAGGAGATATGATGATCATCTTATTTCTTAATTGCCCGAGGTCTCCATAGAAGCAGTCTCCCTGCTCTAGGGTTTTCCCTAGGGTAAGGGTATGATCTGTCTACATTTAACCTCCCTCATACCTCGCTTAGACAGGATTGGGTATTGTTGTTGTTGTTGTTGATGATCATCTTATTTTTGGTTTAAACTTATTCGACAGGATTCCTGAATGTTTACCGCTTTATGAGATGCTAAATTTGTTCCAGAAAGGACAAAGTCACATGGCTGCTGTTGTAAGGAATAAAAATCCGTTGGTCAAGACACATAGCACCTCGAATCTAATGCAAATTAAAGTGGATAAAAAAGGTTTCCGTTATCTTTGTGTATTAGCCCAAACAATACGAAACTATGTATTATTTTCGTAATAACTAACTTGCCTGAGTTACAGGTCAAAACACACAATTGAGCATCTATAGATCTTCCAGCGATACCACGTCTCAAACTTTAGCACCAGATCAAAATAGTCAAAATTGTGTTTTAGACTCATTTCCAAATTCGGATGAAGAAATTATCGGTCTTATTACGATGGAAGATGTTCTGGAAGAACTTTTCCAGGTTAGCTATAAGTACTACTATTACTTTGAAATGGTTTATTGCTAATAAACTCCATACACATATTTTGCCACTGGTGTTTCTTAATTACTGTTCTTTATATATGCAAGATGCGTGTGCACGTTCATGTTTACGTTCTTGTTTCTATTTTGTATTCTCATGTCATATATCATTTATATTTGAAGGAACCTATACTGGATGAAAGGAATGAATACGTTGACGTAGACAACATGTGAGTCTTTTAATCAATACTTTTTCAGTAATCTAATGCACTCATGTTAATGTGAATGTTTGACACCTTTTCTTTATAACTTTGTTTGGTTTCATTCCTTTTGTCTTAAGAATGAAAATAAACATTCTTCCATCTTCACTAAGATCCGGAGCAGCATCAGCATCTCATTTGGACTGGAAAACGCTAGTGTCGTCTCCTATTCATTCGTCACCTTCTCACGCCCCAATATCGTCACGCAATCAGACTTCTGCACTGAGTTCACCAATTTCCCCTTTTATTCAGTCACCTTTCAAAACACCAACATTATATGCTTCACCTACCAAGTCTACTCCTAATTCTCCAATGGGTCCCATCAGCAGCTCACCCTCTTCATATCGGGTAAGCCACATTGTCTGTATAATCAACTCTAGAGCCTAGAGGTGGAAAATTAGACATGTTGGGTAACGGGTCGGGACATATTAAACATTTTTTTTTGGGTATGGGTCAAAACAGGTGATAACATTGACCGGATATCTTTTTTACCCAAAGCACAAGCACTGAATTTTTTGTATAGATAAGTTGCATGTCAAATATGATGCATTTAAAAGAACTTTGGGCAACTTTTATTTTTTCTTTGACCCGTTTCCTTTAGAGTTAGCTTTCTTACCCGTTTGACTATAGAGACAAGACATAATCGACTATAAAAGTAAACAGGTTATTCTGCCACCTTTAATTACTTTCTAAGCTCTTATGGTCCTGATCTTTGGCAGGTCTCAAGGAAATCGTATGAGAAGCTGGAAAAACCTAGTAAATAAAAGCTATCAGAATTTTTACAATTTGTCTTCTCAAAATAAAATGTACATGGTTCTGCAATGTCTAATGATTGCTTGTTGTGAAATAAGTAACACTAGAATTCCAAAATATTGGTCTATAGAGATTATATTAGGACCGATTTTCGATTCTGGGAGCTATGTTTTTCTTTCTTATAAATTTTCTGTTGACGGTAATAAATCAAAATGTTGTAGAATTTGATTCAACTTTCTAACAGTTTATGTTATGACTTCGAAGTACTCAAAAAATAAAAATATCTTGAAAAATAGAGTATGCACGTAAAAGACAGAAAAATCTAACAAACCAACAAATCATATCAACCATTCATTTTTCTAGATAAGATTACAAAGAAAACAATGTAACAAAATACTTTGTTTTATGAGAAATATAGCAAATAGAACAAGCCATGAAATCTATGTTCAGTGTGGAACTAACACTTCCATACATTACAACTTCACTTAGAAGTGCAATACTTTTAGTTCCATTATCCGTTAAGAACCAGTCATACGTCCCTAGAAAAACATGGAAGATTCATGCAAAAGCAAAAGGGTTCAATGGGTCAAATATGGAAAAACAAAAACTTATGATAAATGAAGAAATGAAGAAAAAGAAAGAAGAAGCAGATGATAAAATACCAGACGTGGTAATGCAAAGAATGATAAGCAGGATTTTATTCAATGTGGGAGTCCCTTTGGTGACTGGTTTAGGTTTGCTTCAAATGTTTAGTGTAATAAAGGAACAAAACTTATGGCAAATACCTCGTTGGTTACCATTTTTGACGACTTTTATAACTTTTGGAGCTTCGACGCTTGGGATTGCTTATGGTACTTTGTCTACTAGTTGGGATGCTGATAACAAAGGTTCGATTCTTGGGTTTGAAGAAGCTAAAGAGAATTGGGTTAAGATGTGGGAAGAAGATGATTCTGAGAATGTTTGAGGTAGCATATTATGTCTTATATCGTATAGCTAGTAGATTTATAATTGCTTGCGTTACATTGCAAATCACAAGTCACAACAATGATAGTACTCGTTTAGTAATTAGAATTGCCAATATGAGCAGGTTCGGTAATGGGTCTTAATAGCTTTCGGTAGAGTAACATGCTATATTTAGTACAGGTTGAAACGGTTATGTTCGGATTGGGTTAAGTGCAAACACTTTTTGGTCCTTTTTCATTAATTTCTTGTTTTTACCAACCTTTGGCAGTGATGTTACTTGACCCACAACCTATTAGTTGATTTGGGAGGCTTTCAGCTCGTTTGACTTATTCCCCTCAAACTTGGGGATTTATTTTTTTAATCCACTTTTCGACAAAGATACAACCCAAATTAATCCATTCTTAAATAAGCGGGTCGAAATGCCAGCTATTTGTCAAGTATGAACATGAGTTGTATGTCAATAAACTTAACATATCTTAGTGCATGTGATATAAATCACAAAGATGCTAAAAAGACCAAGTAAACTATAAACTAACAATCAAATTCAGCATTGCGGGACTGTTATTGTACTTTGTTGCATTATACTACTCATGGAAATAACTACTACATGTAACAGACATAACTGACCTTTCTGGAGCAAACACCCCATGTGACCCATAAAACTTGGTGGTAGCTATATTACCCATTCTCGACCTTCTCTTCATATTGGCAGACGGGTTGGGTTATTAAGACCCCCTACCCCACTTTTTACCACCCTCACCCCAGTACAACACAGTTTTAATAATTTTGACTTGTTAAACTTTATATTTTCTGTTTCGTACTTTCAGTTTCACAGTTTTATAACGAAAACATTATTAGAAAAAATTTCAAAAAATAAAATAAAAAAATAAAAAACAAGGGGTGTATTACTTGTATGTTAGGGGTACATATAACCTATATCCCTTGGCAGATTGGCTCATTTGGGTAGCATATTTTTTGGACCACCATGTGCGCAGTAAAATGTTGTTTAGAATGGTGGATTTAACATTGGGATCTACTTTTAATAACAAATGATCGAATCTTTAGTAACTAAAGTTCAGAATTTCTGAAGTTTCTGCAGGTTTGGTGGAAAATGGAACGTATTAGGAAGTTGCCATTTTTAAGGTCAACTTATAAATTGTTATATAATCCAAGCAAAACAAATGGCTACTTCTCTAAAAGTCTTAGGTTGTGACAATGTGACATCTTGTTTGATCTTTACACAATGATAAAGAAAAATCAGTTTGAAGCTTATTTCAAGAGTATAGCATTGCGCACCATTGTGCGCTTACATAAACTACAAGTTACTTTAGCTTTGTTTTCAAGGGAATAATGTCATTTTTGTCATGTGATCTTGTTCAAGTAGTTAGGATATTAGAAAATTTTAATCTTACGCTTATGTATTGTTTGATACTAGAACGGTACCCCGCGCAATGCAGCGGCGGGTACCATGTGATTATATTTTGCGTTATTTGGTTACACGTTTAGTTGTCTTCATGCTTTATAAGTAAAGATATTAGAAAGGGTTAAGGCAAATAATTTTAGTTTGAACAACCAACCGTTTTCTAACAAACTTCCTAACCAACTTGCTTCCTAATAAATTAATTTTGAAATCTTTCCATAATAAGCAAGAAAAAATTATAAATTTAAATCCTTTCTAATTATAGATTAGTCTCAAATGCATTACAATGTAGTATATAGAATATTATCATAATTTACGGCATTAACAAGTGAACATGGCTGGCTGCATATGTTTCGCACCATAGGGGTTTTATAACGAAATGTCTCCCTTGATCGTTTCTGAAGCAGTGTATGCCTGAGCAACGTTCTCTGTGACTAGATTCGACGACGCCTTGTATAGATTAATTTATTTGCTCCATAGCAATTGTGACAACTTTTTACTTGAGTAGTAGTATATAATTGTTTACAAAATTCTTTTAACCTCACAATTATGGTTCTTCATGCTAATAATATATGTAATACAAAACCTTACGAAATTAAATACGGACCATCAAAATAGACTTATGCACGATTGACAACCAAAAAAGATCTTGTAAAGTAACTAAAGGGGCTGAGTATAATAACACTAACACAAAGACTAATTCAACTATGAAAATAGCAAGACTCCCATTGAAAAAAGTTGTTGACAATAAACCCACTCGAGTTTGGATTGAATGATGACCAGATCAAACCTCTAAATCCACACATGTCAAACTTGAGAATCACGTATACGGTTTATGTACTTTATAACAGTATCAATTATATTGCTTATTTATGGTTAGTTTTGACCAAGGTACGTGTCATAAATAGTCAAATAAATGGTTGAGACTTGAGATGTAGATAACCTTGAGTCCTTGACAATCACCAATTCACCATGTTGAATTAGATTACAAAAATAATGTCGCTATTAGAAATTGCAGAACGTTGACTGGAAACAAAACACCTTTGGAAATTTCTGTATTTTAAGTTATCTATATTCATATAATTCTTGGATGCATTTAGATTATTATTTTTTTCTATATGTTAACATGCCGGAAGCCTTTTTTTTTACTGTCAGGTTTATCCTTGTGGTAGGGGTAGGATATGTCTACATTTTATCTCTCCTTAACTTGCTTTGGCCGGATTTGGTTTTGTTGTTGTATAATGTTAACATGTTAATTTCATGTTTATTTACTGCATGTGATAAACTTCAGAGGGTAACAAGCTCTCAATGCTTAAACGACAAGACACTAGTTAAGTATTTTATTTTATTTTTGTTACTTTTGTGAAAACATCCACTATGCATTACTCGTACACTAAGAGCAATTTAATTTGAAGTACCCATATGCTAATAAAATACCACCAAAATGTTCAAGTTGTAAGTCAACTCAATAATTTACTAATTAATTAATATTAATACATGGATTAGCATGCTTATATATTTGTTGGGATCCAAATTGATCAACTCATATATCCGTTATTTTTACTTAGATATAAACAACCTAACATAATTTAACACCCTTAATCGAAATATAGCGATTTAATTAATAACCTTAAACATGAAATAAAAAAAGTTTACTAGTTTAGAGTTGATGTACTGAAAAATAAGGTTATGAGCTAGTGAAACGATGTTCAAAAAAGTTATTTAAATGGGAAAAGCTATAATATTCAAATAGAACACGTCTCTGCTAGTGCATGATTGATAGATAGACAGATTCCCCAACCTAAGCAAAAAAACAATATAAATAATAATAAATAAAGTGATTTCATATTTGAAAATAATAATAAATAAAGTGATTTTCATATTTGACGACTCCTCGTGGCATTGTCTCCATGGTTTGACTAGTATCAGATGAAAATCATGGAATAACTACAGTGGTGAATGTTGGAAAATTTAGTGCACTTGTGGGATTTGTTCACACCTGGTAATAGGCTTGGAGGTACGGAGTGTACACCCATCAGGTCTCTGAACACCCTGACTCTAATAGTGGTTATGTAGGATTCTGCTGCTAGTATTGGTTCCACTGATAGTGGATCCTGCTGCTATCGTCAGGATCCTGCTGATAGCAATTCTGCTGCTAACAGTATGACTCTGCTGCTGAGCAGTGATTCTGCTGCTAGTGATAAGTGGATTCTGCTGATGGTTATGTAACTGATTTGACCTATTCAAATGGCAGTTACATCTACACTTATGACCTCGTTTAACTGGTCAAGTAACCACCATTTTAGGCTATAATGGGGATAATTATGTGGAGATTAATGGGCCGATTAATTCTCATAATTCCATTTGACTAGCCATGAGTATCTTCCTATAAATAGGAAATCATATTATGCATGAAGATATACACAGAAAACATATAACACTTATACACGAAGGGTTATTGATTTGTGCCTAAATCACTAACAACATTTGGTCTTATCCCAAGTAGATATTCGTGATACCCAGGCATTAGGGTCGAATAGTTTACTTTGGAAAGTGATAACACGATTCCAAGTGATATCCGGTAACCTTAATTGGTACGTAGCTAGGTCTTTGATTATCTCTACCCTGATCTGGGCTAATAACCACCAACAATCAAAGTAAACTATTTTGTGATAATCAATGGCTGCTGCTATGAGGCATATGGCTGCTAACTTTTCCAAATTGGAAAAGTTTGAAGGTGTTGATTTCAGAAGATGGCAGAAGAAGATGCACTTCTTGCTTTCAAGCATGAATGTGGTGTATGTTCTTAGCACTGCCATTCCTGAAGATCATGGGGATGATGCTACTGTGGAACAGATAAGGAAAAGAAGCAAATGGGAGAATGATGACTATGTATGCAGAGGTTTAATCCTAAATGGTATGTCTGATTCTCTCTTTGACATTTATCAGAATGTTGAATCTTCCAAAGAACTTTGGGATTCCTTGGATGCCAAATATATGGCTGAGGATGCTACAAGTAAGAAGTTTCTTGTAAGTAATTTCACAAATTACAAAATGACTGATTCAAGACCAGTCATGGAACAATACAATGAACTTCTTGGAATACTTGGAAGGTTTACACAACATAAAATGAACATGGATGAGGCTATTTCAGTCTCTTGTATCATTGACAAACTCCCTCCTTCTTGGAAAGATTTCAAGCATGCCTTGAAACATAAGAAGGAAGAACTGACACTTGTTCAGTTGGGTAGTCATTTGCGTATTGAGGATTCCCTCAGGGCGCAAGATAATGACAAGCCAAAGAGTAGCAATGCTACTGGTGCACATGTTGTCAATATGGTGGAACATAACAATTCCACCAGGTACAATGACAACAAAGGCAAACGTAAACATCAGGATAACACAAGGGCTGATCCTAACAATAAGGCAACACCTACTTGTTGGAAATGTGGCAAATCTGGTCACATTAAAAGGGATTGCAAAGGTGTTAAGATTGGAGGTAAATCCAATGGTTCAGGCACTAGTGGTTCAGGAAGTGGTGATCCAACCAACTCACTAAAAGGTCAGAATATGTTTAATGAATCTCTTCAGGTTTATTATGTTACATATGTATCTGAATCTAACTTTGTGCAGGATGATGATGTTGCGTGGTGGGTTGACTCTGGAGCAACTGTTCATGTGTGCAAAGATAGATGCTGGTTCAAGACTTATGAGTCACTGAATGATGGATCTATTCTTCACATGGGAAATGAGTCAACAGCCTTGGTGCATGGTCGTGGTTGTGTAGATCTTAGTTTTAGTTCTGGAAAGATTGTAACTTTGTTTAATGTTATTCATGTTCCAGATATAAGGAAGAACTTGGTTTCAAGTAGTGTTTTGAATAATCATGGATATAAACAAGTTATTGAATCTGATAAATTTATTTTGTCCAAACATGGTGTGTTTATTGGTTTTGGCTATTTGTGTGATCAAATGTTCAGGCTGAATATTGTCACTGACATTGTTAATTCAGCCTTTATGTCAACCTCTAAATTGAATGACTCTACCCTGTGGCATGCTAGACTTGGCCATGTACATTTTAAAAGGATGCAAGATATGTCTAAGGATGGGTTAATCCCAGCATTTGACATGGACACTGAAAAGTGTAAAACTTGCATGTTGACCAAAATTACTAAGAAACCTTTTCAGGGTGTAAAACGTGAGACTGAGCTCTTGGAGCTTATACACAGTGACCTGTGTGATTTGCATGCCACTCCCTCTTTGGGGAACAAGAAGTACTTTGTGACATTTATTGATGATGCTTCTAGGTTTTGTTATGTCTATCTATTACATACCAAGGATGAAGCATTAGATAAATTCAAGGTATTTAAAACAGAAGTTGAATTACAACTTGGGTCCCTGATCAAAAGATTCAGGACTGATAGGGGAGGTGAGTACATGGATACTCAGTACTTTCAGTCTGTTGGTATAATCCATGAAACGACTGCTCCCTATACTCCTCAACAAAATGGTATCTCTGAAAGGAAGAACAAGGTACTGAAGGAGATGGTTAATTCCATGTTGTCCTACTCAGGACTGAGTCAAGGGTTCTGGGGTGAAGCTATGTTAACAGCTAGCTATTTATTAAATAGGGTTCCCAACAAAAGGAACAAGGTTACCCCTTATGAACTCTGGACTAAAAAGAAACCCAACCTGAATTATCTCAGGGTCTGGGGTTGTAGGGCAGTTGTAAGACTCCCTGATCTGAAGTTAAAAACTTTGGGTGAAAGAGGCATTGAATGCATCTTTGTTGGATATGCTGAGCATTCCAAGGCTTATAGGTTCTATGTTACTGAACCTAATGAATATGTTTCAATTAACTCAATAATTGAATCAAGGGATGCACTCTTTGATGAGAATAGATTCTCATCAGTCCCTAGACCAAGTCACAGGATTCCAAATGGAACTGATGACATTAGTGTATCAGAGGTCCCTGATGAATTATCATTTCAGGCCCCTGATGAGGTTGTGGTTCAACAACCTGAACCTGAGCTCAGGAAGAGCAAAAGGGTCAGGACTCCAAAGTCATTTGGACCTGAGTTTCAATTATACTTAATTGAAGGTACAAGGAATGAGGTCTCTGACCAATATTCCTATTGCTTCATTGTTGAGGATGATCCCAAAACATTTGAAGAAGCAATGAAGTCCCAGGATGTTGCTTTCTGGAAAGAAGCAATCAATGATGAGATTGACTCCATCATGGGCAACAACACTTGGGTGTTGGTTGATCTACCACCAGGTTGCAAACCTCTTGGTTGCAAATGGATTTTCAAAAGGAAAATGAAGGTAGATGGAACCATTGAAAAGTTCAAGGCTAGACTAGTCATTCAGGGCTTTAAACAAAAGTCAGGGATAGACTACTTTGATACTTATGCCCCTGTGGCACGTATCAGTACCATAAGACTGCTGATTGCTTTAGCATCAATTCACAATCTGATTATTCATTAGATGGATGTGAAGACAGCTTTCTTGAATGGTGAATTGGATGAGGAGGTTTATATGAACCAACCTCAGGGCTTCATCTTGCCTGGCAATGAAAACAAGGTGTGTAAACTGATTAAGTCCTTATATGGACTCAAACAGGCACCTAAGCAATGGCATCAAAAATTTGATGAAGTGATTTTGTCTAATGGTTATGTTCTTAACCAGGCTGACAAATGTGTATATAGCAAGTTTGATGAATCTGGTAAAGGAGTCATTATTTGTCTATATGTTGATGACATGTTGATCTTTGGTACTGACCAAAATCAGGTTGACCTGACAAAGGAATTTTTGTCATCAAAATTCTCCATGAAGGACATGGGGGAGGCTGATGTTATCCTTGGTATAAGGATCAAACATGAAAGCAATGGTATATCAATTTCTCAGTCTCATTACGTAGAGAAGGTACTGAAGAAATTTAATTGCTTTGATTGTACTCCAGTGAGTACTCCCATGGATACCACTGAGAAGCTTATGCTGAACAATGGCAAAGCTGTATCTCAACTTGAGTATTCCAGGTTGATTGGCTGCCTGATGTATGCCATGACTTGTACAAGGCCTGACATTGCTTTTGCTGTGGGTAAACTGAGCAGGTATACTAGTAATCCTAGTGCTCAGCACTGGCAAGCAATTCAGAGGGTACTGAAGTATTTGAAGAGAATTATGGATTATAGTCTCTCATATACTGGTTATCCTTCAGTGTTGGAAGGTTACACTGATGCAAGTTGGATCTGTAACACTGAAGACAATTCGTCTACCAGTGGTTGGGTATTCCTACTTGGTGGAGGTGCAATTTCTTGGGCATCCAAGAAACAAACTTGTATCACCAGTTCAACAATGGAATCTGAATTTGTGGCTTTAGCAGCTGCTGGTAAAGAAGCTGAATGGTTGAGAAACTTGCTTCTTGAGATTCCATTGTGCCTAAACCTATAGCACCTATTTCTATCCGGTGTGATAGTGCTGCTACATTGGCAAAGGCTTATAGCCAGATGTACAATGGGAAGTCTAGACACTTAGGTGTCAGGCATAGCATGATTCGTGAACTAATCATGAATGGGGTGATTTCTATAGAGTTTGTTAGATCTCAACAGAACTTAGCTGATCACTTGACGATGACGAAGGGTCTTGCTAGAGACTTGGTTATAAAGTCTGCTAAAGGGATGGGTTTAAAGTCCAACTTGGTTACTGAATGCTAGGACACCCAACTCCCTCCTGAGGAAACTTGGGAGCTGAGTTCAATGTGAAAAGCTGAACATTCGGTGTACTGAAGCACATGTTTTACATACATCCCAAGGTTTGTGCTTGGAACCTGCTGATAAGGAGGATGAAGTCACTACTTCTTAATGGTTAATTTTCTTTGAAAAAGTGCTTGGCAGGAGCATGAATAAAGAGGAACCACCTATGTGAATGTTGAAGTTTTGCCGCTTCAGGAAGCTATGGACTTTTAGCTTTTACAACATTTATGAATTGGATATGGACACATGGCTTGTATAATGTCAGGAGTGTTTAAGTGTTGGAAAACTTGTGTGTATTTTATCTTCAGGTATTTAAATGGGTTGAAGGGTTCAATTCTTAGAACACCCCGATTCTCGAATATTTGAACGTGTAATTTACTAATATGGAAATTCAATCCTCAGGATATTTTCGTTTATGCACTTGTTTTGTATAATGGTTATTTTTCATGCAATGAAAGTGAACTAAATTTGGGGAGGATTGTTGGAAAATTTAGTGCACTTGTGGGATTTGTTCACACCTGGTAATGGGCTTGGAGGTACGGAGTGTACACCCATCAGGTCCCTGAACACCCTGACTCTAATAGTGGTTATGTAGGATTCTGCTGCTAGTATTGGTTCCACTGATAGTGGATCCTGCTGCTATCGTCAGGATCCTGCTGATAGCAATTCTGCTGCTAACAGTATGACTCTGCTGCTGAGCAGTGATTCTGCTGCTAGTGATAAGTGGATTCTGCTGATGGTTATGTAACTGATTTGACCTATTCAAATGGCAGTTACATCTACACTTATGACCTCGTTTAACTGGTCAAGTAACCACCATTTTAGGCTATAATGGGGATAATTATGTGGAGATTAATGGGCCGATTAATTCTCATAATTCCATTTGACTAGCCATGAGTATCTTCCTATAAATAGGAAATCATATTATGCATGAAGATATACACAGAAAACATATAACACTTATACACGAAGGGTTATTGATTTGTGCCTAAATCACTAACAACATTTGGTCTTATCCCAAGTAGATATTCGTGATACCCAGGCATTAGGGTCGAATAGTTTACTTTGGAAAGTGATAACACGATTCCAAGTGATATCCGGTAACCTTAATTGGTACGTAGCTAGGTCTTTGATTATCTCTACCCTGATCTGGGCTAATAACCACCAACAGTGAATTCGTGAATAGGTGAGTTTAGTAACAAGTTAAAGACATTTTAAAGACCCGAACGTTTAGTCAATATTTTTCATTCACATCTCACATGTTAACCTTGAGACGAGAGGTGTAAGCCGGTCAACATTACCGATTATCAACGTTTTCCGCAAAGATAATTCATACTTAACATAATCCATAGTCATGGATTAGAAGTAATGTTTTATTGTTGATGTAGTTTCTAGCATCTTCCTAGAGTTTTATTTATTATATATCTAAAAGCACTATACATAAACTTGGTCAATATTAGTGTTTAAAGGGGTTTTAACTTTTAAGAATAAATTACAAACTGTGTGACGTGATCAATGAGCTAGAAATATTAAAAACATACACATCATCATATAGCAAAAGAATTTATCAAGAATGTGGATATAAAATAAAATATCAGATTTGGACGAAAATATCGACATCATGCACGGCAGCCATTGTCTTAATCATCGATTGAGAAACGGTGAAAAGCAACTGTAGGTATTAAACAAATACACGACTTAGCCGGCTAGGAATTAAGACTGAAAGTGATACATGCATATACATATACACAGTGGCGAAGCTTGGATTTTGTAAGTGAGGGGTCGGGATCTAAATTTTTTTTTTCCTAAGACTATATTTCAGGTATACCGAAATTTTTGGGGGGTCGAAACCGAATATACCGAAATTTTTCTACACGAAAACTATATACCTCCTACATCGCAAAAAAAATTTCGGGGGGTCGGGCGCCCCCCGGCCCCTATGAAGCTTCGCCTCTGCATATACATCTAGATCGGGTAGATATTCGGTAGAAAGTTAATACTAAAAACAACATAATCTAATTATAAATGCTTGCATTATTAATTATATGAGGCTAAAGATATGACCAACTAGCTTACGATCGTTAGATGTTTAACGTAGGGCAAATTGCATAAAACAGTACTTTATTTTAGGTCGATTTAAATTTAATATACTCAATTATTTTTTTTTCTTCTCAATTTAAGGTATCGAAAACGTGCAATGTTAAGTTTTTTGACTTTTTGAAATAGGTTATCGGTAATAATTTTAACAGAAATGACTTTTAAATGCTCAATAATGATACATCACATTAATTAATCATTTCAGCGAAAACAATGAAGGGAAACCTCTTCTGAAAAGTAGAAAAAACCTCAAAAAAAACTTACATTGCTCATAAAAATAACTTCGGTACTTTAAATTAAGAACAAAAAATTGGATACCTAAAATTCAAATTTACCTAAAGTAGAGTATCTTTTTATGTGATTTGCCTTTTAACATATGACAGTAATAAAAGAAGTAGAACGGTATAAAAAATATATATCTACTTATACGATTACTTGCGCATGGGACCATATATATATATATATATATATATATATATATATATATATATATATATATATATATATATATATATATATATATATATATATATATATATATATATATATATATATATATATATATATATATATATATATATATATATATATATATATATATATATATATATATATATATATATATATATATATATATATATATATATATATATATATATATATATATATATATATATATATATATATATATATATATATATATATATATATATGGCTTTATTTTCAGAACCCTGTTAAGTGCGGGAACTGCGATAACTTCAATTTTGTATTAGAAAACATGCACGTTCATATAAAACATGTATGTTTTCTTACGTACACCTTAATAAACATGTATGTGTCACCCCTAATGTCACATCATATGACACATGTCACCCCACCCCCTACCCACTGCAAAAAAAAAAAAAAAAAAAAAAAAAAAAAAAATCCCGCCAAAAAAAAATTCCCGCCAAAATTTTTTTTAGTGCATCACAGTTATAAAGTTACTGCATCACAATTATAAAAGTTACTGCATCACAGTTTTAAATTTTAGTGCATTGAGGTTATAAGTTACTGCAACATAGTTGATGCACTAAACTATTAACTATGATGCAGTAACTTATAATAAAGATGCACCAAAACTTAAAAAATAATCGTATTTTAATTGTGATGCAGTTACATACATATATGATGCAGAAAACTTATGATAATTCAGTTTCTTTATAACCATGATGCAATAACTTTATAACCATGATGCAGTAACATTAAAACCATGAATGCAGTAACCGTGATGCAGTAAAATCATAATTGTGATGCAGTAAACGTAATGCAGTAACTTTATAACCGTGATGCAGTAAATTTATAACAGTGATGCAGTAAAATTTTTTGGCGGGAAAAAAAAAATTTCGGCGGGGGGGGGGGGGGGGGGGGGGGGGGGACACGTGTCATATGATGTGGCAAGGGAGTGACACATGTCACTCCCACAATCCTTCCTACACTTTTTATTATAAGACTCTTTTTAGAATAACTCCACCATATATATATATATATATATATATATATATATATATATATATATATATATATATATATTAGTGTTAATTTGTTTTTACGTGTATTTTATTTTATTACCATTATTACTTTCTAATATGAGTATAAGGTGTTGTTTGTTTATTAACAGATTCTTAATCTAAATCTGAACTTATTGTTGAAATGTCTGCATCTAATTACATCTTTAATGTGAATAAAAGGTTGAAAATTTTGAATCTAACTCATATAACAGTTTCTATTTATTTATTTATTTTAAGTATGAATTTGTTAGATTATCAATGAAAGTTTAGTCACCCGTCACAAAACACGGCTTAGCATCGAAACAATAATCAACGAGATATGGTTTTGATACATTTGTGGTTGACATGGTTAACTCATTTAGTAAGTATCATAAATATAAAGAATATGCGGTGTTTCTTACAAATTGTCACATATCATCTTGTACATTTTATTTAATAAAAAATATGCGGTGTTTCTTTTTTAAAAGTACATGTTATACCACTGGAAAAGTTGAAACAAGAAAAAAAAAAGCTTAAAGATATTAAGAGGTGTTAAGATTCTCTCTCGACATCTAATTTAATAAAAGTTTTTAAAAATATAGTATAGATATAAATAAATATAGTTTTGTTTTTACTTAAATTTGACCTGACCCATTCAATAAAAACGTAGTATAAATATAAATAAAACCGTATGAAAACTTATAAAAATGGACGAAAACGTATGAAAACTTAAGGAAATGTATGAAAATAGGCGAAAACGTATAAAAATAAACGAAAACTTGTAAAAATGGACGAAAACTTAAGAAAACGTACAAAACGGACCTAAAAATTGATGAAAACATATAAAAATGAACGAAAGCTTGGAAAAACGTACGAAATCGACAAAAATGGACGAAAACGTATAAAAACGGATAAAAACGTACAAAACAGACAAAAACCTATAAAAACGAATGAAAACGTATAAAAACAGGCGAAAACATGTAAAAACGGATGAAAACGTATAAAAACGAACGAAAACGTATAAAAACGAACAAAAAGGTATAAAAATGAATGAAAACTTGTAAAAATAGGCGAAAACGTTTAAAAACAGACGAAAACGTATAAAACGTACATAAACTAACGAAAACGTACAAAAACTGACAAAAATGTATAAAAATGTAAGAAAACGGACAAAAACGTATAAAAAATGGATGAAAATGTAAGAAAACGAACGAAAACGTATAAAAACCTATGTGTTGATACATAATCTGGCGCGGGTCGATTCAACGACTCTCCTTGGGCCGTTAGTCGTCTTCTCGAGCCCTATTAGACCTGTCAACAACGAAAACCCGTTAGGAGTGGACCCGAGGCCGTAGCCCCGGGATCCACCTCCGACGGTCAAGTTAGTATTGATGCGCGGAGCATATATGAGAATTAGGTTTAGGATAACCTGTTATGTTCTGATCATGAATGGAACCCCAGCCATGTATTTATAGGATACGGATTAGGGTTAACGCGTAGAGTGGGCCGCTGGCTACCCGGGCCTGACCCATTCCTGGCCCAGTCCGGACCATACGTCCACAAGCCCCCGAGTTTAGTATGACATAGCGCACGGCTATGTTATGCTAAACTTAAGTTCTGTTATGGCCGCGTAGGCTCAACCAACAATAACGGCGCGGCCCATGTGTGCGCATCCTTGTAGGCACATGGGTTGGACCATAACGCGCAGTCCAGATGCGACAGTGCGCACTAGGGTTACGATTGTGATTGCCTCACAATGGTGAAAGTGTCCGTGGTGAAGGTGGATTCCTCATGCTGTATCCTGGGTAAGGGCGTACCTTTTGTACCAGTAGCGATGCAACATGGTGCGACAGAAGACGTACTTCTGTGGCAGAAGTGCGCGTGGTGCGCAACAAGAATGTGCGCAGTGCGCGACAAGGCTGCGCGTTGTTCGCGACAGAGGTGCGCGCGGTTTGCGCGTCTTTACAACCGACATAGGACGTCTCCCATGCGGCAAGAAGGTGCGAATATTTAAATTCGTCTTTGTACCGGGCCTGCAGTACCTCTTACGTACGATTTGCTTCCAAATATACATGCGTGACGCGTGCGCCAACAGTGGTATTATATACCCTGGTAGCCTCCCAAGTTTGATGGTGCTACTCGTGTAGGAGCATTAAATTTAAGTATTCAAATCCTGAAAAATACTCAATGCAAATATTAAAAATATATGCCGCGAATCGCGACATAGAAAATCTAATGAAGTAAAAGATTAGCGCGTAGCAAAAATATAGCACATAACATATAAAATAAGAGAAGTAGTAGTACGAATTACACCTAGCGTGAGGTTTTACAAACTACGTAAAAGAAGTAGCACGTAGCTAATAATAAAAACAGTGCGCGCATGGCGATTAAATGATCTTTTTATTTATTTATATATTTTTTTTAAAGAATGGCGCGGATGGATGTACCATGACCGCGACTAATAGTTTCTGTTGCACGCACAGACGCAGATAGATTTATCGTGACCGCATAGACTCTAACGTTTTTGGATGATCGCAGTTGACCACGGCTTTCGTCCAGTGCCTGTACGTGACAGTGACAGTGCGCTCATGACGATTGACTAGCATCGTAGTGTCTGTACATGACAGTGCGCGCATGGCGTCAATCTGCGAAGATTTCCGAACGCATGGCCTGATGCGGGTAGATTTATCGCGACTGCGCTGTTTCGCGGCTAAAAGATAAAATAGGTCCGATCGTGCGGATTTAATGCGCCCGTGACGATAGATAAAATCGTGTTTATCAAGGTTAAAGATTTATGTAAAACCTTTTGAATCTTTAAAAGATATCAAATCTTATCAATTTAAAAGATATGCACAAAATATTAAAAGATAATATCTTTTTAATATTAGAAAATATTGGTAATATGTTAGTACCAATTTAATATATGAAAGTTACGTATATTTACGTATTAATAGATACGTGAGCATCAGATTGCATATTGAATTTAGTCAAAGGATTGCACAGTACGAAGTCAAGATAAATACCTTATCACCATACGCACCAAACAACAATTCCTCTATTCATGTAATCATGCACACCGACCCACGAATAAAGAATTAGTAAAGATTTTAAATCGAATATACCATGGGCAAAACGACAATCGGATTTTACGAATCTTTTTTGTGCCGATAAGTTTTCGGTGATGTGAGAACACGAAACTTGTCGTAGTCATGTCCCACGGATGGCGCCACTTGTTGATACATAATCTGGCGCGGGTCGATTCAACGACTCTCCTTGGGCCGTTAGTCGTCTTCTCGAGCCCTATTAGACCTGTCAACAACGAAAACCCGTTAGGAGTGGACCCGAGGCCGTAGCCCCGGGATCCACCTCCGACGGTCAAGTTAGTATTGATGCGCGGAGCATATATGAGAATTAGGTTTAGGATAACCTGTTATGTTCTGATCATGAATGGAACCCCAGCCATGTATTTATAGGATACGGATTAGGGTTAACGCGTAGAGTGGGCCGCTGGCTACCCGGGCCTGACCCATTCCTGGCCCAGTCCGGACCATACGTCCACACTATGAAAACGTAAGATCTAGAAATTTTAAGTTATTTACTAACGATGTTAGCATAAAGAACTAACGATGCCAAACTGGATACACAAATGACATGAATTCAAAAGGTTGATGTCAAGTTAAAAAAAATGACGCTAAGTATAATACCTTTTCGTGATAATAACTATAGTATATATACCATATATTATTCATACTTTAAATAATGTATGCTGATTAGGAAACAACAATCCATAAGACCTTTTTCTAATTATTAATTGTACAAGTAGTATAGTATCATATATGATAATGATTAAACAGTGCATTTGAGGACTTTTGCTAATAATCATTTCATGCATGTAAAAGAACCTTTTTACGGCCGGCACAGCCCATGGTGTCACTTACAATGAAGTCGAAAATCTGTTTAATAATTTCTTTATCGTGAATGGTGGCTATGCAATAGTAAACCGATGAAGCACGATGAACCAACAAAGAAGATTGGATGGGGACTCTGATGTTGATCATCTTTTGATGAGGTCGACAAGTTGGTTAGAATCTCGACGTATAATAACTCGACAAAATTTCACTTCTTGGACAATTTCATTTCTTTTACAACTATTAGGACCACTAGATTCACAGTACCTAAATAGGAATCAAACAACATATCAACTAGATGCACACAAATGTCACAATATTGTACATAGCATTTGCACACAAATGTTACCATTGTACAACACCAACTAGCTGCTTTAAATCAGTAAAATAATCGTAAGTGAATATACGTGTTTGTACTGCATGCATCCATACATATACATACTAGCATATATAAACAACTCACTCAAATAACGACATAAATTTGTTACAAAACTTCACTATCATAACTTTTGTTTCCTTTACAAGATCATGAGCACAACCTCACTATCACTACTATCCAATCCTTACTCATCTTACATTCTTACACCCTAGTAACCTGCCCCTTCTAGTCATTTACCATTTTACCATGCCATGCTAAAGAGTAAAAAATTACCAAAAAGGTAAATCATTTCTCCACATCCCAAAGGACCATATCAAGAGCACCATACAGTTCCAAATGCACAAAGCACAAGTCATAACTGCATGACCTACTATGGATTCCAAGATTGTTGGCAAAACTATTAACCTTATAACTATAATAATTAAGAAATGATTTACATTATTTAATATAAAAACCATGCAAATTGCTCACTCCCATTCCCATAAACCTTCAAGATCTAGTTTCTTGAATTCTTGATTTAGCTAATGACACAATTAGGAGTTTCATCTTGAACAACTTTTGTATAATAAGGTGTTGGTGGATGATTGTACTGATAACATGGTTGTTGTTGTTGCTGATAATATGGATATGGTTGATGATTATGCTGAGTAAGACTATTAAGATAAGCAGCAGCATATGCCTTTCTAGCTTCTTCAGCTTTCTTTTTCATCTCTTCTTCTTTCTTTTTCTCCTCTGCTTTCTTTTTCTCTTCTTCTTTTTTCTTGTCGGCAGCGCCAGCGTCCTTTTTCTCTGGCTCTTTCGCTGGACCGACGGACACAATTTCTGTGTGACAAATCTTTCTTAACTTTGACACAATTGTCACTGGATCAACATCTCCTGTTACTGTCAGTTTCTTGTCTTTCATGTCCATTGCTATTGAATCAACACCTGTGATGATCATCATATCATGTTAAATACAAAATCTTAAAAAAAAAAAAAAGATCTGAGTCTTGTTTAAAAACAAAAATTATGAGGACCCAAATGATAAAACTTCATAACTTCGCTAAATTTTGTGGTTAATTACCTGTAAGACTTGATACGTTTTTCATGGCTTTTTGCTTGGTTTTTTCATCCAAAAAGTCCAACTTCAACACAACTTTCTGCAAAAGATAAAAGAAATAGATAAGAATTCTAGAACCCATGCATATAACATATCATAAATTCATAATATAAGTATACGAAAGTGTGTACTTTGTTTTTCAGTATATATTATGACATGAAGAACATAGTATAGTATAAGTAACATAAACATATTAAATAGACAAATAGTACATACCTTCATGTTGTTGTTTTGTGTCTTGAAGTTATGGAGATCTGTGTGGTAATTATAAAAGAAGGTTGCAGGTTTTTGAGCTTTGGAAGAGAAGAAGAATATGCTTAAAAAAAACTAGGTGGATTGTGTTCTTATATAGAAGGTGTGTGTGGAGAGGGTTATTATGGCTTTTTATGTGTTTTTCATTTTTTTCTAATTACTTTACAAGAAAACTTTTACTATATATCACAAAAGCTACTTTCTATTATTCATGGCTCATATAGTCAAGTTCCTAGTTGTTTCATATATTGTATTCAATCTCACAACAAATAAAATATCTAATTCCGCTTGAGCAGGGCATGAGAAAATTATGATATAATTGGTCATACACTTACCCGAAGGTAAAAAGACTATTATAAAAAATGTTTACTTTAAAACCATAAAGAGTTTTAATTCAAGTTGGCAATGCTTACTAATCAATATTCATATGTTTTGAGCATTGAATTATCCGTCTAAATAAGGAAATTAACAAGATAATTGCCCATTTAAGTTGACCGTGCATGCAGCTTTTCAAAGTTTATGAAAAAACAAGATCCTGTCGCAAACTAGTTTGTTTATATTTTAATTTTCAAAAGATAAACTTCTCTACTGATATTTAATTGGAGTCTATTTTTGAAAAGAAAGTGTAGTTTTTGATACATAATTACGTACTCAAATACTCTAATTTGATCATCTTTCTTAATCATTCTTGTGTTTCTGTTCTAGAATTTTTTACGTTTTTGGTTGACAACTACTTGCGAAACAAGCCTAAACAAATAAAAGTTACGTCTCACAACTATAAATAAAAGCCTTGTAACTCCATCTAGTTGCTATCAACTAATTCTGCTAACCTTCATATACAATAACAATAGTATATATGAGAAGATAATTGGTTATTTAATACGAGATCTGGTATACCAATTACTACTAGTTGAGATTAGTTTAAACCAACTGTCGAATTATATATAGAAAATGTGAGATTTAAATTAATCATTTCATGTGCATGTGTCGAGCTTAGCCATTTAAAAAACTAGTAGCAAATCCAAAACACATCTTAACGAGTCAAGCGGGTCAAGTGAAATTAAACGAGTGAAGTGGAACAAGTCAATAGGTCAACATTTTTAATTTAAAAGGTTACAAATTACAAGTCTAGTTTTTCAATGGTAGTGGTGGGTTATGTGGGCCCCACTTTGAAAGTTAAGTGATATTAACACCGTGTGTTCTAAGAAAATGATTTAAGTACGAAGACACACCTTCCTGGAAATAAAGTGACATTTGGAATTTACTGGTAACATGTCCCGTCATAAGCGTTTTTCACACTTGGGGCCGTGGCTAGTGATCGGCTATGATGCATTTTGGCCCACAAAATTTATGGTCTTTGCAAACTCTATGTTGTCATTTGCGGCATTATGTAATGTTACTCAAATAAATACAGAAAAGTGATTGGGTTGTAGAAATTTATGACTTTACAGATATAAGATCATTAATATCTCGCTTATTTCAGCGTCACATATAGGGATTGGAACCGGAACACAAAACGACAATGTGCACTTATAATAAACTAAACAATACTACAAACACAAAATTTAAAGACCGGGTACATTTAAGATTGAAAAATCAATGTTTTTTTTAACAAAATCAACACTACGCAACAAAAACCCATAAGTGTTCAGGGATCCCAGAGACACCCTCTGGTTTCGTCACTGGTCACATAACCTCTAGCTTGTATTTTAGGTATCATTTTACGCAGGGACGGAGCTTGAGTCATTTCTTTAGAGGGGCCAAAAGTATCATTAACTTATTTTGGGGGGTCAAATGATCAAATAATTATTTTTTGCACTAGCTCTATGAACAAATTACACTAAATACAAAAAAATTTGGAAGGGCCAAGGCCCACCCTTGCCCTATTGAGATCCATGATTTTACGTAATGCTCGCTAGCAACTACTGGCCATTTTTGTAACCAAATAAGAAAGTATGTGTGTCTTGCTTTGCTGACCCGAGCCAACAACTACCCACCACAAGCCATATTCACCCATTTGGGGTTCTCTAAAGGACATCCAAGAATGACGAACAAATAATGTCTTAAGTTACTAAACTAGACTTAGGATCAAATGAGAAAAAGTATTAAAATAAGAAGATAAGAAATAACTATAACAACAAATTAGAGATGCACCGACTTGAATTAGATGCATCTCTAATCTTATATATGAACCATAATATATTTTCTAGCTAAAAATTAGATGTATACACATATATTAGATGCATATCATCAAATTAAACGAATCCTATATATTTTTAGTCATCTACGGGTTAAATTTGTTGCTAGTACTACTTTGCATCATTTTTATTTCGAAATCACTTTCGAAACTAAATAAGATGCATCTAGTTTAAGTTAATACATCTTAAATATGTGATTATTATTATTTTTCATTTTCCCATTTTCAGTTTTCTTGTCATTGAATTCTTACCCGAACTAAACTATTATTGAAATCCTAAAGTGAATGAAAAGTGTTAACAAGCCCACTATATTTTGACTTGTTATGATAGACCCAAAAACTTGAACCATGTCCAATCAAAATAAATAGTAATGCATTCTTCAGAATTTACTAACTTAAAACACACTATTACATTTTAAAGTCGTAACAGTTAAATCTTTAACTCTGATAATGGGAGAGACGTCTGACATAGTTCTAACATTGCCGACCGATCAAGATTTTATATAAAGACATCAAAATATCTGAAAATCATGAATTTATAGGAGACATTGTACTTCAAGCATTTCTTGGGATGTTACGATAATGTAAGAGGTTGATGAACGTCGGTGCCAAAATCTAACTGAAGTGACTCGACGAGTCTAATCGAGTTAGGTGTTGGATTGTACAAGTAGATGCCTTCAAACAAAGTTCTCATCGATTGCATTGTCTTCTTTTTTGATTAAATTTCATTTACATAAGACTAGGGGTAATAAGAGACCACCACGACTAATTTTATTATCGTCAACTTAACGTCACATTAGCTTTTTCCTTACACCCAACTTCACCGCTAACTTAGGGTAATAAAACAACTAGTTTCACCACCAACTTCTAGTTTTTTTTTTTTTTTTTTTTTTTTTTTTTTTTTTTTTTAATACTAAAATTAAAATTTTATTAATAGTTAAAAAAAATTGCATGAAATATATATATATATATATATATATATATATATATATATATATATATATATATATATATTACAATTGTAACTCAATTTCTTCTTAAAAGATTAATTCTAAATGCTTGATCTAATAGACTAAAAGGAGCCTAAAAAGATTTATATCACTGGAGCCACCCATTAATAGTAATAGAACTCTGCGCAAAGAATGTCTGAGTCCCTCTTCCTTTCCTAAACCTGTGGGAGAACTGAACCAATAATTCTCTTTTTTCATCATCAATTGAATCACTGTTTGCAACCCAGGATTCTATTTTATCATCAATCCAGTCCCCGTTCACGTTTTTTCTTTTTCTTATCAATGAATAGATCTCTTTACTTGTATGACTTAGATGTCTCGTATTTCTCGAAAAAGTGATTCGATTGATGGGATTTGGTATGATACTTATGAGATCCAGCGTCATTCTTTGATAAACGAGAATGGCGGCAACCGGCCGCGTTGCGGCCGGGCGGGTTTTTTTTTGTTGTATTTGGTATAAAAGGTTCATTGTGACATTGATCCAAGAGGAAAGCACAAAGAGTCTGCATTTATGTAGTAACTGGACACATACATAAGTACATAAGCAATCATTTTCCTATCACATTACCAAAATTGAGTTTCACATCAGAAGTAGATGCGTCACTTGTTCGAAACTCGATTACTATCAAGTCATGCTATTACATTATCTACTGTACATAGCATTGATGGTTCATCAGTAGTTACACACACAATTATCTACATAAGCACCACGCATCAGTAGTGGTTACATAGATACATACCTATCTAAATAAGTAGTTGCTATCGCAGCTGGTTTTGTACTGAGGCGAGTATTGTCTTCTGGCAGTAGTCTAATAAGCCCAAAATCAACAATTTTAGGCTGCAATTCATTGTCAATTAAAATAGCCATAAGAAAAAAAAAATAGTAACAGAAGTTAAAAGCAATTTAAAGTAAACTAATATATAATTTATGAAAATCAACATGACTATATGAATGTGTCAAACCTTGTCTGACACGCCTTTGTCGCCTACAACCTGTGATCACATCATGGGAAGCAGTATCGGGCTGATCTAAACCGGCTGTCACAACAATCCCAAGTAATTCGTTAATACCAGCCATTGTAGAAGGTATCTATAGTATTTTAGTTACAAAAAAGATACCATTTGTTGCATATCAAACCTATTTTAGAAACACGTTTCTATAGCAGGTTACCTATAACAATTCTGTGCGTTCCTTCAAGGTTTATGTTGGGACTGGCTGCATCATCTCGTTCCTGTGCATCCGCACCTACACAAACATTAAGAATCTGAAAGAGTAAATAAGCATACACAATGACCCTAGAACTGTAGGAAAGCAAAAAAAACAGAAACAAATATATATAATTCTAAAAAAGAAACAAACACCTGTATATTTATATCAATAGCGTCACCAGTGAACAAACAATCCAAGACTATTTAAAAACTCGGCTCAGTGCAAGTTATTATTTTGTAAAGGATAAGTGCACGGTGGTAGTTACCTCAGACTCCATTTATGTCCCACCTTCATTTCTCAGAAATTAAATTTCCGTTCTGGTGTTCTTTGATCAGTCATCTAGCTTTAATCTCCTTAGCTTTCTTCCAGGTTGGTGGTATCACCGCCTTTCAATAATGAGAAATTTTTAGTATGCAGTTATTCAAGGTAAACTGGTCATGAAATATAAAGCTATATCCAATATAAACGCAGAGCTTTTCAATCCATTGCGAGTGACATACAAAATGTGAAGTTTTAAGGGATGTTTGGGGCTGCAACCAAATAGCAGTTTAAAAGGGTGATTTGGTTGTTTTAAGGGGTGTTTGGATTTGCGTAAAAACTGAAATTTAATGGTCGTTTAAGTCACATGTAAAAATGTAGTTTTAAAGGGGTTTTTTGGTAATACATGAGAAAAACAATTTAAAGAAACATTTTGGAAAAGGAACGATAAATTCAGCTAATAGAATGAAATAACATAGACTTATTACCTGCGAGGGGCTGCACAGTTTCTGGTACTACTGATTGAAGCGCATCAAATAACGCTGTTCAGATACACTTTTTGCCCAGCATTTTGAGTAAAAACTCTGAGCTTTCTGTAGATAAAAAAAAGGAGCCCAATCCGATAAAATATGGCGTCATTTTAAATGAAGATATAATAAAAAGTTTCAAGATGAGCCAATAAAGCGAGCTTATGAAACATAAGTCATAAGCCATAAGCCGACTATATAAGCCGAAACAAACAACCCCTAAGGATCATATCCAGTAATTTTTTAAAACTTCGGTGTCGTTATCGAGGCACAACTGTAATTTTTATAAAATGCGGTGTCATTATCGAGGAATAACTGTAAGGAGCATATCCAGTAATCAGTAACTGGGCCCGTGTTAAGATCCATTGTTAAGCAAATTTGTATAAGCATGTACAATGGGTGCGTATGGTTGACTAAGGCAGGCAAGCCAGCTGATGCGTTGCTACCTGGTACATCAACACGTAACGGTTATCAAAACATCGCCAACAGAAAAAAATTAGACCAATATGGAAAATGATAAATTATTTAGTATTGAGTAGTTACAAAAAAGATAAATGTTTGATGCCATAAACACACAACACGATGAATAGATCTGTACTTATGGGAGTGGATTTCACACATGTTTAAGGTTCATGAATTGAAATGAAATGATAATGTGGAAAACTAGAAGGGGGGTTGAATAGTTTACCGCTTTTTCGATTCTTTTTAACTTGAATATCTTTAAAAACATTTACGTTTGCTTAAAGATGTAAACACAATGTTATATGTTTGATTCTTTGAAAAGCTTTTCATGTGAATAACAATTCTAACTTTACTAGTTTCATACTTTAAAAAGCTTTGCTTGTGATGATCCTAACTTTACTTGCTTAGTTCTTTGAAAAGCTTTACTTTTGTTTGAAGATATAAACACATCTTTACTTGTTTAGTTCTTTGAAAAGATTTATATGTAACTAGCTAGTTTAACTAAAGAACAACATGTAATAAGCAAAGATAAAGAAAGAAACGATCAAACCACAACACGATTGTTTATCGTGGTTCGGCTACAAGGACTCTTTTTCCTTGCCCTACATCCACTCCCCGAGTTTCCAACTCGAGAGTTATAAGCACTAATCAACAAGCTCCTTTCACCGGCGGAGAAAACCTTTACAACGTCGCTTACACTTTTACCGACACTAAGCTAGATGTCGAGTTCTTTTACACGGGTACAACCACTCCCATCGTCGCTTACACTTTTACCGACACTAAGCTAGATGTCGAGTTCTTTACCAAGGGTACAACCACTCCCGTTAGTTCTTTTACAAGTGTACAACAACTCCCGACACACTATGTATTTTGAGGCCTAAAATACTAACCACTTACTTCTACATACATGACACAAATAAAGTATAAGTCACCAAGGCTTATACATGACCAAGCTACCAAGACTTGCAACTTTAGAGTTGAAGCTTGTAACTTCTTGAATGATCTTGTGAAGTCCCTTGCTACATGAGAGAATCACACAAATCAAAAGGTTACTGAGTTAGTTGAGAGAATATGTGAAAATATGTCCTAAAGTGGTGACTCAAAACTAACAAATGGTTGGGTATTTATAGCAAACCATTCTGCAGGTCTGGCGGATCAGGCGGACCCCTCAGAAGGGTTCCGCCCTTGTATCCCCAGGGTACCGTCAGGCTTGCAGTTGGTTTTTGCAATAAATCTTCCAAACCAAACAAGGTCACATCACATTACTTCTAGTCAAACACAAGACTTGCAAGGAAGCATAAGGTTAGTCAGACACTCTTTCTTACCATAAATGTATATGGACAAAGCTTACCTTAAATGTGATGTGACATTACTATTTTAAGAAATAAATGTGATGTGACAAGAACTTTCTAATTTAAGAAATAAAAACAATGTTTTGTTTAAAAGGAAATGTAAACCTTAGTTAAACAAGACTTAAACACTTAAAGTGATGATTTACTTATAGCTAAACTTCATACTTTGTCATTAACAAAACTTAGCAAAGATCGTAAAATATAAATAACGTTTTTAGGTGATATTTGTATTAACAATCTCCCCCTTTTTGTTGATGACAAAACATAAACTTTATTTATAAGTAAGTCACTAGTTTTAGTGTTAAGTCTTATAAAGTTAGTATAAAAACTTGTTTTTGCAAAGATGAGGTGATAAGCACAAGTTTATATAAATTCTCCCCCTTTTTGTCGAAACAAAAAGAAGAGTAGCGAAGCGGAAGTATGCACTTGCTCCCCCTTGGACGATACTCCCCCTAAATAGAGTGCCAAGAGAGGAGACATGGATTTTGAACCTACAAGAAAAAGGTTAGTTGCCGCACAAGACAAGTCATGAAAGCATTTCATGTCTAAAACACAACTAAGAGTTGTGAAGCGGAATAATTCAATACTCATGCTCCCCCTTGAATATTACTCCCCTAAATGGAGTATCAAGGAAAGAAAATATGGAAAATGATCCTACAAAAAGAAAGTTAGTTTCTAAAACACAAGATATACAAGTTACCATAACAAGGTATAGTGCAATCACAATACTTTAAATGGTCAACAAACAAAGCATATCTCATAGTAGGATAAAATGAATTTCATGTAAAATTTGACTTTTAGGAAGTCGAAGACGAGAAATGATGTGAATAACATCCTACTTCTAAAAATAAAAGACCAAATAAAAAGAAACTAAGAATATAAAAATCCTACATCTATAAAAAGGAAACCATCACTTTCCTTAATGAGAAACATTCTTCCAAAACAAGGGTAAGGTTGTTTGAGAATAAAAGTAGGTGGTGGAGGATGTAGCGGGTTTCATTTTGAATGTTGTGGGGGTGACACGGTTTTGGTTTGTTTGTTTAAATGGTGAAACATTTTCCAAAAGAAACGGTTTTGTTTCATTTTGGAGACTCTAAACTTGAGGTGGTGTTGGTGCTCTAAACTTAGTTTGTTGGTTTTAATGAGCAACATTTTCCAAAAGAAACGGTTTTGTTTCATTTTAGAGACTCTAAACTTGAGATGTTCCACAATGTGGTTTAGGATAAACCTCATTTCATTGTTTAGAGGATCATGGATGTCTTTGTAGATAAGGTGAGACAATAATGGTTTTGGGTGGTGATATTCTTGTTGTGGTGTTTGGTTGTGGTCAAAAGACTCATTTTGGTCAAGCAATGACCGTGGTTTTTCATTTGTGAAAGTTGGTGGTTTTGTTGGTCTTGATGGAAGATCATTGAGATGCTTCTATTTTCTTATACGAAGAAAATAGAGATTCAAAGTGTTGGGAAGGTTCATGTGGTGGTGGTAGTTGAACAAAGTGACAAAGGCTTGGTTTTCCGGATGGATTATCATGAAGGTTTTTGTAAATGGGGTGAAACACTGATTGATGCCCAAACCACCTAACTTATATTGACCAAATAATGGTCAACAAAGTCAAACAGCTTAGAGTCAATGCTCCGCGGAAGTATAAGGTTTCCCCGGGTCGTATGTCCCGACGAGGTGTGAATTGTAAACAAACGGTTTCGTGATCGGGTGACTTTGGACAGGAAAAGGGGTTTAAGTGAGTTGTGATTGATTATACTAAGGAAATACGAAGGAGAATGATGTAAACAAACTATATTAACAATAACGCGAAACCTAATTAACCTAAAACGTAAACTGAAAACTTAAAATCAGAAATTGCTTATACGTAAGCAGAAAAATAAACCAAACGGCTTAAATAGAAGCTATCACTTTATTTATGTTTTTGTTTTTCTTATTTTACAAACTACTTTTAATAACGTAACCTAAATTTAAAAAACGCAAAAGTTATTTAAATAAAACGCGAGTTGCAAATAACGTTCGAAAAGTAAAATTAACGCAACTAAAACATGAATTCGAACAAGGAGTGAAAATTAAAACTTAAAAACTACTTAAAATCCTACGGGAATGATAATAGGAAACTAGGGAAACCCTAAACGCAATCTAATTTAAAAACGTAAAAGTAACTTTAATAAAAACGCGAGTGCGCAAATAAAAACGTGAATATTGAGCTACGCTAACCCTACGGACGTGAAAATAATATTTTTACGATCTTAACGATAAAAGAAAATTTTAGAAAAAAGAAAATTATTTTTTTGACTTTTTAATTATTTATTATTAATTAAATACTAATTAAACTAAATATGATTATTAAAAATACTAAACTAATTTTAATAATTACAAAACTTTTTCTAAAAATGCTTAGTAGTATCAGTTAACTAATAAAAATATAAAAGTGCTAAAAAGTTTGCTAATAAGCTGAAAAATAAGCTGGATAAGAAAATAAGCTAACAAGAAATTGTTCTAGTATAAAAATAAAACAAGAAACACTAAACACTAAGATTGCTATAGGGGAGATGGTGCACGTGGTTGCTTTGAGGTCTGAACCAAACACCCCAGGTTCGAATCTGGCTAGGGATGTTTTGCACAAGTTATTTTTTCTTTTTGGTTTCTCTTTACACAACTAATTAACAACTACTAACTAACAACTTTTAAAAAGACAAAATAAATGGAACTAGGAAATAAGCCCAGATTGAGCTTAAGAGCTTATCAGGTAAGCATTTAACTAAAAAATAGAATTCTTAAAACTAGAAAAACTATAAATGAGATGCAAGCTAACCACCAAAGACTAAATTAAACTTGGAACAACTGAGATGTACTTAAATTAAGGTGAAACACCAAGAATAAGACACTGCATAAGTGAAATAATCCAAATAAGCAAACCGATACCTGAATAACAAACAGACAAAGAGGCACCTTGCAGCCCTTGGTGGGGCCCACCTAGGTGATCAGAGGACCAAAATGGTGGTGGAAATCAAAAACCTGCAAGGAGGGCATTCCAAAATGTCCACAAACAAACAATAAGCTCAAGTATTGAGCTTATTGTGGGCTTGGGACAAGGGCTAATGAACACTGATTAGTCAGGGCTTATAATGAAATGAACAAGCTGCAAGGTTAGGCAAAGCTTATCTAATAAGCTTAAAAACCAAAAATAAGCATGGAGATAACTACTTGAGCTTGAAAGCTACCCCAGGAACCTAAGAACTCACTATGGGGCCCACCAATAAGCTCAAAAAGAGCTTATGAAAGGTTCTAGATCACACTGATCACTCAGTGTAACTCAGTGATTGATAACAACTTGGGGGTCAAAATTAAATAAGCAAATAAGCAGATACTGAAAAATAAGCATACATATAGTGAGATGGCCAGATGGGGGTTCCAAAACACCAAAGTTCGCGCACTAAGACCTAAGATTGACCAAGATATGGTCAATATAAAGTGGGTCAGAACTGAAGGCTGGGTGCAGGGGATTTGCAAGCCTAGGGGGCTGATTTGAGGAGGCTTAATAAGCTGCAAAATAAATCGTAAAAATAAAATAAAATTTGTAGCATGAAAACAAACTACCAAAGAAGGTGTAAACCAGATTCTAAACCTAATTACCTAGTAATGAGCATATTAAAAAAGGTTGGAGTGACTGGGTTTAGGACTGCAAGCAGTTATGGGTATGGGTTGAAAATCAGACTTGACTTATAAAAAGTCCAAGACAAGGTATGCAACATGTAAACTACCCTATCTTAATCATCACTAAGCGAGAAAATACCAACAAACACATTAAATCCTAGATTATACCTTAGTTTGCTTATAAAAACAGTTAACAAGAATGGGATTTAAAAATCAAGTCTGAATCCTAGGAAGCTAATTGGGAGGGCTGCTTGGATACATGAAACTGCAGGGCTGCAAAATGGTAAATAAATTGACTGGTTTGACTTAGGGAAATCAATCTCAGTTTATCTAAGCTTACTTAAGCCAAAAAGAGGACTAGAATGGAGCTAATCAACAACTAATCAAGGGCTTAGACTAATTTTCCTAACTCTAACCAATGAAACAGTGACGATGAAGTGATTTGCCAAAACCTTGAGTACTACTGAAAGTTGCTACCATTAACTGATATACCACACATTGAGCTATTACACACTGACTTAGGGAAAAGAAATGGAAGGAACAAAGCTTTACTTACACACAGAGGCCTGTGCCAAACAGTCCTTAATGGGTGACTGTTTGAGCATTTTGGAAAGAGAACATGGATTTTGAGGCAACACTTGGAAAACTGAGTTTGAGACAAGTTTACAACACTAAATGAGCAGTCTACAAACAACAAATAGCAATGTCCAATATGCAAACTAAAATAAGCTAAACTAAATTAATCTCCCAATTAACTGATAATTCAATGAAGCATGAACAAACTATAAAAGTTGAACTAGAATGTGACTAATAAGCTATCTTAAACTGAGATAAGCTAAGAAAATCAAAAAATTAGCTATTATATTAAGCAAGGGATAGATGAGCAGTTACACAAAGTTTCAAACTTTTATTGCATTCTAAAAAAAACTTACAAACTGAGATTAGGAACTACAACACTTAATAAAAGTTACACTAACTAATTTAACACTAAATTACCTACTACTCTTTTAGGTTACAAATCACAAACTATTTATACTACTTGAAAAAATAAAAGGGTCTTCTCAATTTCTTTGTCTCTGTCCTTTATGTCTGTTGTGAGACAGCTTGAAAAAGCCTTCTGAGTCACCTGAGCTTAACACCCCACCATTGGATTGAGTTGCTTTTCATCACGACCATTGGTTCAGTGTTGGAGTTATATGAAGGTGGGGGAGTAATTATGATGTTTGGAGTTGACTTTGGGAGGGGGAAGTAGGGTGGTTAGTAGGATGGTGGAGAGTGGGGAGGGGACAAGGTTGTTGGAGGAGGCAGGGATGGTTGGGGGCTAGGTATTTAGGCGGGGAAGAAAGGTCAGGGGAGGGGTTGACTTTAGCTTTGACTGGGAGGGGTATTAAAAAAAACGGGGTATATTGTTTTGTTTTGGGGTTGGGCTTGGGTAGGGTAATGGGCTTGGGTGTTGGGTTGTTGTTTGGTTTTTGGGGTTTATAATCTTAGCCGGATTTGGTATTTCATTTCACAAGGACTATTTTTGTAATTTGTAGAAACTTGAGGGTCTGGAATTGTTCATTCCCCAAAGCAATCCAAAGGACCAATCATGCCAAGAACCCATAATACAAGGACCACATTGTTAATTTTTCTATTTTGGAAATTCCCAGGGACTTAAATTGCCAATTTTGAAACTTGAAGGACCAATATTGCAAACTTTTGAATTTTATTCCAAAAATCATTTTTTTATAATGTTTGACTTTCAAAAGACCTGGGTTGACTTTTCTTTCAAAACAAATGTTTAGGGACTAGTTTTGTAAATTTTGAAACTTGAGGGACTGAAACTGCCAATTGTGCAAACTTTGTTCGTTTTTTATTTGTTTTTAAACATTTTGCATCTAAAACATAGAAAACACACTTTTGGGATAAATTGTGTATTTTGATGCGTTTTTGGGTGTTTTTGGATGTTTTGGCAGTCCAGATACGATAAAAATGATGAGTGTTTGAGCACTCATCAATCCCCCACACTAAGCTATTGCTAGTCCCTAGCAATATTTTGAGAAAAACTTGATGGATTTTAAACTCTTTACCAAAAGCCATCACTTCTGGAGTAGCCAGGTGTAAGAACTGTGGCACACCTGATAACCGTGTGATTTTGAGCAAACCACCAGCTGTCAACGGATTTGATTAGTCTTTACCAAAAGCCGTTTGCTTCTGGACTAGCCAACTCTTGATGGAATAGTCAACATCTTGGTGAGCTGATTACCAATTATGGTTTTTCCACGGCCTTTACCACAAGCCATAATCTTGCGGGCTAGCCAACTCATTTGTTTTTGGGGAGTTGAGGAACCATACAATTTTGGGCAAATTGCCAGCCGTAAACGGATTTGATATGTCTTTACCAAGAGCCGTTTGCTCCTGGACTAGCCAATCCCTTTTGTCGGTTAGACAAGGCGGACTGATTACCACAAAAATTTTGAAGCACCAGTGAAAAATTTTTAAAATTTTTGAAATTTTGGCTAAAACGGGGGTATTATATAGTAAAATATGATAAAATTCGCTAGAATAGCGAATATCCCCCCACACTTAGCATGAATATTGTCCTCAATATTCAAAATCCCGGCTATTATGCCGACATTTTGAACGTAAAAGGGCAACATTACAAGCTAAGCGTGGAAAACACCATTTTGTATTTTCACTCTTGTAACCATAGCATGGGGGACTCCCCCACACTTAGGGTGAAAACCCTATAAGCATGCTCTGTTTTTGTTTACCGAGTCGCTAGCGTGACTCGACCCCGAATTCATTTGTCCTTGGGGAAGCATGATGTGGAAAAAGCAATCTCAATCGGACTTTCATTCAAGATGTTTGGACAAACATATGAAGCACGTGAAAGTTCCACACCGATGAGATAAGTATCCGGCTCAAGATAATGATACATGAAAATGCCGGGATCAAATATAGTGTCTTCATTCCCGAAGGAGTGAAGAAGAAGAGAAGTCACCTTATAGGTGAAGAAAAGGAAGAAAATCATGACGAAAACCATGATTTGATCTTCTTCCTCAAGAGGAGGCTCAATAGCCTGAGTTTGGATTTCAAAGGGTAAGCTCGTAAACAACCCGGGAGGGTGGGTGGGAATTTGCAAATTCTCATAATTGAGAGCATCTCCCCCCGGGATATCAAACTCCGGAGGAGTCGTGACATGATGAGCGAGTTCACCGGAGAACTCCTCATGAAGAGAATCATTCACTAGATGTGAATTTGTGAACTCATGTTCCATTGTGGACTCATCACAATCCTCGTCAAAGATTGGATTGTTAGAAATCATAGTGAATTCAGATTCGAATTCAAATAGAGGATTGGTGAGAGTCGTATTCAATGTTTCGGGAACAAAGAGATTATCATTCTCTATTGGATTTTCGGGATAAGAAGTGAGTGACAGATCATGATATAGGAGACTTTCAATTTCTCCCAGATCGGCTTGGAAATCGAGGAGACCATCATCACTTTCCAATGAAAGTGGATCGATGTGAGCAAGTTCATCAGCGAACTCCTCAAGAAGATGATCAGCATCAGTTTGTGGAACTGATGCCTCAACATACTCGATGTCTCCATAAGATATACAATCATCGCTAAAATCTGAGAAAGTCTCAAATTGATCTTTAGGACACTCAATAGGGGAAGGAATATCACACATATCATCCAAAGTTCCCTGTGACTCTCCTGGGATTGGGACAAGGTTCTCAACACTAGACTTTATGAATTCGTCCGATTCCCTTTCAGGAACAGTGTCAAGATGCTCGTCCCCCATGATCAAAGAGTGAGTGGGAACCTCGGGTGTGATAGCAGTCGTTTGAGATGGAATCTCAACTGCTGGGGTATCAACTGATGAACTTGAAGTTTTATAAAATTCAAGGATGTCAAGTGTATCCTCATCATCACTGTCATCAGGAATGAAACGGAACAAAGAGCTAGATTTGGCTGCTTTTTCTCTTGCAATGGATTCCCGAATAGATTTTTCGTATTCATCTTGGGAATTTATTCTAGCAGCCTGCTCTTCAGCAAGCAATTCTTCCATGGATTTTTGATGAGTGTGTTTTTGGGAAAAGTCTTGAACTAAACCCTTAAGCTCATCAACGATTGTCATCAGATTTTGCATTTCTGGAAGAAGTGCTTGATTCATATCGTACTGTGGAGGTTGGTCGTAATAAGGTGTGTCAAAATTGTCACAAGGGTATGGATTCCCCGTTTGACAATCTGAACTGAAGTGTTGACCTCCACAGAAATCACAACAGTAAAACTGTTGAGGCTGTGAGTCGTATGTGCTAAAGTCATAATTGTTATCGGAAAACTGCTCATAGACAAGCGTGTTTCCCGATTGACAATCAGAACTGTAGTGTGAACCACCACAGTACTCACAACAGTAAAACTGCTGAGACTGATGGTGTGGTAACTGATGGAATGAATCAGTCGTGTCATGGTAGGAATAGGGATCTTGGTTATAGACAGACCCGTTTCCGGATTCTACCATGCCACAACTGGGGCAATTGCCACCATTATGAGGATTACCACACCAATGGTAAACCAGAAAGTGTGGATGAGACATAGAAAGAATCAAATGTGTATAGAGGGTGAGGAAATAAGAATCAAAGGGGTAAGAGGGTAAAGGTGAGTATTTTTGGTTTTTTGGGTAAACATTTTGTACAAATGAGAAGGAAATCTTTTTGTGTTTTTGTTTTTATGAAAATATGAACAAGGATGGATAAATGTACAATGGAACGAATTCCAAAGACACTAATCAGAAAAACCGTTTAGATAAACGCGCACAACCTCCCCGGCAGCGGCGCCAAAAGTTGATTGATGCCGAAACCACCTAACTTATATTGACCAAATAATGGTCAACAAAGTCAAACAGCTTAGAGTCAATGCTCCGCGGAAGTATAAGGTTTCCCCGGGTCGTATGTCCCGACGAGGTGTGAATTGTAAACAAACGGTTTCGTGATCGGGTGACTTTGGACAGGAAAAGGGGTTTAAGTGAGTTGTGATTGATTATACTAAGGAAATACGAAGGAGAATGATGTAAACAAACTATATTAACAATAACGCGAAACCTAATTAACCTAAAACGTAAACTGAAAACTTAAAATCAGAAATTGCTTATACGTAAGCAGAAAAATAAACCAAACGGCTTAAATAGAAGCTATCACTTTATTTATGTTTTTGTTTTTCTTATTTTACAAACTACTTTTAATAACGTAACCTAAATTTAAAAAACGCAAAAGTTATTTAAATAAAACGCGAGTTGCAAATAACGTTCGAAAAGTAAAATTAACGCAACTAAAACATGAATTCGAACAAGGAGTGAAAATTAAAACTTAAAAACTACTTAAAATCCTACGGGAATGATAATAGGAAACTAGGGAAACCCTAAACGCAATCTAATTTAAAAACGTAAAAGTAACTTTAATAAAAACGCGAGTGCGCAAATAAAAACGTGAATATTGAGCTACGCTAACCCTACGGACGTGAAAATAATATTTTTACGATCTTAACGATAAAAGAAAATTTTAGAAAAAAGAAAATTATTTTTTTGATTTTTTAATTATTTATTATTAATTAAATACTAATTAAACTAAATATGATTATTAAAAATACTAAACTAATTTTAATAATTACAAAACTTTTTCTAAAAATGCTTAGTAGTATCAGTTAACTAATAAAAATATAAAAGTGCTAAAAAGTTTGCTAATAAGCTGAAAAATAAGCTGGATAAGAAAATAAGCTAACAAGAAATTGTTCTAGTATAAAAATAAAACAAGAAACACTAAACACTAAGATTGCTATAGGGGAGATGGTGCACGTGGTTGCTTTGAGGTCTGAACCAAACACCCCAGGTTCGAATCTGGCTAGGGATGTTTTGCACAAGTTATTTTTTCTTTTTGGTTTCTCTTTACACAACTAATTAACAACTACTAACTAACAACTTTTAAAAAGACAAAATAAATGGAACTAGGAAATAAGCCCAGATTGAGCTTAAGAGCTTATCAGGTAAGCATTTAACTAAAAAATAGAATTCTTAAAACTAGAAAAACTATAAATGAGATGCAAGCTAACCACCAAAGACTAAATTAAACTTGGAACAACTGAGATGTACTTAAATTAAGGTGAAACACCAAGAATAAGACACTGCATAAGTGAAATAATCCAAATAAGCAAACCGATACCTGAATAACAAACAGACAAAGAGGCACCTTGCAGCCCTTGGTGGGGCCCACCTAGGTGATCAGAGGACCAAAATGGTGGTGGAAATCAAAAACCTGCAAGGAGGGCATTCCAAAATGTCCACAAACAAACAATAAGCTCAAGTATTGAGCTTATTGTGGGCTTGGGACAAGGGCTAATGAACACTGATTAGTCAGGGCTTATAATGAAATGAACAAGCTGCAAGGTTAGGCAAAGCTTATCTAATAAGCTTAAAAACCAAAAATAAGCATGGAGATAACTACTTGAGCTTGAAAGCTACCCCAGGAACCTAAGAACTCACTATGGGGCCCACCAATAAGCTCAAAAAGAGCTTATGAAAGGTTCTAGATCACACTGATCACTCAGTGTAACTCAGTGATTGATAACAACTTGGGGGTCAAAATTAAATAAGCAAATAAGCAGATACTGAAAAATAAGCATACATATAGTGAGATGGCCAGATGGGGGTTCCAAAACACCAAAGTTCGCGCACTAAGACCTAAGATTGACCAAGATATGGTCAATATAAAGTGGGTCAGAACTGAAGGCTGGGTGCAGGGGATTTGCAAGCCTAGGGGGCTGATTTGAGGAGGCTTAATAAGCTGCAAAATAAATCGTAAAAATAAAATAAAATTTGTAGCATGAAAACAAACTACCAAAGAAGGTGTAAACCAGATTCTAAACCTAATTACCTAGTAATGAGCATATTAAAAAAGGTTGGAGTGACTGGGTTTAGGACTGCAAGCAGTTATGGGTATGGGTTGAAAATCAGACTTGACTTATAAAAAGTCCAAGACAAGGTATGCAACATGTAAACTACCCTATCTTAATCATCACTAAGCGAGAAAATACCAACAAACACATTAAATCCTAGATTATACCTTAGTTTGCTTATAAAAACAGTTAACAAGAATGGGATTTAAAAATCAAGTCTGAATCCTAGGAAGCTAATTGGGAGGGCTGCTTGGATACATGAAACTGCAGGGCTGCAAAATGGTAAATAAATTGACTGGTTTGACTTAGGGAAATCAATCTCAGTTTATCTAAGCTTACTTAAGCCAAAAAGAGGACTAGAATGGAGCTAATCAACAACTAATCAAGGGCTTAGACTAATTTTCCTAACTCTAACCAATGAAACAGTGACGATGAAGTGATTTGCCAAAACCTTGAGTACTACTGAAAGTTGCTACCATTAACTGATATACCACACATTGAGCTATTACACACTGACTTAGGGAAAAGAAATGGAAGGAACAAAGCTTTACTTACACACAGAGGCCTGTGCCAAACAGTCCTTAATGGGTGACTGTTTGAGCATTTTGGAAAGAGAACATGGATTTTGAGGCAACACTTGGAAAACTGAGTTTGAGACAAGTTTACAACACTAAATGAGCAGTCTACAAACAACAAATAGCAATGTCCAATATGCAAACTAAAATAAGCTAAACTAAATTAATCTCCCAATTAACTGATAATTCAATGAAGCATGAACAAACTATAAAAGTTGAACTAGAATGTGACTAATAAGCTATCTTAAACTGAGATAAGCTAAGAAAATCAAAAAATTAGCTATTATATTAAGCAAGGGATAGATGAGCAGTTACACAAAGTTTCAAACTTTTATTGCATTCTAAAAAAAACTTACAAACTGAGATTAGGAACTACAACACTTAATAAAAGTTACACTAACTAATTTAACACTAAATTACCTACTACTCTTTTAGGTTACAAATCACAAACTATTTATACTACTTGAAAAAATAAAAGGGTCTTCTCAATTTCTTTGTCTCTGTCCTTTATGTCTGTTGTGAGACAGCTTGAAAAAGCCTTCTGAGTCACCTGAGCTTAACACCCCACCATTGGATTGAGTTGCTTTTCATCACGACCATTGGTTCAGTGTTGGAGTTATATGAAGGTGGGGGAGTAATTATGATGTTTGGAGTTGACTTTGGGAGGGGGAAGTAGGGTGGTTAGTAGGATGGTGGAGAGTGGGGAGGGGACAAGGTTGTTGGAGGAGGCAGGGATGGTTGGGGGCTAGGTATTTAGGCGGGGAAGAAAGGTCAGGGGAGGGGTTGACTTTAGCTTTGACTGGGAGGGGTATTAAAAAAAACGGGGTATATTGTTTTGTTTTGGGGTTGGGCTTGGGTAGGGTAATGGGCTTGGGTGTTGGGTTGTTGTTTGGTTTTTGGGGTTTATAATCTTAGCCGGATTTGGTATTTCATTTCACAAGGACTATTTTTGTAATTTGTAGAAACTTGAGGGTCTGGAATTGTTCATTCCCCAAAGCAATCCAAAGGACCAATCATGCCAAGAACCCATAATACAAGGACCACATTGTTAATTTTTCTATTTTGGAAATTCCCAGGGACTTAAATTGCCAATTTTGAAACTTGAAGGACCAATATTGCAAACTTTTGAATTTTATTCCAAAAATCATTTTTTTATAATGTTTGACTTTCAAAAGACCTGGGTTGACTTTTCTTTCAAAACAAATGTTTAGGGACTAGTTTTGTAAATTTTGAAACTTGAGGGACTGAAACTGCCAATTGTGCAAACTTTGTTCGTTTTTTATTTGTTTTTAAACATTTTGCATCTAAAACATAGAAAACACACTTTTGGGATAAATTGTGTATTTTGATGCGTTTTTGGGTGTTTTTGGATGTTTTGGCAGTCCAGATACGATAAAAATGATGAGTGTTTGAGCACTCATCAAACACAAATGATTGTAGGTGTGTATGACCTTGATCATTTGGAAAAATTTAGGGTCTAGCATAATGGTAAGCCAAACTCTCAATCAATGACGGTGGATGAGGTGCATCATCCAATGACTCATTTGGTTGAAATATTGGTTGTTGTTTGATTTCCGTTTTGGCAATGGTGTCAAAAAATGACAAATGATGGAGGGCTTGATGGTTTAGGTGATAGGTTTTCAAAAGTTTCCAATAGTGGATGTGGTGATGTATGGAAAAGTTCTATTGGTGTAAGTGTTGGTAATTGATGGTTGAAAAGTGTGTATGTTTGTATTGCCATGTTGGGGAAAGGATGTTGGAGTAGCAAGATTTAGGAAATCTTGAATAGTGGTCATGTTGATGTTGCAAGGTATTGATTATGGTGTTGAGGTAGTAAGGTTAAGGAAGTCTTGGATAGGTGTTTGATTAAGTTATCTCAATTCTTTGGTTTGCAAGAGTTTTGAGATTGAGAGAAGTAATGGTGTTGGTGTGAGTTTTGGGGTATTCTAAAGTGATCAAACTTAAAAAGAATTGTGGGAAGGAGTGTTTGGTTTTGATGTTCTACCATTCAAAGATTGAGGTATCAAATGATTTTCATGAACTTGTCACATCATTTGATGTCAATCCAATGGAATAGGGTGGAGTGAAAGACCAACATATGCACTTAATGCTTTGTGATCATGGGATGTGATTTGGTTAAAAATGTTCCAATGGTTTGAAGGATCCTTTAAAAGGGTTCCTTGGGTTAGTTATGTTTTGAATTTGAACTTTTGGCGGGAAGTGACTTCCTAATTGTTTTAGTGAGTGAGAGTTGTCCTAATATGGTTATTGGAGGTAAGGGAAGATGTTTCTCACTAAAGAAAATGGTTTGACACTTTACAAGTTTTGAACTTAAGAAAAATGACAAAAATTTTCTGCAGGTGTCTGGCGGAACCTTCAGAATACACTGACGGAACCCATTTGAGGGTACCGCCTGGTCCGTTGGGCCATTTCTGGGATTCCCAGAAAATACACTGGCGGAACCCAATTTTGGGTACCGCCAGAGATCAAAAATTAGGCAGTCCGCGTTTTTTACCCGCGAGACGATTTTCAAAATTTTTGAAAACTCCTAAAATTAAAAAGATAAGGCATTTCTGGTTAGGCAATGCAAAAATTAGACACGTAAACATACATATCATAGGACTTTGACCTTGAGCTCGAGGATTTCACTATACTTAGTGAAAATTGCATAAACATGAAAATTTGACAACTTGCCAAATGTTGTCTTCCTGCATCATTGTTAGTTCCTACAAGTTCCAAATAGTACCAAATATCTTACCAACACACAAATACATAACACGTAATGTTTAAATGACCAAATCGTTCAAATAGCACCTAGTGCCAAACACTCCTACACACCCGCTCTCATAGACGGTAAATTTTCTTCTTGAGTATTTCAAGAAATCTCTCGATGTTTTTGAACATCCCCTTTGTTTGCTTGAACTCCGCCGACTCATTTGGAATATCCGAAAGTTGGAAAATGTATTCTAGATGTGGGAGCCTAGAGTTGGGCAAAGCCTAGAATTGGAAAATGTTTACCTTGGGCTTTTGATGCGTGGGAATCGCACCTTGCTTTACCTCTCGAGGGATCTCGAGAAGCTTACAACCCCCACCAGGCAGTGTACCTGATCGTTGTAGTATAGTATAGTGACAAGTACCGGGGGATTGATCGTTCAACTTATGAATAGTGTCGCTAGGATTAGAAAACCTAATTAATAGTTCTAGAGGTGAGAGATGATTATTTTTGTATTTTTTTATTTTTATGAAAGCAAGTAAAATCTCGGGTTTTGAAGGAGTGGGCGGAATTAGTTGCTATTCAACTAACCCAAAGCTATTAAAATAATGAAAATGAAATTAAACTAAATTATACTAAGGTTGTGAGCAGTAATTGGAGAAATTGTGTTTACTTAGACTTCACTACTCCCTAGATATCTTTTACATGTTAATTACTTGTTACACTTGTATGAATGACGGATTGTATTCCTTAATACCATTCGTGGGGTGGCATACATAACTCCCCAACTCTATGAGCTCTTATCTCCTCCTACACCATGACCCAGCACAACTATAGGGATTGTAAACAGTGGCTCATGCATTAAATACAACCAATAAAGACCTAGTACGCCTCGGTTCATGTTTCTTAAGACGTTCAAGCATGTTACCATTTGGAGATCTGCCAGTTTTCTTAAGCCTAACATATAAATCATTCATTCAAAACAAGAATAGACAAGTAATCAACACATAATCAACATCTAGGTTTCATTAGATCTAAGCAAACACAAAAGAGATCTAGCCTAGCATAATGAAATTGAGACACGAACAAGATATAAACAACCAACACATAGACATATTGATTGAATTGAAAGTACACTTATCTCAATTACAATGCAAGGTCTCAAGGGTTTGGAACCCTTGAAAAACCTGTAAAAGAGGCACCAAAATCGTCTTTAGGGTTTCACCAAAACTTCTCCTCTTTTATGAAAAAACTAGAAAACTATATATAGGAAAAATAGTCTGACGGCGTCAAGAGTTACTTGTGACGCCGTCACCTCGCCGCCATATACTTCCTCGGACGGCCTTGATCCACTTATGACGGCCTATGTGACGCCGTCACCACCCACGGTATATTATTTTTGCCACTTTGACGCCGTCACGAATCCTTCTGACGCCGTCACCACCTTCGGTGTTTAATTCCTCATGTCTGACGCCGTCAAGATGGTGGTCTTGACGCCGTCACCTTGTATTTTTAGCATGGAAATTTGGTACTTAGCCGTTTTCTTCACTTTTATGCTCCAAAAACGTCCAAAATAGCTTCTTTTCCAGAATTCACTCTCCAAACACCTAAAATCACAAAAGGAACGATTTAGGGCAATATTTGATCAAATAAAGTCGGATTCGGGCTTAAATGACCCCCTAAAAACGGATCATTTTTCGCCTCATCAGCTTTATAGGTTCTCCTATCACTTAGTGGGACAAAAGCGTGTGGAATAAGAGAGTAGTCTAGGTGAAGACCTCTAGGAGTTGATGGAATGGGAGAGATGAACATAAAGAGACGGGTCAAGAGCATTCTATATGGCATAGACGTTGTGCCTTGCACGGGAATGTCGGTCATTCTCTTGGTCATGTAGTAGACAAGGTTGAAGGGTTGCCTAACGGACAAGGAGTAGAGCATGTAGCAAAGGCAAATATTGATGTGATCCCGGTTTCCTATGGTGCTAATTACATTGGTTCTAAGGAGTTCTTCCCATTCCTTGAATTGGGGCTTGAGTTCATTGAATTCCATTCCATATGGGTCCTTGATGACCTAATTTCCGGTTCTAGTTCTCCTAGTGTTGGTGGTCCTAATGAAGAGGTGGTCACGAAGTTCATCTTTGGACACAAGAGGGGTATCATAGGGATGTATGCGGTCAAAGAGTGTGTCAAGAGTTGAGAAAGAGTGCAAGTCGGAGTAGATGCAAGTACCATGGTTTGGGACACCTAGGATTTGAGCAAACTCCTCGAGAGTGAAGGAGTATTGATGACTACTAGCCCTAAAGTTAATAGACATGTGACCATACTCATCCTTGGAGAGGGTGACGGATGCATAGAATTCTAAAATGAACCTAGAACAAATAGGCTCGTCGATTTCTAAGAGACATTCTAAAGTTGATTGTGGCAAATTCCGTATAGAGGTTTGTACCTTCTAAGAAGGATGGATCAATGGTTCTACCCTTATGGACATATCGTTTTTCGAAGGCTTTGAAGACAACGATTTGAGTTTGAGTAAGATCTTTGGTTTTGTGGTGTTTGGGTAGGTACTTTATGGTGTCCTTGTGGTCGTAGTGAGTTAGAGGAGGCATGATGATTCCTAGAAAATCAAAATTTCACATTTTAGTCTAAGTAAACGACTATTGTAATGTGTATGTTCTCGTGTGTGCCTATATGAAAGCAATGTGGAGGTGCGGTTAACTTGACTCATTTTGATGCTTAAAAACGTTTTATAATGCAAGTGATGTTTCAATGACGTTTTTCATTTGTTTTAACAATGTGGTGAACGGTGGTAAAGTATGGGTGATGACCGAGAGTGGATATGTGAAATGAGGTGGTGATTGTTTGACAACACTTAAAGCTTGGATATCTTCTTTGTGTTCTTCACTTGCTAGAAAGTGGAAGAGACGCATTTCATAATGAAATTCACTTGACTTTTGACGACATAGACAAATATGTTAATGGGAGTATGGATATGACAATTGCCCTTTGTTTCAAAGAGCGACACAAAAGTGAACATAGGTTTATGTATCATGAAAGGTGGTTTAATCTTAATAGGTTAGGTTATAGTGGGGATGACACACTTGTTTGGTTACATTGTGGAATCTTCTTGTGAAGATGACTAGGCGGAGTTATTGGTGAAGATGATATTGACTCTTGGTTTCTTTGAGGGCATGGAAATGGTGGATGACTCGATATTGATATGACAAAGGATAACTCGGTTTCTCATTTCACATTGGTTGTTTGAGGTTCGAGTGATGAAAGGTTATGAGGAATATGTTTGAAGTTTTGCTCATTTTGTGAATCTTATGGGCTGATGGTAAGTTGGAGTTGTGAGTAAAGAGGTGTTTGGCTTTGAAATTAAAAATAAAATATCCTGTAGATTTGGCGGACCAGGCGGAACCAAAAAGTGGGTTCCGCCCGTATGGTCTGAGGGTGCCGTGGGATCTGCAGGGAAAACTCAAAAGGAATTGTCTTGATTTTTGTGGTTATATCCTAATGTTCAAAACTAAGGTTTTAGGTCTTATGAGTCCTTGACTAAGCCTAAGGATGATGAATGCTTCTCATTCAAGAGGTTTTGTGAAAACGTTGATAGAATGGTTAACGTATAAGACTTTCTTAGTTAAGATGTTCCTCAATGAACATTTTTACCAAGACGATGATGATGGATCACAATATGTCAATTAAGAACATAATGGATTGAATTGTCGCTGAAGTCGATGCTTCCTTTGTTGAAGGTATAACAATGTTGATAAGATGAATTCCGTTGTTGATGCGAGTTTGCTTGTTCAAGCGGAGCTTGTTGATGTGCTTCTCCATTCGATACTAATTTGAGAATCATACGCGTTTTGGAGAATCATTAGGTAAGTAAGTATAAAAGTGCAAGTACCACTTGTGCTTTTCTTATCAACTTATTACCGACATAATTCCATTTGTCAAACACTATGGTTTCTATTCCCGTTCTTTTGGGAGACCATAATCCTAGTTGTGTAGTACCTTATGATGTATCCAAATAGGCTCAACTAAAGAGTTGTTTTAGGATCTTCTTTAACACGAGCACATAGACAAAAGCTAAACATAATGTTGAATCTAATTGTTATGAGAACAAGTAGTCTTCCAAACATTTCTCTACATTTAGTTTTACCTACGGATTTACTAATCTCATTCTTGATGAGTCATCAATAACTTAACCATTGAGAACAAGAGAGCAACTAGGAATGTCTTTAAGTTAAAATCCCTTGCTTTTGTGGCTTGCTTTTATTATCAAAAGGTCTTTCAAATATTGACACTATACTCACTTGATTACTTTAAAATATCAATTTCGTTTCACTAGTTGTTTTATTCTAAATTCCAAAAATTGTTTTTGTTGAATTTGTTTAGACACAACTATGACCTATAAATCAAGTTTTATAACTTATGTCAATTTTGTTTGATTCAATGTTTGTCTCATGGTGAGGAGATGTTATTTTATACTTTTATTCTTAATGTTTTACACAACATACTTGTCTTGCCATCATTGGACTTTCGACTAAGTTATCATCTACCAAAGATGATATCATAGAAGGAGGAGATCACTCGTTAAATGTCATATTCAACGACTCCTCGACTCTTTGGGTTTTCTTACTTAAGATACTATGAACTCTATTTATTTTGAAAAAGTCCAAGAGGTACAACATCATGAGACTATGTGTCACATTTGATGTGTAAATCCTAGATGTTGAAAACTCATTTTCTTTCACACATCCTAATATATGCTAATATGATTTATTTCACCTTGTGTGTTTTATGTGAGATTATCATAAAGGAGTGATTGAAGAAAAACACAATTAAAGACTCAAAGTATGGTGTTTGAGAAAATTGTTTAACAAAGGTTTGTTTTGCAAGCATCACAAAAGTTTTAGACATTTTAACACTTAGGAAATTCTTAGTTAGCTCACTTGTAAGCAAGAGTTGAGTGAGACATACTCAAGAGTTTTTCGTGTTTATCTCTTGATGGTTAAAGAACCAAAACACCTTATATCTCCTACTAGTACTAAAGACTAAATTCCTTGTTGCATAGAATCTAATCTTAGTTATTTACAAATAACATGTAGACACTCTAGAGTATTACAAATAACACATATTCGAACACATAATGCTAGAAACAAGATACAATCAAAGTCAAGTTGAAGTAATGCGTACCTTTTAAATTGCATAGAGATGCTATCAAGCGGATAAGCATTACACGTAAACACTTGGTTTGACGACACGCTTTGAAACTCAATAACTCATGTATCCAAGAAGGTTAGATAATCATATAACGGCATAGAGAATGATAGTCTTAATCCTTTTATCATGAGTTTCTATTAGAGATTGAATTATCTCTAAATTTCTCTTCTAGGTTTGACAAATTTTACATGCTTTGTTTTATTAGTTGATGATGCTTATGAGTTAAATCCTAATCCGGTTTTATCTTTAAACAACCTTTGACTCCTCAACAATCTTTCAAAATATTTTGAGCTTTCATCAAATTTAACTAATAATTTTTCCTTTCTCATTTTGCATTTTAATCTCATGTTTGTAATCTAGACATAATTTACATTCTAGATTAATTTCAACATTACTCTCAATTCTAGACATTTTATCTTCTAATAAGATTTCCTTTTCAAAGATATTCTTAAGAGATTTTGAAGACTCATTCTTGAAGATAGTTTTTAGGTCCATGTTGCATAAATGTTTAGACTCATTTTCTAGTTTAGAAAACTCTAGGATAAATTAATCAAAGCAAAAGAGTTTGGTTTCAAAGTGTACCTTGCTTGATGTTTTATCTAGTTTAGAATCACAAACCGGATGATTAACTTCATCTTCATCCGAGTTATTCCATGAATCGCAAGCAAGACTACTACAAGCTTGACATGAGTAATCACCTTTACTTACACCTTGCTTGTTGTTTCAATAAATTGACAATTAACTACCGGATCATTGTCTTCATCAACATCCATTACATTCCAAGATACGCAAGCAGGTTCATCAAAACACACGTACTCATCTTCACTTGTACCTTTATTTAAAACATTTAAACTAGTAGCACATGTATTAACTTCTACTAAGTGTCTATCAATTAGTTTTTCTAAAACTTCTAATTCATATGTAAGATCAAATTGATCATCTTTGACTTGACATATTCCTTGATGAAAGTTTACCATATTTTTCCAAACATCATTAGCCTTTTGACAAAAATACATTCTTTCATATTTGGTACTAAAGCTTTGTAAAGCATTGTTTTAGCTTTAGTATTTTTATCAAGTTTAAGATAGTTATCTTGGTTTTCAAAAACTTGTTTTCTTTGGTTTGAAATTACCAAAAGAAATAATATGCCAAAGATCTTGATCAATTGATTTCACATAGTTTTCAAAATTACTTTTCCATTCAAGCAAGTTTTCTTTTTCAAATAGCGGTTGGTTTTGAATAGGTTGCCCTTCTTTGAGATTTTCAAAATCCATGGATCGATCCAAGTTTTAAAATACATTCTATTTTAAAGATCTTGAGTAACGTAGCTCCTGATGCCAATTGTGGAAAACTAGAAGGGGGTTGAATAGTTTACCGCTTTTTCGATTCTTTTTAACTTGAATATCTTTAAAAACATTTACGTTTGCTTAAAGATGTAAACACAATGTTATATGTTTGATTCTTTGAAAATCTTTTCATGTGAATAACAATTCTAACTTTACTAGTTTCATACTTTAAAAAGCTTTGCTTGTGATGATCCTAACTTTACTTGTTTAGTTCTTTGAAAAGCTTTACTTTTGTTTGAAGATATAAACACATCTTTACTTGTTTAGTTCTTTGAAAAGATTTATATGTAACTAGCTAGTTTAACTAAAGAACAACATGTAATAAGCAAAGATAAAGAAAGAAACGATCAAACCACAACACGATTGTTTATCGTGGTTCGGCTACAAGGACTCTTTTTCCTTGCCCTACATCCACGCCCCGAGTTTCCAACTCGAGATTTATAAGCACTAATCAACAATCTCCTTTCACCGGTGGAGAAAACCTTTACAACGTCGCTTACACTTTTACCGACACTAAGCTAGATGTCGAGTTCTTTTACACGGGTACAACCACTCCCATCGTCGCTTACACTTTTACCGACACTAAGCTAGATGTCGAGTTCTTTACCAAGGGTACAACCACTCCCGTTAGTTCTTTTACAAGGGTACAACAACTCCCGACACACTATGTATTTTGAGGCCTAAAATACTAACCACTTACTTCTACATACATGACACAAATAAAGTATAAGTCACCAAGGCTTATACATGACCAAGCTACCAAGACTTGCAACTTTAGAGTTGAAGCTTGTAACTTCTTGAATGATCTTGTGAAGTCCCTTGCTACATGAAAGAATCACACAAATCAAAAGGTTACTGAGTTAGTTGAGAGAATATGTGAAAATATGTCCTAAAGTGGTGACTCAAAACTAACAAATGGTTTGGTATTTATAGCAAACCATTCTGCAGGTCTGGCGGATCAGGCGGACCCCTCAGAAGGGTTCCGCCCTTGTATCCCCAGGGTACCGTCAGGCTTGCAGTTGGTTTTTGCAATAAATCTTCCAAACCAAACAAGGTCACATCACATTACTTCTAGTCAAACACAAGACTTGCAAGAAAGCATAAGGTTAGTCAAACACTCTTTCTTACCATAAATGTATATGGACAAAGCTTACCTTAAATGTGATGTGACAAGACACTTTCTAATTTAAGAAATAAAAACAATGTTTTGTTTAAAAGGAAATGTAAACCTTAGTTAAAGAAGACTTAAACACTTAAAGTGATGATTTACTTATAGTTAAACTTCATACTTTGTCATTAACAAAACTTAGCAAAGATCGTAAAATATAAATAACGTTTTTAGGCGATATTTGTATTAACAGATAAGTAAAAACTTTTACCGACATGAACAGTAACATCAATGTTTTTTCCAGACCTGGCTTTCACCCCATCCATGATATATTTACCTTACAGACATATAATTCAAACAGATAGGGAATTGGTCAGTTTTTTTTTATGGGCGTTCAATAAATGTTAATGAAAATTAAGTACCGACTAACCTCAAGTAACTGAACGGCATGCCAAACAATTTCATGTAAAGTAGCCGAGACTGCTGGTCTTTGTGTAGGCGTACCTTAAAAAGCAACAACAATCACAAAATTAGTATACGGTATTCCGGAATTTGAATAAACAGGAATTGAAGCAGACAATCCGATTACCTGGCTGAGCACCTGCTCCCGTCTATTACTTTCATGTAATGTACTGGTTTCCGCTTCCACGTGCGAAGTTGCATCTAAAATGACAATAATTTCCAAATACAGAGATAACGGTTCCTGGTTCCGTGCTGTCTCCTCTAGCATCGTGTAAAGCTGGAAAAACAGAATACAGAGATAACGGAAGTGCAACAATGAATAAGATAATCAGCTCTTAAACGTAAGTGCAACAATGACGTGTTTGCATACTTGGCCATCTTGTTTCCTCTTGGAGTGTGGAAACTATTGATAAGGCCAGCCATAGTTGTTCCACTTGGGTATGTCAACTTATCGTATGTGATCATAGTCTGAAGAAGACCGGCAAAGTTAACCAATCCCAGGTTCTTTTTAACTATGGTTTCAGTCATCCCACCCTGGTACGTAGCCAACTCCAATTGGTTCTTATTTTAGCCTGAAATCATTACAAAAGATAGAGTGACAGTAGACTGAAAATAGTAAGTTGTTGCTTGTCTTTAAGCTGCTTATTTTAATCCAGATACATCTATTGAGTGAGAGAAAGGTAATATATTTCATTCTATTTCCTGTTTGGGCATAACTTACCCTGCATCAGACTTGGCCAAACAGTAACCCCTAGCAGCTCATATAAGCCTCCTAAAAGCTCAAAATTAACTCAAAGTTAATCTAGGTGATCCTTGGTAGCTTACCTTTGCATTTTTGCTCTTGTCATTTAGTGGTTTATTCATCCTATCACCTTTTAGATAGCTTTTTATGGGTGCAATTAGGGTACTTAGGTTGATTTCAAAGCTAACTTGACACAGCAGAATGCTAATTTATTTGCCAAATGTTGAAAACATCTTACCTCGTGGTGGGCGTGCTTGCTGCACTGATGTTGTTGTGCGCTTATTTCCAACAGCTTTGTCAAAATGTAAGTCGATGCCTTCAGGAGACAACGTTCTACATGCCGATGCCTTCCATTCATATGACTGAATATCGGCCTGCATTATAAGGCATTTTCCAATTTTTAGTAAAATGAAGGTTTACCCATTAACCATTAAGGTGTATTTTCTAAAGTTGAGCATCAACAAACCGTAAATGACTGAAATAAATGCAGATGATCTGCTTATTTTTTAGGAAGTTATAACATAAAGAAGGTACTAAAAAGTAGTTTTCGGATGTGCTTAGTGATAAATGATGAAGATGAATAGTGGCAAAAGCTACTTGACTTACCAAATCACTACAACAATAAGAAGCAACACCTAATGATTTTCATCAATAAAGCATAAAAACTAAAACCGCAATTTTTTCTTATATCAATCTAATTATTAACTTCATACTTGGGTTTGCAAATTGCAAAATTCGTTTAGAAGCAAACCCCCTATTTTCCTCAGCGATTTCTAATCCAGACCTCACCATCACGATACACCACCACTTCAAACCAAACCCTAACCCACCACTTGAAAACAAAAGCTGCAAACTAATTTAAAACGACTCATACCTTTAATCTCAGATACAGAAGGTAATCTTTTGTTCGTGATCAACCGTCTCTTGTTGTTCATAAAGAGTTCCTGCCCAAAATGAATAACGAATAAGCAAAAAAATAGTCAGATAATCTTTTGTAATCCGGTGACTTTTAATTGAAACAACTCATATGGAACGGCCAACAAACCTTGATTAATTCTGGATACGCAACCTGATTTTTGATAAGAATGATCGATCATATAACCGGATGCAAATGTATGTATGTGTGTTAGATTTAGGATTGTGTGTGTGGATAATCTTCCACCGTACACCTTATCCTTAATAAATGGGTGGATCTGGATAAAAGAAACAGGCTCAAGAACTGGGCCTTAGTAAATTTTGGCGGGAAACCCACGGGGCAAAACGACGTCGCCTCCCTTGTGGTTTAATATATATTATAATGATCACTATGAGTCAGACTCAATAAAATTTGATCAATCCTTTTTTCTGTCGTTAATATGACCCACTACTAAACCTAACCTAAATATTACAGCAAACTTAACCAAAATATAATACTACTCTTATCATAACTTAATATTCAATTTCTCAAAACAAACACAATCAGAATGCCTACTTTCTCACGCTAGAATATACTTTCTTACACAAACTCAAAAATCATAAGCCAAACAAACCCTTTTAATTTTCTCTATTAGAAACTAAAAACAGTTGTGAAGTTTTTTACTTGGTATCGGCTTAGATTTTTTTTAGGTCTCGGGTAAGTATATTGTTCCATTTTTCTTTTAAAATCAAGGATAGATTTTATTAGATTTTTTAAAAATCTGAAATGGAATTGAAAGACCAGAGATCTTATCTTGTTATTTGGCTTTATTTATTTTTTATACAAAAGACATTCTCCAACTAAGTCATGGGCAAGACCAAGTCTTGCAATTTAATGCTCGAAGATGCGTGCTAGGGGTGTAATAACGAAGACACATCCTCAAATGGTTTTTGACGCGTCTTTGTACCTAGTTGTTTTACGCTTATCTTCTAGATTTTTTGCATTGGGTTATGTTTGCTTTTATGTTTTGGCAATTATTTTGATTTTTGATATTAGGAATTTTATCTACGATATAAGTTAATTATAGTAATTAAAGCTTGAAAGTATAAAATATCATATAAGATTTGAGATAGGCTTTTCTTTTGATCATATATTCTTTTTAGAAACACAACATTATATAAACACAATCAAATTACAAAGTAAAGGTATCCCACCTCCTTAACAAGACACTTAACGAGATAGGACCTTAACATTACAACCACAACACATACAAAACCAATTACAAACAAAAGTCCAACACTATATCCATCAATAACCAAAGAACTAAACAAACACAATATCCTTCGAATGAACAAAGACTTGCTCATTAAGAGATCAAGCAATTAACTAGTGGGTCTGTTCATCCAAAAAGACAAAATGAAACAGGCTCACATAGCGCTACAATGCACAAATTGATACAAACAGTGCGCAAAAGACTTCTGCACTTTTGATCATATTTCATTAATGTTGAATATATGGATAAATATTAATAAGTTAAATGTCTAGTATCGAACCCGAGACCTCGGGATTGCACACAATACAAACGAGAATAAAAGCATAATAATTATATATATTAAATGTTATGTATATGTGTAATTATTTAAACATTTAATGGACTTAACGGTCATTAGTTAGTAAATGTACGGACTATATATCGTTAGAATGACAAGGAAGGGACTAGAGTGTAGTTTAGACAACAAGAAGGATCCGGAACATACCCCTAGAGGGGCATGGCCGGTCGAACAAACAAGGGAGGGTTCCCTAACCCTAACTTGTTCCCTAAGTTGTCTAATTAGTATAAATACAAAGGCATGGTTCATTCATTCTCACCTTTTGTACACACACTCTATCCTTAAATTTTTCTTCTCTTATTCTTGTCCCATAACCGATCGTACAAACAACCCTTAGGGTTTTGTCGATCTTAGTTTTATATAAACTAAGTGTTTACTTCTTGATCTTGCAATCACTTTTATTCGTTACTAGTTTGTGTGTACAAGAACGAGGTAACAACACACTATTGTTGTTATCAAGAGATCGAATAACAAAACGGTAAGGGGTTATTCATTGATCTAATATAAACCCTAATTAGGGTTCATCCAAGAATTCAAGATTGCATACGGTACATTCTTTATTTATGTTTTAGTTAACCTTTATATGTTATACGTGATCCTAAGCTTCCGCATATGTGACTACTTGATATTAGAATATATATATGATTGTCATGGTTATTAAATTCTAACAGTGGCATCACGAGCCATGTATAACATGTAATTGATTAATAAAACGTAATAAAAATCAGATATTTAGTTGTTTTAGATACATGTTTTGGATCTAGGGTTTTTCTTTAAATTTTTTATAAAATTTGAAACCCTAACCCTAATTTATGGGGGGGGTCGATTTTCCACTTAAAACCCTAATTAGGGTTTGTGGTTTAATTGATTAATTGTAATCACTAGAAACCCTAGGTCATTAACCGGTTAAGTGAACGTATCTTGTGACCTATGTGCTAATTGTTAGGTTTAATCCGTGACGAAACATGAATGTTAGTCATGGATCTTTTTTTTTTTTTTTTTTTTTATCACATGTTTTAGATAGATCTAATATTGGGGAAGACCCCATAATTATTAAAATCAATTATGTGCTATGTGGTATGTGATTAGCTTTGGCCTACACAATTAACTTGTCAATGTATGTGGCTCACTTCCATTAAGAGGTGAAGGCCCTAGTTAATTATATGCGTATAAAAACCTAGAATTGATTTTGTTAGGATCTTTTCTAAAAAGATTGCATGTGGCTAATTGTTTCACCTTTATGATTGTTATGTTATTAGTTGTTTTGATTTATCTTTATTACTTGTTTTATTGTTTAATTGTTGGACACGTTTGTAAGCAATAAAAGGGTAATTTTACAAAGAAAATAATATGGACTAATAATGGTGAAACTTTAAGTGATAAAGATTGAATCTTGCGGTGTCTTAGATGCCAACAACGGTTCGCTTCGCACGGTAATTCGCTCCAAGTCGAGACTAGCAAGATTCATACTTTATTGCATGATTTTGAGATTGAATCTATAAACTTTTGCTTGATTGATGTTTTGTACAAATATGCTTTTAAAAATTAACTCCTTTAAGACTTGATTCATAACCGTGATATGAATGCTTAGAAAAGAGCCTTAGAGTCTGTCTTGGTTATCACAATCTTGAATATGTCTTAAACGAATTATTTTTAAAATCATAATTGTAGAAAGTCATCTTAGGGTTTTTAAACCTCAAGTAAAACTTTGTGTATTAATTTCACGAATTGGTAATTAAAAGTTTTTTTTTTTTTTTTTTTTTTTTTTTTTTTTTTTTTTTTTTTTTGTAAACTTATGCTGTAAAGATGAGTGCATGCATCTTTATACATGATTTGATTTTCACATCAAACAAAAATAACCTAAAATTTAAGTTACATGCCATCTAACTATAAGAAACACTTGAAGTTATTATTTAGTAAACGTGCGATGCAGGCTAAATTTTAATGAAAAGGTAAATTTCCGAGTGTGCGTGAGACTACACATGGAGAATTTGCAGTTTCTAAGTTAGACGACTTAATTAAGTTGATGCGTGAGACCTAGAACTTAAGGCATGAGATGGGATGAAACATGCTAACAAGGCAAATTGATGAATCAATTTGATGTAAATCCCATAAATGGTCTAGGAATTGGAAATCTTGTTTGCCAATTATTGTTCAACAGATTACCATCTTTTATACTTTCATCACTAGCAGGTCAACTGATGTGGTGAAATTTATGTAAAGTTGGATCTTAGATTTTCAAGAAAATATGTTGGTTATATGAATATATCCTTGGGTATTATATTTTCTTGGAAATATAAATTATCGAAAATACTAAAATTGAATTTTGTAAATTCTTTTAAATGTATTAATGCAACATTAAAACCGTAAACGTGAGTTATTCTTTTATCAAGTAAATTGATCTACACCTGTATGGGTTTTTTTTGTTAGAGTCAATTTTACTAAAAGAATAAATCTAGTCTTCTTTCCATTAGGAGAAGTGTGAGACTTAATCCTGATCCTTTTCATGAATGAGAAAGATATAATAGGATGATTAGAATTGTCTAAATTCTAAATACATAACTCATAGCAAAATTTAATAGTAAGATTATTTGCACTATATGAGTTATTAAAATTAGAAGCTAGACTGATTACTGAACAATGATAAAAGACGAATTAGATTATTTTATCTAGTTGTTTTGATTTGACCATTTAAAGATACTACATACAATTGTTAGAATGGTAGATCTATACAGGAAGAAATTGCATGCCCAGTTTTTTCAAGTTAATAGTTTGGAATGTGATGAATCACATTTACATAGTAAAATACATTCTTTTAGAACCTATATATAATTGTTGGAATGGGTTTTCTTAAAAGATGTAGGAAAGTAAATAGTACACTATTTCCTTTCACTGATTAATGAAACATTTACAATGTTGTCAAATTCAGTGGGAGTATTGTGTTCTTATGGCTAAATAAGGGATTATTATAATGTTCTCTAATTCAAAGGGAGTTACAAGACTTATTGTCTTGATTGTAACTTAGATTATCTTTTGAATGTCTCAAGGTAATTACTTTCCAAATATAGACACTAATATTTTCAAGGATAGTCATGTACGTTTCCTTGATTGATTGAGTAAACTCTATATCTACTAAGTTATGATAATGACACAAATCATATTGTTCACATTAACAAACACGTGCGTGTTGTTTATGTGGTACATGATGTTGTTCCATGCACAAGTGGGAGAAATCTACATTGTGTGCAAGGTACAACACATAAGAATATGATTTAATGGATTCTCTTACCTGCAAAGTAAGAGACTATAGTTCTAATATGATTAATATACATCTAATCTAAGAAACACTTGGTGTTGAAATTTAGTAAACGTGAGACGCAGGTTAAATATCAACAACAAGGTGGATTTCCCTGTATGCATGAGACCAACATGGATAATTTACTGTTTCTAAATTAGACATCTATTAGAACATGTGTCAATATAATACTACTTCAACTATAATATTTATGTATTATTGGAATGACATAAATGTATGAAGTAATATAATACTACTTCAATAATTATGTATTCTTAGAATGACATAAACAAATAAATTAGTGTGTTAACTTGAAAATATTATTGAAACCAAATGATTGTATTCATGATTGCTTTAATTATACATGTTTATACTTTATTGTATAGTTATAAACATTAAGTCTTCTAAGTATTACAAGACTTATAATTAAGTAAGACGTTAGCTTGTTATGGTCTTTTAATTAAGACATATACAAGAAGTCATTGAGTTGATCAATGATTAATAATGTATAGTGGGATTATAACACGTTTATGTTTTGATGCGACATAAACATGAAGTGACTTGGTCGAAAGTACTTGTGTTATAAAGCATGCAATTGGTTTGGAAATACTATTATACCATTAAGTTGACTTAGTTGGTAAATAGGTATACCAAAAGGATTATGGTTATCTTATATATGTTGTTAGATCTTCTTACAATATTAATTCTAATTGAAATACCACATTTTATGTTATGTTCATGATGAGTGTGTAAATACTTATCATTTCTGTTACATTTAAGCTGCAAAAACATATGAAAACACACAGGAATGCCTTGAAATACATAAAATTATCCCTGGATTGTGTTTTTATGCAAAAGGATTGAAAACTGATGAAAAACAAAACATTTCACATAATTTACAGTTTCAGTCCCTGAACTTTGAAAATTTGGCAAAACTAGTCCCTGGTAAATCAAAACATGCAAAATATCATCAAAGGTCCTTAGGGATTCATAAGTTGTCAAGAAAAGTCCTTTAAAGTTTAAAAATTGCAAAATGACAACTTTAGTCCCTCAAGTTTGGAAAATGTCAAAATTAGTCCCTAAGGTTTTAAAAAATAAGAAAATAATAAAAATAAACCTTATACTATTCTAAATTGACAAAATTGGTCCTTATGATAACTTTTGAGAAGCTACAAAATAAACCCTTCAACTTTCAGAAAATTACAGAATAGGTCCCTGGAGTTCGAGGAATTGGCAGAAAAGGTCCCTGGGTTTTGAAAATTGGAAATTTATATCTTAGGTCCTTGGGTTATTCATAAATGACAATAATGGTCCTTATCAATACTTTGGGAAATTGGCAAAAATCAGCCCTCAACTTTCATTAAATTACACAATTGGTCCTTGTTGTTCACTATTAACCAAACCGGACCCTATATTATTATTATTACCCCAAAATATAAACCCATCCCACTATCCTATTTCCAAGCCCAAAATAAAATAGCCCACCCAATCCCTTGGTCAAACAACCGGTCAACACAAACAAAACCAACACCCCTGTTTTCCCTCTCATTCTTCCACCTCCATCTCCACCTGTAAAAACCACCTCACCCCCTTCCAGCTCACCCCTACTTTACTACCCACTCTCCACCACCCCTTTCCACAAAAACACGCCACAATAAATGCTTCTCCACCCCTTTATCACCCAAAACCACCACTGTTCACATACCAGTCCATGGTTTTGATCAAAACTGCCCCAACTTGGTCAAAACTTCATGAAACGTACCCATTACACTTCCTAACACTCCCAAGAATCTTTAATTGCTCTGTAACTGCTTCTATCCACGTGGAGTGATTTGGCGCCAAAAATTGGATTTAAATGGTCATGATTAGTTTGACTGAATGGAGGGCCAAGATGAAGTGGGAAAAGATCTATGAGCTGGTGGGATTAGAATGAGTGATAAATATCAGAAGAAGAAAGCAATGTGGAGAGTTATCTAGTGTAATCTTAATTTTCTTATTGTCGTATGTATTAGTTTTCAATTTCAAGTGTATTTCAAAGCTTTAAAACTCTTGTTTAAGTTGATTCAGTATTAATCAAAGTTATTTTAAGTTTCAATTTGAGTTTCTTATTTCCAATTCAGTTTATGCAAATCTGTTTCATTAAAAATCTCATGTCACTTTGAATGTTGTTATTAACTGATGTTAGGGACCCATAAGCTCATCTAAGTTCATAATACAGCTTCTATAAGCTATTGGAAATCATAAAAGTAGTTGTAATCACTAAACTCAAAAATAAATAAAAATCAAGAAAAATAAGTAAAAAAATAAAAAAAATCAATGAAGAAGATGATCAAAGCTTGGAGCAAAGCTATTCTGGATTGCTTTGGTTTAGGGCTTTGTGGAAAGCATTAGGAAGGTTACCGAGGTCCTTGTGGTTTAATCTGTGGCTTGGAATTTTGAAAAATTGTAAGCAATTTCTCATATTTTTGGTACCTTACTGTCTACTAGATTAATTGCTTTAATATTGGTTGGTTTGTGTTTATTTGGTATTGTTTAATGATAATCTAGTCTAAATTCAGTACCTTGTTTGTTGTAATCATTAGTTGTTAAGTTTTCATAAAAACAGTCACATAGTTTAATCTTAGTAATCTTTGGTAATTTTTGTTGTTATTGTTGTTTATCTGTGTATTTTAGTATAATATTGTGATATATGTTCTTGTGATTCAGTAGTTTAGGTTTAATTAAAGTTTTTGTTTGTTAATCTCTTTAGTAAATCTGTTTAAGGGGTGTTTGGATTGAACTGCTTAGACCATTGTAGTTGTTCTCAATTGTTGTTGAGTGTTTACTCAGTTCACTCATAGTCTAAATGCACCTAATCAAGTTCCTTTTTAGTGTCTAAAAACACAAAAGTCAAAATCACCAAAAAAAATTACCACACAGTTAACTGTGTAGTATTTTGAAAGCCATAACCACTCATTTAAGTTCATAGCTAATAGATTAAGCCTAAATTAGCTTCATTACAACTTAACTAGTCATAATCAACCATTAAATTAGGATCAAAACTCAGTTTGGTCAACTGTGCTAGTTTTCTCTAAAAAGTCAAAGTGCACATCTCAGATTTTCTCAAAAATTCAAAGAATTTTGTAGAATTGTGTATTAGGTTCTAGGACTTGAAATTTGTTCCTAGTGATAGATTACCAGCTTAACTCTTAGATCTCACATAGATTATAATTTTGTGATTTTTTTTATTGGACAAAAATGCCCCTTGAACTGAGCTGCAGGGCAAGGTGATTGCCCTGTCTCAGCAGACCTTGGCTCACCCACCACCTTGGGTGGTCCATTGTGGTTGACTCAGTGGGTCCCACACCCCATAAATAGGTTCTTACAACCCCCTCCTACCAGAATTGAACCCTTGACCTTTTGTTTGACCTTTAGACCAGTGGACCCCACTTTAAAGTAGCTTGGAACCTTGTCCCAATTCTGTCTCAGAATTGAAATAAGCAAGTGCTTATTTGTTGGTTTAAGCTTATTGAACCTGCTTATTTGACATAATCTTGCTTAATAAAGTTCATCTCACTCATAGGAACCAGGTTTTACCTTGTGGACCCCACACAAGCTCAGTTGAGCTTATTTCTTAGCAAAGCCAATAAAAGTCAACTGTTTTGAGTAATAAGCACTCTTAGTGCTTATTTTGTGTTTATAAATTATTTCCCTTTATTAAAGTATCTTATTTTAAGTAATTAATTAGTTTTGTAAAAGAAAAACAAGAAAAAACCAAACTTAATTATAGTGATAGCTTCTATTTAATAGAAATTATCTATTTAATTTTCTTTTTAGCTTATTTATAAGCACTTCTGCTATTTTATATTTTTATTAAATCTCTTATATATTAAAGTAATTTTATAAATTTTTCCAGATTTTTCTTTTGTCATCTAGTGTTATTTAGAATTAATATTAGTTAAATTAATAATTAAATAATAAATAAGAATTAAATAGCATAATTATATTTTATAAGGTAACACCTATATTTTATATTTTTCCTATCTTCTATAAGTCATAAAATAAGTTTAGAAATTTTCTTGTGATTTATACTGTTCATTTACTAGTTTTCATAATTTAATTAGTTTAATTAGATATTAATTAATAAATATAATAATAATTAGTAAATTAAATTAAAAATACATAATATAAACTTTTTATAATTTTTTAGGATTCCTATGATGGTTAATTAGATATATAAAATTTTCCATAATTATCTAAGTCTTTTTAGTAATTATAAATAAGTTAATCAATATAATTAGTTAAATAATAAATAAATAATAAATAATTAATAATAAATAGATAAATAGTGTGAAAAATATAATTTTAGTTTTAAAATAAGTTTTATAATATTTTAGATTTTTAGAAATTTTAATTTTAATTTTCTAGACTTATTTCACATTTTCATAATTATTAGTTAATTATTAAATAATTAATAATAGTAATTAAATAAAAATAATTAATTAAATAGTTTTTAATTATAAAATAAATATTTTAAATTTATTTAATTTGCATTTAAGCCCCTAAGGCTTGTAAAATCCTACTATAAGTTAAAGTTGTTTTTGTTTACGTTTAATGAATAAACGTTTACGTTTTCAGTCCCTTTTTCACTTGTACTTATCTGATTTCACGTATTAGTTGATATAGCTTATTAAAACTATTCACTCTTATATTTCAGTAGTATAAATCATTTAAACCCTTTTCCTGTTCAATTCACCTGATCTAGAAGTCGTTTTATTTCAGATTTCACATCTCGTTGGGATCTAACGATCCGGGGAAACACTAAACTCACCGGAGTATTGGTTTAGGCTGTCTGACTTGTTGATCATTACTTGGTTGATATTATCTGACTGTTTAAGACCAATCAAAATTTGGCGCCGCTGCCGGGGAGGTGTGCTGCGTATTACGACTTTTTGAAATATCTGTGAGTTTGAATTATCACACTTTGTTATATATCATCTTTTTGTGTATATTTCTTTTCTATTTTTATTTTTAGTTTCCCGTCACTCTAAGGATTCTTAGAGTCGTCTCTAGTGCATGCGCACTCGTTCTTTTAGGTCAACAAGCCCTTTACGTGAGCTTGTCAGAATTCCTCGAAGACGCCGTAGACGTTCTGCCCCAACAGCCGTATCTGAGGAACGTGCTGTTTCACCTAGGAAAGTTATCATGGCGGAAGACCGTCCGATGAATGAGCTTCTCTAAGCACCCATTGAGGGTTACGAAGACGCTATTGTTGTCCCAGCCATTGTGACTGAATACTTTGAGCTCAAAACCGGGTTACTAAATCTAGTAACCTCAAGCCAATTTTATGGTTTTGAGAGGGATGATCCCCATGCTCATATTCGATGGTTTAATAAAATTACTTCAACCATCAAATACAAGAACGTCCCTTCCGAAGCAGTCAAACTTCTTCTTTTCCCATTTTCTCTTAAGGGAGCAGCCCGGATTTGGCTGGAAAAACAACCTCCTCGCTCAATAAACTCATGGGAAGATTTAGTTACCAAATTTGTAAACGAATTTTTTCCCCCGTCCAGAACGACAAGTCTTAAAAATGAAATCATCAAATTTACTCAAAGGTTTGATGAATCGTTTGGTGACGCATGGGATCGTTTCAAAGAATTGCTTCGTCGATGTCCTCATCATGGTTTCACTGAATTAATGCAAATTGACACGTTTTATAATGGTGTGAGTCAATCTGACCAAGATTCTCTCAATGCCTCCGCGGGAGGTAATTTTTTGAGCAAAACCACAAAAGAAGCTTTAGAAATCATTGAAAATAAGTCCAAAGTCCGCACTACACGCACAAAACCATATAACTCCCAAGTGAGTGCTGGTCCTTCCTCTTCATCACCCGTGAGTACTTCTAGCACCGATGCTAAGATAGATAAACTCACGGACGCCATTCAAGCTTTGGTTATCTCAAACCAGAAAAAAGTCACTTTCACACAAAACCCTTCACATGCTGAAGTAAAAAAAGTGGAAGTTTGTGTCACTTGTGGTGGCCCACATGCTTACTACAATTGTACTGCCACCGATGGTAGTCCTTTTGAAGCCAATGCCTTAGCCGGTACTACAAATCAGGGGGGTAATCAATACCGTCCTCAAATTAAACCAAGTTACCGTGCTAACACACATATGGGACCACCCGGGTTTAATCAAAACCCAAATTTGCAAAACAGAAACCAAAACCAACCACGAATGAACCAAGGTTATCAAAACCAAGGGAATTTCCATCCTGGACAGAATCAAGGTTTCCACAATCAAGGAAACTTTAACAGAAACAATTTCAACCCCGGAAATCATTTTCAGGGAAATGGTAATCCAAATCAAGGGAATTTTCAGCCACAACAAGGTTATAATCAAAATAACCGTGTCCAAAATTTCCCTAACCAAACACAAGCCATTCTCCCTGCTCCACAACCATCATCCGATGAGTTGTTAAAGCAGTTCATGAAAACTCAAGAAGAGACAAACAGGTTGTTGGTCAGCCAGATTTCTGAAATTAAGAAATCTTTAAATGAACAACCCTCGGGCTCTGGAAAACTTCCGAGCAACACGATCGCAAACCCGAGGGGCGATGCAAAGGCGATCACGACCAGGAGCGGAGTTTCATATGATGGACCTACTGTTCCCACTACCCCTTCTACTTCTTCTCCCAAGGTAGTGGAAAATAACGTCGAGGTAAATAAGGACGAAGTACTTCCTACTCATAAGGGAGGTACCCAAGACGTCCCACCTCATGTTGTCCCGAAACCCAAACCAAAACCTAGAGTTGTTTTTGAACCAAATGATATTCCAGTTGAAATACCTCAGTCCAAACCTTCTACCTCCTCTATTCCTTACCCCTCACGCTTGAGTGAACAAAAGCTCCGTGAAAAAGCTAGTCACCAGATGGATAAATTCTTTCAAATCTTCCAAGATTTGCATTTTGACATTAGCTTTGCGGATGCTATTATTCTGATGCCCAAATTTGCATCAACAATCAAACACTTGTTAAGCAACAAGGAGAAACTGTTTGAAATGGCAAAGACTCCCTTGAATGAGAACTGCTCAGCAGTTCTTTTAAAGAAGCTTCCCGAGAAGCTGGGAGATCCTGGAAAATTTCTAATACCATGTGTATTTCCGGGAATGGTTGATTGCTATGCCTTGGCCGATCTTGGTGCAAGTATCAACCTAATGCCGTACTCAGTTTGGAAGAAACTTTCTCTTCCTGATCTTACTCCTACCTGCATGACTTTAGAGCTTGCAGACCGATCGATATCTCGTCCTCTCGGCATTGCCGAAGACGTGTTTGTAAAGGTAGGAGAATTTCATCTCCCCGCTGACTTTGTAGTGGTTGATTTCGATGCCGATCAAAGGGTCCCTCTCATTGTTGGGAGGGGTTTCCTTAGAACGGGCCGTGCTCTTATCGATGTATTTGAGCAAGAAATCACTCTGCGTGTGGGTAATGAAGCTGTTACATTCAACCTCGATCAAACCTCGAGGTACTCTTCCAATTATGATTCTGAAGCAGTTAATCAAATAGATATCATAGACATTGCTTCGGAGGAGTACTCTCAAGAGTTTCTTGGTTATTCTCATAATTCTGTGAGTGGGGATGCCACTCCATCATCTGAACCTATCATTTCCGACTCTTCCCCTTCTCTCACTCCGTTTGAGGGAAGTGATTTCCTTTTGGAAGAGGTCGAGGCTTTTCTCAAAAGTGATTCAGTTCCATCGGGAATTGATAACACTGAGATTGATCTGGAGGGAGATATTCTTCTCCTTGAGAGATTGCTAAACCAAGACAATTCTCCTCCACTCCCTCCCGTACAACTTCATAATCAGGAAATCAAATATGTTGAGGAAACTGATGATTTTCCTGAGGTCGAACTCAAGGACTTACCTCCTCATCTTGAATACGCATTCTTGGAGGGTGATGATAAATTACCCGTCATTATTGCTAAAGGTTTAAGTGTTTAGGAGAAGATTGCTCTCATAAAGGTCTTGAAGTCAAACAAGCAAGCAATTGCTTGGAAACTCTCCGATATTAAGGGTATTAACCCAGATTTTTGTACACACAAAATCTTGATGGAGGATGACTTCAAGCCTGCAGTGCAACATCAAAGAAGGGTGAATCCAAAAATCCACGATGTGATTAAACAAGAGGTTCTTAAACTTCTTGATGCAGGATTGATTTACCCTATCTCTGACAGTCCATGGGTTAGTCCCATTCATTGCGTCCCAAAAAAGGGTGGCATTACTGTTGTCACTAATGAGGAAAATGAGTTGATTCCAACTCGGCTGGTTACCGGATGGCGTGTTTGCATTGACTATCGTAAGTTAAATGACGCCACCCGCAAAGACCACTTTCCGCTGCCCTTTATGGACTTTCCCTTTGAACTTATGTGTGATGCTAGCGATTATGCTATAGGGGCAGTCTTGGGGCAACGCAGGTCTAAACACTTTCAGCCTATACACTATGCAAGCAAAACGATGACTGAGGCTCAAAGTCATTACACCACCACTGAAAAAGAATTATTAGCTGTGGTGTATGCCTTTGAGAAATTCCGGTCATATTTGATCTTGACAAAAAGCATAGTGTATACGGATCACTCGGCTTTGAAGTACCTTTTTGCAAAACAAGATGCAAAGCTGAGACTTCTTCGTTGGGTTCTCCTCCTTCAGGAATTTGATATCATTATTCGTGATAAAAAAGGAGCTGAGAACCTAGCTGCTGATCATCTCTCCCGTCTGGAAAACCCTTACCAAAATGCTTTCGAGAAAAAGGAAATAAATGAAACATTTCCTCTCGATGCGGTTTCATTTCGTGGAGACTCGATTACCCCATGGTTTGCCGACTTTGCAAACTATCTTGCGGGTAACTTCATTGTGAAAGGGATGTCGTCCCAACAAAAAAATAAATTTTTCAAAGACGTAAAACATTACTTTTGGGACGACCCCTACTTGTTCAAAATCTGTGCGGATCAAGTCATCCGGCGGTGTGTATATGGTCAAGAAGCCGCTGAAATCTTAAAGGCTTGCCATGCTGGTCCCACGGGGGGCCACCACAATCCAAATTACACCGCCAAAAAGGTGTTTGACTCCGGTTTCTTTTGGCCCACGATTTACAAGGATGCCCATGAATTGGTCAAATCCTGTGACGCTTGTCAACGTCACGGGAATATTTCACAAAAGAATGAAATGCCACAAAATGCAATCCAAGTTTGTGAAATATTTGACGTATGGGGCATCGACTTTATAGGGCCATTTCCATCATCTCATGGAAACAAATACATACTCGTGGTAGTTGACTATTTGTCAAAATGGGTTGAAGCAAAAGCTTTACCCACAAATGATGCCCGAGTAGTCATGAAATTTTTGAAAGCTCTCTTTGCTCGATTTGGAACTCCACGTGCTATAATTAGTGATCGTGGTACGCATTTTTGCAATGACAAATTTGATAAAGTCATGCAAAAGTATGGTGTAACTCACCGTCTTTCTACTGCGTACCACCCTCAAACAAGTGGACAAGTAGAAGTTTCCAATCGAGGCATAAAGAGAATATTGGAAAGAACCGTTGGGGAAAATCGTGCATCATGGTCGGATAAATTAGATGATGCACTTTGGGCTTTCCGTACGGCGTATAAAACACCCATTGGCTGTACGCCTTATAAACTTGTGTACGGGAAAGCGTGCCATCTTCCGATCGAGCTTGAGCATAAAGCCTATTGGGCTCTCAAGCATGCAAATTTTGACCTCAAAACTGCGGGTGATCATAGGAAAGTTCAACTGAATGAATTAAATGAACTTCGTGATCAAGCTTACGAGAACTCTTTGATCTATAAGGAAAAGACAAAGAAGATTCATGACTCAAAAATCAAAAACCGCGTTTTCAACGTTGGCGATCGAGTCCTTCTTTTCAACTCTAGACTCAAGATCTTCTCGGGAAAGCTCAAAACCCGATGGACTGGTCCATTCACTATCGTTAAGGTTTATCTTTATGGCACTGTCGAGTTATCACAAAATGACGGCCCTAATTTCAAAGTGAATGGACATCGTCTAAAACACTACTTTGGAGAGGACATACCATCCATGGTTGTCCCGGATCTCCAAACTTTCCCCAAGGACAATTAAATTCGGGGATCGAGTCAAGCTAGCGACTCGGTGAACAAAAATTAGCAACATATATGGGTTTTCACCCGTATTTCTGACTTCTTTCTACTTTCTACCACCCTAGTGTGGGGGAATGGCCAACCCCCCGCTAATTTGAAAATGTATATATGTATATAAGTTCAAAAAAAAAAAAAATGTGTGATTGTATGTACAGATAAATAAAGTGAAGAATACAAAGCGAAATTCCACAGTTAGTTTCGAATATTATCTTTTTACGTTCATTGATTCGGCATAATAGCCGGGACTGTGAATATTGAGGACAATATTCATTTCTAAGTGTGGGGGGGAAATTCTAGCGAATTTTATCGCAAAATACTTTCAAGTACCCCCATTTTGGCCCAAATTTTTCAAAAATTTTTCACTTTATTTCAAAATTTTTGTGGTAATCAGTCCGCCTTGTCTAAACGACAAAAGGGATTGGCTAGTCCAGGAGCAAACGGCTCTTGGTAAAGACAACTCAAATCCGTTTACGGCTTGCAATTTGCCCAAAATTGTACGGTTCCTCAACTCCCCAAAAACAAATGAGTTGGCTAGCCCGCAAGATTATGGCTTGTGGTAAAGGCCGTGGAAAAACCATAATTGGTAATCAACTCACCAAGATGTTGACTATTCCATCAAGAGTTGGCTAGTCCAGAAGCAAACGGCTTTTGGTAAAGACTAATCAAATCCGTTGACAGCTGGTGGTTTGCTCAAAATCACACGGTTATCAGGTGTGCCACAGTTCTTACACCTGGCTACTCCAGAAGTGATGGCTTTTGGTAAAGAGTTTCAAATCCATCAAGTTTTTCTCAAAAGATTGCTAGGGACTAGCAATAGTTTAGTGTGGGGGATTGATGAGTGTGTAAATACTCATCATTTTTATCGTATCTGAACTGCCAAAACATCCAAAAACACCCAAATACGCATCAAAATACACAAATTATCCCAAAAGTGTGTTTTATATGTTTTAGATGCAAAATGTTTAAAAACAAATGAAAAACAAACAAAGTTTGCACAATTGGCAGTTTCAGTCCCTCAAGTTTCAAATATTGACAAAACTAGTCCCTGGAAGTTTAAAACAAAAGAAAAGTCAACCCAAGGCATGGAAAAGTCAAAAGTTATGAAAAAATGATCCTTGGGTAAAAATTTTGAGAAAATTACACATTTGGTCTCTCAAAATCCAAAATTGGCATAAAAGGTCCCTGGAGTTTCAGAAAATGACAGATTTGGTCCCTGGTGGGGTATTTTTGAAAGGAAAATCATTTTTTGCCCTTGGAAAATCAAAATGTGTCTAAAATAGTCCTTGGGTGAAATTTTGAGGAAATTACATGTTTGGTCCCTTAAGTTTGGTAAATTGACGTAAATGGTCCCCGGGAATTTTGAAAAGTACAAAATGGCAAAATGGGTTTTGGATATCTAAACTAGACAAGATTGGTCCTTATAATACATTTTGGGAATTACCATTTCAGCCCTCACTTTTCATAAAATTTCAAAAATGGTCCTTGTGAATTTAAGTTATAAACCAAACGGACCTAGTTTGTTATTATAACCCATCACCAAACCAATCCCCACCCTTTAGTCCAAATCCACCCCTGATCCATGAATTCCCTTGGCCCAGTCCACCTCCTCAGCCCACCAAATAAAAAATAACACACACCCCGTATAATACTACTCCACCTCAGTTTGACTTCGGTCAAACTCACCCCCAACTCCACCTCATCCCCTACCCCTGCTATCCCTAGCCTGAAAACAAACACAATCATCACTTCCCACCCCCTCCTCTGCTACTACACTCAATCCTTCCCCCTTGCATCCCACTCCAAACACAACCCTCCAAAAACCCACTCCCTGGCTTCAATAATTCAAAGAAAACGCCAAACTCAATTTTGGCGCCAAGATTTAAACGGCCAAGATTAAGCCTAGAAATCCAATGGTTCAAGAGTGAGCTGAGAAGAGTCCAAAGGACCTCTAGAAACCCTAATTCGAGCTATAAAAGAGAAGAAGGGGAGCTGTGGAAAAGAGTTAGTTTTTTAGAGTAATTTTAGTAATTTCCAAGTATTGTAATTTCCATTAAAATCTCAGTTGTAATCCAGTTTACATTATCATTAATATAAGTTGTTTTTTAAGTTTCAATTCTGCTTTTATTTATTTTCATCAATAATAATTATAAAAAAAAATAAATAAACAAATAAAGATACAGAAAATAAAAAAAATGAAGTAGAAGCCTAGCAGCACTGTGCATTTTGGATTGGAATGGTAGTAGTGGTTTGTGGAAACCTTTAGGTTGTGTTATTGATCACTGGTTCAAGATTGGCAGCTCAATAATCCATCTGTAAGCTTGCTTGTCAGATTTTGCTCATTATTGTTCTAAAAATTTGTTTAATGTTTTCCTTTATATTCCTGTGTTAAGTTGATGTGATGAACTTGTTGTAATGCATGCTTGCTTATTTACTTCCATGGTTGCTGAGTTTTCTTCTTTAACTGTCATAAATAGATAGAAATTGATTCCTATTGTTTTGTGTTTTCAGTGGTAGATTTGTGCTTAGAAAACTCTCTTATATCATATTAAGTCACAATCTATCTGTGTAATGGTTTAAATTTGTGAGATCCTTTGAAAATTAACACCAACATCCCTTAAAGGGGTGTTTGGAATAGCAAGTTGCTAGTTACTCTTGTTGTTGTAGTGTTATAACTTTGGTGTGTGTAAGTTGCTTTAGGTTTAGTTAGGTCCTAGGACTGATAAAATTGGTGCCTTAAACAAGTAAAAGTCAAAATCACTTAAAACCTCATGCTACTACTTCACTGTTAGGATTTTTAGAGTGTAACCTAATCAAACCTGCTCCTAAGTTGTTAAGATAATCTAAGTCAGTTAGATTATAGCTCAGTATAACTTATCTAATCAATGGAATCAATCACAAGTTCATTTAAGTCAAAGTTTTAGTTTTCTCAAAAGTCAACTTCACCCATTATCAGATTTTTGCAAAAATTCTAGGATTTTTATTGAATTGTGTATTTGCTTTCATGGACTGAGATTTGTTCCTAGTTATAACCCCCCACCTCAAGATTAGAATCCCACAGTTTCTACATTTTTACCATTTTTTCCCTGGGCCCCACCTTTGCCCAAAGTTAGGTGCAGGGCAAGGTCTGCTCTATCTCAGCAGCCTACACCACCACCACCACCACTTGGTGGTGGTTTTCTGACCAACATAGTGATCCTCAGCCCTAGGATTTGGGTTCTCCCAACCCCCCCCCCTACCAGACTTGAGATATTGACTCATGGTTTGACTCCTAGGACTGTGGACCCCACTTGAATTAAGCCCATTAGTTTGTCCCGGATCTGTGTTCTATCTCATTTTAGAAAGTGCTTATTTGGTCTAATTCAGCTTAATTGTGATCATTGTTGGTTATTTCTGGCTTATTGTTGTTTTTTTAACTTATTTGCATCTGTTTTCATCATTGTGGGACCCACACAAGCTCATTTGAGCCCATTTGCCCAAACAGTCAACAAAAGTCAACTGAATAAGCAAAGGAGGTGCAAAGTGCTTATTTTTCATTTATAAAAAAGTTGTTTTCATTAAAAGTAGTTGTTTTTAGGTATTAATCAAGTTTGTAAAAGAAAAATCCAAAAAAGTCAAGTTTAAAATAAGTGATAGTTTCTATTTAATTCAATCTAATTTTAATTTTCATTTTTAGATTTTAATTAAGTACCTAGTGTTTTTATATTTTTATTAAATACCTTATATAGTAAAGTAATTTTGATAATTTATTCAGATTTTTATTCTGTCATTTAGTATTTATTAGATTTAATTTTAGTTTTATTAATTATTAATTAATATTAAGTATTAAATAGCTTATTTAGTTTTTATAAAGTTAAACTTAGTTTTTATATTTTTCCTAGTTCTAATATAGTATAATAGGTTTTTAGAAAATATATTTTTAAATTCTACTGTTCATTTTCTATTTTTCTTATTTTAATTATTTAAATTAGACTTAAGTAAATTAAAAGGTAAATAATTAGTGGATTAATCTTAAAACATAATTTTAGAGTTTTTATAATTTTTTAGGATTCCAGTGATGGTTAAGTAATTTTATAAATTTTCTTATAATTTTCCAAGTTAATTTAGTATTAATATTAATTAAAAGTAGTTTAATTAGTTAAATTAAGTTAAATAGTTTTTAATTAATAACAAAACCACAAAAAGACAAAAATATTTATTTTTATTTTTTATACTTTCTTCAAGTTCTAATTTAGGTTTAGAAAATATTTTTTATAATTTTTAGTTTAATTTAAATCATTTGTCATTTTTAGTTAATTTAAATTATGTTTTAATTTAGATTTAAAATAGTTTAATTATTTAAATAATATTTAAATAGTATTTTAATCATTTTTATAATTTCATTTTTATTTTTAATTTTAAGTTTTAAAAAGTGTCAAAAGCACCCCCCTGTAGTTTGATAAATACCAAAATCCCACTTTTTTAGTCCGATTGCGTAAATCTGAATTGTGAATACGTGCATATATCTGATTTCTGATTTTTGTGAATATTATATTTGTGTTCCAATACCAAAATAACAGTAGCAAAATCAATTTCATATCATCTGGGCTACTGTCCTCAGTCCCACTCACTCATAAACGATTTTCAAAGCACCATTTCAATCTCGCTGGGACTTTAACGACCCGGGGAAACACTACACTATCCACGGAGTATTGGCTTGATTAGTTTGACTTTTACGGTTGACCATTCACAAGTGGTTGATTAATAAAAGTTGACTAGTTCAGACCCAATCAGTACGCACACTCTATCCCTAAAGTTTTCTTCTCTTATTCTTGTCCCATAACCGATCGTACAAACAACCCTTAGGGTTTTGTCGATCTTAGTTTTATATAAACTAAGTGTTTACTTCTTGATCTTGCAATCACTTTTATTCATTACTAGTTTGTGTGTATAAGAACGAGGTAACAACACACTATTGTTGTTATCAAGAGATCGAATAACAAAATGGTAAGGGGTTATTCATTGATCTAATATAAACCCTAATTAGGGTTCATCCAAGAATTTAAGATTGCATACGGTACGTTCTTTATTTATGTTTTAGTTAACATTTATATGTTATATTTGATCCTAAGCTTCCACATATGTGACTACTTGATATTAGAATATATATATGATTGTTATGGTTATTAAATTCTAACAATTAACACCAAAACCAAATCAATTTTCATTAAAATACTTGAATCTCACAAACCATTTTTGTCTCCATCAATCCAAACTCGAGAAAGCAAATCAAATTTGATAACTTGTACCTTAAAAACAAAACAAGCGCACCTAATCTAAATCCTGAAAAACCCGACCCGAAAAACCTAACACGAAAAACTCAAATTATTTAATATGTCTACTAAAAACTCATGCATACGCTCCTTTAAGTTCTAGATCACACATGGTCTATTAAGACGATCAATACACATGACTACAACTTGGCTTCTTACTTTACGCTTACCATCAATCCATATCAAGCCTCCAAATTCAGGTTTTACTTTCCTGGATTTTGATTTAAATGTAACCTTGTACGACAACTTTTGGTATTTCTTGACAAAAGTTAAGTTTCTTGGTTCAACTCTCACTTTAACCCCATTGAACATTGTAGCTTGAACATAATAATTCGAGTTTGGGGGTCCAACGTTAGTGACTGTCCGCTTAAGAGTCACCTTACGTTTGCCCTTTGAGAAAACGACTGATAAAGTTGGGTAGTTTAACTGCCTTGGTGATTTTTGGCAACTACGCTTCGAGAATTTGGCAAAAACTGAAAGCTCGGTGCGGGTGAATCCCTTGGAGCATAAGAAGTCAAAGTAATCTTGTGATCCGATATCATAAACTAGACCGGGGTTAAGTGCTCTACGGGGGTTTATGTGACCCGCACCGTGGTCATATGGATCAGACAGTGAACCGGTTGAAAAATCGGTTAATGGATCCAACGTGTTATCGTTAACATAAGCCGTTGTCATCAATGCGGACTTTATAGCAGCCGGACTCCAATTTGGATGCCTAGCCATGAGCCATGCAGCCACCCCACTAACATGGGGGCACGACATCGAAGTTCCTGATCGTATATTAAACTTCACTCTTCGTTCATCAGTTTCAAGGCCCGAGGGGCTTGAATCTCCAGACCAAGCCGCAAGTATGTTAACTCCCGGAGCCACCACATCCGGCTTCAAAATGTCATGTGAGATAGGATTAGGCCCTCGCGACGAAAATGCTGCCACCACTGGAGATGGGCCACCTAACTTGCTAGGTAAAAATTCAAGATTCGCTGATGCCTTTCGGTGTTTCGAAACATAATTTTTTATTCTAACCCCCTCTTTTACCCCGACAGCCATCGTCGATATAACGTGATTTTCTGATATCAAATCTACATCGTTCTCGAGGGTATTGGCCAAAATCATACCAATCCCGCCCGCAGCTTTCACTACTTCACCCTTTTGAACACGGGATTGATCCCACGGGCCACGGTCACATATCACAATCTTTCCTTTTACCACACTTTCGTCTAACGATCCTTCCAAACACAAAGAGCTATTGACAGAGTTCGATATATTACTGCCCATATAAACAAGAGAATAGTACTTTTTGGGTGACAACAACCTTTTTCGCTCTCTATAACTTGAAACACCCTTTACCGTCTTTCCGTTTCCAAGTGTCACTATGCCCGGAAAACTCCGGTCTATAGAGCTCGCCCCGACCGTTATCATCCACGGAGAAACATTCGCTATACTACTCACATTTGGACCAGAATTTCCCGCGGCACATGAAACAAGAATCCCCCTTTCCATTGCACCAAACGCAGCTATCGACACGCTATCGCTATGATATGACAAAGAATCTCCAGCTATCGAAATCGACAACACATTAACACCATCTTCAACCGCGCGATCGATAGCAGAGAGCATATCTGAATCATGACAATACCCTTTGGCCTCTTTCCAACAAACTTTATAAACCGCTATTCTTGCACCCGGTGACATTCCTCGAGCCGTACCATACGCTTGTCCGAAATGGTTAGCCCTGCGCACGGGCGTACCTGCCACCGTTGCAGCTATGTGTGTCCCGTGCCCGTCTTGGTCTCGTGGAGACTTGTACTCTACTTCTTCGTTGATACGGCGGTTAACATAAGCTTCATATCCTCGATAAAACGATCTTGCTCCAATGATCTTTTTATTACAATGTCGTTTTTCAAAACCACGACCAGTTTCACAAGCACCTTTCCAATGTTTCGGGATGGAGCTGAAACCCGTGTCGTTAAAGCTCTCGCTCTCGGGCCAAATCCCGGAATCCACCACGCCAACTACAACGTCATTTTCTTTGAATTTTACGTTTTCTTTTCTGTATCGCACGAGCCCTAGAAATGTAGGGCTTCTAGTAGTTTGCAGTTTATATATCGTCTCGGGTAGGACACTCACGACACCTTTTTCTCTTGCTAGTTGTTCCGCTTCTTCGTCCGTCAATCGAGCTGCAATCCCATGAAATGCAGAGTCATACGTGTAAATGACTCTTTGATCACTTCTTTCGTCATCGATAACTTGTGTTGCAAGTGATACTGATTGTATAAGTGACAAGTACCATTCGACATGATCTAAAAACACCTTGGGCATGGCTAACTTATCGATATGAACGATAAACGTTTTCAAACCCGACCCATTGTTGAGAAATTTCGAATGACAATGTGTTGCAGGAAGGTGATTTGATAGATATAGACATAGAACAAGAAACCATATCATTTCAGTTTTAACCATAGCTTTTTAACAAACATAAGCTAGGGTTTACTGAGGGTTCAAAGGAAATATGAAAATATGAGATGAAGTATGAACGGATATATAAGTTACGTGAAAATGCATGGATCTGTGAAAATTGGGATTTGATGCAAAATTAACCATAGTATTGGTAGGTAGGGAACATTTGCCTCTTTCTTTACGTTGGTTCAAATTTTCATAAGCAAGTGTACCTATAGACTATTAATAATTTCATTAACACTAATTACAAGTAGTCGTATATGGTAGATTTAAGGTAAAGCCTACGTAGAGAACACGAAGTGAACAGTTAGCTTGTAAATGCATATGGGGTTTCGGATATGGATAATTAGAAACTAGTAGAAGATAAGATTCGATCTGCAGGTAATATTAAAGATTAGACTTAGACCTACTTCTTGTAACTGGGTTGACTTGGGTTATGTTTTATCTCCTAAACATAAAAGAAAACGTATAAAACTGCTCGAAAGTTTCCTTAAGTGTTTTATTTAAGCATAGGATCGTATATATTAGTTTTTAAAAAAAACGACGTTAGTATTGGGATAATGATAGTAAGAGGTCACGGTAAGGTGACATTTTGTCCACGTTAAGTTTTAACGCAGCATCAAAATGGAGTGTGTTACCTTACCTTGACATACGTTAAAAGGTGCGTTAAATGCACACGTTAAGGACTTAACCCACCTTAAAGGGAAGGAAAAAAAAAAAAAAAATGTTTCATCTACACGCCCTGCAACGGCTATGATATTAAAAAAAAAAAAAAAATCATTCACACCCCTATACTTTATTACCGTTTAGTAACGGCTATATCATTAAAAAATAATAATAAAAATAAAAATTTCCAACTCATTTTCTTACAACTATAAATACCCACCTCACACATATTTTATTTTCACACTTATACAACTCAAATTCAATCTTTACATTTCCTCTCTCTCTAAAAAAAAAAAAAAAAAAAAAAAAAAAAAAAAAAAAAAAAAAAACTTTCATACTCACAATGGATCCGAACGAAAATAACCAAGAAGAACGAAGTTTCTCCGATATAGATGATGAAATGGACATGGAATTTATGATAGCCGCATTTGAATATCATTAACAGTTGGAACAACAAGAAGCAGCAGCAGCTCTACAACCAATCCCGCGTACACGCATCCACTGTGAGTTTGAGGTTGTCGAGGAACGTTTGCGTAGCGACTACTTTATTCGAGGGTGTAAGTATACGAACCGGAATTTTAGAAGAAGGTTTCGTATGCGCCGGAAACTATTTCTAGAAATAGTCGAAGGTATTCAAAATTATTATTCCGAGCCTCTTCCAGATCATTTTAAATTCATGCACAAAGGACCTGACTGCACGGGTCGACAAAGTATTAGTACACTCATGAGGTGTACCGTTGCCATACGCCAATTGGCATACGGCAACGCACCCGATGCATTTGATGAGTATTTGCAAATGGGTGAGCGCACTGCACATGAATGTCTTGATAATTTTAACAAGTGCGTTATGGATTTGTTTATGCGGGAGTTTCTAAGGAAACCAACATGGCCCGACGTTCAGGCTATTTATGAAAAACATGAGCGTGAACATAGTTTTCAGGACATGCTTGGTAGCATTGATTGCATGCATTGGGAGTGGAAAAATTGTCCGGTTGCGTGGCAAGGGCAATATGGTAGCGGTTTTAAAAAATACCCAACCATACTGCTTGAAGCTATTGCTTCACAAGATTTATGGATTTGGCATGCATTTTTTGAGATGGCGGGGGCGAATAACGATATTAATGTGTTAGATAACTCTCTGTTATTCGACGAGATCCTTGCTAATGAAAGCCCTAAGAGCACCGTATATGCTAAATGGACATCGGTATGAACGGGATTATTACTTAGCTGACGGAATTTACCCACGATGGTCAACTTTCGTCAAGTCCTTCTCGGCAACCACTGACGAAAAGCATGCTTATTTTAAACGGAAGCAAGAAAGTGCACGAAAGGATGTCGAACGTGCTTTTGAGGTGCTTTAAGGACGTTGGGGTATACTATGACAACCAGCACGTGCAATGGAAGTTGTCAAATTACAAAGAATAATGTATACTTGCATAATTTTGCATAACATGATCTTAAAAGGTCAAAAGTTTGCACTACGTGAGTATTCAAAAATGTGGATGGATCCGACACCACGGTTTAGCCGAGACAGGTGGATCGACAGATGTGATACCCAACGTCGAATACATAAAGAAATACACGACGTGGATATGCATAATCAACTCCGACAAGACCTTATGGAGCATGTTTGGGGAAGACGTCTTCAACGTCAAAATGAAGAAGAAGGTTCCGACGACGATGAATAAATGTTTGTAATATTTATGTTTTTAAATTTCATATGTTTCGTAATGTAATATTTATGTTTTAATTTCGTATTGTAATATGTTTAAGAATTTATATTATGTTTTAAATAAATGAAGTGTTTGTTAAAATTGGGGGTTGAAATTGAAAATAATTGGGGTGGAAATGAGTTAAGGTGAGTTAAATGTAAGTTATGTTACCAGGGTGGAAAGTCAAGAGTTAAGGTTAAAAGGTAAAAGCTGATGTGGCGCTGACGTGATAGTGAGTTAAAACTTAACCTGAGCTGACCTTACCGAGTGCTCTAAAGTACTTATGCACTGACATGCGACACAATGCGTCCATTTTGAGTAATGCATTGTGATAATATGCAAATAAATTTGAACATTAAACAATTTGAGAATACATTGAAACAAAACTCTACGTTGAGAATGCAGGCTCTAAGCAAAACAAGTAGGGCTGTAAACAAACTGAACGTTCAGTGAACATTTCATGAACCGTTCGGCAAAAAGTTCGTTCGTGTTCGTTTATTTATTAAATAAACGAACATGAATAATATTTTACGTTCGTTTAGTTAAATAAACGAACATGAATAAAAGTCGTGTCCGTTCATTTATGTTCGTGAACGTCCAATTATTCATTCATTAATGTTCGTTTAGGTTCATTGATTTATTTATGTTCGTATATCATATATTTTAATTGTATAATTTTAAAATTTCTTTGTTTAAACAAAACAACACTTATAAAATAATATATTGTGCATCATTTAATAAAGTTTATGTCTATTTGCCTATGTTCATATATTTTTGTTCATTTAGCGTTCGTTTAATTTCTTAATGAATGAACATAAACGAACATAAAAAACTCATTTTCTTAATAAACGAACATGAACAAGAAAATTCGTTTGTTTAAGCGTTCGTGTTCATTTATTTGTCCGGTTAAAATTAAATGAACGAACAAAAACAAGGCTACGTTCGTGTTCGTCCGATTCATTTACAGCCCTAAAAACAAGTTAGGAGGTTTTGGACACAAAGTTCACAACCCTCATCTTCGATGTAATCTTATGTAAACAAAGTTAAGTACATAGGCAGCAAGTGAACGCTGGAACATTTCATAGGTTATGGTCTTTAGTTAATTATAACAAGAGAATTGCTAGACTTACAAAAAAAAAAAAAAAAAAAAAAAAAAAAAAATCACAAAACACAACCACAAAATGACTTGTCGTTATTTGATTGGTGGATTTAGCAATAGTTCTCTCTTCTTTTTTGTTAATCCAATCAAACAATGCCAAATTATTTTGTGAATGTATTTTGTGGAAGTTCTTTTGTGAATCTAGCAATTCTCTTATAACAAATATGAGTCTCTTGGATTGAATAATGAAATGTGGGATATGCGGATTTAAGTTACTCGTAAATCTTTGTTTTTTTGCCTTGGATATATTGTTATGAATCTCTCTGACTATGCTAATAGAGAACTGATATGGTCACAAACAATTTCCACAAACAACTCCCATAAACTGAGGTGGCATGCCACTTGGCTTTCTTTCTCTCTCTTCTCTTTTTACTATATCTGTTCTTTGACTTCTTTCTCCTCTTTTTATTTTTCTAACTACATCTTTATTTACTCTATCCAAATATCTATATTTCTGTCCAAACAAATATGGTTTCGCCATTTTCTTCTACCCAAACATCCATATTTCTACTGTAAAAATAGTTGTAAAAACAACATTTAAAAGCTGTAAAAATAGCGTACAAAAGCTCCATATATATGCTGTCCAAACAACCATGATTTCGCCATATTTTTGATGTCCAAACAGCCATATTTCTGCTCTAAAAATAGCAGTTAAAAGCTGTAAAAACAGCATACAAAAGCTGTAAAAAATCAGCCATGTTTCTGCTGTAAAAACGGCCGAAAATCTGTTGTAAAAACACCCTAAAACAGCATTTAAAACCTATAAAAACAACATACAAATATTGTAAAAAATCAGCCATGTTTCTGCTGTCAAAACGGCTAAAATTATGCTGTAAAAACACCCTAAAAACAGCAATTAAAACACCTGCATATAAATGCTCTATGAAACTGCATATAAACTTGTGAAAACACGCGTCCAAACACCATATATAAACTATTAAAACACCATATAGTTAAAACTTTTTTCATAGCAACACTAGATAATAGAAGTACCATGAGTTCATTACAAAACCAAACAAAAGTCATGTATATGTCAAAAAAATGTGTTCAACACTTCATATTATAAAGTGGCTATGAAATAAGAGGACTGAAACTGTGATTAACTAGGTACTAAACACCATCTATGGAGCTGAGATGTGATGGTTGCTGCATTTGGCCGACTATATGCTGCAGTAATTGAGTATGATTGGCTTGCGAAGGATACAATGGATCTTGCAAAGCATAACTCGGAATGAATCTTTCATAGTGAAGCGGAAAATTAGCATAGTTGTGATTTATGTCACTCGGATGAGAGTAGTCATTTTTATTCCCCTGCAATCGAAACAACACACCATAATAGTTGTGGTCAAACACATGAACATAATATCAACGCACAACTTTCCACTAATTGAGTTTTACATGATGATTATGTAATTACTTTTTTCTCCTTCTTATAACGTTTCTTCATTGTTTCACTATTATCGGCTCCACAACCAATATTATCAGTATCTTGCAATTTCTACAGTCAAAATGAAAAAGGTTAGGCAGATTCATTAACTTTTTTACTCAAATAAGAACTTGAATACCTTCTTCTTTTTCTGGTTTCTTGTAATAATTTTCTCAGATGTGGGCTTGAGTCTACCCGCGGGTCGACCTTTTCCTTGAACTTCATTAGGATCACGAATCTTATTATTATCCCTGATAGAAGCACTCGTATGTGTCGTACACACGGGGCTACTAGTGCTAGCTTTTACACTTAAGATTTCACTCTTTAATTCATTAACTCGATCAAGTACAAGACTACATTCTCAAATGCCAAGTCCGCCACTTCAGAGAAAGCAGTACACATTTTATCATAACGATGCCCAACATCGGAGACAACCCAATCACTATAATTTACTTTAACCTTAGTATGTCTTCTTTTAACATCTTTTCTCCATCTCCGTGAGATGTATTTATTTGGAACAAGATATATGCTCTCATTAATAAGTACCGTTAGTGCATGTCTACACTACATTCCCCTAAACTCAAACAAACGACATATGCATCTAACATCACAATCTTCATGTGATTCTCCTTTTTTGAACCAAACTTCATATTGCTTCTTTATTAATTTTTCATTAATTATTACATCCTTTAGAACTTCATAATTTGTATGTCTGCCTTCTAATTCAACAGAACTAACCCCACAATACATCTTTCCTATCAACTCTTCCTTAAACTCTTTAAACTTAACATTGGTTAAAACATGTTGCATTTGTTCTTCCATGGCATAACGGGTTATTAGCGGGTACCACAAATTGTAGGAATTAAAATCTTCTATGTTCTCTTTCTTAGCCCTATCCCTCAATGCATTTTCATATTGTTCTACAAATTGCTTTAAGGTAGTTTTCTTATTTAAATATTTATCAAAAAATGAATTAATGCTCTCACTACGTTGTGTAGTAGACATCCCCGCCCAAAAGATATCTTTTACAAAACAAGGTACCCATCGTTGTCTTTCAGCATAAAAGTCTTTCAACCATTTGTTATTTTCGAGTTTGTACGTTTCTAACATTCCATTCCAAGATGCTTCAAATTCACTTGAAGTTAGAGAATCATAGACAACCTTTTTAAGCTTGTAGTTGATTGATTTGTATTTCTTATGTTTACCAAATTTTTCAGGTAATTTCTTCATGATATGCCACAAACACCATCTGAATCATATTAATTTAACAAAATAAATACTTTTTATACTATGAAATTTCATGATTCATGAGAAAGTAAATCAAAGTTTATGTAGTATGAAACAATAAAACTGAGTTAAAAATTACCGGTGACGTGCATAAGGGAAAACAATCTCGATTGCATTTTTCATAGCTTGGTCTTGGTCCGTGATAATGGCATCAGGAGCACGTCCTAACATACACGTAAGCCATGAATGAAAGCGCCATGTAAATGTCTTAGTATCTTTATTTGAGATCAATCCACAACCTAGCAATATTGATTATCCATGATGATTCACCCCTACGAAAGGAGCCATTGGCATCTCATACTTATTTGTCAAACTAGCAGGGTACCCGCGCGTTGCAGCGGCGGGTACCCTGAAATTAAATTTTCCGGTGAATCATGTATTTTAGTTTATTATGTTCTTTTTGAAATAAAATTTACGGATATCAAGAATTTCGTTTAGCCCGTGCTCGTTCGGGCTCGAGCCCGTTTGGCCCGCACCCGTTCGGGCTCAAGCCCATTTGGCCCGTTACCCGTTCGGGCTTGAATATTTGTATAATATGCTTTATTATTTGTATTAGTGACATTTAATGAAGGAATTGTGTTTCATTTGGTTGTACAATATGCTTGATAATTTGTATTTCTTATGTAAGGGGTGTTTTAATAACTGTATTAACTGTATTTATTGACCAGTTAATTAATTGACTACATTAACTAACATTTTTTTTTAATATGTGCATTAAAGTGATGTACAATATGCTTTTTGTCTTGTAAGTCTGAAAATTATGTGCATTAAAGTGGTGTACACTATGCTTCTTTTCTTATAAGTCTTAAAAAATTACAAGCATTGAAAGTTATACTTGTAACAACCAAGACTTTTTAAATACACTTAAATTTCTAGGCTTTTAATTATATGTGTATGCATCTTTCCTATTAAAGAAATATTTTTGGTCTTAAACATTTTAAGACTTCAAAATATAGGTGTCCTAAATACATTATAAGGTAGTATAGATATGTTGTATCGAATGTGACAACGTCCCCAAATTCCTCATAAGCCGCCCTACACCTTGCATTTTCCCAAAACAAACTTTTAAGTCTATTTTCCTCGTCTAATTCCCATGCGTAAAAAAACTCCCGATCTGTAGACTGAACCTTCATTAAATAACCTTGAATTGCTTCCGTATCACCCTCACCAAACTTCAACCGTTTTACTTTATTAATATAGTTACAACAATCTCTTTTCGTAAATGGTACATCCTCATATCCCCCCCCCCCCCCCCCCCCCCCCTTTGAACAACAAACGTGTTGAAATTCTTATTCATTTTTACCCCAGCTCTTTGATGGATTTCAAGTTGTCTTTTCACATTTCCATTTACTACTCGATGACACCTATAAAACCATCCTTTGCTTGGACTAAAAAAAAGGTGATTATGGTCAAGACTAACCATTGAAACATGTCACTTTTTATGAGCACCAAAAACTGCACTAACGCTAGCGCCGCAATCTGTTTTCGTAATGGGGCTAGGGTTGAAGGATTTTTTCGCTTTTGACACCGACTTTTGAGCTCGATTACATGCAAAAGTAACATACCTTGTTTCTTCATCAGTTTGAGTGTAACACCCCAACCCGACAAGGGTAAAAATGTCACAAATTATGGTGTTACATCAGAACAAACAGACAGATCAAAAGCAGAAAACTTACTTCAAATAGCTAAAGTCAAATTCTTCTCTCAGTTCTACACTCAAGCCCAGAAAGCTATCCCAAAAGCTATCTTAAATACCTGCCGCGGAGAAAAGAAATGCGGTTGAGCTACAAAAGCTCAGTGAACGGATATAACAAAAGTAAACTGAAATAAATGCTGAAGTACAGAAGATATAATTTGGGAAAACATGTTTAGGTATAATAGATAGTACGGAAATATAATGTGTAGGTTAAGTAAGGAATCTATACAGTCACCTGTATAAACAGAATCAGAATATACCATGAGCTCTGAAAACATATCAGAATCATAACATAATCACATAAGTTGTACAAGAAGTAGCTAGCTCCATTGTACCGGAAGTGAAAGGAGTACATTGCACATACAACCAGTCACTAAACATAATCATATCATATCATAACAGAAAACAGATCTAGGATGCATCCATACGCCCCTGAAAATTAGTGCACATTCATATATCGCGGAAGGGACGTGGCAGAACATCACTCTACTGCCCTAGAGTCATGCCATAGGTGCATCTATGACACGGACATGGAACCCTCATGCCTAGTGAAGCTCATGTAATAAAAGGGTCAAAACAAGGGTTCAAAGCATAGTTGTCATATCAGAAGGTTCAATTAGCAAGGTTTATCATAACAGAGGTTCAAAACAGAAGGTTCATATCAAAGGTTCATATCACAAAGGAAACCTCAAGAGTAAGGTCAGAATATCCGTACCTCAAAAGTAGAGCTAACAGAAGTAGAAAGATCAAATGAGGAAACAATATCCTTCTTCAGAAATCTACACAGGATGTATTATTCATTAATTTACTTTTTCATATTCCATATTAGTTCTAGGGTTTACATAAATATTTAGGTTAAATATTTAATAACTTGTTAATATGATTTTAGGGTTTAAAGTGTACTTATATTAAACTATAGGGTTTTAAATATAAATATCATAAATTTTATATATTATCCAAGTTAGACCCTTAACTTTAATATCTTACAAATTAATCCTTATGTTTTAGTAATTTACACTTTACACCCTTTAAGTTACAAAATTACAATTTGAACTCCTTAATTATATAATTTACCAAATAAACCTTTTAAATATTAAAATTACATTTTATACCCCTCTACTTATTTTATACAAGTTACCCTTTATAATTTATAGTTTATAAAATTAACCCTCAAGTTTCAATATTTACAAAACATACCCTTTTTACTTTAAAATACAAATCGTTTAATACAAAAATTCACTAAACCCTAACCCTAAATTACCTAATCATTACCAACATTTATTACAACCTTAAAACACACTTATTACACCTATTTTTATATCAAAACTCTAACCCTAGCCTTGCACTCTTTCTTTTTCTTTTCTTTTATTTTAATTATATAAATCCGATTACCAAGTAATTCCAAATTAAGTTTCTAGGCTTCGAAATTTATAAGAATTATTTTTATAATGTTATATGACACTGATAGGACCAGAGAAAAATATATACAAAGCCTCACAAAATCGCATGATTGATTCCTTATTTTCTTGTTCGATTTAGGGTTTTTGTTTTCTATAAATTCATACGATCATTCTAACATGATTCGATTATACTATTTTATAAAGATCTTATATGATATATAGGATGATATAAAAATAAGAGATTTGAACGTATAAACAAGCATAATGAATTTTTACCTCTCGATTTGAACTAATTCGAACAAAACAATTCCAAACGATTGATCCAAACTTTACCAGCCTCAATTACGAATTTTCCCCACTTCTTTGGGTTCTAAATCGTACAGGAAAAATAACCTTAAGCTTCCAGGAAACTTGTGTCGACCTAAGGGATTTTAGGGAATTGATTTTGGTTTTTAAGGATCGGCTTAGGGATTATCTATAAATATAAAACGTGTATATGGATATATATATATATATATATATATATATATATATATATATATATATATATATATATATATATATATATATAACAGGAGGCATTTGAAAAATATGACACCTCATTGCCCAGTCAATACCCAGTAATTCATTATTAGCCATGTCATCACATTCATGCATGTCATCACAATTTTTTTTAATATTCGATTTATTTTTAGGAAAATTTGTTAATATTCGTTTTATTTTTAAAAAAATTTGCTAGAACCAAGATTTGAACCTAAGATCTATGTGACATTAACAACCACATAACCACTAGACTAAATAATTTTTTTAATTATATCTTGCAAGTTAAACTATATAACTTCATACATTCGGTATATTAGGTAGTGATATATACTACGTAGTTTAGATAATATAGGAATTGATTTAGAGAACCAAAAATCTTCCAACGATTCCTAAAAACCTCAAGAACCCTAATAAGCATATACCATCCAACGACTCCTTTAAAAATCTTCCTAACAAACATTCGGCTAAAATATGAAAACTTTTCTTTATTCTGAGAGTAATTGTTCTCTCTTTGTTAGCATAGGATCATAATTTTTGTTAGAATCCATGTCTTTTTATTATCTTTAAATTGCAACTACCAGTTGATTACTCAAGTATGGTGTTTTTGTAATGTTGTTTACAGTTTACCACCACTATGATTAGATGCTATATTTGTCTGACCAAGAATGAAGATGATTCATCAGTTGCACGGATGAAGGCAGCAGAAGAGGCTCTTGAAACCAAGGAGAAGGTGAGTTTTGCTTGCTGATGATGAGTGATTTGATCAGCAATATTATTAAATTTTTATAAATAGCTAGAACATTTTGTTACTGTGTCATGAGATTTTGTAGGTTATCACTGTTTTGCTACTTTATTGTTGTTCAACACTTAGACCAATACTAATATTTCATGAATCTTAAGAACAAGTGGCAAACTGGCAGCATCTATATCATGTTTGATTAACTGATATACTATTCTTAGTCTATTCACATTGTAAGTAACTATTGTTTTTCGTGCTTATAAAATATAAGCCGAAATCAAATAAGCTCATAAGCTCACATAGCTTAAACAAACACCCCTCTCCTTACTAAAACACGCATTTTTTTTCTTTCATCAGACTCTGAACGTTATCATGTGAAAATATGATACTCAAAGTTAGAAAACGATAACTATTTGTTTTATTTATTTATTTATTTATTTATTTTATTTTTATTATTTTTTTTGTTTTTGTATACTTTTAACTTGAGGACCTGACGTGTTACTCAAGAAAAAGTGTTTTGAGGTTAGAAGTAATATATTACATTAAAATTCTTTTATGTTCCCGCCCAAAACGTCGGCAAGGTATAATGTTCGGGAGAAAGTATTTTCATGGTGGGGCGTAATCTGTGGTGATGGCATCATCATTTAGGTTCATATAGTGATATCTTCTTTTGATTTTTACAGTCACAACACCACAGAGACCACCTCCTCCTTCCTTTCCACAAAACAGACGTCGTCGGCTTGGACATCATATCTCGGTAGTGTAGATACTTTATTATTGTATGTTTAAAATCTAATTTATGTCTTTTATTAAACTATACTTATACTTATGTGTGGAGCATTTGTTAAATCTCAGATACAATGAATATGAATCAACCAACGGCCACCACTTAGTTGCTTGCTAAAACGCAATCATTCTTAAATATGTTGTAGGGGCAAGTGGTGAGGGTGGTAATCTGTTGTTGTTGTTGTTGTTGGATACGAGATGTATACTGGGACAATATAGTGGAAGAACAAAAAAATTGTTTCAACATCTTTCTGTTTTTAGTGTGGTGCATTGCAGTTTACTCCTTATTTGACTGTTTTTCTTACTTTGTCATTGGTTTCTGATGCTAAACCGAATTGGTCACGTTTTTTTGTATGTTTGCTTCTCCTTTTGTTTAATGAGTTGTTGCCTTATGCAACTGTTGATATGGTTTGCTTTGTGACATATGTTTTTTTGGCACTTTACAATTTCTAATATGTCAATGACTAGATATGACCAAAAGGAACAAGGACTGCATGCAGACCGGCCCATGTTGGACAAAGGCAGTTGTTTATCTCATGCTTTTCTTATCTATTATTGATCTATTTTTTACTTAAAATTAATCAGCTCCCACATCTGGATAGCTTAGTGACACTCTAGGTGCTTCTGATAGCCCAAAGGACATCCCCGATAATGATATTGTTGTTGATGAAACACACACCCTTTCCGAAATTCATGATTCTGAGGTACTACGCTAAATTGTTGGCATTCACATGTAATATTTTTATAGTGCAAGTAACGAACTTGTGAATTGTGATACTTCTGTTATTGTTTTCATTACCTGGATCAAAATTACAAAGATATCGAATCATAAACTAAAGTACATAGTACAATATTTTTATCTCTTTTTAGCTTAATAATTTACTAGCCCTGTAGTAAAAGTTCATGTTCATGTATTTAGACAGAAATATATAGCTTTCGCCTTCACCATGTCTGTATTTTAATTGGTGTCACAGGTAAATTTCCTCTATTAAAAGAGGCAGAACTGGCAATTTTGACCCATTTGCATATAAATGTTACGGGTACCCGACCCACCCAATCCAAAAGGGAAAACCTAAGTATAAAGGAAAACAAGTTTGTTCCAATTTCCGATGTGGCCTTTTGGGTACCACAATCTAATATCACTCATGAAATGCGTGAAACTTTCAAAAGTCTCAAACTTTCAAACTTCGATTAAGGTTATTGGTAAAGAAAAATGATTACTTGGCAGCTGACATATTTTCACTTTGACCATGTTGACCTTTATTTTTTTGACGTGACACTGGGTTAAAATAGCTACAAGATTCCTCTAAATGAGCGTTTTGCGAGTGTAAATACAGTGTGTTGTCAGAAATATACGTTGGACTAAAGCCATTACCTTTTCATGCATCTTGAAATTTCAAGTTTCAAAATTTAAAAGTCTATTTTAACTACCAAAGGAATATAAATACAGGCAAGTATGATATTAAAACTTCCCTCTTTTATGTCCATTGCAATGATAGCTATAGCTTAGATTGGCGTAACTATTGTAGCATCAAAATATCTTACGTGTTTTATGGTGTAGGTTAATTGCTGCCTCAACAACAAGGAAGAAAGCCACATTAAGAAGATTATTTGGGAACTTCAAAACAAAGAGTACATGCAGGTGATTTAACATAAACGTGTTTGCGAAATTGTATTTATGGTCATTATCAATGGGTACTGCATTGAACAGTGAACGAAAAAATTGGCTATATGTGGGGACTTCTCTGTAAGCCCAAATGTCGAAAGTGCTATACTAAGTGGATTGACCACAGCCACCATGTTTTCTGAGACATTTAGCAGACTATAAGAGTATAGTGATAGTCAACAAGTCAAACGCAAAAGAGTATTAACAAACATGATAATTAAATTTCCGACAAAGGGGTATAAGCATTCGGCAAAAGTACATATGTGAAAAGGTTTTTGATCATTTGAAGCTATGCAATTCTCGCCTGTTTTTGTTGATTCTGATATGTCATTGCCTAAAAAAAGCATACTTTAGTAAATTGTTTGAACTTATAATCATTTCTTATTGCATTTAATTTTATGGCATAATAGGTTTCAGAAAATTTTGAGGATTTTTCCTTTTGAAGACTAAAATGTAAATGAAGGGTTGTTTGGATCAGGTTAGTACACAACTAATCTTCATCCAACCAAAAATCACGGAGCCAACTATTTCACAATAAAGTTATTGTGAAGCTTTGGTAATCGTAGTACTTCAGGAATAGACGATCATGTGATAACACCTAATATGCATATTGAACCATGTAATAACATATATGCATTAGTAAGTTCAGTCAAATGACTCACCTCTTTCGAATTCTATTGTCATGGATGCAAAAGCTATGCATAAATATTTTATATCCTTTTATTTGTTTGTATGAATATGTTTTTCATATTTTTTATTTATTTATTCATTTATATATGTATATAGGTGCTACATACAAAAGGAATTAACTTACATTAGCAGAAGTAGTAGCAACAGAATCATTGTCTACAGGTACTTATTAACTTTACCAAATTGTTTCTTTTTTCATTGTATTCGCACCAGCAATAATTTTCAACAAGAGTATGAAGCAATCGTTTGGCCATTATAATGTCTTCAAACCAAAAAGGTTAGAATCATAAGATCACGTTTTTATTAGTATAATATGTTGTTAAATTGTTCTCATAATCATGTATAACCAAAAAAGGTTAAATCATAAGATCATGTTTTTATTATTATATCATGCTGTTAAATTGTTCTCTTAATTCAAAGTTTTATTTTTACTTTTAGACTATTGATTCAAATGATAGTTGTTGCAGCTGGGCAACAAGAGTAGGAAACAATCGTTTGGCTATAATAATGTCTTCAAACCAAAAAGGTTAGAATCATAAGATCACGTTTTTATTAGTATAATATGTTGTTAAATTGTTCTATTAATCATGTATATCTACTGTCATATATTCATGCATGCTGATATCCGTGTTTTATTTTCTCATGTATACTATCATGTTTAACGTTTAGGTGATGTTGATCTCATGATTCGATTTTACTGACATTTATAATTTTATCGTATTTAATTGATACAAGTGTTATTAGGTATAAGTGTTATTCAACCGTGTATTTTCAGAAAGACGTTTGAAAAATAGCGTCCTCATTCTTCGTAACAAAATGACCCTTTTTTTACCCATTAACCCACCTACCCGTCCCACTATCTCTATTTAGTTTGATCGACATCGATCAGTTGTTCGTACTTTTATTGTACGATCAGATATTTTTGCACAAAAGTTGTCACCTACGATGTTATATTTAGCCAACCAACTTTGTAAGGTAATTGCATTGTCTTTTTTCTTTTATTGCTATTTTAGGTCACAATAATCAATATCAAAACTCAAAACCCAGCCATCTCCTAATTGCATATAAAGTATAAACATTACTCAAATTCATTAAGCTTCAGTACTCTGTTAACATTTTGTAATATCTTTTTCGTATATACTTTGCAGTTGAAGCTTAATGTACATGGTGGTGGTGTGTCATTGGGACATCCTCTAGGTTGCAGTGGTGCTCGCATTTTAGTCACTCTTTTGGGGGTAAGTTTTACATATGTGAAAGAGAGTCAAAAGGTACTTATATGAAACAAAGTAAGAGTACAAATATAGATTTGTGGTTAACTATAACTGTTGTGATTATGCAGGTTTTGAAGATGAAAGGTGGCAAATACAGAGCAGCAGGTGTGTGTAATGGAGGAGGAGGTGCATCAGCTTTCATTGTGGAACTTTTGTAAGTAGAAAGAGTTCAAAGTGTGGTGGCTGCCCTTATTGTTTGCATGTATGTTAATGTATATTACTATGTATATTCATAAAAATGTTCAGATACAACCAATTTAGTCAAAAATTATTATGACATATTTTAGATTTTCATATATATCAGGTGACCTGCACTACGCCTATGTAGTGTATTTGAGCTATGTTAGAGATCAATAAGACTAAAAAATCCAATAGAATTCGAGCCAAATAACTTCTATTTATTAGGAACTAATGGGCCCTATAGAGAAAATAACATACCAAAGGGCTGTAGTTAAAAGTTTGCAACTTTAAGAGTAATGACATTGCTACTATCTTGCAACTGTAAATGCAACATTTCTTAACCACAACGTCACACTATTTGATTCATCATTAGTATCTCATAGGGAGGGGATGTGGGTTTCAGCAATGTGCATAGGAGCAATGTGCATAGGAGCTTTATAGACTTATGCAAAGGAGGGATTAGAAGAAACATAAATGTGTTGGTTGTTTGGTTCGGCAACATCATCCTATAATTGCATTCTGTTTTTAACATGACCATTATCTGTCAACACAACACAATTAAATTTATAGTAATTGACCTGCTCACACTTTTTAGAGGTGAAAAAATAGGTAGGTCGGATTGGACAGTGGGTCTAAATAGGTTCTGAAAACGGATAATTGTGGTGTATGTTGAAGCAGGTCATTTCATAATTCGTTATTATGCTTCAGATTATTGGCTCCGTTTTAGGCTTAATACAACTATGGACAATTTTGTGTGCGACACTTAGATTATAAACACCAAATAACACTAACAGTTTATAAGAGCCCAAAAATAAAAATCCACTAAATTTCTTTGAAAACCACAGTACAAATAAGACGTTAACTAATAGTACAACTCAAGGCTAATGCACATCCTAATACCATAACCTACTATTATATCTGATTAATTTTAGTATGCTGCCAATGCGATCACAGCTACAGTAACTCCATCTAATCCAACAAATGTCGTTATTTAGTTTTAGAAATTTTAATGCATGAGATAACAACACTTTGCCTATATTTGAAATGCAGTATTCGCACGCGTTCTCTTTACCTGGAGCATTGTTCCATAAATGTTAACTTATTTATTTTCAGTGTTAATAAATTCAACATAAAATTGGTATGTTTATATCTGATTTTTCGTTAACTTATTTATTTCTATGATATTTATAACTCATGTATTCGAAAAGTAATACACTCGAAGGATAATCACAAGTCATGCCCACTTTTGTGATTTTTAAATTGTTAGTGTTAACAGTTGCTCAAGTAGGATAAATTGGACTTTAGTCTTAAAGAAAAGGTACCAGTTTCAGTGGGATTATAAATATGAAATTTTAGATAATATATTTCAAATCTTGATACTGCTATCATTATGATGAGCAATATTTTTACTATAGATCACAAGCAAGCTTTCTAAGGATTTAAGCATAATTTCATTTTTAAGGTATGACACAATCTTAGTTCACTATATTATTTGAATTAAGAAATAGCCCATCCATTCTTTAGCAATCATACAGGTTTGAGAAAATTATTTTTTGTGCAAAGACTTAAATGTGCATTCTGTGTCTCAACAACATAAGAGGAATAAATAGTTTTATTTCATATTGTACATATTCTACTTTCTGTTTTTCATCCATGTAAACTTCAAATTCTTGATTTGCATTGTTCCCAAGGCATCATTAGTCAAATTCATACTAACGCACTACCCAACAATTTTATAGTTGCAAAAACACTTTGGATTGAAAAAGAAGGATTACGACGTAAAAAATATTGGAGTATGAATAACGAACTGACTCCAATAGCTGCATCAATGGCTGTTTAGCTAGAGTTGTTGTATGCATGATGGTTATACACGGGATTTAGATAAACCGTGCAGCTGTATGTACCATAAACCTCATATAATTCCAATCAAACATATAGAGTTTATTAAACATAATCTTGAAGATTCATCTACATCCACACTATAGATTCGCAAGATGCCTATTTGTGTAGATAGCAATGGTTGAAATGAGAGCGACTTGGTGAGAAAGATGATTGAAGTTATATGCCTGGAAGGGCTTATATAAGCGTTTGTCTTTTTATGCCTTTGGAATTTTGTTTATCCCATTTAAGCTAAAAGTTAACCATAAAGTGAACAGGTCAAAGTGATGTAGAAATGCTAAAGGGTTCTCATTCGCTTGCAAGTCTTCTCCAACTGAAGTGTAACTGGTATCATTGTTCCACTATTTTCAATCACTTATTAAAGGTTAGTGTGTTTAAGATTTGTAGTTTCTGATTTTTTGTACTACATCACATCACATTGATTAATTTTTATTGCTATATACATGATCATATTTAGAAAATGACTCAATGATTAATGAACTTTAAGATTACTTTTTTTGGTAATCTGATAGCTATTCTTCTTCACATGAGATTAGATATCGTCAATGTTAAACACCATAAAGAAAGGTATTATCTTCTTTTACTCTAATTGAATTCATTTTTGAAAGGTATGTGGTGACTAATTATGTTTTATCAGGTCGTACTCAACATAAATATTTCTAAATTAAAACTTAAATACTTGCGATTTCAATTATAAGTTAGATTTTTGTTAAGTGGCTTTGTTCTTAAAGTTTAAATAAGTATATTTGATTGTGTGTGTAAATGAAGATTTGATGGTGGAGTGTGTGTGAAAGTAAAGTGACCAATGCAGTTGTATCTCCACTTGATGTAGAAATTATGGAATTAATAAGATCAACAGTTAAAGGTAGATATCTTTTTGTCTATTGTTTTATACCACTTTATCATTTGCATACAATTTAAAATAGTGACTGCATGTTGAATAACATTGTCTTTGCCTAATGCACAATCAGTTTTTATTTTCATTTGCTTTACTCATGTTGTAGGTGAAGTTTGGTCGTGTAACACTTTGGACATGATCATGAGGTACATTGCAATGTGAATGTAATAGATACGAAGATTAAAAAAAGCAGAAATATGAGCTAATAGCAACCTAAACTTATGTAGGTCGGGCAACACCATTCCTATTATTTAGTTTCGGGCATTTAAAAAGTTGGAACCCAATGTGGTCAGTTTCAAGGTAGTAGTCTGTTCAGCTTGCATATCGTGTGCTTATGTTATTTTTTTTATTTACTGATATTACTATCTATTCTTATAATTCACCTTTTGTTCTACGTTTCAGGTGTTATTCATTATCATGCAATATCCTTACGGAACTCCCTTCATTCACGGTGAGTGTGATGTGGTAAAGGAAGAGGAGTAGACCGATCAAGAACAAAAACAACACTGCAAGTAACTATATATGCCGATTGCTTGAGTAATTAAATCAATCAAGTTACTCTTCTATTAACTATTATCTTTGTGTGCAATCATTGAAGAATAAGTATAAAGATAAGATGACTAAATTTTAGGTATTCAAGATGCATTAAATTCATTTGATCATCTTTCATTCGTCATTTGTATGCATTTTATCAGCGTTTTTTTATTAATAAAATGGTTGTATTAAAACCAAGGAGAAAACATGCATCAAGAGCACCGGGAGGTGCCCGAGAGGTGTATCTATAGAGTTAATTACATGATCCGGGGGCCGATGAAGAGGTGTGATATTCATAGTTTAAATATTATACTGCACAATTGTTTGTGTATTGATGATAAACATGTCATATAACTCACCATATGGGTATAAAAGTACAACAGATTTCTAAACTAAATTCTTGCTATCATGTAGTTTGATATCGAATGAAGTCGATGAAATAGTACCAAAGCGGCCTAGATCAACTTTAGTGACGTATTTTCATCAAACTTATATGTACTTCAACATGAATTTTAGCTTTACACGTTTATCATCAGATGAAGTTATTGATTATATTTAATACAACCACTTTATATATAAGTATCCTGCGTAATGCCTAAACAGTTAGGTGGTGCATGTGTCTATAAGTGACCGACCTTTAGGTGTCACATGTGTAAATAGCCACCGCCGACATCCTACAAGAAGTAAATCTAAAAGTTCTTATGTGTGACTCATTCTTTCAACATGTACACATTACAATAAAAAAAATATCTTCTAAAAATAAATTAACTCTATTTATGAGTTAGTTACAGATAATCAAGGATATTATTTTAAAAATAAAAGATATCGATAACTAATACCTCCCGACGATTTAAATAAAATGTATTCTTAATCTAAACCATTGTATCCTACATGAGTAAGTATCTAAAGATTCAATTCACTGGATGCACCAAGACCATTGATGGCGACTTAAATATAAAGAGGTTCCTGCAAGTTTTGCCTTTGACACAACCTGCGAGGTAATTTTTTGTTGTGTCATTACTTTCAAATCATTTTGTATTACAAACGCTCATCTATCATTTCATATGCCCCGCGACTCCACTATACTTATATTCTGGGATAGAGGGACAATAATATTTTAAGAAGTATATAAATAAACTACTTACTTTAAACTAAAAAGTTAAAAAAATGCAATGTAAATTATGTTTTGTCAAATTGTTAAATAATTAGTAACGAATAACTAATTTTCATGTTTAACGCATTAACGAACAAGTCTTACTTAACTAATACCTTACAAGGAACTTTATGAGTCATGGGCGGGCTTCGAAAGCTAGTATATATATATATATATATATATATATATATATATATATATATATATATATATATATATATATATATATATATATATATATATATATATGACATAATACTTATCTTGGGCTGGATTATTATGTTATAAGATCAAATTAAATATTGTACAAGTTTCCTTTTTGTATTTGGGATTTATTTATTTAATTTAAACATATATATAATTAATAATAATCGTATATAATTAATTATATGTTTTAAATAATTTTTACTTTTACAAAAGTGACAAACTTAATTCATATTTAATTTATTGTGATCTTATGTTGCAAAGTTCCAGATTTATGGGGTTTTCTTGATATTATTTAAGTGTTATTACAAATTTTTAAACTTAAGGGCATTTTGGTCATTTTGCATGTTTTAAAATTTGAGGTATTACAACTTCTTCCCCTCTAAAAAGAAATTTCCATCCTCGGAAATTGAATAAACAGAATAGACGAAAACGAATATGATTACGGAAATTGCCAGAACGGAATGAACACAAAATCTTTCAATTACAGAAATAACCTTAATTCAGAATAACCTTTCTAACAGATTTCAAACCGACAGACAGATCTTTCTTATCAGAATTTCATAACTTCATATCTTATTCAAAACAATTCAGAAATCGATTCAACGATTACATACTTGTAGCAGATAACTAAAGTACTTCTCACAAGTACTAGCAGAAAACGGATTGAGTACGGAACTTCAAACGATAGAAGACTCTATAATGAGTTCTGAAATTCTTAACGAATGATCAACGATCAACAAACATACAACGAGAATTTGAACATATCCAGATATCTAACGATGAAGGCAGAACCTACATATAGGTCGAATGAATCCTAAAAGTCTCACTAATCGCGGATAATCTAACTGACAGAAATCTGATGCTTCCCAAATACTTCCCGAAATATCTTATGCTCACAATGAGGGTACGTCATATGATGTAAGTATTATCAAGTTGATCAAGCGTCATAATACCAGCATCACATGAGTATACCATCATGATGACCATACTTTATCTCAAGTCGTGAATAAGCAACCTAATAGCAGCCTAACAATTTTTCTATTCTTTCCAGAATTTAGCAGAATCAATCATCATCAATGAGGTTGAACGAAAAATGAAACGTATCAGAAAATAACCTAAATCTAACAGATATATCTTAATAAAGCACCAATACTTCCAAAATTCGACAAATTTCTTATAATCATAAACTTAACGAATATACGCAGAATTATCATATTACAAAACTTCCAAAGGAGAACTTAATAGTCTAAAGGTTCAATCACACCATTGTCAGTCTTCCTCATTATCATGTTATATCCTAATCATTATTAGCGGAAAGAGTCTAGATAAATCAACAACTACCCGGATTATTGTCAAAATTATAACCTTTCAAAGGAAACCTTTTTAAACATAGTTTCATTATCATAATGAGTGGACAATTTCCTATACTCGTAACCAATAACCTCCGGATCTCTCATAGGAGTAGAAAAGGTTTATGGAACATCAAATAGTGTCAAAATAAAACTTAATATACTCATCATGAGCAGAAAATTTCTCAGAATATGTCAAACACTTAGGGTTGTAATAATCTTCCGAATGGTTAGGAAACCTCAAACTAATTGTCAACAAGTCAGAGATGGAAATCAAAATCAGAAAGCAAAAAACCTCAAACTAATTGTCAACAAGTCAGAGATGGAAATCAAAATCAGAAAGCAAAACTTAAATGGTGTAGTTCTCAAGGCATCTCTAAACTTATTAGATTACTGAACTTTAGGTCATGCTTAACTTTCTCACCGTGGAAAGAATGATCTTATCAGCTTAACTAAAGACAGAAACACGAATCAGAGTGATGCGAAAACGATGCTACTTAAATCAACATCCTAATCTACCCAATCCTCACCGGTAATAACTTAAGGTTCATATAGAGAAATCCTAAAGTAAATCCTCAATGATTGTTTCATAACTTCTATGGTGCAAAGCCTAAGGGCCTAATACTCACAGGTCATAGCCTAAGCTCTACGGGTTATTAATCCGCTGATCAAACCTGTCTCTGATACCATAATTGTAACACCCCAACCCGACAAGGGTAAAAATGTCACAAATTATGGTGTTACATTAGAACAAACAGACAGATCAAAAGCAGAAAACTTACTTCAAATAGCTAAAGTCAAATTCTTCTCTCAGTTCTACACTCAAGCCCAGAAAGCTATCCCAAAAGCTATCTTGAATACCTGCCGCGGAGAAAAGAAATGCGGCTGAGCTACAAAAGCTCAGTGAACGGATATAACAAAAGTAAACTGAAATAAATGCTGAAGTACAGAAGATATAATTTGGGAAAGCATATTTAGGTATAATAGATAGTACGGAAATATAATGTGTAGGTTAAGTAAGGAATCTATACAGTCACATGTATAAACAGAATCAGAATATACCATGAGCTCAGAAAACATATCAGAATCATATCATAATCACATAAGTTGTACAAGAAGTAGCTAGCTCCATTGTACCAGAAGAGAAAGGAGTACATTGCACATACAACCAGTCACTAAACATAATCATATCATATTAAAACAGAAAACAGATCTAGGATGCATCTATACGCCCTGAAAATTAGTGCAAATTCATATATAACAGAAGGGACGTGGCAGAACATCACTCAACTGCCCTAGAGTCATGCCATAGGTGCATCTATGACACGGACATGGAACCCTCATACCTAGTGAAGCTCATGTAATAAAAGGGTCAAAACAAAGGTTCAAAGCATAGTTGTCATATCAGAAGGTTCAATTAGCAAGGTTTATCATAACAAAAGTTCAAAACAGAAGGTTCATATCAAAGGTTCATATCACACAGGAAACCTTAAGAGTAAGGTCAGAATATCCGTACCTCAAAAGCAGAGCTAACTGAAGTAGAAAGATCAAATGAGGAAACAGTATCCTTCTTCAGAAATCTACACAGGATGTATTATTTATTAATTTACTTTTGCATATTCCATATTAGTTCTAGGGTTTACATAAATATTTAGGTTAAATATTTAATAACTTTTTAACATGGTTTTAGGGTTTAAAGTGTACTTATATTAAAGTATAGGGGTTTTAAATATAAACATCATAAATTTTATATATTATCCAAGTTAGTCCCTTAACTTTAATATTTTACAAATTAATCCTTATGTTTTAGTAATTTACAATTTACACCCTTTAAGTTAGAAAATTACAATTTGAACTCCTTAATTATATAATTTACCAAATAAACCTTTTAAATATCAAAATTACATTTTATACCCCTCTACTTATTTTATACAAGTTACACTTTATAATTTATAGTTTATAAAATTAACCCTCAAGTTTCAATATTTACAAAACATACCCTTTTTACTTTAAAATACAAATCGTTTAATACAAAAATTCACTAAACCCTAACCCTAAATTACCTAATCATTACCAACATTTATTACAACCTTAAAACACACTTATTACACCTATTTTTATATCAAAACCCTAACCCTAGCCTTGCACTCTTTCTTTTTCTTTTCTTTTCTTTTAATTATGTAAATCTGATTACCAATTAATTCCAAATTAAGTTTCTAGGCTTCAAAATTTATAAGAATTAGTTTTATAATGTTATATGACACTTATAGGACCAGAGAAAAATATATACAAAGCCTCACAAAATCGCATGACTGACTCCTTATTTTCTTGTTCGATTTAGGGTTTTTGTTTTCTATAAATTCATACGATCACTCTAACATGCATGATTCGATTATACTATTTTATACAGATCTTATATGATATATAGGATGATATAAAAATACTAGAAAGAGATTTGAACGTATAAACAAGCATAATGAATTTTTACCTCTCGGTTTGAACTAATTCGAACAAAACAATTCCAAACGATTGATCCAAACTTTACCAGCCTCAATTACGAATTTTCCCCACTTCTTTGGGTTATAAATCGTACAGGAAAAATAACCTTAAGCTTCCAGGAAATTTGTGTCGACCTAAGGGATTTTAGGGAATCGATTTTGGTTTTTAAGGATCAGCTTAGGGATTATCTATAAATATAAACCGTGTATATGGATATATATATGGATATATATATATATATATATATATATATATATATATATATATATATATATATATATATATATATATATATATATATATATATGACATAATACTTATCTTAGGCTGGATTATTATGTTATAAGATCAAATTAAATATTGTACAAGTTTCCTTTCTGTATTTGGGATTTATTTATTTAATTTAAACATATATATATAATTAATAATAATCGTATATAATTAATTATATGTTTTAAATAATTTTTACTTTTACAAAAGTGACAAACTTAATTCATATTTAATTTATTGTGATCTTATGTTGCAAAGTTCTAGATTTATGGGGTTTTCTTGATATTATTTAAGTGTTATTACAAATTTTTAAACTTAAGGGCATTTTGATCATTTTGCATGTTTTAAAATTTGAGGTATTACATTGAGACTTGTTGGAAGATCTCTTGAACACTCAAAATCCCTTTTTCTTTCCATAGATTGCAAAAAAAATCAGAAAGTTCTTTTATTGTGTCAAAAGTCATGCCAACTTTTGGTTCTTCGACCCCTTCATCATGAACATTATTATTATAGTTTTGTTGAGCACACGAGCCTTCATAACATTCTATGTTTTCTTCAATTTGTGTCTCACAATTTCTACAGTTAAAAAAGATAATTTCCAAGTATTAAACTTTATAACATAACAAGCCATTTCATAAGAGCAGAAGTGGAAGCATAAAGAGCAAGAACGAAAGATTCATGGTCCTTTTGGCTTTATGTACAAAAAAAAAAGAAAAAAAAAAAAGAAAAAAAGACCTTATGCAAATAATTACCGAAAGAGACGTATATAACTCTATGATTTTATTATATTTTTCTTGCAAATGAACATCAAACAACTTAAATATATCACAAAACAATTTGGTCTTAGTTAGGGAAATGCCGGACTTGCTTATTGAGCATTGATATATCCTGATCACTACAACCAGGCCATATCACTTTGGTAGAATTAAAGTAAACCCAACAACACCTATAACAATGACTTGATATATCCTATCCATCTCAACCATTAATAATTTTTTTGATCCATAATTCACCATGACTAATTTTTAAATAATTTGTTTATCGTCTCGCTATCACTAACATCAACAGAGTAAAACCTAAGTTTCCTTTTGATTGGCTCCAAACGGTCAACCAAAACTGACCAGGCGATGGTCAACAAGGTCAAACAGCCTAGAGTCAATGCTCCATGGAATATAGTGTTTTCCCGGGTCGTTATGTCCCGACGAGGTGTGGATGGTTAACAAACGGTTTCGTGATCGGGTGAATCTGGATGGAAAGGGGTTTGAGATTGATTAAACTAAGGAATCTACAATGAAATAGCTTAAACAAGCTATGTGAATAAGACTGTGAAATCAAAAAAACCAGAAACGTTCAAAACCTAAAAACGCGTACGTTCACGTTTTAAATAACGTAAACGTACGAAATAAAAAGTGAAAACGGAAATCTGAAAACCCTCAGGGGTAAAAGAAAATTTTTGTGAAAATGACTTTTTTACAAACTAAAAGGTAAAAGAAAATTTTTAGAAAAAGAAAATTAATTTTCACACTAATTAATTATTTAATATTAATTAATTACTAATTATTACTAAATTATTAATATTTAAACAACTTAAATATAATACAATATTGATTAAATACTAACAAGGTGAAAATAAAATTTTTAAAATTATAAAATAACTAAAAATAAGTTTTAAAATTAAAAATAAGTATTTTTGTCTTTTGTGGTTTTTGTATTAATTAATTACTAATTAAACATTAATTACCTAATTAAACTATTTTAAATTAAGAAAAATACTAAATGAACAGTAAAAATTCTAGAAAAATTCCTAAAATTATATTATGATATATAAAGGCTAGGAAAAATATAAAAAATAGGTCTTACTTTATAAAAATTAATTATGCTATTTAAAACTTACATATTAATTAATTATTAATTAAACTAAGATTAATTCTAATAAATACTAAATTATAAAATAAAAATCTGAGAAAATTATTATAAATACTTTAATATAATAGGAATTTAAGAAAAATATAAAATAGCTAAGTACTTAAAAAAAATTTAAAAATGAAAATTAAAATTAAATTACATTAAATAGAAATTATCACTTAAAATTAAAATTATTTTTTCTGGATTTTTCTTTTACCAATCTATTTTACAACTAAAAACAACAAACTTTTATGAAAACAACTTTTTTATAAGTTAAAAATAAGCACAATGGAAGGTAAAAAGCTCAACAGTTGACTTTCATTGACCAAAACTAGAAAATAGCTTGAACCAGCTTGTGTGGGGCCCACTATGGTTAAGTCTGATACAAATAAGCATAATGAACAAGGTTAATCTAGAAAAAGCACAAGGGGAACCCAGAATAAGCAAAAAAGACTAAGTAAGCACTTATTTACTCATTTGAAGCCTGAAAAGTGGGACAGAGTTTGTGGAGTTGATTCAGGTGGGTCCCAGTGGTTCCAAGGTCAAATAAATGGTCACAAGCCCAAGCCTACCAGGGGGGATTGGGAGGAACCAAGTTTTGGATGTGGGGTCTACTATGGAGGCCAGAAACCACCACCAAAGGTGGTGGTGTGGCCACTGATTTGATGCAGCAGGGGATTCAACCCCCCCCCCCCCCCCTGCAGCCCACTTTGGGGGTTTGTGGGGCCCAGCATAAAATTTGCAAAAATAAAAGGACTATGGAAACTTAAAGTTGAGCTGATAGAAAATAAATAGGAACAAGTTTCAACCTCTGAAAGCAAACATAAAATTCAAAACAATTCCCTCAATATTTGGAAAAAACTGAGTTCATACCAAATTGACTTTTGTAAAAACTTGAACTTTTGACTTTTTCCAACTTTTGATGATCCTAATGGACTTAATCTGATATATTATGCAATGTTGAAGCTAAATTAAGCTACTTTAACAAGTTTCAAAGCTGTGGTGAGGAATTGGACACCCACAAGTCCAACAGTGGACTGTCATGGTAATTGGGGTGGGATTTTGACTTTGGCTATTTGAAACTTGTATTTAATGGTACATTATACTTGTTTAAACCTAAACAAACCTACTGCAATCACAATGAACAACAATTGTATCCATAACCATCCCTGAAACAGTTAATCCAAACACCCTTATTACTTGAGCTGTTTTGAGTTTTGGATGGCTCCTACTTACTGAAAAGGTGATTATAAACTATATGGAGATGAAATTAAGCAATAACAACTACTAAAGCATTGATTTGGGTGATTTGGAACCCAACTGTTCCAACAGTTGGATTCTTATGGGGCTTTTGGGTGGGAATTTGACTTCTATACTAGTGAGGTATCAATTTTGTGGCTTAGCTAACTTGTATTAACCTAGGATAACTTAACTTGACCAATGAGAACATCTAACACATCCTATATCTCAGCAGCAATCATTGATCCAAACACTACCTTAAATTCTAGATATGAAAGAAACTAGATGAAACTGGAACTAAGGTATAATCTACCACTCAGAAACTGTCTAATAAACAATAATGAAGCAAAATAAGCAATAAAAAGTAACTAAAAAGCATAAACTATCACAATCACAGATTATGCAATATAATGTGAAAATCTTACAAATTTATCCCAAGCAAGAACTGAAGCACACAAGAACCAAGAGCTATCCTAGCACCTCATCTGAGGTTTCTAAAACCAAGAGAATCAAAAATCCACCCTGCTTCTTGCTCCAAAACTCCTTGAATACTGACTTTTAATTTTTTTTTCCTATTTTTCTTATATTTTTGGTATTTTTGGTGTTTAAAATAAAAGCTGATTAATTCATTTTGAAAACTTAATTACACTTATTAATAAGACCAATTTAGCTTAAATGAACACCTAATAACTAATTTTGAACAGGTTTAGTGACATTGAGATTATGAATGAAAACATGCTATAAACTGAGATGAACTTAGATAATTAAATTAAAGCTTGAAGTTGGTTTCAAATACACTGATTATACTTAGTACAACATCCTTAAACTGAAAATTACATTAAAAACAAGAGAAAATTACATAAATCGACATTGAACCTAAATTATGACTACTGCTACTCTACACACCCTCTTCTCTTCTTTTTCTTTTCTTTAATAGCTCCTGGAGTCTCTTTCTCCCTTTCCCACATCCATTATCAGCCATTAGATGAGTAAATGTGATCATGGTCGTTCAATTTTTTATTGGCGGGAAAAGTTTCTTGGCAGGTAATGGATAACTTGGAGGGTTTCAAGGGAATTAAATGGAAGTTTGGATTATAGTGTTTGGAGAGGGAACAAGGACTGGGAGAAGTGAGGTGGAAGGATGGGGGATGGAGTGTTGGTTTGGTTTAGCAGGGAAGTGGGGAAGGTTAGGGGTGAGTCAACCTTGGGTTTGACCAAGGTTTAAAATAAAAACGGGGTTTAATATTTTTGGGAGGTGGGCTGATGTGGGATTGGGCTGAGGGAGAGTGGTGGGCTGGGGTGTTTTGGGTGGATTTGGTTTTTGGGTTGTTTTGTTTTAGTAATAGATAGGGTCCGTTTGGTATTTAACACATAAGGACCAATCATGTAGTTTCACCAAAGTTGAGGGGCTGATCATGAAACTTTCCAAAATATAGCATGAGGACCAATTTTGACAACATTTGAGTATTACAAGTACAAAAATTAATATTTTCAAAATAACACCCGGGGACCAATTTTGCAAATTTCCAAACTCCGGGGACTAAACTTGTAATTTTCTCAAAATTTTCATCCAGGGATTAAAAGTGATTTTTGTGAATTCCCAAGGGCCAAAATTGATTTTTTCATTCAAAATTATCCCACCAGGGACCAAATCTGTCAAAGTCTGAAACTTCAGGGGCTAAATTGTAAATTTCCAAAACTTTTCCAATTTTTCACCAAAGGACTAAATATGACAACTTATGATTTCAAAAGGACCTTTGGTGATAATTTTCTATATTTTGAATATCCAGGGACTAGTTTTGTAATTTTATGAAAGTTGGGGGACTAAAACTGCCAATTTTGCAAACTTTGTACGTTTTTCATTTGTTTTTGCTCATTTTGCATCTAAAACATATAAAACACAATTTTGAAATATGTTTGGTATTTTGATGCATTACTGAGTGTTTTTGTATGTTTTGCAGTTCAGATTAGACCAAAAATGATGAGTGTTTGAGCACTCATCACCTTTTATCACACTTTATTAACATCATCTCCTACATCTGGACTTAATATCAAATTATGGTAAAAGAAAATTCAATATAGACTTTCGTCTTCTTCATATATACAATCAAAAAATTCAAAAATGACATGATAGCAATATAAGAATTACTTGGTTCCTTCCTCATCATATTCCACATTCTCAGTTTCGAGTGTTTTGGGTGTTTCTGATAAATAATAATCATGTAAAGGAGAAGAAAGGTAAGATGATTCTTTCGATTCATACGATGAAGAAGGTAAAGGAGAAGATCGACTTATCTAGGTGATGAGTGGTTGGAGATGAAAAAAGATAAGGTTTTATTATAATTGAGTATCAGATTTTACAAAATATAAAAAGAGAAGAGAGAGAAAAAAAGCCAAGTGGCACGCCACATCAGTTTGTGGAAGTTGTTTGTGGAAATTGTTTTGTGACCATATCAGTTCTCATGCTAATATATGTATATAGGCTTTCTCATCATATGAATTAGATTGAGTTGTGAATCGCACTAAGTTAATACAGTTAACCTTCAGTTACCAACAAGTAGCGATTAGGTAACGTCCTTTTTTACTTTGACTTTCTTGCAATTAGGTTACATCCTTTTTTACTTTGACTTTCTTTTTTTATAGTGTTATTATACTTTTTTTACCACTTATTCATACACTAATTTTTTTACACTTATTATACTTCTTTTCACACTTTTTTTACACTATTTTTTTACACTTATTCACACACTATTTTTTACATTAATCATACTTCTTTTACCCTAATTATGTTTCACTTTTTTTATTCATCTAATTATTTTTTTCCCACTTAGAAAAATGACACTAACTTTTTAGCATTTATTATACTTACACTTTAATCCAGTGTTTAGAAAAAAATTATTTTTATTTTTTTTTCCAAAAAATTCGTTTAGAAAAAAATTGTTTTTTTGTGAAGTGATATTTTGTTTCTTCACTTTTACACTTATTATACTTATACTTTAATGCAACGTTTATAAAAAAAATTCTTTTTAAGAAATATAAATCACATGTGGGGTGAAAAGTATAAGTATAAGAATAACGCAACTTTTAGAAAAATTTTCTTAAATTTTTTTTCCTAAAGTTGCTTTAAAGTATATGTTGATATAAATAATGCCTAAAAACATTATTAATACTTTTCGATATCTCTACATTTTGATAATCACAAAATGTAAAATCATTAAACGCAAAGATTAGTGCGTAAACAAGTATTTAGTTATAAATATTCATTTCAACAACTAAATCACTCAAGGTATGAATAAACAAAAAGCCTAATGCATTTTATGATCAAAGGAACATTTTCTTAAATACTAGACTTTGTATAAAATGTTACAAACATTTTATATCTTTTAGGAAATCATTTTTGGTATTAAATAAATATATTTAAATCATTATAAATATATGAATTCAAATTTTCAACCAAAAATGGCAAAAATGTTCCAGAAAAATCTTCCCCAGTAAAAGACAAAATTTAGAGCCGTTACAGGGGGCAGCCCCCTTAAATACAAGGGCGGTCCCCTTAAACATTAAGGGTTTACTCGCCTATATTTAAGATCCAACGAGACAGATAAGATTACGATACTCATCATATAAAACTAGCAATAAAACAAGTGACAAGCTACTTAACAACAAGATAGGCCTTCGATCTATATCTATTATCTATCCGTGTACGTGTTAGCCATTCGCTGATTTGTTCTCATTAGTTTTACATTTTTGTTAATCAAACCAAAATTGTGCTAGACTCTCAGACTAAAACCCCCTTGCGTTAGATTAGATTGTATAACTAACTTAGTATATTTAAAATACTAATTAGATTAATTAGATATTACGTTCCACTTTTACTGATCGACACTCTGCTTACCACTATGTACATACTGATCGGGTACACTGCTCGTTAGTGTGTGTGTTATAGGATAAATCGGCCAAATATAAATGTAAAACTTGAAAAGGCAAAATACCTCTATACTACAAGTGACACAACACGCATATCACTCACAAATGTCTCCACCACCTCCTACAAACTCATATGCCATTCATATGTTGCATGTCCAAACATCCATTCCAAGTAACAACCACACTCTACCATCATCTCCTTCTTCCGAACACTTGAAGTTCATTGAAGAACTCAAGGAAGCCCACGAGCTTAATGCTCTTCTTGCTCTTCATCTTGCTCAACGCAATTTGGATCAACCCCCTTCTAGCTTTTCCTCACCATCCCACAACTTGGTGCATGTTGAAAATCATGTCAAAAATTGGCCTTGTTGTGTCTTTCTCTAAAAACAAACTATTGCATTGAATGAACACTTCACTTGGATTGAGTATCTTCTCCCTAGATCTCAACCAACACCCTCACTAGAACAACATCCAAACCTTCAATCAACCTCTTCCACTCCAAACTCTTCACCATCAAACCCTCCAACATCCATGCACCCAAACATATACCTCCATTAATCTAACAACCTTACCCTCATTCAACCACTTCAATTTCAAGCACTCCACCATCAACCATCTAAGCATATTATATGCTTATGTTTATTGTTTTTCAATAAAATAGTCCAAGCTTTTGTGTCACAAGCAAGTCTGATGGATCTTTGGCATTTTAGGATGTTTATCTTTTAAATGTTGTATGCTTCAAGCATACTAGATGTTGTAATAATGATTATGTGCTCTACATAATCACTTTAATCTATGAATGCATTGTTATGTATCTTTATTATTTTTTCTATGCATGATATATTTTAAGTTATTATATTTCATATATTGCTATGTATGCTTGTGCTTCAAATATTTCTTGCAAAGTATTTCATAGCTCGATTCCTTGGTGCCCTCGAACGAGGGGAGCACACATCAAGGGGGAGCTTTCATCCCATCTAATTTTACTAGTCGACATAACCTTTTTGATTATACAAAAAGGGGGAGAAGTGGATATAAACTCACTAAATACTTGTCTAAAATTAATTTTTGATTTAATGAGTTTAGATTTTGTAATTATCAAAAAGGGGGAGATTGTTATATAAATAATGCCTAAAAACGTTATTAATACTTTTCGATATCTCTACGTTTTGATAATCATAAAATGTAAAATCATTAAACGCAAAGATTAGTACGTAAACAAGTATTTAGTTGTAAATATTCATTTCAACAACTAAATCACTCAAGATATGAATAAACAAAAAGCCTAATGAATTTTATGATCAAATGAACATTTTCTTAAACACTAGACTTTGTATAAAATGTTACAAACATTTTATATCTTTTAGAAAATCATTTTTGGTATTAAATAAATATGTTTAAATCATTATGAATATATGAATTCAAATTTTCAAACAAAAATGGCAAAAATGTTCCAGAAAAACATTCCCCCAGTAAAAGATAAGATTTAGAGCCGTACACGGGGCGGCACCCTTAAATACAAGGGCGGTCCCCTTAAACATTAAGGGGACCGACCCCGCTCCTCCAGCTGTAAATTTTGCATATAAATACTGGACTATTCCTGGACTTTTTCCTCACCTTTTTGCGCTAAGACTTTCTGTTCAAATCTTTCTAAATCATTCCACTTAATTCTTTAATCATATAATCATAAGCTTTTATTTCTAAGTGATCCTAGCTTCAACAACTCAAGTGCAAAGAGAAGAATACTTTTATTCATTAAGATTAGAAGTATTGCAACTTAGTATCATCTTGCTAACTAAGGTGTGTATGTTAGTTAGATAGGTTTGAACATAAGTAGTTAGATTAGATTGGTGTGATAGAAGAGTAGTGAAGGTGTTAAGAAGAATAATAGTGAAGAAGCGGAGACGTGAAGGAGAGGCATTAAGAAGTGAAGTGGTTGTGTATAGAAGTGAACTTGTTAATAGTATAAAGTAAGTGTGTTAGTTAGTTGTTGTGATGAGGTAAAGTAGTGTAGTGAAGTAGTGAAGAAGAAGTTGTGAAGAAGAAGTCATGAAGTTGTAAAGAAGTTGTGAAGAAGTCGTGAAGAAGAAGGTGTGAAATTGTAAAGAAGTCATGAAGTTTTGAAGAAGTCGTGAAGAAGAATTCGTGAAGTCATAAAGAAGTTGTGAAGTTGTGAAGAAGTCATGAAGAAGAAGTCGTAAAAGAATTGTGTTGTGATTGAAGTCGTGAGATTGGTTCTAGTTACGATTAGAACTTGACATTTAGCTTTGTGTCGTTAAACCGGTGCAAGCGAAAGTGTGTAAGGTTTTCTACGCCATAGGGGAGATTGTTGACTTAGTGAAGAAAACTCTCGAGCTCGATGCTCGGGGAGTGGAGTAGGGCGAAGAGGTGCTTCGTAACCGAACCACTATAAATCCTTCACGTCTTGGTTTGATCTTTCCATCCCTATACTTTCTTTCATTATTTTACTTGCATCGTTAATTTTTCATTTACATATAATTTCTCGTATATCATTACTTAATAGATTATAATGTGCAAGGGTTGATTTCACATAAAGATCAACACAAAGTTCCATTCATAAAACTAAGCTTTTATAACTCATCCAAAAGTACAAACATATAACCAATCATTTTGTTCAAGTGTTGATTTTATACAAAACTCTAATTGAAAGTTTTTGAAACAAGCTTTTTATAAAACGAAAAATAGGTAAAGCTATAAAACCTCTCTTCTAGTTTTCCACAGTATAAATATGATAAGTGATTGGGGCTAAATCGTCAGATATTATTGACCAAGGTCAAATAAGTCAAAGACAGCTTAGGCCAATTCTCCGTGGATAGTATAGTGTTTCCCCGGGTCGTTATGTCCCAGTGAGATTGCAATGGTGCTTTTGAAAACGTTTCAGGAATGAGTGGCACTGAGGACAGTAGCCAAAGATGATTGGGAAGTGATTATGCTACTGATTATTTAGAATTTGAACAACTTGGAATGATATTAACAATAACAGATATACAGATATAATCACAAACACACAACTGGAAATCAGGTTACAGACACAGAAAAGTCGGATTTAAACCAATTTACAACTACAGGGGGTGCAAATGAAACTTTTTCAAACTTAAAATAAAAAGAAATTTTAAAATGAAAATGAAATTATTTAAACGATTATTTTAATATTTAAATACTAATTAATTAATTAGAACTATTTAAAAAGTAATTTAAATCTAATTTAAATTAAATTAAAAATGATAAAAACTACAAAATAAACTAAAAACTTGCAAAAATATTTTCTAAACCTTAAAATGAACTTGAAGAAAGTATAAAAATTAATACGAAATGTTTTTGTCTTTTTACGGGTTTTCTATTAATTAAATACTAATTATATTAATTAAACTATTTAAACTATTTTAAGTTACTAATAATATTAAAATGACTTAGAAAATTATAGAAAAATTTATAAAACTAATTAACCATCACAGGAATCCTAAAAAATTATAAAAAGTTTCTAAAAATTATATTTAGGCTATTTTACTAATTATTTACTAATTAATTAATTTAAATCTAATTTAACTAAATTAAATAAGAAAATTAGAAAATGAACAGTAGAATTTAAGAAACTATTTTATAAAAGTCTTAAATGATTTATGAAACCTAGGAAAAATATGAAAACCTGCTGTTGTTAATTAAAATTTAAGAAAACTATTTAATTACTAATATTACCTAATTAATTAATTAAAATATTTTTAATTCTAATAATTATCAAACCAAAAGAGAAAAATCTAAGAAATTTATTGAAAATACCTTAAGGTGACAGGAAATTAAGAAAATTATAAAAATGATGAAGTGCTTATTAATAAGCTAAAAAGAAAAATTAAAAAGATAAAATCTATTAAATAGAAGTTATCACTAATTTTAAATTTGGTTTTTTTGTTGGATTTTCTTTTTGACAGATGAAAATAAGATAAAAACAAGAACTTTTTACAAAGACACATTTTGAATAGCTTAAAAATAAGCTATGTGCACCCCCTTTAATCAAACAATGGACTAATTAGCTTAATATTGGATTTTTCAAGTGAAATAAGCTAAACACTGATCACAGAGAGATAAATAAGCTATAACCAACTTAAGTGAACTAGAAATAAGCTAGAACAAGCAAAAGATAAGCTAATACAAGCAAATAAGCTAAAATCAGCAACCTAGAACACATGCAGTCCCAAAAGGGCAACTACAGGCCTATGTGGGTCCCACAAATAAGCACAAGGGTCCAAAATGAAAATTGTTCCTAAAAGCTGGTCTAGTAAGCTTCAAAATAAGCCAATGGGCAAAGCTTATGGCTCACTAATGAGCTTTTGGCAAGCTTGTGATCTTTGATGCAAACACTGAGTACTCAGTGTACTCATTGTCGTGTGGGTGACTTGTGGGGGCAAGCAGGCTAGTGGCAAAGCTACTAGGGTCACAAATAAATTTTTGTATGTTGAGTTGGGCTAACAAACTTCCTAAAATGCCAAAGTACTCAGGCTAAAACTCACTAATGAAGCTTATGCAAGCTTATGAAAATTGTGCCAAAGCTGTGACATAGGGGCGACAAAAGCTCAACTGGGCAACTTGAACATTGCTTATTTTTAAGCAAATGGATTTCCAACTAGGATTTTATTTTTGAAACAGGTAAACCACCAACAAAACAACACAAATCCACAAAAACCTTGGATTTCCAATCTGAATTAAAGCTTGTGCAAGATCTGGACTAATTGACCATTTTGACAGACTTGAAAACTTTTGACTTTTGAGCAAACATTAAAATTTGATTTTGCTGAGATTTGATTTGATTCTATGGACTGAATAAGTTATATTAAGTTGAAATAAGACCTAATTAAGCTAGTTCAACCAATTGTGAAAGGTTCATGAAGGTTTTAGACTCAAATAACTTGACAGATAACAATTTAGGCCAAATCAAAGATACTTTGACTTTTTTACAAACTACCACTAGGTTTTATGGTCTAACTATCTTAACACAACCTATTGTAATGTTTGAGAACAGGAAACAACAAACCAAACTTCCAAATATACCCCTGACTCAGCAAATCCGAACAGTCCCTTATGTAGACTAGTTTGTTGATTTTCAGTATTTCATATTGATTTAAGGTGTGATACAAAGCTACTTTACTCTAATATGATGTAATTAAATACTAGAAGCCTAGAAACACAGAAAATTACACGATTAAGCAGCTTTATAATAGAATACTAAAATTAAAATGTGATCTTACAATGTGCATTCCACGCCAATACCAAGAACAGGACCCAAGAACCACACCTAAAGGCTTCCACAAGCCACTGAACCCATGGCCATCCAAGATTTACCATGCTCCAGCAATCTACCATCTTCAACCTGCAATTTTTTTTATTTTTCTTTATTTTTCTGATTTTTTTTTCTTGTTTCATGATTCTACTATCTTTTAGTAGTTTCTAAAAGCTTCAATGAGCTTATGGGAGCTTAAGTGATCCTATAAGTCCATAACATAAACACAACTAACAATAAGGCTTAATTGGAGATTTTGAAAAAAAATATGAAAACTGCATAAACTAGAAGAGTTGCTGAAACTTGAAATTTATTACTTGAAACAGTTAAGATTACAACTAAATTGACTATTACAATGCTTAGAAGCTTTTGATTTGACTAAACTACCATACTACAACTTATACGATTGAAATTAAGCTAAAAACATGGACTACTCTTTTCTTCTTGCTTCTCTTTTATTTATAGTTGTGGATTAGGGTTCCTTGGACCCTTCTGAGCAAATCCCATCCAATCTTAACCCTTGAATCTCTCTGATTTGATCCTGACCCTCCACGTATTTTTGGCGGGAAAATTGGGGGTGAGTGAAATTGCTTAAATAATGCAACAGGGGGTGGCATTAATTGTGGGTGTCTTGTTAGGTGATAGTGGTTTTGGGCGGTGGATTGTGATGGTGGGTTGAGGTGATGGTGTGCAGAGCAAGTGGAGTGGTGGGGGAGGGAAAGAGAGGGAAGGGGATGAGGTTGTTTGACTGGTTTGACCTCAGGTTCAAATGTTTGACCCTGGTTATATTAAACGGGTGGTGGGCTTTTGAGGAGTTGGGCCAGAAATAGGGGAGTGGGCTGGTATATTGGGTGGATTGGATTTGGTGTTGGATTGGGGTAATAATATTAAGGGGTCCGGTTTAGTTTAAGGTAAAAACAAGGACTAATTTTGTAATTTTGCCAAAATTTTGAGGACCTATTTTGCCATTCTCCTAAAGTATTACAAGGATGTTTTCTGCCAATTTTCAATATTCCAAGGACCATGATGATGATTTCAACTTTTGATTTTTCCAGGGACTAAAACTGCCAATCTTGCAAACTTCAAGGACCAAACATGTAATTTCACCAAACTTTGCAACCAAGGACCATTCCTGCCATAAATGAGAAGTACAAGGACAAAATTTGTTTTTCTCAAAGTTTTAATATCCTAGGAACCATTTTTGTCAATTTTCAAAGTTCAGTGACTAAACTTGCAATTTTGTGAAACTTTGTACCAAATGACTAATTATGTAACTTTGTGATTTAAAAGGACATTCGGTGACATTTTCAAGTTTTTAGAATAACCAGGGACTAGATTTGACAAATTTTTAAAGATGAGGGACTGAAACTGCCAATTATGCAAACTTTGTTTATTTTTCATCTGTTTTTGATTATTTTGTATCTGAAACATATAAAACACATTCCTGGGATATTTTCATTATTTTGATGCAATATTGAGTGTTTTTAGATGTTTTGGCAGCTCAGAATAGGTAAAAATGATGAGTGTTTAAGCACTCATCAATCCCCCACACTAAAACATTGCTAGTCCCTAGCAATCTTTTGAGAAAAACTTAATGGATTTTAAACTCTTTACCAAAAGCCATCACTTCTGGAGTAGCTAGATGTATCTGTTCAAGTAAGAACTATGGTCCACCTGATAACTATGTGATTTTGAGCAAACCACCAGCTGTCAATGGATTTGATTACTCTTTACCAAAAGCCGTTTGCTTCTGGACTAGCCAACTCTTGATGGACAAAGTCAACATCTTGGTGAGCTGATTACCAATTATGGTTTTTCCACTGCCTTTACCACAAGCCATAATCATGCGGGCTAGCTAACTCATTCACTTTTTTGGATATGGCGAGTTGATTTACCATACAATTTTGGGCAAATTGCAAGCCATCAACGGATTTGAGATATCTTTACCAAGAGCCGTTTGCTCCTGGATTAGCCAATCATTTTGTCATTTAGATATGGCGGACTGATAACCACAAAAATTTTGAAATAAAGTGAAAAAAATTTGAAAATTTTGGGCCAAAATGGGGGTACTTAGAAAGAATTTTGTGATACAATTCGCTAGAATTTCCCCTCCACACTTAGAATTGAATATTGTCCTCAATATTCAAAGTCCCGGCTATTATGCCGCTCTTTGAACGGAAAAAGGCAATATTCTAAGCTAACTGTGGAAATATCGTTTTTATTTTTTACTTTATTTATATGTACATATAAACATTTTTTTTTTTGAACTTATATACATATTTACTTTGCAACAGGTGGGGGACGGCCACTCCCCCACACTAGAGTGTTAGAAAGTAGAAAGAATTCAGAGATATGGGTGAAAACCCATATCTTGCTAATTTTTGTTCACCGGGTCACTAGCTTGACTCGATCCCCAAATTCTTTGGTCCATGGGGAAAGTTTGGAGATCCGGGACAACCATGGATGGTATGTCCTCTCCAAAATAATGTTTCAAACGATGACCATTCACTTTAAAATTGGGACCTTCGGGTTGAGATTGCTCAACAGTCCCATATGGATATACTTTTGCAACAGTGAATGGTCCAGTCCACCGGGTTTTTAATTTTCCCGAGAAGATCTTTAACCTTGAATTGAAAAGAAGGACTCTGTCACCGACGTTGAAAACGAGGTCTTAATCTTAGAGTCATGGATCTTCTTTGTCTTTTCTTTGTAGATCAAAGAGTTCTCGTAGGCTTGATCACGAAGTTCGTTTAATTCATTGAGTTGAACCTTACGATGATCACCCGCTTTATGAAGGTTGTAGTTTGCATGTTTCAAGGCCCAATAGGCTTTGTGCTCGAGCTCGATCGGTAAATGACACGCTTTCCCGTATACAAGCTTGTAGGGAGTACACCCGATGGGTGTTTTGTAAGCTGTACGGAAGGCCCAGAGTGCATCATCTAGTTTGTCCGACCAGGAAGCACGGCTTTCACCTACGGTCCTCTCAAGAATCCATTTAATACCACGGTTTGAAACCTCCACCTGCCCACTTGTTTGTGGGTGATACGCGGTAGAAAGACTGTGAGTAACACCGTACTTAAGCAAAAGTGTGTACCGCGATCACTAATGATGGCATGGGGAGTTCCAAAACGAGCAAAGAGGGATTTCAAGAATTTCACAACAACTCGGGCATCGTTGGTGGGTAAGGCTTTTGCCTCAACCCATTTTGACAAGTAGTCAACAGCCACGAGGTTGTATTTGCTTCCACGAGAAGATGGGAATGGCCCCATAAAATCAATGCCCTAGACGTCAAAGGTTTCACAAACTTGAATGGCATTTTGTGACATTTCATTCTTTTGTGAAATATTCCCGTGACGCTGACAAGTGTCACAAGATTTGACTAACTCGTGGGCATCCTTATAAATTGTGGGCCAATAGAAACCAGAGTCAAACACCTTTTTGGCGGTGTAGTTAGGACTATGGTGGCCCCCGGTGGGTCCAGCATGGCAAGCCTTGAGAATATCAGCGGCTTCCTGTCTGTAAACACATCGCCTGATGACTTGATCAGCACAGATTTTGAAGAGACGGGGGTCGTCCCAGAAGTAATGTTTAACGTCTTTGAAAAATTTGTTTTTCTGTTGGGACGTCATCCCCTTTACGATGAAGTTACCCGTATGGTAATTTGCAAAGCCGGCAAACCATGGGGTAGTAAAGTCACCACGAAAAGAAACCGCATTGAGTGTCTCGAGAGGAAATGTTTCATTTATTTCATGTTTCTCAGACACATCCTGGTGAGGGTTTTCTAATCGTGAGAGATGATCAGCAGCAAGGTTCTCGGCTCCTTTTTTATCACGGATAATGATATCAAATTCTTGGAGGAGGAGAACCCAACGGAGTAGCCTCGGCTTTGCATCTTATTTTGCAAATAGGTACTTCAAAGCCGAGTGATCCGTATACACTACGCATTTGGTAAGTATTAAGTATGGCCGAAATTTTTCAAAGGCATACACCACAGCTAATAGTTCTTTTTCAGTGGTGGAATGACTCTGAGCCTCGGTCATAGTTTTGCTTGCGTGGTGTATAGGTTGAAAGTATTTTGCTTTTCGTTGCCCCAAGACCGCACCTATGGCAAAATCACTAGCATCGCACATAAGCTCAAAAGGTAGGTCCAAATCGGGGGTAACAAGAATCAGTGCCTCAGTAAGCTTTTTCTTTAATGTTTCAAAAGCTTCGATGCACTCAGGAGAGAAGATGAAAGGAGCATCCTTCTCGAGAGATGGGTCATAGGCCGGGTGATTTTAGAGAAAACTTGGATGAACCTTCGATAGAAGCCGGCATGACCCAAAAAGCTCCTAACACCTTTAACGGTGGTAGGATGAGGTAATTTAGCGATAACAACAATTTTGGCTTTGTCAACCTCAATCCCGTTCTTTGAAATTTAATGGCCGAGGACAATGCCCTCTTTAACCATAAAATGGCTCTTCTCCCAGTTGAGACTCAAATTTGTTTCTTTACAACGTTTAAGCATTTGTTCCAAGTGGGAGAGACAAGACTGGAATGAATCCCCAATGACTGAAAAGTCATCCATAAATACCTCCATGGTTTTCCCGATCATGTCGGAAAAGATTGACATCATGCACCTTTGGAACGTGCCTGGTGCATTACATAAGCCGAAAGGCATACGTCTGTAAGCAAAAGTTCCGTAGGGGCATGTGAAGGTAGTTTTCTCTTGATCCTGTGGATCAATGGGGATTTGGAAGTAACCCGAGAAACCATCGAGGAAACAGTAGTATTCATTCCCCGCTAGTCTTTCGAGCATCTGGTCCATAAAAGGCAGAGGAAAATGGTCTTTACGGGTGGCTTCATTCAACTTACGATAGTCAATACATACTCGCCAACCCGTGACCAAACGAGTTGGAATCCACTAGTTTTCCTCGTTGGTGACAACGGTTATGCCACCCTTTTTAGGAACGCAATGAATTGGGCTAACCCAAGGACTGTCAGATATAGGGTAAATCAATCCCGCATCAAGAAGTTTTAGAACCTCTTGTTTGATAACTTCGTAGATTTTGGGATTTACCCTTCTCTGTTGTTGCACTGCTGGCTAAAAGTCATCCTCCATTAAGATTTTGTGTGTACAAAAGTCTGGGCTAATACCCTTAATGTCAGAGAGTTTCCAAGCAATTGCTTGCTTGTGTGACTTAAGAACCTTTAGGAGTGCAGCCTTTTCCTCATCTTTCAAGTCTTTAGCAATAATGACGGGTAATTTATCATCACCCTCCAAAAATGCATATTCTAGATGAGGAGGCAAGTCCTTGAGTTCGACCTCGGGAAATTCTTCAGATTTTTCAATGGACTTAATTTCTGCTTTATGAAGTTGTTTCAGAGACGGAGAGGGTGAAGGATCGTCATTTAACAATCTTTCAAGAAGAAGAATATCCTCCTCCGGGTCAAGATAGTTTTCATCATTCTCATGAGGAATTGAGCTATCCTGAGCAAGAAAAGCCTCGACCTCTTCCAGAAGGAAGTCACTTCCCTCAAACGGAGTGAGAGAAGGGGAAGAGTCGGATATGATAGGCTCAGAAGAAAGAGTGGTACTGCCACTTGATGAGAAACCGAGGACTTCTTGAGAATACTCCTCTGACGCAACATCGATGATGTCAATTCGGTTAACCGTTTCAGCGTCATAGTTGGAGGAGTATCTTGAAGTCTGGTAAAAATTGAATGTGATGGCTTCACCACCAACACGTAAAGTGATTTCTTCTTCGAAAACATCGATTAGAGCACGACCCGTCCTTAAGAATCCCCTCCCGAGAATGAGAGGAACTCTTGGGTCCGCATCGAAATCAACAATCATGAAATCTGCCGAAAAATGGAACTTTCCTACTTTCACGAATATATCTTCGGCAATGCCGAGAGGACGAGATATAGTACGGTCTGCAAGCTCGAGAGTCATGCAGGTAGGAGTGAGAGCAGGAAGAGAAAGTCTCCTCCAAACTGAGTAAGGCATAAGGTTAATGCTTGCACCAAGATCGGCCAAGGCAAAGCATTCAACCATCCCCGGGAAAATGCAAGGAATGAGAAATTTCCTGGGATCTCCAAGCTTTTCGGGAAGATTTTTCATGAGCACTGCTGAGCAATGCTCGTTTAGTGGAGTTTTAGCCATCTCACAGAGTTTTTCCTTATTGCTTATCAGATTTCTGATTGTTGAAGCAAATTTAGGCATTAGAAGAAGAGCATCCGCGAAGCTAATATCGAAATGTTACTCTCGGAAAATCTGGTAAAATTTTTCCATCTGATGGTTAGCTCTTTCGCGGTTCTTTTGATCATTCAGTCGTGAAGGATATGGAATTGAAGGCTTGGGATCGTTCTTTGGAATTTCATCAGGAATTTCCGGAGGATCAAATACAACTTTTGACTTACGAGTCGGGACCGGGACAACTTAAGGGTGGACGTTGTTGGTACCTCCGTTATTAGTAGGAAGTACCGTGTCCGTGGTAACCTCAGGTTCATGTTCCGCTACCTTAGTAGGAGGAGAAGAAGAGGTAGAGGGAATCGTGGGTCCATTGTATGATACTCCACTTCAGGTAGTGATCGCTTTAACATCGCCCCTCGGGTTAGCGATCGTGTTGCTCGGTAGTGTACCCGGGCTCGAGGGTCGATCATTTAAAGACTTCTGAAGCTCAGAGATCTTGCTGATCAATAACCGATTCGTTTCCTCTTGTGCTTTCATGAATTGTTTTAGCACTTCATCGGAGGAAGACGAGGGTTAAACAACGTTTTGATTTTGATTAGGAAAATTTTGAACATGGTTGTTTTGAAAATTCCCTTGGTTTTGGTTCTTGTTACCCTGAAAATTATTTCTCTGATTGAAATTACCCTGATTGTAATTCCCTTGTCCTTGGTTTCTTTGAAAATTTCCTTGAAAACCTTGATTTTGATTGCCATTTTGAAAATTGTTTTGATTAAAATGACCTTGATTTTTGTTCAGGTTTTGGAAATTTGGGTTTTGACCTTGGTTAAAATCTCCTCGATTCTGATTTTGATTCGAGTATGGTTTTGATTTTGGTTAAAACCGGGAGGTCCGAGAAAATTGTTGGAACGATAGCTTAAGAGATTACGGTCCCCTTGTGGTTGGTAAGAATTACCCCCCATGTTGTAGGAACCTTGAGCAGCATAAACGTTCTCTTGAGGAAAACCAGCAGTAGCTGGACACTCGGAATACAGACGTGGGCCTCCGCAAGTTTCACAACTTCGGGCCATGGCTTTCACTTGTTGATTCTGAACCTGCTGATTTTGCATAGTTTGGTTCATTCTCAACACAGCCGTAGAGATATCATCCATCTTTTTGGTGAGAGCTATTATTTCAGGAGATGATGATAAAGGAATGACTGATTTACATGACTCATCCCTCTTCGCAGAGGAATCCCAAAAGTTATGGTGGGCAGTCATGTTCTCAATTAGATCATAGCATTCTTCGGGACGTCTTTTCATGAAGGTCCCACCAGCAGCAGCATTGAGAATGTCTCGGTGCCTCAATGTCAGACCATTATAGAAGGTATCTATGATGGTAACTTGTAACATATTGTGGTTAGGGCACCGATCAATTGCTAGCTTATAACGTTCCTAAGCCTCAAATAGAGACTCATCGGGACGCTGCCGGAAGTTGCTGATATCATTTCGTAACTTGGTAACCATGGAAGGTGGAAAATATTTTGCTAGAAACTTGGTTACCATTTCATCAAAGGTACGAATAGAATTATTGGGGAGTCGGTCAAACCATGCAGTGGCATGATGGGTGAGAGAATAGGGGAAGAGATACAGCCGAAGGGCATCATCGGTGACACCATGCTGTTTCATGCTTTGGGTGACGGTAAGGTATTTATCAAGATGCTTGTTAGCATCATCACCCGGTAATCCGTGAAATTGACACGAATTTTGGACTTGTTGGATCATGTGGTGCTTGAGGCCAAAGTCCGTAGCCTCAATAGTGAGTGGTGCAATCGGTCTGCCCCTCCCTTGCATGGTAGGCTGGCACAACTCCTCCATCGTTCGGAGATCGGGAGCTGGCTCATCCTTGGGAGGGTCAGGGGGTGGTGGTGGCCCGTCGTCCATTTCTGTTTTAGGTTCTTCAATAACAGTACGTAGCTCGAGTACATTTTTATGATTTTTACGCTTTGTTTGTGAACGAGTGCGCATGCACTAAAAACAATTTTCCAAAACAAATTCAAGGCAAAACAACAGGGAACTTAAACCTATAATCACAAGTGAATGGCTTCTTTGAAAAAGGTACACCACTCACAGGGATACAAAGGCAAGTTTTAATCTTTAGTTTGGGAACTTATTATGTCCACACCCCCAGTTGGTAGGTGTTCTGCCTTGGTTTGCGGTGGTAAGATTTTATGTATTTATTAACAGAAAAATTGTTTTTGGGCTTTTGGGTGTGTGTGCAAAAAACTTTGGGAAATATTTTTGGAACTGATTCGTTAACCGAAATCGTTCCTTTAAGATTACTCGCAGGCTGGCGGGAGAGAAGAATGGATCTCTCTTCAGTTCGCAATTTAATGTCAGAACTTCCTTATACCAACTGTTTCAGGTTGTAATCTTAAAGATAACGAAGTAATTTAACTTCACAGTTTGTTTTGTTGTTTTTTATTTTTTTTTGGTGTTGCTAACACTTCAGTAAAAGTGTTAGTGAACTTTTTGATATGATTGATATTTTTACAAAAACTTTTTATAAAAGTGGTGAAATCTGTACAGGGAGGGTTTTGAAAACCACTAAACTTAAAACGATTTTAAAACACGCAACAACCTCCCCGGCAGCGGCGCCAAATTTTGATTGGAGCTAAACCGTCAGATATTATTGACCAAGGTCAAATAAGTCAAAGACAGCTTAGGCCAATTCTCCGTGGCTAGTATAGTGTTTCCCCGGGTCGTTATGTCCCAGCGAGATTGCAATAGTGCTTTTGAAAACGTTTCAGGAATGAGTGGCACTGAGGACAGTAGCCAAAGATGATTGGGAAGTGATTATTGGTAGCGTAGGGATTGCACCAGGCTTTACCTCTCGAGGGATCTCGAGAAGCTTACAACCCCCACCAGGCAGTGTACCTGATCAATGTAGTATAATATATTGACAAGTACCGGGGGATTGATCGTTCAGTTAGGAATAGTGTCGCTAGGATTAGAAAATCTAAAGACTAGGTCTAGAGATAATGGATGATTCTTTTTGTATTTCTATATTTTTATGAAAGTAAGTAAAAATCTTGGGTTTGAAGGAGTTGGGCGGAATTAGTTGCTAGTCAACTAACCCAATACTAAAGATGCAATCAAAATAAAATACTAAAAATGAAAATAAACTAAATTAAACTAGAGTTGTGAGCAATATGTGGGAGAATTGTATTTACTTGGATTTCACTACTCCCTAGATATCTTTTACACGTTAATTACTTATTATATTTGTGTGGATGACGGATTGTATTCCTTAATACCATTCATGGGGTGGCGTACTTACTTCCCCAATCCTATTAGCACCTACTTCACTCCTATGTCGAGCCGGCTAAGAAGCTCTTAACATGGGATCACTAGAATTTGCTCATGCATTAAATACAACCAATAAAACCTAGTACACATCGGTTCATGTTTCCTAAGACGTTCAAGCATGTTACACAATGGAGATCTGCCAGTTTTCTTAAGCCTAACATTGAAATCATTCATCCATTACAACCATAAACAAGTAATCAACATATAATTAACATCTAGGTTTCATTACATCTAAGCAAACACAAGATAGATCTAGCCTAGCATGTTGAAATCAAGACAAGCATAAGATATATTCAAACAACACATAGACATATTGAATGAATTGAAAGAAGACTTATCTCAATTGAACATGAAAGGATTCAAGGGGCGAAAACCCTTGAAAATACTGTAAAATACGACCTAGGGTTTACAAAGTTCGGCCCTAGTATTCTCCACACAAGTTCCTCCACTAATGAATGAAAAATAGAAAACTATATATAGATTCTGATAGGTGACGGCGTCAAGAACAAAATTCTGACGCCGTCATCTCGCCGCCAAATAGTTTCTCGGACTGCCTAGATCTGGGTCTGACGCCGTCATGTATACTCCTTATGCAGGCCGTCACCATATTAACTCTTGACACCCTTGTTGTGACGCCTTCAGGTTTTCACTGGGTCGTCATGGACTTTACTCTTTACGCCGTCAGGTACTGTTCTCAGCATGGAAAATTAAGTCTTTGCCGTTTTCTTCACTTTTATCTCCAAAAACGTCCGAATTGCTTCCTTTTCCAGAATTCACTCCCAAAGTACCTAAAATCACAAAAGGAACGATTTAGGGCAATATTTGATCAAATAAGTTCAATTCCGAGCTTAAATGACACCCTAAAAGTGGTTCATTTTTCGCCTCATCATATACCCTTACACTTGAGATTTGCTTGTCCTCAAGCAAATGCGCTTTTATTCTAGTCAAAATACAAGTTATGGGTCATTTAACACTAATATAAAAGTAATTACAATAAATAATCGTTCCACTAAAGACCAAAGACAAGCACGGAGGTCATACACTAGCACCTCACAAATAGTGTTTAGATACTCACACTCTCGGGTGTAATAAAGTAATATCACATTATGAAAATGGAAAACATCTCTCACTACCTGTCATAGCAAAATATATTACCATAGGCTTGGGAAAGGATCAAACCTCCACCACATGGCGTAAGCACCTAGGATAAACTATCAAAGAGGTCTTTTAAAGGGTTGTAACATTAGGTGTAGGGATATGGAATACACGGTTTTGTTGGATATAGGCAGTCTTTACATGTACAATATGGCGTTGCTAAGCCAAGAGTAGACTCGACTTAAGCTAATAAATCAAAAATAACAAAAATATAAAATGAACATAGAATGAAAAGGGATGGTAGTCCGTATGTTTTTCTCTTTTTCTTTTTCTTTTTTTTTTCTTGTTTTTTCAATTTTTTTTTTTTTTTTTTTTTTTTTTGCATACACTCTTACCCTACCATCCAAAATAATCCATCATAGGGAATGAACATTCCCCTTACACTTGAATTTTTACATACTTTACAATAAACTAATCTAATGACTCGAATTAAGAAAATTAAAACACTTGGAGTACTTTTAAGATTAACGTACATATGGGGGTAATATATGATGTTCTTCCCCATTACTCCATAAAATAAGTACCTTACCCATGAGTCTCAATCGTCCCAAAACAATATGTACAAAGATATGACTCGACTTAGCAACCATGTAATCAATTAGATAATTAACTTAGGGTTTAACAAATAATAATAATGCACTAAAAATGAGTGCATACACGGAAGGCTAAGGCGATTTGGGTGTACATTTAAGTAGGGTGTAACAAATTCTTCCTTTAAGTAAGATACTTAAAGTTAGAAACGAAAAGATAGGCTCGGAGGGGTGTACTAGGGGTTTTGTGTACTAAAAATGAGTACTACGCTAAGGTGTGGGAAAAATTAGTTGACTTAACTAGCCAAGTAATATGACTTAAATGGTCAAGTAATTATAATACGGGTTTAACACAAGGGTGATCCTAATGCCTCTTATCATGTAGTAAATCCTACTACACGAATGTAGTCTCACTAGCGGTCTCGGGATGCATCACTAACGCAAGTTCTAGAATCTAAATGCTGCCGATACACTCATAAGCACTAATAATATGTTGATATAAATAAATGTCTAAAAACGTTATTCATATCTTTCGATATCTCTATGTTTTGATAATCACAAAACGAAAACTCATCAAACCAAAGATCATGACATAAACAAGTATTTAGTAGTAAATACTCACCTTTACCATCTAATCACTTAAGGTATGAATAAACAAAGTGTCTAATGCATTATAAGATCAAAGGAACACTTTTGTTAATCACTAGATATTTATAAAATGTCACAAAACATTTTATATCTTCTATAAAACATTTTTGGCATTAAAAAAATATGTTTAATTCATTACAAATTTATGAATTCAAATTTTCAACCAAAAATGGCAAATCTAATCCAGAAAAATTTCCCTCACAAAAGGACAAGAAAATCCAACGTTCAGGAGGGCGGCCCTCTTAATTATAATAGGCGGCCCCCTTAATCATTAAGGGTACCGCCCCCTAATTAAGGGGACTGGCACGCTCCAGAACAGTATTTTCTGGCCCTTTAAATATTGGATCATTCCACATATTTTTCTTACCTTTTTGCACAAAAACTTTCTGATCTAAACATCCATTTCCTTCCTCTAAAAATCCTTTGATCTTATATACTTTGATCTTTGTTTCAAAGTGATCCAAGCCTCAACACTCAAGTGCAAAGAGAAGAGTACTTCTATTAGAAGTATTACAACTTAGTATCATCTTGCTATCTAAGTTGTTTGTTTATTTCATCTTGTTGATCCTTCATATTTTGGTGAATAAGGTGTATGTATTAGTTAGCTAGATTTAGTTATAAAATCTAGAATTGTTGTAAGTGTGAAGTGGAACTTGAAGTGAAGAAGTAGTGTTGGATAATAGTGGTGATATGAGATAGTAGCAATAGAGATTAGTAGTGAAGAAATTGAAGCTTCCAAGTAGAGAAGACTAGAAGATATTAGTGGCTTGAAGTTGTGAAGATATTAGTGGCTTGAAGTTGTGAAGACATTAAAGTCTTGAAGTTGTGAAGACATTAGAGCCTTGAAGTTGTGAAGACGTTAATGCCTTGAAGTTGTGAAGTTGCAAGACATTGAAGTCGTGAAGTATTTGTGAAGGCGTGATGATACTTGTGGTGTGAAGAAGTATAGAAGAAGTGAAAAGGTGTAAAGAAGGTGTGGTGTGATATTTGTTGTGAGATTGGTTCTAGCTACGATTAGAAGTCGACATTTTGCTTTGTGTCGTAAATTGGTGTAAGCTTTTGGTGTGTACGGTTTTCTCCGCCATAAGGGAGGTTATTGACTTAGTGAAGAAAACTCTTGAGTTCGGTGCTCGGGGAGTGGAGTAGGGCAAGGAAGGTGTCCTTGTAGCCGAACCACTATAAATCCTTTGTCTCTCGGTTTGATCTTTCCATCTCTCACTCTTTGCTTGCTTACTTATTAGCTTTTCATACATTGTTATAATAGTGTGTTTGTGCATATATTGATTTCACATAAAGATCAAACTAGATTCCATTTACAACATTAATTGTACATTAATAAAATATAAGTACATACAATTATTAAAACACATATACATATATAAATACAAACTTATATTTAAGTGAGATATATGAAATTATAATTTCTATTCAACACTTTAAATAAGTAGTGTCTATGTGATATATGTGAATTAATTTGTATCTATACTTTAGTTTCAAAGGTTTATACTATTAGCATCAATTCTTTAAAAGCAAACTTTTAATAAACGAAAAAGATGCAAAACTATTCAACCCCCCCCCCCCCCTTCTAGTTTTCCACAATTGTTATCAAGAGTCACGTCTAGCAAGATCTTTAAAATATATTGTATTTTAAAACTTGTAACGATCTATGGAATTCGAAAAATATCTACAAGGGGAATTTACGCAAAAACCACCATTGTTTGAAAATGATCATTTTCTTGAATGGAAAAATAAATTTGAAAATTATGTGAAATCAATAGATCTTGATCTTTGGCATATCATTTCAATTGGTGATCTTAAACCAACCAAAATGGATTTTGAAAATCAATATAATAATCTTCAAAGCAAAATTGATAAAAACACTAAAGCCAAATTACTTATTTTCAAAACTCTACCAAGAGTTGAATATGAAAAATTATTTCGTTGTAAAACGGCAAATGATATTTGGAAATGTCTTTTAAAGTTTCACCAAGAGAAATGTAAAACCAAAGATGATAAACTTGATATTGCACAAGAAATAGTTAATCTAGAAAATTTAATAGATAAATATTTAGTTGAAATAAACACATGTACTACTAGTTCAAATGTGATTATTGAAGGTATCTATAACGAAGAATACATGAGCCAAATCCGAAGAAATAGCATTAATAAATCATGGTGCAACAAGTATGAAGAAGACGATGATAATATGGCTTGTGAGAATATTCAAACAAATGTTAATACAAGTATTGATGGCAAGGACTACATGTTTCTAGATCTAAACGAAACTACAAATAAAACATGGAGAGACATGGACGATGGAATTGATCAACATATAGCATGTGAAGATTATACAACTACTAATAAGGTACAATCCGAAACCGAACATTTTTGCTATGATCAGTTTATATTAGAATTTTCAAAATTGGAAAACAACTTCAAACATTTTTGCAACATTGACTAAAAAATAATTCCTAAAAATAAATCTTCAATATTCATTGAAAATAATTTTGAAAAAGAAATAATTTTAGAAGATAAAATGTCTAGACTTGAAAGCAATATTGAAATTGATCTTAAATGTAAATATTGTCAAGACTATAAACATGAAATTAAAATGGAAAATGAAAAAGCAAAAATATTAGCAAAATTTGAAAATAGCTCTAGATCTTTAAAATATTTACTTAACATTCAAAAGCCATTTTATGATAAAAGCGGCTTAGGATTTACCGTAAATGATCCTTCAACAAATGTATTAAAACAAATAAAATTTGTTAAACCTAGTGAAGAAATTTAGAACTAATACTATTTACACTCATTATTTATTACTCTAGTCAAGAAAGTCATTGTTTGTTGATTAAAACAAACTATTAATGAATTCTTGTACTTCTCGACGACATCCTCATCATGTGCATTCAAATGCAATGGATGTTCTCAACTAACCAACTCGGACCCATGAGAATCTGGGTACCAAGCTCTTTATCATGTTTAGGTAATTAACGAACGAAGAGTCTATTACGCTTTGGTTTGCTGACCTCGCTCTATTACTTTTGAAGGCTGTTGGTTCCTATCACTATGTTTCACTTTCTGCACATGATCTGCCTATGACGTTGTTGCGGTCATTTATTGTCTCGGCATTGTGTTCTTGATTCTTGGAGTATTGGTTTCATGGTGTGTCCGTTACTATTTCAAGATGAAGGCTCCCAAGCACAATTATTCTTAGTCTTCACGACTTGTGATGATTGGTGTGATCGATTAAGCATTTTGGATCAAGCTCCCTTGATTTCTATTGCATTGAAATGTCACTTTGCTACTTCGACATGTTTTGGACATACTTTTAAGTTGTCTTCCATTTCTCTTATGCCCACTCCTAAAGAAACGATGGACCTGAGGTAAGTTTTCTTTTCAAAAACTTGCCAATATTACATTATATTAAAGAATGCTTTAATTAGTATGTGAATATGATTTAATTTATAATTTACCATGCTTTTAGATCATTAATACTAATATATGCATATATGATATTAGGATTATTAACCTTCTTGTAGTTTAGTCTATTATCATTTTTCTTAGTCTTCATTTATATTGAAGATCCTCTATGATCTATAGTAGAATACTTTTCATTTAAGTTATATGATCTTACTAGTTGCATTAATAGATGTATTATTATTGAGACTTGTTAGTAACTTAATATTATGATGTTCTTTGTATATATATATATATATATATATATATATATATATATATATATATATATATATATATATATATATATACACACACATATATATATATACACATGTGTTAATCTAGTGTGTTTAGATGATTTACTTTATCACCTCAATTATATTGCATTAAGATCATTAGAATCCACCATCTCTCTTCCATATCTTTAGTTGCCATTAGAGATGATTATATGTGACAATGGGCTTAATTGATTCTCTTGAGTATGATGAGTTTCCATTTCAAATCCTTCACTTACAATTTCTTGATTATCAAAATTAAAACGTATTGTTTAAAACCTCTCTCTTTGAATAATAATTTTTCTAATATTTATATCACTCTTCTTCAAACAACATGTTTAACTATAAGCTACCATAACTTTATTTTAATCAAGATTGGATTTTTTTTAAACATGTTATGAAGCAAAACTCAATTTACTCTTTTCTAATGCACACTTGAATTCATTTCAAAGCATTGTTGAATAAAACAAAAAACGTTTCATTTAAAACATATTTGAATATTTCACATATGTCATTCAATTTTATGAAAAGTACATTCACAATTTTATCAAATCATTTCATAAGAATCATGGTTTGACCATATGTATCTTGTTTGTAACAAGATTTGAAGTCTATATAATCATATCTTCCTACTTGTAAGTAATCATCAATATGTTTGCACTAGCCTACATGTTATCATATAGTTACATAATTAACTAATTTGCTTTATTGCTTCCCTAGATGCATATCTTAATTGATAAATTAGTAGATAGCATGATTATTAGAAATTAATTGTCTAATTTTATTATTTCTATATCACTTTCTACATTCATGAATAGTATGCCTTATATTGCCTCAAAGTGTTGAACTTACTTGAATCCAAATCCAAAAACACAACCTTTCTGAAAATTTTCTGCCAAAAACCCATTTCTGGCATTCTGGGAATCACCAGATGGGCGGCCCCCTTAATTATATAAGGTGGACCCCTTAATTTTAAGGGGACCGGCCATCTGATGGTCAGGGATACTGTTTTCTTTATCACTTTTTGACCCATTTCACCCTATACTTCCCAAAATTCATAAACATATTTTGTCCCATACTATCCCTCAAAATTTACCTTCCTAAACCACATTTCTCATACACTATAAATACCCTCTTCCCATCATTAATGCCATCACACCCAAACATGTCATCTCCCAACAACCAAAAACCAAAGATTTCAAGAACCGCAAGGATCTCCGTCAAACCCGTTTGGAGGAGGAAACTTGATTCTTGTCATAATTCAAGTGATGTTGTTCCAAGTCAACCAACTACTAAACCTCAAACCCACACTAATGACTCATCTCACAACCTATCATCCACTCATTCCCTCATTAATGCTTCTTCTTTTGATGAGCATGCTCAATCCCAAAACAACAATCCCAATCTCTCAATCAATACTTCACATGTTGCTCATTCAACAAAAACGCCACTCACTCATGGAGAACCTCTTCCACCCATTTCATATTTTCATGACTACCCAAGCTCAACCATGTCTCCACCACCAAGAGTACCACCACCACATCCTACAACTTCACATGCCATTCCTATATTGGATGTTCAAACCTTCACCCAAGACAACCATCATGTTCCACCATCATCACCTTCCTCCGAACACTTGAAGTTCGTTGAGGAGCTAAAAGAGGCTCATGAGCTTAGTGCTCTTTTAGCATTACATCTTGCTCAACGCAATTTGGATCCACCCCAATCAAGCTCACCATCATCACCACACAACATCAACCAAATTGAGAAGCATGTTAACAATTGCCCTTGTTGCATCTTCCTTCAACAACAAACCATTGCTTTGAATGAGCACTTCACTTGTATTGAGTATCTTCTTACAAGATCTCAACAAACACCATCACTTGAACAACATCAAAACCCTCAATCAACAAACCCTACTTCAAATCCACCACCTACAATTTCCACATCTCCAACTCACCAACATCCATGCAACCAAAAGTTTATCTCCACTAAACCACCAAGCATTTTATATGCTTATGTTTCTCATTTTCAAATAAAACTCTTCAACCATTTTGGGATTCAAGAAAGTTTGGTGACACTCCTTGTTAGCACATTAGGATGCTCTACTTAGTTTAGTATTCTATATTTATGGCCTTTGTAACAATGATTATGGGTTAACATAATCATTTTCTATATTTATGGCCTTTGTAACAATTAATTTTTGGATTTAATGAGTTTAGGTTTTTGTAATCATCAAAAGGGGGGAGATTGTTGATATAAATAAATGTCTAAAAACGTTATTCATATCTTTCGATATCTCTATGTTTTGATAATCACAAAACGAAAACTCATCAAACCAAAGATCATGACATAAACAAGTATTTAGTAGTAAATACTCACCTTTACCATCTAATCACTTAAGGTATGAATAAACAAAGTGTCTAATGCATTATAAGATCAAAGGAACACTTTTGTTAATCACTAGATATTTATAAAATGTCACAAAACATTTTTTATCTTCTATAAAATATTTTTGGCATTAAAAGAATATGTTTAATTCATTACAAATTTATGAATTCAAATTTTCAACCAAAAATGGCAAATCTAATCCAGAAAAATTTCCCTCACAAAAGGACAAGAAAATCCAACGTTCAGGAGGGCGGCCCTCTTAATTATAATAGGCGGCCCCCTTAATCATTAAGGGTACCGCCCCCTAATTAAGGGGATCGGCATGCTCCAGAACAGTATTTTCTGGCCCTTTAAATATTGGATCATTCCACATATTTTTCTTACCTTTTTGCACAAAAACTTTCTGATCTAAACATCCATTTCCTTCCTCTAAAAATCCTTTGATCTTATATACTTTGATCTTTGTTTCAAAGTGATCCAAGCCTCAACACTCAAGTGCAAAGAGAAGAGTACTTCTATTAGAAGTATTACAACTTAGTATCATCTTGCTATCTAAGTTGTTTGTTTATTTCATCTTGTTGATCCTTCATATTTTGGTGAATAAGGTGTATGTATTAGTTAGCTAGATTTAGTTATAAAATCTAGAATTGTTGTAAGTGTGAAGTGGAACTTGAAGTGAAGAAGTAGTGTTGGATAATAGTGGTGATATGAGATAGTAGCAATAGAGATTAGTAGTGAAGAAATTGAAGCTTCCAAGTAGAGAAGACTAGAAGATATTAGTGGCTTGAAGTTGTGAAGATATTAGTGGCTTGAAGTTGTGAAGACATTAAAGTCTTGAAGTTGTGAAGACATTAGAGCCTTGAAGTTGTGAAGACGTTAATGCCTTGAAGTTGTGAAGTTGCAAGACATTGAAGTCGTGAAGTATTTGTGAAGGCGTGATGATACTTGTGGTGTGAAGAAGTATAGAAGAAGTGAAAAGGTGTGAAGAAGGTGTGGTGTGATATTTGTTGTGAGATTGGTTCTAGCTACGATTAGAAGTCGACATTTTGCTTTGTGTCGTAAATTAGTGTAAGCTTTTGGTGTGTACGGTTTTCTCCGCCATAAGGGAGGTTATTGACTTAGTGAAGAAAACTCTCGAGTTCGGTGCTCGGGGAGTGGAGTAGGGCAAGGAAGGTGTCCTTGTAGCCGAACCACTATAAATCCTTTGTCTCTCGGTTTGATCTTTCCATCTCTCACTCTTTGCTTGCTTACTTATTAGCTTTTCATACATTGTTATAATTGTGTGTTGTGCATATATTGATTTCACATAAAGATCAAACTAGATTCCATTTACAACATTAATTGTACATTAATAAAATATAAGTACATACAATTATTAAAACACATATACATATATAAATACAAACTTATATTTAAGTGAGATATATGAAATTATAATTTCTATTCAACACTTTAAATAAGTAGTGTCTATGTGATATATGTGAATTAATTTGTATCTATACTTTAGTTTCAAAGGTTTATACTATTAGCATCAATTCTTTAAAAGCAAACTTTTATTAAACGAAAAAGACGCAAAACTATTCAACCCCCCCTTCTAGTTTTCCACATAATAAATGCTTTTCCTATCAAATCTAAAGGCGAACCTCACATATTTGGGTGAAAAATTTTTCTGAATAGTACGGTTTTGTGCTAGTCATACAATCTCCTATCCATGAGACGCTTGCTAAGGCTAAAGTTTCACTCCTAAATGTTGTAAAAAAATTTAAATTTGGCGCTAAAATTACACTAACAAGTATTTCTCATAGTTTTATTACACATCTACCATCAAACAAACAAACTCAAGCGAAAGTGTATCTGTAAGGTATCATCATTTTACCCTCCCCTTACACTTAGGATGAACATTGTCCTCAATGTTCAAGTAAAGAATGTAAAAGTGAAATAAGTAAAACAAATGAAATCAAATACTCCCCCGATTCGCTCGGTATGGATAATAAGGTGGCCAGGTTAGATCTTCCTCCAAGAAAATGAACAATCAAAGCTTCGTTCCAGAATAATAGTCATCTTCTTGTCATACATAACCTGTAAAACCTGAGAAAACAGACAAGGCAACCTCGCCTAAAATCGGCGGCAATCTACATATGCTAATAAATCCTAGAAAACAAAATAAGATATAATGCTTGTGGAATGATGTTTGCAGATTTTCTGGAGATTATAAAACTGATAATTCAACAAAAACTTTAAGACTCCGTTAGAAAAACAAAACTGGTAAAATTTCCAGATTTTTACACATGACGCCGTCAAGAGTAAACTCGTGATGCCATCAGAAGTGACCTGCAGAAATTCTTATGTTAAGTTTCCGGAAAATTTCTAGAAAAACTTCGTCCTACTTCCTGGAAAATCCTGCAAAACTTCATTATGACTCGATACAAGCATTTGACTCTAACAAATACGCATATACATGTTCACATAATATTGTGGAGAATCATGATCGGTTTTGTTTCTTAAAAACATATTTGGGGTTTCCCCTTACACTTATCTTTTGCAAAAATACCTTTAGATGAAGTTAAGACTAGGCCAAAAAACAAAATAAAGTATTTTCACTATTTTAGTTTTGAAACATGATCTACCAACAATAAAAATAAAGCATGCATACGGAAGCAAATAAAATCAAATAAACAAACAAAAAAAAAACAAACAAATAAATAAATAAAGCTTGAGTTACCTCCCAATAAGCGCTTGTTTTTGTTCGAGTCACGAGCCTGACTCTACCCTTATTTAACGGAAATAGGGGAGGTTTTCCCTACACTTAGGATTAAGTGTGGGTGGAAGTAGCACACACCCTTAGGGTGGAAGTATGCCACATGAGAAAAGAGTAGTGGATGAATTATATGCTCAAAGGGGTGTGCTCCTATTATCATAACCTTAACAAATTCAATCGGGTTAATGGGTGGATTAAGATTTTCTCCTAGAAAGGGATCATTTTCTATCGACTTCAAGAGACTCCTAGTTGGGAATCCATCTTGACCTAATAAACCTGGTTTAAACCCATAATGTTTCTTGTGATCAATCATAAATGGGTGATGTAAGCAAGTACGGTCATTTTCCACTCCTATATTGGCTTCCTCTCTATAAGGCTTAGAGTCCAATACCTTTATCCTAAGACTACCCGGACTATATGGTTTGATGGGTGGATCGGGACCTATTTCAATTCCTAAATTCACATCTAAAGATGGAAGATTAGGTAACGGCTTTGGTTGAGGCTCCGGTTCATCAAAACTAGGAACTTCTCTAGAACTAAAAGAAAGGTTATCACTATAAGTGTTAAAACCTATATTCTTTAGTTGTGCTTGGTCTAAGGGTTCTACCTCAATTGGGGTTCCTATAGTCTCTCCTACTTCTTCTGGGTAAGTCACGGGCGATGTGTGTGCCTCAAATGATGGTAGGACTTGTGGGGTATTTGGTGAGCTTATGTTATTTACTTCATCATTTCCTATGTCACGATCACCTATATCCTCAACATGTGTTTTATTATAATCTAACCCTAACATTTTCCCAAGTATCTCACGTGCTTCTCTAGGCATCTCAACTTCTATATCCGAATCGTAAGGATCATCCTCAGTATTCTGACTACTATATACAAATTGCCCAAAAGATTCATCATGTGTTTCTTGAGATTCATCATCATCGATCATAAAACCTAGGTCTTTTTTATCAATGTGATCATGTTCGGCTACATCCTCCATCACATCAAGGTCACCTATGTGTTCAGCTTGTATTGTGGTGAAATCAAACCACCCCGTGCACCCAGTTATCTCATCTATAGTTTTATCCCCAAACAATCTTCTTGCTTGTTCCCTTAAACTTGCTATCAATTGATCTGTAACAACGTTTGTTGGGTTGTCCATTTTTTGGGCAAGTATGGCACAATTCTCTATGGTTTCCCATGCTTCATCAACACTTAATCCCCAAAGGTCCCCATCTGCGGCATGGTCAATGTCCATTTTGGTATAGTGGTCGACACGATGGTAAAATATTTCAATTTGGGACCACATATCGAAATTATGATGAGGGACTTTTTGGAGTAAATATTTAAAACGAGCCCATGCATCATAGATAGGTTCATCCTCATATTGTTTAAACATCAAGATGTCATTTGGAGTGAGTGAATTTCGTGGTTGGTAGTATGGTGGATTCGCGTTCTCCATAATGGCTAAAGGAATAGTCAATGGAAAGGTTTTTACAAACAAAGACACAAAGAAAAGATAGACTAAAGAAAACCTAAAAAAATAAAATAAAGTCTTACTAGAAAGGAATCTAGCAAGTAGACCTAATAAAAAGAGATTCTAACCTAGACAATAACTATTCCCCGGCAACGGCGCCAAAAACTTGGTAGCGTAGGGATTGCACCAGGCTTTACCTCTCGAGGGATCTCGAGAAGCTTACAACCCCCACCAGGCAGTGTACCTGATCGATGTAGTATAGTATAATGACAAGTACCGGGGGATTGATCGTTCAGCTAGGAATAGTGTCGCTAGGATTAGAAAACCTAAAGACTAGGTCTCGAGATGAGGGATGATTCTTTTTGTATTTTTATATTTTTATGAAAGCAAGTAAAAATCTCGGGTTTGAAGGAGTTGGGCGGAATTAGTTGCTAGTCAACTAACCCAATACTAAAGATGCAATCAAAATAAAATACTAAAAATGAAAATAAACTAAATTAAACTAGAGTTGTGAGCAATATGTGGGAGAATTGTGTTTACTTAGATTTCACTACTCCCTATATATCTTTTACATGATAATTACTTGTTATAGTTGCGTAGATGACGGATTGTATTCCTTAAACCATTCATGGGGTGGCGTACTTACTTCCCCAATCCTATGAGCGCCTACTTCACTCCATGTCGAGCCGGCTAAGAAGCTCCTAACATGGGATCACTAGAATTTGCTCATGCATTAAATACAACCAATAAAACCTAGTACACATCGGTTCATGTTTCCTAAGACGTTCAAGCATGTTACACAATGGAGATCTGCCAGTTTTCTTAAGCCTAACATTGAAATCATTCATCCATTACAACCATAAACAAGTAATTAACATATAATTAACATCTAGGTTTCATTACATCTAAGCAAACACAAGATAGATCTAGCCTAGCATGTTGAAATCAAGACAAGCATAAGATATATTCAAACAACACATAGACATATTGAATGAATTGAAAGAAGACTTATCTCAATTGAACATGAAAGGATTCAAGGGGTGAAAACCCTTGAAAATACTGTAAAATACGACCTAGGGTTTACAAAGTTCGGCCCTAGTATTCTCCACACAAGTTCCTCAACTAATTAATGAAAAATAGAAAACTATATATAGATTCTGATAGGTGACGGCGTCAAGAACAAAATTCTGACGCCGTCATCTCGCCGCCAAATAGTTTCTCGGACTGCCTAGATCTGGGTCTGACGCCGTCATGTATACTCCTTATGCAGGCCGTCACCATACTAACTCTTGACGCCCTTGTTGTGACACCTTCAGGTTTTCACTGGGTCTTCATGGACTTTACTCTTGACGCCGTCAGGATTTTCTTCTTGACGCCGTCAGGTACTGTTCTCAGCATGGAAAATTAAGTCTTTGCCGTTTTCTTCACTTTTATGCTCCAAAAACGTCCGAATTGCTTCCTTTTCTAGAATTCACTCCCAAAGTACCTAAAATCACAAAAGGAACGATTTAGGGCAATATTTGATCAAATAAGTTCAATTCCGGGCTTAAATGACCCCCTAAAAGTGGTTCATTTTTCGCCTCATCAATTATGCTACTGATTATTTGGAATTTGAACAACTTGGAATGATATTAACAATAACAGATATACAGATATAAACACAAACACACAACTGGAAATTAGGTTACAGACAAAGAAAAGTGGGATTTAAACCAATTTAGAACTACAGGGGGTGCAAATGAAACTTTTTCAAACTTAAAATAAAAAGAATATTTAAAATGAAAATGAAATTATTTAAATGATTGTTTTAATATTTAAATACTAATTAATTAATTAGAACTATTTAAAAAGTAATTTAAATCTAATTTAAATTAAACTAAAAATGATAAAAAACTACAAAATAAACTAAAAACTTGCAAAAATATTTTCTAAACCTTAAAATGAACTTGAAGAAAGTATAAAAATTAAAAAGAAATGTTTTTGTGTTTTTATGGGTTTTCTATTAATTAAATACTAAGTATATTAATTAAACTATTTATAATATTTTAAGTTACTAATAATATTAAAATGACTTAGAAAATTATAGAAAAATTTGTAAAACTAATTAACCATCACAGGAATCCTAAAAAATTATAAAAAGTTTCTAAAAATTATATTTAGGCTATTTTACTAATTATTTACTAATTAATTAATTTAAATCTAATTTAACTAATTAAATAAGAAAATTAGAAAATGAATAGTAGAATTTAAGAAACTATTTTCTAAAAGTCTTAAATGATTTATGAAACCTAGGAAAAATATGAAAAACTACTTTCGTTAATTAAAATTTAAGAAAACTATTTAATTACTAACATTACCTAATTAATTAATTAAACTATTTTTAATTCTAATAATTATCAAACCAAAAGAGAAAAATCTAGGAAATTTATTGAAAATACCTTAAGGTGACAGGAAATTAAGAAAATTATAAAAATGATGAAGTGCTTATTAATAAGCTAAAAAGAAAAATTAAAAAGACAAAATATATTAAATAGAAGCTATTACTAATTTTAAATTTGGTTTTTTTGTTGGATTTTCTTTTTGACAGATGAAAATAAGATAAAAGCAAGAACTTTTTACAAAGACACTTTTTGAATAGCTTAAAAATAAGCTATGTGCACCCCTTTAATCAAACAGTGGACTAATTAGCTTAATATTGGATTTTTCAAGTGAAATAAGCTAAACACTGATCACAGAGAGCAAAATAAGCTATAACCAACTGAAGTGAACTAGAAATAAGCTAGAACAAGTAAAAGATCTGAATAATAAGCTAATACAAGCAAATAAGCTAAAATCAGCAACCTAGAACACATGCAGTCCCAAAAGGGCAACTGCAGGCCAATGTGAGTCCCACAAATAAGCACAAGGGTCCAAAATGAAAATTTTTCCTAAAAGCTGGTCTGGTAAGCTTCACAATAAGCCAATGGGCAAAGCTTATGGCTCACTAATGAGCTTTTGTCAAGCTTGTGATCTTTGATGCAAACACTGAGTACTCAGTGTACCCAGTGTGGTGTGGGTGAATTGTGGGGGCAAGCAGGCTAGAGGCAAAGCTACTAGGGTCACAAATAACAATTTGTATGTTGAGTTGGGCTAACAAACTTCCTAAAATACCAAAGTGCTCAGGCTAAAACTCACTAATGAAGCTTATGCAAGCTTATGAAAATTGTGCCAAAGCTGTGACACAAGGGAGACAAAAGCTCAACTGGGCAACTTGAACACTGCTTATTTTTAAGCAAATGGATTTCCAACTTGGATTTTATTTTTGAAACAGGTAAACCACCAACAAAACAACACAAATCCACAAAAACCTTGGATTTCCAATCTGAATTAAAGCTTGTGCAAGATCTGGACTAATTGACCATTTTGACAGACTTGAAAACTTTTGACTTTTGAGCAAACATTAAAATTTGACTTTGCTGAGATTTGATTTGATTCTATGGACTGAATAAGTTATATTAAGTTGAAATAAGACCTAATTAAGCTAGTTCAACCAATTGTGAAAGGTTCATGAAGGTTTTGGACTCAAATTACTTGACAGACAACAATTTAGGCCAAATCAAAGATACTTTGACTTTTTTACAAACTACCACTAGGTTTTATGGTCTAACTATCTTAAAACAACCTATTGTATTGTGTGAGAATAGGAAACAACAAACCAAACTTCCAAATATACCCCTGACTCAGCAAATCCAAACAGTCCCTTATGTAGACTAGTTTGTTGATTTTCAATATTTCGTATTGATTTAAGGTGTGATACAAAGCTACTTTACTCTAATATGATGTAATTAACTACTAGAAGCCTAGAAACACAGAAAATTACACTATTAAGCAGCTTTATAATAGAATGCTAAAATTAAAATGTGATCTTACAATGTGCATTCCAAGCCAATACCAAGAACAGGACCCAAGAACCACACCTAAAGGCTTCCACAAGCCACTAAACCCATGGCCATCCAAGATTTACCATGCTCCAGCAATCTACCATCTTCAACCTGCAATTTTTTTATTTTTCTTTATTTTTCTGATTTTTTTTCTTCTTTTATGATTCTACTGTCTTTTAGTAGTTTCTAAAAGCTTCAATGAGCTTATGGGAGCTTAAGTGATCCTATAAGTCCATAACATAAACACAACTAACAATAAGGCTTAATTGGAGATTTTGAAAAAAAATATGAAAACTGCATAAACTAGAAGAGTTGCTGAAACTTGAAATTTATTACTTGAAACAGTTAAGATTACAACTAAATTGACTATTACAATGCTTAGAAGCTTTTGATTTGACTAAACTACCATACTACAACTTATACGATTGAAATTAAGCTAAAAACATGGACTACTCTTTTCTTCTTGCTTCTCTTCTATTTATAACTGTGGATTAGGGTTCCTTGGACCCTTCTGAGCAAATCCCATCCAATCTTAACCCTTGAATCTCTCTGATTTGATCCTGACCCTCCACATATTTTTGGCGGGAAAATTGGGGGTGAGTGAAATTGCTTAAATAATGCAACAGGGGGTAGCATTAATTGTGGGTGTCTTGTTAGGTGATAGTGGTTTTGGGCGGTGGATTGTGATGATGGGTTGAGGTGATGGTGTGCAGAGCAAGTGGAGTGGTGGGGGAGGGAAAGAGAGGGAAGGGGATGAGGTTGTTTGACTGGTTTGACCTCAGGGTCAAATGTTTGACCCTGGTTATATTAAACGGGTGGTGGGCTTTTGAGGAGTTGGGCCAAAAATAGAGGAGTGGGCTGGTATATTGGGTGGATTGGATTTGGTGTTGGATTGGGGTAATAATATTAAGGGGTCCGGTTTGGTTTAAGGTAAAAACAAGGACTAATTTTGTAATTTTACCAAAATTTTAAGGACCTGTTTTGCCATTCTCCCAAAGTATTACAAGGATGTTTTCTGCCAATTTTCAATATTCCAAGGACCATGTTGATGATTTCCACTTTTGATTTTTCCAGGGACTAAAACTGCCAATCATGTAAACTTCAGGGACCAAACATGTAATTTCACCAAACTTTGCAACCAAGGACCATTCCTGCCATAAATGAGAAGTACAAGGACAAAATTTGTTTTTCTCAAAGTTTTAATATCCCAGGAACCATTTTTGTCAATTTTCAAAGTTTAGGGACTAAACTTGCAATTTTGTGAAACTTTGTACCAAAGGACTAATTATGTAACTTTGTGATTTAAAAGGACCTTTAGTGACATTTTCAAGTTTTTAGAATAACTAGGGACTAGATTTGACAACTTTTTAAAGATGAGGGACTGATACTGCCAATTATGCAAACTTTGTTTATTTTTCATCTGTTTTTGATTATTTTGCATCTGAAACATATAAAACACATTCCTGGGATATTTTCACTATTTTGATGCATTATTGAGTGTTTTTAGATGTTTTGGCAGCTCAGAATAGGTAAAAATGATGAGTGTTTGAGCACTCATCAATCTCCCACACTAAAACATTGCTAGTCCCTAGCAATCTTTTGAGAAAAACTTAATGGATTTGAAACTCTTTACCAAAAGCCATCACTTCTGGAGTAGCCAGATGTATCTGTTCAAGTAAGAACTATGGTCCACTTGATAACCATGTGATTTTGAGCAAACCACCAGCTGTCAACGGATTTGATTAGTCTTTACCAAAAGCCGTTTGCTTCTGGACTAGCCAACTCTTGATGGACAAAGTCAACATCTTGGTGAGCTGATTCCTAATTATGGTTTTTCCACTGCCTTTACCACAAGCCATAATCTTGCGGGCTAGCCAACTCATTCACATTTTTGGATATGGCGAGTTGATGTACCATACAATTTGGGCAAATTGCAAGCCATCAACGGATTTGAGATATCTTTACCAAGAGCCGTTTGCTCCTGGATTAGCCAATCCTTTTGTCATTTAGACATGGCGGACTGATAACTACAAAAATTTTGAAATAAAGTGAAAAAATTTTGAGAAATTTGGGCCAAAATGGGGGTACTTAGAAAGTATTTTGTGATAAAATTCGCTAGAATTTCCCCCCCACACTTAGAATTGGATATTGTCCTCAATATTCAAAGTCCCGGCTATTATGCCGCTCTTTGAACGGAGAAAGGCAATATTCTAAGCTAACTGTGGAAATATCGTTTTTATTTTTCACTTTATTTATATGTACATATAAACAATTTTTTTTTAATTTGAGCTTATATACATATATACTTTGCAACAGGTGGGGGACGGCCACTCCCCCACACTAGAGTGTTAGAAAGTAGAAAGAAGTAAAACCCATATCTTGCTAATTTTTGTTCACCGAGTCACTAGCTTGACTTGATCCCCGAATTCATTGGTCCATGGGGAAAGTTTGGAGATCCAGGACAACCATGGATGGTATGTCCTCTCCAAAATAATGTTTCAAACAATGACCATTCACTTCAAAATTGGGACCTTCGGGTTCAGATAGCTCAACAGTCCCGTATGGATATACTTTTGCAACAGTGTATGGTCCAGTCCATCGGGTTTTTAATTTCCCCGAGAAGATCTTTAACCTTGAATTGAAAAGAAGGACTCTGTCACCGACATTGAAAACGCGGTTCTTAATCTTAGAGTCATGGATCTTCTTTGTCTTTTCTTTGTAGATCAAATAGTTCTCGTAGGCTTGATCACGAAGTTCGTTTAATTCATTGAGTTGAACCTTACGATGATCACCCGCTTTATGAAGGTCATAGTTTGCATGTTTCAAGGCCCAATAGGCTTTGTGCTCGAGCTCGATCGGTAAATGACACGCCTTTCCGTATACAATCTTGTAGGGAGTACACCCGATGGGTGTTTTGTAAGCTGTACGGAAGGCCCAGAGTGCATCATCTAGTTTGTCCGACCAGGAAGCACGGTTTTCACCTACGGTCCTCTCAAGAATCCGTTTAATACCACGGTTTGAAACCTCCACCTGCCCACTTGTTTGTGGGTGATACGCGGTAGAAAGACGGTGAGTAACACCATACCTAAGCATGACTTTTGCGAATTGATCATTGCAAAAGTGTGTACCGCGATCACTAATGATGGCACGGGGAGTTCCAAAACGAGCAAAGAGGGATTTCAAGAATTTCACAACAACTCGGGCATCGTTGGTGGGTAAGGCTTTTGCCTCAACCCATTTTGACAAGTAGTCAACAGCCACGAGGATGTATTTGTTTCCACGAGAAGATGGGAATGGCCCCATAAAATCAATGCCCCAGACGTCAAAGATTTCACAAACTTGAATGGCATTTTGTGGCATTTCATTATTTTGTGAAATATTCCCGTGACGCTGACAAGCGTCACAAGCTTTGACTAACTCGTGGGCATCCTTATAAATTGTGGGCCAATAGAAACCGGAGTCAAACACCTTTTTGGCGGTGTAGTTAGGACTATGGTGGCCCCCGGTGGGTCCAGCATGGCAAGCCTTGATAATATCAACGGCTTCCTGTCCGTAAACACATCGCCTGATGACTTGATCGGCACAGATTTTGAAGAGATAGGGGTCGTCCCAGAAGTAATGTTTAACATCTTTGAAAAATTTGTTTTTCTGTTGGGACGTCATCCCCTTTACGATGAAGTTACCCGCATGGTAATTTGCAAAGTCGGCAAACCATGGGGTAGTAGAGTCACCACGAAAAGAAACCGCATTGAGTGTCTCGAGAGGAAATGTTTCATTTATTTCCTGTTTCTCGGACACATCCTGGTGAGGGTTTTCTAATCGTGAGAGATGATCAGCAGCAAGGTTCTCGGCTCCTTTTTTATCACGGATAATGATATCAAATTCTTGGAGGAGGAGGAGAACCCAACGGAGTGGCCTCGGCTTTGCATCTTGTTTTGCAAATAGGTACTTCAAAGCCGAGTTATCCGTATACACTACGCATTTGGTATGTATTAAGTATGGCCGGAATTTTTCAAAGGCATACACCACAGCTAATAGTTCTTTTTAAGTGGTGGTGTTATGACTCTGAGCCTCGGTCTTAGTTTTGCTTGCGTAGTATATAGGTTAAAAGTATTTTGCTTTTCGTTGCCCCAAGACCGCACCTATGGCAAAATCACTAGCATCGCACATAAGTTCAAAAGGTAGGTCCCAATCGGGGGCAACAAGAATCGGTGCCTAGGTAAGCTTTTTCTTTAATGTTTCAAAAGCTTCGATGCACTCAGGAGAGAAGATGAAAGGAGCATCCTTCTCGAGGAGATGGGTCATAGGTCGGGCGATTTTAGAGAAATCTTGGATGAACCTTCGATAGAAGCCGACATGACCCAAAAAGCTCCTAACACCTTTAACGGTCGTGGGATGAGGTAATTTAGCGATGACATCAATTTTGGCTTTGTCAACCTTAATCCCGTTCTTTGAAATTTTATGGCCGAGGACAATGCCCTCTTTAACCATAAAATGGCTCTTCTCCCAGTTGAGACTCAAATTCGTTTCTTTACAACGATTAAGCATTTGTTCCAAGCAGGAGAGACAAGACTGGAATGAATCCCCGATGACTGAAAAGTCATCCATAAATACCTACATGGTTTTCCCGATCATGTCGGAAAAGATTGACATCATGCACCTTTGGAACGTGCCTGGTGCATTACATAAGCCGAAAGGCATACGTCTGTAAGCAAAAGTTCCGTAGGGGCATGTGAAGGTAGTTTTCTCTTGATCCTGTAGATCAATGGGGATTTGGAAGTAACTCGAGAAACCATCGAGGAAACAGTAGTATTCATTCCCCGCTAGTCTTTCGAGCATCTGGTCCATAAAAGGCAGAGGAAAATGGTCTTTACGGGTGGCTTCATTCAACTTACGATAGTCAATATATACTCGCCAACCCGTGACCAAACGAGTTGGAATCAACTCGTTTTCCTCGTTGGTGACAACGGTTATGCCACCCTTTTTAGGAACGCAATGTATTGGGCTAACCCAAGGACTGTCAGATATAGGGTAAATCAATCCCGCATCAAGAAGTTTTAGAACCTCTTGTTTGATAACTTCGTGGATTTTGGGATTTACCCGTCTCTGTTGTTGCACTACTGGCTTAAAGTCATCCTCCATTAAGATTTTGTGTGTACAAAAGTCTGGGCTAATACCCATAATGTCGGAGAGTTTCCAAGCAATTGCTTGCTTTTGTGACTTAAGAACCTTTAGGAGTGCAGCCTTTTCCTCATCTTTCAAGTCTTTAGCAATAATGACGGGTAATTTATCATCACCCTTCAAAAATGCATATTCTAGATGAGGAGGCAAGTCCTTGAGTTCGACCTCGGGAAATTCTTCAGATTTTTCAATGGACTTAATTTCTGCTTTATGAAGTTGTTTCGGAGACGGAGAGGGTGAAGGATCGTCATTTAACAATCTTTCAAGAAGAAGAATATCCCCCTCCGGGTCAAGATAGTTTTCATCAATCTCATGAGGGATTGAGCTATCCTGAGCAAGAAAAGCCTCGACCTCTTCCAGAAGGAAGTCACTTCCCTCAAACGGAGTGAGAGAAGGGGAAGAGTCGGATATGATAGGCTCAGAAGAAAGAGTGGTACTGCCACTTGATGAGAAACCGAGGACTTCTTGAGAATACTCCTCTGACGCAACATCAATGATGTCAATTCGGTTAACCGTTTCAGCGTCATAGTTGGAGGAGTATCTTGAAGTCTGGTCAAGATTGAATGTGATGGCTTCACCACCAACACGTAAAGTGATTTCTTCTTCGAAAATATCGATTAGAGCACGACCCGTCCTTAAGAATCCCCTCCCGAGAATGAGAGGAACTCTTGGGTCAGCATCGAAATCAACAATCACGAAATCTGCCGGAAAATGAAACTTTCCTAATTTTACGAAGATATCTTCGGCAATGCCGATACGACGAGATATAGTACGGTCTGCAAGCTCGAGAGTCATGCAGGTAGGAGTGAGAGCAGGAAGAGAGAGTCTCTTCCAAACTGAGTAAGGCATAAGGTTAATGCTTGCACCAAGATCGGCCAAGGCAAAGCATTCAACCATCCCCAGGAAAATGCAAGGAATGAGAAATTTCCTGGGATCTCCAAGCTTTTCGGGAAGCTTTTTCAAGAGCACTGTTGAGCAATGCTCGTTCAGTGGAGTTTTAGCCATCTCACAGAGTTTTTCCTTATTGCTTATCAGATTTTTGATTGTTGAAGCAAATTTAGGCATTAAAAGAAGAGCATCCACGAAGCTAATATCGAAATGTAACTCTTGGAAAATTTGGTAAATTTTTTCCATATGATGGTTAGCTCTTTCGCGGTTCTTTTGATCATTCAATCGTGAAGGATATGGAATTGAAGGCTTGGGATCGTTCTTTGGAATTTCATCAGGAATTTCTGGAGGATCAAATACAACTTTTGACTTACGAGTCGGGACCGGGACAACTTGAGGGTGGACGTTGTTGGTACCTCCGTTATTAGTAGGAAGTACCGTGTCCGTGGTAACCTCAGGTTCACGTTCCGCTACCTTAGTAGGAAGAGAAGAAGATGTAGAGGGAATCGTGGGTTCATTGTATGATACTCCACTTCAGGTAGTGATCGCTTTAACATCACCCCTCGGGTTAGCGATCGTGTTGCTCGGTAGTGTACCCGGGCTCGAGGGTCGATCATTTAAAGACTTCTGAAGCTCAGAGATCTTGCTGATCAATAACCGATTCGTTTGCAAGGAATGAGAAATTTCCTGGGATCTCCAAGCTTTTCGGGAAGCTTTTTCAAGAGCACTGCTGAGCAATGCTCGTTCAGTGGAGTTTTAGCCATCTCACAGAGTTTTTCCTTATTGCTTATCAGATTTTTGATTGTTGAAGCAAATTTAGGCATTAGAAGAAGAGCATCCACGAAGCTAATATCGAAATGTAACTCTTGGAAAATTTGGTAAAATTTTTCCATATGATGGTTAGCTCTTTTGCGGTTCTTTTGATCATTCAATCGTGAAGGATATGGAATTGAAGGCTTGGGATCGTTCTTTGGAATTTCATCAGGAATTTCCGGAGGATCAAATACAACTTTTGACTTACGAGTCGGGACCGGGACAACTTGAGGGTGGACGTTGTTGGTACCTCCGTTATTAGTAGGAAGTACCGTGTCCGTGGTAACCTCAGGTTCACGTTCCGCTACCTTAGTAGGAGGAGAAGAAGATGTAGAGGGAATCGTGGGTTCATTGTATGATACTCCACTTCGGGTAGTGATCGCTTTAACATCGCCCCTCGGGTTAGCGATCGTGTTGCTCGGTAGTGTACCCGGGCTCGAGGGTCGATCATTTAAAGACTTCTGAAGCTCAGAGATCTTGCTGATCAATAACCGATTCGTTTCCTCTTGTGCTTTCATGAATTGTTTTAGCACTTCATCGGAGGAAGACGAGGGTTGAACAACGTTTTAATTTTGATTAGGAAAATTTTGAACATGGTTGTTTTGAAAATTCCCTTGGTTTTGGTTCTTGTTACCCTGAAAATTATTTCTCTGATTGATATTACCCTGATTGTAATTCCCTTGTCCTTGGTTTCTTTGGAAATTTCCTTGAAAACCTTAATTTTAATTGCCATTTTGAAAATTGTTTTGATTAAAATGACCTTGATTTTGGTTCAGGTTTTGGAAATTTGGGTTTTGACCTTGGTTAAAATCTCCTCGATTCTGATTTTGATTCGAGTTACGGTTTTGATTTTGGTTAAAACCGGGAGGTCCGAGAAAATTGTTGGAACGATAGCTTAAGAGATTACGGTCCCCTTGTGGTTGGTAAGAATTACCCCCCATGTTGTAGGAACCTTGAGCAGCATAAACGTTCTCTTGAGGAAAACCAGCAGTAGCTGGACACTCGGAATACAGACGTGGGCCTCCGCAAGTTTCACAACTTCGGGCCATGGCTTTCACTTGTTGATTCTGAACCTGCTGATTTTGCATAGTTTGGTTCATTCTCAACACAGTCGTAGAGATATCATCCATCTTTTTGGTGAGAGCTATTATTTCAGGAGATGATGATAAAGGAATGACTGATTTACATGACTCATCCCTCTCCGCAGAGGAATCCCAAAAGTTATGGTGGGCAGTCATGTTCTCAATTTGATCATAGCATTCTTCGGGACGTCTTTTCATGAAGGTCCCACCAGCAGCAGCATTGGGAATGTCTCGGTGCCTCAATGTCAGACCATTATAGAAGGTATCTATGATGGTAACTTGTAACATATTGTGGTTAGGGCACCGATCAATTGCTAGCTTATAACGTTCCTAAGCCTCAAATAGAGACTCATCGGGACGCTGCCGGAAGTTGCTGATATCATTTCGTAACTTGGTAACCATGGAAGGTGGAAAATATTTTGCTAGAAACTTGGTTAACATTTCATCAAAGGTACGAATAGAATTATTGGGGAGTCGGTCAAACCATGCAGTGGCATGATGGGTGAGAGAATAGGGGAAGAGATACAGCCGAAGGGCATCATCGGTGACACCATGCTGTTTCATGCTTTGGGTGACGGTAAGGTATTTATCAAGATGCTTGTTAGCATCATCACCCGGTAATCCGTGAAATTGACATGAATTTTGGACTTGTTGGATCATGTGGTGCTTGAGGCCAAAGTCCGTAGCCTCAATAATGAGTGGTGCAATCGGTCCGCCCCTCCCTTGCATGGTAGGCTGGCACAACTCCTCCATCGTTCGGAGATCGGGAGCTGGCTCATCCTTGGGAGGGTCAGGGGGTGGTGGTGGCCCGTCGTCCATTTCTGTTTTAGGTTCTTCAATAACAGTACGTAGCTCGGGTACGTTTTTATGATTTTTACGCTTTGTTTGTGAACGAGTGCGCATGCACTAAAAACAATTTTCCAAAACAAATTCGAGGCAAAACAACAGGGAACTTAAACCAATAATCACAAGTGAATGACTTCTTTGAAAAAGGTACACCACTCACAAAGATACAAAGGCAAGTTTTAATCTTTAGTTTGGGAACTTATTATGTCCACACCCCCAGTTGGTAGGTGTTCTGCCTTGGTTTGCGGTGGTAAGATTTTATGTATTTATTAACAGAAAAATTGTTTTTGGGCTTTTGGGTGTGTGTGCAAAAAACTTTGGGAAATATTTTTGGAACTGATTCGTTAACCGAAATCGTTCCTTTAAGATTACTCGCAGGCTGGCGGGAGAGAAGAATGGATCTCTCTTCAGTTCGCAATTTAATGTCAGAACTTCCTTATACCAACTGTTTCAGGTTGTAATCTTAAAGATAACGAAGTAATTTAACTTCACAGTTTGTTTTGTTGTTTTTGATTTTTTTTTGGGTGTTGCTAACACTTTAGGAAAAGTGTTAGTGAACTTTTTGATATGATTGATATTTTTACAAAAACTTTTTACAAAAGTGGTGAAATTTGTACAGGGAGGGTTTTGAAAACCACTAAACTTAAAACAATTTTAAAACACGCAACAACCTCCCCGGCAGCGGCGCCAAATTTTGATTGGGGCTAAACCGTCAGATATTATTGACCAAGGTCAAATAAGTCAAGGACAACTTAGGCTAATTCTCCGTGGATAGTATAGTGTTTCCCCAGGTCGTTATGTCCCAGCGAGATTGGAATGGTGCTTTTGAAAACGTTTCAGGAATGAATGGCACTAAGGACAGACAGGACAGTAGCCAAAGATGATTGGGAAGTGATTATGCTACACATTATTTGGAATTTGAACAACTTGGAATGATATTAACAATAACAGATATACAGATATAATCACAAACACACAACTGGAAATCAGGTTACAGCCAGAGAAAAGTGAGATTTAAACCAATTTACAACTACAGGGGGTGCAAATGAAACTTTTTCAAACTTAAAATAAAAAGAAAATTTAAAATGAAAATGAAATTATTTAAATGATTATTTTAATATTTAAATACTAATTAATTAATTAGAACTATTTAAAAAGTAATTTAAATCTAATTTAAATTAAACTAAAAATGATAAAAACTACAAAATAAACTAAAAACTTGCAAAAATATTTTTTAAACCTTAAAATGAACTTGAAGAAAGTATAAAAATTAAAAAGAAATGTTTTTGTCTTTTTATGGGTTTTCTATTAATTAAATACTAATTATATTAATTAAACTATTTATACTATTTTTAGTTACTAATAATATTAAAATGACTTAGAAAATTATAGAAAAATTTATAAAACTAATTAACCATCACAGGAATCCTAAAAAATTATAAAAAGTTTTTGAAAATTATATTTAGGCTATTTTACTAATTATTTACTAATTAATTAATTTAAATCCAATTTAACTAAATTAAATAAGAAAATTAGAAAATTAACAGTAGAATTTAAGAAACTATTTTCTGAAAGTCTTAAATGATTTATGAAACCTAGGAAAAATATGAAAACCTACTGTTGTTAATTAAAATTTAAGAAAACTATTTAATTACTAATATTACCTAATTAATTAATTAAACTATTTTTAATTCTAATAATTATCAAACCAAAAGAGAAAAATCTAAGAAATTTATTGAAAATACCTTAAGGTGACAGGAAATTAAGAAAATTATAAAAATGATGAAGTGCTTATTAATAAGCTAAAAAGAAAAATTAAAAAGATAAAATCTATTAAATAGAAGCTATCACTAATTTTAAATTTGGTTTTTTTGTTGGATTTTCTTTTTGACAGATGAAAATAAGATAAAAACAAGAATTTTTTACAAAGACACTTTTTGAATAGCTTAAAAATAAGCTATGTGCACCCCCTTTAATCAAACAGTGGACTAATTAGCTTAATATTGGATTTTTCAAGTGAAATAAGCTAAACACTGATCACAGAGAGCAAAATAAGCTATAACCAACTTAAGTGAACTAGAAATAAGCTAGAACAAGCAAAAGATAAGCTAATACAAGCAAATAAGCTAAAATCAGCAACCTAGAACACATGCAGTCCCAAAAGGGCAACTGCAGGCCTATGTGGGTCCCACAAATAAGCACAAGGGTCCAAAATGAAAATTGTTCCTAAAAGCTGGTCTGGTAAGCTTCACAATAAGCCAATGGGCAAAGCTTATGGCTCACTAATGAGCTTTTGGCAAACTTGTGATCTTTGATGCAAACACTGAGTACTCAGTGTGGTGTGGGTGACTTGTGGGGGCAAGCAGGCTAGAGGCAAAGCTACTAGGGTCACAAATAACAATTTGTATGTTGAGTTGGGCTAACAAACTTCCTAAAATGCCAAAGTACTCAGGCTAAAACTCACTAATGAAGCTTATGCAAGCTTATGAAAATTGTGCAAAGCTGTGACACAAGGGAGACAAAAGCTCAACTGGGCAACTTGAACACTGCTTATTTTTAAGCAAATGGATTTCCAACTTGGATTTTATTTTTGAAACAGGTAAACCACCAACAAAACAACACAAATCCACAAAAACCTTGGATTTCCAATCTGAATTAAAGCTTGTGCAAGATCTGGACTAATTGACCATTTTGACAGACTTGAAAACTTTTGACTTTTGAGCAAACATTAAAATTTGACTTTGCTGAGATTTGATTTGATTCTATGGACTGAATAAGTTATATTAAGTTGAAATAAGACCTAATTAAGCTAGTTCAACCAATTGTGAAAGGTTCATGAAGGTTTTGGACTCAAATTACTTGACAGACAACAATTTAGGCCAAATCAAAGATACTTTGACTTTTTTACAAACTACCACTAGGTTTTATGGTCTAACTATCTTAACACAACCTATTGTAATGTGTGAGAACAGGAAACAACAAACCAAACTTCCAAATATACCCCTGACTCAGCAAATCCAAACAGTCCCTTATGTAGACTAGTTTGTTGATTTTCAATATTTCATATTGATTTAAGGTGTGATACAAAGCTACTTTACTCTAATATGATGTAATTAACTACTAGAAGCCTAGAAACACAGAAAATTACACTATTAAGCAGCTTTATAATAGAATGCTAAAATTAAAATGTGATCTTACAATGTGCATTCCAAGCCAATACCAAGAACAGGACCCAAGAACCACACCTAAAGGCTTCCACAAGCCACTAAACCCATGGCCATCCAAGATTTACCATGCTCCAGCAATCTACCATCTTCAACCTGCAATTTTTTTATTTTTCTTTATTTTTCTGATTTTTTTTTCTTGTTTTTTGATTCTACTGTCTTTTAATAGTTTCTAAAAGCTTCAATGAGCTTATGGGAGCTTAAATGATCCTATAAGTCCATAACATAAACACAACTAACAATAAGGCTTAATTGGAGATTTTGAAGAAAAAAAAATGAAAACTGCATAAACTAGAAGAGTTGCTGAAACTTGAAATTTATTACTTGAAACAGTTAAGATTACAACTAAATTGACTATTACAATGCTTAGAAGCTTTTGATTTGACTAAACTACCATACTACAACTTATACGATTGAAATTAAGCTAAAAACATGGACTACTCTTTTCTTCTTGCTTCTCTTCTATTTATAGCTGTGGATTAGGGTTCCTTGGACCCTTCTGAGCAAATCCCATCCAATCTTAACCCTTGAATCTCTCTAATTTGATCCTGACCCTCCACGTATTTTTGGCGGGAAAATTGGGGGTGAGTGAAATTGCTTAAATAATGCAACAGGGGGTGGCATTAATTGTGGGTGTCTTGTTAGGTGATAGTGGTTTTGGGCGGTGGATTGTGATGGTGGGTTGAGGTGATGGTGTGCAGAGCAAGTGGAGTGGTGGGGGAGGGAAAGAGAGGGAAGGGGATGAGGTTGTTTGACTGGTTAGACCTCAGGGTCAAATGTTTGACCCTGGTTATATTAAATGGGTGGTGGGCTTTTGAGGAGTTGGGCCAGAAATAGGGGAGTGGGCTGGTATATTGGGTGGATTGGATTTGGTGTTGGATTGGGGTAATAATATTAAGGGGTCCGGTTTGGTTTAAGGTAAAAACAAGGACTAATTTTGTAATTTTGCCGAAATTTTGAGGACCTGTTTTGCCATTTTCCCAAAGTATTACAAGGCTGTTTTCTGCCAATTTTCAATATTCCAAGGACCATGATGATGATTTCCACTTTTGATTTTTCCAGGGACTAAAACTGCCAATCTTGCAAACTTCATGGACCAAACATGTAATTTCACCAAACTTTGCAACCAAGGACCATTCCTGCCATAAATGAGAAGTACAAGGACAAAATTTGTTTTTCTCAAAGTTTTAATATCCCAAGGACCATTTTTGTCAATTTTTAAAGTTCAGGGACTAAACTTGCAATTTTGTGAAACTTTGTACCAAAGGACGAATTATGTAACTTTGTGGTTTAAAAGGACCTTTCGTGACATTTTCAAGTTTTTAGAATAACCAGGGACTAGATTTGACAACTTTTTAAAGATGAGGGACTGAAACTGCCAATTATGCAAACTTTGTTTATTTTTCATCTGTTTTTGACTATTTTGCATCTGAAACATATAAAACACATTCTTGGGATATTTTCATTATTTTGATGCAATATTGAGTGTTTTTAGATGTTTTGGCAGCTCAGAATAGGTAAAAATGATGAGTGTTTGAGCACTCATCAATAAGTGTAAAAAAAAAGTTTTAAAAAAGTGTGATAAGTATTAAAAAATAGTGTGCGAATAAGTGTAAAAGAAATGTAATAAGTGTAGAAAAAAATTAGTGCATGAATAAGTGGTAAAAAGAAGTATAATACGTATAAAAAAAGTTGGTTTGTGAAGTGTAAAAAATTTAGTGTAAAAAAAATGTAATAAGTGTAAAAAAAAAAAAAAAAGTGTCTAAAAAAGTGTAGTAAGTGAGATAAGTGTAAAAAAAATAGTGTGTGAATAAGTGTAAAAAAAGTGTAATAAGCGTAAACAAATTAGTGTATGAATAAACGGTAAAAAAAAAGTATAAGGGTGCGTTTGGTATGCTGCCATCAATTACAATGGGTATGAGTTTGATAGTAGTGGTGGGCCCCTCACCTATAATAGATCAATTCCTTACTCTTTTGTGGTATATGAAGTATATAATAAATCTATCATTCATTCTCATAATAGTGGGCCTCTCATATTAAACAAACATCTTGTATCCCTTTCATAGTCATAGTTTCATTCTCATAGTGGGATACCAAACGCACCCTAATTGTGTAAAAAATTACTGCATGAATAGGGTGCTTTTGGTATAGTGCCATGAATGGCAATGGATATGAGTTTGATAGTAGTGGTGGGTCCCTCACCTATGAAAGATCCATTCCTAGCACTTTTGATGTACATGGAGTATAGATTATATCTATCATTCATTACCATAGTGGCGGGCCCTCTCATCTTAAACAAACACCTTTAATCACTTTCATAGTCATAGTTCCATTCTCATAGTGGGATACCAAACGCACCCTAAATGAAAAAAAAAGAAGTTAATGGACTAAGGTGAAAGTCAACGCAAACCACATAGACCATTATTGTAAATTTTCTAAGGTGGCGTTTGGTTCGTGAATTTGAAATTTCATAATTTTAAATTTTAGGAAATTTAAATTCTTGAGAATTTAAAATTTCGGAATTTAAAATACCTTCGCATGTTTGGTTGACAAAAACTCATAATATTTTGAAATTTGTCATTATGTTTATTATTGCAATTTTTTTAGGGAGTGAACGAATAAGGGTGTCAGGTTGGGAATTTTTGATATATCGGGTTCAAGTCGACCCGATTGACATAAATAAAAATTTATTGTTTTTTTCCTTATAAATTTTATAAATATTCTTTTTAAACGAGTAAAAAAAACATTTTTGTTATATTTTACTCATATTCGAGTTGACCTGAACCAGAACAAACCCGACCCAAGTTGACCCGGCCTAAATTGACACGAACTCGACTAACCTGAATTCAAATAAGGCCAGGTTCAGGTATGAAAATTTTAGCCTTGATGTGGAAAACTAGAAGGGGGGTTGAATAGTTTTCCCTTCTTTTTCATTTTATAAAAACTTTGTTTCAAAATGTTGATTCAAATTTATTCAATTGTTTGTTTGGAAAACGTCAATTAGAGTTTAGTATGAAAACAACATATAATCAATATGATCAATTATATATGTAAGCTTTTTGAAAAACTTAGTTTTATGAATGGAGCTTTGGTCGATCTTTATATGAATACGTTTTCCTTTTAAAATCTTAAAACATTTTGTATCAAATTATCTATCACGTTAAACTTAATATGAGAAGTGTGAATAATAATCTATTTGATCATATCATGCAATTATACACACAATCACAATATTAACTACTATGTTCAACACAATCAATCATCACAACTATATAAGCAACAACTAAGACATGTAGGCAAGCATATACGTAAAGCGATAAATGCAAGAACAAATGATAAGAGATAAGAGAAAGGAAATGCAAACCGAACACGATGATTTATAGTGGTTCAGCTACAAGGACACCTTCCTTGTTCCTACTCCACTCCCCGAGTCACCTACTCGAGAGTTTTCTTCACTACTAAACAAGCTCCCTTTTGGCGGAGAAAACCGTACACAACTTTTGCTTACACCATTTAACGACACTAAGCTAAATGTCGAGTTCTAATAGTAGCTAGAACCAATCTCACAACACAACTTCGATCACTACACAACTTCTACACAACTTCACGACTTCACGACCTTATCACAACTTCTTCTAAACTTCTTCACGTCTTCACAACTTCATCACAACTTCTTCTAAACTCCACTACTTACTCATACACCTACATCTTCACAACTACATGTTTTCTCCACACTACTACTTCCTCCCACTACTTCTTACTCACTCATTAAATCACTACTAAGTAAGATCATCTTGATCTACTTATTACATATACATAAGTCACAACTTTACATAAGCACTAACTAGATCCTAATACATCTTTGGCTTTATGATAGGGAGGATTCTTCTCTTGCACTTTGAGTGATGATAGATTGGATCACTTGAAACAAAGATTTATAATCTTATGATCAAAGGGTTTTAGAAGGATGTTTAGAGAGAATTGGATCTGAAAATTTTTGTGCAAAAGGTGAGAAAAATTTCAGGTTTGAGGTGGTATTTATAGGGAAAAATTTCTGACCAAATCTGACAAGGGAGCGTGGCCGGTCCCCTTAATTGTGTGCCGGCCCCCTTAAAATTAAGGGGGACTGAAACGGCCAGTTTTTCTGTCTTTTAGTGGGGAAAGTTTATTTGGTGAAAAACTAACTGATTTTGGTTAAAAGTTTGAAATCATATATTTAGTATGATTAAAACATTTTTCTTTATTACCAAAAGTGTTTTTCAAAAATATATAATATGTTTATATAATTAAATAAACTTTGTATTAGTTAATTAAATACCCCTTTGATCATGAGATGTATTAAGCACTTGTTTATCCATACCTTAAGTGATTGTTGAGGCAAACTCGAGACGTTGAGATGTCGAGGCTTGTTGACGTAAGAATGCATAGAAGAATTGTGATCACAAGTAACTTAAGCATTTTACGTTATGTGTTGTAACTTACATCTTTGTCATTATCAAAACATGAAGAGGATGTTTAGATTAAATATCGTAATATTCATGCCAACAATCTCCCCCTTTTTGATGATGACAAACTATGTAAACTATAACTTATAGTAAAATGTATAAGTTACTTGTTTACACTTTTTCTCCCCCTTTTGTCGAAGCAAAAAGGTGGACTTCTAAGACGAGACTTCAACTACGCTTGAACCCTTGAGAAAGAATGTAAAAGGCGAGCTTGCATCATCGTAAGTGAAGCCTTGATCCTATCAACCTCAATGCTCCCCCTTGGTGTATGCTCCCCCTTGGTGTATGCTCAAAACTAGTTTTGGCTACCAAAGAATCGAGCGGTGAAGTAATCCTTCAAAACAAAGTTAGTAGACAAGTGCACATATATATAATGATGATAATAGATATATGCATGAAACTAATAGGGGAACAATATATGGACATATTAGGTATATGCACTAAAAGTATGACACATACAATTATTGTTTTAAAAACAACAACCTAAATCCAAAAAAAAATTAGAACCTAATGCAAAGATTAGAACCTAGGAAAATGTAGGAGAATGAGGAGGGATGAGCGTGAATGTAAAGGGAAGGTGATGACAAAGGGTTGACAATTATGGTTTGGATTAATATATCGTTCGACAAGGGTGGATGATAGGGAATCATGGGATTTTTAGGTGTTTTGTTGGTTGACGACCGAAGGTGGATATGTGAAATGAGGTGGTGATGAGTCGACAACACTTGAAGCTTGGATTTCTTCATTGTGTTCTTCACTTGCTAGAAAGTGGAAATGACGCATTTCGTAATGAAATTCACTTGGATGAGGTGGTGATAACTTTTGGTGGTGGAGACAATTGTGAGTTGATATATTCTTTGATGGATGGAGTGGTGTCGTCTTCATTAGTAAGGTCAATGAAGAGTTGTTTTGATGGTATGATGACAAGTTTTTGTTGGAGATGGTGGTTCTTGGTGGAGGTGACAAGTGGGTGTTGATATAGTCATTGATTGATGATGATGATGAGGATGGTATGGAGGAGGTAGAGGTTCCTTGAGTTGATGGTGTTTTGGATGGTGCATTGGGAGCACTAGAAGATGAACATAGAGGTGGTGGTGATGGAGTGTTGGTGTAATCTTGAGTCGTCCTAGTGAGTAGATACTCAATCCAATTGAGATGTTCATTGAGGACAAAGGTTTGTTTTTCAAGGTAGGTGCAACAAATGCAATTTATGACATGGTTTTCAAGATGGATCAAATTGTTTGATGGAGATGAGTTGGTGGAGGTAGGTTGTTGATCCAAATTGCGTTGAATAAGATGCAACGCAAGAAGAGCATTAAGCTCATGAGCTTCTTTGAGCTCTTCAACGAACTTTTCATGTTCGGAGGAAGGTGATGATGGTGGAGTTGGATTGTGATTAGGGATTGAGGTTTGGTCATGAAACTTATGATTCATGTTTGGATGAGATTGATGGTTGTTGTTTTGATATTGAGTATGATCCTCAAAAGGGTCATTTGGTAGAATTGAGTGAGATGAATGTGGAAGTTTATTAGTGAGGGTGATAGTTAGGTTGTCTTGTTGAGCTAAAAGAGTGGTTTCATTTGGGTGATCATGAAAGCATGATGAAGGTATGGATGAAAGTGATTCTTCATGTATGGATGGTAGTTTGGATGTTGTATGTGGGGTGATAACAATGATGTTAGGTTTGTTGGGAGATGATATGATGGGTTGAATGATGATTTGTGATGAAGAGAGGTATTTATAGTGTGATGATTATGTGTTTATGGAAGGATAGTAGGTGTTGGATTGGCTAGACAAAACGTGTTGGTTTAGGAGGTATGATATTGATTTTTGGTTTCTTTGGGAACATGGAAATGGTGGATAACTCGAGATTGGTAGTACAAAGGATGACTCGGTTTTGGGTGTGAGGTAGAAGGATATATGTGAGTGAGTGTGATTTCCCTTCCCATTAAATTCATGCTCATCCGGATATATTATGAGACTAATATGACCTATCGGAATATGACACTAAGGTTCTCATGAAATAAGGGTGTAGGATCTAAATGTAAGAAAAATATACCTAGATGAATGATACATATAGAGTAAACCATGTAGAGGCATACAATCAAATCACATAGGAGCAAATAAACATCTAGAAATAACATATATGCGATATGCCATAAATCTAGGAATGAAAGCATCTAATGAGAAGCAAAGTTCATAAAAGTAAACTAGCGTTAGGTATATATAGGAAGAGCAATTTAATCGAGTTGGAGAATGAGTATGAGACTATTACTAGTGGTGCTCAATTCAGGCTAAACACGACCATTTTTACGGGTTACACACACCCAACTTCTCACATAGAAGCAATTCAACCGTTAGGTTAAATTGAATTTCTAGTCAATAGATTCTCCAGTAGTCATTTTCTTTTTATAAGAAATTGAGTTCCTAAATTTACCTATCGAAGATTACCAAACATGAAGTTTGTTTGATTCACTAATACTTAGCTTAATGTGACTCAAACATCATGTTTTAATGAAGGTAAATCTAGATGATATATTTTATTCACGATCCTAATAGAGACGTGTTGAATGTTTAGATAAGAGTAAACAAAAAGTTTTAATCTTTTCTTCATGATTTACCGGTTGTTTGGTTTTGATGACATATTACTTGATTTAATAACTGTGCTAAACTTAAGAGTGCACCTTAGCATCTCTTGTGAAATGAATCTCATTAAGATTATTTATCTTAAATGAGTTTGTGATTCTCAAATGATATCAAAACTAGACATTAATATATTTTTTAAACAAATATTATTTTCTATGATTTTTGCCAATATTATATATCATACTTTAACAAGTATTTGAAAAAAAAATATTTGTTTATGGATTGTGAGAAGTTATTTTTCACTTCTAATAACTTATATTATTTCAAAAAGGAAAGTGTAGTGCATTATCTTGTAACACAACCATTCATGCTACAAAGAAAATGAAATACATAGAATATATAGTGTGTATTATTCTTAAATATGTATTTTATCTTGAAGTGACGATTTTAAGTAGTGTAAGCAAAGTTTACATATGTTGTTAGTTTGCTCATGCTTGGTTTTTCAGATATGACACATTTATCCATTGCATTGCAATGTAAATTGCTTGAATGTTTCGGATGAAACATCCAAGTCGTCAATCCTACTTCATAGTATATTTTATGTATGTGTTAAACATGTTATTCTAATATTTTGAACACAACTATTGGACAAGTAGATTCAATATGGCATTGTCAACACAAGTGTGAGTTATGATCCAATGCATATTCTTTTCATCTACAAAGGATGTAAATATTTTCATATCAATCTAGTGTGATTGAGTATGTAGATTCAAGACTATATCATTTGTTAAAATTTGATGTAATCTTGAAACTAAACAAATAACAATCCAATTTCTTGTCCATACTAAAAAACATGTCAATTAGATTTGATGAATATATCAACCATAATTTGAATAATGAATTGATATAATATCAAGATCTTTCTTGACCCTCACAAACACTCATTTAAAATAAATAGGCATTTTGATAGTGTGTTCCATTAATCCTAAGATTATTTATGAGTGAGATTGGTGAGTGATTGAAATTTGACTTATTACTTCATGATTGTTATAAGTTTTGTTTATGTGAAAAACTTTTCATTGTTACTTATAATGAACACACTTTATATTTTGAAAATACTTTTTCTTTTGTATTACTACTAATGTTTTACAAAGATTCAATTTCTCTTATTAAACAACTTAAGGTAAAACAAGGTAATTTGTTGAAAATATTTAAGTGTGTTGTTAAGAATAGATTAAATTGTTTGAAATATTTAGGTGATTAGATTTAATTTATTTACAAGATGTTTGAGTAACATTAAGCCATCTATACCTATATGCAATGCAAGCATAATATTGCAATCCTAACGCAAGAAATCTAGCATAAGATCTAGTTAAGTATAAGCTAGAAAACTAGATATAAACTAATAGAGTACAAGGCACACATGCTAAGATATTCAAATAGCTAAATTACAAATATCAACGATTAACAAAGTAAAATCACAAATGAGTTCACATAGCACATAAAACACTTGTCGTCGTTTTGTGTATTATATATATCAATGTTTACTTAGCTCGATTTTATTTGAAAATAAAATAGTTTCCTATCCATTTTAAAATTTAATTAAGATCAATATTTTGAAAACATAAATACTTAATTTTTCAAAGATATATCGACTAGGAATGCCCGAATCGAAGGAAAAGGCAAAATACAAGTTTTACGTTAAAACAAGACTCAAATTTTTGACCTTCGTGTAGTATTTTAACTTTCTGACTTATTTAAGTTTGTAATGGTTACTTGTAAGTATTTTTAAATGAAAGTAGACTCAATTACCTTTAAAACGCCGGGTGGCACGACTTCTACGGAGTTACAGTTAATTTTATATGATTTTTCAAAGTTTCTGAAAAACTGTCGAACAGACAGGCGGACCCCTTAAATTTAAGGGGGCCGCCCAGTATTTAAGGGGGCTGCCCAGACAATTAAAGGGGCCACCCATTTGATACTCAAAAATGCAATTTTTGTTAAAAATTATTTTCTGACTATGTGGAAAGGTGTGTAACTTTCTGATTTTAAAAACGAACATATAACACTTGTTTTAAGCATAATCTTATCTCGAGCTAGTATAATTAGTGTATATAATATCAAAACTAATACAAGTTAATCAACAAAACACTTTTCATATTAAATCCTCCTTAATGGGTAATTTGATACATGGATCGTACTCAATTTTTAAAACCATTTGTTTTGAAAATTTGAGCGACGTGGCTCTGGTACCAATTGTGGAAAACTAGAAGGGGGGTTGAATAGTTTTCCCTTCTTTTTCATTTTATAAAAACTTTGTTTCAAAATGTTGATTCAAATTTATTCAATTGTTTGTTTGGAAAACTTCAATTAGAGTTTAGTATGAAAATAACATATAATCAATATGATCAATTATATATGTAAGCTTTTTGAAAAACTTAGTTTTATGAATGGAGCTTTGGTCGATCTTTATATGAATACGTTTTCCTTTTAAAATCTTAAAACGTTTTGTATCAAATTATCTATCAAGTTAAACTTAATATGAGAAGTGTGAATAATAATCTATTTGACCATATCATGCAATTATACACACAATCACAATATTAACTACTATGTTCAACACAATCAATCATCACAACTATATAAGCAACAACTAAGACATGTAGGCAAGCATATACGTAAAGCGATAAATGCAAGAACAAATGATAAGAGATAAGAGAAAGGAAATGCAAACCGAACACGATGATTTATAGTGGTTCAGCTACAAGGACACCTTCCTTGTTCCTACTCCACTCCCCGAGTCACCTACTCGAGAGTTTTCTTCACTACTCAACAAGCTCCCTTTTGGCGGAGAAAACCGTACACAACTTTTGCTTACACCATTTAACGACACTAAGCTAAATGTCGAGTTCTAATAGTAGCTAGAACCAATCTCACAACACAACTTCGATCACTACACAACTTCTACACAACTTCACGACTTCACGACCTTATCACAACTTCTTCTAAACTTCTTCACGGCTTCACAACTTCTTCACGTCTTCACGACTTCACAACTTCATCACGACTTCTTCTAAACTCCACTACTTACTCACACACCTACATCTTCACAACTACATGTTTTCTCCACACTACTACTTCCTCCCACTACTTCTTACTCACTCATTAAATCACTACTAAGTAAGATCATCTTGATCTACTTATTACATATACATAAGTCACAACTTCACATAAGCACTAACTAGATCCTAATACATCTTTGGCTTTATGATAGGGAGGATTCTTCTCTTGCACTTTGAGTGATGATAGATTGGATCACTTGAAACAAAGATTTATAATCTTATGATCAAAGGGTTTTAGAAGGATGTTTAGAGAGAATTGGATCTGAAAATTTTTGTGCAAAAGGTGAGAAAAATTCCAGGTTTGAGGTGGTATTTATAGGGAAAAATTTCTGACCAAATCTGATAAGGGAGCGTGGCCGGTCCCCTTAATTGTGTGCCGGCCCCCTTAAAATTAAGGGGGCCGCCCCTTATAATTAAGGGGGCCGCCCTACTGAAACGGCCAATTTTTCTGTCTTTTAGTGGGAAAAGTTTATTTGGTGAAAAACTAACTGATTTTGGTTAAAAGTTTGAAATCATATATTTAGTATGATTAAAACATTTTTCTTTATTACCAAAAGTGTTTTTCAAAAATATATAATATGTTTATATAATTAAATAAACTTTGTATTAGTTAATTAAATACCCCTTTGATCAGGAGATGTATTAAACACTTGTTTATCCATACCTTAAGTGATTGTTGAGGCAAACTCGAGACGTTGAGATGTCGAGGCTTGTTGACGTAAGAATGCATAGAAGAATTGTGATCACAATTAACTTAAGCATTTTACGTTATATGTTGTAACTTACATCTTTGTCATTATCAAAACATGAAGAGGATGTTTAGATTAAATATCGTAATATTCATGCCAACACTTGACTTGACTTTGACCCACCTGAATTGACCCGAACAACCCCACACCCGACTAACACCGCTAGTGACAAATTTCCTTTGATTTAAAAAAAACAACAAAAACTACAACAAAAAAAAAATACAACAAAAACAACAAGAAAAAAATTTTATAAAAAAAATCCAAGTAAATTAAAGTTCCTCACATTTTGGAAACATTCTTATTTCTCCATTTAAGCAATTCGTGAAATTTTAAATTCTTTCATTTGAAATACCTAACACAATATTTAAAAGAAATTAAATAGCAAATGTCATGAAATGCCCTCAATATATCCCACCAAATGCACCATAAGTGAAAAAAGGTCAATGAATGACCGGTAAAAGTCAATGCAAACCCCACGGACCATTAGAGTCACTTTTTTAAGTGATAAACCAGTTAAACAGGTCACATAACGGATAATAATACGTACATTGTTCAAAATTCAAAAATATTTTAGTGATACTACTAATAGATATAGTTGGTTACATATTTCATTCTTCACCTGATTTTAAAGCTTTAAAATAGCACTTCGTCCATACGTGTAAACATCTTGTGGAAAGCAGTAAATGGATGTATTATTATTGTACTAAACTGCAAACTAGTTAAACACCAAGGACCAAAAACATATCTCACCACCACAAAAGAGATATTTTAGATATTTATGAATCCCAACAAACAACAAACTATCTGCAAAAAACTCTGTGCCACAACACACATAATTCACATGGTCAATTGAAAACCAATGGGCACACCTCCACCAACCACCACCGCCCCAGCCACCACGGCGGCCGCCGTTGTGCCGCTGTCAACGGCGGTGGATGACGCGTCGAAGAAGATTAGGAAGCCGTACACAATTACTAAATCTAGAGAAAGCTGGACTGAGCCTGAACATGATAAGTTCCTTGAAGCTCTTCAACTGTAAGTTTTTTTTTTTTTTTTTTTTTTTAATTATTTTTTAATTAATTAATTTTAAGAAATTTGTATTAGGTGGATAATTAGTTTGAAATGGTTAAATATTTTTGTTTTTTTTGTTTTTTTGTTTTTTTTTTGTTTTTTTAAATAAATAAATGTGATTTCAGAAATTGTGGATTAGTTGTTAGGTTTTCATATCTGGTGATGTTTCATTGTTGAATTGATTGATAACTTGTGATGTCATTGGGCGAAACGGATGTGTTAATGCGTAGGAAGTAAATATGAGGTGTTAGGTTTTGTTACGTCGTACGGAAGTTTGAAGTGGTGTTTTGGTTGTAATGATAAAAAGTTAGGCCGTGATTTGGATGAGTTGTGTTTGTTGATTGAAATGAAGATATTTTTGTGTGTCACTATCGCGCGTAAGTTGCTTATATGTTAGGGTTTAATTAGTTGTACTCAAGGTATGAATGGCCTTTTCATAATTGAGCATTGGTTGGCATGCCTAACTGGTAATGCCTAATTATATGCCTAAACCTATGTGTCAGCATCCTGTCAACAGCAGGGGGACCCGCTTCTTCACAAACAATAGCTTATTGCTACATCTATTTAGGCACATAATTAGTCACATTTTTAGGTCTCCCAATCATTTTCCTTTATAATTAGAGAAGTTAGGTTGAAAATTGGATGGTTATGGTTGTTGCTATATTAATTGTCACATGCTTAACATGGTGGTTTGATCATTGGTTTTAAGTTATTTGATAAGATGATGTTTGGTAGGAAGTACATGTAGTAGCGATGGTTTTATGGAGAACTTGTGGGAATGTAGGGTTGACATCGCCACATACCCTTTTTGGTTTTGATAATTATTAGTTGAAAACCATGGTAAATGACTAAATGTACAATATCATGGTTTTAAAAGTTTGTAATATTGATTCTGTTTTTTGGTGGACTTAAGAGATCATACCCAAGAGGGTGGAATATTGGTTGCTATTTCATTGACATTCACCTGTGAGTAAACAGGTGTGGGATTTTAACTTGGGACCTCTAGGGGAATAAAGCAGTTTTTGTTTGTAGGATTAACCTAGTAAGTGAAATGATATTGGGGGCAAGACGAATACCCCTTAATGTCACATGTTTCTCCTGAAAACAAGTTAGGCCATTAAATAGGCATCCATTGACATATACCATTGGTTGAGACACATGTTCAATATGTTAGATAGTTTTCATATAGATAATGTTCGTTATACTATAAGTACTTAATATGCTATAATGAATCTGCCACATTGCTTATTGTGGCATATGCTACAAGGTTCACTGTAGGAAGCATTGGCGGAAATTGAACTTATAAAATAACTATGAACGGCTAAGATAAAGCAAAAATATGCAACTAAGCATATTAAAGTCTCCAACATGGAAGGTAAAAATTGGGACCTAATGTTGATTACCTGAATTCCTATTATCTAAAAAAATCTCATAAGAAGATTACAAGAATAAATATCAGTAGTCAATATACGATCATGCAAATTAAGGTTGGGGCTTTTAAGTTTTGATGTAGAAAATTTCCCCCGGGTGTTTAATAATTTATGATAACTACACTAATTTTGTTTTTCCAGGTCTTCTCAAGCATATCCTCTTGCTTAGTAGATTTACCCTTGATAGGCTTTAATGGTGTTTTTCTTTTGCCTAAAGTATTTCCTCCAATCTTACCTTGGTTGGCTATGAATGAACTCTTAGAGGGTGTTTGGGATTGCTTATTGAAAACAGATTATGCTTTTTGAAAACGCATAATTAGATAATCAGATAGTGTTTGGATTTGGTTATGCAGTTTGATATTGCAATAATCAGATAATCAGTTTATAAAGTGTTTGGCAAATCAGATTATTTCAGAGTAACATACTAACATGTAAAATTACCAAAAAAGACATTTCTATATTTAATTACTCTTAAAAAATTAACAGAGGTTTTCATATATTATTAATTTACAAAAACTTGACATGTGACATTTTCTTTTTATAATTACCATTACTATACAATACGAGTAAAAGAAACATGCACAAATAAGAAACAAACTTTCACACTCATTTATACTTACCTAACTCGTCTCCCTTTTTATCCATCACATATCTTAACTCTCCTTATCTCTTATATGCTTCTTCATCATTTGTAACCTTTTTCCAGTTCATTCCAACAAAAACTCCTCTATTTTCTTTAGGATTAAATATACATCGAACTCGTTCAAATGAAAGTACACTGAAAATTATATCCTTGCTCAAGATGAGGTCTGAATTGCCTGCTCCGACGCCGGATTTAGAGCTACGACAACAATTTTCATTGTTCTTCACTCAATCTCTCACCGGAATCACTGTCAAAGAATTTGTGAAGATTGAAAATTATCAACTTATTTACGCTTTTTTCTTTTTGTTAACTTTTTGTCATCTCTAAATCATGGTAGAAGAGGAAGATGGGGGCTTTGGGGTTGTTAGGCAATTTTCCAGTTAAAGGAAAACAGTGTTTTCAAAAAGCATGTGTGGAGCTGCTTTCTTAAAACCACGTTTTGAAGATGTCAAAACTCAAATAAGTGATCCGGAGTTTGTCTTTGTCAAACACTACTATACAGGTTATTGCATTTTGGAAATGAAATAATCATATAATCTTTGAGAAAACGCACTCCCAAACAGCCCCTTAGTATCATATGTGTTGAGAGTGCTACTTGATGTAATGCATACATGTATATACAGTTCCTTTGGAGAAATAGCATTTGGTAGTGAAACTTTGCTGTTGTGATGTACGTATAACAATGGATGTTTGTGCAGACATACACAAAAAATTATACAGATAATTTTATTACATTATGTATTCAAACTCATTGTGACATCCCTAAGCTCTTAAATAAGATAACATAGTATAGTGTAGCTATCCCTTATACATCAGAAGTAAGGCTTCATATTTTAATGCAAAATGCAATCTTTTGGGGATCGTTAGCTAATATTCGCCTCAGTTTTTCATATTGACTTGAACCGGGTTCTTCGTATTTGATTTCTTTGCGTGTTGCAAACCCTGGGATATGTGCACAAACATGCTTAAGTCTAATGGTTTACTGACCTCGTGCATTTGTGTAGTGACAATATCATACACAAGTATGTTTCCATAAATATTTATACAATAGGATACTGTAGTCGTATTTCAGTTCATTATTTAGTATTGAGCCACGCTCACTCAAGATGAAGTGAACAAGAGTTTCTTGTCAATCTATAGTTGTTAGACCAAGGGTTAGCCGTTAGCTCAAGTGTATTGGCATTTTAATCCAATTCATGTCATCAGGGACCTCAAATCCACTTAACATGCTTTTAAGAGTCTGCATAACAATCCAAGGCTACAACTAATAGTGTGCGACTGTGCGTAACTAAAATAGTGAAACTTTGAGCAATGTGTATAGCTTGTGATGATATGCAAATAAATTTAACATTAAACAATTAATACAACATAGTTTATTTTATGAATTAACACAAGAAAATAAAATTTTAAGCTAGGTCCAACCTCATTGTTGGCTAGGTCTGGAGCCTATGGAAGTGTTCCAGCATTCACTTATTGTGTTATAAATGTACATGAAGATACATTGAAAAGAAACTCTATGTTGAAAATGCAGGCTCTAAGCAAAACAAGTTAGGAATGACAATAAACTGAGGTATAAACTGAAAACAGGGCCGCCTTTCTTAAAAAAAGGACTCAAAACAGGGCTGGAAACGAGAATATTTTCAAGCCTGCTTATAGGTTTTGGACGCAAAGTTCACAACCCCCATCTTCCATGTATTCTTATGTAACCAAAGTTAACTACATTCAATACACAGCAAGTGAACGCTGGAACATTTCATAGGCTGTGGACTTTAGTTAATTATAATGATTTTGGACCAAATGTGAGTCTCTTGTGCTGAATAATGAAATGTGGGATATGTGGATTTAAGTTACTCGCACATCTTTGTTTTTTGCCTTGGATTATATGATTTATGAATCTCCCTGACTATTTTAAGTGTATATAACCTCTCTCATCACATGAATTGGATTGAGTTGTGAATCGCACTGAGTTAATATAGTTAACCTTTGGTTACCAACAACTAGTGATTAGCTAATGTCCTTTTTTACTTCTTCTAGAGTATACATGCTCAAAACTGATTAATCTGAAATTTAACTAAGTATCATTATTATGATGTTTATTTGTAAAAACATGCTTCTTTGTGACATTTTATACAAAGAAACAAGCTTACAGAACCGCTAGGCTTATGCATGTTTGGAGCAGTATCCCTAGTTTGCAAAATGTTAAGTATTTTAAACGTAAGGAGCCGGTTAAGTCAAGATGAAAAGTTGGGACCTGAAGTTAGTTATCCAAAGATTTATTTTGTTTATGTATAGAATGTTGAATGCTTGCGTGACTCTGTAAAACTGATATTTGTCAAACCTGTATTATATTATTCTTATGGTGGAATTTAGGGATGTTATATACATCATTCGTGTTCTTATAAAAAGTACTAAATATGAGCAATAAATCAATAATGAAATGCTAGTCTGCTGATTTCCTCTTTGGAGGCAACAGGCAAGGTCTGTAGAGTGTCCACTAGCTTGAAGGCCTCAACTTGTAGTTTATTATTGTTATTATTATTTTTTTTTAATCTCCATTTAGGCCATGATTGGCATCATATACACAAACAAAAATGATTGAGGAGCTAAGGCCTATTGGTGCTATGTTTTGTTGGCCTGGCCTGGTGTCTATCATGAATCACTACTCACTAATTGGTTCTTTGGAATGAACCTAAAGTACGATTGTGGATTCTAGTTCATAGTCACTTAAATGTGTACCATGTGAACACCTTATTGTTTCCGTGCTATGTTGATTTACAGCTTTGATCGTGATTGGAAGAAAATTGAAGCTTTCATAGGGTCAAAGACCGTCATCCAGGTGAACTTCTTGTGGACTTCCATATTTGTCGCTGAAATCTTGGCGCAGATTTTAGTTTTGGATTAGAGAGTTTACTAATCTGATTTATGTTTTTCTGGAATGGTAAAATATGTTTCTGTGTGGTATTCTATGCTAAATGTTATCCAATTCTTTTATGTTGTTGATGTACAAAATTATATTGTAAATTATCTTAAATAGACAGCAGTAATCATTTAGCCCTTTTGTAACATGTATTTCTCCTATATTAGAATTTCAAAATTATATTATGGACATTAGGCATCAAAACAAGTGTGTAGCGTGAAATTTACATTGAGATCCCTTCTGTTTTGAAATGCATTGAAGGGGCTATTTCATCTACATGTGCAAAATCCTTCAATTGGTCACTGCCAGTTGCTTTTAGTTTTTCAACGTGATGGTTGTGGGTGATATCCATTATTTCATACACAATGTCTCAGAAGTTCTTTTTAGTATTTTGCAATTTACTCTATAAAAATGTTTCTCAAGATATTAAGGTTTTTGAACCCATATTAAAGCATAGAGCATATGCATAACTATTGGTGAGTGATTCACACAGATCCGTAGTCATGCACAGAAGTACTTTCTTAAGGTTCAAAAAAATGGTACAAATGAACATCTGCCACCTCCTCGTCCCAAAAGGAAAGCTGCTCATCCTTATCCACAAAAGGCTCCAAAAAATGGTTAGTATATCACAAAATATTGTATTTCATACTATAGCTTTAATGCAAGATTGATCATATATGTGTACGTAACAGTTCCGGTGCTCTCCAATGTTACCGCATCATTTCAAGGCTCACCTGCTCTTTCTGACCCTGAACTTATGCCAAGTGATGCTTCTGCAGTTGTGAAGAACTCTGTGGAAACTGGTAGTTTGACCAGTAAAACAAAAGGTAAAGTATACTTGTTGGTTGGTATTAGGTTAGGCCGTTTCAACTAATTTACTTGTGAACACTTAATTTGGGTTGTCTTCATGCACTGGTCAAATTATATGTACTAGCCAAAATGGGAACATCTCGAATAGGGTCAAACGTGCTGAAGTTCTTTGACCCTCCAAACCATTCTTTTCTAAGAGTTGAATTATAAACAGAATTATATCATTTAGTAAACATATTAAGTTTATAATATTATGAGAAATGGGCAAAAAGTGTTATGTGTGTCAACAAGATACTACCCGTTTTGACTTCTACTACAATTGACCATTGGTGTTGTGTGGATCAAACATGTTGAAACTTGAAAGTCACCCACCTTTTAACCTTTCTAATGTAAGATGTTGATTATAATTGTAACAATTGTTTTTATAAACAAAATGTAACATATTATTTTTATTGTGTCTCTAGAAATAGGCAATAAGTGTTTTGTGGTCAACCCGACACGGCCCATTTTAACTTATACTAACATTGACCATTATAAACCCAAAGCCGTCTTGACCTGTTACCCGACACCCTACTCGCCCATCTTGTAATATATTTTTAAAATTCTGCATGTGGTATTTGTTACAGATGATATGGCACCTGGGGGCCTACCAACAGCTGTTAATTCTTGCAGCAGTAATGAGAGTACTCCCAAGACCCGACCAACAAGTGAAATACATGAACAAAGGGGTCTTGGAATTCCCTTAAGAGGTAATTCCATTAAGAGAGTACTCCCAAGACTTGGCATTTAATAGTTAATAAGTATATAACATTAATCGATTTTTTTTGTTTGTTTCTCATTGGATTCTAGTTCTGCCTGACTTTGCTCAAGTATATGACTTCATTGGAAGTGTGTTTGATCCAAATACCATTGGTCACGTGCAGAGACTTAAAAAGATGGACCCCATTGATGTTGAGACGGTATGATACTATATTACTGTTTACAGTTTGTGATGATGAATTTGCACAAATCTGATTGTGTTATTAATCTTTCAGGTGTTGTTGCTGATGAGAAACCTCTCCATCAATTTGACCTGTCCTGATTTTGAGGAGCATGTAAGTGTTTTTTTAAAACATATTTTCTCTACCTGATATATACAGAACACATGCCTATAAATTGTTAGTGTGTCAAATATAAATATTGATCTAAATTATTGTAGAAGCTTCTAAGCAAAATGCTTTTTGGGTGAGTTTTGCCCCTATTTTTCTATTTTTTCTTATTTTACACTGTAGAGGTAATATATAACCCGAGTCGATCCATTTGAATGTAAATAAGTCAAATTTGCCACCTCTTTCTACACTTTTTATTCCACAACTATAATATTTATTAGATATTGTACTGCTTTTTAAGGGAAAAGAATCTACTTATAAAACCGCGATTAAATATACGAAAGTAAAATTTAAAAGTCCTGTGTTCTGTAAATGCAGAGGAAATTGCTGTCAACTTATGAGGTTGATTTGGACAAAGAAAATTTAAAAGATCATGTGGACGTCCTTAATTGTCAACCTGAGCAAGTCGGTCATTTTGGGTAAGGAAATACAGCACGATCACAAGTTTATATCTTCATATATTTGAAAGCTAGTTATTCCACTAATACTGGTTTCCATCATCTGTATAAATGACAAGGACTTAAATAAAGCGTGAGACCCTGCAGCTAGGCATTTTAACATATGTTGTATCACAAGTAAGCATCTCTGCTTCTGCTGTGAGAATCTGGTTTGTGCAGCTTGTGTGTACGAGCTCCAACTATGTGTAAATATGCAAATGTTTTGGGGTGTTGGGACTGCCGTAGAGAGTGATAAGTTGTATTTTGGGATTGTAAAATGTAGAGCTTGATTTTAGAAAGTTATAAGTTCAGTATATCAATTATCTTGCTATCTGTAACTTTGTGTATGTTGCATCAATATTATATATCGGTCTGGTGTGAAATATTTTTTTGGTGCATCGTTATGTTTGTTCCTGGTAATCTTAAGAGAATAGTTTGATGAGGATGCTGAAGACATCAAATATGGAGAACTGTGGTTTACATTTTGCAGGATAAATTATGGAACTGTGAAAGGGAGTAAAGACTTGAACATTTACTTTGTAAATTTGACTATGGGTAACGTCTACCCATTATCTTCATGTTGTTTTTTGCCTTCAGTCGATTGGTATATTGGGGTTTATTTCTTTAGCAATTGGCTTGTTTTTTTGATTTCTTCTTTAGTTTGTCTATTGGGATTTATTTCCTTACGATTTTTTACAGCTAAAAGAAACTAATTCGAGATCAAAAATAAATCTTTATCGAAATAATGTTTAGTTATTAGACAAATTTGCAGAAAATGCTAAATTGGTATGTAGATATACGCTAAAACTATCTAGGTAGAAGCCTGCAGCACATATACGCTACAATCATTTGGGTGGATGCCTGGATTTGTCACATCTATGGAACCGGTTTGACCTGGCCGGTTGAACCGTTTTTGGTCGAAAACACAGGCCGAAATGAACTGGTTTTTCGAGGCTTGAAAACCGAGTTTGACACGTTGAGTTTCATGTGACCTAAGCCAACCGGTTTACCAAAGTAGGCCGTTTTAAAATTTTTCTTTTAATTTTATTTTAGAAAATACTAGACGAATACACGTGTATAGCAACGGGATTTATAGCGGCATATGGTTATAGTGATATTTTGGTTAAATGTTTTGTGTAACGTTTTGTGAAACTATAGCTGTTTGCCGCTAGAAAATCCCACCAAATTATCTAATATGTTTTTATATAGTTGACAACCAAACTATCAAATATGTATTTAATATATTATTTAAGTTGACAAATCAAAGTGTCAAATATGTTTTTTATATAATTGACAAACCAAATATTCAAACGTGTTTGTGTTAAGTGTACATTTAAGTTTCCATTTTGTGCTATCTAGTTTCCAATTGAATAAAGGTGAGAAACGTATGTGTGTTAAGCTCCATTTAAGTTTTCATTTTAAAGTGAACGTTTTTTTTTTTTTTTTTTTTTTTTTCTTTTTTTTTTTAGGGGTATTAAGGAGGGTAATTTATAAGGGGTATAGAATAAAATTTAAAAAATTAAGAGATTAAAAGTTTTTATAGGCTCTTTATAAGTTGTTAAGATATAAAGGCTTACTTGATACTTAAAAAATCTCGAGGAAATTTCTATTATGGATGGTTTGAAAACCGTGTCACCAAATTCGATCATAGAAATTTGTGTCATCAAATACGACATAGCGAGCAAACCATGCCACATTTTGCTTGTAAGTGGCAAGCAAAACAAGTTTGCTCGTCATGCTATGCCACATTTTGTTTGTAAGTGGCAATCAAAACAAGTTTGCTCTTTATGACTCTATCTACAACATTTTGCTTGCAAGCGGCAAGCAAAATAAGTTTGCTCTCCATATATTTTGCTCTCCGTGACACATTTTGCTTGTAAGTGGCAAACAAAACAAGTTTGCTCACCATCTATTTTGCTCTCCATTACATTTTGCTTGTGGCAAGCAAAAGAGCAAAGTTGGTCCATTTAAAGTGGCGAGCAAATAGAGAAAAGATACGAGAAAACTTATTTTGCTCGGCATATTGTATTATTATTATTATTTTGTTTATTAAATAAAGTTAGGTTGGTATTATAAGTAGCGAGCAAATAAGTTTTGCGGGCAAATGTATTTGCTCGCCATGTAAAAGATCGGTAAAGTGAAAAAATAGTGCCGTTTTGGTTATTTGGTTTGTTAAGATTAGGGTTTCTTAATTTTGTTTAAGATAGATTTAATCATTAAATTTGTTAATCCCTATACATTTTTTCTGAACAAAACTTCGTATATTTACTGTAAAATGAATACGTTTTGTTACCCCCCACACTACGCCAGCTCAAGCTTTCCCATTTTCACATTTCCAATAATATTACATTACCCATTCTCCAAAATCGAACAAACCAACCGGAAAAATATTATTTTTTCATTAGAGCACTCTCTAATTGTCGCCAAGCTGAGAGAGAGACTTAAATTTTATGGGGGAAGGCACTGCACATTCTTCCAATCAATTCTACATTTTATCCTATATACTTTGTGTGTCCGCAACAGTGGCGAAGCTTGGATTTTTCGAGTGGGGGGTCGGGATCTAAAATTTTTTTTTCCTAACACTATGGGGGGTCGAAACCGAATTAAATTGGGGGGGCGAAACCGAAAATACCGAAATTTTTCTACACGAAAACTATATACCCCTACATCGCAAAAAAAATTTCGGGGGGTCGGCCGCCCCCCCCCCCCCCCCCCCCCCCCTTGAAGCTGCGCCACTGGTCCGCAAAAAGTAGATTGAGGACATATGCCCCCCACTACCACTAACGTGGCTCCGCCCCTGTCACTGTTGGCTTTTCGAAGAAAAAAAAAACACGCTGATGAGTAATAACTACCAAAACAGTTTGCCAATATAATAGTCATTAATTTGTACCCATGTAAATTTCATCAAACATGGTGGGTGTTACATGAAAAAACTCGTTTATAAACAAAGGTCACATGGACTACCACGACCATGAACTAGGAAAAGGCGCGTCTAGGGTCAAGAAACCACCATGTTGTGTTGGAGTTGGGAGACCGTGAAGCGTACCTAAATCTCTTCCTTTTTGTATATCATCATCACAAATTAGTCTTACACCAAACTCCTTTATCTCAAACTCTTCATTATTCTCTTGCAAACTAAAAGTAACAAAATTCTTTACTTCCTCCCATCCCGTTATTTCCCATGTATAATGGAACCATATATATGACTCGTGGCTGGGGAAAGTAACAGGATATTTGTAAGTTATCAAATTCTCCGTAGCATCGACGACGATAGGTGGAAAATATTTTTCTAGGAAAAAACTTGTGTTGATAATAGAAGCTCCATCAAAGTTCTTTATAGAGTACCCTTCAAATCTGCTGAAAGGCTTTTTGCACTTGTAAACAACACATGTTCCAAATCCCCTAAACTTATTGAAGCACCAATCGGGTGGTAATTCAACCTTTACATGATTTCCCGTGCTTCTATTTGTAAACCACTCTGGAATGCTATTCCCATGATATACTATATCTAACGTATGAAAGGCCCTTCTTGACAAACCGAAGAATTCACATATGTTAGTCGTCTGATAACCCAAATACCCAAGGAAAGCAGAAAGTTGGTGAATAAAGTCTTGGGAAGTTATAGATGAGTCAAGACACTGAGTCTTCGATATAGACCCCTGGCTATCGATGGTAACATTCTTAAACAGCTTTGGACAATTATTAAACAAATCATGCCTCTCCCTGAATGGGCCTTTATAAGATGATCTTGACACTTCTCTTAAGGAGGTGCAATCAGATGCATTCATAATCCATACGCTAGGTGGAAGTTCAGGCAACACTTCCAACTTCTTACAACCATTAAGTTTAAGTGTTCCAAGTTGAGAAAGTTGACTCAAACTTCCTGGCAAGCTAGTAAAATTGTTCCCTTTTAAGTCTAGATGTTCTAGACATGATAAGCCTCCGATGCTCTCAGGCACTTGTTCTAAATTGCAGTAGCTGAAATTCAGATACTTTAACATATGTAAACCCGCCACTGATGACCACACTGATCTTTGGGGATGTTGTAATTGTTTACTTAGTAAACCAAGAGGACTGGTGATTGAATTCCACCATCTAGGTTGAAACCTTGTTTGGCCACCGAATGACAATGATTCAAGGTTTATTAGAGAGGATACAAAAGAAGGAAGTTCTGTAATGGCAGTTCTGTCAACATGAAGCTCCTTTAAGCTTTTGATCTGACCCAATGCTTCAGGGAGCTGGTCAACTTTTAGGCACCCCGTTAGATTCAAAACTTGAAGAGCATCCATTTCCACTATACTTGGAAACTTCTGAAGCCGTTTGCAGTCACTCAGATTTAACACAACAAGCCTCTTGAGCATTCCAATTGATGGATGAATGCTAACCAAATTCACACAACCTTCAAGACTTAGCTCTTCAAGATTTGTAATATCTGAGAAGTCAGGACTCATTGTTAGGTTACAACAGTACCTTAGCTTCATTACTTTCAACCTTCTAAAGCACTGACATTGGAAAAAAAAAATGAAAAGAAAGATAAGTTTTTTGATCATTAGATGTCAAATAGGAAAACATGTGAGTACAAGGAAATACCTTAGGTGTTGTCCAAAAAGGTTTTATGTTGCTGTAAGCCAGGTCAATGGCCACAATGTTTTCTGGATAGAAATCTGAAGGAAAGCACTTGAAAGGGAATCCATGCCAATAAAACAAGCGTAGCTCATTGGACAAATAATACAAATTTCCTGAGAAGATCACATCGTGGCCCTTAAGTTCAAGTTTTTGTTCATATACTTTTTCCTCTTGATAGATTTTCACGATCCGCAACTTTTTCATATGTGCAAAATCATTAGCATCTATGTGCACCTTCTGACTAAGTTTCTCTAACGAAAGGACCAAAACTTCAGCTACTTCAGTAAATGCCACCTCGAAAAAAAACATGTAACTTAAATTAGAAACAGTAACATATGCAATTGCTTATACTTTTATACTCCGTATTAATATAGGAAAATAATCATATGCCACTTTTTACCTTATTTTGACCCGATATATCGTAAATGTTAGATGAAATCAACAATCTCCTCTGTTTCCCAGGCATGATAGATTCTTCACAAACAATTGCCCTTGCCATTGCTTGAATCAAGTCATGCATTTGAATTGACATATCGCTAGAGATCGTGATAAATGACTTATCAACTAGAACCCTCATATTTGTATATGCAAAAAAGTTACAGCCATCTAGTACGCTTGCTACAAGTTCTTTGTTTACTCCAACGAATAAACAAGCAATATCAAGTAAGATATTTTGTTGCTGGAGGTTTAGCCCATTGTAACTTAAACGAAGGATACTTTGTATCTTTTCATTTGGATGTACTTTGAGCCTTTCCAGTTCACTTTCCCACTCACTCACAGTTTTACCATATAAAAAACGACCCAAAATTTTGAGGGCCAGAGGGTGACCTTGCACATATATCACAACTTTCTCAGAAACTTCTTTAAAGCCTGAAGAAGGATTTTTTTCCTCAAAGGCGAAGGAATAAAAAAGCTCAAGAGATTTATCCTCATCCAGAAATTTCATGTCATAGATTTCATCCACTCTATGAGATCTTAGCAGTTGTTTATCTTTACAAGTGAAAATAATCAAACTTCCTGGGCAAAACCATGTGGGTGAACCCGCTAGTGCTTCTAACTGCTCATGATCATCAACATCATCCAAAACAAGTAGGACCGGCTTACATGATATCCTTTGCTTTATTACCATAGCTCCTTCAGCAACACTTGATATTTTCAGTTCTTCTGTTTTCATGATCTTTCCAATCATTTGCATTTGGACTTGAGTTAGGTCTTGCTGTTTTCTGACACTGTCACAAAAGCAACTTCCCTCAAAGTGGACATACATCAAGTTATAAATAGCTATGGCAAGGGTTGTCTTTCCGATTCCGCTTATGCCACATATTCCGATCAAGTTAACCTTATCAGACCCAACGAAGCGTGGCAAGTACAATTTGTCGAAGTGGAAATCTATGCCAACAAGGTTTTCACCAACATGCAAGGGTCCGTCACATAATTTATTCAGGATTTCTTTGGAGATACAATCAATGAACTTGGACTCATACCTGTTTAACCATAAAGACCCAAAAAGAAAATGAAAATACCGAGAGTTAAATTTTAGTTGAGCTATGAGACTAACCGGTTTGTGAGAAAACAACCAACGTAATGATAATTGCAGACAAAAAGAAATTTACCCATTTGTCATGTCCTGGAGATCCCATCCAGATAAGTTAGCAGCCATGGATAAAGCTTCCTTCCATTTAGCTACCTCTGGTCTAAATAAATCTTGATGTTTAGCAAAAGCTTCAGCATAGCTCTCAGACTGTTTCCTCACCACGTCAGGTTTAACATCATAAAAGATAATCCGAACCTCATATTTGAGATTTTCTATCTGCTTGCACTCAAGTATTTTCAAAAGTTCGTTGAGACACCATGAGGAAGAAGCATAATTCTTGGAAAAGATAACTAACAAAAACCTTGATTCTTCGATAGCTTTGTAGAGATGAGGAGATATCTGTTCTCCTTTAGGCAATTCGTTATCATCTCTAAAAGCAAAAATTCCTTTTTGCTTGAAATCTTTAAATAGATGATCCATGAAGTTTCTACGGATATCTTCACCTCTAAAACTTACAAACACATCGTATTTCCATCGATGGGCATTGGAAGAAGCAGCCATGATCAATGATATGAAAGCAGCTGGAATTCCATGTGCAAGATTAGTGTACTAAAAAGTAATGTAATAAGTGCAGGGCAAATGTTGACACAGGCAGAGACGGAACTTGAACGTTTTTGTTGGAGGGGCCAACTTGCAAGATATTTATTTTAAGGGGGCCGATATACACAACTTTGAAATTTTTGTATTAAAAATGGCTAAAATTAGAAATAAAAAGGTATAAATTATACATATGGTCAAAAATTTTGGGGGGGGCCGCAACCCCCCTCGGCCTCTTAAAAGTTCCGTCCTTGGACACAGGTACACTTGGTAACTAGCTCAATTAAAATAGACTTGAACTATGTCATATAGTTGTTTAAATCGTTAAATTTAAGAAAGAAAGATGAACTATGTCATATAGTCGTTGAATAGATGTAACAGAAAGGAGTCATGAGTTACTTGATATATGATAAAGTATCCATAACTACTAGTAGTATTTTTATATTCTTGTAACACTACTTTTTATTTTTCTAAATTGTGCAATTGGTTTGAACTGAACAATATAGTTATTTGGGATTACTAAGCTGACTCATTAAATGATTTTACGATCATGGTTTTAGTACACAATAATATGTTCTTTCTAAATGATAAACGTATCATTTCTTAGATTAAATAATGATTAAATAAAAACAAGGAAATAAGCAAAAGAGTAGATGATAACTTACTGATGGATTAAGAAGCAGAGGAATGGATAATGATGATGAATGCAAATCAATAATGGAAGGTTAATTCAACTTTATATGCAACAGTTACACTTCTAATCCCTAAGGTTTAGTTAACTTTTAATTTTTTGAAGACCAAAGAAAGAAACTTTTATAATCGCATTAGAGAAATGAATTTTGTACACCAGTAATCAAACTTTACCTAATAAACCATGACACTTTTTTGTCTCGTTTGAAATCTGATTGGACCAGGAAATTGTCTTCACTTTTCGCTAAATTGTTCACATATGCTTGAAAGTTCCCACATGCTTCTTGAAAAGACGTCTTAATTTGACACAATAATTTTTGAGGTTCGGTACTTACAATTTTGTTTAATTTATTCCAAAAACTAGTTTATTAACTCGTGAAATTCACGGGGAGTAAATTTAAAACCTTTTAATAGTGTTTATATAAGAGATCAATTTGTAATATTATGTGGAACGACTACAACAATAAGTTGAAAAAAAGCATCGTGCGTATCTGTATACTCGAAATTGTTTATATTTTCCGAGTAAGAAAAAAAGGCATAATATCAATAATATCTTTTGTCTCGGTACAAATAAATAATGAAACACCAAATTTGTCATTATCTTTTTATGATAACCATCCAAAAATAAACACCAATAAATATCTTTTAACTCTTATAGACAGTTGAACATCACGGGTAAATATTAACTGTAACAAACAAAATAAGCATTATTGTTGTTTAATCCCGACATGACATATTATTTCGCATATTGAAGTTAAATATGAGTCAAGATGTTTTATGTTGAAATTAACTTGATATGTGATGATTGGGGCATTGGGCATTGGCATAATACATTAATCAATGATTGAGCATTATACATGTAATTTGGTCCATCACTATCATTATAGATTAGTTATCATATACTTTGTGCTATCATGCCATTAAAATTACACATTTAAGTTATTAAATAATAAAGGAATCTGTAAGTTGGTCCATTACAATAACAATATTTAATTGCAATAATGATTATAGAAGAGCGATAAGTTACTTTTTTCATTAGAGCACATTATCAAACACCTAATGCACATGATAAGTTATTAGATTAGTAAACTTGACAATCCTGAATAGATCTCTACATAAATTGGCATATCTTCATATTTACAAAACATTTTGGAAAAGAAGGGTGTTTTCCCCAACTAAACGCAACCTAAATATCTCCTAATCTTTATTTATCTTCAGGACATCAAACTTGGGGTGGATATCAATGTTTCTGGTAACACCTTTTTGATGGTAACTTCTAAAACTTTTAACTACTCGTCATGGCATGCTTGAAAGTTCACACATGCTTCTTGAAAAGATCCGTCTCAATTTGACACAATAATTTTTGAGGTTCGGTATTTACAATTTTTTTTTTTTTTACATAAGGTGGTACCTGTATTTGAAGAAAATAATGTTAGAAATAGGCAATTTTGTTTACATAAGGTGGTACCTGTATTTGAAGAAAATAATGTTAGAAATAGGCAATAAGTACGTGTTTACATAAGGCGGTACCTGTATAAACAAAATGTAACATATTATTTTTTATTAGTGTTTCTAAAAATAGGCAATAAGTGTTTTGTGGTCAACCCGACACGGCCCATTTTAACTTCTGCTAACATTGACCATTATAAACCCAAAGCCGTAATGAGAGTACTCCCAAGACCCGACCAACAAGTGAAATACATGAACAAAGGGGTCTTGGAATTCCCTTAAGAGGTAATTCCATTAAGAGAGTACTCCCAAGACTTGGCATTTAATAGTTAATAAGTATATAACGTTAATCGATTTTTTTTTTGTTTGTTTCTCATTGGATTCTAGTTCTGCCTGACTTTGCTCAAGTATATGACTTCATTGGAAGTGTGTTTGATCCAAATACCATTGGCCACGTGCAGAGACTTAAAAAGATGGACCCCATTGATGTTGAGACGGTATGATACTATATTACTGTTTACAGTTTGTGATGATGAATTTGCACAAATCTGATTGTGTTATTAATCTTTCAGGTGTTGTTGCTGATGAGAAACCTCTCCATCAATTTGACCTGTCCTGATTTTGAGGAGCATGTAAGTGTTTTTTTTTTAAACATATTTTCTCTACCTGATAGATACAGAACGCATGCCTATAAATTGTTAGTGTGTCAAATATAAATATTGATCTAAATTATTGTAGAAGCTTCTATGCAAAATGCTTTTTGGGTGAGTTTTGCCCTTATTTTTCTATTTTTTCTTATTTTACCCTGTAGAGGTAATATATAACCCGAGTCGACCCATTTGAATGTAAATAAGTCAAATTTGCCACCTCTTTCTACACTTTTTATTCCACAACTATAATATTTATTAGATATTGTACTGCTTTTTAAGGGAAAAGAATCTACTTATAAAACCGCGATTAAATATACGAAAGTAAAATTTAAAAGTCCTGTGTTCTGTAAATGCAGAGGAAATTGCTGTCAACTTATGAGGTTGATTTGGACAAAGAAAATTTAAAAGATCATGTGGACGTCCTTAATTGTCAACCTGAGCAAGTCGGTCATTTTGGGTAAGGAAATACAGCACGATCACAAGTTTATATCTTCATATATTTGAAAGCTAGTTATTCCACTAATACTGGTTTCCATCATCTGTATAAATGACAGGACTTAAATAAAGCGTGAGACCCTGCAGCTAGGCATTTTAACATATGTTGTATCACAAGTAAGCATCTCTGCTTCTGCTGTGAGAATCTGGTTTGTGCAGCTTGTGTGTACGAGCTCCAACTATGTGTAAATATGCAAATGTTTTGGGGTGTTGGGACTGCTGTAGAGAGTGATAAGTTGTATTTTGGGATTGTAAAATGTAGAGCTTGATTTTAGAAAGTTATAAGTTCAGTATATCAATTATCTTGCTATCTGTAACTTTGTGTATGTTGCATCAATATTATATATCGGTCTGGTGTGAAATATTTTTTTGGTGCATCGTTATGTTTGTTCCTGGTAATCTTAAGAGAATAGTTTGATAAGGATGCTTAAGACATCAAATATGGAGAATTGGGGTTTACGTTTTGCAGGATAAATGGAACTGTGAAAGGGAGTAAAGACTGAACATTTTCTTTGTAAATTTGACTATGGGTAACATCTACCCGTTATCTTCATGTTGTTTTTTGCTTTCAGTCGATTGGTATATTGGGGTTTATTTCTTTAGCAATTTAGTCATCAACTTGTTTTTTGATTTCTTCTTTAGTTTGTCTATTGGGGTTTATTTCCTTACGATTTTTGACAGCTAAAAGAAAGTAATTTGAGATCAAACCACCTTTAATGGACCAAAAATAGATCTTTATCGAAATAATGTTTAGTTATTAGACAAATTTGCAGAAAATGCTAAATTGGGATGCAGATATACGCTAAAACTATCTAGGTAGAAGCCTGGAGCACATATACGCTACAACCATTTGGGTGGATGCCTGGATTTGTCACATCTATGGAACCGGTTTGACCCGGCTGGTTGGACCGTTTTTTCGAGGCTTGAAAACGGAGTTTGACCCGTTGAGTTTCATGTGACCTAACTCAACCGGTTTATCAAAGTAGACAATGTTTAAATTTTTCTTTTATTTTATTTTAGAAAACACTAGACAAATGCACGTGCATAGCAACGGGGTTTATAGAGGCATATAGTTATAGTAATATTTTGGTTAATGTGTTTTGTCTAACTATAGTTGTTTGCCGCTAGAAAATTCCACCAAATTATCAAATATGTTTTTATATAATTGACAAACCAAAGTATCAAATATGTATTTAATAATTTAAGTTGACAAATCAAAGTGTCAAATATGTTTTTTTATGTAATTGACAAACCAAATATTCAAACATGTATCTGTTAAGTGTACATTTAAGTTTTTATTTTGTGCTATCTAGTTTCCAAATGAAAAAGGTGACAAACGTATGTGTGTTAAGCTCCATTCAGGGGTATTAAGGAGGGTAATTTATAAGGGTATCTATCTATATATATAATAATAAAAGAAGGTTTTTTTGAATTTTTGTCCACTTCATTAAATCCACGCTGGCAATAAAAGCCACATCATTAAAGCCACGTCACTATATTTATTTCTCTACATTCTGTTCACTTTCAACCTTGAGTATGCTTTTGACTTTCACAAGCACGCCTTCAATTGCAACCGAAAATCAAACAAGAGGTTACCCATCTTTTTCAACCTTTCCCAATCTCAATAACCATGTAACATCCAATTGTTTGTTTGAGATACCACTTATATTTTACTGCATCACAACTCTATAAGGTATAATTCAATCTTTATTTCTTAATCTCAATAATACATTTTGCTTGTGGCAAGCAAAAGAGCAAAGTTGGTCCATTTAAAGTGGCAAGCAAATAAAGAAAGGATACGAGAAAACTTATTTTGCTCGGCATGTTGTATTATTTTTCTTTTGTTTATTAAATAAAGTTCTGTTGGTATTATAAGTAGCGAGCAAATAAGTTTGGCGGGCAAATGTATATACTCTCCATGTAAAGATAAGTAAAGTGAAAAAATAGTGCCGTTTTGGTTATTTGGTTTGTTAAGATTAGAGTTTCGTAATATTGTTTAAGATAGATTTAATCATTAAATTTGTTAATCCCTATACATTTTTTCTGAACAAAACTTCGTATATTACTGTAAAATGAATAAGTTTTGTTTTGTTACTCCCATTTTCACATTTCCAATTATATTACATTTCCTCACAAGTACCCATTCTCCAAAATCGAACAAACCAACCGGAAAAATATTCTTTTTTCATTAGAGCACTCGTTAATTAAGGACACTTAAATTTTGTGGGGGAAGGCACTACACATTCTTCCAATCAATTCTACATTTTATCCTATATACTTTGTGTGTCCGCAAAAAGTAGATTGAGGACATATTCCCCCCACTACCACTAACGTGGCTCCGCCCAAGAAAAAAACAAGCTGATGAGTAATAACTAGCAAACAGTTTACCTAAATAGTCAGTAATTTGTACCATATATATTTTATCAAACACTTGGTGTGTGTTACATGAAAAAACTCATTCATAAACAAAGATCACATGGACTACCACGACCAGGAAAAATTAACCATACCTAGGGTCAAGAAACCACCATGTTCTGTTGGAGTTGGGAGACCGTGAAGCATACCTAAATCTCTGTCTTGTTGTATATCATCATCACAAATTAGTCTTACACCAAACTCCTTTATCTCAACCTCTTCCTCTTCAGTATTCTCTTGCAAACTAAATGTAACAAAATTCTTTGCTTTCTCCCATCTCCTTATTTCCCATGTATAATGGAACCATATCTTATATGACTCGTGGCTGGGGAAAGTAACAGGATAATCGTAAGTTATCGAATTCTCCGTAGCATCGACGATGATATGTGGAAAATATTTTTCTCGGAAAATTTTTTTGTTGATAATAGAAGCTCCATCAAAGTTCTTTATAGAGTACCCTTCAAATCTGCTGAAAGGCTTTTTGCACTTGTAAACAACACAGGTTCCAAATCCCCTAAACTTATTGAAGCGCCAATCGGATGGTAATTCAACCTTTACATGATTTCCCGTGCTTCTATTTGTAAACCACTCTGGAATGCTATTCCCATGATATACTATATCTAACGTATGAAAGGCCCTTCTTGACAAACGGAAGAATTCACATATGTTAGTCGTCTGAGAACCCAAATACCCAAGGAAAGCAGAAAGTTGGTGAATAAAGTCTTGGGAAGTTATAGATGAGTCAAGACACTGAGTCTTTGATATAGACCCCTGGCTATCGATGGTAACATTCTTAAACAGCTTTGGACAATTATTAAACAAATCATGCCTCCTCCACCTGAGTGGGCCTTTAGATGATCTTGACACTTCTCTTAAGGAGGTGCAATCAGATGCATTCATAATCCATACGCTAGGTGGAAGTTCAGGCAACACTTCCAGCTTCTTACAACCATTAAGTTTAAGTGTTCCAAGTTGAGAAAGTTGACTCAAACTTCCCGGAAAGCTAGTAAAATTGTTCCCTTTTAAGTCTAGATGTTTTAGACTTGATAAGCCTCCGATGCTCTCAGGCACTTGTTCTAAATTGCAGTAGCTGAAATTCAGATACTTTAACATATGTAAACCCGCCACTGATGACCACACTGATCTTTGGGGATGTTGTGATTGTTTACTTAGTAAACCAAGAGGACTGGTGATTGAATTCCACCATCTAGGTTGAAACCTTGTTTGGCCACCGAATGACAATGATTCAAGGTTTATTAGAGAGGATACAAAAGAAGGAAATTCTGTAATGGCAGTTCTGTCAACATGAAGCTCCTTTAAGCTTTTGATCTGACCCAATGCTTCAGGGAGCTGGTCAACTTTTAGGCACCCCGTTAGATTCAAAACTTGAAGAGCATCCATTTCCACTATATTTGGAAACTTCTGAAGCCGTTTGCAGTCACTCAGATTTAACAAAACAAGCCTCTTGAGCATTCCAATTGATGGATGAATGCTAACCAAATTCACACAACCTTCAAGACTTAGCTCTTCAAGATTTGTAATATCTGAGAAGTCAGGACTCGTTGTTAGGTTACAACAGTACCTTAGCTTCATTACTTTCAACCTTCTAAAGCACTGACATTGAAAAAAAAAATGAAAAGAAAGATAAGTTTTTTGATCATTAGATGTCAAATAGGAAAACATGTGAGTACAAGGAAATACCTTAGGTGTTGTCCAAAAAGGTTTTATGTTGCTGTAAGCCAGGTCAATGGCCACAATGTTTTCTGGATAGAAATCTGAAGGCAAGCACTTGAAAGGGAATCCATGCCAATAAAACAAGCATAGCTCATTGGACAAATAATACAAATTTCCTGAGAAGGTCACAGTGTGGCCCTTAGATTCAAGTTTTCGTTCAGATACTTTTTCCACTTGATAGATTTTCACGATCCGCAACTTTTTCATATGTGCAAAATCACTAGCATCTATGTGCACCTTCCGACTAAATTTCTCTAACGAAAGGACCAGAACTTCAGCTGCTTCAGTAAATGCCACCTTGAAAAAAAAAAAAAAAAATGTAACTTAAATAAAAAACAGTAACATATGCAATTGCTTATACTTTTATATTAATATAAAGGAAAATAATCATATGCCACTTTTTACCTTATTTTGACCCGATATATCGTAAACGTTAGATGAAATCAACAATCTTCTCTGTTTCCCAGGCATGATAGATTCTTCACAAACAATTGCCCTTGCCATCGCTTGAATCAAGTCATGCATTTGAATTGACATATCGCTAGAGATTGTGATTAATGACTTATCAACTAGAACCCTTATATTTGTATCTGCAAAAAAGTTACAGCCATCTAGTATGCTTGCCACAAATTCTTTGTTTTCTCCAATGAATAAACATGCGATATCAAGTAAGATATTTTGCTGCTGGAGATTTAGCCCATCATAACTTAAACGAAGCACACGTTGTATCTTTTCATTCGGATGTACTTTGAGCCTTTCCAGTTCACTTTTCCACTCACTCACAGTTTTACCATATAAAAAATGACCCAAAATTTTGAGGGCCAGAGGGTGACCTTGCACATATTTCACAACTTTCTCAGAAACTTCTTTGAAACCTGTAGAAGGATTTTTTTCCTCAAAGGCGAAGGAATAAAAAAGCTCAAGAGATTTATCCTCATCCAGAAATTTCATGTCATGGATTTCATCCACTCTATGAGATCTTAGCAGCTGTTTATCTTGACTAGTGAAAATAATTAAACTTCCTGGGCAAAACCATGTGGGTGAACCCGCTAGTGCTTCTAACTGCTCATGATCATCCACATCATCCAAAACAAGTAGGACCGGCTTACATGATATCCTTTGCTTTATTACCATAGCTCCTTCAGCAACACTTGATATTTTCAGTTCTTCTGTTTTCATGATCTTTCCAATCATTTGCATTTGGACTTGAGTTAGGTCTTGCTGTTTTCTGACACTGTCACAAAAACAACTTCCCTCAAAGTGGACATACATCAAGTTATAAATAGCTATGGCAAGGGTTGTCTTTCCGATTCCGCTTATGCCACATATTCCGATCAAGTTAACCTTATCAGACCCAACGAAGCGTGGCAAGTACAATTTGTCGAAGTGGAAATCTATGCCAACAAGGTTTTCACCAACATGCAAGGGTCCGTCACATAATTTATTCAGGATTTCTTTGGAGATACAATCAATGAACTTGGACTCATACCTGTTTAACCATAAAGACCCAAAAAGAAAATGAAAATACCGAGAGTTAAATTTTAGTTGAGCTATGGGACTAACCGGTTTGTGGGAAAACAACCAACGTAATGATAATTGCAGACAAAAAGAAATTTACCCATTTGTCATGTCCTGGAGATCCCATCCAGATAAGTTAGCAGCCATGGATAAAGCTTCCTTCCATTTAGCTACCTCTGGTCTAAATAAATCTTGATGTTTAGCAAAAGCTTCAGCATAGCTCTCAGACTGTTTCCTCACCACGTCAGGTTTAACATCATAAAAGATAATCCGAACCTCATATTTGAGATTTTCTATCTGCTTGCACTTAAGTATTTTCAAAAGTTCGTTGAGACACCATGAGGAAGAAGCATAATTCTTGGAAAAGATAACTAACAAAAACCTTGATTCTTCGATAGCTTTGTAGAGATGAGGAGATATCTGTTCTCCTTTAGGCAATTCGTTATCATCTCTAAAAGCAAAAATTCCTTTTTGCTTGAAATCTTTAAATAGATGATCCATGAAGTTTCTACGGATATCTTCACCTCTAAAACTTACAAACACATCGTATTTCCATCGATGGGCATTGGAAGAAGCAGCCATGATCAATGACATGAAAGCAGCTGGAATTCCATGTGCAAGATTAGTGTACTAAAAAGTAATGTAATAAGTGCAGGGCAAATGTTGACACAGGCAGAGACGGAACTTGAACGTTTTTGTTGGAGGGGCCAACTTGCAAGATATTTATTTTAAGGGGGCCGATATACACAACTTTGAAATTTTTGTATTAAAAATGGCTAAAATTAGAAATAAAAAGGTATAAATTATACATATGGTCAAAAATTTTGGGGGGGCCGCAACCCCCTCGGCCTCTTAAAAGTTCCGTCCTTGGACACAGGTACACTTGGTAACTAGCTCAATTAAAATAGACTTGAACTATGTCATATAGTTGTTTAAATCGTTAAATTTAAGAAAGAAAGATGAACTATGTCATATAGTCGTTGAATAGATGTAAACATAGAAAAGAGTCATAAGTTACTTGATATATGATAAAGTATCCATAACTACTAGTAGTATTTTTCTATTCTTGTAACATTACTTTTTATTTTTCTAAATTGTGCAATTGGTTTGAACTGAACAATATAGCTATTTGGGATTACTAAGCTGACTCATTAAATGATTTTACGATCATGGTTTTAGTACACAATAATATGTTCTTTCTAAATGATAAACATATCATTTCTTAGACTAAAGAATGATTAAATAAAAACAAGGAAATAAGCAAAAGAGTAGATGATATAACTTACTGATGGATTAAGAAGCAGAGGAATGGATAATGATGATGAATGCAAATCAATAATGGAAGCTTAATTCAACTTTATATGCAACAGTTACACTTCTAATCCCTAAGGTTTAGTTAACTTTTAATTTTTTGAAGACCAAAGAAAGAAACTTTTATAATCAAACTTCACCTACTAAATCATGATTCATGACTCTTTTTTGTCTCGTTTGAAATCTATTTGGACCAGGAAATCCTATACAAATTGTCTTTACTTTTCGCTACTCGATGGTATGCTTGAAAGTTCACACATGCTTCTTGAAAATATCCGTCTCAAATTGACACATTTGGTACTTACAATTTATTCCAAAAAGACGAGCGATGTTACACTATCTAAACTTACACAAATGTTTAGAAAAAAAATTCATTTTCATAACGTGGTACATGTATTTGAAGAAAATAATGTTTAGAACATTTTTTGACTTGCACCACATAGGATAAGGTGATGTTATCTAGAAGCGGAGTCATAAAACTATGCTAGAAGGAGTAAACGTATAATTTTTAGAAACTATACTACAAATCGGTTTGTTAAGGAGATAAATTACAAAAATAGTCGGATCTTTAAAAATTTCACACTATAAATTTTTCACTAGGAAGCACGTGCCCACCCAAGCCCCTCCTGTCTCCGCCACTGATGCTTTCACTAGCATTACCTAGTAGCACCCAGCAAACCCCAAAGCTCAAAACACGTTCTAAATTTTGAAACTTTAAGCTACGCCTAGAATTAATTCTAAGCTTGAGTTTGGTTGTAGTAATCCACGGTGTTATAATTACAAAAAATTTAATATCTTTATGAATAATCAATACCAGTGTTTATCATTTTATATCTCCGAGCTCGACCTGGTTTTACATTAAAAATAATGTAAAAATACATATGTTTACATTACATAAAAACAACGCAACCTTTACATTGTAACTTAAATTTTCCTATATCTGAACGACCTTATCCAAGTTTATTAGAGATTGAACATTTAAAAAAAGTAGCATATAAAGTAAGTTGTATTTATCATACAAGCTTATGAACGTTTTTACAAACTTTAAGCTCTTGTATGATTAAGCTTTTAAGATCTCTTAAAATAAGTAAAATCCTAATGAATTACATTACTTAAATGCCTTTTAAATTTAAAATGAACTAATTCAGCAAAACAAGTTTCCGAAAATAATGAAAGTTAATAATTTAAACGGGTGAAAGAGCCCAACAACCATGCCCAATGGGCTTGACTCCGGCCCATCTGAAAACCCAAAGTCCATATATGAATGAATAAACTAGGGTTTCATGAGCAGCAGCTTGTACTAGTGCAAGGAAATAAAAACCCTAACAACGGCTGCATCCATTTTCAACCAGCAGCAATCATGGTAGGCCACCTTCCTCTTCATAACTGGATCTCCATTTTCCGATTCTGTTATACTTATATTGCTGTTTGTTTTTACAGATCATTCCTGACAAGAATCGCAAGGCGATCTCCAAGTACCTCTTTCAAGGTATTTACTACTTTTTTTTTTTTTTTTTTTTTATTATACTTTTAAGTAGTTTTATACATTTTTTGCCTATTGTTATTTAAAATTATAAATAAATGGATGCTTATTGCTAAGTTTAAAATGAGTGTTTTTAGCTGGTGTCATTCTATTTGAGGAATGTTTAAAGCTTATTAGTATTATGTTTTTGGGTAAAAGGATTTAATATTATGTTTTATAAGGTGTTTAATAGTTTTTATAGGAATGATTGTTCTTTTTGTTTATATAACATAAGCCACAATTTTCAGGCTTATTTTGACACTTACGGGCTTATATAACATATGATGTTATATAAGCCCGTAAGTGTCAAAATAAGCCACAAAATTATGGCTTAGCTTATATAAGCCCAACTCATATAGACCCTGTAAGTGTGGATTGCTGAAATAGGTTTGTGATAAATAGTTATAACTGTGTACAATAATGAGTTACTAAATGTTTGTAGTTTATATCTTATTTTTTTACAGTGAATATTGGTTTGTTACTGTTTGTAGCTAATGTTATGTTTTAAAAGGTTATGGATGGTTTTTATGGGAATGATTGTAGTTATTGTTTAAAAGCATGGATAGATGAATCTCTGTAGGTTTTTATTGTGATTGATTGTTGTTACTGTGTATAATTACGGTTTAATAAATGTTTGCAGTCTATTTACATTGAATATATGATATTTGGCTCTATAATGCTGAATAGAATGTTTATATTCATGCTTTTGTTGTCATAGACTGTGATAATGATATTTGTTCTCATTTGTTATTTGCTACTTTTTACTGTTACTAATTGCTGCTATTGTATATGCAGAGGGTGTTTGCTACGCCAAGAAGGATTTCAACTTGGCCAAGCATCCAGAAATCGATGTACCAAATTTGCAGGTGATTAAGCTTATGCAGAGTTTCAAATCCAAGGAGTATGTTAAGGAGACATTCGCCTGGATGCATTACTACTGGTATTTGACCAACGATGGGATCGAGTTCCTCAGAACTTACTTGAATCTTCCATCTGATATTGTGCCTGCTACTTTGAAGAAGTCTGCTAAGCCTCTTGGACGTCCCATGGGTGGACCTCCTGGTGACCGCCCTCGGTAATTACTATTTTTAATTACTTGTATATGGATTATAAACCATTTACATATTTTGACATCTGAAGACATTTTTGATTTATCATTTTATTTAACGATCAATATAGTAAACATGAAAGCATTCATGTTTTAACATTTGGTACTAAGAATTGTAAAGGAAGAGTAAAAAAATTATACAGTAATGGTTATAGTATTTAGTATTGGCCTGTGAATGTACTTCGAGTATCTGGACCTATAATTTGATTATTTGATTTTTTGAAGTGTAAGATGTTTGATGTGTTTTTGTTTGGATTTTCAGTGGTCCTCCCAGATTTGAAGGAGACAGACCCAGATTTGGTGACAGAGATGGTTATCGTTCTGGTCCAAGAGGGCCTCCTGGGGAATTCGGAGGTGAAAAGGGTGGAGCTCCAGCTGATTACCAACCTGCTTTCAACAGGGTATGTAATTCTACTTTGCTATGCTTAAATATTGTCATTAGTGCTTTCACATCGATATTGCTATTGAATCATGAATTAATAGCTGGTTACATTCGACCTTGCCTTTATGTTGAACGTTGAACAATTTCAGTATTTGTTGTAATTGTACTTTGTTTGATATTGCTTTCCCAAAAGTATTTTGAATACGGTTTCACTTGGTTGTTACATTGGACTGTGTCCTTATTTTGAACCATGCACAATTTCAGTGTTGGTTGCTGCATATTTTGGTTAATAGAAGCCGCAGTATGATTATATCTGCTGATAAATTTGCTTAACTTTCGTTTATAATGTTATTTTGCAGGGTGCTGGTGGAAGGCCTAGCTTTGGACGTGGAGGTGGTGGCTTTGGAGGAGGTGCCCCACCAAGCTCGAGTTTCTCTTAAGCATTAGAATCCTAGTAGTTTTACCTTGTTGAACTCTAAAATGTCAGGATTAGCTGAAGGCCTACTGTTATAGTACCTGAGTTGTGTTATCCCATAATTTTGCTAAATCTTGGATTTTGTTCTTTCTTGAAGATACTGTCTCTTTGCTCTGAATTATTTATGATATCTATATGTATGTTTTTGGTTGCAAGATTTTAAGTTGACATAAAAATGTTTTTTCACGCATTACTAGTAACATGTTGGTGGCCAAGCTTGTGCAACGTTGTCTATTCTCGTAGCTATTACATTCTGTTGATGTGTTTTTTAGTGATGAAGCATACAGAGCCAAGTGTATTATGCTATGTATGTTTTTGGTTGCAAGATTTTAATTTGACCTAAAATTGTATTTTCACGTATTGCTACGTGTTGATTGCCAAGCTTGTGCAATGTTGTCTATTCTCGTAGCTATTACATTCTGTTGTGTTTTTTAGTGACGAAGCATACAGAGTCAAGTGTATTATGCCAAGTAGTTAGCACAAACTGCCTAGTGCCTTCAAATATTTTTGTTTGGAAGATTTGGAAGATCACATGATTAATTGAGTAACAAAATTGTCTCTACTTGTACTGTTTACACCAAATTGCTAATCTGTGTGTAGTAGTCTAGTTATGAGGGGTGGCTCCTCCAGCATTCTAATCCTTAATATTATAGAGGTGATGAAACATTTAGAATTTTAGATAGTTGTGAGTCTTACAGGATTGAACTTTGCCTTTTAGCTTTAAGAGTAGAATTCCTAGACCCCAGTTTGGCATGAGGCTTATACCAATTGAAGCAAAATGCACACCTTCTGCGTCCTGGTCTCGGCTTCAAACAACATTTGGAGCCGAATGGGTGTTTAGTTTGGGCTTCCATGTTCCATCCTAGCTACTGTTGTTTTTGTATCAGTCATTTTATTAGTCAATCTAAATTGAGGTCTTTTTGTAAAGAAACACTTTTTAGCTATGTTGAAAGGTTGTTTATAGGGTTTAATTTAATTTAATTTTTTACTTTTGAGCATTCATGGGAGAATTGGTGCTACATCCTTAACCCAAGTTGACCAGCTCTAATCAAGTGAGCACATACCCAGATTTTGTCGGTGGATTTGCCGGAATTGGTGGTCGCTTAAGCTGGATCTGGCTGGCGACCATTTTAGTCGGATATGGACGGAGGTTATAGATCGTGACTTTGGAGAGTGTTGTTTGGTTGGTGATCTGTGGTGGGATGGTGTGGGATATATGGCCGGAGGTTATAGATCTTTCGTAACATGTTTCCCCCGTGCTGTGGTGTTAACGTGCAACGCCATGATGATGTTTTGTTGCTGCACCAATGTGCCAATGGTGTCTGACCGGTAGTTGGCTAGTTGCAAACATTGTTGAGGTGGGATAGAGGAATATTAGGAAAAGGAAGTAAAAGTCTTGAATTGTGTGTTTTTTTTAGATGAAACTTAGGTGAAAAGACAATCTTACCTTTATGTGCAAGACACATGAAGGGATTTAATTGGTTAAGCTAACATCCGTTAACAGTAAGGGCGAAATGTGTGCAAAGGTTCAAGATAAGGATGATTCATGCAAGAAAAAAAAATATGGACAAGAATAGAGGGATTTGGCCCAAACCACAAGGACGAACGGTGTAATTTACTCTTTTTGTTTCCAACTCCAAGACATACACAAACTTTTATTTTATCTATTAAAATTTTCAGGCCTGCAATTGTTGTTCACCGGTGGTTCCTCACAACCACCCACCTCGATGACCGCTACTTATAAATACCTCTATAGGTGAAACTACCAAAAAACGGCCTCCCATCACCCTGTCGACACCCGTAACCTATCAAGAGCCGCTACTAACGACTAGAACCGACATCAAATGAGTAGTGATGTGTATGGGCTTGTTTGTTGGTTTTTCGGCGTTATGTGAATGTGGTGGGTTTTTAACATTTTGGTTTATTAGTTAGTGTTTGAGTTTTGATTATTATTATTATTATTATTATTATTATTATTATTATTATTATTATTAAAGAAAGAAAGAAAGAAAAAGAGTTAAAGGACTAAATCTGGCATATTGGACAAACCACAGGGACAACTTATAATTAACACTAATATAAATAGAGATGAGATGATACGACGAGTAATAGAATTATCGATAGCATGCACATGGTTAGTTCTATCTATAAGAGTTCAAGAAAACCCTAACATCATCGGAGTAACTATATATCGAACGAGAATCATCTTCAACAACAATGGAGGCCGAGGCCGAGGTTCATCATCTTCTATATCTATATATTCTGAATGAATAAATCAATTTGAATTGCAGACTACAATGATCTGTGTGGACAATAGTGGATGGATGATGGGACCCATTTTTTAGGAACAAGCTGACGCTATTAAACTCTATTGTACCGAAAAATTAAATGTAACGAGACAGCATGGCCCGTGCGAGGCACGGGCTTTGTTCACTGTAAAGAATAATCGGTTTTGCATGGGTTATGCGTATTTAGTTATTATGCTTAGTTTTGATCGGGGGTACTCAACTGAATAAATGAAGTTTGTTTAAGTAAGCTTTTGTAAATAAAATTGTTTCAAGAAAAAGGTATCAAATACATGAGTGACTTTCTTCACTGTAATGCAAAACATGTTATTTTTTTTTGAACATCAAAACATGTTATTTCAAACACATAGTTTATACTACATATCTAAATAACGTATGGAAAGAGCAAAACCTCCTTTAAAAGCACCCAACTCCACGTCCGATTACTTCAGCTTCAGTCCGTTACATAACTTAGGGGAAGAAATAATACTGGCACCTTCGTGTGACACCTGCTTAATATTTCTATATACTTAATGAACTTATTAACTATTTATAAAAGATAGTAGATATCAACATTTCATGAAACTCTAAAAGTTCTTAAAAGCTTTAAAATGAGGCTTTAGAGGTTTGACATGTTTGAGTTTGTTGGGATGAATTGAGCTTATGCCATTAATCCTCACATTTATGCATGAAACTCAATTGGTCCGTGCGATGCACAGGCTTTGTTCGCCCGAAAGCACGTGTACTTTATTTTTGATAATATCACATATCATATTTATATTACAAATTGTTTCAAGGCCCGAGTGATTCACAATTTTTGTTTTTGTGTGAAATTATTCTAAGCTAAAACGTCGTATTTTTATATAACCTATTTAATATCAAGTATGGCCTAGGTTGGGTTATTGATAGGTTAAAATGACTTGTACTCAGAATGTGTAACATAATTATCGATGATAATATCAGCATTAAAAAATTATATGTGCATGTCATAACATGGGTTATATCTCACTGAATCAAAACATATTTTTCGTGTTTATAGAAATCAATACGAACCGAAGAGCTTGCTGAGTGCTAACTTCATTTTATATTTTAGTAACAATATTTTTTTTATTTATAAACAAATATTTTAATTCTTTAATCTTTTAGTAAGCATGAATAAGTGCATCAAACGACACCACAAACAATTTAAATACAATGAATGCGATAACTATTGCAACAACGTAAGGTATTTAAAGTAGAAGCGTGACGTTTGATTTAGCACACATTTTAAGTGTAAATACCAACATTAAATTCTATTTAAGAATTGGAATTAGAAATTTATTTACATAAAAGTGAAGTTGCATCTTTTGAAGGCAAAGGTTTTGCACGAATAAAAGAAATAATGAAACTTAGGTTTTGTTCTTTCTTTATCTTTTCGAATATTGAATTAAGCTATGCTTCTATAGATCAATGATTAACAACTCTATATCAAAACGAAATACGGAGTAATAGTGAAATAGAATTCTATTACTCGTCTCAAAATGATTAAAAAGTTTATAGTCTTGCGTTTCTTGTCTATATCAGTTCTTAAACCATGAAGATATCATGATCAAAATTATTATTTATATATGTGCTTAAAATGGTTTGCCACGCGTTTTGGGATTCAAGTAAAAAGATAGATGAACGAATTATTTATGTACGTAGGTTGTTACTTTAGGAGGGGGTATTAGCTTCGAAACCCATTACATGATATTAACGGGCTGTTACTTTCTCGGCAAACTAATACACTTGTCGAGTCAATCCAAAACTTTTGTTAAAAATTATCCAAACCACAACCATTACATGATATTAATGGGCTGTTACTTGCTCTGAACATGGGAGACTTTAGATCGAGAACGCTCCGTAACATAGTGAGACGTTCTGCTCCGGACTTGGGAGGCTTTAAGTCGCTCCAAACAAGGGAGACTTTAGGTCGTAGAACGTACGTTACATTAAGTTCAAAAGTTTAAGTCAAGTTCAAGAGTTCAAAACAAGTTATACGGTCAAGACAAATTAAAACAGTTTAAAATAGTCAAAGGGTTCAAAATCAAGTCAAAAGGTTCAAGATAAGTCAAAGGGTTCAAAATCAAGTCCAATAAGTTTAAAATAGTCAAAGGTTCAAATGATAGTGTCCATATAAAAGAATAGTCAATTTAGTCAAATATAATTAATTTCTCACTAGCATAAATAGTGAAACAAAAGTTCAAAATAACAATCATTTTGTTCAAGTATAATTCATGCATCCATCCCAAAGCGATTAAAATAGTTAGAAAAAGGGGGCTCGTGAATCAATAATGTATTACAAGTGTGCACGGAAAACGATGCATGATGCTCTAACAACAACCTAAAGTGATAATATGTTTTATGTAGTGCAAAAATGTCGTGTATGCAATTTATAAAATGTTATATCACCCATAAATGTTTGTTTATAAGTTTAGTTGTACAAATAATGTCACTTTGGAAATCCTTAGAAATAGTCAAAATAATACATTTTTGGATTTTTAGCAAGTATGTATCGTAACTATACGGATGTTTCAGTACTATATATGTTGAAAAGTTTCTCACTCGTCTAAAGTATGTAACCAAAACGCTACAACTTCCATTTAAATCAATTTGTCCAAAACCGAACTTAATATGTCCATATTCTATTTCTAAGAATAAAAACTGGGTACTATTCCCTATATGTTAAAGCTCTCAAAATATATTTTTCGTCGACATCTTTGTTAAGTCATAACTTGTTCATTTTAACTCCGTTTTTGATTAAGTTGGTTTAATCGATTGTTCTAGTGATTCTTGGTTGATTGAAAGTGATTATGGGAAGTTTGTCTAATTTTGAGAAATTAGGGTTTGGTGATTATTGGATATGGGGTTGACTTTTGAATATGTTATATCCCTTGACTAAGTGAATCAAGGGTGTAGAATGTTGCAAAAATCGTGAGTCGGTAGTGAGGCGGTTGAAGGCCTTGTAGCGATTAATAACCGATTACAAGGCCGATTACCTTGTAAAAATCAACAAGGTAAAAGGCCGTGCACCTTGTAATCGTGGATTACAAGGCCGAGTTGACCGATTTTTGCAACATGTGTAGTTAGTCTAGTATTTCGTTGATGTTACTTTTGCGTGCACTGTAACATGTCTCACACCCTCTCTTTTAATTCTGTCTTTATTTTCTTGCTTAAATTGTTGGAGGATAGGATTGGGATTATTAGAAGTTGAGATTGTTGGTTGTTCAGTTTGTGTTGTTTGTGTGTTATCTGTTTTTGTTTATTTTTTATTTCTTTGTGATTGTTGTGTTTGTGTGCGCCCTTGACCTACCACTACCTTATGTTCCCTTTTGTTTTTTTTTTCTCATCATGTCTGTTCATAATTCTGCTCATAATACACCACCTGTTTCTGTTCATGCTTCTGATGAATAAGATGATGTTATTAAACATGTTACATTAATAAGTAAACTGGATTTAAGTCATCCTTTGCATTTTTACACCCTAATGACTCTGCAACCTTAACTGTTATATCTGTAAAACTTAAAGGAACTGAAAATTATAATGTCTGGTCTTGTGAAATGCTCTTAGCTTTGGAAGGAAAAAAATAAGTCTGGTTTTATTGATGGATCTTGCACATATCACATACTGATGAAGTTTTGGGTAGACAATAGGATAAGGTGAATGTTGTTGTTCATGGGTGGATATTAAATTCCATATCAGAGGAGTTATTTTTGGGGTAATTTTTTTTCTAAAATAGCCTATGATGTTTGTACTAAATTGAAAGAAACTTTTGATAGGGTTGATGGATCTGTTACTTTTAGCCTTCACCATAAAATCAACTCCGTGTCTCAAAATGGGAGTTCTATTGCTGAATACTTTAATAAACTGAGTACTTTGTGGAAAGTGGAAACAATTTGATACTCTTATTAAACTGCCAATATGTACTTGTCATGCTTTAGAAGATTTTAAAAAGCATAATCAGTTAATGAAGTTAACACAATTTTTAATTGGCCTAGATGATTTTTATATGCAAATTATAAGTAACATTCTATTTAGAGACCCTTTACATGATTGTAGAAAACTAGAAGGGGGTTGAATAGTTTACTGGTTTTTAACTTAATTATCTTCTGAAACTTTCCGTGTAATCAAAGATCTACTCTAAAATACAATATGTAATATGCAAGAATAAAGAAAAAAACGATCAAACCACAACACGATAGTTTATCGTGGTTCGGCTACAAAGACTCTTTTTCCTCGCCCTACTCCACGCCCCGAGTATCCAACTCGAGAGTTTCTTTCACTAGTCAACAAGCTCCTTTCACCGGCGGAGAAAACCTTACACGTCGCTTACACAAGATTACCGACACAAAGCTAGATGTCGAGTTCTTTTACAAGGGTACAACCACTCCCGTCACACTATGTATTTTAAGGCCTAAAATACTAACCGATCACTACTGAAAGTACACAATGAATGAATGTATAAACCTCACTAGGTTACACAAAACTAAGCTAACAAGACTTGAAACATTGTGTTGTGACTTGTAACCTTTGGTATGAACTTGTGATCTTCTTTGCTACAAAAGATCTCACAAATGAAATGTTAATGAGTTAGATGAATGCAATGAGAATGTATGTGTAAATTATAATGAGAAGTGATGAAAGATTTCTTGCAAATGGCTTGGTATTTATAGCCAACCAAACCTGCAGACTGGCGGATCCGGCGGAACCAAAACAAGGGTTCCGCCCTTGTACCCCTAGGGTTTCGCCACGTGTGATAGTCAAAGACCACAAGAAATCTTTCCATATCAAGCAATGTCAAATCAAGATTCTACAAGTACACACTCAATATTTTGAGTGAGAGACCTTCTATAATGTGTAAGAGATCTTGTGAAAGGTCACATCCTAGAATTAGTAACCTTTCTATAAATGCCCATGATGTCATGTTACATTTTCTTTATTTAGAAATATGAAAATGTTATGTTTAATATGAAATGTAAATGTAGCAAATAAATTCTAGTTATGCAAGACTAAAACTAAAATCATGTTTTACTAAAAACTAAAGTTTATACTTTGTCGTTAACAAAACTTAGCAAAGATCTTAATATATAAATAACGTTTTAGGCGATATTTGTATTAACAATGATGTCAAAGGAGCCTTTGCCATTATATCTAGTGAGGAATCTCATAGAGCTGTGGTTACTGGTTTAGGGGCTGGGGTCTCTCAAAGATCTCAGTCATCTGTTTTTAATTCCAGTGTGACTAATAGAGGGAATTCACAGAGGCCCCAAACATATGGAAGTTCCTTCATACCTAATAATGTTCCTAGACCTAATAATAATTGAAATAATAGGACTGTTGGTGGTCCTACTCTGGTTTGTGAACACTGTGGTTTTAATGGACATACTATTGATAGATGTTTCAAACTTATTGGGTATTCTTCTAACTTTGGAAAAAGAAATAATACTTCTGGGTCTAATAATAATCAAGGTGCTCAAAATTTTAATAAAAGATTTGTGAATAACAACTCTGTTGGCTCTAGCTCCTAGCTCTTCTTCTACCTTCTCCGATGAACAAATTTCAAAACTTTTGTCATTAATTAAAGATACATCTGTTAATGATAATGAAAAAGGGAAAATTGTACATGCCAATACAGCAGGTACAATTTTAAATAACAACAAATACTTTAATCAAAATTTTAATATATTTTTTTTTGTAATAATAGTAAAACCAGGTCTGCACTTGTTGCAGCTGGTATTATTGTTGATTCTGGTGCCAGCCAACCAGCACTTAACACATACTGATAAGTGTTTGATTAATGTAATTGATATTTCCAAATTAGGAATTAAAGTTTCACATCCTAATGGAACTGAAGTTTTAATTACTAAAGTTGGAAGTATGGTTCTAACCAAACACTTAACTCTTATGATGTTTTGGTTGTACCAGAATATTGTGTAAGCTTAATGTCTATTCATAAAGTTTCTAGAGATAGCAAGTTTGTTATTGCTTTTGATGAGTGAAAGTGTTATGTTTTACCTCAGGATTTGAAGGAATGAATGTTCTAGGCATTGGTAATCAAAAGGATAGTTTATATTACTTTGATGGAAATAAAGGTATAGACTTAGAATTTAAGAATTTTAAGTCTGAATGTGATTTGTCTAAAAGTTTATGGCATTGCAGCCTTGGTCATCATTCTGATCAAGTTTTGGATGTGCTAAAAAAGGAAATTGTTTTGAAAATAAAAGTGATAATGAACCTTGTGAAATTTGTCAAAAGGCTAAGCAAACTAGAGAACCTTTTCCTTTAAGTGAGCACAAATCTACTGTGCTTGCAGAACTTGTTCATCTTAATCTTTGGGGTCCTTACAGGGTTGTTAGTAAGGAAGGCTATAAATATTTTCTGACCATTGTTGATGACTTCACATACACACACTTACCCAGATTTGGTCGGAGGATTTGCCGGAATTGGTGGTGGCTTAAGCCAGATCTGGTCGGCGACAGTTTTAGTCGGATATGGACGAAGGTTATAGATCTTTCGTAACATGTTTCACGACGTGATGTGGTGTTAAGGTGCAATGCCAAGATCATGTTTTGTTGCTGCGCCAATGTGCCGATGGTGTCTGACCGGTGGTTGTTGGCCGGAAAACATGGATGAGGTGTGAGAGAGGAATATTAGGAAAAGGAAGTAAAAGTCTTGAATGGAGTTGTTTGTTGGTTATTCGGTGTTATGTGTGATATGTGAATGTGATTGGGTTTTTAACATTTTGGTTGATTAGTTAGTGTTTTGATTTATTTATTTATTTTATTATTATTATTTGAAAAAAAGAAAAGAAAAGAAAAAGTTAAAGGACTAAATCTGATAGATTGGAAACCACAGGGACCACTAAAAGTAGTTAACTCTAATATATAATATAAATAGAGATGAGCACGATTAATTAATAAAATTGGGGCAAAAGAAAGAAACATAAACCGAAGCTTGTTTTCATTCGGTTATTACTTGACAGAATAAACCACAAAAATCGTAATTATAAACCCAAAAAATCTCAGTCAGAGAATCATCTTCAACAACCATGGAGGCCGAGGTTCATAATCTTCTATATTCATTCTTTTATTTTATATAAAAATTTAATGTATTTATTGCTGATTGTTATGATTTGTGTAGTTTATTAGCTGATTACAGTTGTGATGAAATTAGGTTAATTAGTGCGTGTTTAGGTGTTTACTGTGTGTGATTTTGTTGATGTTAGGTTTCTGTGTGTTGGATCTGTTCTTTTGTAGTATCGTAAATTTTGTTAGTTGCGCGTTTGTTCTATGAAGAGAAGGTTAAATCAGTCATCAGAGTGTTGTTTGGGTTCATATTGTTTCGATACTATGTTCTTTTTCTTTGTTATGAATTTAGTTGATATGTACAAGAGACCAAAGACCAAGTCTTGAAGACTTCTACTTGCACGTTATATTAAGTTAGTTTGCATGCATGAGTTTAGTAGTTCCAATCAATCCCACGTTTTATATCTTTGTTCACTAAGTTAGAATGCCATGCATTATATTTCGGATTTAGTAGGCCACGTACTATTAGCAGTTAAAATTATGTTCCCTATTTATATGCAATCTCTTTCATTGAGTAGAGTATGAAATGAATGAAAAAGAAACTTAGTTTCAAGTCTTGTCTCTCTATATTTCTTGGAGTCTTGCCCGCTCTAAGGGCCTTATCAATCCGTCTCTTTAATCTATTTCTTGTAGATTGATTGCCTCAAGTAGTCCCTATCATATCATTAGTTGTGATACTAGTTTAGGTTATGTTGGTGTGTGTTTGGGTGTTTTGTGTTTGTATTGGTGTTATATGTGTTTTGCACATGAATTTATGATATGATGCGAATTTGTTGTTAGGTTTTGACTTTGTAAGAAATTGTGGATAATACGCCTTTGTTGTAAGAAGAGAAGTCGAAATAGTTGATCCGGATTGTTGAAGTTACATTTATTTTGTATATGATGATTTTGTTGTTAGTTTACCTGGTTTTTATTGTAAGGGAGGTGAAATAGGTAATCGGGTTGTTGTTGGACTTCGTTTTGTATCTGATGATCTTGTTGTTAGGTTTTGATTTATGTACGGATTGTATATATTCTGATTTCTGAATGAATGAATCAATTTGAATTGCAGGCTACAATGATCTGTGTGGACAATAGTGGATGGATGAAAGGACCCATTTTTCAGGAACAAGCTGACGCTATTAGAATCTATTGTACCGAAAAATTAAATGTTATTTCATTTCGTTATTTATTATTATTATTATTATTATTATTATTATTATTATTATTATTATTATTATTATTATTATTATTATTATTATTATTATTATTTAAATAATTTTTCTTTTTGGTTGATTTTTATTTTATTTTATTTTATTATTTTTTTAGGCTAATCCAAATAATGTTGTGGGCATAGCTTCATCGGCGAGCTATATGTGGCCTCTTCACATTGCGGCTTCTCCTACTAGAGATATTAAAACCATCATGAGTGCCGTTTTTGGTTAAGTAGCCTCTTCAATTCAATTCATTTCATTTCATTATTAGATGGCTATGTAGTATAATACTAATAATAATAATTATTATTATTATTATTATATCAGGTCTGCCAATAGGCGGTCCTTTGGATTTAAGGAAGGCCATCGTTGGTGCTAATCTTGTTTGGTGTAATGGCTTGAACGAAGATCTCAAAAAAAAGGATTGTTGTGTTTGCTGGAGGGTATGTCTGTTTATTTATTTTTATATAATACAGTAGTACAAGTTTAGTTTTGGATCTTAATGATTTGATATAAGTTAGGATGTGTGGTTTTTAAAAATTTAAAAAAGTAAATTAAAAATGAGTATTTTGCTGATTTGAGTGTAAATTGTGATATAATGTGTGAAATGGAACTGCAGTCCCTAGGTTTTGTTACTGATGAACTAATTTCTTCGCTATGCATTGTTCCTGATCAATATTTGAATTGTTAATTAAGAGATAGCAAACGCTGCTGGTATGTTTTTTGTCACTTGTTATTGGTTTGTATCTTATTTGCTTAGATCTGTTGTACCAGATGCTTGATATAAATAATGTGTTTATATGTGCAGAGTTGTTAGGTTTGGATAACTGGTCTGTATCTAGTGTTTTAAATGTTGGGTTTAGATCTGAAGGATTTGATATAAGTTGTGATATATGCTGTTTGTGCTGATCTCTGGCGTTTTGTTTTGTGAAACAAGTGTTGATTTTGGTGTACCGTGTGTAGATGAACTACGAAACCTTAGTTTTTGTTACTGGAGTTATGAATTAGTTGTCTAAATCATGAATTGTCGTTGATGGATATGTCATTTGTTGAATTAAGATATGTTAAACTGGACTAAGGTTGTGAGGTTAAGATTGTGAGAAGACTATGTTTATGTAGGGACTATAGATCTAGAAATTGGTTAGTATATAAGCTTATAGTTTTGATCGGATCCATTATGGTATTTATGACTTGTTGAATTGCTAACTTAAACTAGTGTGAGTAAATATTGGTTAGCTTCACAAGGTACTTACTGGTGGACTAGTGGTTCATACATATTGAATTTGTCTGATAGCATAGCTGCAAATCTAGGTTATTGTTACTGGCAACGAAAGCTTCTCTTTATGTCATAATCATCTGATGTGCAACATATGCTGTGTATTAATAATTGATCATTTTATTTTATTTTTTATTCGCTTTCATCAGAGATACCGATACCGCTGCTGATGCCCGTCCTCTTGGACCATGGCTTAAAAAATGGGACATAGCTTTTGATGCTGTTAACTTTGGTCGCCAGTCCTCAGATAAGAGGCAACTTTTGGAAACCTTGGTTGCCGCTGCTGCGGAAAATAACCAGAACTCTCACATTCTTCATGTTGAACCACATTTGTCTGTCAGCCAGGCCTTAGCAAGGTGGTTTATTATCATCTCGTTTTCTTAATTCGACTCACATTACATTACATATATTAATCTGGCTGGCTTGTTTACTCTCAGCTCTCAAATCATCCCTACTCGTGTTGGAGAAAGCAGTTCACCACCACCGGAAATCAAGGACAAGCAACATTATTCAAAAATCCCCTATGTTGATGGCTTTGATCTGTTCAGGATTGCGCTCGGCCAGGTCTTTGAAGAATACGAAGCTGAGGACGACTTTGAAGAACACAAAGCTGCTGCAATTGCACAAGCAGCAGAATACTAAAGTTACCTTGTCTCTTGCTGATTTGTACACCCCTTTTAAGAGTTTTTCTCCAATGTTTGTGTTTCTTTATGTTTTCTCTTGTAATAACCATGGACCATTTCCTGATGGGCTCTTAAGTAGCTTGCTTCGTCTGCATTGTCTTTTTCCTTATTTGCAAGTCCATTTTGATACAATTATAGCAGGTTGCTTTTCCTTTTCAGATTCTTATAAGCATGTTATATTTTGTGGACTGAGTTGCTGTAGAGTAAAGTGGCAATCTGTGTGCCTTTTTCTCTCTCCGCAGTTCCATTTTATCAATGGGAACATGTACCTTTTTTTTTTTTTTTTTTTTTTTTTTTTTTTTTTTTTTTTTTTTTATTGGGGTCACACTTTGATTGTCAAACGCTATTATTCATTACCAAGATTGATATGGACTTTCTCAAACTAGTAAGTAAATCACAAATACTGTCATGACTAAAGATGCAAGTCATTTGGTTGCGTTGTTGATGGGTTGGTCTTGTATCAGATGGTTCCACTTGCTTTGTTTTTATATCTAAAATCACTACATTTCGTTTTGTTTGAAAAGATGCATATATGTTACCAGATAGAGATTATATTCATGTTGAGCAATCATTGTTAGGATCAAACATGCTGTTAGTTCTTGGTTGTGCCTTCTTCGCATCCAAAAGTCCAGGTGTTGAATAAGGTAGTTGATAACTATTTCCGAGTTTGATTCTTTTCTTTATTATGCTATTTTATGTACTTGCAAGATTATCTTGTCCGTAGTGGGATGGAAGCTACTCATTTCTAGCTAGTCTCATTCATGTACAAATCTGAACCAATAAATACATGTCATATAAAATCGTAATGAAGAAAGAGAGCCCAAATTGCAACGATAGAACCAAGCAGAAAAATTAGTTTTATATTCTAAAAATGATTGGCCTCAGGCGGATACCAAATAACAAAGCACTATACATCTACAGATAAGCAGCTTAGAGTTTTGGTATAATCACATTGCGTTAAGGAAACTTATGATGATAATGAATTCAGTGTACGATTAAGTCTATATACTATCAATAATGTGTGCATACGTCAGACTTAGTTGCATATGTGAGCAAGCTAACATATTCAAGTCAATAATTCGCAAAGATTTAGTTTCAATTCTAATGGTGGAATAAGACTTGAGTAAATAAGTATGTTACTTGGGCATACGTTTAGTTTTGCATAATAAATCTAGACCATATTTATATTCAATCTCGTAAGAGTTCTTTGACAGCATGTCTAAGCTAAGGCCTGATATGAAGTCACAGTTACTGAAAATCAGAAGTAACTGTTTCTTAACAGATGCATCTAGCTTAGTAAACCACTGAACCAAAGATAAGAGAAACATATTTCTGTATCTACCACCATTCTCATGGTTTGATAACTGATGTAGTCATATAGTGTTCAAAAAATGGTTCCCTGTTTTAACTCTCCTAATGTATATTCAATTAGAAGGTTAGGGAAGTATTTATCGGACTTACTTGTCGGACATAGTGAACCTTTCCCACTTGTGTCGTTCTTGGATCAAGATATTCCTCGTCACTAATCTCACTATATGAAGATATCAGCACCTGGAAAAAAAGGTCGAAAGAGATTTAAAACTGGTTGACAACTTGATATGTGAAAATTGTTAAAAACTATAATCAAAATCCAAAATTAAACTCTCTCCAGCTGCTAGTGAAACTACCAGATTGCGCCCGAGCTATTTTCTCACGTAATCCAGTTACACATGCCCATATTTCTGTCTAATATACACAACCCGAATTTAAAGTAGTTACCTTTATCCTATGCAAGTGGCCATAGACATAATTCAAATGATGCAAACCAAAAATCAATTTAAAAAGTTTTTCCTAAACATAGTAGTCGAAAAATATAAAACTTAAGACGATATACCGTTGCTCACTTTTTTTAGAAAGGAGAATATCACACACTCGCCGCTAATGTCTCATATAGTCTGCACCAAAACTTGACTCACAACTTCCTTGTTAGTGTTGTGCAATCTGCATATAGTTCATGTTGAGCCATCATTGTCTTCAAAGTGTCTTGATTCCAGATTTGCTACTTTCCAATGGGTCAAATCTGAGCCGGCAGCTAGTCTCTTTCCAGTAGTGTCTGTCGTGGACTTTTTCCTCAACAAGTACTGAAAACTCGTAGTTTTATATGCTGACCATGAGTATAAAAAACAACTTATGTACCTGATGGTGGTCATTTTGACTCATTTACTTACAAACGGGTCAAACAGGGAAAACATATATATATATATATATATATATATATATATATATATATATATATATATATATATATATATATATATATATATATATATATATATATATATATATATATATATGACTTGGTTCTTAATACATTGTTGGAGTCACATCATTTCTTACTAATGTATATATAAGTTAATTCAAGTAAAATATACAATGAGATTTGATTATGCAGTATGGTAACGCAATAATTAAATCATCATAATCACTGATCCGCTGGTCACCACAAATAACTTTTTCCAATGAACCAAATTGTTAATCAAATCGAAACGCATGCTTTTACTTAATAATACTAATCACTAAAAACGCAGAGAACCAAATGATATCTGCAAAAAGTTAACTTTTTTTTTTTTTTTCAAATCTTAAAGAGTACTAAATACAAATTCCTTAAAACGTCAAAGTGATTGAGTTTTTGGCTGAAGTGTTTAAGTTAAGCTTTCAATAATCGCACAATAAGGTAACCTTAAGTTTAATGTTTATTTTTAGATATATCTTTACTTATTTTTGAAACTGAGAAGGTTTCTTAAATGTGATGAAACTTTCAAACCAGTTTAAAAACAGAGTTGCCAAACACCCCTAAAACACGTAATGATATTAAGGTTATTTGGCCCGTTTGACCATAAAGTCAACGTTTCCTCATTATTATGTTTTGAAAAAGTGAAAGCACAAACCTCTTAAGACTTCGTCATAGTTAAATTCAATATGGATTCACAGTAATAAATTTTTGGCCTGAGTACCTAGTTTATTCTTGTTGTCATAGTTGTATAAAATAAAGGCTGCATAATGATGAGTGCATATTCTTTGATACCAAAGGAACAACAGATCGGCAGGGACGGAGCCAAGGGGGTGCCCGCGGGTGCACGTGCACCCTATGAATTTTTTCGATATAGCGTTAATTTTTTAAAAAATTATTGATTTTTTCTAAATGTATCTTAAATGCACCCAGTGCATCAAAATGTGTCTCTAGTATTATTTAGTTAGTATACTTAAAAATAAAAAATATTCGTTTTAATCCACTTTTTAACTCTATTATATTACAGTTCAAAAAAATTTGTGCACCCGGTCATATTTGTTTCTGGCTCCGTCCCTGCAGATCGGCAACAAAGTTTGTACAGAAAAGCAAGATGTAGAAATAGATATGTAACGCCCGACACTAGACGATTTTATTTTTAAATAAAACCAAACATGTATTTACTCCATAAAAACTGTACATAACACTTACTATCCGATAAGACCCGTACATACCCAAAATGGATCATTTTGGGCTAGAATGGCTTTATGCCAAACACCCCGTTATACTACCATAACTACAATACTTGTTCGTAGACTAATAAAACGACTCGAAACTGATCATAAACTGGTTTAACACTAACATTAGACTTTAAAAGACACATGCGGCATTACAAGAAAGATCAAAGTGCTTACCTATACTCGAGCGTAGCCGTTAATCTCCCAAAATGCACTCCTACTTGCTATCTACAAGCCGCATCGCCTATCTTCATATACCTACATGAAACATGAGCCGAGAACGGTAAGTCCTTGTGACTTAGCGAGTAAACAGAATAATTATGAAATAATACTTGAAAACTCTGAACATATGCGTAATAGTCTATAACATGATTTAATGGCACGACTTATAGTCGTCTTACTATTTGTACATGGCATAAAGATAAGCTTGATTCTAAATTTCATATTGATAACATGATATCTAAGCATGTACTTCTTGATTAGATGAATACATATTCGCACTACTGTACTTAATAACTTCCCTAACCATCGAGTACTCTTCTTGGGGTTCTAACTTGATATCGTGCTTATTCATGCTCGGGTCATCCACAAAGGATGCATATACTATGTTAAGCATGGGTCATCCACAAAGGATGCTACTAAGGGAGTTCTACATCGTGCATTTCTTAGGCACATTAAACTTGTCAAATGATGCTTCTTGTGAGCATACTATTCATGATTTGTTTCGGCTATCTCCGAAACCTTGCAAAAGTTCTACCATCATGTTTAATCTAATAACATGAAGCTAATACACCGTTACTCACCTCTAGGTCTTGTTTAGCACTTTAGCGTTACGTAAGCTTCCCACGAGCACCTATTCACATGATAATCATTCTAATGCTATTAAAACTTGCTAACACATTTATGTAACATCTATTGAGTCTATACAACTTAAACATGATCACCTAAGGTGCTATATCATCATTAAACACATTTTTACAAAAACACTTTCAGTGCAGAATTTCCTGGGTTGCTGCTGTATTTTGCACTTTACACCAATTTAACTTACAAACAAGCCAAAACTTAAAGAATACTCCCTCCGTCCCAAAATAAATGTCGGGTTTTACTTTTTAGAGTCTTTATTGTTCAACTTTGACCGTAAATATTTTTATTTGTGTTATATAATACTTGATGCAAAATATATGAATGGATTGGGTTTCAAATGTATTTTCATTGGTATAATTTTCATAAAGTATTATATAACGCAGATAAAAATATTTAAGGTCAAAGTTGAACAAAAAAGACCCCAAAAACTCAAACCTGAAATTTATTTTGAGACGGAGGGAGTACCAATTAAAGTAGACTCAGAGAGCTACAACTTTTGTTTAGACCTCATCTTAATACGATGAACGGTTTATTCTCAGCAGCCCCTCTAAGTCTGCGCATTGACTGAAAAACCTTGCTGTCCCAAATTTAAATATCACCAAAACGACCCAAAACTCATGGTAAGCTATTCCACTTACTACCAAACTTATATTACAGCTTATTTAACATAGCAAGATCATATTTCATTAGGCCCATAAGCTATCTTGCTAAATTAAGCACTTAATAAGCTTGTTCCAAACATTCCTTAACTACACATACTTCATCATTAACAAAAACTAGCATCATGAATCATTCTATATCATTATCCATAACTTGAGTACATGATTCTAACATATTTATATCATAACAATTATACTTCTAACTTCAATTTCATCATGATTTACCATAAATTAAAAGGTTTACTTAACCTCTAAATAAGCAATAAATACTTAAAACCTCCCATCATGAACATGAAATCATAACTAGTGTTAATTTATACCTTGATGGGAATTATCTCTAACACATGAAAGCTTGTAGGAATCACCAACACCACACCTTGAGGATTTCTTGTGATAATTTTGTGATTCTTAGATAATGAAGTACTAACTAGTTATTCCCTCCTAATTATTCCCTGGAAAGCCACGTATGTGACAACACACCATCATATGTGTGTTTATTTGGTGAATTCCCTGGTTATTAAGTCATATAAGCATGAGGATAAAACAGTAGTTTTGTCTATTTAACGGTCGTTAGTTCCTGTTGTTAAATCTCATGCACCGTTAGTCCTTTTAGTTAACTTTTTAGCATTCTAAGTCCTTATATTCATAAAATACTATCATTTGGTCCCCTCTAATTTCTAATATTAATATATAAGTCTATTTAAAACTTATAAAATGTCGGGTGTTACAACTCTCCCATACTGGAATTGTTCGTGTCCTCACGAACACCCTTGGAAGCAATTTTGCTTAATTTCTGCCTATTTGATAAGTCATACCTTTGTTCATGATAGAAGTGGAAACATGTGCGTTTGTGCAGACAGCTAGTCGAGTAGTGATTCTGATCCCAGCTGATGCAATATACGTCTTGAAATCTTGTTGATCTGCACGATTGTACAGCTAGGAGTCTGGTAGTTTTTGCTGTGTCCCCTTTTCCCACACGCAGAAGCAGTATCAGTCTGCTTATGACAAAGAGAAGGTATAAGAAGACAGTGTAATCATGTGATATTTGAGCGTAGTGGGGGAAAAAAAGACAGACCATGTTTAGAAGCTAAACTAGATGCTGAGTCAGGTGGAAGTACACCGGCGGACGGATAATTGTGAGAAGTAACCATGGTTAGGCGAGCACGTACATTACGTAAGCCAGCTCGAGTATGTATTCCACTGCCTAAATCTGCGGTGCCCGTGCCCCTTTTAGCAGCCACACAGCCTGCATCAATCAACTAATGTACATATGATAATAATTATTTTCATTAAAACCTAAAAACAAACCATTATTCAGACCACATGAAGATGCTGCACCTTTGTAGCTGATAGCATGAGAAACCGGATGTGGATATTCAGTCAATGGTCCAATATGATTTGTCCATGTTAGAGGCAAATCTTCATTTTTAATAGATTGTACCATGATAAGTTGGATACGAACCAGGACCGAATTATTATTAAAATATCAAAAGAACGAAAATAAAGAACAAGATAGTGCCTACTTTCGAGATGTAGGTGACCTCCCAATGTCTTAAGACCCCAAATTCTGCATACCCTAAACCTGTAACCCTAAATCCCTATAAATAAGACTCTCTAGCTTAGCCAACAACCTAATACACATAAAAGGAAAGTACTAATATCATAAATAACTAAATCAAATCAACCCCCTGCACTTATAATATTTGCCTAAAAGTGTCGGATCGTATCAATACTCCCCGCTAAAACACACCTTGTCCTCAAGGTGTGGCTTTAAAATTTCCTCTTAATCGATCTTTGTTCCGGGATCCCATCGTTTGACTTAAAGAACTGGTGCAACTTCCTCATCACTTCCATCACTTTCATTAACCAACATCACTTGTAAAGTCTGACTTGGGCACCGGTGACCTGGGGCGAATTTCTTATCACAACGATAATGCAATCCTTTAGCTTTCTTGGCTTGTAGTTCCGAATCTGTTAATCTTCTGAAGTTCTCCCCCTTCGGAGTGGTTTGCTTAATTGTTGAACGGTGTGACCCACCTCCCCATAAGACATTGTAACAAGTCTTGTTCTCATTAATAGAAATTGACAGCTTTAGGGCATGATTAAGCCCTTCTGGTTGCATCACACGAACGGATGCACGTAGCTCAGCTTTGAGTCCATTAATAAATGTGCCCTGCAAGACCAGTTCCGGAATTCCAACTAGTTGACATGCAAATATCTCAAATAGAGCCACATACTCCCTAGCAGTGTCGTCTTGAGTGATGGAATTGTTCATAGAGTGTCCCCTCTTAAGATTGTTGAAAACATTCCAATAATCGTCTTTTTAACCCTTCCCAAGACCTAAACAAAGCCCCTTCCCTCACTCCAACGATACCATGATAAGGTCGGACCCTCTATATACAAGACCGTAGCCTACAACTGATCCATCTCCTAGATTTCTTGGATGTCAAAATACCGTTCCATACAATATATCCATCCATGAGCATCTTCACCCTTGAATATCGGCATATTTAACTTCCGAAAGCAAAAATCAGCCCCAAACGATCCCCTTTTAGATCCCCCTGTGTAATGATTTTCTATCCCATTCGATCCAGATCCTACTTCAAACATGCTGCTGTTTTTATCCCGAAGCACAACACCCTCCACCTTTTTTTCCGGATCGAATGTCTCATTTAAATTTTGGCGGTTCATGAGAAACCCAAGATCTTGTGGACCAGTATTCTTTTATTCTCAGGTTGGATCTTACTTTGGCTAGTGTTCAAAGCTACCAAAGCCTTCATCACATCATCAAATCGCTTTGTATTCACTTCTTGCATTGCATTGCCTTGTTTTCTTGTTACATTGCCTTCTTTTCTTGTTGCATTCCAGCGAACTTGTCGTTGATTTCAGCGAACCTGGTATTGATTTCAGTACGAAATTGTGCAAACTCAGTTTCCAGACTCTCGATCTTCTTATTAGCCATTAATTATTATTTTTTTGGTGGATGAACAGTACCTCGATGAACAGTACCTCTAAAAAAATTGATCCAGAATCTTGCTCTGATGCCAACTTGATACGAACTAGGACTGAACTATTATTAAAATATCAAAAGAACGAAAATAAAGAACAAGATAGTGCCTACTTTCGAGATGTAGGTGACCTCCCAATGTCTTAAGACCCCAAATTCTGCATACCCTAAACATGTCACCCTAATACCCTATAAATAAGACTCTCTAGCTTAGCCAACAAGCTAATACATATAAAAGGAAAGTACTGATAACAGAAACAACTAAATCAAATCAGCCCCCTGCGCTTATAATATTTGCCTAAAAGTGCTAGATTGTATCAAAGTTTTGCCACAGGCAGTCGAGTGAATATTTGTTGCAGGTAGATTATAAGTTTCAACAGAGGTGGGCAGATAATTACCCGTTCGAAGATCAAAAACTCATTTTGTCAGCCTCCGAGTTTCAAATCCCAAACGGGTAGGAATGTTTGGCGTGAAACATGTAGCTGCGCAGAATCAATTATAAAACCCACAGATAAAGATACTCATGTATCTAAAAAAAATCATAAGACCAGTAAATTCAATATAAAAAAATAAGTTACCTTCAACACGATCGTTGTGGCTGATTGAAGCATTATCTTCATTATTATCAGACAACGGTTTCGTACTCGGAAGATTACTTAATAACCTTCATCTAGCAAGCTTTGGTCTTTGTGAAGTGAGGTTGAGGTTTATATTATCAGGATGTTTTGGTGGTTGGTTATCATGAGAATGTAGGTTTGGATTTTCGGAATCATGATTTGGGTTGTCTTTCATATATCAAAACAATTTCAGAGCGACCGATCAAAAAAAAAAAAAAAAAAAAAAAAAAAAAAAAAAACGGTGATCAGAAAAACAAAAATGATAATACGTAGGTCAATAAATCCAACACGCAAATGGTAGAATATTTCAGTTGTCAAAAATGCAAACAGATACATATAACCAACAAAATCTAGAGTTAATCTTTAAACAATGATAAATATCTCTTTCTTTAGCCAGTCTAACACAGAAATAGTAAGATGTTACAGGTTTTAAATATTTCAATGAACCTACATCATAAAAGGTCAATTTTTAATCCTCAAAAACTGTATTTGTACTTGATTCGCCTCAAACAGTCAACTAAGTTTACCAGGTGATGGTCAACCAAGTCAAACGTCTAAGGCAAATGCTTCCAAGGAATACAGTGTTTTCCCGGGTCGTAAGTCCCAACGAGGTGTGCGATGTGATATTATAAACGAATCTGTGATTAGTGAACGTGAACAGGAAAGGGTATAAAGTGTGTGTGTGTGGTTAACTAGGGTTTTACAACTTAAAATAACTTAGGAAAACTAAATTAATGATTACGTGAAACCTAGGTATTTAAAACGTACACCAAATTAAAATCAGACGCGATTGCGTACTGAGAAAAAGGTGAGTTTTAAGAAAAATAAACTACAAGGGTTAAAAATGAAAATCCTATAAACTTAAACTTAAAATAAAATTAAATTAAAAAGAAAACTAATTTCTAGATTATATTATTTATTATTAATTATTTAAATAAAAACTATTTAACTATTTAATTAGAAAATTATAAATACTACAAATTAAACTAAAAACTTATAAAAATATTTTCTAAACCTAAAATAGAACTTGAAGAAAGTATAAAAAAAATAAAAATAAATCTTTTTGTCTTTTTATGTATTTTCTATTAATTAAAAACTATTTATATTAATTAAACTATTTAAACTAATTTAAATTACAAATATTATTAAACTAACTTAGAAAATTATGAAAATTTTTATAAAACTAATTAACTATCATAGGAATCCTAAAAAATTATAAAAACTTTATTTTATATATTTTTAAACTAGTTTACTATTTATTATTCTATTTATTATTTAATTACTATTTAAATTATTTAAATTATAAAAACTATTAAATGAACAGTATAAATCACAAGAAAATTTATAAAATTATCTTATGACTTATAGAAGCTAGGAAAAATATAAAATATAGGTGTTACTATATAAAAATTAATTATGCTAATTAAAACTTATTTATTAATTAATTATTAATAAAACTATTATTAATTATAATAAATACTAAATGACAAAACTAAAATCTGAAAAATTTATGAAAAATACTTTAATATATAAGGAAATTAATAAAAATATAAAAACACAGATTACTTAATAAAAATATAAAAATGAAAATTAAAATTAGATTGTATTAAATAGAAACTATCACTTAATTTTATATTGTTTTTTCTGAATTTTTATTTTACAAAACTTTATTATACATAAAAATAAGTAACTTTAATAAAAACAATAATTTTAGAACTTAAAAATAAGCTAGTTATAAGCTATAATCCTAGACAGTTGACTTTAGTTGACTTAAATGGGAAATAAGCTCAAATGAGCTTATGTGGGACCCACCTTGGATATTTCTGGTACTAATAAGTTGTTTGAACTTGTCAAAGCTTAATTTAGCTAAATAAGCTCAGTAGATAAGCCAATAAACCAAATAAGCTAATCCAAAAACCTGAAAAGCACACAGAAGAGGGACAGACTTGAGAGCTTAATCTAGGTGGGGTCCACTTGGATTCAAGTCAAACTTCTGGTCAATACTTAGAGTCTACTAGGAGGGGGGTTGGGAAAACCTAATTAGAGGTGGTGGGACCCACTGAGGTGGTCACAAAACCACCACAAAGTGGGTGGTTGTGTGTGACAGATCTGGTATGCAGGGCACACCTTTGCCCTGCAAGTATGTTTAGGGGTCTGTGGGGCCCACTCTAAAAATGCTAAAAATATAACAAGGTGATGAAACAAAAGTTGAGCTAGTAGTCTATTACCATAACAATTTTTAGAACCTAAAACCTTATACAAAATTCTACAAAATTCCCTCAATATTTGAAAAAATCTGAGATGTGTAATTTTTGACTTTTGTAAATCTTAACTAGTTTGACTTTTACCAACTTTGAGTGATTCCTACTGACCAAATAAGTTATATTAAGCTATAAAGTAACTAAATTAAGCTACAAGACCTATTTATGTATTGATATGGTTTGGTTTGGATCACCAACTGCCCAACAGTGGACTGTTGGGTCTCAATGGGTGAGATTTGATTTTTTGTTGTTTGAAATGCAGAGTTTATGAACTATTAGACTCAACTATGACCTAAGGAGACTACCAATGCAAATAGACCAGCAATGTAACAACCATATTATGCAGAAACTACCTAAACCAAACACTCCCTTATTGAACAAGTTAAGTGAGCTAATGAAGCAAATACAACAATTAACCTATGAAATTGATTCTAAATCTTGCACTAACCTAATATTAACCTAAATGAACAGATATAAACAATAATTAACAACTATAACTAATCAAAGTAGTATAAGCAAATTATGAAAATTTAAACTTACTAGTGGTATTAGAATGAGAAATATTGAACCAAGGAACAAAATCACTTCCTATAGCCTCCCATAAGGCTCTAGTACCATATTCATCCAGAATCAACCAAGCTTCAATCTTCAATCACCTCTCCCACTGATTTTTTATTTTATTTTCTATTTTCTTGATTTTTTTGTATTTTTCTATTTATAAAGTGAGGCTTATGATTAAGGTATTCTGAAACTTATGTGAGCTTTGTCAGAGCTTATATAAGCTTATGCACAGCCTTATCAACAACTAACAACAACAGATAACTTATTTGAGATTGTGAGAATTTAAGAAATTGGCATAAACTGAGAACTGATATGAAACTTGAAATTAACTTCAATTAAAGATTAAGTGACATGAAATTAACTGAGTACAACAATATTTAACTTAAAATTACAACTGAAATTGAAATACTATTACCTACGATTTTATTAAACTACTCCTAATCTCCTCTCTTCATCTTTTGCTTCTTTTCATCCTTATAGCCCTTTTCTGAGTTAAGTGGGACCCACTTGACTTTTCCCACCAATTGTGAGCCATTGATAAGGTTCCAACAATCTCAGCCGTTTAAATTCTTTCTTGGCGCCAAAGGGTCAAAGTGGTACTGTAGATAACGTGGAGCTGAATTTAGGGGTTTAATGGGGTTTGGAGGTTAGTGTGAGGTGGAGGATGAGGTGGTGAGAGTGGGGAGCAAGTTTGAGACAGGTGGAAGGTGGTTTTGGTTAGCAGCGGTGGTGGTATGGAGAAGGAGGGAAACGGGGTGGTTTTGGTTTTGTGGGTTGACCGTTTGACCGAGGGTTGGACTGGATATTATTTAATAACGGGGTGTTGGTTTTGGGCTTGGTGATGGGCTGGAAAAAAGGGTGGGTTGGATTAGGATAGTGGATTGTTTGTTTGTTTATTTATTATACATAGGTCCGTTTGGTTTTTAGGTATGAAATCACAAGGACCACTTTTGTAATTTAAGCAAAGTTTGGGGTCTGAAATTGTGACATTCCCATAGTTTAATCACAAGGACCTATCTTGCCACCAATGAATAGTACACGGGTGTATTTGATATTTTTCATGTTTTAAATACCCGGGTACTAAAACTGACAAACCGCCAAACTTGAGGGACCTTTTTGCAATTTCTCCAAACTTTTCACATAAGGACCAAACCTGCATAAGATAAATAGTACAAGGACCAAAATTGAATTTCTCAAAGTTTTTACATCCCAGGGACCATTTCTGTCAAATTCCAAAGTACAGGGACTAAACTTGTAATTTTGTGAAACTTTGCACCAAAGGACTAAATGTGTAATTTTATGATTAAAAAGGACCTTTGATAACTTTTTCAAGTTTTTAGAATGACCAGGGACTAGTTTTGCCAATTTATGAAACTTGAGGGACTGAAACTGCCAATTATGCAAACTTTGTACGTTTTTCATCTGTTTTTGCATATTTTGCATTTAAAACATATAAAACACACATTTAAGATATTTTAAGTATTTTGATACATATTTGAGTGTTTTTGTATGTTTTGGCAGCTCAGATTGGTATAAAATGATGAGTATTTAGACACTCATCAATCCCCCACACTAAACTATTGCTAGTCCCTAGCAATCTATTTGAGAAAAACTTAATGGATTTGAAAAACTCTTTACCAAAAGCCATCACTTCTGGAGTAGCCAGGTGTAAGAACTGTGGCACACCTGATAACCGTGTGATTTTGAGCAAACCACCAGCTGTCAACGGATTTGATTAGTCTTTACCAAAAGCCGTTTGCTTCTGGACTAGCCAACTCTTGATGGAATAGTCAACATCTTGGTGAGCTGATTACCAATTATGGATTTTCCACAGCCTTTACCACAAGCCATAATCTTGCGGGTTAGCCAACTCATTAGCTTTTGAGGATAATGGGGAGTTGAGGAACCATACAATTTTTGGCAAATTGCAAGCCATAAACGGGTTTGAGTTATCTTTACCAAGAACCGTTTGCTCCTGGATTAGCCAATCCTGTTGTGGGTTAGACATGAAGGATTGATACCATTTATTGCGTTCTAAGTGAGAAAAAATTTTAAAATTTTGGCTAAAATGGGGGTTCTTGATGGAACATGTGTTTAAATTCGTTAGAATAACGAATCTCCCCCCACACTTAGAACTGAATATTGTCCTCAATATTCAAAGTACCGGGTGTTAAACCGAACTTAGAACGTAAGAAGGAAATATTACATAGCCTTTATTTATTTAAGATGTATATACATACAATTATTTTTTAGATAAAACTTCTTAAATAGAAGCTATCACTATATGTACATTTTTTTTTTTTTTTTTTTTTTTTTTTAGAGATATATATATATATATATACAACATGTGGGGTATCTCCCCCACACTAGGGTGTTACACACGGGTGAAAACCCATGTTTATGCTAGTGTTTTTGATTCCCGAGTCACTAGCTTGACTCGACCCCGAATTCATTTGTCCATGGGGAAGTAAGTGGAAGAGACAATCTCATCGGACTTTCATTCAAGACGTTTGGATAAACATTTGAAGCACGTGAAAGTTCCACACCGATGAGACAAGTAACCGGCTCATAATTTATAAATGAGAATGCCGGGATCAAAGATAATGTCTTCACTCCCGAAAGAGTGAAGAACAGGATAGGGAACAGAATATATGAAGAAAAGAAAGAAAGTCATGATGAAAATCATGATTAACTCCTCATCTTCAATAGGAGAATTCATTGTTTCATGAATCTCCTCTTTTAAGCTCGTTTGATCAAGACATATTATGGGTATGTCTAGATCAAAATAGAAAGTATCATACTCCGGTGGAGATATGATATGAGTAAGTTCACAAGAGAACTCCTCAAAGGTGAATGATTCGTATTCGGGATTGAGTTGAGTGAGTTCATTGGGGAACTCCTCAAAAGTAAATGATTCATAAACGGGAAGAGAATTATAAAAATGAGAAGTGGTGATACCACTTATCTTCTCTCCCGTTTGATCAAAATGGAACGTTTGCAATTCAGGAATAGAATCATTGATCAAAACCTCACTATCCTTGACGGGGATAGGAGATGAAATAGGCTTTTCATTAAAAGCCTCGATTCTAGAAATGAGAAGATTAGCATTTAATAATGTAAGACAAAGAGCTTCGTCTTGGATTATTTCTTCCTCATTCTCTTCCTCTGAGTTGACAAGCTCAGAAGGTAATTCCCCCACATAACTTATGTCTCCACAAGATAAAGAATAGTTCTCATCAGAATCAGAGAACATCTCAGTATGATTATTTGGAAAGACAAGAGGGGGAGGAATATTACACATATGTTCAAGAATTCCCTGTGACTCACTTGGGATTGGGACAAGGTTCTCAACACTAGACTTTATGAATTCGTCCGATTCCTTTGCAGGAACAGTGTCAAGATGCTCGTCCCCCATGTTCAGAGAGTGAGTGGGAACCTCGGGTGTGATAACATCATACTCAGGGAGATGAGAAGGACTAGCAGTAATGGAGTCTACAAGTTCCATTATTTCTACTGCTGGTGATTCAGTTATATTCTTTTCTCCCTGTATATCCATGGAAGGAGTCTCAACTGATGAACATGATATGGTATCATCACATTCATCATCCTTATCGAGAAAAACAGCATTTTGAAATTTGGTACGTGTTATAGCTGCTTGTTCTAAGACTAGTAATTCTTCCATGCTTCTTTCGTCTCTAGCAGCATGTTTTTCAGCAAGTAATTCCGTGATAGATTTATCACGAGAATATTGAGTGAGTGGAAATTGTGGGGGTGTGAATGTGTCAAAACCGGATGTACTAGAACTAGAACAATGTTCAGGTTTATAATACGGTTGACATTTAAAATCATCATGAGAACCCCCACAATGTACACAAGAAAAACTTTGTGCATTGTGAGACGACATATTAGCCAACTCCTCTCTAATGTTTTTAAGTTTTTCAAGAACCTCTAGACAAGGGTCTTGCTGGTTTTGAGGAGTTGCTTGGTTCATTTGGTACTGTGGAGGTGGGTCTTGATACGAATAGTCATAATTGTTACAAGGAAATGGATTCCTTGTTTGACAATCAGAGCTAAAGTGTGGACCTCCACAGTACTCACAACAGTAAAACTGTTGAGTCTGGCTTGGTGTATTTTGATACGAAGCATCATTGAAATTTGGATAAGATGACTCTTGCTCGTATGAATGTGATGGGTAGTTTGAAAAATTTGAGGAGTCGTTGAATGAGTTTTGATTAGGATCATAAGCAAATGAATTACTCGATCCACAAAACAAACAACTCCCGTTTTGGATATCATTACCACATTGTTTACATGTACACCAACGACATGGAAAACCGAAAAGAGGCTCACCACAACCGTCACAAGGGACAAAAACTGGAGGTGGGACAAGTGGTGTGCTCTTAGAGCTAGGAATTTCCACCACTTCCGTTATGGTCTCGGGTTTTGGTGTTTGATAATTGTGAAGGTTAGGTAAGTCGTTCTTTTCAGTAATTGCCCTAAGCTCTGTACGTTTGCTTGACAAACTTTTAACCGTAAACCGTGAAAGATCAGGATTGATTCTTAAAGGTTTAGGAGCAATTGTGAGCTCAGGTTTTTGGACAACCGTGGTTTGGACGTATTTAGCACCTCCATCGTCAGAAGAAAGTACAAGGTCCTTTGTTACCTCGGTTTCATGATCTCTTTCCCTCACCGGAGAGGGAATAGGAATCAAAGGTCTATCATAATCAACATGACATCTCGATATCTTGGATAAGGCCACAAGTTTCTCAACTTTGCTTTTACAGGCCCTTTGTTTAAAGAAATCGTCATCGAAAGATGCCATTAGAATCAATTATGAGATAAGTGGAAGAATGTAGAATCAAAGGGTTTTGGGGATGAGAAATGAAGAATCAAATAGGTAAGGGTGTAAAGGTGAATATTTTTGGGTTTTGTTTTATAAAATATGGATAAAAGATGGTAATTATACAAATGGATGTATATCCAAACTCACTAACACGCAAAATCGTTTAAAATAAGCGCACAACCTCCCCGGCAGCGGCGCCAAATTTTGATTCCTCCCGGACTACACATCTTTTATTTATAAGCCACCCACTTGTTTATAAAATGGATAACCTAATAATAAAAGTAAACGGGCGACAGCCCGGGAGAGGAACGCAAGTTTACCAAGGGTTAAAATCCTTGGATCGTTAATGTTCTGGCGAGGCGTGATATTCTAAATACTATGACTCGTGTTTTGTTGAAAATATTATTAGTATAGGAAAATAGGAATCTGATTGACTAACACTGAATGTGAATAGTAATAGCTCTGTCACAGCTAGTTCAATTAAGAAATGTACAATCAGAAACCTAAAAAAAATGATAAACTATTTACAAACGTACGTTTAGGTTTAAAGAAACGTAAACGTAACGTATAAAACAAAACTTTCCCAAAGAGGGAATTTGCATGCCTGAACGGCTTAAATGCAAATTAAAAGGAAATAAAATAAGTAACTATAATTTATAAAGTATTTAAAATAATATTTACAAGTGTTATATTAATTATTATAAATAAAAACTATTTATTTATTATTTATTAATTTACATATATATAAAGAAAATGTAAAATAAACTAAGAAAATAAAACTAAAACTTAGAAAAGTCTAAGCTAATATAAAAGAAATTTAGAAACTAAAAATATATTTATTATACAAGTATATTATTATTATTAATTATTTACTATTATTTATATTACTAATACTATTATTAAAATTATTATATATATTAATTAAGCAAACAAAAATCTAGGACTTTTTACATAAATCTAATATACTATTAAGAAGCTAAGAAAAATATAAAAACTATATTTTATGTATAGAAATAATAAAACAAAATTAAAAATTATTATTTATTAATTTAAACAAATTAAACTAAATTAATTATTATACATACTAAACTTATTTATAAAATTATGAAACTTTTTATAAAACTTCTTTTCCATTATAGGACTCAGTAAAAAATATAAAAAGTTCATAATAAATACAAATAAGCAGTTTTATAAATTAAATACTAATTATTATCTAAAAGAAAAGTAAACTAAATTAATTATAAAAAATACTAAATGTACAGTAAAAAATATAAAAAAATTACACAAACTAAATAAAGTTATGAAGATGCTATGAAAAATAAAATTGGGGCAACAGCTTATCTCAATAAGCTGTTATAAGCCAAAACAGTCCACATAAGCCAAAGGGTCAAAATGGGTTATATACATTGATTGTGCAAAGGCTTTCGGAACTGGTGCCCCAGAGCAGTTGGAAGGGGTGTGGATACTTATGCATGCTACTATCCGAGAGGTCACAGGTTCGAATCCACACCCAGGCTTTTTGCCTTTATTTTATTTTTTTGATTTTCTTTTTGCAAACCTCTAGATTAAGTAATAATAATAAACTTTAACAAAGCCATCTTTTCCAAAACTTGGAATTAAGCTGTAAAACAGCTTATTTCCAACTCAGTAGGCTTTTTAGCCTTAAGCTTCTTAAATAGAAGCTATCACTATGGTTAAAGGGTCTTTTGGGTTTTTCTTTTTATAAAACTAAATAAATATATATAATATACATATAAGATAAGAATAAAACTCTTAAAACCTAGAAATAAGCAGTTTAACAGCTTATAAGCTTATTTAAGCAAAAAGCTCACAGTTGCTCATAAGCTCTAAACTAGCTTAAAAACTAAAAAGAAAGAAAAAGAAATGTAAAAATATGTTTAATAAACTATAATATACAAGCTTGATGCACTGGATTGAGCAAATAAGCTCACATAAGCTAATAAGCTAAGTCAGCACACTCAGATCCAAACACTCCCTGCAACCTTATGATTGGCCCATTTCAACTGACGGGTTGAGCTTAAAATGGCCAAGTGAAAGTTGGGATTGCAAGACATGCTGGTAAGCTTCCCAAAAAGCTCAAGCTCAAGCTGTGGGGTCCACAACTGAGCTTTTGAGGAGCTTGGGAAAAAGGGACCATTTCACTGAGTATGCTTATCACTCAGCATACTCAGGATCATGGGACAAACAATAAGCTAGTTGCAGCCCTAGGAAACAAGCTGCAACATGAAATTTAAAAGCTAGGTCATGAAGTTTGGTGGATTGGCTTCTCAAAAAGCCAATCCACATAAGGTGGGACCTACTGAGTAGCTTATTGCAAGTTTATGAAGTGTGTGAGTTGACTGGGTGTTTGATTTGCAACTCAGGTAAAGGACTAAGGTTCAAGCTACTAGCAGCCCTAGTGAAAGGGCATGTGAGTTAAAATTTAAGCTTGAACCATAGGTGTTACTATATTTACAGAAAAATATAAAATATAGGTGTTACTATATAAAAACTAATTATGCTATTTAAAACTTATTTATTGATTAATTATTAATAAAACTATTTTTAATTATAATTAATACTAAAAGACAAAACAAAAATCTGAGAAAATTATGAAAAATACTTTAATATATAAGGAAATTAATAAAAATATAAAAATACAGATTACTTAATTAAAATCTAAAAATGAAAATTAAAATTTAATTAAATTAAATAGAAACTATCACTTAATTTTATATTGTTTTTTCTGGATTTTTATTTTACAAAACTTTATTATACATAAAAATAAGTAACTTTAATAAAAACAATAATTTTAGAACTTAAAAATAAGCTAGTTATAAGCTATAAACCTAGGCAGTTGACTTTAGTTGACTTAAATGGGAAATAAGCTCAAATGAGCTTATGTGGGACCCACCTTGGTGTTTTCTGGTACTAATAAGTGAGTTGGAGTTGTCAAAACTTGATTTGGCCAAATAAGCTCAGTAGATAAGCTTATAAGCACAAATAAGCTAATCCAAAACTCAAAAGCAACACAGAAGAGGGACAGACTTGAGAGCTTAATCTAGGTGGGGTCCACTGAGGTACAAGTCAAACCAATGGTCAAAATAAGTTCTCTACTAGGAGGGGGGTTGAGGGAACCTAACTAGAACTACTGGGACCCACTGTGGTGGTCACAAAACACCACCAAAGTGGTGGTGTTGAGTGAGGTCTGCTGATGCACAGGGCACCTTCTTGCCCTGCAAGTTAATTTGAGGGTGAGTGGGGCCCAGGGAAAATTTGCTAAAGATGAAAAGATGATGGAATCTAAAAGATGAGCTGGTAGTCAACTAAACCTCAAAAGATCATAGTCCAAAATAAATCACAAAAATCAGAAATACACAAGCAAGATTTGTAAAAATCTGAGAATGGAACTTTGACTATTTATGAAACTTAGGCTACTTTGACTATTATGGATTTCTAATCTATCCTACTGATTAGATAAGCTATATTAAGCTATGATAGATCTAAAATAAGCTAAAGATGTGAGTTGTGATCAAGTGAGGGGTGTTTGAGGTCTCAACTGCCCAACAGTGGACAGTTATGAGGTTTGGGATGTGATTTTGACTTTTAGATGTTTAAGACCTGAGTTTTATACTACTTATGACCTACAAATACCTAACTAAGTATGCAAGAACCAAAAACAACAACAGAAACTTAGAACCTAGGGTGAAATGCCCTAATCCAAACACTACCTATGAAACAGATTTCACTAAAACTTTTTAATTTAAAACTACAACTACTTATTTTTATGACTAAAACAGATTATATAAATACAAATTAAGCTAATTGAACTGAGATTACATAACAGAAACCATAAAAACTCATTAAGCTAAGAAATTAAGACTTGCTTACAAATGGTTTAAGGCTGAGGTCTGAGTGAACCAGTGAACAAGTAACCAATCTAATACCTCCCAAAAGGTTCTAAACCAGCAATTATCCAAATAACACCTTGCTCAAATCTTCTTCCTTGATCTTTATAACTATTTTCTATTTATTTTCCTATTTTATTGATTTTCTTGGAATTTTTGAGTTTTCTATTTTAAACAGATTCTGAGGATGTCTCAAAACTTCAAAAAGCTTTGTCAGAGCTTATCTAAGCTTATGAGATCAATAAACAACAACAACAAACAACATACAACTATGTGAGATTTTTGGGAAATTAAGAAAATGGCAAAAGTTGAGAACTGAGCTGAAATTTGAAATTGATTATGCATAAAGATTAACATACATGATTTGAACTAAGAACAAGCTTTTTAATTGAAAATACAACTAAAAATAAAGTTTTTACACTACCTACGGCTATATTAAGCTAAAACTAATCTAATACTCTTCATCTTTTGCTTCCTTTCCCTTTTGTAGAGTTTTTCTGAGTTTGTGGGACCCTCAGTGACCTTTCCCACCAATCCTTAGCCATTGATTTAGTCAAAGTAATCCACACCGTTCAAAATCCCTTTTTCGCGCCAAAAAGTCCTAGGGGTCAGTGTATTGCGTGGAGAGGGTTTAGGTGCTTTTGGAAGGTTGTGGAGGTGGAGGTGATGAGGTGGAATGAGTGGAGAGCAAGGTGGAGTGAAAACAATGGGCTGGTATGGTGGTTTGGGTGCTACAGTGGTGAGGTTGGGAGTCTGTGAGGAAGGAGAGGGAGATGGGTGGAGTTTGACCGGGTTTGACCCTGGTATTAAATACCAGGGTGGGGTTTGGACTGGGCTATTGATTGGGCTTGGGTAAATAAAAAGATGGGATGGGCTTGGTTTAAGTTTTAGTGTTTGGATTATTTATTAATAAGGATCCGTTTGGTATTTAAAGCATAGGGACCAAAAATGTAAAATCTGAATTTTTGAGGGATTGAAAGTGTAAGTTTTCCAAAGTTATCCAAGAGGTGTATTTTGTCATTAGTGAATAGTACAAGGGTAATAAAGATAAATTTCCATGTTTTAAATACCCGAGGACTAAAACTGACAAACCTTCAAACTTGAGGGACTAAATGTGTAATTTATTCAAAACTTTCAACCAGGGATCAAATTTGACAACTTGATATTATCCAAGTACCAAAATTGACTTTTTATCCAAAATTTTCCATCAGGGACTAATTATGCCATTTTCTGAAAGTCCAGGGACCAAAACTGACAAACTGCCAAATTCCAGGGACTTAACATGTAACTTCTCCAAACTTCACACCAAGGACCATTCCTGCAGAAGATTATTAGTATAAGGACCAAAATTGAATTTCTCAAAGTTTTTACATCCCAGGGACCTTTTCTGTCAATTTCCAAAGTTGAGGGACTAAACTTGTAATTTTATGAAACTTTGCACCAAAGGACTAAATATGTAACTTTATGATTAAAAAGGACCTTTGATGACTTTTTCATGTTTTTAGAATAACCAGGGACTAGTTTTGCCAATTTATGAAACTTGAGGGACTGAAACTGCCAATTATGCAAACTTTGTACGTTTTTCATCTGTTTTTGCTTATTTTGCATTTGAAACATATAAAACACACCTCTAAGATATTTTAAGTATTTTGATACATATTTGAGTGTTTTTGTATGTTTTGGCAGCTCAGATTAGTATAAAATGATGAGTATTTAGACACTCATCAATCCCCCACACTAAACTATTGCTAGTCCCTAGCAATCTATTGAGAAAAACTTAATGGATTTGAAAAACTCTTTACCAAAAGCCATCACTTCTGGAGTAGCCAGGTGTAAGAACTGTGGCACACCTGATAACCGTGTGATTTTGAGCAAATCACCAGCTGTCAACGGATTTGATTAGTCTTTACCAAAAGCCGTTTGCTTCTGGACTAGCCAACTCTTGATGGAATAGTCAACATCTTGGTGAGCTGATTACCAATTATGGTTTTTCCACTGCCTTTACCACAAGCCATAATCTTGCGGGCTAGCCAACTCATTAGCTTTTGAGGATAATGGGGAGTTGAGGAACCATACAATTTTTGGCAAATTGCAAGCCATAAACGGGTTTGAGTTATCTTTACCAAGAACCGTTTGCTCCTGGATTAGCCAATCCTGTTGTGGGTTAGACATGGAGGATTGATACCATTTGTTGTATTTAGTGCAAAACACTAATACCAAATGAAAAAATTTTAAATTTTGGCCATTTTTGGGAAAAAGGGCATAAGTGATCAAATTCGCCAGAATTTCCCCCCCACACTTAGAAATGAATATTGTCCTCAATATTCAAAATCCCGGCTATTATGCCGAATTCTTGAACGTAAAAAGATAACATTTAAAGCTAAGTGGGGTAACACAACAATTATTTTATTTTTCTGTATTTACAATTTTCAAAGTTTTTCAGGTCTATATACGAAATGTGGGGCACACCCCCACACTTAGATGTTAGAAAGGGTAAGAAATAGGAGTGGGGTCCACTCACAGAATTATGAAGAATTTATCAGTTTAAGGATCCGTTTTTAGCGTAGGAAACTTAGAAAAGGATACGAAGATTCTTTTTAGATTTTATATTTTATAATATTTTTGTATTTTTAAATTTTTATATATATATATACAAAAGAAAGAAAATTCCTAACAACCGCCCCTTGAAAGGGAATCTGGGTTTGACAGAGCTCAGTAACTGAAAACAGCCAACAACCAAATGTTGTAACTGAGGGGCTAATCAAACTGGGCAAGTTGTGTGTATAGGAAAAATGTTTTTGTATTTTATATTGTTTATGAAATAATATAATATATGTAATCACTACCTCCCAGGCTTGTGTCAGGTTTACCACGCAAGCTAATCACTTGTGAATGATTAACTGTAATAAATTTGTCCTGACAGCCCGGAAGTTGAATGATAAAGTATAATATACATACAAGGATAGATATTTGAACAAAATACAAAATTCATTATTTATTATTATGTACATGATACTAGTGTTTTTGTTTTCCGAGCCACTAGCTTGACTCGACCCCGTATTTATTGGTCCATGGGGTAAGTTTGGAGATCCGGGACAACCATTGGTTGTATGTCCCCTCCAAAATAGTGTTTTAGCCGATGTCCATTTACTTTAAAATTGGGACCGTCGGGTTGTAATAACTCAACAGTTCCATATGGGTATACTTTGGTTATAGTAAATGGTCCAGACCAACGGGTTTTTAGTTTACCCGAGAAAATTTTCAACCTTGAATTGAAAAGAAGAACTCTGTCACCAACGTTGAAAACGCGGTTCTTTATTTTAGAGTCATGTATCTTCTTAGTCTTTTCTTTATAGATTAAAGAATTTTCATAAGCTTGATCACGTAATTCATTTAGTTCGTTTAATTGAACTTTACGGTGATCACCCGCTGTCTGAAGGTCGAAATTTGCATGTTTTAAGGCCCAATAGGCCTTATGTTCTAATTCGATTGGAAGATGACATGCTTTCCCGTACACTAGCTTATATGGAGTACACCCAATGGGTGTTTTGTAAGCAGTGCGGAAAGCCCATAATGCATCGTCCAGCTTATCCGACCAAGAGGCACGGTTTTCACCAACCGTCCTCTCGAGAATTCTCTTAATACCCCGATTTGAGACCTCCACCTGCCCACTTGTTTGGGGGTGGTATGCTGTAGAAAGACGGTGAGTTACACCATATTTCAGCATTACTCTTGCAAATTGTTCATTGCAAAAATGAGTACCACGATCACTAATAATAGCACGAGGAGTCCCGAATCTGGCAAAGAGAGATTTTAAAAATTTACAAACTACTCGGGCATCATTGGTGGGTAAGGCTTTTGCCTCAACCCATTTTGACAGATAGTCGACAGCGACGAGTATATACTTATTCCCTCGTGAAGACGGGAATGGCCCCATAAAATCAATGCCCCACATATCAAATATTTCACAGACTTGGATGGCGTTTTGCGGCATCTCATTCTTTTTAGAAATATTCCCGTGACGCTGGCAAGCCTCACAGGTTTTGATAAGTTCATGGGCGTCTTTATATATCGTGGGCCAAAAGAATCCTGAATCAAACACCTTTTTGGCGGTGTAGTTTGGGTTATGATGTCCCCCCGTGGGTCCATCATGACAAGCTTTAAGAATTTCCATGGCTTCTTGGCCATGGACACACCGTCGGATGACTTGATCCGCACATATTTTGAACAAGTAGGGGTCGTCCCAGAAGTAATGTTTTACATCTTTAAAGAATTTTCTTTTCTGTTGGGACGACATCCCTTTCACAACGAAATTTCCCGCACGGTAATTTGCAAAGTCGGCAAACCATGGGGTGGTGGTATTATCCCGGTTAGAGATGAGATTTAGAGTCTCCAGAGGAAAAGTTTCATTAATTTCTTTTCTCTCGAGAATATCCTGATGAGGATTTTCTAACCGGGACAAGTGATCAGCTGCAAGGTTCTCTGCTCCTTTTTTATCTCTTATGAGAATATCGAATTCCTGGAGGAGCAGGACCCACCGGAGCAGTCTTGGCTTTGCATCCTGTTTAGTGAACAGGTATTTCAGAGCCGAATGATCCGTATACACCACGCTTTTGTTTAAGATTAAGTAAGACCGAAATTTTTCGAAGGCATATACCACGGCTAATAATTCTTTTTCTGTGGTGGTATAGTGTGTTTGAGCTTCGTTCATGGTCTTACTTGCGTAGTGTATTGGCTGAAAATGTTTGGTTTTGCGTTGCCCCAGAACTGCACCAATAGCGAAATCGCTAGCATCGCACATAAGTTCAAAGGGTAAGTCCCAGTCGGGGGCAACAAGGATTGGTGCTTCAGTAAGCCTTTTCTTTAAAATTTCAAAAGCTTCGATGCACTCTGGGGAAAAAATAAAAGGAGCATCCTTTTCAAGAAGATGAGTCATAGGCCGGGCTATTTTGGAGAAATCCTGAATGAATCTCCGATAGAATCCGGCATGTCCGAGAAAACTCCTTATTCCTTTAACAGTTGTGGGATGAGGCAGTTTAGCAATAACATCAATCTTGGCCTTATCAACCTCAATCCCGCTTTTTGAAATTTTATGGCCGAGGACAATGCCCTCTTTAACCATAAAATGGCTCTTCTCCCAGTTTAGACAAAGATTAGTGTTTTCACAACGTTGAAGCATTTTTTCTAAGTGGGAGAGGCACGAGTCGAAAGAATTCCCGATGACTGAGAAGTCATCCATGAATACCTCCATGGTTTTTCCAATCATGTCATGGAAAATAGCCATCATGCACCTCTGGAAAGTGCCCGGAGCATTGCATAACCCGAAAGGCATGCGACGATAGGCAAATGTCCCGTAAGGGCATGTGAAGGTAGTTTTATCTTGATCCTGTGGATCAATGGGAATTTGGAAGTAACCCGAGAAGCCGTCAAGGAAACAATAATACTCATTTCCCGCTAGTCTTTCGAGCATTTGATCCATGAAGGGCAGAGGAAAATGGTCTTTGCGGGTGGCTTCGTTAAGTTTTCTGTAATCAATACATACTCGCCACCCTGTAACTAAACGAGTTGGTATTAACTCGTTGTCCTCATTTGTGATAACCGTAATACCACCCTTCTTTGGAACACAATGTATTGGGCTTACCCAAGGACTATCAGATATAGGGTAAATCAATCCCGCATCAAGAAGTTTGATAACTTCAGCTTTTATAACTTCGTGGATTTTTGGATTTACCCTTCTTTGATGCTGCACAGTAGGTTTAAAGTCCTCTTCCATTAGGATTTTGTGTGTACAAAAATCCGGGTTTATACCCTTTATGTCTGAGAGTTTCCAAGCAATTGCTTGCTTGTGGGACTTTAAAACCTTAAGCAACGCTGTTTTCTCCTCATCCTTTAAGTCTTTTGCAATAATGACCGGTAACTTATCGTTATCTTCCAAGAATGCATATTCTAGATGAGGAGGCAGGTCCTTAAGTTCAACCTCGGGGAAGTCATCATTTTTCTCAACATATTTGACTTCCACCTTATGAAGTTGTGGAGGTAGAACAGGAATGGGAGAAGGATCTTTGTTCAATAACTCCTCAAGGAGAAGTATATCCCCCTCCGGGTCAATCTCTTGGTAATCAATTCCTTCGGGAACTGAATCACTTTGGAGAAAGGCCTCTAATTCCTCAAGGAGAAAATCACTTCCCTCAAATGGAGTGAGGGAAGGAGAAGAATTAGCGATTATGGGATCAGAAGAAGTAGTGGGATTGCCACTCGGAAAATTATCAGCGAATCCAAGGAATTCTTGAGCATGCTCCTCGGATGCAATGTCAATGACATCAATTCGGTTGACCGTTTCAGTATCAGAAGTCGAGGAGTATCTCAAGGTTTGATCAAGGTTGAACGTTATAGCTTCAGTGCCAACTCGTAACGTGATTTCCTCATCGAAAACATCGATCAATGCACGACTTGTTCTTAAGAATCCCCTCCCAAGAATGAGAGGAACTCTTGGATCTGCATCGAAATCAACAACGACAAAGTCTGCCGGAAAATGGAAGTTCCCCACTCTTACAAATACGTCCTCAGCAATACCGAGGGGACGTGAAATTGAACGGTCTGCAAGCTCGAGAGTCATGCATGTGGGACTAAGTTCCGGAAGAGAGAGCGCTTTACAAACTGAGTAGGGCATTAAGTTAATGCTTGCACCAAGATCGGCCAAGGCAAAGCATTCAACCATCCCCGGGAAAATACATGGTATTAGAAATCTCCCAGGGTCTCCTAGCTTTTCGGGAAGCTGATTCAACAAAATTGCAGAGCAATTCTCATTGAGTGGAGTTCGTGCCATCTCACACAGTTTGTCTTTATTGCTCAATAGGTTTTTGAATGTCGAAGCGAATTTGGGCATTAAAAGAAGAGCATCCGCAAAACTAATATCAAAGTGTAGATCTTGGAAAATTTGGAAAAATTTTTCCATCTGATGATTAGCTTTTTGGCGGAGCTTTTGGTCTTGCAATCGTGAGGGATATGGAATTGATGTTTTTGGGTTGGCTTTTGGAATTTCAACAGGACCTTCAGGAGTTTCAAACATGACTCTTTTTGGAGGAGTTGGGATTGGGACAACTGGAGGAGGGATGTCATTGGTACCTCCGTTATTAGTAGGAAGTACCGTATCCGTAGTATCCTCAGTGTCACATTCCTCTACAGGGATAGGAGATGAGGTAGAGGGAGCTGTAGGTCCTTGGTAAGAAAATCCACTTCTTGTGGTGATCGCTTTAACATCGCCCCTCGGATTAGCGATCGTGTTGCTAGGTAAAGTTGTACCTGAGCTCGAGGGTCGATCATTTAAAGACTTCTGGAAATTAGACATTTGACTAACCAGCATTCTGTTCAGTTCTTCTTGGGATTTCATAAACTGTTTTAATAACTCATCATGTGATGGTCCAGTTGGAACAATGGCTTGATTTTGGTTTGGAAAATTTTGAGCCCGATTGTTCTGGAAATTCCCATGTTGCTGATTATTGTTACCTTGGAAGTGGTTTTGTTGTTGAAAATTACCCTGTGGGTAATTGTTTTGACCTTGATTACGGTTATAATTCCCTTGGTTCTGATTTTGGTGAACCTGATTTTGACCAGAGTTGAAATTACCTTGGTTGTTATAACCTTGGTTCATTCGGTTCTGGTTCTGATTCTGGTTATAATTCTGGTTCCTATTTTGAGGATGATTAAACCCTGGTGGTCCAAGATAGTTATTAGAACGGTAGCTCAAAAGGTTTCGATCTCCTTGCGGTTGGTAAGAATTACCTCCCGTATTATAGGAACCTTGAGCCACGGACACGTTTTCACGAGCAAAGCCACCGGAGGCTGGGCACTCTGTGTAAGGATGTGGACCACCGCAAGTTTCACAACTTGGGTTTACAGTTTTGACCTGATTAGGATTATTCTGATGGATACGTAAAACTGCTGTAGACAAATCATCCAGCTTTTTAGCTAGAATGGATATTTCATTGCTTGCCGGAGTGTCTGGCTTAAATGATTCGTTCCTCTCAGCAGAGGAGTCCCAAAAATTATGATGGGCAGTCATGTTTTCGATTAAGTCATAGCACTCTTCAGGGGTTCTTTTCATGAAGGTACCCCCAGCAGCAGCATTGATGGTGTCACGATGACGGAGTGTCAAACCATTATAAAAGGTATCAATAATGGTGACAAGAAGCATGTTATGATTAGGACACTTATCAATGGCAAGTTTGTAGCGTTCCCATGCCTCAAATAAGGACTCTTCGGGAAGCTGTCTGAAGTTGCTGATGTCATTCCTCAGCTTTGTGACCATAGATGGTGGAAAGTATTTGGCCAGGAATTTAGTGATCATCTCATCAAAAGTGTGGATCGAATTCTTTGGAAGTCGATCGAACCATGAAGTTGCATGATGAGCGAGAGAATAGGGGAACAAGTATAAACGTAGGCTGTCTTCGGTGACGCCATGTTGTTTCATGCTTTGAGTGACAGTTAAAAATTTGTCAAGATGCCTGTTGGCATCGTCACCCGGCAATCCGTGGAACTGGCACGTATTCTGGATCTGTTGTATCATGTGGTGTTTTAATCCAAAATCCGTGGCTCCAATAGTGAGTGGTGCAATTGGTCCACCCCTCCCTTGCATGGTAGGTTGACACAGTTCCTCCATAGTTCGGGTGTCAGGAACTGGTTCATCCTTGGGAAGGAATGGAGGCTCGTCGTTCATTTTGGTTGTGTGTTCTTTTTCAACAATACGTAACTCGGGTACGTTTTTCTTCTTTTTATTCTTTGCTTGTGAACGAGTGCGCATGCACAAAAATTAGTTTTCAACACAAGATAGAGGCAAAACTACAGTGAACTTAAACCCAATAATCACAAATGAACAGCTCTTTTTAAAAAAAAGTACACTATCCACAGGGATACAATGGTAAGTTTTGAATCTTATGATTGGGAACTTATTTGAAGGTATTAATTTATTCACAATAAAACAAAATGTTTTTGGCTTTTCGTGTATGGGTGAAAAACTTGGACAATATTTTTGAAACTGATTCGTTAACCGAAATCGTTCCTTTAAGATTACTCGCAGGCTGGCGGGAGGAAATAAATGGATCCCTCTTAAGTTCGCAATTTAATGTCAGAACTTACCTTAAACCAACTGTATAGGTTGTAATCGTAAAGATACGAAGTAATTTAACTTCACAGTTTTGTTTTGTTGTTTATGATTTGTTTGGTGTTGTTAACACTTCAGGAGAAATGTTAATGAACGTTTTCAGATATGATTTTGCTTTTCTTAAAAATTTACAAAGTAGTGATTATTTGTACAGGAGGGTTTTTGAAAACCACTAAACTTTTACCGTTTTGAAATACGCAACAACCTCCCCGGCAGCGGCGCCAAATTTTGATTCGCCTCAAACAGTCAACTAAGTTTACCAGGTGATGGTCAACCAAGTCAAACGTCTAAGGCAAATGCTTCCAAGGAATACAGTGTTTTCCCGGGTCGTAAGTCCCAACGAGGTGTGCGATGTGATATTATAAACGAATCTGTGATTAGTGAACGTGAACAGGAAAGGGTATAAAGTGTGTGTGTGTGGTTAACTAGGGTTTTACAACTTAAAATAACTTAGGAAAACTAAATTAATGATTACGTGAAACCTAGGTATTTAAAACGTACACCAAATTAAAATCAGACGCGATTGCGTACTGAGAAAAAGGTGAGTTTTAAGAAAAATAAACTACAAGGGTTAAAAATGAAAATCCTATAAACTTAAACTTAAAATAAAATTAAATTAAAAAGAAAACTAATTTCTAGATTATATTATTTATTATTAATTATTTAAATAAAAACTATTTAACTATTTAATTAGAAAATTATAAATACTACAAATTAAACTAAAAACTTATAAAAATATTTTCTAAACCTAAAATAGAACTTGAAGAAAGTATAAAAAAAATAAAAATAAATCTTTTTGTCTTTTTATGTATTTTCTATTAATTAAAAACTATTTATATTAATTAAACTATTTAAACTAATTTAAATTACAAATATTATTAAACTAACTTAGAAAATTATGAAAATTTTTATAAAACTAATTAACTATCATAGGAATCCTAAAAAATTATAAAAACTTTATTTTATATATTTTTAAACTAGTTTACTATTTATTATTCTATTTATTATTTAATTACTATTTAAATTATTTAAATTATAAAAACTATTAAATGAACAGTATAAATCACAAGAAAATTTATAAAATTATCTTATGACTTATAGAAGCTAGGAAAAATATAAAATATAGGTGTTACTATATAAAAATTAATTATGCTAATTAAAACTTATTTATTAATTAATTATTAATAAAACTATTATTAATTATAATAAATACTAAATGACAAAACTAAAATCTGAAAAATTTATGAAAAATACTTTAATATATAAGGAAATTAATAAAAATATAAAAACACAGATTACTTAATAAAAATATAAAAATGAAAATTAAAATTAGATTGTATTAAATAGAAACTATCACTTAATTTTATATTGTTTTTTCTGAATTTTTATTTTACAAAACTTTATTATACATAAAAATAAGTAACTTTAATAAAAACAATAATTTTAGAACTTAAAAATAAGCTAGTTATAAGCTATAATCCTAGACAGTTGACTTTAGTTGACTTAAATGGGAAATAAGCTCAAATGAGCTTATGTGGGACCCACCTTGGATATTTCTGGTACTAATAAGTTGTTTGAACTTGTCAAAGCTTAATTTAGCTAAATAAGCTCAGTAGATAAGCCAATAAACCAAATAAGCTAATCCAAAAACCTGAAAAGCACACAGAAGAGGGACAGACTTGAGAGCTTAATCTAGGTGGGGTCCACTTGGATTCAAGTCAAACTTCTGGTCAATACTTAGAGTCTACTAGGAGGGGGGTTGGGAAAACCTAATTAGAGGTGGTGGGACCCACTGAGGTGGTCACAAAACCACCACAAAGTGGGTGGTTGTGTGTGACAGATCTGGTATGCAGGGCACACCTTTGCCCTGCAAGTATGTTTAGGGGTCTGTGGGGCCCACTCTAAAAATGCTAAAAATATAACAAGGTGATGAAACAAAAGTTGAGCTAGTAGTCTATTACCATAACAATTTTTAGAACCTAAAACCTTATACAAAATTCTACAAAATTCCCTCAATATTTGAAAAAATCTGAGATGTGTAATTTTTGACTTTTGTAAATCTTAACTAGTTTGACTTTTACCAACTTTGAGTGATTCCTACTGACCAAATAAGTTATATTAAGCTATAAAGTAACTAAATTAAGCTACAAGACCTATTTATGTATTGATATGGTTTGGTTTGGATCACCAACTGCCCAACAGTGGACTGTTGGGTCTCAATGGGTGAGATTTGATTTTTTGTTGTTTGAAATGCAGAGTTTATGAACTATTAGACTCAACTATGACCTAAGGAGACTACCAATGCAAATAGACCAGCAATGTAACAACCATATTATGCAGAAACTACCTAAACCAAACACTCCCTTATTGAACAAGTTAAGTGAGCTAATGAAGCAAATACAACAATTAACCTATGAAATTGATTCTAAATCTTGCACTAACCTAATATTAACCTAAATGAACAGATATAAACAATAATTAACAACTATAACTAATCAAAGTAGTATAAGCAAATTATGAAAATTTAAACTTACTAGTGGTATTAGAATGAGAAATATTGAACCAAGGAACAAAATCACTTCCTATAGCCTCCCATAAGGCTCTAGTACCATATTCATCCAGAATCAACCAAGCTTCAATCTTCAATCACCTCTCCCACTGATTTTTTATTTTATTTTCTATTTTCTTGATTTTTTTGTATTTTTCTATTTATAAAGTGAGGCTTATGATTAAGGTATTCTGAAACTTATGTGAGCTTTGTCAGAGCTTATATAAGCTTATGCACAGCCTTATCAACAACTAACAACAACAGATAACTTATTTGAGATTGTGAGAATTTAAGAAATTGGCATAAACTGAGAACTGATATGAAACTTGAAATTAACTTCAATTAAAGATTAAGTGACATGAAATTAACTGAGTACAACAATATTTAACTTAAAATTACAACTGAAATTGAAATACTATTACCTACGATTTTATTAAACTACTCCTAATCTCCTCTCTTCATCTTTTGCTTCTTTTCATCCTTATAGCCCTTTTCTGAGTTAAGTGGGACCCACTTGACTTTTCCCACCAATTGTGAGCCATTGATAAGGTTCCAACAATCTCAGCCGTTTAAATTCTTTCTTGGCGCCAAAGGGTCAAAGTGGTACTGTAGATAACGTGGAGCTGAATTTAGGGGTTTAATGGGGTTTGGAGGTTAGTGTGAGGTGGAGGATGAGGTGGTGAGAGTGGGGAGCAAGTTTGAGACAGGTGGAAGGTGGTTTTGGTTAGCAGCGGTGGTGGTATGGAGAAGGAGGGAAACGGGGTGGTTTTGGTTTTGTGGGTTGACCGTTTGACCGAGGGTTGGACTGGATATTATTTAATAACGGGGTGTTGGTTTTGGGCTTGGTGATGGGCTGGAAAAAAGGGTGGGTTGGATTAGGATAGTGGATTGTTTGTTTGTTTATTTATTATACATAGGTCCGTTTGGTTTTTAGGTATGAAATCACAAGGACCACTTTTGTAATTTAAGCAAAGTTTGGGGTCTGAAATTGTGACATTCCCATAGTTTAATCACAAGGACCTATCTTGCCACCAATGAATAGTACACGGGTGTATTTGATATTTTTCATGTTTTAAATACCCGGGTACTAAAACTGACAAACCGCCAAACTTGAGGGACCTTTTTGCAATTTCTCCAAACTTTTCACATAAGGACCAAACCTGCATAAGATAAATAGTACAAGGACCAAAATTGAATTTCTCAAAGTTTTTACATCCCAGGGACCATTTCTGTCAAATTCCAAAGTACAGGGACTAAACTTGTAATTTTGTGAAACTTTGCACCAAAGGACTAAATGTGTAATTTTATGATTAAAAAGGACCTTTGATAACTTTTTCAAGTTTTTAGAATGACCAGGGACTAGTTTTGCCAATTTATGAAACTTGAGGGACTGAAACTGCCAATTATGCAAACTTTGTACGTTTTTCATCTGTTTTTGCATATTTTGCATTTAAAACATATAAAACACACATTTAAGATATTTTAAGTATTTTGATACATATTTGAGTGTTTTTGTATGTTTTGGCAGCTCAGATTGGTATAAAATGATGAGTATTTAGACACTCATCAGTACTAACAAAGTGTAGTTATCTAATCCTAAAATAACAACCCAAAAGAATCAAGTTATACATCTCCCACCCAAAGTATAATTAAGAGTAACAAACTTTAGTGCAACTAATACCTAATCCTGAAACAACAATCGCGGCAAATTATTTTTAACCCCCAAACAATGAAGCTGACTAATTGTTAATCTTAAAACAATACCGCAAGTAGTATTTCAAAAGAAAATTACGCCAAACAAAAGGAATCTAACATAGGAGACACAGAACGGAATCTAACGAAAGCGAAAGAATAACAACATAAACAAACGTGTCTAAAAAGCAGATGAAGCAAGAACATGTATGAAAGAAATTAGATAAGAAACTCAAAATATGCCGGGACAAAACAGGTGCCGTGCATTCAAAAGTAGACCGGTTCGGAGTCAGAAGAAAAAAAGAACCGGTTGGGTCAGAGTCGGTCGGTTAGAAGATATGGGGCTAAAACAAACTGGGTCGAGTATCCCGCTTATTTTTAGTTGTATTTAGAAAATTTGGTATCTGCACCTCAAAAAATATTATGACAATTTATGTTTTAGTTCCATAAGCCTCTTTCCACTTTTTATTATATATATTTTCTTACTTCCTTTTACAATTTTATTTGTTTTCTTTTTCACATCTATACTCTCTCTCTCTCTCTCTCTATATATATATATATATATATATATATATATATATATATATATATATATATATATATATATATATATATATATATATATATATACATACATACACACACACACACACATATAAAGTTATACATTAAACGTTGTACTGTAAACGTGAACTAGTGGATCGACTATGATTTTGGAGGTAACACTTTTTTTCAGTTTTCACATCGATAATTCATTATTATTGCTATCTTTATTGTTATTAGTTATTGGTTACAAATATGCAATAACTCTTAGGCCTAAATCATCCATTAAAATCATCATGAACATTGATGAACCTGATGTTTCGGGTATTATAAGACATCAAAATCCACACATGATTTATTAAACCTTAGATTAGCTATTGTAGATTTGTTGTTGTAGTCCGTTTTTTGAGTTTTAAACTTGCACATTAGATAGTTTCTAATCAATGTCTTTGTGTTTTTGTGTTAATAAATAAGCCAATCCAAGCACTTACTTAAAAGGTATGCTCAGACCCAAGTAATCAACAGGGCAAACATGTATATATAGCAAATTACGCAATTATTTTTTACAAACAATTTCATAAGAGGACCAACAAAACATCAAATTCTAAGTTGCTATGGATTTGGTCATCTCAGTTTATAACTTTGTTATCAGTCATCCAAAATCATAAGGCACAAAAAGAGCACGATTATCATAATTTACAAAATAACAATGCGGCAGCCTCTAGTAAACCTTTCATATAAGTATTGGTATGGATTACCAATAATTCCTCCTAAATTCAAAATTAGAGCATGATTAACTCCATCCCACCATTTAAACCACTGTCATGACTTGTACTACTATCAGACCCTCCATTTTTATACCTAATCTTAATAGTTTCATTCAGAAGCTAGTTTAGTTGCATCGATTCCTTGATATCTAGTTATGTAAAATCTTTCAGCATGATGTACATAGTAATATCTAAGATAATGGGAATGATTATATAGAACGAAACATGCAACATCAATGCAATAGGAATACTCATTATATAGAACGAAACATGCAACATCAATGCAATAGGAATACTCCATCCTTTCCCGTATTATTATTGCCTTTCCCTTTCCCATTACTCAGTTTGAACCAAGCACGCCCTTAGTAAACGCTTTTGTCTTTTCTTGATCTTTTATTAAAGCTTTATGTAAACTGTTAAAACTAGCTTCCTTTATATCTAATTATTTAAAATCTTTCAGCACGGGTGTGGACATAGCAAAGATGTTAGGGAAAATTGTTATTTCTCTGAGAATTGTTATTTCTCTGAGAATTGACATAAAAAGTATACCGGAATAGTTAAGCCAAGATCTTGAATATCCTTCAAGTAAAGAAGCTGCAAGTAAAGAAGCAATGGCTCGCTATCAAGAAAGACCAAGAAGAATAACAGAGTCTGGCAGTGGAGGTTCTCAAAGGTACGCATTCTCATTCATTTCTCGTGGGCTTATGGCCTTGTGCTCTACATCAATATTTGATAAGATCCTTTTTGATATTCTTGATGTCATGACACATGCTTTACTATTCTAGAATTAAAGCATTCATAGTTAATTTCTGGTTTACTAAATCTTGGTAATAATGTTCGTGGTCAAAGAGGTCGCCAAATAGGAAAACTTTGTTTTTAACTTTACATATTTCTTATAATAGAAGCACATATTTTAAGATTACATGGTAGTGTGCTTGGCATGTTGGAATTAGTTCAATTTTAAAAATTGTTTGTTTTGCTTGATGGGATATTGGGATGGCATGGACCAGTCCTCACTCAATGAATGTGGTTCCATTTCATTTAGTTAAATTTCATTCGATGCGTAAGTTGGGGTGTGCAATGTTAAAACTGCCTTGATATCTTGTGGTGTACGATCTAAAAGCTCGCTGCATAATGTTAATATGTACAAAGTACAAACTAATAAGTAACTATTTTTTATGTAAGTGTGTAACATTATGCTCTTTTTTTACAGTGTTGCACTAGAAGATTATAAAAAAATTAAAGAGAATTTGTATTAAACTTCCTAGAATGAGATATGAGGATCTGGCTAAGGAATTGAGGATTGAAGAATCGGTGCTAGTTAAGGAAGTAGATAAGTTTTTAATATTAGAAAAAGAACATAAGTCAGATGAAGTAAAACAAGTCTTTAACACACAAAAACAATTAAAAGTTAAAACACAAGAAGAAATAGAAGAAGAAACAAAGGATTTAAGAGAATTAGTGGACATGAGTATACTTAAGAACACACTGATTATATGAAAACCAAATACCCCATACTTATTCGGTAACAAAATTCTTAGTAGTAGAATCGACTGAATTTCGGGACGAAATTCTTTTAATGGGGGACACTGTGACAACCGCTACCTTTTCAGGACAGTCAACTTTTTACATTTGACAAAATATGTGGTTAACTAGTTGTTTATGTGATATGTGTTTGTGTGTTTGGTGATTTATGTGATTTCATTTCATGGTTGATGTGGCTTATAGCTTATATGTGTTCATATATTATTATGTACTCTATGTGTTCTTTGGTATTCACGGTTGTGAAACGTTAGTGTTGTTTCACTTGAGTACACATTAGACGTTTACGCTGATTAGTAAATTCGTGGTATTGGTTTAAGCTCATTTAACGAATCTATAAACTTAAAAATAATATTGTAGTAAAATGATGATTTATAAGTGTATTTTTATTTTTGAAAATTTATTTCCTATTTGTAAATTGTGTTAAGTTATTCTACGACAAAACAAGTTATTATTATTATTATTATTATTTAAAATTTTGGTCTTAGTAAATTTTTTTATTAACAAATCAAAATATAATGTCAATGTAAACTTAATTTAAAAAGTATAAAATATATATTTTTATCCTAAAAATAAATTTGCTTTAAACAAGCCAACTTAAAATAAAGTAGACCCATATTGAAATAAATATAATCAAACAAAACCTTAAAAAGTAAAGCAAATCTCAAACACCTTAATAACTGTGCCGGAGAAAAAAGAAATTAAATGGAGGGCGGTGGAGAGAAGATGTGTTGCATACATTCCCAACGAAGAAAACCTTCTCTTAAACGACCTAAAATCCTCCCTCAAGTATATACATTTTTTTTAAAGAGTGCTAATAATTTTATATCATTATTTTTATGCTTATTAGTTGCTTGTTTTTTCGAGTGTTTGGTAAACTTTTATTTTTATTTTTTTTCGCTTTCTTATACCTAAACTTTTGACTTATGACTTTGTGTATATTTTTTGACCATTTTACCCTTACGTTTTTTTAACCAACCTATTAACAGTGAAAGTTAAATTGGTCATTGGTCATTACATATGAATAAAATACATTGAAATGTCAAAATTAAGATTTTTGGGCTTATTAGATGTTTATGTATATTTGTTGGTTCATACTTATATTTATTTTGTTTCAATGTATTGTAAACACATGTATTGTTTGTGGTCTTAAAATATAAGTTTTGACCATAAAGAAAGTCAAAGTTATATTGATTATTATGTTATGTAAGACTAGTAGTGGTGGTCTATGTAGCACCGAAACGGGAACGGAAAAGGGATACGGGAACGAGAAACGGCAAAAATAAAAAATTCAAGATACGGGAACGACATAGATATGGCAATAAAAAATATAAAAAAAATAACAATATATTAAAAAAAATCCAAAATAGATATATGTTACTTTTATATAGAATTTACCGCCGATTTTATGCAAGGTTTCGTTTTGGTTTTCTTAGTTGTTTAACAGGTTATATTGGACAAGAAGATGATTTACATTTCTGGAGGGAAGCTTTTCTATGTTCATTTTCTTGGAGGAGGATTTAACCATGTTACCGCATCATCCATACCGAGCAAATTAGGGGAGTATTTGTTTCTTTCATTTATCTTATTCTATTACTTTTTGGGAACATTAGGGATAATGTTCAACTTATGTGGGGGGGGGGGGGGGGGGGGGGTTGTTAAATGAGGATACCTTAGAAACGTACTACAATTTCACTTTACTTTTGTTTGTTTAAAAGTAGATGTGTAATAAAACTAAGAAAAACACTTGTTAGGGCGATTTTAGCACCAAATTTAAATTTTTTTGCAAAATATAGGAATGAAACTTTAGTCTTAATACGTGTCTCATGGATAGAAATTATATGACTAGCACAAAAACCATAACACTCAAAAATTTCACCCCAAATATGTGAGGTTCGCCTTTAGATCTTTAGGAAAAAACATTCATTGTTGGTGCTTATGAGTGTACCGGTAGCATTTAGATTCTAGAACTTGCGTTAGTGATGTATTTCGAGACTGCCAGTGAGACTACATTCGTGTAGTTAGGATTTACTATGCGATAAGAGGCATTAGGATAACCCATGTTTTAAGCCTGTATTATAATTACATTGACTTCATTGGTTAAGTAATTCTCCCACACCTTTGCGTTGTACTCATTTTTTGTACACGATACCCCTAGTACAACACTCAGAGCCTATCTTTTTCGTTTATAACTTTAAGCATTTTACTTAAATGTAGAATTTGTTTACAATCCACCCCAAATTTACACCCAAATCGCCTTAGTCTTCCTTGTATGCACTCATCTTTAGTGCATTATTGTTATTTGTTTAAACCCTTAGTTAATTGTCTAATTGATTAAATGGTTGCTAAGTTGAGTCATATCTTGTACATATTGTTTTGGGACGATTGGGACTTATGGGTAAAAGTACTAGTGTTATGGAGTAATGAGGAAGAACATCATTTATTACCCCCATATGTGCGTTAATATTTTAAAGTACTCCAAATGTTTAGATTATCTTGATTCGAGTCTTTATTTTGAATTATGTAAAAGTTTAAGTGTAAGGGGAAAGCAAGTCCCCTATGATGTATTATTTTGGATGGTAGAGTAAAAGTGTATGAAAAAAAATGGAAAAAATAAAGGAAAAAAAGATAGAAAAAGACAAGAGAAAAACATACGGGCTACCATCCGTTTCCTTTATTCATGTTGAGTCAAAAAGTGTCTTGAAAAATCCAAAAAGAGTTTGTAGTTAGTTCAAGTTAGGTCGAGTCTTGGCTTAGCAATGCCGCATTGTGTATGTAATTAATTAAGACAATTGACTTGCCACTAGTAAAATATCCTTTTATCCAACAAGCCGTGTTTTCCATATCCCTACAGCTTATGAATGGTGATGTCTTAGTTGGTGGAGGATTTTCATCGAATGTCATGTTAAGTGACTCTTTGACTTTCATTGTTTCTTTGTTTAGAACAACGTAGGCCTTGCTATTTTGAGAGTAACCTAGGAAAACACCATCGTAAGACTTTGGGTCAAACTTGGTGAGGTAATCTTTTGTGTTTAATATGAAGCATTTGCTTTCAAACACTCTAAAGTAATCAATAGTGGGTTTCCTACCTTTTACGATCTCGTGTGGTGTTTTTCCTAAGATTGGTCTAATTAAGATCCTATTATGTATGGGCTTGGATTGGGCTTTTATTTCTCGTGGGCTTGGCCTATTAATTTACTATCTATTGCTCATTACTTAGACTCTTACATAAACATTACATAATTCCTAAATGTAGAATGACCATCACTTCTATTACTTTATCCTAAAAGTAAGGCTAACACTTATTTGGACCCATCTAAAATATAGTAGTAGGTCAAACAAGACTATCGATTCATAAAGATCACCCTATTTGAAATCGACTCGATTTGATCGAGTCGACCTCGAGTTCGAGCTACTTGAGTATATTTTTTAGTCGAGTTTGAGCTCCAAAATACTCAGCTCGTGAAGCTCGCGAACCTTAACGAGCTTCGATTAAATTACACTTTTACCTTTTTATATACATAAATTTACTTAATTTTTATACAAATCGAGTCGAGCTGAGTTTGATATGCCGAATATTCATCAAGTTCGAGCATTAAACGTTGAAATAATCGAGCTCGAGTTTTAGTCAGTACTTGGCTCATTTACACCCCTACCACGATACGACATTACGCCTTAAAAAAGAAAATGTTTTCTAGCAAGAGAAAAATAAATAAATAAAATAAATAATTATTATTTCCGAAAACCACATGGAAAAAACAAACAAGTTAGGATGCTGCTGAAACTGAACCAGAGTAGTTGGGGTTTGGGCATATGTGCAATACTCAAATCATCATCTCAGAAGTCAAATGTTCTCCTCCTCCGACACCACAGAAAAGTCAACGATTTCATGGGCCACAGATCCATGAGGAAGAAAAACATCATCCTCAAACAACAACAACAACAACAACCCCAACAACAACAACAACCAATGCCTTCTAATTCTAATTCTTTTAAAACCAGACATGTTGTGGTTCTTGTTTCTTTCTTGTCGGCTGTTGCTGTGATTGCTTTGTCTCTCAACACTTGGAGCTTTTTTAGATCCGATGGTCGTCCTGTTTTGTCTCACGAGGTTTATTCCTACGAGGTTGTTAATGTCTTTCCTCATGATCCTAATGCTTTCACTCAGGTTTGTAATTAACCCATTTTTAGTCTTTTTTTATAAGGCCTAATTGCGCGTATTATTGTGTATGTTTATGCTAATGTGAAATGTCTTAGAATGGCGTTGTTATGTTAAAAAAAACTTACTAAGCTGATTATATTTATTCCTATGCCTATGTCGCTTATTCATTTTCTGCGTTCAATTCCACTATGTACTTATGTAGACGTCTATTATGAGGGGTTTACGTAAACTGCTAGCAATAGTGTGCTTATTCCTTTTGGACTTTTTGGTTCACTTTTATCCAAACACAGATCAACTCTCCATTTCTGAACATAAAGAGGCTTATTATTCACCATTCATGGTCCGTTTTCCAACAAATATTTCACCCCTTCCTCTTGATTAAACTCGAAGAAGAAGATTCCATTAGTGTTAACCAACATTTTACCTAGACAAATTTTTGAACACATCATCCTCCTGATTAAATGATACTCACCCTCAAGAAATGGCATTTTACACCCTGTGAAATACCCACAAACTGTTTCTGTCGTTTAAGCCTATCGTGTTCTGTTAAATCTTCTTCAATTATTAACTTCTCTGCCCTCATCAATTGTAATATTTGGAATTGATTCAAGTTTATTATCTAAATGCCTCTCATTAGTAATCACAGCATATGACGACCGAAGGGCTTGAGTCCAATGGTACCCCATATTGTGTGAGAAGCTCCTCAACCAAATGGTTGTGGGTTCAAGTTATGGTGTATATATTGTGATTGGCTGCCGTTCAAAAAAATAGATAAAGTTGCAGCATATGACAAATTCTTCACATTATCAGGAACATCAGCATTCTCATCAGTGTTATTCACATCTGTTTTATTAGAATCAATCAACTTTTCAATTATATCCAGACTAGTATTATTAATACGCTAAGTAGTATTCTCCCAATGTGTCTCATGTACAGTACAATTGACATCAGTATTATCACAGTCATAGTATGATCCTGTGCATAATTCTTGAGTGGTGGAAAGTCATCCAAATTATCAACATTACCCCTACATCCCCTGCACTCGGTATCTAATTCCATCACCACTACTCTCTCCATTCACAGCCCTATCTGCTTCATTATTACCATTTTCTTTGCTCAAACTTATCGTGTTCTTTCGTCCAGCTAATTTCGTTACTGAATCCCCAAATTTAAATGGAATTTTTATTTTTTAATGATGATTGAAGGTGTGTTAATGGTGGATTGGCAGTTGGGAAGTTGTAACAACTTTTCGCGCCAATTCGACATTGGAGGAGAGCGAATAGGAAACAGTTTTAAGCTCGTTTGCTGATTTATTATTTGTGTAGATGTTTTGTTGGTAATTAGTAGGTCATAAATAGGCATTAACAAGTGTTTGATATAAAATGTTGGCTTGTTTCAGGGGCTTATACAGACTTAAAAAGGGTGTTTGGATAACTTTATTTGAAGTGCTCATTAGCTTATTGCATTTTGAATACGCAAGAAGCTTAACGAAACACTTATTCACGACTGCAACTTATTAGTGAGTGCTTGATAATTGCGTAGGCTAAAGATAGAAACTTTTTGCAAAAGCCAAAAGCTTAGCTAAGCGCTTCATTATTAACTCTAGGTTTTGGGTGTTGATAATCAAATAGTTAATGACCTTGTCTTACAATTTGAAATGAGCTAGTATAGTAATTTAGTGAATATGCAATCTCATTAGAAATGTGGTAGTTTTGTACTTCAAATCTTACTAGTATATGTTAACTAAGTGATGAGCAGAAAAAATACCGCATAAGCAAGAAACCAGTTATTACCAATTTAGTATTTTAAGGAAGTACAACTGTATAAGTACGGGAAGTGACTTTTTTTAGTTATTAAGTACAACTGTATGCTTTTCTAAACGTACTTCCTGTTTTGACATAATTGTATGTTGCATTTTGGTGCGAACATTTTACACATACATACAAATTCATGAACATGTAGAGCCAAAAAATTAAACAACGAATTGGAAAAAAGGTGAAAATACTTTACAGTTTGATGCAATTAACCCTTTTTTTTTTGGATTTTATCTCGATTATTGCCCTGGGTTGCAAGACATAGAACTATGTAATGGCTAGGGACGTCGTTGAGTTGCTTTTCAGATTCACAATTTGATTCTTATATAAAAAACTCATAATTAACTTGATCCTCATTAAATATGTAGTGTGCATTTGGCAAGCATCAGCTTTGGCCTTTAAAATCGATATGAAGACATTTTTTGCTTCTCTTTGTGTGTGTGTGTGTGTGTGGCAATTAAGAGACTAATACGTAATTATGATGTAACAAGTGCTTGACATGAAGTGTTGGTTTCTTTCAGGGGCTTTTATATGGAGGAAATGATACATTATTGGAGTCAACGGGCCTCAAAGGACAAGTAAGTTTTGATTCTTATCAAATAAGCACACTTCATATACTTCAAAACTACTCCATATTAATTAAGTGTAGACGCTGATCTTTACAACGTCATTATTTTGAAAAGCATAAAAGGTGCGAAATAGCTTCACTTCTAGAGAGCAATGAAAGTTATTCAAAAGTTTTTAAATCCTTGTAAAGCCTTTGATGTTGTTAGAATCGAATGTAGTTATTCATAGGATGATGACTGCACATACATATTTTTCAATGTATCTCTCTTTCTTCATGTGTATCATGGCACTTTTTGGGGGTGTTTGGGTAAGCAAATTTAAGTAAGTTATGGGATTATCGTATTCTTAAAACACAATAAGTTGCTTCGAATATCGAAAAATCTTATGACTTAACAGCTTATTTGGCCTAACTAAGCTGTTATTAAAAAACCAATGGTGAGGTACTTTTCTAAAAGAGCTTATAAGCTCATAAGCTGATAAGCTAATTGGCACAAGCTGTTCTTATTAACCTAACCCAAAGTCCCAAACACCCTATCAGTAGACAAATTAATATGAAAGTTATGTACTTGTGTCATACGCTTTTGATTCATTTGTGATTCCTTAATTGACATTTTTCTTTTTCTGATTCCAGTCATCAGTTAGGGAAGTGGATCTTCAGACTGGAAAGGTATATTTATGTTCAGCATTCTTAGCGGGTTCTGTAAATTCTCAGCAACAGTGGGTTCCACAATGCTATTTATAGTATGATATAATTTGCAATTTCATTCGGCATAACATCCTTGTAAATAAGATGTTTATCGTTTAGATTTGTTCAAATAAAGCAGAAAAAAATGGAACACACAATTTTTAGAGAAACTGAACCACAAATCCAAATCTGTAGTATTTGAAACTTAACATTGATTCCGTTCACTATGCTCCCAGATCAAGGCAATACAAAACATGGATTATTCTTATTTCGGAGAGGGTTTAACTCTTTTGGGAAAAAGGTCAGTCACGGCCTTTTGTTTTTCATCTTAAACTCTCTATGCTATTTGTATATATTCAAGCATCTAATGTTGATTATAATTGAAATTTGGCACGGGTTGGAACATTCTATTTGCATTCATCATTAAAATCTGCACTCACTGTTGGCCAACTGATATTTAATCTATATATGATTTTAATGCACATATGTGCTTGCAACGTCTGTGTATGCAAATCTTTGAACGCTCCACTATTGTTTTCTCAATTTCTTTGTTTGCGAAGGCTTCATGATTTTACTGATGTAAAATTCTTATGGCCTTTTTTTGTAGGTTATATCAAGTAACTTGGTTGGGGAAAACTGGTTTCATATATGACCGATATAATTTAACAAAAGTTTGTGCTTCACCTTTATTCGTCCATAATTAGTTTTTATTTTCATTCAATAAATTTCTTGCACATGTTTAACAATAAAGAACATATAATATTCATTTTTCTTGGTTCTTCTCCTCGATTTTAAAATTTCTTTTTGCATCCTGTAATATTGTGTAAGAACATGACCGCCATGCAATTAATTGTCCCTTTTTGGATTGTTGATTGCTTAAGGTTCTTACATCTCAATAAACAATGCAGTTTAAAACATTTACGCATAATATGAAAGATGGATGGGGATTAGCAACCAATGGGAAAATACTCTTTGGAAGCGATGGATCGTCTTCATTGTATAAAATAAATCCTCAAACAATGAAAGGTTCATATGATTAATTTACATTTTAAGGGAAGATATCTTTTGGTCATTTTCAGCTTATCTAATCTTCATCTTTGCATTTGATGCAGTTATAAAAGAACATGTTGTTAGATATAAAGGTCATGAAGTGCATAACCTCAATGAACTAGAGTACATAAATGGTGAAGTTTGGGCTAACATTTGGCAGGTATTTATAATATTGCTGCCCCCAAACTTTTACAGTATCATTCCTATAATTTTTTCAATATCATCATCTTACAACGTATGAAATTTAAATATTTTGATCTGCAGAGTGACTGCATAGCTAGAATTTCACCTGCAGATGGAACTGTGATTGGATGGATTCTACTTCCAGAATTAAGGTGCTCCCCTAACAAATCTATGATGCAATCACGTGCTTAATCAATATGCGCATATGATTCAGCTAATAATCTATTTTTTCCATTTTTCCAGAGAGGGATTACTAGCAACTGGCAATAGAGTACGCATATGATTCTTGAACTGACTCTTTCTGAAAGCAAGTGTCATCATTTAAATTTCATTTTCCCAATTAACGATGGTTAAATTTGTTGTTGATTTACAGATTGATGTACTGAATGGCATAGCATGGGATGAAGATAAGAATCGTATTTTTGGTAAGATTCCAAAAGAGTTATTTGGTCTGTTTTATCTCTAACGGGTTAAACTGAAAAATTATAAAATTTAGCTAAAAGGAAACAGGTCAGCCAGCCATCTGAAGTGTATTACTATTTCCAATGCATAAAACCTCCCAAATGGGATTTTTTATATATAAAGAAAATATAATATAATTGAAAATATACCACTTTTTGAATAACCCGTTCGATCGATGTTTGATACTTTTGGTTTTCTGGCACCTGAGGCAGTGGAGCTACTCAACAGAGTTCAACGTGCTATGTATAGTAATGTTGTAACTCCTAGATCCACAAATGTCGTTTTTAAGAGAATTAGTTTTGCAATTCAAAAAGGGCTAGCGGCGCAGCTTGTTGCTCGCTTGCCTTCCACCACTATGTAAATTCAATTCAGTATTATATATATAATATGATAGAACAGTCAAACTGGTTCAAAATATATATATATATATATATATATATATATATATATATATATATATATATATATATATATATATATACACACCGTCAATGCTTGCTGGTAATAGGAGTGTTGCGTACTTTGCTGCTAGTTTGGTCATGTCAACACTTACGCAAACCAGTTAGTACGAGATCACCATGACCACAGTACGTGACATTTAGGTACAATTATTGAACGTTACATATAAATGGGCATGTCCATGTCAAGTCTAATGTTTTGGTAATGATATTCCGTACTTCTCAACCAAATATAGTTGCCTCACAACAAAACTTTGAATTGGATTTCACCAAACAGAAAATAAGTAACATTTCTATTAAATAAATTATCAACTGTGAACATGTGTGGTTTTATTGCAGTGACAGGGAAACTATGGCCGAAGCTATACGAGATTAAGCTGCAGTCACTTAGGAAACCATTGCAGGCACCCGTAGAACGTATGTGCTTGCGTGCCCCTGTTCATTTTTAAAGGAAGCAATGTAAAGAAATGATATGAGATACTTAAACAGCTGAGTTTTTGTCATTTATACATCATGTTAACATGTCTTAGTTTGTTATTCAAGTAGATATTAAGCTACACTTGAGAAACTTAGATCGGAAATGCAGCTGTCTTTTGTACTATTGTATTATCGTAGATGCAGTCGACTTCTCGATTAATTCTGAGTAATATTTGTTATAGCTAGAAGGCCTAAATTTTATGTGAGATTGTATAAGACATTTTGCATATCGCTTGTATAAGTAGTACCTTTACGTTTGGGGAGCAGATGATTAATCATCTGCTTCTCGAGTTCCGTGAATAGCCGGGACATTGAGGAATATCCATAAAGGCATTTTGGGAATCGGCTTGATTCTATCTATGTTCCTTCCATTTGAAGAAATGAATGATCTGAAAGAATCGATCTTTCTTTTAGTTGTCTAATCTCTCTTTAATTGATCAATGTGTGATATTCTGAATCCTCATTACTAATAGAATCAAAATGATCTCTGGATTGATTAGAAGATCCTTTCAATTGCCTAGAATCCCTTACTTGAACCAAACTAGATCTTGTGGAATCATATCGAATATTTGACTATACATCCTGTACCTTGCTAAAAAACCAATCCTTGTTTACCAGCCACACATTGTCGGGGTGTGACTATCTACATGTTACCTCACCTGTATCTTGCTTTGTCATGATTAGTTAAGTTCTTGTTTTGTTGTACTTGGTATACATTAAAAATACATCCGAAGAAATGATAGTGATTAGTGATACAATGACACTAACAAAGTGGCATATGAGGTGAGTTGTCACCAGCAATTTCATAAAATTTTGGTGGTAGTTAGGCCATGGATGTGGAATATACACGTTTAGAGACCTATTTTATTTTTTTAAGATACTAATCACATAACATGAGTTTAGCATTAAAACTTGCAAAATTTACAGACAAAAAATCTGAAAAACATAGAAGTCATGAGGCAAAAAATCTGAAAATAAATTTGTATGGTTCTATCGCCATTAACACATGTTAATGTATAAATATTTGAATATTTTATTAGAATTTATGTGAAAATGATCGTTTGGAGCATAAAACATGATGGGCCAATCCGTGTTGGAAGCAATATAAATATAAAATTAGACAAAAAGGCAAAAAGTTCATGAGGCCAAATTCCACACAATTAACTCATGAGACGTGTCCATTTTTTGCAACATTTATAATATATCCTTTTATTTTATCAATTAATAATAATATCTATTGAAAGAGAAATAAAAAGTGTTTTCTCCACCCAAATTATGATAAATAATTTAATAGCAACATCAACAGTAGATTAATCCTCCCGAGTTTGATCCTTGAGAATGGTTGTTGTCACAGTTAAATCGTGCATATTTAAGTTAAAACTTGCTGTTTGTAAAACGATCTGAACAAAGAAAGTTTCGCCATTTACCTGGAATAGTATTTTTTGCGTCTTTTATCAACCGATAAAAAGAATAATCATGTAATGTCAATATGTCATGATTAAAAAGATATGAATACGTGATTTGAACTTACTACACGCTAAATATCTCACTATTAGGGGGTGGCAACCTTGCCACACAATGCCTCATCTTTTAAAGCAAACAACTAATCATGGTTGTCCAACTAATTTTTTGCCACACAATGCCTCATCTTCATTTTTTAGTGGCAATCTTGCCTAATGGCAAGCATTAAATACCGATTCACCAACGTCCCACAAATAATTAAAGGCAACGTTCATATTTTCCTTGGAACTCTACTATACCGATTCGGTGGATTTAACCGCAAGGGGTGCCGAATTTGGTTTGCCGATTGCCTGGCATTCCAAGTTGCCGATCGGCAACTCTTGCCGAAACCATTTTACCGAAAGGTTGCCACCCAGGCTACAATCACAAAGACATCTCGTTTAAATAACAAAAACGACTCTGAAACATTAATAGCTCAAGTATGACATGTGTCGAAAACGTTTTTTTGTTACATCAGCTTATGATTTTTTTTTTATGGAATGATAAACCTTCTTACACCATGTTCCTTCTTATCTTCTTACATTTACTATGATGACAAGTGTTAAAATCAGTAAAAGAGATCAAAGAGATAGACAATAGATTACACTTGTCAATATTTATGTGAAATAAGAAGATAATTAGAAGGATGCAGTAAGAACGTATATCATTGCTAATTTTTTATTGAACTGTAGTTTTTGATACTAGTACTTAACCGATGTTTTAAAAACCGGTTTGTTAAGTGACTCGGCTGAACGACCCGGTCACGGTTCAACCGGATTTTTTTGCTCAAAACCGTCTTTCGGCCACCCGACCGGTTCACAGTTTAACCGACGGGTCAACTCGGGTTTTAAAAGACTGTACTTAACTACCAATAATTGTGTCGGAAAGGTTTTGATGTGTTGGCATCTTTTCCTCATTCATCGTACTGGTCTAATTTTCCGCACTTGAAATTTTGTTTGTCCCCTTCACATTATTATTGAGCCACAAGGCCCACAAAGTATACCGTAACTAGCGGGGTTGCTCGCGCGTTGCGGCGGGTGTGTTTTGTGTTTTATATTTTGTCGGTTGTACGGTATAATTAATAATTTTGTTATCTGAAGTATGCATATGTTTACTTGGAAGCATAATTTGTTTATATTTACGTTTTTTTTTTTTTTTTTTTTTTTTTTTTTTTTTTTTTTTTTTTCGTTGTCTCTGAAATTTTTTTTTGGTTGTTTGGGTATTTTAAAAGAGACAAATTTGTATAAGAAATTTTTGTAAGTGTATTATTTTTCGTATTTTTTTGTTTTTATTTTTTGTTATTAATTTTTTTTTAAAAACAAATTTTCATACGGAAATTTATGTAAAAAAAAAAAAAAAAAAAAACTGTAGCATTACTGTAGCATTGTTCATGCTACAGTAAAATGACACGTGTCGTGATGACACGAAGTGTCTGGGTTTTATAAGATATATATAATAATATATGTAGACCAAAATGTAAACGGTACGATAGTTCAAAAACAGATTGATTAAGTTTGATGGTTACATAATCATATCATACTATATTATAAAGTATGAAAGCCTACTATTAATAGAAATAATTAAAATTAAGCAATATAATTTCTAAAGCTATAAGTATAACAACAAATGCTACTTATAGAAGCACCCTTATACGACGTACCTTATAAGTTATAAATATATCTAACATTTGTTTCTTTGGTTTGTAACCACTAGATCAAATATATAAACTGTTAAACATATTCACTTATTACCCAAGTGAACAAACGGATGAAGTAGTATATGTTTACGCGTGATTTCCAAAACATACATGAGTGGGCTCCAATTAGTCGATTTGCAGTTACACTAACTTGATAGGTCAACGTTACGTGTCAAATATGAGTATTAAGCAAATAGAATAATCAATAATGTTTTGGGCCGGTGGTGGTGCATTTTGTTTTAACAAGAAGGACAAGCTAACCAATCACTTCTAATAACGGATTAACGTGGCATAAAATAATTTAGACTTCTAAAGTAACTCATGAATGATGATATGAGTATATACACATTTCAGATAGTATCCTAACATGCACATGCATGTACTTCTGATTAATTTGTGGATAAGAAAGGGAAAATATTCAGAAACTAATTTTACCAGATACTTATTGCTCGCTTCAAAAGCCAAAATACTTATTTTACTTGTTTTTTCGATCATTTCACCAAGGCCAACATCTAAGCCAACTAGGGTTCTATTCTAAAATCAGTCGATGATAAAACGAGTAACCCTTTTAATTTATGAGAAATGATACATCCACAAAAACAAATTTACAAAACCATCCAAAAAAGAGTTGTCACTCTTTGATTGGCTTAATTAGAGATAAAAGAGAGAAACAATATAAAAATACACCAATTAGAGAGTGACATCTTATTTTGTGAATGGTTTTGTGAATTTGATTTTGTAGATGTATCATTTCTCTTAATTATATATTAACTTTGAACTTATCTTATTGCCGGTGTAAGATATGATTAGGTATGTGTCAAATTTAAAGTTCTCTAAGAATTGTTTAAATGCCATCAAGCTAAAATACGTCAATTATTTACTCCCTCCGTCCCAAAATATAAGTCCATTATGACTTTTTCAAAGTCTTTTAATTCGGACTTTGACCTAAATTATTTGTTTCCGTGTTGTATAATACTTGATGCAAAACTTATAAATTGATTTGTGTTTTAAATGCATTTTCATTTGTATACTTTTCATGAAGTATTATATAACACGAAAAAAAATAATTATGGTCAATGTCGAAATAAAAAGACTTTGAAAAAGTCATAATGGACTTATATTTTGGGACGGAGGGAGTATAAAGTACGTGACTTTTGTATAGAAGTTGACGTCATATAGCTAGCTAATACCCTTGTGTTCAATTATAAACATTAGTTTGATCACTTATTTTTAAGACTATCACCAAGTTGGATGTTGTATAGGTATAAATATCGAAAAATAAGAAAAATGCAGTTCAATTAATTTGTTATGTAAACAACTAATAATGGTCATTTGAATCAAAATGGCTTCCTTTGTTTATTTAAAATTTGCAAAAATTAAATGAAGTTATAGTTACTTAGTTAAGTACACTTTGTTGTTACATGCAAAAGGAAAGGGTGACCACGTTAAATGTATGAAGTCTAAGGTACACTGCATGGTCCATACGTACTAAAATGTTAATGTTAAGATATACATTTCAATTTCATCCCATGTGCTTCATATTCGTCATCACAACCATGAACCATGTTCCATTGTATTAATTTATGAATTTATTTTGGCGTTTACAAATTTTATATAATGGTAACTTACAAAAATATGTGACGGGTGACGAAACCCCAGAAAAGAAGGAGAATGTTTTATGTATGTACTTGTTTTAGCCATATGGAATAAGTTATGTATTTTAAGTTTATTTGGCTAAAAAGCCACTCAGAATGTGACAGGTGTCCTCCACTCATTCCCTTCATTTTTTCTTATTAAATTCTGTTAGGGGGTATTTTGGTCCTTTTAACCTCTTTTTTTATTCCACGCCAAAACTTCAAACGTAAATAACTTTCAAACGATAAACTTTTATGTAAAACCGATTTCACCATAATTTTTAAAATTTAATCCTCTTTAATATGGTATAAATTTTTTTAATTTTTTTGAAACTTTTTTTTTTTTGACATGTTCATTGGGTCATGATTTTCTTGAAAATTTTAGCATTTTTGGCTCTAATTTTGTCTAGCTTAAAGGCCGAATTTTGCAAAACTTAAAACACGAAAGTTGTAGCTTCTTGGCCATTCTTTACCCAGAAATTTGAATCACTCAAATCCAATATGATATGAGTGAGATATCGTATGTTAAAGATGACGTTTTACTCATATTTGTTGCACACAACGTGTTTGATGAAATGTTTAGCTTAGATTTTTAGTCTTAAAATCGAGTTAAATGCACTAATTTTTGTACAACAATGCACCTTTAGTCATTTTATTAATGTAAGATTCAAAAAGTTTTGTTTTTTTTTTTTTTTTTTTAACTGATGAACTATATTATTAACTGATGAACCTTATTAACTGATTTTAAAAAAAGACATTTTGTTCATCAGTTACTTTGGTTGAACCATATTAACTGATGAACCTTATTAACCTTATTAACCGATGAACCATATTAACTGATGAACCTTATTAACCTTATTAACTGATGAACCTTATTAACTGATTTTAAAAAAAGACATTTTGTTCATCAGTTACTTTGGTTGAACCTTATTAACTGATGAACCTTATTAACTGATGAACCTTATTAACCTTATTAATTAATGAACCTTATTAACTGATGAACCTTATTAAGTGTGATCAATTTGATGAACCCAAACATTTGATCAAATTTGATGAACCTGAAATTTAATGAACCTGAAAAAATTGATGAACCCAAATATTTGATCAAATTTGATGAACCTGAAATTGATGAATCTGAAAAAATTGATGAACCTGAAATTGATGAACCAAGGTAACTGATGAACAAAATGTCTAACTGATGAACCTATAACCTATAACTTAACTGATGAACCTAATAACCTAACTGATGAACTAAATGTATATTTAAAAAAAATAATGATTAAAAAACATCACTTTTTTAATGTTACTGATGAACGTTACTGATGAAGAATATCAAAAATAACTGATGAACATTATTTTTTCGAAAACTGCTGAACGTTGTCAAAAATAACTGATGAACCATATAAAAAATAAGTGATGAACGTTATTTTTTTCAAAAACTGCTGAATATTATAAAAAATAACTTTATTTCATGTGTTCTATCACCAACCAAAACAAATCATATTATTTTAGTGTGATTCATTTTCAAGTAAAAGTGTACGTACATCAACTTTAGTGTTATAACAACTTTAGTACCTATGCACAGTCATCAAATAACTTACAACATGTCAATGCTGTTAATCGATGAAACTAATATCAACATCATATGATATTGCTTAAATACAAATCATATTGCTTTTTCAATTACCAATGTCAATCTCTTTCTTTCCAACCATCTCTCATCTCTTCTCTCATCAAAAATCAATTTTTCTCATTTTTTACTTTAGCTCTTCATATATCAGATCTATATTCATTTTCTCTTGATATTAGTATTGTCGTTTCTGGTGGTCGGAAAGTGGTAGCAGTGGCTGCACAACAGTTGTCGTCGGAGGTAGTTGCAGCGTTGGTTCGACAAAAGGTCGCCGGAAGATGATTTTGTGAAGCAATAGAAGTCTTGATCTTAAATCCGCCTGGTGCTGTCACCGCCGGTGACTGTGATGTCGCCGGTGACGGCAACACTACTGGTGTCGGAGAAGAAGTTACCGGTGTGGTGATGGTTTGATGGAGATATGGGATTGACGGAGGTGTTGATTTGAGGAATTAGAAAATGGATGTATGTTGGTGCTAAATGACCTAAATATCCTTACCAAGATGTTTACCCAATGGTCCGTTGATTATATTGTAAATAGATCTAATGGTCCAAATTACTTTTTAGACTTTTTAAACTTTTATGTCTTTGCAAGGGATCCGGAATCAAGCCTAATATGTGTCTCAGTATAAGATGTGAGATACAAGACGGTAACACCGGCTGATAAATTAATTAGATTAATTGCTTAAAAGCTGGAGCTAGTAGGGTAACTAATAGATGTTGAGCCTCTCTTAGTCAACTCACTTCATTCATTAGTTATTTAGATTACAAGCCGTTTTTCTACTAGTATTTATATTCGGCCTCTCTTATTCTATAGACATGTCTGCAAAATTTATAAATAAATAACTTAAATAAGAAATGACAACACTATATATTAATTTTTAAAGTAATATTTATCACTATGACTTTTTGCGTTAAGGACGGTCGGCCCCCTAATAAAAATCATGACTCCGCCCCTGTCTAAAATCATATCATTTATACCAAATCTTTTGTTTATTATACTTGTTTAGGTCTATTATCTATTAATACGAAAGGACCTTCTAAATCTAAACATATTAAATGTGCGTGTATTCAAGTCAACAATCAAACATCAACCATTTGAAACAACCTAATTCAACAAATACTATCAAACAAAATGTAGCCACAATTTGTTCACTTGCATATAAGAACACAAACAATGAGTCACGGACCATGCCCCAAAATCAAACCACACCCCACTCGATCGAACCGTCTCGCTGTCGAAAATAAAAGTTCAAAAAGTGGTGAAAGGGGGGGACCAAGGGACTGAACCGATTCTAGAACCAGCCATGTGATAGCGTCTTCCAAATGAGCTTTTCATGGCTCAAATTCTTCCAAAAGCCACCCTTACCAAATTCTGGCCTATACAATATGTGGTCATTATTTTCTTTTTGTTCCAAACATATAAATATAGTGATATGATAGTTGTTTTCATTTGTTGATGTTTCGAAAGTTAGATTTAATTAACAATATAAGTAGTCATTATAATTATCTATAATAGGAAGTTTGGCTTAGTTCTTTATCTCTTAACGTGACGTTGAACTTAAGAAAGTATACGGGAACTTAAGAAATTATTATTCTCTTAAGATGTATTGTTTTCAAATATACGCAATATATAGGTGTTGTTTGGTTGACGCTAATGAGGATAAGGAATGGGTATGGCTCATGAAAACTGTTTGGTTGCATAAAATGGGTATAAAAAATTGGTTCAAAACCATATTGGTGATACTCGAAACCCACCATGTGAGGTGGGTTTACAAATTAGTTCTTGCTTTTGGTCTAAAATATGTTTCCCTAAACTAAAATCAAACTAGAACCTTGATTGGGTCCGAACTAGTCAACCACTTGTGAATGGTCAACCGTAAAAGTCAAACTAATCAAGCCAATTCTCCGTGGATAGTGTAGTGTGTCCCCGGGTCGTTATATCCCAGCGAGATTGAAATGGTGCTTTGGAAATCGTTTATGAGTGAGTGGGATTGAGGACAGTAGCCCAGATGATATGGAATTGATTTTGCTACTGTTATTTTGGTGTTGGTACACAGATATAATATTCACAAAAATCAGATACCAGATATATGCACAAATTCACAATTAAGATCACGTAACGGACTGGAAAAGTGAGTTTTTGGTATTTATCAAACTACAGGGGGTGCTTTTGACACTTTTTAAAACTTAAAATTAAAAATGAAAATGAAATTATAAAAATGATTAAAATATTATTTAAATACTATTTAATTAATTAAACTAATTAAAATCTAGATTAAAACCTAATTTAATTTAACTAAAAATTACAAATGATATAAATTAACCTAAAAATTAGAAAAATTATTTTCTAAACCTTAATTAGAACTTAAAGAAAGTATAAAAAATAAAAATAAATATTTTTGTCTTTTTGTGGTTTTGTTATTAATTAAAAACTATTTAACTTAATTAAACTAATTAAACTAATTTAAATTAAAATTAATACTAAATTAACTTAGAAAATTAAGATAAAATTTATAAAATTACTTAACCATCACTGGAATCCTAAAAAATTATAAAAACTCTAAAATTATGTTTTAAGATTAATCAACTAATTATTTACCTTTTAATTAACTTAAGTCTATTTTAAACAAATAAAATAAGAAAAATAGAAAATGAATAGTAGAATTCAAAATTATATTTTCTAAAAGTCTAATATACTATATTAAAGCTAGGAAAAATATAAAAACTAAGTTTTACTTTATAAAAACTAAATATGATATTTATTACTTAATATTAATTATTAATAAAGAAAACTAAGATTAAATCTAATTAATACTAATTGACAGAATAAAAATCTGAAAAAATTATCAAAATTATTTTACTATATAAGGTATTTAATAAAAATATAAAAACACTAGGTACTTAATTAAAATCTAAAAATGAATAATTAAAATTAGATTGAATTAAATAGAAACTATCACTTATTTTAAACTTGACTTTTTTGGATTTTTCTTTTACAAACTTGATTAATACCTAAAAACAACTACTTTTAATGAAAACAACTTTTTTATAAATGAAAAATCACTTTGCACCCCCTTGGCTTATACAGTTGACTTATGTTGACTGAGTGGTCAATTAAGGTCAAATGAGTGAAGGTGGGGTCCACAATGGATAAATCAGGTACAAATAAGTTAAAAACACTCAGATAAGCCAGAAATAACAACACTTGATCTCAAATAAGCTAATAAGAACCAAATAAGCACTTTTGCACTTTGAAACTGAACTCAGAATGGGACAATCTTTATGGCTAATTCCAGGTGGGGTCCACTTGATCTTAGGTCAAATGGATGGTCAAAGGTTGTACCCTGGTAGGAGGGGGGTTGAGGGGAACCAAAAACAATGGCCTTGGACCACTGTAGTGGCCACAAACCACCACAAAAGGTGGTGGTGTGCAGCTGAGCTGCTGAGACAGGGCAAGTATCTTGCCCTGCAACTCACTTTGAGCCCTGGTGGGACCCACTAAACAAAATCCATTAAATCTGGGAAAAATCTTAAAAATCAACAAGGTGGTAAAGATTAATCTTGTAAAATCTCAGACCCTAAAACCTTAAACCAAACAAGTTACAGATCTCCAAAGTTTGATCAAAATTAACTGAGACAGCTTTTGACTTTTAAAGAAAACTATGCACTTTGACTTTTATGAACTTTAATCCTACCTAGCTGATTGATTATGATGTTTTAAGATGATATGAGGCTAAATTTACCTAAACCTTTCAAAAATGATTGGAAATAGGGTATGTGACCACTCTTTAACCAATCAAAGAAGGTGTAAATCAACCAGTTTCTAAGATTTGACTTTTTAGTGATCAAAGCTAGTTTCTAAGTGATGTTCTGTGTTCAAAAGGTACTAGTAAACGTGTGAGACTAAGAAGCAACAACCATGATAGGCTGAGTTAAACAGAACACCTAATTCCAAACACTAGTTAATGTGACAGATTATCTATGAAATGATGCAATCTACCTCTAATAGCCAACCTAATGATCTAGATGACTATTCTAATGCTAATAGAAACTGAAATGAACAATTAAATGTACTAGTGATAAACAGATAACAAAAGAGAGTGAAAATTAAATAGCAAACTTACAACTGCCTTCCAAGCAATCTTCCAAAGTGCCAAAGACCACAAAACCAATTCCTAATGAACCTCCACAGGTTCTCTAACCCAGGGACATCCAAAATGCTCCCTGCTCCAGCTTAGTGATCATGATTTCAATCTTTTTGATTTTTTTTCTATATTTTTTCTATTTTTTTTTTTTTGTGTTTTTGAGTCTATGATACTAAACTGATTTTAAAGTTTCTAAAAGCTTTCAATAAGCTTTCTGGGAGCCTATATGAATCTAGAAGTCCATAATAATCACTAACAACAACAATTGAACTAACAAACTTTTTGGAAATTTAAGATAAAAATGCATAAGTTGAAACAGTTGAAGAAACTTGAAATTGATTATTCAAAAAGAGTTACAATACATGAAAAGAGCTTAATACACTGCTTAAAAGCTTTAAATTATACTAAGAATTTGAAATTGCATTTAAACGACATATATAAAATTAAATTAACTAACTGAGGCTTCCTTGTGCTTCCTCTTCTATTTATAGCTCCATATTAGGGTTCCCAGATGCATCCTCATCATTTCCCACCTCTATCTGATAACTTTGGTCCACTCTCAGGCCTCCACGTATTTTTGGCGGGAAAAGCATCATTTGCAATTTGGTTCTGATTGCGTGCAGGGGAGGGATTTGCATTTATTGTGGTGTGAAAGGGTAGGTGTAGGGAGGTGGTGGCATTAATTGTGGGGGGTCATGGCTTGTGATTGGTGGAGAAGGGAGGCTGAGCAAGTGGTGGTGTTGTGAGGAGGGAAGGCTGGGAAGGGGGTGGTGATGTTTGACTGGGGGTTGACCCCGGTTAATATTATTAAGGGTGCGTTGGGTTTGTGAAGTGGGCTGGGTGATTTTTGGGCCCAAGATAAAAATGGGGAGTGGGCTAGGCTTAGGTATTGGATTGGAGTAGTGGATTAGTGGTATTGTTTTGGATCCGGTTTGGCTTATTTCACACAAGGACCATTTTTGTAATTATGGGAAAGTTGAAGGTGTAATCTTGGCATGTTTCCAAAACATTTTTCAAGGGTGTATAATGCCACATCATGAATAGTACAAGGTTCTTTGGTGATTTTTCAATTTATTTTTCACCAGGGACTGAAACCGTCAAACTTTCAAACTTCAGGGACCATATGTGTAATTTTCACCAAACTTTCCACCAAGGACCATTCTTGCCAAATATGAGTAACACAAGGACCAAAATTGATTTTCTCAAAGTTTTTTATATCCCAGGGACCATTTTTGACAATTTTCAAAGTTCAGGGACTAAACTTGACATTTTGTGAAACTTTTCACCAAAGGACTATTTATGTAACTTTTTGATTTATAAGGACCTTTGGTGACTTTTTCAAGTTTTTAGAATGACCAGGGACTAGATTTGACAACTTTTGAAAGTTGGGGGACTGAAACTGCTAATTATGCAAACTTTGTGCGTTTTTCATCTGTTTTTGGTATTTTTGCATTTGAGACATGTAAAACACTTTCCTGGGATATTTTCACTATTTTGATTCATTATTGAGTGTTTTTGGATGTTTTGGCAGCTCAGAAATGGTAAAAATGATGAGTATTTACACACTCATCAAACCTCATATCTACCAACAACATATTTGAAGTTGCTAATACTCTTTTCTGCAATTGAAAACCCCATTTATATTAGAGGTGTCCATGGTACAGGAATTAGACAGAACCAAAACCGAGAATAAGGAGAATGTGGAACCGAGAACCGTTCCTTGTTCTTCGGTTCGGTTCCGGTACAAGAACTTTTGGTAATTCCCGAGAACCATTGTGTTTAAAAATTCATTTGCTCGTTTTTAATCATTCATAAAAGATATGCTATATCAATATAAACACACACAAAATATCACCAACAATACAAATCGTTCTAATAATCCCATTTGCTCAAAATAACATAAACAAAAACACAAAATGCCAAAATAGAAGTTTATAATGGTTCTCAAGAACACACTTTTGTGTTCCACGCCTCCAAAAACGCTTAATGTTTCATCACTTGTTTCCATTAATAACTTTCAATCTCATCAGATCATAACATAGCATCACTATCTAATCAATTATGATTACAATAAAAACGAGAAGATATATAGAATTTGGTGATGATGATATTTGAATCTTTAAATGCTATTAGAGCACAAGGTATGATAACTTAGGTTAAACTTTAACCAACTGCCACGTTAATGCCACATCAGCCCATAAACTTTAACCAAAAACCATCGTTATCATAACCAAACAACAATTAAAAAAAAAAAAAAAAAAAAAAAAAAAAAACGTTCATTTAGGGGGCAGAAGCGAAAATGGGGGGGGGGGGGGGGGGGGGGGTAAAGTGGGATTTTTTTTTTTTAATTCCATATGCTCTTTAACCTGGCGTTAACCCCTTAACCATCTTCGTTAACGCGCCTTTAACCAGGGGGGGCGGTTTGTTAACCTCGCTTTAACGTGGCTTTGGTTAAAGTTTAACCAAAACTTTGGTTACCGTACCTTATGCTCTTAGTAATTGCAAACACTAAAATCGATAGCTTGGTGTTATATGGTTCAAAAAAAAAAAAAAAAAAAAAAAAAAGGTTTTTAGGTTTTGTTGTTACCGCTTACTAATGGGCTAGTTTTTATTTTATTTTATTTATTATTTTTTTTCCGAGACAGTTCGGGTACTTTTCCGAAAAAACCGACTCTTTTGAAAATTTGAAACTTTATAGGGTTTGTTTGAGAAATTGTGTACATGCAGCCTTAAAAAGTAAAAGAAAAAAAAAAGAGGTTTTAGGTTTTAGATTTTGTTGTTACCGCTTACTAATGGGCTAGGTTTTTTTATTTTTTATTTATTTTTATTATTTTTATTTTTTTTAAGGCAGCATGTACACAATTTCCCAAACACACCCTATAAAGTTTCATATTTTCAAAAGAGTTGGTTCTTTCGAGAAAGTACCCAAACCGTCTCGAGAACCAAAATTTTTGAATTTTGAAATCAAGAACCGGACCATGGTTATAATATATGATTCAGTTCAGGTACGATACCAGTACGATTCTTCGGTTTTTTTTTACACCCTATTCATATAGTCATTGTTAGTACCAACCCAAACACAAACTTAACTTTTTCTATTGACATTTCACGTAATATTCTCTCTCTACCAAAACAAATGTCTACTATAGATACGATACATAGTTTTTGAAGAAATGTAACTATTATCGTCTCCAATGGTATATCATCTTTACTTTTTGAAAATGTTTTAGTTAGTTAAACAGTGAAATTGACACTTATTTTAGGACAAATAAAAATAGTGAGCTTAACACTTGTTTTGAGATGGGCCGAAAAGAACCTGTTTAACAAATGAGTTTCAGTTTTTACAAAACCAAAATTTCCATGTAATTTAATCAAAGTTTGAATAAGATGAACAAATCACGTTTAGTGATTAAACAACTCAAAAAAATTTCTCATTCGGGAAAGTAACTCATAAGCCTCATACTGTATAGACTACTCCACAAGACGGCAAGACCTATAGAGTCGGGCATATCAATTGTAGACTATTTTTTGGAATATGAGTTGATATCCCAAAACCTCGGACTACTTATCGTGTGCACTAAAACTCCATGTTGTAAATTCAGAAATTGGTTATATAAATGTAATCTTGAAACTTGGTTAGTAAATTAGTAAAACTTTATAGTCTAATCACAAAACATTCATAATCATCAAGTACTAAATGATGATCCACCTTCACAAATTTGAACCTATGACATAACGAGAAATGCTGAGTTAAGAATATTCATAAAATAACATGAGTACGAACACCAATGCTAACAACTGCCAGAACGGGTAAGGGATTTCGAGAATGATACGCGTTTTCTCCCTCATTTTTAAAAAAATGACCGTATCCCGATAGTCTCAAAAAGCTCTCTTTTCTAATACCGACCAATGTTTACATAAGACGCTTTACTCAAAATTCAAAAACAACAAATAAAAAGTCATACTTAACCAATATTTTTAAACTCTCAACCACTAAACCTCCAAGCTCTACATCACAAAACCTTTTCCTTTTCGACCATCTATCACAAAAACCTTGATTACCATAATATAACATTGACCCCAAAATATGTTTCAATTATGCGGATGATGAAGCCCTTCAAATCTCCATTCTAGAGGCGTGCAACAAGGGCTTCTTCAATGGTATCTCTCTTGCAAATTGAGGGGTAAATCTATCCCCTTTACAATATGCGGATGACGCTCTCTTCTTTGGAGAATGGTCAAGGTTAAATGCGAAAAATCTGATTCTAATTCTTATGTTATGAGGAGGCATCGGGGCTTAAAGTTAACCTTTCTAAGAGTAGACTCTTTGGTGTGGGGGTCTCTAATTTGGAAGTTGAAAATGTAGCCTCGTCCTTAGGTTGTGCTTATGATCTCCTTACTTTTATGTATCTTGGGCTTCCGGTGGGTAAGAATATGTGTTACCTTGACGGGTGGAACGAAGTGGTTAATAGATTTAGAGCTAGGCTTACCGCTTGGAAAGCGAAAACTCTTTCTATTGGAGGGAGTCTCACTCTTATTAAATCTATTCTTGGTAGCTTACCTATATACTATCTTTCTTTGTTTAAAGCCCTGCAAAAAGTCCTTAAGCTTCTTGAATCTATTCGTTGTCATTTCTTTTGGGGTTTTAATGAGTTGCATCGAGGTATTTTTTGGGTCAAATGGAATACCATTCTCCTCGATTTCAACTTGGGAGGGTTGGGTATTGGTAGCTTACATGCCAGAAATCTTGGCCTTCTTAGTAAATGGAAATGGCGTTTCCTCACGGAGAAAGATGCTATGGCGATTAGTTATAAAGTGCTTTTATGGTGATGATGGTGGTTTTGATTCTCCTTCGGGTTATCATGGAATGAAGGGGGTCTGGTGTGATATTCTCAAAGCAATCTCAAGTATCGAGGACTGCATTCCCAGTTTCAAACTCTCTTTTGTCCTCAAAGTCGCAAATGGGTCTAATATTTCATTTTGGAAAGATTCATGGTGTGGGGATGGATCTAAGCTCAGGGATAGTTTCCATATGCTATTTGCTCTGGAGTCTAATAAAGATTGTTTTGTGAGTGATAGATGGAAGCTTGTAAATGGTGTGTGGACATGCAATTGGGCTTGGAGATTGCCTCTCCGTGGTAGAGCTAAGACTGAGCTCACCAACCTTCATTCTCTGATTAGTGAGTTGACCCTTAACCCAGATTTGGAAGATAAATGGAAATGGTCCAGTGAGTCGGTGACACTTCGGGCATATTTAAGGTCAAGTCTCTTTCTAAAATATTCAAAACAACTTGCTATCTAATGGTGTTATCGACAAGCATCATATTTGGAATAGTTGGATCCCCCGTAAGGCTAACGTTTGTGTGTGGAGAGCTTCTCTAAATAGGTTAACCATTCGTGAAAACTTAGTCGCACGTGGTAAGGTCTTGCCCTCGACCTCCTGTCCTTTCTGTAATAATGATGTCGAGGGCTTGGAGCATTGTTTAATCACATGTTCTAAAGTGCTACCAATTTGGAGAAAAATCTGGTGTTGGTGGGGTTTAGACCCCCCTGTTTCGTTCCCATCTTTCTCGTCAAGTGATATTGCTATGGGTCGGATTGGTAACTATAGTTGTCCTAAAATTAAAAAAGTCATTCAAGGGGTCTTTCAATGTGCGCTTTGGGCTATTTGGAGCTGTAGAAACAAGGTCGTGAACGCATTTGTGGATTTTGTTGCAAAAGAGATTGACGCTGATATCTTCCCGCTTATTCAACGTGTCTCAAAATCTTGGATGTCTGCTCGCTGCTCTACAAGTTCTGCTAACTGGAATGTTTGGATCCAGCGACCTTTTGATTTGTTTGCCCATTCTAGTTGATAGTTAGCTGTTGAGGTTTTGTTGTTGCTAGTTCTGTTGTATTTTTTGTTCGGTCCTTTTTATTTCTTGTCTCTTGTTTTTTTTAAGCTCCTTCTAGGTGCCTTTTTATATAATATCAGCTTTTCAGAAAGAAAAAAAAAATCAATTATGATTCAATTTCCTAATCAAAATAAAAATACCATTCACAAAAAAAATAAAGATGATACTCCTTCCGTCTTAAATTAATTGTAATGAGAGAGAAGTTGCAAAGTTTAATAAAAATGAGACTCTTATAAATCTCAACTACTCAATAAGAATATTACCTCAATATATTTTCTAGTTTTTACTTAAAAAGGAAAGTGAACAATTATTTTAAGACATCTCAAAAAAAAAATGTGGACAATAATTTTAAAAATACTAGATAGACCGATACAAAAACAACTAGTGCTATCAAGTTGGTGGTGGTGAGACTATTTAAGGTCCACACACATACCTTAACATGTGGTAGACATCCATACAGAAAACACAAACACAAAACACACAAACAAAAACACACCGCCCTCATTTCTAATTCTCTCTCTCTCTCACCAATCCTGCAACTTCTAATACCAACTCCAATGGCGGCAGCTATTGCTGTCCCTTGCAGCTCACGCTCATTCAAACTAACCCGAATGCCATTGGGTCAAAAACCCATGTCACACTTTCCATCTTTAGTCAGAAAATTTGACCCACTTGTGAGATATCGTAGGATGCCTCCTAGCTTGACTGTGTGTTTTGTGGCTGGAGATCATAAACAAGTTGAGCCCACCCAAGGTGTGGCTGGTGATGGTCCAGGGATTAGTAATGAGGGTGAGGAGGATGTGATAAGGATTAGTACTAATAATAGTGTTGTTGAGGAGAAAATGAAGAGAAAAAAGAAAGAAAAGTTTACTTATCTTGTTGCTGCTATTATGTCTACTTTTGGGATTACTTCTATGGCTGTTATGGCTGTTTATTATCGCTTTTCTTGGCAAATGGAGGTATCTTATCTTTAAACTATTTTTCTTGTATTTTTCCGTCATTAAATGGTCTAGTGGTAACCAAAGGGCTTGTGTCCGAATGATACTCCATGTTGTGTGAGAATCTTTCGAATCAAATGCTTGTGGGTTCAAGTACTGCTCAGGACACGCGAGATAAAATTATGTTGTAAAAAGAAAAAGAAAAAAGAAATGCTCTAGTGGTAAGTCAATGAATCCTCACAAAAGTATTTGGGGTGAACAGAAAAAAAGTTCAGAAATGGTTATAAGTTACTGTAGTATTAGTTAGGCCGCGTATCTGAGTCAAATCTGTTTAATTTGAACATGGAAAACGCCAAAATTTTGGTTAGTTGGAGTGTTGGGTTATCTTTTGTTTATTGAAATTTTGAAAAACTGATAAGCTTAATTTTAAGCGTGTACGTTATTACTGTATAAACTTGAGCTTATTGACTTAAAAAGGCGTAAAGTCAAACTTGGTATTTGACTGCCAACCCATTAAGAATGAGTTTATCACATGTTAATTTCAACAATCTCATAAACTCAAAACATAGACAAAACCAAAACACATCATAGTACACTAATTGGAATTGTTAGCACTTATTGTCTATCACTTTCCTCGCGAGTTATATAAGTTTCTGAATATACCAACCAATTCTAGTAAAAGGATGTTTGGGTTATTCTTAAAAAAATATTATTTTTTGGAATTGCCAGATAATTAAGTCCAACTATTATTAATAAAAACTGAAGTTCTTAAATATATCAGTCAATTAATTTTGTTTTGATAATATCTAAATTTGGGGAAACTTAAATGGATTTGTTACAGGGTGGAGAGATTCCTTATGTAGAGATGTTCGGCACATTTGCTCTCTCTGTTGGTGCTGCGGTAACTACTCATTTTTCACCATTTTTATAAATTCTTATCAAGGGGTGTTTGTTTAAGCTTATATTTGGCTTTTGAGCTTTCATGGTTTCGGCTTATATGTCATACGCCTATTTTTCCAGTTTATTTTGAATCATGAGTTTACAATAATAAGTTTATATATTCAAAATAAGCCGGAAAACTAAGCTAATAAAACCTAAACTTATAAGCCCAAAAATAAGCTTAACGAAGCACCGGCTAACTTACGTCTTTTTGACATAAATTAGTTGTTTGAAATAAGTTAATGATAATGTTACAGGTAGGAATGGAGTATTGGGCTAGATGGGCGCATGAAGCGCTATGGCATGCTTCATTGTGGCACATGCATGAGGTAATTAAACTTATAAACAAATCATAGACCCATATTACTAAACAGATTTTGTCTTTGACTCCATATCTCAACACAATTATTTATTGATGCAACTGTTTCTTCAATTTAATTTGGATCCCCATGGAAGAATATTGGTACATATTTCAACCTACCCTTGAAAGTCTTTTTCACAAATCAAGGGTTCAAAGGAATTAAATAAAATTTGGTCTAGTCAAAGATGTGTATCATTAAAATAAGTTGATTATTGATTTGTTTGATTTATTTGATTTTGATATTGACTCAAACTTGCAGTCGCATCATAAACCACGAGAGGGTCCATTTGAGCTCAACGACGTGTTTGCAATCATAAACGCCGTGCCAGCAATTGCTTTACTCAACTATGGTTTCTTCCACAAAGGCATAGTTCCTGGTCTATGTTTTGGTGCGGTAAGTCAGCTAAACAACTTATTTCACTCGCAAATAATCAGATAAACAATGCTGCGCTGTATTTAAGCACTTTTAATAAAAGAGTTGATACGGCATTTATCGTGGTACTAAATACACCGATTGTTAATTGCTAGTGGTTCTGGTCGTTGTCGATTACAACTAACGGTAGATTGTGAAAAATGTTTGTATTAAATATGTGGTTCTTGTGACAATGTAGGGTTTGGGTATAACCGTGTTTGGAATGGCATACATGTTCGTCCATGATGGACTTGTTCATAAGAGATTCCAAGTGGGTCCCATTGCAAATGTTCCCTACCTTCGAAAAGTTGCAGCTGCTCATCAGGTAAGCAAACCAAACCAACACATGTGATCACCATTCATTTACGTTTACTATCAAACAAAACTTTATATTTTAAGGTTTTTGGAAATTAAAATATTGTTTCAAAGTTTGTCGTTTGTCCCAAACAAAATCCTAGTGTGTGATGCATATGTCTACACATATGCAGATGTGCTTTTGTATGTGCAAGTACCTAGATGTGTCTAAAATATGTTTTAGATCAAGGTTAATTATCTATATATACTATTTGTTGGGATGTCAAGACAAAAAACTTTGCACAACCACAGTGCATTTAATATTTTTTATTCCCAGCTACGGTAACTAACGACCATTAGTTACTGTAGCGTTATAACTAACGGTCGTTAGATATTTAACGGCTGTTAGCTAACGACCGTTATCTTTAACATTTTCTTTAAAAATCCGTACGAAATTGGTCCTTCATCTCAGAAGTTTGTTGCATATTTAGTCCTTTCATAATTTACATAATTGGTCCTTCATGTTATACGTCAATTGCAAAGTCAGTCCTTACTCACTAAATTGACGTTAAGTAGCTACCGGCCGTTATTACACTTTCCCTATTCGGAAAACACCCCGCGGCAACGCGCGGTTTTCCAACTAGTTCTAACTAAAGTAACAAAGAATTTTACATTTTTAATAATGATAGCAATGTGCCATAGTTATTATTAGAAATAACAACGTAATTTACTTCTTAACCGTTGTTAGTGATATAGATTTTTCTTTAGTTCTCTTTCTAATACACACTTTCATTCTCTCGCTAATGTAATGTACTATCTCTTTAATCAGTGTCTGAATTTTTGCCAGGGTTAAAAACACATTGTAAAGGTTGTTTGATAGTAAAATGCAAGCACATCATCATATGATAAATTTATATTGAAACTTGTACTTGTATCTCATCGAGTTTATTAGTAACCTATAGATGAGATTGTTCTTGATTCTTGAATACGTAATTACGTATAGCATATGTCTAAAGTCTAAAGACGTGCATAACTTCATTTACCATATTTGTATATGTTTAACTAAAAAAGTATTGGTTGGTGTTTTCAGCTGCATCACACGGAGAAATTCAATGGAGTTCCTTATGGCTTGTTCTTGGGACCTAAGGTGCAGCTCTTCTCTTATTCTATACAAAAAAAAAAAAAAAAAACCATTTAACGTTTTGTTCATCATCTAAGTTGTTATTTGTTCGTAAATCGGGATTTAAGTTCTTAAAATTGGTTATGCAGGAGCTCGAAGAAGTAGGAGGAATGGATGAGTTGGAGAAAGAGATCCAAAGAAGGATCAAGTTGTCTAAAAAATAATCATATAAATATAAAAAGTTAATTAAAATTTACATCTGTTTATTATGTTATTTAGCTTTTGGTTACTTAGAAAAAGGTACAAATGAATGATATACTGGATGGAATTCAATTTTGTCGATCAATCTAATTTTAAAAGAAATTGTAGACTTAAAACCTTTGTGCACATAATGATGTTACCTTTATAAGAACCAAGTCAGCCAATAGTTAGGTTAGTCTCATAAGTTTTTATAGTCAAATAGTTTTCCATCTTTTCTAACCTCACATGTTTAGAGAGGTCGGTACAATCGTGCACCAAACTGTTATTAGTGAAGCACAAACTAAAGAAGAGAGGAAAAGTCGAAAGGGGACATCTCACTATTCATCAAATAACATCACAATAACTAAAACACTCTCTACAGCTATAACTGTTATTGGTGTATGTGTACTCCATAAAACATCATCAAAAATACTTGTTCACTAAAAAAAAAAAAAAAAAAAAAAAAAAAAAAAAAAAAAAAAAGCGAACAACGGTTGCCAATGAAGCAATGAAGAGATGAATGGAGCCGTTTTAGCGTGGGACCGGTGCAAGATGGCACCGCCGTTGGTGCCAAAAGAAATCCAAAAACGTATTATTAGTGCATTGCACCGTGTTCTCTTAGTATGCTATTAGTTGTAGCGTGATACAAGTATCAATGTTAAAGCTTAAATCAGTCTCCAATAATACAGGTGGAGGGTTCATTTACATACTAATAAGTTATTCACATATTAAATGTAAATTTCAGTCATTTATTTATTTCTTTGGGAGAAAAAATTAAAGATTAAATACACACGTTTAAAAAAATATGTATATTTCATTAACCGTTAATCGTTAACTGATGCGTATTTTGCAACCTCGCAAAAGGTTTTACCTCTCAAGGGATCTTGAGAGATTTTGCAATCCACCAGGCAGTGTACCTGATAGTTGTAGTGTAGTATATGATAGGTCCGGGGGATTGATCGTTCTCTAGAGAAATAGTGTCGTTAGAATTGAAGTGTAGATTAACTAGGTTTAAAGGTGAGTAATGATTCTATTTGTATTTTTATGTTTTATAGTATTTGGAAGAGTAGGCGGAATTAGTTGCTAGTCAACTAACCCAAAATTACTAATTAAACAAAATAAAATAAAATAAATAAAAAGAAAAGTAAATGCGGTGGACTTCTTATAAGAGACAAATGTGTTTACTTAGATTTCACTACTCCCTAGTTATCTCTTATTGATTATTGATTTGTTATAATTGTTTAGTTGAAGGATTGTATTCTTTAATACCAGTCGTGGGGGCGTATACGTCCTTCCCCAACTCTGTGAGTATCTATTTCTTCTTATGATGACACGTTTAGTGTCCTATCATAGAATCATCAACATCTACTCATGCATTAAATACAATCAATAAAACCGTAGTACACATCTGATTACGTTTCTTAAGACGTTCAAGCTTGTTACCGTATAGGAAGTTAGCCAGTTTTCTTAAGCCTAACATGAGTCAATCAACCAAACAATCAATAACAAATCAACAATCAATAATTAATAACTAGGTTTCATTAGATCTAAGCAAACACTAAGAGATCTAAGCTAACATGTTAATGAAAAGACAAACGATTAATCAAACAACACATAGACATATTGAATGATTAAAGGAGAACTTATCTTTTAATTGAACATGGAAGAAAATAGGGTTTGGAACCCTAAAAGAGCTGTAAAATTCACACTCACAAAGTTCCCTACAAAGTTCCACAAGTTCCACCCCTTTTTCTAATGAAAAAATCCAAAAGTATATATAGAGATACAAAGGTGACGCCGTCAGGTTATAAGTCCTGACGCCGCCAGCTCGCCGTAATTAGGGTTTCTTGATGCCCAATTAAGCTGCTTGACGTCGTCACTCTTTATTCTCACCGGGCCGTCTCTTGTTATCATAATACGTGACAGCCTACTCCACATAATACGTGACGCCGTCACGTGTTAATCTTCCAAAAGTCTTCTGGAGCGTCATTCGTAAATAATTCCACCTCTTGAATCTTCAAGTGACGGCGTCACCTTGTAGAGCGTGACGTCGTCAGGTGCAATTTCCAGCATAGTTTCTTGATTTTGTCGTTTTCTTCACTTTTGACTCCAAAAACGTCCAAAATGCTCAATTTTTCAGAATTCTCGTCTCAAGTACCTAAAATGACAAAAGAAGCGATTTAAGGTAATATTTGACCATATTTTTATGATTTAGGGCTTAAATGACCCCCTAAAAGCGTATCAAATAAATCCTTATCAAATACCCTTACACTTGAGATTTGCTTGTCCTCAAGCAAATGAGCTTTTATACCATTCAAAATACAAGTTATGGGTCATTTAACATTAATATAAAAGTAATTACAACAAATGATCGTTCCACCTTAGTCAAAACAAGCACGGAAATTATACACTAGCACCTCACATTAAGTGTTTGGATACTCTCATTTCTCGGGTGTTATAAGTTTATATATCACAAATGGAAATGGAAAAATATCTCTCACTATTTGTCATAGCAAATAGATTACCATAGGCTTGGGAAAGGATCAAATACCTCCACCACTTCGGCGTAAGCACCTAGGATAAACTATCAAAGAGGTATTTTAAAAGGTTATAACGTTAGGTGTAAGGGTAAGGAAAAACACGGTTTGTTGGATAAAGGGATATTTTACTGGTGGCAAGTCAATTGTCTTAGCATAAGAGGATCACAGAAGTCAAATGTTACTGAGTTAGTTGAGAGAGTATATGAAAATATGTCCTAAAGTGATGACCCAAAACTAACAAATGGTTTGGTATTTATAGCAAAACCTTCTGCAGGTCTGGCGGATACGGCGAAACCCTCAGATGGGTTTCGCCCGTGTACCCCCAGGGTTCCGTCAGGGCTGCAGTTGGTTTTGCAATAAATCTTCCAAACTAAACAAGGTCACATCACATAAATACTAGTCAAACACAAACTTGCACAAGAAAACTTATGGTTAGTCAAACACACTTTCTTTCCATAAATGTATAATGACAAACTTACCATAAATGTGATGTGATATTTCTATTTAAAGAAATAAATGTGATGTGACAAGACTCTTTCTAATTTAAGGAATAAAAACAATGTTTTGTTTAAAAGGAAATGTAATCCTTAGTTTAAACAAGACTTAAACACTTAAAGTGATGATTTACTCTTAGCTAAAGTTCATACTTTGTCATTAACAAAACTTAGCAAAGATAGGGACTTCACAAGATCATTAAAGAAGTTACAAGCTTCAACTCTAAAGTTGCAAGTCTTGTTAGCTTTGTCATGTATAAGCTTTGGTAGTTTATACTTCATTTGTATCATATGTGTAGAAGTGATTGGTTAGTATTTTAGGCATCAAAATACATAGTGTGTCGGGAGTTGTTGTACCCTTCTAAAAGAACTAACGGGAGTGGTTGTACCCTTGGTAAATAACTCGACATCTAGCTTAGTGTCGGTAAAAGTGTAAGCAACGATGGGAGTGGTTGTACCCGTGTAAAAGAACTCGACATCTAGCTTAGTGTCGGTAAATGTGTAAGCGACGTTGTAAAGGTTTCTCCACCGGGAAAGGAGCTTGTTGATTAGTGCTTATAACTCTCGAGTTGGAAACTCGAGGCGTGGATGTAGGGCAAGGAAAAAGAGTCCTTGTAGCCGAACCACGATAAACAATCGTGTTGTGGTTTGATCGTTTCTTTCTTTATCTTTGCTTATTACATATTGTCTTTAGTTAGAATTGCTAATCACACGTAAAGCTTTTCAAAGAAGTAAACAAGTAAAGTTGTATTTATATCTTTAAACAAACGTAAAGTTTTTCAAAGAACTAAACAAGTAAAGTTATGATTGTTATTTACACATAAAGCTTTTCAAGGAATTGAACATATAATGTTGTGTTTATATCTTTAAACAAACGTAAAGTTTTAAAAGATATTCAAGTTAAAAAGCGGTAAACTATTCAACCCCTTCTAGTTTTCCACATATTCCTTTAAGTAAGATGCTTAAAGTTAGAAACGAAAAAGATAGGCTCTGAGGGGTGTACTAGGGGTACCGTGTACTGAAAATGAGTACATCGCAAAGGTGTGGGAGAATTACTTGACCAGTGAAGCCAACGTAATTATAATATAGGTTTAAAACATGGGTAATCCTAATGCCTCTTATCATATAGCAAATCATAACTACACGAATGTAGTCTCACTAGCGGTCTCGGGATGCATCACTAACGCAAATTCTAGAATCTAAATACTACCAGTACACTCACAAGCATCAACAATGAATGCTTTTTCCTAAAGATCTAAAGGCGAACCTCACATATTTGGGTGCAAATTTTTGAGTGATACGATTTTTGTGCTAGTCATACAATTCTTATCCATGATACGCTTATTAAAACTAAAGTTTCACTCCTATATGTTGCAAAAAAAAAAAAAAAAAAAAAAAAAAAAAAAAAAAAAAAAAAAAAAAAATTTGCTAAAATTACCCTAACAAGTACTTCTCTTCGTTTTATTACACATTTACTATTAAACAAAACAAAAATCAAGCGAAGTTGTAGTTTCTAAGGTATCCCATTTTACCCATTACACTTAAGTTGAACATTGTCCCCAATGTTACAAATAACAGGTGTAAAAGCAAAGTTAAATGAAAATTAAAGAAACTAATACTCTCCTGATTCGCTCGGTATGGATGATACGGTAACATGGTTAAATCTTCCTCTAAGAAAAAGAAATGAAAAGCTTCCCTCCTGAAATATAATCATATTCTTGTCCAATATAACCTGTTAATCAACAAAGAAAATAAACAAGAAATCTTGCGTAAAATCGGCAGTAAACTCTATATAAAAGGAAATCCTATAAAGCAAGTAAAAATATAATGCTTGCAGATTCCTGGAATTTAAAAATTTTAAATTTTAGGAAACTTTACAATTTCGACAGAAAAACAAAACCTGGAAAATTTTTCAGAAAATAACTCCTGACGTCGTCAGGTTTTAACTCCTGACGCCGTCAGAAATGATGTGATAGAATTTTTTATATTTTGTTTCCAGAAAATTTCTAGAAAAATCTATGTTTTAATACCTGAAATCCTGCAAAACATTCATTTGTGACTCGATACAAGCATTTGACTCAAACAAATACTAATATGTATACTAATTTCTAGTTGTTATTGTTCATGTTCAATCCGTTCTTAGAAACAAATATGATCTTCCCTTACTCTTATCTTTTTGCAAAATACCTTCATTTGTAATTAAGACGAGGTTAAAAAGAAAATAAAGCATTTTCACAAATTTACTTGAGACATGAACAATAAACAATATGGAAAAGTATACATGCGGAAACAAATAAAATCAAACAAACAAACAAAAAATGAAGAAGAAGCTTGGGTTGCCTCCCAAGAAGCGTTTTTCTTTATTTATAAGTCTTGTAGCTAGACTCAAAGTCACACTCTACGTTTTCCTATCCTTTCTATCAATCGCCTCTCTAATCCTCTTAACAAATTCCCAATCAACTTTGTACTTAGGTCCAAGGCTTAGAATTTTTTTATAGAAAAGACTCCTTTTTTCCCCATACATAATCCATGCCCTTTTTCCTATCCTCCTCGTTAATATCCTCGAATGCACTAATGTTATCCTTGTCTAATTGAGCCACGTAACGAAACTCCTTCATCCTATTAGGCATCCTATATGTTATTTTATCAATTTCGTTTGAAAACTGAATTGTGCCTTCTAACTGATCGTACATTAACTTGGACTCCTCGACAAACGGCTTACCTAGTACAACATGAGATAAGCGGCAATCTATAACACTTGTTAAATCCTCCAAAATCATGAAGTCAGTGACATAGGTAAAACTTCCAACAAAGATATGCACACCTTTAATTCTCCCAACAAAGTTACAAACTCCGCCGAGGTATTTGGGATCTTTCATAGGCTCAAGTTGTGCATTCATTATATCGTTATAAACACTCTAGGACATCACGTTGATTGGGGATTCACAGTCAATGTAAGCTTGATCAATGTACTTGTATCCAATCATACATGGTATCTTTACATTCCAAGGGTTACCCTTCTTTATTTTTGGATCAATTTTAACAAATGGTGGTCAAGGGTTATCAACTATATTGCTATAGTATGCGATTTCTTCCTTAGTGGGGTGTAAATTAAAATATTCATGATCTAATTCCCCATCTCCCTGTTCCTATATAACTTCAACAACCGCAAAATCATCAGGTCCTAAGTTCTCATTCGAGTACATGGCGATTGCTAGGTCATTTAGTGCACTATCAAGCTCAATATCAATCAACCTATTAAGCTCCCTAAGCTCTCTAATTTTGCTCTCGATTTGATCACGCAACACAATTACTTCTTCCGGTGAAAGGGGTGGATTCACGTTTTTCATAGTGGCAAACAGAATAGTCAATGAAAACTTTTTACTAACAAAGGCACAAAGAAAAAGATAGACTAAAGAAATCCTATGAAAAAGAAAATAAAAATCTTACTAGATAGGAATCTAATGAGTAGATCTAATAAAAATAAAAATCAACCTAAACATTAACTATTCCCCGGCAGCGGCGCTAAAAACTTGATGCGTGTTTTGTAACCTCGCAAAAGGTTTTAACTCTCAAGGGATCTTGAGAGATTTTGCAATCCACCAGGCAGTGTACCTGATCATTGTAGTGTAGTATATGGTAGGTCCGGGTATTTGTCGTTCTCAAGGGGAATAGTGTCATTAGGATTGAAGTGTAGATTAACTAGGTCTAAAGGTGAGGGATAATTCTTTTTGTATTTTTATGTTTTATAGAAAGCAGTAAAATCTTGGGTATTGGAAGAGTGGGTGGAATTAGTTGCTAGTCAACTTACCCAAAATTACTAATTAAACAAAATAAAAAAAAAATAACAAGAAAAGTAAATGTGGTGGACTTATGAGAGACAAGTGTGTTTACTTAGATTTCACTACTCCCTGGTTATCTCTTATTGATTATTGATTTGTTATAATTGTTTAGTTGAAGGATTGTATCCTTTAATACTGGTCGTGGGGGCGTGTACGTCCTTCCTTAACTCTATGTGTATCCATTGCTTCTTATGATGACACGTTTAGTGTCATATCATAGAATCATCAACATCTACTCATGCATTAAATACAATCAATAAAACCATAGTACACATCCGATTACGTTTCTTAAGACGTTCAAGCTTGTTATTGTATAGAAAGTTAGCCAGTTTTCTTAAGCCTAACGTGAGTCAATCAACCAAACAATCAATAACAAATCAACAATCAGTAATTAACAACTAGGTTTCATTAGATCTAAGCAAACACTAAGAGATCGAAGCTAACATGTTAATGAAAAGAAAAGACAAACGATTAATCAAACAACACATAGACATATTGAATGATTAAAGGAGAACTTATTTTTTAATAAAACATGGAAGAAAATAGGGTTTGGAACCCTAAAAGTGCTGTAAAATTCGGACTCACAAAGTTCTCTACAAAGTTCCACAAGTTCCTCCCCTTTTTCTAATGAAAAAATCCAAAAGTATATATAGAGATTCAAAGGTGACGGCGTCAGGTTATAAGTCCCGAAGCCGTCAGCTCGCCGTAATTAGGGTTTCTTGATGCCCAATTAAGCTGCTTGACGTTGTCACTCTTTATTCTCACTGGGCCGTCTCTTGTTATCATAATACGTGACGGCCTACTCCACATAACACGTGATGCCGTCACGTGTTAATCTTCCAAAAGTCTTCTGGAGCGTCATTTGTAAATAATTCCACCTCTTGAATCTTCAAGTGACGGCGTCACCTTGTAGAGCGTGACGTCGTCAGGTGCAATTTCCAGCATAGTTTCTTGATTTTGTCATTTTCTTCACTTTTGACCTAAAAAGTTCAAAATGCTCTATTTTCCAGAATTCTCGTCCCAAGTAACTAAAATGACAAAAGAAGCGATTTAAGGTAATATTTTACCATATTTTTATGATTTAGGGCTTAAATGACCCCCTAAAAGCGTATCAAATAAATCCTTATCATTAACAAAACAAATTATATCACAGCGACGAATATTTATTATCTTACTATAGACAGCGCTTTCATATACATTTGAAGAAATAAAAAATTTCGTGTTTTAACCTTTTTTTTTTTTTTTTTTTTTTTTTTCATGATTTCTTAGTATTGAAATTCGCATATATACCACATGTGATTTAACACTAATTTGAAAGTTTGAATATTGAACAACGGTATTAAATTGACATAAGTATTTTTTGTATTCGTATACATTTGCTGAAATAAAAAATTCGTTTTTTCCACGTTTTTTTCTTCTTCATGATTTCTTAGTATTGAAATTCACATATATACCACATGTGATTTAAAACTAATTTGAAATTTCGAACACTAAACAACTGTAATAAATTGACAAAAGTATTTGTGTATAATTTAAAAAGTTTCCCCTTTTTTGCAATGCAAAACAAATATTCATTACTTTACAAACATATAACACACATCGTATATCAACTTCTAAATTAAAACAGTTTATTTATATAACTTCTATAACCACGTGTGATAAAGATTACATGTGGTAAGAATCACATGTGCTAAGAATGTAGATCACATGTGTTTAAATCACTTGTTCTTTTATGTGTTTTGTCCAACTTTGATAAATTAATTGCTCTAATCATAATTCGATATATAATGTGTCATATGTGGTTAGAAATTTATGAATCTCTAGTTTCCAGTAAAAAACGGTGAACTTTTAAAATTTTGTAAGACGAGTTATATTCATTTTATTACATGTTTTAATGCTCGAACATAAAAAAGTAGTGTTCAATCATATGTAATTTATCAAGCAAGTTTCAACAACGAAAAAAGTAAGAAAAATAGAATGAAAAAATGTGAAGAAAAAAAAAAGAAAAAAAAAATTGTCGAAAGTTTATCAAAATGTCTGTCTACGGATAGATAATTAAATAATTGTCGCGATAGTGTGTGTATATATATATATATATATATATATATATATATATATATATATATATATATATATATATGGTTTAAAAGATATTTAATTTTTAATAATAGTAAGTAAGTGAGTTTTTTATTTGTTAAAAAAAATGTATATAAGTAACTCATTGGTATCCTAATAAATACGTCTCCTATAGGCTTTTGTTAGTGAGCCCTTTGATATAGAAGGATGATCTCAATGACTCCTAAACATTACGTGAAGAATATGGTGATCGGCAAAGAATCTGAAATTGAGATGCTATAGGATTACGACTAGTTATAATACCCGCGCACGCGCGGATTTTTAAATTTTTTTTTTTAAATGATATGTTTTTATTTTTTAAAAAATAAATAATTTAATCTTCGTTTTATTTGATTTGTGATTTTTAATTATATTTGTTTATTATTAAAGATAATCATTTAAAAATCTTAATCTTGTTTTTAGTTGCATTTTATTTGTATTTTTTTGTATTTATCTTCTACTTGTGTAGTATTGCATCTTATCTATATATATATTTTTATTTATCTTATAGTTGTGTAGTATATCAACAAAATAAATTTTTTAAATTTTAAATAAAAAAAATAATAATTAAAATATTATCTAATAAAGAAATATTATTTTTTCTGAAATACGAAAGTACCTACGAGTTTTGTTTTATTATATGAAAGATTTATGTCTTATCGTAACATGTCACTAGAATACATAGATAACATTGTTTAACATTTTTCTCGTCTCATTCTATACAAAGAGTTTATTTGAGACAACATAAAATAAAACAAAAAGAGTAATTGTTTCATTATATACGTAATGGACAAAAGCTTTGGAATTTAGGTTGGTTTCAAATTTTAAACGTGCGGGGCATCCTAACACGCTAGTAGCAAATTTCTATCCAAATGAAATTGAGGCGTAGGGGTTTGTTATGGAAAATGTTTACCAAGTTATTGATAAATATCAATTTTAGATATTTCTACAGAAAAGTTAAGGACTTATGGTTGGCGTTTACAACTAACAAGTAACAACCACTTTATAAAAAGACAGAAGGAATATAGAATCTATTTTATGGGTTTCGCCAAGTCAAAAGATTGACTTGTTTACTAAAATTGATTGTAATGAACATTTAAACACGGTCAAATGTTTGTTATAAATACTCCTTAATAGATTAGTATTAGAGTTAAAATTATACTCCCTCCGTCCCATATTAAATGTCTATAATGGAATCTTTGAATGTCCCAAATTAAATGTCCATATTCTATTTCGACAAATGAGATAAGATTTTAGTGGGTTAAAATAATATTTGATTAATGGATAGTGTAGTTAGTGAAATTTTCTAAAACTTTATGAATGATGTAAGCGGATATTTAATATGAGAAGGAGGGAGTATTAATTTGTGAGTATTAGATTAGTAGTATTGATATAAGTTCAATTGTTAAACTATAAATCATTCGATCAATCAATATTATTCGCTTTACATGATATCAGAGTCTTAGATACAAGTCATCAGACTATTGTCATCCTCCAGTCACAGGCTAATTGTCGGTGAACCGAAGGGATCCCGTTTTCTTTTCCGTTCGTCATTATCTGCACAGCTGTGGGAAAAACACGATCTAAGCTTATTCAACCGTCATATCTTTTTAGACACATGATTCTAGCGTTTTGACAGTTTAGTTTTTCAATTTGAAACTTGAGCAAGTCATAGAAACCAATCGAAGTTGCTTCTATGTTACAATTCGTCATTTTTCCACTGTCATGGAAGCATTGACCAATTGTATTAGAGTTAGAATTATATTAGTATTTATACTATATTAAAATTAGTATAGATCTAAGTATTAAGCTATAAGTATTGACTTATATGTAGGGCTGAGCAAACGGACCGGATGGACCGGACCGACCGACAAAACCGACCGGACCGAGACCGACCGGACCGGACCGACTACATTCGGTCCGGTCCTCGGTCTAAGCTTTTTGCCAAATTCGGTCCTCGGTCCTGTCGGTCCGGTCCGGTCCGACCAAAAACCCGAAAAAACTTGCCTAATTGGACCGGACCGACCGAAGACCGACCGGACCGGACCGAGACCGGACCGACCATATTCGGTCCGGTCTCGGTCTATGGTTTTTCCGGTTCTCGGTCCTCGGTCCGGTCCGGTCTTGGTCGGTCCGGTCCGGTTTTCGCCCGATGCTCAGCCCTACTTATATGTATTCTCTTATTATTCTATTAATAAATATTATTTGTCTTACATTTTTTTTTTCCCCGCTTCGTCTTACTATCAAAGATTATGTTATGTTTTCAAAACTAGCATCCAATCATAATCATTTATGTCATAAAAATTACGTATATATTGACAACAACAATCTGTCATTAGCAAAACAGTTTGTTTTGACTTCCTTTTTAATTTTAAAGACTATTCATGACACAAATGCTAAATTATTTGGTTCTAGAAGAGAGATACGTGGTGCATTTACATTTGTTGCACTTTATTTTTGCCCGCAAATCACGCTTTTGGGTTTCTTACACGTACCAAGTTCATGAATTATTTAACAATAAAAGTCACCAACATAATTATTATCTTATTCATAGTATGAGATGGTTTCTAACAGAATTCCACCAATTCTTCACTGTATAACGTCTTATTCATAACTTTTATATCGACAAAATCCAACCCAACAAACAACAAATGACAATGCGTTTGGTGCTACCCTCACTTATTCATGAAAACTATATACGTCAAATATATCTGATCAGATTATCTTCTAAGATTTATGTGATGGCTAATTATTTAAAGAAGACGAGTCTTTTTTTTACTAAGAAGTACTTTGTATTTGACTTTACTGGGTTAATTTTGTGACCATTATTTAACCTTTTTCTGACCACCTTCAAATATATGCATTTAGTGAGATTTAAACTTTTGACATTTTATGAGAAAACCAATGATCTTACAACTAGGTCATTTAGTGAGATATGATTTTAAACGTTTGACCTATTATGAGAAAATCAATGATCTTACAACTAAGTCATTTGATGATGGTTTACATACCACCATACCATACATAATAACCGATTATATATCAGGTTGGATTGATTGAAGAGCAATAATATTAACACATAATATACGAGTTAGATGGAGAGGCTTAGGTTATGTTTGGCATCGGGCTTATCAGGGCTTGAGACTTTAAAATAAGCTAGCTTATAAAATAATGCTTATTGAAGCTGTTCTAAGCCATTAGCCTCCATAAATGCAAGCCAATTGAAACGAGCTTGTAGAGGCTTATGAATATTACGTAAAAGCTGAAAATATATCTGGATTTAATTTGATGTATTTTATGTGATTTTACATTAATAAGCTTTCGCTCCAACTAATTCGTCAAACAGCTTAATAAGAATATAAGCTTCAACTTCTAGCTTATAATATAAGTTCTAGTCACAGCTTCAGCTCCAGTCTTAACCCCAGCTCCTGCTCTAACTATAATCCCAAACTATTTCATCAAACATACCCTTGTATATTCACACTTTTCTATTCATTGTAGAATAGTTTAATAGATTTTAAGATTGACAAAATCCTAACCGACTTGTCGATGTGCATGAACCATTCACAGATGAAAATTACACATGTCTACCTGAGAATTATATTTTTTCCATAAAGTTAGTTACGGATAAAATATAGGTAGATCATTTGATAAGATTATCTTTGATGCAAACAAACCAATTAGTGGTCTATGTTCTTACTTTATCTATAGTCAATTAGTCATGCATGTTTTGAAAATGACTCATCATATCATGGAGATCATCCTTTTCTTTCATTCGGCATCTCCAAAGCATACACGTTTAGGTTATGGAGGGTTAAATCATGTGAGTTGCGACAGTGTATTATTTGATGAGTTAAATCGTTTAGTTATTTCATATTTTTTGCACAAAAAATTTACATAGTTTTATATATTTTGATTTTATGCGTTTTTATGACTAAATTGTATAATGAAATTCATATTCTTTATCTGTCTATATCCTTAAAAAAGATTGTAAGGATCAAATGAGAAGAAAAGGAAAAATGAGAAGGGTGAGAATAAATCACAATCATACATTTCAGATGTATTTATAGAAATAAATGCATCTTCCTTTAAAAATCTTCACCTTATTTAAAATGTGTGGCTAGAAATCTTTCTTATTCTTCTCATTTTAATTTTTCTTTTTATTGGATCATTTCCTTATGGTTTATAACTTGAAAAACAGAAGTAGAGAACTTTCTTGTTTTAGATTTGAAAGATAGCGGAGAAATTTTTATAGAAAGACATTTTAGTTCCAAGCTGGATCGAGGCAAGAGGGTCATATAGAATTCTAAACTGAACTAAATGAGGAACTTTTATTACGATAAAGCGAATATAGTCAATCAAAGTTTTATCAGTCTAATAGCATGTCTAATCTTTTACCAAATGGGAGCATTGGTTGACATGTCTAATAGCATGTCTAATCTTTTACCAAAAGCCTTTGACCTAGTGGTATACCAGAGGCATATCAACAAATAGGTTATAGGTTAAAGTCTTGGTAAAGAGGTTAAAGGTTGTGAGATAGATAATGTAAGTTCTAAAAATTCTGTTCAAAGAAAAAAATGTCTAATTGTACAAACGAAGATAGTGAGACACATGGCAAGAGTGAAATCCATGTCTTAAACAGTGAATGAAGTAGGCATGTATTCGGCTCTACATGTCAATCATTTTTCTATCAAAATCTTCATGGCTATATGAGGGTTGTTTGTTTGTTTAACGACATATAGCTAAAAATAGCCCAACCGGAGTCCCCGACCAGCAATGATTTCACAAACAATGGTGGTTGATCAGCAATGATTTACAAACTCTTTCACCACCTCCAAAAGTCCGACGACACATAATACTACTGGCATACATCACATTTAGCCAGATATTACAAGTGCTCAATGAAACTAAATCCATTTTTAGTTCAGCAACCAGATGGGGAATATGATACACGATACATTGTAACCAACTAAAAGTTAGTGTCCCGAACAATAGACAACCACTAATTCACTCGCAAGGGTAAACAGAAATTGAAGTAAACCATTCACATAATGCCATTTAAGGACCACCCAGAAGGAGAGGGTCATTTATCAGATGTGGACTCAACTTTTGATGTAGGTGCCACCATTGTAAAGGCTTGTGTGGACATGAAATGGAACCAGAGAGTGTAAACACACAAAATAATAACATAAGTGTTTCACTGGATAACACCAAATTTAAGAAAATAGGCTCTAACAATGGTGTATCCATTTTGGCAGGTTCCGGAAAACTCTATATATAACAGCGATTTACCATACAAAGATGACACAAATATACTTGAATCATAACATAGACCTACACTAATAACTATGATGATCATTGTCAGCTGGACAATTTTGCATTAAGGGATTTGATAAAACTCTTAAAAAATACTGACACTTAAAGCCATCCTAATGACTAATTTAGTAATTTTTGCAGGATATCATTACCTCTCAACTTTTAGAAGACGCATCTAACTTCTTATGAACAAATACAACCACAGGTTTTGCGATTAAAGTGTGTATCTGAAACAACTTAAAGGCTAACGGCGTCTATGCAGGACAATATACTCGATTAAGGCAATACCAAACAGATAAAAGTGTCGGCAACTAACATTTGATGCAAAATCAAAAGAAAGACAATTGCTCACATACCAAGTGCCTAGAATTCTATCTTTTAGAAAGTAAATGAAACTATAAATGAATATTGAACACAAGGGTAACCTATATGAAACTACATTGACTTTTAAAGCAGATATCAGATTGGAAGTCAAGGATGTTGCTTGTGAGACCCTTTCGGTTAAGGACATATTGTACATTGACCACTGTGACTACGGCAAAGACCACAAATAGATGCATAGAATAAAGTGAACTCAAACAAAAACCAACATTATTAGTGAGCTGTTAAGCACATACGTACCCAAATGTGTTTCTTTGTGTTTCCAGAAATAATATATTGTATATCACTGCTGATAAAAGCACTAAAACACCTTATAGCCAGTCGCAGTAAATACTTCTAAGAAAACATGCACTTCCGGATGCCCTAGAATGGGTTTTGGTAGTAGACATACAGATGAGCATCCTACTAGAATATTCACATGTAGTAATGTTAACAACAAAGTATTTACAATGCTATTCACATCCATGTGATATACAATTGAACATAACGAGTACCATCTCAAGCACCGTTATGCACATTATTTTGGACGACACATTTGATTGAAACATTTACCATACTAATTGACGATGTTTCCATTATGGCATGTGAGATCGATTTTGTAATCGGAATTAATTTCAATAATAAAGACACGTGAATCCGAAATTAAAGTAAATCACATGAAGTACTTATTTGACTATGCTACATGTGCAATTCCCATTTAAGCTGATGTTCAATAAATAGCAATAAGAAGGTGGTGCCCTTCCACAGAATATGCCAAGTTAAATCTATTTTCTGTTTGCATTAACTTCATGGGCTCAAACCTTAAATACTAGATTGTGTGTCATTGGGCGTGGCTTATACTTGGCTATCAAAGGTTGAGCCTTAGGCATGGTGAGTCCCGATCCTTCAGTCATATCAACCATCTCTTCACTAACCCGATCCCAGTCAAGGCATTGTATAAGCAACCCCAACTTCAACCCAATCATACGCATCGCTAATCCTTCCCCTGGACAACTCCTCCTTCCACCCCCAAATGGCATTAACCTAAACCCGTCTCTCGTGCCTTCCAGCCTTTCGAACCTTTATGGCTCAAACCTTTCAGGGTCACTCCACAATTTGGGGTTGTGATGTGGCCCATTGATTTACCAAGAGCATTGTCCCACGTGGGATACTGGGATATGATACCTTCCGGCCACAAAATCATCAGATGACTCATGTGGTAATAGCAGCGGTGCAGGAGGGTATATTCTCAAAGTCTCATTCAAAATACAACGAAGGTAAGGTAAGTTGGCCATGTCTGATTCCTCAACAAGACGGTCATTACCAACATGATTGTCGATTTCGTTCTGTGCCCTGTTTAAAACATGTGTATGGTTTAACAATAGTGAAAAAGCCCATTCCATAGTTGTACTAGATGTATCAACGCCAGCTTCTAATAGATTCTAATCATCCATCAACAAGAGTTGATTAGTACCAAAACATTTTGTGAAACACATATTATAACAAATTGTTTAATATCTTATCATACCAGTATAAAGCTTCTAATAAGTTCATCGGTGTAGTATTCAGGATCTGTTTCTTGTAGGTCCAGCACTACTTTCGATCATGGTGTTTTTCTCCTTATTGTCCACCTCAACCATCTTGACTCTTTTGTGTTGATCAATCAACACTTGAAAGAAGTCGTTTATATTTTTCTGCAACGAATTTTCTAATCCTTTAACTCCTAACCAACCTAAAAACGGCAACTAATCACATATATTCGAAGCATTACCGATCATAATCATCTCCTTCGCTATCTCCTGAAACCGTTTCTCTTCATCCTCCACATCCATACTGCCACCAAAATACCTCTTCCCGGATATCATCCTCATCACCAGGTTCATTGTCAACTCATGCAATACCAGGGGAAGAACACTCAACGATGAGCTTGCGTAAAAGAAGTCTTCCTTCGTCAGCGCGTATGTCATGGAACTATTGCATGCAGTTGGAGGAGAAGATCTCGATGGTGGAGATACGAGGAAGATTACGCCAATGGTCACCATATGGGGCCCAGCCAGGCTAGAGTAATTGTAACTGAGAATCTTGCCAGCAAGCGAGGGCGGTTAGCGAAGATGATGTCGTTCTTCGTGAAGCATTCTTCGGCTATAGAAGGAGAGGAGACCAAGAGGACAAAGCGGGACCCAAAGCGAATAAGGAGGATTGGGCCGTGTTTAGCTGAGATTGTGGTCAATGAGTCGTCAAGGTTCTATAGATGGGTTTCTTCAAGAGGTAAAGGTGGCCAAAAATCGGTATGGTTGGGAAGATAGTCGGCGGAAGGTTGGAGTTTTCCACAGATCAAGATGGCAATCAGAAGTGACACAACCAGGAGTGCGGTGGTGATGTAAAGATGATCCATAGATGATTAACAATGATCAACAGGAGATTCGTTGTATCAGAAACGCTAAACCGTAAAATTAAAATGTCCTTCAAAGCCTCACACGTCAACAACTTTTATACAAGTATACAACCATCGCTTCTTTTACTAATGGCGAGACTATATAACGGATTAATCGCTCAGCAGACAGCAGGCTATATTCAATATTCACACTTTGTTTTTTCTCATTTTAGCTGGACACATCATCATATCTTTAAATTTGACACATCAAACAGCTATGCACAATTCTGACATACTCATCTCTTCCCTGCAACCCAGCTCATACTCCTTGTTCTATTAATGCGGACAACACTGTCACTGTTTGTATTTGACTACGTACTTTAAAATTGTAAACTTTAACTTTGTTTCCTTGGTTTGGATTTGCTTTATCTTTTGCATTTCAGTTCAAACTCGGTTTGCACTTATGCGGTACTCATAATTTTACTTTGTAGCATGGTTGTAAAACTGGTTATGTGGTACTAGCTACATTGTATCGAGTTACTAAGTGGAGTACCCGGAAAGTATTCGGAGAGTATCACATGTTGATGTAACAATAGATTTTTTCATAGAACCTACAAATATGTTTAGAAACATTAACACAATTGTTCGAATACTTCCAATCTCTTAATACAATGCTCTAATTGCCATAAACCAAAGAAACACATTAGCAAATCACATAGATGTTTAACTATTCTCGATATTGAACGCAGGGAACAATCTTACCAGACCCAAGCCATCAATGTTTCTTGGGAGAGCAACTAGGATGAAGGGGAATTGGAATACGATACACAGACATTGCAACCAACTAAGGAAAGTGATTGACCCAGACATCAGAAAACCATTAATTCAACCGCAGTACTCAGAAATTGTTCCCATATTATCAGTTACACTCACCCAGGAGGAGAGAGAAATCAATTAGATGTGGGATGAATGTTTGGTGCAGGTGCCGAACTGCAGTAGCTTGTGTTGATATAAAACCGAAGCATAACAAACAGTGTAAACACACATTATTAAAGAATAAGAGTAATATCACTCGATAATTCCAAAAGGCTTCTAGGCATATCCATTTTTGGCCGGTTTACCCAAAAACATAAAACTCAATAGCAGCTCTAGAATCGACAATAATTCCAATAATATGCCCTGTTATTGAGATCATTCTATGATTTCTAGCGCTGTATTTTCTGTGTCCTACTCACGGACTCGGTATTAGAACTTATGTTCATTTTAAGTTGGGCTGTTGTCCCCACGTGCCTACAGTGACCTGTTCATGAACTTATCAGCTAGCTCTTCAATTTGTTCCACATCACCTAGCCTTTATAAAAAGAACCCTACGGTACGGAAGACACAAATATACACATTTCCTCATAAACATGACATAAACCTAAGTATCTATTAGTTGTAATGATCAGTCATCTAGACAATGTTTCATAAGAAATTTGACAAAACAGTTGATAATATTGATACCTAAAGACATAAATGACTCATTCTGCATTAATAATATGTCTCAATTCCTCCTAGAAGATGCTTCTAACTTTTTGCAAGACGAATGAAGCACGGTTACCACACAGAGGAAGGTGTCATCACTCATCACTAACTGCTCATAGAACAAGTCCCCATAATTCTAATTCTCTCCCTAGAAGTAAATTCAGCTACAGATTAATATTGAAAGAAAGGTAAAATTATATGAAACTAAGCCAAACTTCAAATCATAAACCTTTATTTCTTGGAAAAGCATTTTGGGTGAAGGGAACCAGTATACTATAAAAGAGCCACTATAATTGGCTAAACAAAGTGATCGACCCCAAACGCGAGACTACCAATGTTATAATATAGTTATAGTATAAATTGAACACAAACCAGCATCAGTGAGCACAGACATACCTCGATGCGTTTCTTCATCTACCCAGAAATAATATGACCGGATACCACTGCTGATAATAAATTCAGGAACAGCACTAGCCAATTGCTGCATAAACGTTCTAACAAGACAAGGGCCTTCACGAGGCCTCAAAGCAAGTTTCGATATTCCACATTAAATGCATTTTTAGTGTTTTTCAAAGAACACCTAGAAACAAAACTATACCCTCATCCACTCTTAACTCGCCTTAGTGTTAATAAACAGGATATGTAGCTCAGTGGCTAGTTAACTGTAACAATCATTTCCATCTAAGCAATTATTGAAACATGGGATATGACAAAAATGAACAATATACACGGTACTTTAAGACATCCTAATGACTCATTTCGCATTGATATCATGCCCTCCCAACTTTCAGAATATGCATCTAACTTTTGATGAGCTAATACATAGACGAAAGTCTCAATTCAGTGAGCACAGACATAGCTCAATAAGCTCAGTTAAGGCAATATCAAACAGATGATAGTCTTGATTACTAAGAAATCATTGCTAATCTGGAAAAAAAAAAAAAAAAAATCAATCAAACACAGTAAAAGTACCAAAATTCTAATTTTCTTCCTAGAAAGTGAATCAAATAATCAATCAATCAAGTATTTAATTTGGTGTTCTCAACTCCGAAAAGAAGTGACGGACTTTGGTCCTGAAAACGGAAACTATCAATCACGTATTACGCTCTACTGATGTACTAGAGCATTCCAAATTTCCGTAGACCGCAAAGGACCATTGATATAGATTACCATAACACAGAAAGACAGATGTTTACAGGGATTTGAGATTTAAAACAAGGGGAATAATTAGAAGTAGCAAGATGAACAGGTTAGACACGTTCGGAAACAAGTCAAACTGAGTAATCGTCAAAATGAATAAGTTTTAGGTCAGAACGGATTTGCAAAACACTCTCCTTTATAGTTTTTGAAATATCGAGATAATTAACATGATAGATACTATATTACTGATTTAAGGGGTTTTATGCATAGGATTACACCACGGATGACTTTTGACTGGTTCGACATTTCAACCTAATAACCTATCTAAGTTGCATATTTTTTGGTTAAGTCTTTTAGCTCCTCCCGCTAGAGCTCTTAAAGATACATCATAACCCAAATTAACTCATTAACCAGTAAAATGACTTTCAAATGAAATAAAACCAGATTCAAAAGCCATTGACGTTGTTTGGGAGAGCTGTTGGATGAAGAGGAGCATGTACACGATAAGGGAGGTCACCTATACACCACCAACTTTTTGCGTTTGACTATTAATCCCTTACACCACTAAATATTTTATTTCTAGGAATGAATTAAAGCGCAAGCATTGTGATAAAAAAAGAAAATAGCTTGTGGTGTACACGTTTAGAGATTTGGTGCACAAAGCCACTCATCCCCAACACTAGACTACCTATGTTTAGTAAATAGATAAATAGAATTAATGCAGAAGTCCAAGTATCATGAACTGGAAACAAAGAAAAACCAGGTAATCAGCATTAGTGATCGAATACATACCTCATTAGGTTCTTCTTATTCCCAAAAAATGGAAAGAACGGATAACCAACGCTGATAAAAACTCGGGAACTCCATATAGCCAGCTGTAGAGCTGCTACGTAAACCTTCTACAGGTTTTGCCATTCAACATCTAAAAATGTTTTCTATATGCTATGCATTTTAAGAAAGCACATGTATAGATGATACAAATATACCCACATCCATTCTTAGCTCACTTTAGCGTTAAAATCCAGGATTTATACCTACTTAACAGTAACCTACATTTTCATCTAGGCAATGCTGCAATAAGGGATATGATGGAACGGTTAAATAACATAGATACTTAAGGACATCCTAATGACTTATATTGCATTGATATCATATTCATAATTACAAACGAGCATCTATGCAGAACAATAAGCAAATGACTGAGTAATAAAATTAAGTTCATTGCTAAAACAAAGAAATACAATTGTTCACAAATAAAGTACCGGGAACTCTATTTTCTTCCTAGAAAGTAAATTAAATTATAAATCAATCATAAAACCGTGCAAATTGAACAAATTCGAAACACATGACCTTACTGTACATATCATTTCAATCAACAAATAACATCTCCTACATAACAAAACAAGCCACATTTCCTTTCCTCCGCGAAACACAACAAACTCAACCTCTCTACCCACCAAAAAACGAGAAAAACCCTTTCTTCTTCGGCTCCTCCTCAACCATAACCGCCTTCATACTATCCTGCTCAACCAACCTCCACGCAGCTTGCTCAAACGCCAACCCAGCCAACGTAGGCGGCTTATTCAAAACAAGCGGAAACCCTCTATTCGTACTCCTAATAACCTCACTATCCTCCGGTATAACCCCCAACAACGCCAACCCAAGCATCTCCTGCACATCCAAAACCGACATCATATCCTCACCCCTAATCAAATCCGTCCTAACTCTATTAACAATCATCTTAATATCCCTAATCCCATCACACTCCAACAACCCGGTAACCCTATCCGCATCCCTTAGCGCCGTAATATCCGGAGTAGTAACCAACACTGCCTCATTAGCAGGCGTAATAGCCGTTATAAACCCCGCATCTATCCCAGCAGGGCAATCAATCAATATAAAATCAGGACACCCCTCTTGACGCGCTTTAAGCGCGTCAACTAACCAAACTAACGCCTTACCCCCGAATCCTAAAGGCAACTTAGACCTAGGCTTAGAAATACATAACAACTCGAAATTCGACCAACGCTTATCTCTAACTAAAGCTTGGTCAAGCCTACAGTCCCCATTTAAAACCTCTACAACAGTATAGTTTACGCGGTTTTCGAGCCCGAGTAAAAGGTCTAGATTGCGTAAACCTACGTCGGCATCTATAGCAACTACAGAAAAGTTGAGACGAGCTAAGGATAGTCCTATGTTGGCAGTTGTCGTGGTTTTGCCTACTCCGCCCTTGCCGGAGGTTATGACAACGACACGTGGCGTGGGCCCAGTGAGTTGGGGTTTGCGGTTGTATTGGAGGGCTGAGTGGATTTGGGAAGAGGGGTGTTTGGGTTTAGGGGGGTGTTTGGGAATGGGGTTTAGATGTGGGAAATGGGTTGGGTTTGGGAGGAAACGGAGTGATGATGTCATCGGCGGCGGAGAGTGAAGGTGAAGGAGGAGGTTAGTGATGGCGATGGTGTTGTTTCATAAATGGAGGGTCGACATCGTTTCCTTTTCAACACAGGGTGTTTGTTTTGGCTTATTTCTTCGGTTTACTAGCTTATTAATCTTTTTTACTTCCGAGCTTATTCTTTGGGCTGTTCTTTAAATTAAGTAGTTTGGAAACACAGGACATTCTAAATAGAGTAGTCTTCAAAATCTTAAGACCAAAAACGTTTCTATAAAAATGAGGTTTTTTTTGCTAAGCATAAAAATCCAGTATACACATAATTAATGTCTTAAATTCTCATACTTGTAACATCCTCCAATATTGATACATCCAAATTAAATCATATGAATACTTGTAACAGCCTATTAAAAACTTGTAACAACTCATTAAAATCGAGCCTTGCCCCAACCTTAAGAATACATACTGTACATAAGCTTATCACACACCAAACACATAAAAAAAATACACAACCCATTAAAATAGTCATCGGGTACCCGCCGTCGCATTGCGCTGATACCCTTCTAGTTTATATTTAAGGTGTGTTTGTTTCATTAGGATGTTTGAGGTATGAATCTAACTACCACATCTTATTGTTAATAGGTGGTTATAAAGTCTGAATCTGAATGAAATTATGTTGTTTGTTTTTGTATAAATATCTGAATGATTTTAGTTTTTCGTTTTTAAGCATATTTTAAACCATAGCAATACGATGAATAAGTAGCTTGTGTAAACATAAAACAAAACCTTTTTTCTCGGTTAACAATTTTTCTCGGTTTCACAAACCCGAAAATTTCAACTCAACACTATTTGTAGTCCAAATTATAATACCAAAATTCATATAACCACTTCAGCCCACAAAACAATTTTATAACCAATGTCCGGCCCAAAACTCTTAACCCGAATATCTATTTAACTTAATATACCCAAAAACTCCTAATCATATACCTCTTAACACTTCATTTTCATTTCTCCACAAATTTAAATCACACATAATCTTATATCTTTTTCAACTTAACCGAAGCATAAGCCCAAGTACAAACACCCTTCTGAAAATAATTTGGTTGTTCGTTTCTTGTCAAAAAGAGAATCGTAACCCTTTTAAACTTTCGGTTTTGGCTTCAAGGCCTCGGTAAGGTTATGTGTTGTGTTAAAGATCGATGTAGGTTGTTTAGATTTTTATAGATCTGTTTAAACGTTTTAGGAACTTGAGATTTTTTTCTGTTTCTTTTTAATTTCGAATCTTGATTGTTATTATGGAGATGAAAGTGTAGAGTTGTAGTTGTTGTTGATATGTTGTTTGACAGTTGTATGTTGACAAGGATGGGTTGAAGGGTTTTGAAAGTGTGAATGGGTAAGAGGTGTTAAGACATGTTCACCAAGTCTTACTAGGTGAGATGGGATACCTCTTACTGCGTGCGAATGGAAATAAAAAACAAACAAACAACCCTTGCGTCTAACCGCCTCTTACTGGTAAGTGGTAGAGGCCAGTCATATGTTTTTGTAAAGAACAAACACACCGGTAGTGACGCAGGACACGCGGAAGCGTATTTAGATAAACCTTAATCCAATGGTGAAAACAAAGGCACACCTTGCGAGAATAAAACCCAAAACAAGAGTAAAGACTCTAAAAGATAATTTTATTAATGATAACCAAGATCAAATTTTGATTGAGCTTGAACCGTCAGATAATATTGACCAAGTGATTTTGTCAACAAAGTCAAACATCCTAAGGTCAATGCTCCGTGGATAGTATAGTTTTTCCCCGGGTCGTTATGTCCCGACGAGATTGAAATGGTGCTTGTAAACGTTTGTGGGAATGAATGGTACTGAGGATAGTAACCAAAGATGATTTGGAATTGATTATTCTACTGATTACCTGGTATTTGAACAACTGAAACAGTATTAACAATTACAGAAACACAGATATGATTACACGTACACAAATTAGAAATCAGGTTTGATTACAGACAGAAGAAAAGGTGAGTTTTAAACAATTTACAACTACAGGGGGCGCAAATGAAAGTTTTACAAACTTAATAATTTAAAGAAAATTAAATTAAAAAGAAAAATATTTTTTTGATTATTTTATTATTTAATATTTAATTATTTAAATAAAAACTATTTAACTATTTAATTAAAACTATTTAACTAAAAGGCTTTATACTACAAATTTTAACTAGAAAATTGCAAAATTAATTTTTAAAATTATAAAATGACTTAAAATAAATTTAGAAACTAAAAATATATAGTTTTGTCTTTTTGTGGATTTTTTATTAATTAAATACTAAATATATTAATTAAACTATTTAAACTAATTTAAATTACTAAAAATATCAAAATGACTTAGAAAATTCTGAGAAAAATTATAAAACTAATTAACCATCTCAGGAATCCTAAAACAATATAAAAAGCTTATAAAAATTATTTTTAGACTATTTTACTATTTATTTACTTGTTTATTAATTAAATTAGGAAATGAACTGTAGTAATTAAGTAACTATTTTCTAAAAATACTTAATGATTTACAAAACCTAGGAAAAATATAAAAAAGTAATGTTGTTAATTAAAATTTATAAAACTATTTAATATACTAATATTACTTAATTATTAATTAAATTAATTTTAATTCTAATAAATACTAATTTAAAAGAGAAAAATCTAGAAAAATTACTGGAAATACTTTAAGATGAAAGAAAATTAAAAAAATATATATGAAAATGATGAAATGCTTAATAATAAGCTGAAAAGAAAAATTAAAAAGATAAATCCTATTAAATAAAAGCTATCACTAATTTTAAAGTTGGTTTTTGTTGGTTTTTCTTTTTGACCACCGATTATAAGCTAAAAATAAACAACTTGAAAAGACTTGTTTTGTAGCTTAATAATAAGTTGTGTGCACCCCCTTGTGCTTAACAGTTGAACATTTAGCTTATTAGGACTTATGGATATTTGAAAAAGCTATAAAATGAACAAATAAGCAAAGACAGATGGATATCAACTTGAAATAAAGTAAATAACACAAATAAGCACACTGAATAAGCTATGAAAGCCAAATAAGCACTTTGACAAAACACAAGGCCAAAACAGGCCTGAATTGAGGGTTTTTGGACCTCTGTGGGGTCCACAGAAGTGAAAGGGGGTCCAAAGTAAGCTTTGACCCTTGTAGTTGACCTGGTCAGCTCTGGAATAAGCCAATAAGCTAGGCTTATGGCTTATTATAGAGGCTAGGGTGAGACTTGGAACTTGGGGTCAAACACTGAGTGAGTCAGTGTAGGTTTCTGAGAACAGGCTAAAAGGAGGGTCCAATAAGCTAAACCCCAAACTAAACCTAGGTCTGAAAAGGTGGACTGATAAGCTACAAAATAAGCAAAGGTCATGGTGTGGGGTCCACCGGTAAATTCACACAAGGCCAAGGAAAATTGACCAAAAGCCTGATGCACAGGGCATACACTTGCCTTGCAGTACTAAATAAGCACTTGCACAAGCTATAATAAAAATCCCAAAAATAAGCTGAACACAGATTATTGTAGCTTAGGTGATAGACTTTAACCTCTAAAAATTTTAAGACCTGAATCACTCCACAAAATTCTAGAAAAATCCCACAAAAAATGGGTTTTCTAAAAACTTAAGAAATTTTGACTTTTAGTTTGATGAGCTAAGTTGACTTTTGTGAAACTCTACATTGATTTAAGCACTGATTATGATTTACTAGGCTATAATAAGACTAAATTAAGCTAAAACAACTACTTGTGAAATGATTTGATGATATTTGAACTGAAAACCTGTAACAGATAACAAGTTAGATTAAACCAAAAGGTATTTTGACTTTTTATAGAACAAGAGCAAGTTTTTGTGGTTTATCTGTCTTATTATGAACTAGTTGAACATGTTTCAAGCAAAAGTGACCAACCAATCCTTTCTTAACACAGTGAAATAGAGATATCCAAACACTATCTTATGCAACTGTTTTTATGATTTTCAAAGGATTGAACAAAATTACACCATGAAACTAATTCACATCAATCTAATATGAAATAACAAGCATAAATAAGCATAAATGAACAGCTATTAAGCTATGAATAGTAGAAATAGAAAAACAAATAAAATTCCTTACAAGAGTGCTTATCCAAGCTGAGAACCAAGAATAAGGACCAAAGTGAACTTCCTAATGGTTTTCCACAAAACCTCTAACACATGGCCATCCATGATTTACCCTGCTCCAGCTTAATTATCTTCATCATCTCCATTTTCTGATTTTTCTTTATTTAATTTTTTCTTTATTTTTTTTATGTTTTTTATTTTCCTGAACCTATACTGCTTTTAAAGTTTCTAAAAGCTTTAATAAGCTTTCTGGGAGCTTACATGTACCTATGAGTCCATATAATTAAATAACAACAACAATAAAGCTTTTTGAGAAATTTGAAATAAAACTGAAAATGGCATATACTGAGATTAATACTAAAACTTGAAATTGATTAATGAAACAGTTAAGATTACACTTGAATACACTAGTACAATGCTTAAAAGCTTGAGTTTTAACTGAAATAAGAAGCTACAATTTAAACGACAGGATTAAACTAAAATTATACTACTCCTTTGTCTTCAATGCTTCTCTCCCTTTTGTAGTGGAAGAATTGGGTTTGCGGACACCCTCTGATCATTTCCCACTTCTTTCCTTGGCCATTGGATGACAGAGACTTAATCTCAGCCCTTGGATCTTTTTGGCGGGAAAAGGAGAAACAGAGCAATTTGCTCTGTTTGCGTGTGTAGGGGGCATTTAATGTTGTTTGGATTGTTAGGTCGGTAGTGGAGATGGTGGGAGAGGTGATGGGATGACTGAAGTGATGGTTGCAAGTGGAGTGGGGGTGAGAGGGAAGGGGTGAGGGTGTATGTTTGACTGTTTGACCCCGTTTGTATTATTTGGAATGTTTTTTAGGGATTGGGCTTGGGGATTGGGCTAAGGAAAGGGTGTTGGGCTTGGTGGTGTTTGTTTGTTGGATTGGATATGGTTTTGGGTGTTTAATAATAATAAGGGTCCGGTTGGTATGTAAGTTATCACAAGGACCATTTTTGCAATTTTTGGATTTTTGAGGGGCTGAGTTTGGTATTCTTCCAAAGATATATAAGGGACCATTCTTGCCATATTTGAATAACCAAAGGACCACAACTCCCTTTTTCCACTTTTGAACACCCAGGGACTAAATTTGCCAACTTTGTAAACTCCAGGGACCAAACATGTAATTTTGCCAAATTTTCCACTTCAAGGACCATTCCTGCCAGAGATGAGTAGTACAAGGACCAAAATTGATTTATTTCAAAGTTTTTACATCCCATGGACCATTTTTGTCAATTTTGCAAAGTTGAGGGACTAAACTTGTAATTTTATGAAATTTCTCACCAAAGGACTATATATGTTTATTTGTGATTCAAAAGGACCTTTGGTGATTTTTTATGTTTTTGAATAACCAGGGACTAGATTTGACAAGTTTTGAAAGTTGAGGGACTGAAACTGCCAATTATGTAAACTTTGCTCATTTTTAATTTGTTTTTAAACATTTTGCATCTGAAACATATAAAACACAGTCCTGGAATATTTTCAGTATTTAGATGCATATTTGAGTGTTTTTGGATATTTTGGCAGCTCAGATTAGATAAAAATGATGAGTATTTACACACTCATCAATCCCCCACACTAAAATATTGCTAGTCCCTAGCAATCTTTTATTGAAAACTTTATGGATTTGAAGTCTCTTTACCAAAAGCCATCACTTCTGGAGTAGCCAAATGTTTTAGTTCAAGTAAGAACTATGGTACACTGATAACCATATGATTTTGAGCAAACCATAAGCTGTTAACGGATTTGATTTGTCTTTACCAAAAGCCGTTTGCTTCTAGACTAGCCAACTCTTCATGATTAAGGATATGGTGAGTTGGATCCCATACAATTTTTGGCTAATTGTCAGCCATCAACGGTTTTGAGATATCTTTACTGGGAGCCGTTTGCTCTCGGATTAGCCAGTCCTCATGTGATTCAGACATGGTGGACTGATTACCATTTGTTGTGTTTAGTGCGAAGCACTTCCACTAAAATTTTTTTTTGGCTAAAATGGGGGTATTATGGCACTTATAAGGTAAAAATGTGATCAAATTCGCCAGAATTCCCCCCCCCCCCCACACTAAAACTGAATATTGCCCTCAATATTCAAAGTACCGGCCATTATGCCGATATTTGAAAAACTTTGATTTGAAAATTTGAAACTTGGGCAAGTGTGGGAATAGCATTTTTTTTTAAGATTCTTTATATACAACAGCATGGGGAACTCCCCCACACTAGTTTGTTAGAAAAGGGAAAGAAGTCAGAGATATGGGTGAAAACCCATGTTTTGCTAATTTTTGTTCACCGAGTCACTAGCTTGACTCGATCCCCGAATTCATTTGTCCATAGGGAAAGTTTGGAGATCCGGGACAACTATGGATGGTATGTCCTCTCCAAAATAGTGTTTCAAGACGATGACCATTCACTTTGAAGTTAGGACCGTCAGGTTGAGATAACTCAACAGTCCCATATGGGTAGACTTTTGCAACAGTGAATGGTCCAGTCCATTGGGTTTTTAATTTCCCCGAGAAGATCTTTAACCTTGAATTGAAGAGAAAGACTCTGTCACCGCATTGAAAATGCGGTTCTTAATCTTTGAGTCATGGATCTTCTTTGTCTTTTCTTTGTAGATCAAAGAGTTCTCGTAGGCTTGATCACGAAGTTCCGTTAATTCATTGAGTTGAACCTTACGATGATCACCCGCTTTATGAAGGTCGTAGTTTGCATGTTTCAAGGCCCAATAGGCTTTGTGCTCGAGCTCGATCGGTAAATGACACGCCTTCACGTATACAAGCTTGTAAGGAGTACACCCGATGGGTGTTTTGTAAGCTGTACGGAAGGCCCAAAGTGCATCATCTAGTTTATCCGACTAGGAGGCATGGTTTTCACCTACGGTCCTCTCCAGAATCCGTTTTATACCACGGCTGGAAACTTCCACTTGCCCATTTGTTTGTGGGTGATACATGGTCGAAAGACGGTGAGTAACACCGTACTTAAGCATGACTTTTGCGAATTGATCATTGTAAAAGTGTGTACCGCGATCACTAATGATGGCACGGGGAGTTCCAAAATGAGCAAAGAGGGATTTCAAAAATTTCACAACAACTCGGGCATCATTGGTGGGTAAGGCTTTTGCCTCAACCCATTTTAACAAATAGTCAACAGCCACGAGGATGTACTTGTTTCCACGAGAAGATGGGAATGGCCCCATAAAATCAATGTCCCAGACGTCAAAGATTTCACAAACTTGAATGGCATTTTGTGGCATTTCGTTCTTTTGTGAAATATTCCCGTGACGCTGACAAGCATCACAAGCTTTGACTAATTCGTGAGCATTCTTATAAATCGTGGGCCAAAAGAAACCGTAGTCAAACACCTTTTTAGCGGTGTAGTTAGGACTATGGTGGCCCCCGGTAGGTCCAGCATGGCAAGCCTTGAGAATATCAGTGGCTTCCTGTCCGTAAACACATCGCCTGATGACTTGATCGGCACAGATTTTGAACAAATAGGGGTCTTCCCAGAAATAATGTTTAACGTCTTTAAAGAATTTGTTTCTCTGTTAGGACGACATCCCCTTCACAATGAAGTTACCCGCATGGTAATTTGTAAAGTCGGCAAACCATGGGGTAGTAGAGTCACCACGAAAAGAAACCACATTGAGTGTCTCGAGAGGAAATGTTTCATTTATTTCCTGTTTCTCAGACACATCCTAGTAAGGGTTTGCTAATCGTGAGAGATGATCAGCAGCCAGGTTCTCGGCTCCTTTTTTATCACGGATAATGATATCAAATTCTTGCAGGAGGAGAACCCAACGGAGTAGTCTCGGCTTTGCATCTTGTTTTGCAAAGAGGTACTTCAAATTCGAGTGATCCGTATGCACTATGCATTTGGTCAGTATCAAATATGGCCGGAATTTTTCAAAGGCATACACCACTGCTAATGGTTCTTTTTCAATGGTGGTGTAATGACTCTGAGCCTCGGTCATGGTTTTGCTTGCATAGTATATAGGCTGAAAGTATTTTGCTTTACGTTGCCCCAAGACCGCACCTTTGGCAAAATCACTGGCATCGCACATAAGCTCAAAAGGTAGGTCCCAATCGGGGGCAACAAGAATCGGTGCCTCAGTAAGCTTTTTCTTCAAAGTTTCAAAAGCTTTGATGCACTCAGGTGAGAAGATAAAAGGAGCATTCTTATCGAGGAGATGGGTCATAGGTCGGGCCATTTTGGAGAAATCTTGAATAAACCTACGATAGAAACCGGCGTGACACAAAAAGCTCCTAATACCCTTGATGGTAGTAGGATAAGGTAATTTAGCGATGACATCAATTTTGGCTTTGTCAACCTCAATCCCATTTTTTGAAATTTTATGGCCGAGGACAATGCCCTCTTTAACCATAAAATGGCTCTTCTCCCAGTTGAGACTCAAGTTCGTGTCTTCACAACGTTAATTTTAGGATCTTTTCCAAGTGAGAGAGACAAGACTGGAATGAATCCCCAATGACTTAGAAGTCATCCATGAATACCTCCATGGTTTTCCCGATCATGTCGGAAAATATTGACATCATGAACCTTTGGAACGTGTCAGGAGCATTACATAAGCCGAAAGGCATACGTCTGTAGGCAAAAGTTCCGTAAGGGCATGTGAAGGTAGTTTTCTCTTGATCCTGTGGATCAATGGGGATTTGGAAATAACCCGAGAAACCATCGAGGAAACAGTAGTATTCATTCCCTGCTAATCTTTTGAGCATTTGGTCCATAAAGGGCAGAGGAAAATGGTCTTTACGGGTGGCATCATTTAACTTACGATAGTCAATGCATACTCGCCATCCCGTAACCAACCGAGTTGGAATCAACTCGTTTTCTTCGTTTGTGACAACAGTTATGCCACCCTTTTTTGGAACGCAATGAATTGGGCTAACCCAAGGACTGTCAGATATAGGGTAAATTAATCCCACATCAAGAAGTTTTAGAACTTCTTGTTTGATAACTTCGTGGATTTTAGGATTTACCCTCCTCTGATGTTACACTGCTGGCTTAAAGTCATCCTCCATTAAGATTTTGTATGTACAAAAGTCTAGGTTAATACCCTTAATGTCGGAGAGTTTCCAAGCAATTACTTGCTTGTGTGACTTAAGAACCTTTATGAGTGCAGTTTTCTCCTCATCTTTCAAGTCTTTAGCAATAATGACGGGTAATTTATCATCACCCTCCAAAAATGCATACTCTAGATGAGGAGGCAAGTCCTTGAGTTCGACCTTGGGAAATTCATCAGATTTTTCAATAGACTTAATTTCCTCTTTATGAAGTTCTTTTGGAGACGGAGAGGGTAAAGGATCGTCATTTAACAATCTTTCAAGAAGAAGAATATCCCCCTCCGGATCAAGATAGTTTCCATCAATCTCATTTGAAATTGAGCTATCTTGAGCAAGAAAAGCCTCGACCACTTCCAAAAGGAAGTCACTTGATTCGTCGTGAAAACCAATTATATAATATATAGTATAGTATCGAAGTGATCCGTGTTAAATACGGATCACCCGAGTCGTTTCCCAACGAAGGCGAATGGAATCGAGAATATCGATTCGTGAAATCGTGATTTGAAAAGTGAGCAAGTGAAAATATCAATCAAATAGTTCACGTATTCACAAACAAATATGAAATTTGCAGAAAGTACAAGCTAATTATGCACCAAAGTAAAAAACGTATAAACAGAAACACAACCGCAAAATTTAAAATGTAACGTATAACGAAAAATGATCCTACGAACTTGAAAATATTTTCTAAAAATCTTAAACTAATAAAAAGAATTTTAAGAAAAAGAAAAATATTTTTTTGACTTTTCATTTATTTTCTAGAATTAATTTTCTATTTATTGGATTAAAAATGAATTAAAAATAAAGAAAAATAGAAAAACAAATTGGAAAAATGAAAATAAAATTCTAAAAATTCTAAAATATTATAAAAGAATTTCTAAAAATATTTTTGTATTTTTCACAGCTTTTTCTGATTTTTTATGGATTTTTGCTATTTAAAAATGATTTAAAAATTGAATAAAATCAAAAGAAAATAAGAAAAATAGTAAAAAGGCTTATAAAAATCTGGAAAAATTCCAGAAAATCTAAAATGTGAAAAAGAACTTGTATAAAAATTTTGAAGTGAAAATGAGCAGTGGAACTGCTTATTAAGGTGATCTGCTTAATCACAAGTGCTTATTAATAAGCACTTGTGACCCAATTTCAATGAAAACAAAAACTCAGTCTAAAAGATGATGCAATAAGCTCATTAATGTAAGAATTGTTCAAAAAGGTATCACAGAAATCAGCAGAAGTCTAAAAATACTTCAATAAGCTCAATAATAAGCTCACTAAAAAAACAGAATAAGCAAAGACAATCCCAGAGGTAAAGAAATGGTTCAGATTACTCAATTTTCTCTAATACTACTCAGAAACAAGCTCAGTACACAAATAAAAGCATGGAAACTAAATTTGCAGGCCAAAGATGAAAAGCAAAACCCTGTGTACTCAACTTATTAAACAGGTACAAAAAGCTAATCTAACAAGCTTCAAATAGAAAACATAAAGAAGCAAAAGATAGTCTACCTAGCAGAGAACATAGAAATCCTAAAAGCCCTATCACAAGTTCCCAATAGCTGACCTAATGAATCCCTAAATCAGTACCCTTAAGCTGACTTCTCTGCTGAAACTTTAGAGCAAATCTGACTTTACAAGTGCACTAGTACTTTGACTTTTGTGAAATTCTATTAATCCTAAATGATTCTAGATGTTATCTTAAGCTTGTTTAAGTTCTTATTATCCTAAGTTTAACTACAATGCTCCTAAAAATATGATGGCACCAACAGATTCAGCAAACATACAAACAGTTCCTAAGATTAAATCCAAGTTTGACTTATTTGTTAAACATACTAAAAGTTTTATGCTACATCTAATCTAATATAACCTAAAGCAATCTATTTGTGCAGATAAAGACAACTAAATAGTAGTAATAACACAAAAATCAACCTTATGCCAAACACCCTTGTAATGACAAATTTGCACTACACCTACTGATTCTAAATCTCTAATTACTTCAACTTTGATCAAGTACAGTCACAATTCTCTAAAATCAACTACAAGAGCAAAAATTAATCACTATTATAAACTCAAACTCAGAATCTCATATATCTCAAATGATTAACTGTTCCACAGTTAAGAACAAATCAGAAAATTAAATCAGAACCAACTACTACACTCTCAAATCAAACAATTACTACAATTAAATTCAGCAGTCTAAAACAACAATTCAAAAGCTGAATCATAATACTAGAATCTACTCAGAACAGTAAGCAAAGATGCAACGAAATCAAAATCACAAAAGTATCACAGTCTATTTATACAAACTAAACTAGCACAGATCTAATCAAACAGATGTACTACTTAACAAATAAGCTCTAATACAAAAATAATATCAAAATCAACAACTAATGAGAATCAATGAAACAGTAAAATGACAGTACTACTCTATAAACTAAACAGTTACAAAGAAACAACAATGAAAATCAAGAGTTACCACTAAAATTCCCCCTCAGCTCAAACAGAGGGGGTTCCCTTTGCTAGCCTATCTTTGAGATAGGCTTATATCACCTCTGCAACTTCCGAATCACCAAATAGCTAAGACAAATGATTTTGTTTGACCAAAATGAAACAGAAACAATGGTTATGATGAACTGAAGTTTTTAACTCTCCAAAAGAGAATACTGATTTTAAAATGTATTTAAACTACTGAAAGGTTAAGCTAAAAGTTGATTCAAAACTAAAACTATTTTTTGAGTTTTTTAGTTTTTTATATGAAATTCTGAAAATGGCTTAATCTAATAAGCAATGAAATAATAGACAAAGTAATTCAAACTCTGATATACTACTGAATTTAAAGGAGATTTAATCTACAACACTTAACTGAAAATATTAAAAGTGGAAATTGATTTCATTAAAACTAAAAGCATTACAATTAAAATTGAGATTACAACTAAAACTGAGTAATGAAATGGGCAGAGCTTCGCTATTCGAAACTCCACACTCAATTACAAAGTCCTAACCATCTATTTATAGGATGTGAGGAGGGATGAGCTCACGGATTGCCATGTTGGCAATCCGTGTGATGAGTTTCTTTGATGCCTTTGAGAGCCGTTTGATCATACCAATCATTGCCAAAATCATGACAGCCCTTAGATCACTTCAATATGACGGGACCCCTCAAATTACAATCTGCCATGTGTCCCGTTTGTGCTTTCTTTCACTCTGACACGCTCTGCCACACTCTGACACGCTTCTAGAACACCTTGATTTGACTATAGTACCCTTAATCGTGGTTATTTTTGGAATTAGGGGATTAGGGTTCATACATGAACAGTGAAAACTGGGTTTGAGTGGGTGAATTGGGGGGCGGGGTAATTGTACGGGGTAATATTTATTTTGCTTTTATGTTTGACCAGTTGACCAAAAGGGTATGGGTTTGGACTTTTAGCTTTGGTGATGGGCTTTTGTTATAGAAATAGATTGGACCATGACTGAATAATGAATTTGGTTTTGTGGATTGGTTAAATGATCTTTGTAATTTCAGTTTTAAGTATAAAAATCATACAAGGACCAAATGTGAATTAAACTGAAAGTGCAAGGGTTGAATCTGAATTTCTTCCAAAGTATCTCAAAGGACTTAAATTGCCTTGCTTGAATTTATGAAGGACTGAAATGGACTTGTAGATCCCGGCTTTGACCATCTTCCACTCTCGTGCTTGATTTTGCCGTTTTCTCTTGGTTTTTCGTCATTTTGTATAATATCCGCACCTGCATACCACAAACACAAAAACACTACAAATTTGGCATAATTTGATTAGTTTTTGGTCTTTTGAGTCCGGTTTTGGTCTTATAAAAGTGAGTGAATAAGCACTCACCATCACTCTCCTCAAACGGAGTGAGAGAAGGGGAAGAGTCTGATATGATAGGCTCAAAAGAAAGAGTGGTACTGCCACTTGGTGAGAAACCGAGAACCTCATGAGAATACACCTCTGAAGCAACATCGATGATGTCAATTCGGTTTACCATTTCAGAGTCATAGTTGGAGGAGTATCTTGAAGTTTGATCAAGGTTGAATGTGATGGCTTCATTACCAACACGCAAAGTGATTTCTTCTTCGAAAACATCGATTAGAGCACGACCCGTTCTTAGGAATCCCCTACCGAGAATGGGAGGAACTCTTGGGTCAGCATCGAAATCAACAATCACGAAATCTGCCGAAAAATGGAACTTTCCTACTTTCACGAAGATATCCTCGGCAATGCCGAGGGGACGAGATATAGTACGATCTGCAAGCTCGAGAGTCATGCAGGTAGGATTGAGCTCAGGAAGAGAGAGTTTCTTCTAGACTGAGTGAGGCATTAGGTTGATGCTTGCACCAAGATCGGCCAAGGCAAAGCATTCAACCATCCCCAGGAAAATGCAAGGAATGAGAAATTTCTTGGGATCTCCAAGCTTTTCGGGAAGCTTTTTCAAGAGCACTGCTCGTTCAGTGGAGTTTTAGCCATCTCACAGAGTTTTTCCTTGTTACTTAACAAACTTTTGATTGTTGATGCAAATTTAGGCATCAGAAGAAGAGCATCCGCAAAGCTGATATCGAAATGTAATTCTTGGAAAATTTGGTAGAATTTTTCCATCTGATGATTAGCTTTTTCGCGGGTCTTTTGATCATTCAAACGTGAAGGATATGGAATCGAAGGCTTGGGATTGTTTCTTGGAATTTCATCAGGAATTTCCGGAGGATCAAACACAACTTTTGACTTGGGAGTCGGGACCGGGACAACTTGAGGGTGGACGTTGTTGGTACCTCCGTTATTAGTAGGAAGTACCGTGTCCGTGGTAACCTCAGGTTCACGTTCCACTACCTTGGTAGGAGGAGAAGAAGAGGTAGAGGGAATCGTGGGTCCATTGTATGAAACTCCACTTCGGGTAGTGATCGCCTTAACATCACCCCTCGAGTTAGCGATCGTGTTGCTCGGTAGTGTACCTGAGCCCGAGGGTCGATCATTTAAAGACTTCTGAAGTTTAGAGATCTTGCTGACAAATAGCCGATTCGTTTCCTCTTGTGCTTTCATGAATTGTTTTAACACTTCATCGGAGGAAGACTGGGGTTGAACGACATTTTGATCTTGGTTAGGAAAATTTTGAACACGGTTGTTTTGAAAATTTCCTTGGTTTTGGTTGTTGTTACCCTGAAAATTGTTTCTTTGATTGAAATTACCCTGATTGTAATTTCCTTGACCTTGATTTCTTTGAAAATTTCCTTGAAAACCTTGATTTTGATTGCCATTTTGAAAATTGTTTTGATTAAAATGACCTTGATTTTGGTTCTGGTTTTGGAAATAAGGGTTTTGACCTTGGTTAAAATCTCCTCGATTCTGATTTTGATTCGAGTTACGGTTTTGATTTTGATTGAAACCGGGTGGCCCGAGAAAATTGTTGGAACGATAGCTTAAGAGAGTACGGTCCCCCTGTGGTTGGTAAGAGTTACCCCCCATATTGTAGGAACCTTGAGCAGCATAAACGTTCTCTTGAGGGTAACCAACAGTAGCTGGACATTCGGAATACAGATGTGGGCCTCCACAAGTTTCACAACTTCGGGCTACGGCTTTCACTTGTTGATTTTGGAGGGTTTGGTTCATCCTCAACATAGCCGTAGCAAAGTCGTCCATCTTTTTAGTGAGAACCGCGATATCAGGAGATGATGATGAAGGAATGACTGATTTACATGACTCATCCCTCTCCGCAGAGGAATCTGATGAGGCGAAAAATGATCCGTTTTTAGGGGGTCATTTAAGCCCGAATCCGAATTTATTTGATCAAATATTGCCCTAAATCGTTCCTTTTGTGATTTTAGGTGTTTGGAGAGTGAATTCTGGAAAAGAAGCCATTTTGGACGTTTTTGGAGCATAAAGTGAAGAAAACGGCAAAGTACCAAATTTCCATGCTGAAGATACAAGGTGACGGCGTCAAGAGTAATATCTTGATGGCGTCAGACATGAAGATTAAAATACCGAAGGTGGTGACGGCGTCAAACGCCTTCATGACGGCGTCAAAGTGGCAAGAATAAAATACCGTGGTCGGTGACGGCGTCACATAGGCCGTCATAAGTAGATCAAGGCCGTCCGAGGAAGTATATGGCGGCGAGGTGACGGCGTCACATATAACTCTTGACGCCGTCAGCCTACTTTTCCTATATATAGTTTTCTAGTTTTTTCATTAAAAGGAGAGAAGTTTTGGTGAAACCCTAAAGACGATTTTGGTGTATCTTTTACAGGTTTTTCAAGGGTTCCAAACCCTTGAGACCTTGCATTGTAATTGAGATAAGTGTTATTTCAATTCAATCAATATGTCTATGTGTTGGTTGTTTATATCTTGTTCTTTTCTCAATTCTACTATGCTAGGCTAGATCTCTTTTGTGTTTGCTTAGATCTAATGAAACCTAGATGTTGATTATGTGTTGATTACTTGTCTATTCTTGTTTTGGATGAATGATATTATATGTTAGGCTTAAGAAAACTGGCAGATCTCCAAATGGTAACATGCTTGAACGTCTTAAGAAACATGAACCGAGGCGTACTAGGTCTTTATTGGTTGTATTTAATGCATGAGCCACTGTTTACAATCCCTATAGTTGTGCTGGGTCATGGTGTAGGAGGAGATAAGAGCTCATAGAGTTGGGGAGTTATGTATGCCACCCCACGAATGGTATTAAGGAATACAATCCGTCATCCATACAAGTGTAACAAGTAATTAACGTGTAAAAGATATCTAGGGAATAGTGAAGTCTAAGTAAACACAATTTCTCCAACCACTGCTCACAACCTTAGTATAATTCAGTTTAATTTCATTTTTAGTAATTTATTTTAATTATATAATAGATTGGGGTTAGTTGAATAGCAACTAATTCCGCCCACTCTTCCAAAACCCGAGATTTTACTTGCTTTCATAAAAATATAAAAATACAAAAATAATCATCTCTCACCTTTAGAACTATTAATTAGGTTTTCTAATCCTCGCGACACTATTCCTAAGCTGAACGATCAATCCCCCGGTACTTGTCACTATACTATACTACAACGATCAGGTACACTGCCTGGTGGGGGTTGTAAGCTTCTCGAGATCCCTCGAGAGGTAAAGCAAGGTGCGATTCCCACCCATCAGAATCCCAAAAGTTATGGTGGGCAGTCATGTTCTCAATTAGATCATAGCACTCTTCGGGACGCCTTTTCATGAAGGTCCCACCAGCAGCAACATTGAGAATATCTCGGTGCCTCAATGTTAGACCATTATAGAAGGCATCTATGATGGTAACTTGTAACATATTGTGGTTAGGGCACCGATCAATTGCGAGCTTATAACGTTCCCAAGCTTTGAATAGAGACTCATTGGGACGCTGCCGGAAGTTGCTGATATCATTACGTAACTTGGTAACCATGGAAGGTGGAAAATATTTGGCTAAAAACTTGGTTACCATTTCTTCAAAGGTGTGAATCGAATTTTTGGGGAGTTGGTCAAACCAAGCAGTGGCATGATGGGTGAGAGAATAGGGGAAGAGATAATGACGGAGGGCATCATCGGTGACACCGTATTGTTTCATACTTTGGGTGACGGTAAGGTATTTGTCAAGATGCTTGTTGGCATCGTCACCCGGTAATCTGTGAAATTGACACGAATTTTGGACTTGTTGGATCATGTGGTCCTTGAGGCCAAAGTCCGTAGCCTCAATGGTGAGTGGTGCAATAGTTCCGCCCCTCCCTTGCATGGTAGGCTAACACAACTCTTCCATCGTTTGGAGATCGGGAGCTGTTTCATCCTTGGGAAGGTCAGAGTGTGGTGGTGGCCCGTCGTCCATTTTTGTTTTTGGTTCTTCAATAACAATACATAGCTCGGGTACGTTTTTCTGACTTTTACGCTTTGTTTGTGAACGAGTGCGCATGCACTAAAAACAATTTTTCAAAACAAGATCGAGGCAAAACAACAGGGAACTTAAACCAATAATCACAGGTGAATGGCTTCTTTGAAAAAGGTACTCCACTCACAGAGATACAATGGCAAGTTTTAATCTTATGTTTGGGAACTTATTATGTTCACACCCCCAGTTGGTAGGTGTTCTGCCTTGGTTTGCGGTGGTAAGATTTTATGTAATTATTATTAACAGAAAAATTGTTTTTGGCTTTTTGGGTGTTTGTGTAGAAAAATTTTGGAAATATTTTTGGTATCGATTCGTTAACCGAAATCATTTTCTTTAAAATTACTCGCAGGGTGGTGGGAGAGAAGAATGGACTCTCTTCAGTCCGCAATTTAATGTCAGGACTTCCGTATTCCACCTGTGTAGGATGTAATTTTAAAGAAATCGAAGTAATTTAACTTCACGATTGTTTTGTTGTTTTTTTTTATTTTTTTTGGTGTTGTTAACACTTTAGGAAAAGTGTTAATGAACTTTTTTGATATGATTGAGATTTTTTTTACAAAAACTTTTTACTAAAGTGGTGAAATTTGTACAGGGGGGGTTTTGAAAACCACTAAACCTAAAACGTTTTTAAAATACGCAACAACCTCCCCGGCAGCGGCGCCAAATTTTGATTGAGCCTGAACCGTCAGATAATATTGACCAAGTGATTTGGTCAACAAAGTCAAAACAGCCTAAGGTCAATGCTCCGTGGATAGTATAGTTTTTCCCCGAGTCGTTATGTCCCGACGAGATTGAAATGGTGCTTGTAAACGTTTGTGTGAATGAGTGGTATTGAGGACAGTAACCAAAGATGATTTGGAATTGATTATTATACTGATTACTTGGTATTTGAACAACTGAAACAGTATTAACAATTACAGAAACACAGATATGATTACACGTACACAAATTAGAAATCAGATTTGATTACAGACAGAAGAAAAGGTGAGTTTTAAACAATTTACAACTACAAGGGGTGCAAATGATAGTTTTACAAACTTAATTATTAAAATAAAATTAAGTTAAAAAGAAAAATATTTTTTTGATTATTTTATTATTTAATATTTAATTATTTAAATAAAAACTATTTAACTATTTAATTAAAACTTTTTAACTAAAAGGCCTTATACTACAAATTTTAACTAGAAAATTGCAAAATTAATTTTTAAGATTATAAAATGACTTAAAATAAATTTAGAATATTTTTGTCTTTTTGTGGATTTTTTTTATTAATTAAATACTAAATATATTAATTAAACTATTTAAAATAATTTAAATTACTAAAAATAGCAAAATGACTTAGAAAATTTTGAGAAAATTTATAAAACAATTAACCATCTTGGGAATCCTAATAAAATATAAAAAGCTTAGAAAAATTATTTTTACACTATTTTACTATTTATTTACTTGTTTATTAATTAAAATCTAATTAATTAAGAAAAATAGGAAACGAACAGTAGTATTTAAGGACTATTTTCCAAAAATACTTAATGATTTACAAAACCTAGGAAAAATATAAAAAGGTACTGTTGTTAACTAAAAATTTATAAAACTATTTAATATACTAATATTACTTAATTATTAATTAAACTAATTTTAATTCTAATAAATACTAAATTAAAAGGGAAAAATCTAGAAACATTACTGGAAATACTTTAAGATGAAAGAAAATTAAGAAAAATATAAAAATGATGAAGTGCTTAATAATAAGCTGAAAAGAAAAATTAAAAAGATAAATCCTATTAAATAGAAGCCATCACTAATTTTAAAGTTGGCTTTTATTTTTGACCACTGATTATAAGCTAAAAATTAACAACTTTTGCGAAAAGACTTGTTTTGTAGCTTAATAATAAGCTGTGTGCACCCCCTTGTGCTTAACAGTTGAACATTTAGCTTATTAGGACTTATGGATATTTGAAAAAGCTATAAAATGAACAAATAAGCAAAGACAGATGGATAACAACTTGAAATAAAGCAAATAACGCAAATAAGCACACTGAATAAGCTATGAAAGCCAAATAAGCACTTTGACAAAACACAAGGCCAAAACAGGCCTGAAGTGAGGGTTTTTGGACCTCTGTGGGGTCCACAGAAGTGAAAAGGGGTCCAAAGTAAGCTTTGACCCTTATAGTTGACCTGGTCAAATCTAGAATAAGCCAATAAGCTAGGCTTATGGCTTATTATTGAGGCTAGGGTGAGACTTGGAACTTGGGGTCAAACACTGAGTGAGTCAGTGTAGGTTTCTGAGAATAGGCTAAAAGGAGGGTCCAATAAGCTATGATACAATAAGCTAAACCCCAAACTAAACCTAGGTCTGAAAAGGTGGACTGATAAGCTACAAAATAAGCAAAGGGAAAGGTGTGGGGTCTACTGGTAAAGTCACACAAGGCCAAGGAAAATTGACCAAAAGCCTGATGCACATGGCATACACTTGCCCTGCAGTGCTAAATAAGCACTTGCACAAGCTAAAATAAAAATCCCAAAAATAAGCTGAACACAGATTATTGTAGTTTAGGTGATAACCTCTAAAAATTTTAAGACCTGAATCACTCCACAAAATTCTAGAAAAATCCCACAAAAAATGGATTTTCTGAAAACTTAAGAAATTTTGACTTTTAATTTGATGAGCTAAGCTGACTTTTGTGAAACTCTACCTTGATTTAAGCACTGATTACGATTTATTAGGCTATAATAAGACTAAATTAAGCTAAAACAATTACTTGTGAAATGATTTGATTTGATTTGAACTTAAAACTTGTAACAGATAACAAGTTAGATTAAATCAAAAGGTATTTTGACTTTTTATAGAATAAGAGCAAGTTTTTGTGGTTTATCTGTCTTATTATGAACTAGTTGAACATGTTTCAAGCAAAAGTGACCAACCAATCCTTTCTTAACACAGTGAAATAGAGATATCCAAACACAACCTTATGCATCTGTTTTTATGATTTTCAAAGGATTGGACAAAACTACACCATGAAACTGATTCACATCAATCTAATATGAACTAACAAGCATAAATAAGCATAAATGAACAGTTATTTAGCCATGAATAGTAGAAATAGAAAAACAAAGAAAATTCCTTACAAGAGTGCTTATCCAAGCTGAGAACCAAGAACAAGGACCAAAGTGAACTTCCTAATGGTTTTCCACAAAACCTCTAACCCAGGGCCATCCATGATTTACCCTGCTCCAGCTTAATTATCTTCATCATCTCCATTTTTTGATTTTTTCTTTTTTTTTTTATTATTATTATTTTTTTTTTTGTGTTTATGATTTTCCTGAACCTATACTGCTTTTAAAGTTTCCAAAAGCTTTAATAAGCTTTCTGGGAGCTTACATGTACCTATGAGTCCATATAATTAAACAGCAACAACAATAAAGCTTTTTGAGAAATTTGAAATAAAACTGAAAATGGCATATACTGAGATTGATACTAAAACTTGAAATTGATTAATGAAACAGTTGAGATTACACTTGAATACACTAGTACAATGCTTAAAAGCTTGAGTTTTAACTGAAATAAGAAGCTACAATTTAAACGACAGGATTAAACTAAAATTATACTACTCCTTTGTCTTCAATGCTTCTCTCCCTTTTATAGTTGAAGAATAGGGTTTCTGGACACCCTATGATCATTTCCCACTTCTTTCCTTGGCCATTGGATGACTGAGACTTAATCTCAGCCTTTGGATCTTTTTGGCGGGAAAAGGAGAAACAGAGCAATTTGCTCTTTTTGCGTGTGTAGAGGGGGGCATTTAATGTTGTTTGGATTATTAGGTGGGTAGTGGTTTGGGTGGTGGAGATGGTGGGAGAGGTGATGGGATGACTGAGGTGATGGCTGCAAGTGGAGTGGGGGTGAGAGGGAAGGGGTGAGGGTGTATGTTTGACTGTTTGACCCCGTTTGTATTGTTTTGAACAGTTTTTAGGGATTGGGCTTGGGGATTGGGCCAAGGAAAGGGTGTTGGGCTTGGTGGTGTTTGTTTGTTGGATTGGATTTGGTTTTGGGTGTTTAATAATAATAAGGGTCCGGTTGGTTTGTAAGTTATCACAAGGACCATTTTTGCAATTTTTGGATTTTTGAGGGGCTGAGTTTGGCATTCTTCCAAAGATATATAAGGGACCATTATTGCCATATTTGAATAACCAAAGGACCACAACTCCCTTTTTCCACTTTTGAACACCCAGGGACTAAATTTGCCAACTTTGTAAACTCTAGGGACCAAACATGTAATTTTGCCAAATTTTCCACTTCGAGGACCATTCCTGCCAAAGATGAGTAGTACAAGGACCAAAATTGATTTATTTCAAAGTTTTTACATCCCAGGGACCATTTTTGTCAATTTTGCAAAGTTGAGGTACTAAACTTGTAATTTTATGAAATTTCTCACCAAAGGACTATATATGTTTATTTGTGATTCAAAAGGACCTTTGGCGATTTTTTTATGTTTTTGAATAACCAGGGACTAGATTTGACAAGTTTTAAAAGTTGAGGGACTGAAACTGCTAATTATGCAAACTTTGTTCATTTTTCATTTGTTTTTAAACATTGCATCTGAAACATATAAAACACAATCCTAGGATATTTTCAGTATTTAGATGCATATTTGGGTGTTTTTGGATGTTTTGGCAGCTCAAATTAGGTAAAAATTATGAGTATTTACACACTCATCAATGAATTACAATGATAATAAGCCCTATATTTATAGTGTAGTAAACTTGGGGAAAAAGTTAACCAAACAAAACAAAAAAGCTAAAAATAAAAGATGAAACTCGCGACCCAAACCAGTAACTCCAATAAAGCCATGATAGGAAAAAAGAAACATTACTTTGGGGCAAAAGTCACAACCTAAAATATACCAGTAACCTCAGTTGGTATTGTGATGCTTCCAGTAACTCTACTTTAGTTTAGGAGTACCCTTACTCCTACCAATAAGGTCCGTATTGTTGGAGCAACATGATCAAGATCTCCTAATGTTTTAATGATGACAAATAAACCTTCGAAACACATAAAATAACAAACGGTAGCCAAAATTCCCCGAATCCATATCTGGTGCTGGCGCGATGCCCGCGCGTTGACGTGTGGATGACGCGCCAGGCTTTCTTATGGTTCGGAACGAATTTTGAAAGTTAGGTTTCCCCTTACCCAACAAATGTGGATCTTTCAATACAGGTATGAATATGTTATGTGCTTAATAGAGAACACTCGAAACGAGTTTTGAGATTAGAGAGATCCCACTTTTAAAACACCCGATTACGGGAAAACACCAACTCAAGTTTTTCTAATACTTGCCTCTAGCCAAGGCTTTTCTAAACTTAGGGAGCTTATATACTTCACGTAACATCACGTGAAAGCATCCATATGCTCATATCCCGTGCTTATGTCTTCTCTAATCACGTAACGGGTTTACTCCCTTATTGGTCAAACTAAGTCCAAGGTCTCTTTGCGTAAACGCATCCTTACCCGCATGGGTTATGCTTTACATCAAGGCAAAGCACTTGACTTGTTTGCACCAAGGTGTTAGTTGAGTACGTCGAGTCATGGAAAGTCACGTGATATGAAACTATGGATTCTCGACGTTATATTACTTGGAATTATAAGTAACTTATGATTTTCTCAACTTATAATTAATCTTAATTGTCTAAACCTTTTCTTCTTAATGACAATAAGATTACTTCTTAATCTTTTCCTAATCACTTCTTAACCTTCTTAATCACAAAAGACAAAGCCACCAAAATCTCCCACAATCTCTCCCAAAAATCCTTTTCCAACATCTTCTTACATATTCCCTTACACCTCTTACACACTCTTACACCCTTTGACTCACACACTGTCCCACACAAGATTCCCCACTTTATACAATACCAATACACCTTTCTCATTCACCAATACATACTCTTCCTATACACACATACACTCTTTTCTACACACACACATCCTTTCACATACACTCTTTTCTACACATATACACTTTCTCATACATACACTCTTTTCTACACACACTTCACTCACATACTCCTCTTCACACACACAAGGCTCCCCATCCAATCACTCTTACACATACTTACACATACAAATCACTCCCTATACACATAACATCTTATGCAACCCATATCTCACACTCTCCAATACTTCCTCATTCAAAATACACACACTACTCACAACCATTTCACCTTCTACACGCACTAGGCTCCCCATCACATCCAAATCTTACATATTATCTTACACACTCTTACACTATCCAATCTTTATTCCCTTACACACTTACACAATCCAACTCATACTTTACACACTCTTCATCACAACCATTCATTCTCTTACAACACATCTCAACCATCCATTTCTCCTTCCTTCCCCCTAAGAAATGGAATATTCCTTGGAATACTACTTTTAACCTAACCATGGTTCACGTCTAACCAAACTATGGTTACTTCTTAACTTACCCCATTCTTAACCCAACCATGGTTCTTCTAACCCAACTATGGTTAGTTCTTTACACTAAACCATGGTTAACTCTTAACCACACCAAGGATGGAACATTCCCTTGAATACACCATTTAACCTAACCATGGTTTATTCTCTATACACTTCTTTCTAAACCTAACCATGGTTAACTATTAACCATACCAAGGATGGAACATTCCTTTAGATACACCCTTTAACCTAACCATGGTTTATTCTCTACACCTTTAACCTAACCATGGTTACTTCTTCCCTATAGAGGAATATACCATGGCATATTCTCTTTTCACTTATTCCATTAGAGGAATACCATTTCTACCCTTACCAAATTACCCTTTCTACCTTTCTACCCATGGTAATTTGTTTTTCGATTAAACACTTCACAAAATATTTTCCAAATTGGCTATTTGAGTTGGTAACCCTTAGATTGATTAATGTTAAGGTTTAGTGTGAAGTACAATTGGGGGTTTAGCAAGGATAGGTATTTATAAGATCCAACACCCAACACTTGGGAAAAGTTTACAGACGCCTGGCGTGCTGCCCACGTGTTGATGCGTGGGTGACGCACCGGCCTCGGTAAATTTTTCCCAAGTTTGGGTCTTGGCTTATAAATACCCCCTTGCCTCTTGTATTCCTCACCCCTTGCTATTATTCTCTCTCTCTACATTCTTTCTCTCTAATCTCTCTATCTCTTTTGTGTTCTTAGTTAAACACATTAACTCTTTGAAAGAACACATCTCCTTGCAAGGGCACTCTTGTGATTGTGTCGAGGGTCTTCGTATCAATACCCTTTTCTACTAGAATCGAGTCACTAGGTTAGGTTAGGACTTGATTGAACAAACAATCTTTTATTCATTCTATTGGTTCTAATGGAAGACCGTGGGAGTAACTCCTTCTTTGTGAGCATCGATATTAGGGAATATCGGTGGAGTGAATTGTAACGATTTGTAGTCCACCGAAAGGTTATACTAGTGGAATAATATCGTGTCGTGGATTCGCAGCTGGACGACGGATGGTATAAACCCCCATCCCGAACCAGTATATATCGTGGTGTCTCTCTTTACTCGCTTTATATACTTTGGATTGTATTAGTGGTTGTTGTATTGATTGTACAACCACTTGGTTCATCTTCTTGGCTTAACGTTTTTAAACCTTTTAAAAGCTAAAGAAATCGTATTCACCCTCCCCCCCCCTCTACGGTTCTACGATTGGTATCAGAGCGGAATACTCTAGTTTTTTAGCGTTAAAACCTTCCCGAGGAGTCGTTTTAAGTCAAAAACTTCTTTTCCAAAAATCTAAAATCCTAACAAAGATATTTGGTAAAGTTGAGTATAGATCCATGGCTCAAGAAAACCTTTTGTCCTATGGAGTGAATACACTTGTCTATGAAGATCTACATATGACAAACCCGAAGATTCGATTTGATGATACTTGGATTTGTAGCAATGATGATGACAATGAAGAAATGAATCAATCATGTCTCATGGCATTGGAATCTCCTAAGGTACATCTAGATCCCTCTACTTCAAATAAAACACTAGATGCTATTGAATTGAACAAAGACAACCTTGAATTAATAGAAATAAATAATGATTGGATTAAAGAAATAAAAGCTTTACTTCGAGAAAAACGTATTTTACAACAAGAAACAAACAAAATTTCTAGTAAAGCAAAAGAGCTTGAACTTGAAGTTAAGAGACTCAAGGTTAAAAAGATTGTTGAACCATGCTTGAGTTGTGAAAAACTTACACATGCGGTTGACTCTTTGAACAATGATGTCTCTAAACTTCAAGATGAAGCAATGAGTTTTTCAAAGTTTAAAACGAACACAAATCTATAAAAGGAAACTATATGCCAAGATAAGGAAGATCTTGAAAACTTTAACTCTCTAAAGATCACTTCCAAATGGATAGAGAAACCTAAAGTCGTAACTAAAGAAAAGAAATATTCATATTGTCTTTACTCAAAACCAATAATTCCTCAAACATATATTAAAAACTCTTATGGTATACAAGTGCCAACATTGAATAATGAGGAGATGAAACAATTTTACAAACCAATCATCTATGATACATTTAAACCACATAAGGCTGAGTTTAAAAATAAGTATCATAGCCAAACTCCACCTAAAAGGAAAAACGGTTTTCAAAGGAGAGACAACTCTTACCCAAAAAAAGATTTCAAATACCAAACAATTCAAAGTTCTCTTGTCAAGACACCCCTTGGAAAATATTCTCGAAATTCGGGCTTAAGATACTTTCTAACTTGCTCCAAGATCCAAGAATGTACAACATGGGAGTGGTCTATGCTAACCTCAATGGACCCAAAAGAAAATGGGGACCGAGAGCTTGAGTTTCATGTTTGTTTTATAGGTATGTCAAGAAGTTAGAGCTACGATGAGCGATACTAGTAGGACGCACCTTGACATGGCATTTATATTTCCCACTTGCATTATTGGAGACTCTTCCACACTTTGGCATAAAAGGTTAGGTCATGCTAACATGAAGGTAATTCTAAAGTTAATATCTATGTCATTAGTTAGAGATTTACCTAAACTAGATTTTATTAATCATTCTTGCAACACATGCAAAATAGGAAATCAAGTTCATGCAAGTCTAAAAACTAATTTTAATAAGACATCGAGTCAAAGAATCTTTGAATTACTTCACATAGGTTTATTTGGTCCATCAACCACTCAAAGCCTTGAAGGGAACTTCTACACTTTGGTCGTTGTTGATGACTTTTCATGATATACATGGTTACAATTTTTGAAATCTAAAAATGAAGTTTTCGAAAAATTTGAGGTCTTAAGAAAAAGTCTACAAAACTTACACAAGTGTCACATTGCATCTATTCAAACGAGTCTTGGTAGTAACTTTCACAAAAATGTGCAATTTGGGGAACTTAGAGATAAAAATGGAATTTTACATAACTTTCAATCTACTAGCTCTTCTCAATTTGGGGTAGTTGAAAGAAAAATTCAACGTTTACCAGAAATGAGTTGCATAATGCTTAACGAACAATCTATCTCTCCAAAGTTTTGGTTTCACGCTATAGAAACCGCATCTTTCATTCTAAATAGAGCATCAATCACTAAAACGGTTAATAAGACCCCTTATAAAATCCTTAGAGGCAAAAAGCCATCCTTAGGGTATTTTAAAATCTTTGGTTGTAGATGCATCATATCTAATACTTTTAAGGGTATATTTCTAGGCTATTCACATACATCAAAGGCTTACAAAGTTTTTAACAAAGAGAGTTTTAAGCTTATTGAAACAATTGATGTAAACTTTAACGAAGAGACATGCTTGCCATTAGATGTTAAACTAGGAAGAACTAATAATGAAAATCATGATCTTAATCAAACTAATAATGGACCATAACATTGAAAATAAGTTGGATAATGATTTTTGATTGTACAAAAAGATGCACATACCAGGCCGTCAATGGTGATTAACGGAATTAGGGGTGATGGTAGTGATGCCGAGTGCAAGATAACCTGAAAATAAGAAATAGAAGACACTACGTTAAGTGATTGCGCATGGGTTGGACCCTGCGAACCACCTCCGGCGTGTGAATAAGTATTTGGTATGACGAGTTTAACTGAGAATGTAGTAAAGTGAAGCATTATTGATTGCATACCAGATTTCTAGCCTGTCCAAGACTATTTATAGGGATGAAAATAGCTTTGGAGAGCTCTTGCACGTTTTTAGGAGATCATGGGGGCGTCTCATGATTTTAGGAGATCATGGGGGTGTCCCATGATTTGTGGTAACCGCTAGGGCTTAGTGCCCCACTCTTCCTGGTTTAGCGGGAAGGCTAAGGAGAAAGAGGGGACGTGGGTAAGACCAGGTCAGGCTCCTCCGAAGAGTAACGAAAGGCCCCTCCTAAAGGTGACGGAGGGCCCCTTCGAACAGTGACGGAGGACCCCTTCGAACAGTGATTGAGGGCCCCTTCGAACAGTGATGGAGGCCCTTCCAAACAGTGATGAAGGCCCCCTTCGAAGAGTGATGGAGGCCCCTCCAAACAGTGATGGAGACCCCTCCAAACAATGATGAAGGTTAGACACTATGAGTGCTTTGGGTGAAGGTTGGTGGATTCCCTTGCGGTAGCCATTATGAATGACTTTACGCCACCATTATGTGTAGAACGAAGGTATAGACTTTATACTTTAGGAGGGTATATCATTACCCTTTGTGCAAATGGTAAGCTAAGTACTAGAGTGACGGTAACGCTCATTAGTAGAGTGGATGGTATATCATCAAGCCCCCCAGTCTAATGTTATGCATGCGAAGAGTGCATGGCTTTAGACTTATCATTGCTTTGTTAAAAAAGACTTGGTAACAATTTCTACTACTTTTGTTTTGTCAAATCCAATATAAAAGTAGCTAGACTTGTTTTTAATAGCCCACTCTATTGTGGTGGATACCCCATTAAGCCCCCCAGTCTAATGTTATGACTTCATAGGAGGCATGAGATTAGATTTAAGTAGTCGCGCAACCCCTTCTTATATAAGGAGCGCCTATATTAGGCTCTGTCAGGCTTCTGTACCTAATCCGAGGATCATGGGAGTGTCCCATGATTTTAGGTAAGTGTTTGGTTAATGTTCCACGATCTCTATCTTGGCAGGGAAGCCTTGATAAACGTGGGTTTGACTTGGTCTTATGAAACCTTTAGGTTAGTATCTTCGAAGAGCATACCCCGAAGGGCTTAAGGCTTCGATTGGCGAGTTCCCAACTGGTAACCATATCGTAGATGAATGGTTTGACGCCAATAAAGATCTTAGGAGGTTTGCCAAGTGTGTCGGAATGTAGTATCCGAAGTGAGTATGAAGGGGAGACCTTCAAACTAAACGGAGGGTATATCATCAGGCCCCTCTGTCGAAAGTGATGCATACACTTAAAATGTATTGATTTCGACTTAAAGTTAAAAAGAAATACTTCCTTATGAAAAAATCAAATAAGTATTAATCATTAAGTAATATAAACCTCAAAGGTCGTGTATTTTGTATGTATATGAAGCTTACAGCTTCATTTAAGCAAAGTAGTAGTCCTTGCACAATTTACTTACTTTCTTTGCTAGGCTATGGCCTTTATGCATGTTAAAATAATATCCCTTGTTTAGGATTTTAAGTATCGTAGGTGGGGAGTGATTTCCCTCACCTTTTATGTTTATGCTCTCTGGGCTTCGGCCGTCTTTGAACAATTTTTGTTTATGTCTTTTGGGCTTCTGCCCTATGCTACGCATGCTAGCATAATTTATATCTACTAATGACGGACGGTGTCCCGCTTTTATTATCATGCTTCTCTTCTCTAACGTTATTTATTAACGTTAATATACAACCTAAGGCTATAGTAGATACATAAACTTATTGTGTGTACTTTGAACCAAGATTTTTAGCAATCGTATAATTTAACTGCTGACAGAGGGTTTCGACCCACTCCATCTTTGTCCTTTCGGTACAAAGGGCTTGGAATACCCTAAGACTCTTAGGAAAGTTAATGTGAATTGTAATGGATGTTGTTATTATACAAGACTTATGTGTCTTGAATCATCCTTCGAACATTGAAACTTGTACTTGGCTGAATAAATCTTTGTTGTACAGAACAAAACAAGAGATTTGAGGGAAATGTGTTATATCATTAATTGTGTATGGAGGATTACATCATTTTAAGAAATGAAAACTAGGACGCCTACCATTAACGCTTCTTTCCCAAAATGAGAAGAATGTGATACATGAATTGAAGTAAGTTTTACCACTATGAGGTTATGTAATTGTGTCTACATAGACACATATAAATTATGTGAACAGAGGCGATGCTCTGTAATCGTGTCGATAGAGACACCTATGAATCAGAGGCTACGCTCTGTACTTGTATAGACAGAGGCTTATGTCAGCATATGTGATGCTCCGTAGCTATATCGACAGAGACTTATGTCAACATATGTGATGCTCCGTAGTCATATCGATAGAGACTTATGTCGACATGTGTGATGCTCCGTCATCTCAAAGTATATGATAATAGTATATAACTTCTATGATTAATTTTGTTACTATCTAGTACGCAAATACGAGTCTCTGTCATCTCAACATAGCTTGTGTGAAATGCCTTGTCAAAAGAGGCTTTGTCTATAATGGACTTATCGTCACAGGTGACATGGTAAAGCTTGGTAGAAAGTTACTTAAGGCTCATTAGGAACATCATGTATTTAATACGCATGGATTTTATTTTATACTAAAAGCAAAATTAAAGCTCTAACAAAGGTTCTAGGAACATAAAGTATCCTCTGTCAATGTTGTACGATCTCTAATAATCATTGTGTCATATGCAGAGATTTATTAAAAGATAGTTTATAGCGTTCTTAATAAACATCAAAAGTTTCATATGTAGGTAATATGCTTTGTAGTGAAATAGAGGCAATATAGCATATTAGTTTCATAAAAAACATACCAGATCGACGAAGGGTATCCTATGTCATTGTTGTACGGTCTTACCTTGTGATAGGCTTTGTACGAAGGAAGGTTCCAGCCCTACTTGAATGTCCCATTATGTGTTCCAATTCTTTAAATGAACCTTTACCAAGGTTTCAATGTAAGCTGCCACAAATACCAGAATGAAGGACTATTGATTTCGAGCCTTCTCCTTCGAACAAACCCGAGCAGAGGTTATGCCAGAGGCTATGATGGAGGCTTTAATAGAGGTTTTAGGTTGTTGTGAGGGGTGCAACAGAGGTTGCAGGCTGCTACAAATGCTGCCATAGAGGTTGCAGGTTGCTACAAAGGCTACCATAGAGGTTGCAGGCTGCTACAAAGGCTGCCACCGAGGTTTTAGGCTACTGTGAGGGCTGCAACAGAGGTTGCAGACTGCTACAAAAGCTGCCACAGAGGTTGCAGGCTATTGTGAGGGCTGCAACAGAGGCTACAATAAAGGTCACGAAGATTGCCACATAGTTTGTTGAATTCGACCCTTCCTCTTAAAATGAACCCAAACAAAGGCTCCTTCTTCATGATAGAAACCCAAACAGAGGCTCCAACGAAGTTTATTGAAGCTCAACCTTCTTCATAAAATGAACCTAAACAGAGGTCCATATGAAGGTTGATGAATTTGAACATTCTTCATAAAACGAACCCCAAAACAGAGGCTCCTACGAAGGTTATTGAATTTGAACCTTCTATGTAAAATGAACCCAAGCAGAGGCTCCCACGAAGGTTATTGAATTTGAACCTTCTCCGTAAAATGAACCCAGAAGGAGGCCCCTATGAAGGTTACTAAGTTTTAACCTTCTTCGTAAAATGAACCCGAAAGGAGGTGATGAGGCGAAAAATGATCCGTTTTTAGGGGGTCATTTAAGCCCGAATCCGAATTTATTTGATCAAATATTGCCCTAAATCGTTCCTTTTGTGATTTTAGGTGTTTGGAGAGTGAATTCTGGAAAAGAGGCTATTTTGGACGTTTTTGGAGCATAAAGTGAAGAAAACAACAAAGTACCAAATCCAAGCTGGAATTACAAGGTGACGGCGTCAAGAATTTACTCTTGACGGCGTCAGAAAGGATGAATATTTTACCGAAGGTTGTGAAGGCGTCAGATGAAGAGATGACGGCGTCAAAGTGACCAAGATTAATTTACCGAGGGTGGTGACGGCGTCACATAGGCCGTCACGATTGGATCTAGGGCGTCCGAGGAAGTATATGGCGGCGAGTTGACGGCGTCAGATTTTACTCTTGACGCCGTCAGGACGATTTTCCTATATATAGTTTTCTAGTTTTTTCATTAAAGGGAGAGAAGTTTTGGTGAAACCCTAAAGACGATTTTGGTGCCTCTTTTACAGGTTTTTCAAGGGTTCCAAACCCTTGAGACCTTGCATTGTAATTGAGATAAGTATACTCTTAATTCAATCAATATGTCTATGTGTTGGTTGTCTATCTTTTGTTCTTATCTTAATTCTACTATGCTAGGCTAAATTTCCTTTGTGTTTGCTTAGATCTAATGAAACCTAGATGTTGATTATGTGTTGATTACTTGTCTATTCTTGTTTTGAATGAATGATATTATATGTTAGGCTTAAGAAAACTGGCAGATCTCCAAATGGTAACATGCTTGAACGTCTTAAGAAACATGAACCGAGGCGTACTAGGTCTTTATTGGTTGTATTTAATGCATGAGCCACTGTTTACAATCCCTATAGTTGTGCTGGGTCATGGTGTAGGAGGAGATAAGAGCTCATAGAGTTGGGGAGTTATGTATGCCACTTCACGAATGGTATTAAGGAATACAACCCGTCATTCATACAAGTGTAACAAGTAATTAACATGTAAAAGATATCTAGGGAGTAATGAAGTCTAAGTAAACACAATTTCTCCAACCACTGCTCACAACCTTAGTTTAATATTAGTTTAATTTCATTTTCATTAGTTAATTAGTTATAAAGTAGTTTTTGGGTTAGTTGATTAGCAACTAATTCCGCCCACTCCTTCAAAACCCGAGATTTTACTTGCTTTCATAAAATATAAAAACACAAAAATAATCATCTTCCATCTCTAGAACTATTAATTAGGCTTTCTAATCCTAGCGACACTATTCCTAAGCTGAACGATCAATCCCCCGGTACTTGTCACTATACTATACTACAACGATCAGGTACACTGCCTGGTGGGGGTTGTAAGCCTCGCGAGATCCCTCGAGAGGTAAAGCAAGGTGCGATTCCCACGCATCAAGTTTTTGGCGCCGCAGCCCGGGGAATAGTTATTGTCTAGGTTAGGATTTCTTTTTATTAGGTCTACTTGCTAGATTCCTTTCTAGTAAGATTTTATTTTTATTTTTAGGTCTTCTTTAGTCTATCTTATTTCTTCGTGCTTTTGTTCGTAACTCTTTACCATCCGACATCATGGAAGGTGGTAACATCTTTGAACCCATCATCCCACCACAACAAAACCCACCATTAGAACCCCTTAGGCCCCGAACCTTAGGAGAGTATTCCCGACCTAGCCACCAAGGCTACCGAAACACCATTGAGCTCACCGGAGCCAATGTGACCCCCTTGCGATCCGACACCATCCGGTTGGTGCAAAGCGGATGTGCATTCCATGGACTTCGTTCCGAAGATCCAAACCAACACCTTAAGGACTTCCTCAAAATCGTAGATTCCATAGACCTAGGTGTTGAAACTAGAGAGACTACCCGTTTACGCCTATTCCAATTCTCTCTACGGGATCAAGCTAGTCAATGGCTTGAGCGTTTACCCGCGGGATCCATCACCACATGGGATGATCTCACCACTCGTTTCCTTGCTCAATTTTTCCCACCGGGGAGAACTACTAAACTTAGGAATGACATCTTGATGTTCCAACAACGTCAAAATGAATCTCTTTATGAAGCATGGACTCGTTTCAAGGACTTACTCCAAAAAGTCCCTCATCATGGCATAGATTTGTGGCTCCAAGTCCAAATTTTTTATGACCATATCGATATCCCCACGAGGCGAACCATTGACCAATCGGCCGGTGGTAAGCTACGTGATCTTAGTGCGGAACAATCATGGGAACTCATAGAAGATCTTGCTCTCTATGACAACGAAAGTTGGAATGATCCCCGTGATTTGAACAAAACGGTCAAGGCAATATCTTTGCCTTCGAATAATTCAAGCACTCCCGACCGTAGGATCATGGAACTTGAGGACCAAGTCAAGTTTCTCATGAAATCTTACGAAGCTCCGAAGCATTCAAGCCAAGTGAACAAAATCACTTCTTCATGCGAATTATGTAGTGGTCCCCATGACACTCGTGATTGTGTGGAACTCCCCGGAACAGCTTTTGCGGACTACGCATCCACGCGTACCGACGAAGCGGGAGATAAGTGGTACACTTTCAAGCCCGAGCCAAACACATACGGTGATTCATATAACCCCTCATGGAAAAATCACCCAAACCTTAGGTGGAAACAAAATCAACCAAATTCATCCAACCCACCTAATCGTTACCAATCAAACGGTCCACCATCCAACCGTACCTTCAACAACAATCCTTCTAACAACTATGGTAGTACCAACAATCTTGAAGGATTGATGTCGAAATTTATGGCATCTCAAGAAGCTCGCATAGCTAGGTTTGAAACCGAATTCAACCAACAACAAACGGAGATGACCAACAAAATCGACAACTTGTTGAAAGCCCTCAACAACCAAACATTAGCCACACCTAGGAAGGACACTAGGGACACCAATAGTGGAATCCAAGCTAAGGACCCCTCATCATCCAAACATGTCCACTTTGTCAATGTTGTCACTATTAAGCCGATAGATAGGGAAATAGAGGAGAGTGACAAAGATGAAGTTAGAGTAGAAGCCAATAGTGAGGATGAGAGTAGGGAAGTTGAGGTTAATAAGGATGAGGAATTAGAGGAGGTAGAACCTATAAAGGAATATTTTGATAAGTTGCCAACCAAGGAAGAACGGGAATACCATAAGTATTTATTCGATAGTCCCGAAACAACATATATCTTTGGCGATCCCCTGATCAAAATGGGAGACCCCTCTAACATTAACATCCCATGCAATATCGGGCACATGCATATATGGAAAGCTTACATAGACCTTAGATCCCCCGTGAACATCATGTCTAGGACTTATTACAATTGGGTGATGAAGAAGCAACTCAATTTTAGGATAATGCCCGGTAAAAGTTGGATAAGTAATTTTGCGGGAAGAGTGAAGGGATTGCATGTCATTATAGGGAATCTCACCTATGAGATTGATTTTATGATAGTTGAAGACATTCGTCCGGTGATAGATGCTTGCCTAAGTCAAGTAGTATTCGGGAAGCCATTTGTTGAGGCCACTAGGATGAGTTATGATCCGACGTTAGGGATAGTTAGATTCAAGGAAGAGAATGATGAGGTTGCTTATCAAATGCCCTACAAGATTGAGCAATACCGCCTTCTCTCTAATTTCGAAAAGGAACGTAAGCAAGCGGCTTATTATAGGAATGAGGAGGATAGACGTAGAGGAGTAGAGTATGTTAGAAATAGGATGCTTGGTTTCTACAAAGAGTGCTTACAACTAGGTCCAGAATACAAAACTGGTTTAGAAGATGACCTAGAGAATGGAACCAATGATGAAATCACGTAGTAACCCACGACTTTGAGTCTAGCTACAAGACTCGTAAATAAAGAAAAGCGCTTCTTGGGAGGCAACCCATGTTTTGTGTGATTTTATTTGTTTGATTGTTATTTGCTTCCGTATGCATGCTTTATTTTTATTGTTGGTTGATCATGTTTCTCAATTAAAATGTGGAAATACTTTATTATGTTGTTTAGCCTAGTCTTAACTTCAACCTAAAGGTATTTTTGCAAAAGATAAGTGTAAGGGGAAACCCCAAATAAGTTTTTTTAGAAACAAACCGATCATGATTCTCCACAATATTTAATGAACATGTGTATTCGTATTGTTAGAGTCAAATGCTTGTATTGAGTCATAATGTAGTTTTGCAGGATTTTCCAGGAAGTAGGACAAAGTTTTTCCAGAAATTTTCCGGAAACTTAACATAAAGATTTCTACAGGTTCATTCTGATGGCGTCAGGCAATTGCTCTTGACGGCGTCAGGAGTCAAAAATCTGGAAATTTTACCAGTTTTGTTTTTCTAACGGAGTCTTATAAGTTTTTGTGAATTATTAAGTTTTATAATCTCCAGGAAATCTGCAAACTTCATTCCACAAGCATTATATCTTACTTTGTTTTCTAGGATTTAGTAACTTATATAGGATGCCGCCGATTTTACGCGAGGTTGCCTTGTCTACTTTTGTCAGGATTTACAGGTTATTTGAGACAAGAAGATGATTTCTATTCTGGAAGGGAAGCTTTGATTGTTCGTTTTCTTGGAGGAAGATTTAACCTGGCCAACCTAAAATCCATACCGAGCGAATCAGGGGAGTATTTGAATTCATTCTCTTTACTTTTAACTTTTACATTCTTTACTTGAACATTGGGGACAATGTTCATCTTAAGTGTAAGGGGAGGGTAAAAAGATGATACCTTACATATGCACTTTCGCTTGAGTTTGTTTTGTTTGATAGTAGATGAGTAATAAAACTATGAGAAATACTTGTTAGTGCAATTTTAGCGCCAAATTTAAATTTTTTTACAACATTTAGGAGTGAAACTTTAGCCATAGCAAGCGTCTCATGGATAGGAGGTTGTATGACTAGCACATAACCGTATATTCAGAAAAATTTTCCACCCAAAAATGTGAGGTTCGCCTTTAGTTTTGATAGGAAAAGCATTTATTATTGGTGCTTATGAGTGTACCAGTAGCATTTAGATTCTAGAACTTGCGTTAGTGATGCATCCCGAGACCGCTAGTGAGACTACATTCGTGTAGTAGGATTTACTACATGATAAGAGGCATTAGGATCACCCTTGTGTTAAACCCGTATTACGATTACTTGACCATTTAAGTCATATTACTTGGCTAGTTAAGTCAACTAATTTTTCCCACACCCTTAGCGTTGTACTCATTTTTAGTACACGATACCCCTAGTACACCCCTCCGAGCCTATCTTTTCGTTTCTAACTTTAAGCATCTTACTTAAAGGAAGAATTTGTTACACCCCACTTAAATGTACACCCAAATCGCCTTAGCCTTCCGTGTATGCGCTCATTTTTAGTGCATTATTGTTATTTGTTAAACCCTAAGTTAACTTTCTAATTGATTACATGGTTGCTAAGTCGAGTCATATCCTTGTACATATTGTTTTGGGACGATTGGGACTCATGGGTAAGTACTTATTTTATGGAGTAATGGGGAAGAACAACACTTATTACCCCCATATGTACGTTAATCTTAAAAGTGCTCCAAGTGTTTTGATTTTCTTAATTCGAGTCATTAGAATAGTTTAATGTAAAGTATGTAAAGATTCAAGTGTAAGGGGAATGCTCAAACCCCTATGATGTATTATTTTGGATGGTAGGGTAAGAGTGTATGAAAAAAAAAAAAAAAAAAAAAAAAAAAAAATCGAAAAAAAAATAATAGAAAAAGAAAAAAAAATAGAAAAAGAAAAAGAGAAAAAACATACGGACTACCATCCCGTTTTCATTCTATGTTCATTTTATGTTTTTAGTTATTTTTCATTTATTAGCTTAAGTCGAGTCTAGTCTTGGCTTAGCAACGCCATCTTGTACATGTAATTAACTAAGATTGTTAACTCGCCACCAGTAAAATCCCCTTTATCCAACAAAACCGTGTAATTCATATCCCTACACCTAACGTTATAACCCTTTAAAAGACCTCTTTGATAGTTTATCCTAGGTGCTTACGCCATGTGGTGGAGGTTTGATCCTTTCCCAAGCCTATGGTAATCTATTTTGCTATGACAGGTAGTGAGAGATATCTTCCATTTCCATAATGTTATATTACTTTATTACACCCGAGAGATGTGAGTATCTAAACACTATTTGTGAGGTGCTTGTGTATGACCTCCGTGCTTGTCTATTGGTCTTTAGTGGAACGATTATTTGTTGTAATTACTTTTATATTAGTGTTAAATGACCCCTAACTTGTCTTTTGAGTAGAATAAAAGCTCATTTGCTTGAGGACAAGCAAATCTCAAGTGTAAGGGTATATGATGAGGCGAAAAATGATCCGTTTTTAGGGGGTCATTTAAGCCCGAATCCGAATTTATTTGATCAAATATTGCCCTAAATCGTTCCTTTTGTGATTTTAGGTGTTTGGAGAGTGAATTCTGGAAAAGAGGCTATTTTGGACGTTTTTGGAGCATAAAGTGAAGAAAACAACAAAGTACCAAATCCAAGCTGGAATTACAAGGTGACGGCGTCAAGAATTTACTCTTGACGGCGTCAGAAAGGATGAATATTTTACCGAAGGTTGTGAAGGCGTCAGATGAAGAGATGACGGCGTCAAAGTGACCAAGATTAATTTACCGAGGGTGGTGACGGCGTCACATAGGCCGTCACGATTGGATCTAGGGCGTCCGAGGAAGTATATGGCGGCGAGTTGACGGCGTCAGATTTTACTCTTGACGCCGTCAGGACGATTTTCCTATATATAGTTTTCTAGTTTTTTCATTAAAGGGAGAGAAGTTTTGGTGAAACCCTAAAGACGATTTTGGTGCCTCTTTTACAGGTTTTTCAAGGGTTCCAAACCCTTGAGACCTTGCATTGTAATTGAGATAAGTATACTCTTAATTCAATCAATATGTCTATGTGTTGGTTGTCTATCTTTTGTTCTTATCTTAATTCTACTATGCTAGGCTAAATTTCCTTTGTGTTTGCTTAGATCTAATGAAACCTAGATGTTGATTATGTGTTGATTACTTGTCTATTCTTGTTTTGAATGAATGATATTATATGTTAGGCTTAAGAAAACTGGCAGATCTCCAAATGGTAACATGCTTGAACGTCTTAAGAAACATGAACCGAGGCGTACTAGGTCTTTATTGGTTGTATTTAATGCATGAGCCACTGTTTACAATCCCTATAGTTGTGCTGGGTCATGGTGTAGGAGGAGATAAGAGCTCATAGAGTTGGGGAGTTATGTATGCCACTTCACGAATGGTATTAAGGAATACAACCCGTCATTCATACAAGTGTAACAAGTAATTAACATGTAAAAGATATCTAGGGAGTAATGAAGTCTAAGTAAACACAATTTCTCCAACCACTGCTCACAACCTTAGTTTAATATTAGTTTAATTTCATTTTCATTAGTTAATTAGTTATAAAGTAGTTTTTGGGTTAGTTGATTAGCAACTAATTCCGCCCACTCCTTCAAAACCCGAGATTTTACTTGCTTTCATAAAATATAAAAACACAAAAATAATCATCTTCCATCTCTAGAACTATTAATTAGGCTTTCTAATCCTAGCGACACTATTCCTAAGCTGAACGATCAATCCCCCGGTACTTGTCACTATACTATACTACAACGATCAGGTACACTGCCTGGTGGGGGTTGTAAGCCTCGCGAGATCCCTCGAGAGGTAAAGCAAGGTGTGATTCCCACGCATCAGGAGGCCCCTACGAAGGTTATTGAATTTGAAACTTCTTCGTAAAATGAACCCAGAAGAAGGCCCCTACGAAGGTTATTGAATTTGAACCTTCTTCGTAAAATGAACCCAGAAGGAGGCCCCTACGAAGTTTATTGAATTTGAACCTTCTTCGTAAAACGAACTAAAACAGAGGCCCATATGAAGGCTCATGAATTTGGGCCTTCTTCATAAAACGAACTGAAACAGAGGCCCATATGAAGGCTCATGAATTTGGGCCTTCTTCATAAAATGAATTGAAATAGAGGCCCATATGAAGGCTCATGAATTTGGGCCTTCTTCTTAAAATGAACTGAACAGGGGCCCATATGAAGGCTCATGAATTTGGGCCTTGTTCGCAAAACGAACTGAAACAGAGGCCCCTTCTTCTCCAATTCGAAAATAACACAAGCCATAATCTGAGATAAAAGTGGAGATTTTAGTTGTGTTTCCATGTGTTACCAAGGATGTGGGGAATTGTGGTTGAGATTGACCGTTATTTATGGAAAACGGTTATCTGACTCGGTAAAACGGGACTTATTGTTGTGTGTCCTACGGATGGCGCCACTGATTGTACAAAAAGATGCACATACCAGGCCGTCAATGGTGATTAACGGAATTAGGGGTGATGGTGGTGATGCCGAGTGCAAGATAACCTTAAAATAAGAAATAGAAGACACTACGTTAAGTGATTGTGCAGGGGTTGGACCCTGCGAACCACCTCCAGCGTGTGAATAAATATTTGGTATGACGAGTTTTAGTGAGAATGTAGTAAAGTGAAGCATTATTGATTGCATACCAGATTTCTAGCCCATCCAATACTATTTATAGGGATGAAAATAGCTTTGGAGAGCTCTTGCATGTTTTTAGGAGATCATGGGGGCATCCCATGATATTAGGAGATCATAGGGGTGTCCCATGATTTGTGGTAACCGCTAGGGCTTAATGCCCCACTCTTCCTGGTTTAGCGGGAAGGCTAAGGAGAAAGAGGGGACGTGCGTAAGACCAGGTCAGGCTCCTCCGAATAGTAATGAAAGGCCCCTCCTAACCGTGATGGAGGGCCCCTTCGAACAGTGATGGAGGACCCCTTCAAACAGTGATGGAGGGCCCCTTCGAACAGTGATGGAGGCCCTTCCAAATAGTGATGAAGGCCCCCTTCGAACAGTGATGGAGGCCCCTCCAAACAGTGATGGAGGCCCCTACAAACAATGATGAAGGTTAGACACTATGAGTGCTTTGAGTGAAGGTTGGCGGATTCCCTTGCGGTAGCCATTATGAATGACTTTACGCCACCATTATGTGTATGACGAAGGTATAGACTTCATCCTTTAGGAGGGTATATCATTACCCTTTGTGCAAATGGTAAGCTAAGTACCAGAGTGACGGTAATGCTCGTTAGTAGAGCGGAGGGTACGTCATCAATTTTATTGCGCAAGATCAAAGCAATTCATTTGCATTCGTCTCTACTATAGAACCAAAGTGTTTTGAGGAGGCAATTAGTAATGATAATTGGATTATGGCAATGCATCTTGAGATAGATCTAATCACATGAAATCATGTTTGGGAATTAGTTCCACCTCCCAATGCTCATAACATTTTGGAATTATAATGGACTTTCAAAAGCATATTGCATGAAAATGGAACAATTTGTGAAAACAAAGCAAAATTAGTAGTAAATGATTTTGATCACATTGAAAAATCCATTTGTCACATCTTTGCCCCGGTTGCACAATTAGATTCTTTACGAGTTTTACTTGCATATGCATGTAGTGAGATGTTTACGTTAAAACAAATGGATGTCAAAACTGCTTTTAGTCAAGTCATGAAAAATGAAATCTATGTCACTCAACCACCGGGATTTATAGACACTCAAAAACCTAACCATGCTTACAAACTAAAGAAAAACTTGCGTGAACTTGAGTTAGACAATTTATTATGGCATAGTAGTGTAATTTCTTTTCTCATTGATAATAACTATGCAAGAGGCATGAAGAACAAGTCATTGTTCTTCAAGATAAAAGGCAAGCATCAAATAATCATTCAAATCTTTGAAGATGATATTGTCTTTGGATCTAGATGCCAATTATTACATGATGAATTCGTTAAATACATGCATGAGAAATTCAATATCAATGTCTTAGGAGATCTTAAATCCATTCTTAACTTACAAATTATACAAAGTGACAATGGCATGTTCATATCCGAATCAAAATATTTAAGAGAGTCTCTTAGAAAATTTGATCTTGATGATGAGACGAAAAGTGTACCGCTATTAGGGGTCATTTAAGCCCAAAGTCGAGATTATTTGATCAAATATTGCCCTAAATCGTTCCTTTTGTCATTTTAGGTACTTTTGAGAAGAAATTTGGAAAAGGAAGCATTTTGGACGTTTTTGGAGCGAAAAAGTGAAGAAAACGACAAAGTCTCAAATTCATGCTGAAAACAGTACCTGACGGCATCAGGATTTGCTTATGACGCCGTCACCCTTTGTCAAAAAGGTGGATAATCAAGTTACACGTGATGCGCCAGAGAGTTTTTGGAGGAATTACACATGACGGCATCACCAAGGCCGTCATGAGCAAATTACATGTGACGACCAAGATCAAGTTTACACATGACGGCGTCAGAAGTGGATTTAGGCAATACGATTATAATTATGGTGGCGAGTTGACGGCGTCAGAAGTTACTCTTGACGTCGTCAGAGTCGATTATCTATATATAGTTTTTGATTTTTCATTCATTAGGGTGCAACTTTGAGAGGAGAAACCCTAGACGAATTTTACAGTATTTTTACAATAATCATTCAATATGTCTATGTGTTGTTTGATTCTATCTTACGATTTTCTTCACTTTAACATGCTAGGCTAGGTTTTCTTTGTGTTTGCTTAGATGTAATGAAACTTAGTTATTGATTATTGGTTGGTTGTTTGTTTATAATTATTGTGGATGAATGATTTCGATGTTAGACTTAAGAAAACTGGCAGACTTCCAATTGTTAACTTGCTTGAACGTCTTAAGAAACATGGTCAGATGTGTACTATGATAAATTAGTTGTATTTAATGCATAGGTAACTACTAATGAGGCCATGTTAAGAGCTAGTAGTCGGCTCGACATAGGAAGAGGTAGAAGCTTATAGAGTTAGGGAAGATCGTACACGGCCCTACGAATGGTATTAAGGAATATAACCCGTCATCTATGCAATTGTAACAAACTAATCAACCGGTAAAAGATAGCTAGGGAGTAATGAAATCTAAGTAAACACATTTTCACTTATTATTTTTTTCGCCAAAATTACTTTAGTGTCATTTTATTTTATTTTGTTTGCATTCGTAGTAATTTGGGTTAGTTGACTAGCAACTAATTCCGCCCATCCTTCCAAAACCGAGATTTTTACTTGCTTTCCATAAAATACAAAATACAAAAAGAATCATCCCTCACCTCTAGACCTAATTTAATTGAGTTTTAACCCTAGCGAACACTATTCTTTTAGTTGAACGATCAATCCCCCGGTACTTGCCACTATACTATACTACAACGGTCAGGTTCACTGCCTGGTGGGGATTGCAAGCTTCTCAAGATCCCTTGAGAGGTAAAACCTTTTGCAAGGTTGCAAAACCACGCATCACTTAAAATGTTAAGTCCATCCAAACACCAATGGCAATGGCAACCGACCTTAAACTCACCTTAGACAAGGAAGGAATTCCGGTTGACAGTTCTAAATATCGATGTATGATAGGATGTCTACTACACCTAACCGCTAGTAGACCCGACATCATGTTTAGTGTATCTCTATGTGCACGATTTCAAGAAAATCCCAAGGAATCTCACATGAATGCCGTAGTACGGATATTTACATACATAAAGAGCACACATTATCTAGGTGTTTGGCACCCAAAAGCCTTAGGTATTGAAATTTGTATTTTCACCGACTCCGATCACGCCGACGATTACGTTGATAGGAAAAGTACTAGTGGCGTATGCACCTTTGTAGGAGAATGTCTAACACAATGAAGTTGTCAGAAACAAATGGCTTTAGCATTATCCACAACCGAAGCCGAATACGTTGCAGCCGGAAAGGCTTGTCAACAAGCTTTGTGGATGAAGCAAGTTCTTAGTGACTACAACATCCAATTACAAGATGTTCTTGTATTGTATGACAAAAAAGGTGCTATCGACCTAAGTAAAAATCCCGTCCATCACTCTCGTACCAAGCACATCGAAATCCGTCACCACATATTGCGTGATAATGTTCAGAAGGGGAACATTCTCCTTGACAAGGTTGCCTCCGAAGATAACGTCGCCGATATCTTAACGAAACCCTTAAAACGCGAAACGTTTAACTATCATAGATTAGGTCTTGGGATGTTAGAGCATCGGGAATAAAGTTATTTATTCCAACTATTTGGTTTCTAAATTGAGTTGTACTCAAAATTACAAATATATTTTGTAATATCCAAACCAATAAACAAATATTAGTTCTTTGTTAACTCATGCTTGGTGATCCACAAAAATTAAAATATACACTCATCTCATCTTATTCTTGGCATCCTACTCATCTTATCCAAATCTCTATGGGTCACTCTCATTGGACGACTTAGGATTTCATGGGCCCCCACTTCTAATTAATTATAACATCTCACCAACCAAAATTACTTTTCTTCCTCCCCCCTTGTTTTTGGCCGTCCCCCTCCACACACACACACACACACATCTTATCCTTTTTCAATTCTCTTCAATCTTACCTTCCTCCTTTCTTGAAGATCTTGGCAATTTCATATAAAACTAGTCATAGGATTTTCCCTTAAGCTTTTGTGAAAAATTGATTAAATTACATATGGAAATGTCCTAATTATAAGGGAAACTATGGCAAAATTTTTCAAAATCTCTTGATAAAGTTGAGTTATGATTTTTGGGTGAGTTATACTAATGGGTTTTGTGGATTTCGACATAATATGAGTCTATATGTAACTAACTCATAATTTCTTTTCAAAAATTTTCAAAATCTTGAATTTTCGAGGGAAACCCAAAATGTTTTACGAGGCTGGCCCGCTGCCAACGTGTCGACGCGTAAGCAACGCGCCAAACATGTTGTTGCTCTCTCGTTTCTATCTTTGATTTTACATATATATAAACACACTATGTGTTATTTTGATAGGAACAATGGGTGAACGACGTGATACTAAGCAATTCATGAAAAAGGTCTGATGTGCTCGTGGTGTCAATGTCTACAAACCATTTGAAAACCGTGCCTATCATGAAGGACGTTATTGTGACCAAGACTACATTCGAATGACGGGGCTTAGGCAACCCTTCATAAATGCAAGTTGCTTTCCCATTTGCTATTCTACCTCCCGAGATCTATCCTCATCACATTCAAGAGTTCTATGCTCGTTATCAATTAAACTCCGCCGAACTCACTCTCCACTTCCAAATGTATGGTCATAACTATACATGGTCTTTGGAAAAGCTTGGAAATGTTCTTGGAATCAACTCAAACGGGATCATGCTCTACACCGATTCAACGGAGACAAGAGAATTCAAGAAGTACCCTAACTATCACCCTTCCGAAGTGGGTAAGATCAATGCGGAGGATGTACAAAACACCATCTTCAAGCCTCAATACCAATGTAATGATGAGGTCGATCTTCATTGGGCTCAATCAAACTTGTGTGACATGCTCCATGCATGGGAATATGGTTTGACATCAAACGTGTTTGTGAAAATTGGAGCAAGAGGAAATGTCTCCATTGTCGTTGGGTATATGATTTATTGCATTGAGACCCACACACCATTTAACTTTGCCTATTTCATGGCAAAAAGAATGGATAAGCTTAGTGGAAACAAGAGATTGATTCCCTATGCTCGTCTTCTCACCACATTGTTTGAGCACATCAAAACTGAACATCCCGACCATGCTGAGGATTGGCCTGATTGTGAGGTGTTAGCATCATCATTTGCAAATTTCAACGCTAATAGTCTTGATTGAGCCGATGTTGACCTTGAGCATCCTGCAAACACCGCTTCCACATCTCAACAAGCTTCCATGGATCCAATTGGACAAATGAAATATATGGTTAGTGAGATGTTTGATGAGCGTGCATGGAATGCTTCAGAAGACGTCATCAGTGAGGATGAAGAGGTTTTTGATGTGGCCTCCTTGCCAACCCACGAACGACTTGCTTACAAAACCTATCAAGCTACCAAACGTCAGCGTCGTGAGAGCCGGTCGAAGTTCGGGGTTCTAAAGAATTTCATCACTCGTTGGGCCACCTACATGTCTTGCAAGAATCTTTGATGTGTTTGTATAACTTGTGTTTGTTGGTTATGATCTCTTAAGGCTTGGTTTTATGTATGTTGCATCATGGACATCTAGGATCTATGTTTGTTGGATAATCTTGTATTTGCATACCATGTCATATCATGCTTGAAACATTATTATGTTATCTATGACTAATGATTACGTATTAAGGATTTATCTATTGTTGTATGCTCTATCTTGTATATATATTCTTGTGAACTAACCCATGTTGTAAGTATCCAAATGGTAACCTAACCCATTTTGGACATTCACATGTGAGGATTGCTAGGTTGTTGCATGTTGTGTTGTTTTATGTAACTAGGCCACCGCAAAGGTGAGGATCTTGACCAATGGATCCCCGCCTTGGAACAAGGGGGAGCAACGATTTAGGAGGAGCTATGTTCAAGGGGGAGCACGTCAAAGTGCCATTCTTAAGCTACTTGCCCATTTAAATGGAAGTCCCGCCTTTTTGATTCGACAAAAGGGGGAGAAAGAAAGCAAGAGCGTGAAGACCACGTTAAAGAACGAACAAAGGCTTCACCCAATTACAAGGCAAGGTCAAGACGCAAGCTACACCAAAGGCGCGCTTTGTCTTCGTTACGTTTTGTAATTTTATTTGCTTTCGGTTTTCATTTGTCATCATCAAAAAGGGGGAGATTTTGAGGCAACATGATCAAGATCTCCTAATGTTTTAATGATGACAAATAAACCTTCGAAACACATAAAATAACAAACGGTAGCCGAAATTCCTCAAATCCATATCTGGTGCTGGCGCGCTGCCCGCGCATTGACGCGTGGGTGACGCGCCAGGCTTCTGTATGGTTCAGAATGAATTTTGAAAGTCGGCTTTCCCCTTACCCGACCAATGTGGATCTTTCAATACAGGTATGAATATGTTATGTGCTTAATTGAGAACACTCGAAACGAGTTTTGAGATTAGAGAGATCCCACTTTTAAAACACCTGATTACGGGAAAATACCAACTCAAGTTTTTCTAATACTTGCCTCTAGCCAAGGCTTTTCTAAACTTAGGAAGCTTATATACTTCACATAACATCACGTGAAAGCATCCATATGCTCATATCCCATGCTTACGTCTTCTCTAATTACGTAACAGGTTTACTCCCTTATTGGTCAAACTAAGTCGAAGGTCTCTTTGCGTAAACGCATCCTTACCCACATGGGTTATGCTTTATGATGAAGCGAAAAGTGTACCGCTTCTGGGGGGTCATTTAAGGCCAAAGTCGATATTATTTGATCAAATATTGCCCTAAATTGTTCCTTTTGTCATTTTAGGTACTTTTGAGAGGAATTTTACAAAAGGAAGCATTTTGGACGTTTTTTGAGCTAAAAAGTGCAGAAAACGACAAAGTCTCAAAAGCATGCTAGAAATTGCCTTTAACGACGTCACAAGTTGTTAGTGACGGTGTCATGAGTTGACAAAAGGGTGGATAAATCAAATATACGTGACGCGCCAGAATGTTTTGTGAAGGGGGTCTGACGGCGTCATGTACAAAAATTCCAAGGCCATCAAGAGTTATCATAAAGAGTGACGACCTAGAACCCGTAAAGAGTGACGGCGTCAGAAGTGGATCTAGGCAATACGAGTTTAATTTGGCGGTGAGTTTATGGCGTCAGACTTAACTCTTGACGCCGTCAGATCATAAAATATATATATAGTTTTCTAGTTTTCATTCAGTGTGTGCAACTTTGAGGGAATAAAACCCTAGACGAATTTTCCAGCTATTTGAAGGGTTTCAACCCTTTGTTTCTTCCATGTTCAATTGAATATAAGTACTTTACCAAATCATTCAATATGTCTATGTGTTGTTTGATTATATCTTACGCTTGTCTTCTCTTTAACATGCTATGCTAGGTTTCTTTCGTGTTTGCTTACATGTAATGAAACCTAGATGTTAATTATGGGTTGATGATTTGTTTATAATTGATGTGGATGAATGAATTCGATGTTAGGCTTAAGAAAACTAGCAGACTTCCAATTGGTAACTTGCTTGAACGTCTTAAGAAACATGATCGGAGGTGTACTATGATTATTTGGTTATATTTGATGCATAGGTAACTTCCAGGGATACCATGTTAGGAGCTTTTAGTCGGCTCGACATAGGATTGAGGTTGAAGCTTATAGAGTTAGGGAAGATCATACACGGCCCTACGACTAGTATTAAGGAATATAACCCGTCATCCATGCAATTGTAACAAGCTAATCAACCGGTAAAAGATATCTAGGGAGTAATGAAATCTAAGTAAGCACACTTTCTCTCATTATTGTTTACACCACAAATTAATTTAAGTTTATTTTATTTTATTTTGATTGCATCTTTAGTTAATTGGATTAGTTGACTAGCAACTAATTCCGCCCACTCCTTCAAAACCAGAGATTTTTACTTGCTTTCCTTAAAATATAAAAATACAAAAAGAATCATCCCTCACCCTTAGACCTAGTTTAGTAGAATTTTAACCCTAGCGAACACTATTCCTAGAGTTGAACGATCAATCCCCTGGTACTTGTCACTATACTATACTACAACGAACAGGTACACTGCCTGGTGGGGATTGCAAGCTTCTCAATATCCCTTTAGAGGTAAAACCTTTTGCGAGGGAGCAATTTCACGCATCACTTTACATCAAGGCAAAGCACTTGACTTGTTTGCACCAAGGTGTTAGTTGAGTACGTCGAGTCGTGGAAAGTCACGTGATATGAAACTATGGATTCTCGACGTTATGTTACTTGGAATTATAAGTAACTTATGATTTTTTCAACTTATAATCTTAATTGTCTAAACCGTTTCTTCTTAATGACAATAAGATTACTTATTAATCTTTTCCTAATCACTTCTTAACCTTCTTAATCACAAAAGACAAAGCCACAAAAATCTCCCACAATCTCTCCCAAAAATCCTTTTCCAACATCTTCTTATATATTCCCTTACACCTCTTACACACTTTGACTCACACACACTCCCACACAAGATTCCCCACTTTATACAATACCAATACACCTTTCTCATTCACCAATACATACTCTTCCCTATATATACATACACTCTTTTCTACGCACACACATCCTTTCACATACACTCTTTTCTACACATACATACTTTCTCATGCATACACTCTTTTCTACACACACCATTATTTTCAAAATACACACACTTCACTCACATACTCCTCTTCACACACACAAGGCTCCTCATCCAATCACTCTTACACATACTTACACATATAACTCACTCCCTATACATATCACATCTTATACAACCTATATCTCACACTCTCTAATGCTTCCTCATTCAAAATACACACACAACTCACAACCATTTCACCTTCTACACATACTAGGCTCCCCATCACATCCAACTCTTACATATTCTCTTACACTATCCAACCTTTATTCCCTTACACACTTACACAATCCAACTCATACTCTACACACTCTTCATCATAACCATTCATTCTCTTACAACACATCTCAACCATCCGTTTCTCCTTCCTCCCCAAGAAACGGAATATTCCTTGGAATATACTACTCTTAACCTAACCATGGTTCACGTCTAACCAAACAATGGTTACTTCTTAACTTACCCCATTCTTAACCCAACCATGGTTCTTCTAACCCAACTATGGTTAGTTCTCTACACTAAACCATGGTTAACTCTTAACCACACCAAGGATGGAACATTCCCTTGGATACACCATTTAACCTAACCATGTTTTATTCTCCATACACTTCTTTCTAAACCCAACCATGGTTAACTATTAACCATACCATGGATGGAACATTCCCTTGGATACACCCTTTAACCTAACCATGGTTTATTCTCTACACCTTTAACCTAACCATGGTTACTTCTTAACCTAACCCTCCTCATTCTTCCCTATAGAGGAATATACCATGGCATATTCTCTTCTCACTTATGTCATGAGAGGAATACCATTTCTACCCCTACCAAATTACCCTTTCTACCTTTCTACCCATGGTAATTTGTTTTTCTTATAAACACTTCACAAAATATTTTACAAATTGGCTATTTGAGTTGGTAAACCTTAGATTGATTAATGTTAAGGTTTAGTGTGAAGTACAATTGGGGGTTTAGCAAGGATAGGTATTTATAAGATCCAACACCCAACACTTGGGAAAAGTTTACAGACGCCTGGCGCGTTGGCCACGCGTTGACGCGTGGGTGACGCGCCGGCCTCGGTAAATTCTTCCCAAGTTTTGGTCTTGGCCTATAAATACCCCATTTGCCTCTTGTATTCCTCACCCCTTGCCATTATTTTTTCTCTCTAATCTCTCTATCTCTCTTGTGTTCTTAGTTAAACACGTTAACTCTTTGAAAGAACGCATCTCCTTGCAAGGGAAGTATCATAAGAACCTAATCGACTCTTATGATTGTGTTGAGGGTCTTCTTATCTATACCATTTCTACTAGAATCGAGTCACTAGGTTAGGTTAGGACTTGATTGAACAAACAATCTTTTATTCATTCTATTGGTTGTAAGGGAAGTCTTGTGTCTTTGTGACCAAGCCTAGATCATTGGGTATCTAGTTGGGGTTTGATACCATGGGAGTAACTCCTTCTTTGTGAGCATCGATATTAGGGAATATCGGTGGAGTGAATTGTAACGGTTTGTAGTCCACCGAAAGGATTATACTAGTGGAATAGTATCATTTCGTGGATTAGCAACTGGACGTACGGATGGTATAAACCCCCCATCCCGAACCAGTATATATCGTGGTGTCTCTCTTTACTCGCTTTATATACTTTGGATTGTATTAGTGGTTGTTGTATTGATTGTACAACCACTTGGTTCATCTTCTTGGCTTAAAGTTTTTAAACCTTTTGAAAGCCAAAGAAACCGTATTCACCCCCCTATGGTTCTACACGTATCATTCCCCCTCACTTTAGAAGAACTCGTCCTCGAGTTCTTGCATTCTTCAGCCACCAATGTCTTCAAATCCGGTGGTCGCGTACCATTGGGAAGAATAGCTATATTTTTTCCGAACCACTTAACAACATAAAAGTTATTCTTACCCCTATGTATGGCATCCACATCATGTTGCCACGGTCTTCCTAGCAAAACATGACTAGCAACCCCAAGTCCACAACATCAGAAGATACTTCATCACAATAAGAATTTCCAGTAGCAATTGGAACCTTGCAAACCTAAGTCACCTTTACTTCGGGACCTTTCTTAATCCAACCTAACTTATATGGATTAGGATGTTGCTCGGTTGGTAACTTCAACGCTTTCACAAGATCTTTGGAAACTAGATTTTCACAACTCCCACCATCAATGATCAATGAACAAATGTTGTCTTCAATCACACACTTAGTTTCAAAAATCTTGTTCCTTTGCAAAAAATCTTCATTTTTTGTCGCACACAAGGTACGTTGCACCATCAAGTTAACAACTTCGCCTTCAACATGAGCAAATTCATCTTCATCAACTTCTTCAACATAAGCACATGTCTTCCTATTAGGACAAGTGTTTGACCTATGACTCGGTAAACCACACCTAAAACACTTAGGTGGTATAGCTTTGTCATACGGATTGGAGTCCGTCGTTTTAGCAAATTGTTTCTTCACACCACTTCCACTATCCAGAACTGGAGAAATCAAACTAGAAGATTCGTTAGTTCCAACGGTCAATTGAGTTTGATTAGATTGAATTACCTTAGTAGAATATGAATTATCTTCTAATGTATCTTCAAATTTCATAATTCGTTTAGACATTGACCTCTCAACTTTCATAGCTAAAGTTTGAGCTTGATCAATGATCCAACTTGACAATAGGCTTATCTCTTCTTGAATTGATTGATTCAACCCACTCAAATACCTAGCGGCCACTTATTCCTCAGATTCCGTCAAATTACACCTAGCTTGTAACCTCAAGAATTCACCCGTATACTCCGCCATGGTTCTTATGATATTGTTGATATAAAAGTTGTTCAACATCAGGGGGTAAAAACCTACCTTTTATCATTCTCTTCATCCTTGGCCACATGGTGATTGGATATTTGCCTTGTCTCCTACGGTTGTCTTGCTCGTTTTGCCACCAAGCTCCGGCTCCTCCACGTAACTTGTAAGCTACAATCTTAACTTGCTCTTCTTCTGGAACATCCATGATATCAAAGAACTTGTCAACCTCATACAACCAATCCAACACAGCTTCAAGATCAAGATTCCCAAGAAAGTTAGGAATCTCAGCTTTAATACGGTCCTTTGATGCTCACCATTCCCACGATGATTTTCATCCCTCATAGTAAAAACCCTATGTCCATTATTTCTATCTCTTGGACCTCCAGTCAAAACATCTCCTTCCTCATTTGAATACCCGAAACCTTCTTGTCTCCAAACTTGTTTAGGAGATTGGTTACGCTCATGCTTCTCATAGAATTCCTCATAGTTATTAAGGAATTTATGATTACCATGTACGTTCTCATGATTTGGATGTTTACCACCACCCTTGATCACGAATCGGATCTCATCAAGCACAGTGGACATACTCGCGAATTTGAATGTGAGATCGTTGATCGCACGATCCATGTCTTCGGTCGACCGCACCCCACCACCAGTACGGGTTTTTGGTTCTTCTACACCGTTCACCATCTAGGATACTAACAAGCTCTAGATGTTTAATTGACATAGAATCTTCTACACCAATTACCACTAGAATACAAGTCTCTGATGCCAACTGACACAGGACGCGCAGAAGCATATTTAGATAAACCCTAATCTAAAGGTGAAAACCAAGGCGTACCTTGCGGGAATAAAACCCAAAACAAGAGTAAAGACTAAAAGATAATTTTATTAATGATAACCAAGATGAATTACAACGATAATAAGCCCTATATTTATAGGGTAGTAAACTTGGGGAAAAAGTTAACCAAACAAAACAAAGAAGCTAAAATAAAAGATGAAACTCACGACCCAAACCATTATCACTTAGTGCATAACGAGTAAGTTTTGTTTGTGCGTTGTAGTTGGTACGAAAGTATATACTTTTTAGCTACCGAATACAGTCGTAACACTAATGGTGTGTTTGGTATGATCACTGATATGTGGGAGTCGCACCAGGCTTTACCTCTCGAGGGATCTCGAGAAGCTTACAACCCCCACCCGGCAGTGTACCTGATCGTTGTAGTATAGTATAGTGACAAGTACCGGGGGATTGATCGTTTAACTCAGGAATAGTGTCGCTAGGATTAGAAAGTCTCCTAAACTAAGTCTAAAGGTGAGGGATGATTCTTTTTGTATTTTTATGTTTTATTAAAGCAAGTAAAATCTTGGTTTTTTGAAGAGTGGGCGGAATTAGTTGCTAGCCAACTAACCCAATAACTAAAGATGCAATCAAAATAAAATAACAAAAATGAAATGAAACTAATTATACTAGTGGTGTAAACAATGATGGGGAAGGTTGTGTTTACTTAGGTTTCATTACTCCCTAGATATCTTTTACAGGTTGATAGCTTGTTACAATTGCATGGATGACGGGTCATATTCCTTAATACTAGTCGTAGGGCCGTGTACAATATTCCCTAACTCTATAGGATCCTACTTCACTCCTATGTTGAGCCGTTAGAAGCTCCTAACATGGGATCATTAGAATTCTCCTACGCATTAAATACAACCAAATATCGTAGTACACCTCCGATCATGTTTCTTAAGACGTTCAAGCAAATTACCAATGGAAATCTGCCAGTTTTCTTAAGCCTAACATCGAATACAATCATCCGTAACAACTATAAACAAACAATCAACCTATAATTAACATCTAGGTTTCACTACATCTAAGCAAACACAAAAGTAATCTAGCCGAGCATGTTAAATTGAAGACAAGCGTAAGATATATTCAAACAACACATAGACATATTGATTGAATTGAAAGAGTACTTATCTCAAATTGAACATGAAAGTTTCAAAGGGTTAAAACCCTTGAAAAAGCTGGAAAATTCGACCTAGGGTTTTTCCCTCAAAGTTGCACACTAATGAATGAAATTTGAAAAACTATATATATATTTTACAGGGTGACGGCGTCAAGAAGGAATTTGTGACGCCATCAACTCGCCGCCTATAATGAAATCGTATTGCGTAGATCTGATTTTGACGCCGTCATGTAGGAATTTCTTCTGGGCCGTCACTAGCAAATGGACCATGACGGCCTAGGTGACGCCGTCATCTCCAATGCACAAAACACTCTGGACCGTCACTTGTATCTTCCACTTCCACCTCTTTTTTAACTCTTGATGCCGTCACTTGGAGACTCTTGACGTCGTCAGGTACTGTTACCAGCAAGGAAAATTAAGACTTTGCCGTTTTCTTCACTTTTAGGCTCCAAAAACGTCCAACATGCTTCCTTTTCCAGATTTCTCTCCAAAAGTACCTAAAATGACAAAAGGAACGATTTAGGGCAATATTTGATCAAATAATCTCGAATCCGGGCTTAAATGACCCCCTAAAAACGGTTCATTTTTCGCCTCATCAATCACGGTGTTAGAATATGATTTGAATTTGGAATAGATTGAAAGAAAATGAGGAAAGAGAAAATAAATGATTATATAAAATGTTGTTTGATTTATAAATGTTATGGGTAATGGATTTGAATTTTAGTAATATTATCTTATTATAATAAGAGTAAACTACATCGTTCGTCCTTGTGGTTTGCGTCGACCACGAGTTTCGTCCTTTGACCGAAAAAATGCTCCATCCGTCCCTAAATGCTAAACGTTGTATATCGTTGGTCCTTCACTCTAACGATAATTTTAACTTTCTGTTAAATCAAGTTAGTCTTTTTTCCTCTTTTTTAACTTTCCGTCAAACATTCTCTCTTTTTATACACTTAAAAAAGGGTATTACTATTGGTACCCTCTGGTCCACCAAAAAGTACTCAAAAGCACAAAATATTCCCCTTTGACTTCCCTGTTAACACAGTAAAACACAATTTTTTATCAATTTTTTAAATAACACCCAGGTTTGTTTATTGTTTCTTGAGCTCTTGTTATTGTTATACTTAGTTTAGAATATTTTGTTCTTGTTACATCAACTAATTTAAATGAAACCGCATGATAACTCAAGACATTATAGCATTCTTGTAAGTATCCACACCAAGTTGAACTTTGAACACCTTAATGATTCAAATATAAAGTTTTCTCTTAGGTTGTGTTTGGTTGATGGATTATGTGGGATTTGGAATTAGATTCCTTTTCAAAATCATGTTTGGCTATAAATGGAGTAAAGTTAAAATGTTTAAAAAGTAAATAATTATGCGTACAAAGGAATTTAGCATTCCCTCCGCAACTTGATGGAATTTTTTAAACTTCTTGGGAATTAAAATATAAAGACCAAATTGACCTTTAAATATCTTATCCCTACCAAACTTTTTTCATATGTCTCTTTTCATTCACCATTTTACATCAAACTATTCTCTTTGTATTACTCCTCACTATGAAAAAAAAAAACTGCATCTCTACTTTAATCAATCTACTCTATATTCACTTTGTTTTCAATCAAGATCTACACATACCCATCACCACATGTTCGATTTTTCTTTTTGTTCCTCAAATTTCATTATTTAATGATGTTGTGTTGGCAAGTGTTTTTTGATTTATTGTTTTATTGTTGTGATTTCTTTTCATTGCAAGCTATTTATTGTATATATTTTTTATGCTAGTTTGATATAATGGCTTATGATGTACATTGGCATTTTTTATGTTAAATCTTTTATGCCACTTTTTTTGCATTTTGTGTTGTATGTTACTGTATGAATTGCATACTTGTGCTTTTGTGTGGCTTGTATTTTTCTATTGTTCAATGTTGTCACTTCTGACATAGTAAAGTTTGGATAAACAGGAAATGGCCCGACTTAGTTTAGCGACCCGCAAACGTAAGCAAAAGAGACAAACACTGATTTTGGCATGGTGGAATCAAGTTACTACGATTTTTATTTGGTTTGTTATTTCACTTTACATGTTGGTTATCAAAAACAAAATGGATAAACCAAGTATTCGATACTCTATAATAAAAATAGACTGATATCCAATATTGCATAGGTATGTTTATGAGAATGACACTATGTCCATATCCCAAAGTAGGATGACTCTAGTATGTTTTGTTAAGTTATGTAACATGCTTGAAACATTAGGAGGATTGAAAGCAAGTAAAAATATGGATATTGATGAACAAGCAGCCATTTTCCTACACATCATAGCCCATAATGTTAAAAATCGGGTCATGATATGTCGTTTTTATTGTTCGGGAGAAACAATTAGTAGGTATTTCTCTCGAGTTTGCAATGCGGTGATAAGATTGCATATACATTTGCTTAAATAACCCCAACCTATATCTGAGTACTCTACCGATCCTCGATGGAAATGGTTCAAGGTATGTCTTAACTTTTTCAACTTTGTTCTAATCTTACGATCATAGTTAAATATGTTAGTAACCTTTAATACTTTTAATTTATTTTAGAACTGCTTAGGAGCTTTAGATGGAACATACATAAAGTGCTTAGTCCCACTTGAAGAGAAGCCTAGATATATAACAAGAAAGGGAGAGATTGCGACAAATGTGTTAGGGGTTTGTTCACAAGATATGCAATTTATCTTTGTCTTACCGGGTTGGGAGGGGTCCGCAGCCGATGGTAGAGTTCTTCAGGATGCTCTTGATAGGCTACATGGTTTAAAAGTTCCAAGACCTTGTTATTATTTGGTAGATGTTGGATACACAAATGGAAAGGGTTTCTTGCCCCTTATAGAGGTCAAAGATATCATTTAAATGATTGACGTAATGGACACCAACCAACTACGCCAAAAGAATTATATAACATGAAACATTCTTCCGCAAGAAATGTTATCGAAAGAAGTTTTGGTATCTTGAAGGCTAGGTGGAGAATTCTACAAGATAATTCATATTATCCTATTGACTTAAAAAACAAAATTATTATGGCATGTTGTCTCCTCCATAATTTTATAAAGCAAGAAATTCTAGTTGATCCATTTGAGACAGTAAACGAAATGGATGAGGGAACCGGTGATGTAGGAGGTGGAGATGCAAGCAATATTAATTATGTTGGAACTTCAGATGAATGGACTGCATTTTGAAATAATTTAGCGAAGAGTATGTTTGAAACTTGGGGTGCTACCCATTGAAGATCATGTTTCTTTTGTATCTTTTATGTGTTTTCACACTTGTCGTACCTCTATATCTTTTGTATCTTTTAATATAATGTTCATGATGTTGTATTGCTATCATTTATTTGTTATTATTGCTGTTATTTCTCCTATTTTGCTGCCATTATTGGTGTCATTTAATTTTTGTTTGGTTGTCATAATTTATTTATTGTTTGGTCGTTTTTATTGTTGTTAATATAGTTGATTTTATTGATATTGTTCGGTTGTTTATGGATTATGTATATTGTTCTTGACGTAGATATGACAAGCCAACAAAGAGAATATCGAGGGTGGACAAGTGTTGAAGATGAAAAGCTAGTGGAGGCTTTCCTAATTATGAAAAACACTACGGGATATAAAGCCAACAATGGCTTCAAACCAGGATATGCAATACACCTTGAAACACTTTTAAAAGAATCAATTCCAAATTCAGGTCTTTTAGCTAAGCCTCACATTGAATCAAGAATAAAAACATTGGCAAGTCGTTCGTGATATGTTGAATAGTACTAGTGGTTTTGGTTATGATAAGGAAAAAAATTGTGTGACCAATGACTCCCCTAGAGTATGGGATTCATACATTAAAAATCATCCAAATGCACGCAAATGGAGAAACAGAAAGCTTCCTCACTATGAAGAATTATGTGTCATATTTGGAAAAGATCTAGCTCAAGGAAAGAGAGTTAGAGATGCAATCGAGATGGAAAATGAGGCAATTGCAGAACAAGAACAAGAGTCTGATAAGGATTTTGATGAAGTGATTGATGCAAGTGTTCAATCTGAAGAAGTTTCAAGTGTTCGTAGCAAGAAGAAGAAAAATATGGGACATGCCAATCCTTTAGTCAAGAGCTTCAACGATGCGGTTCTATTGTTTGGTGAACGTCTCAAAGAATCATCGGCACAATTGAGTGAAGGTATTAAACTTGATGTTGAGCTAAATAATAAAACATCCATGCTCATTCTCTAGCTTGAAAAAATGGAGGAATTGACTCAAGTTGAAAGGTTTAAGGCAATTAGAAAGATGCAAAGTGACCCATATAGCGTTATCACCTTTTGGAATTTGAAAGAAAAAGAAATGGTGGACTGGGTGAGGTTTGTGATGTCGGAATGAGTTCGACTAGCTGATCGCATTTTAACGAAAATGGTGTCTTTTCATGAAGAATATTTTGTCTTATGTTGGAAAAATATTTTGGTATGCATTTGAAAAATATGTAGTCCTAAGAATGTCTTTTGTAATGTGCAGTGTTGCATATTAACTTACGTGCGATCGTTATTCGGAACAATATGTATATTCATGAACCATGTATCTAATATGTTAGTAGCAGTGTGTATTTACTTACTTTAAATCTTTTTCTAAAATGTAGCTATTATTTGTTCGTAAAAAACATTCCAAACAAGTAAATATAAAATAAAACAACGGAGGGTAGTTTTGCCAATTGCTTTAAAAAAAAACTTTCCAATTCCTTTGACAGATTTAGTAAACCAAATAGGATTCTGGTATGGAATTTCTCACGTTCCAATTCCTATAACACATTCCAAATCCTTCAAAAACATTCTGCGAACCAAACGAGGCCTTATTGTATAAAACTTTGAACACCTTAATGCTTCGAATTAAAGTTTTCTCTTATTGTATAAAGAATAGTATATAATACGTGTCTTCCGTGAAATGCCTCCTTCCTTTTTTAATAATATTGTCATATTTCATTATCATATAACTTAATCTTGTTAGAAATCTCAACTCCAATCCGAGCATGTATTACACTTGTAACTTGTTTATGACATGTGTAACAAAACTAAACAAATTAAATGATGTTATAATTCTAAAAAACGATAAAATAATATATAAATAACTACACATCGCTAATCCTTAAGAAATAATCCCACTTCATGTCAATATAAAGTGCATGCGTATAAACTCAAATCTTTATATACTTTTTTTTACAATTATAAATTTAGTTGGAATTAATTGAATTGCAACTTTTACTTTTGCATAATACGAAAACACAGTTTTTGTACCGGCTTTTGCTACTGCCCATGGGGTAATTGATGATTGTAGCTACTAACGGTTCTGTTACACACATTGTATAACACAATACTTTTTTTAGTACTTCCAGACATGAACTGTAGGGTTTCATGAAAGTCAAATCATTTACTATGTTTTTCCAAAGCTGGTATACGCTCGTGGATGGTGCCAATCAGGTAAGTATCAACCAAAATAATATTCAATAATGTTAACCATCAACAATAAATGTCAAGCCAATTGATTGTTAAGCCTAGCCTAGTCAGCGATCAAGTTAGTCAACCCTCAAATCTTAAACATAATTCTAACACCAATGCTCTCTCTTTGGACATGCTCATTATCCTGGATGCATTATTCTAACAAGTTCGTTATTTTTCGTATGCTAGAACCAACATAATTCAAAACATAATTCTAGCACCAATTATCATTTCTGTCAGTTTTCTTGTTACTTTCTGGCGAGTTAGTCATTTTTCCGATGAGTTCGTTATTTTCCAGCGAGGTGGTTATTTTTTCGGTGAGCTGTTATCATTCTTGATCAAGAACTGTTGGAATATTTCAAGAATTGCGTAATCAATATGTCACCAACAATAAGAGTGGGTTCAAGTAGTCAAGATGTAATCAAGAAGTATGTGGATAATGTGATGGGGGGAATTGAAGGAGTCGTTGCCAAATTTATCAAGTAAAAACATGGAATTACTTAAGCAACGGAAAGTGATCAAATGATACGTGGGAATCGCACCTGGCTTTACCTCTCAAGGGATCTTGAGAAGCTTACAACCCCCACCAGGCAGTGTACCTGATCGTTGTAGTATAGTATAGTGACAAGTACCGGGGGATTAATCGTTCAGCTAGGAATAGTGTCGCTAGGATTAGAAAACCTAAATACTAGTTCTAAAGGTGAAGGATGATTATTTTTGTATTTTTATATTTTTTTAGAAAACAAGTAAAAATCTCGGGTTTGAAGGATTATGGCGGAATTAGTTGCTAGTCAACTAACCCAATACTAAAGATGCAATCAAAATAAAATACTAGAAATGAAAATAAACTAAATTATACTAAAGTTGTGAGCAATAAGTGGAGAAAATGTGTTTACTTAGATTTCACTACTCCCTAGACATCTTTTACACGTTAATTACTTGTTATAGTTGCATGGATGACGGATTGTATTCCTTAATACCATTCATGGGGTGGCGCACTTAACTCCCCAATCCTATGAGCTCTTATCTCCTCCTATACCATGCCCAGCACAACCATAGGGATTATAAATAGTGGCTCATGCATTAAATACAACCAATAAAACCTAGTGCACATCAGTTCATGTTTCCTAATACGTTCAAGCATGTTACCAATTGGAAGTCTGCCAGTTTTCTTAAGCCTAACATCGAATTCATTCATCCAAAACAAATATAAACAAGTAATCAACACATAATTAACATCTAGGTTTCATTAGATCTAAGCAAACACAAGATAGATCTAGCCTAGCATGATGGAATTAAGACAAGAACAAGATATAGACAACCAACACATAGACATATTGATTGAATTAAAAGAATACTTATCTCAATTACACATGAAAGGTATCAAGGGCTTAGAACCCTTGAAAAACCTGTAAAATTCGCACCAAGTTCGTACTAGGGTTTCTCCAAAACTTCTCCCTTTTAATGTGTGAAAATTAGAAAACTATATATAGGAAATAGGGTCTGACGGCGTCAAGACAAAACCTGTGACGCCGTCACCTCGCCGCCAAAACTCTTCTCGGACTGCCTTGATCTACTTCTGACGCCGTCATGTGTTGTGCATTTCCAGGCCGTCATGCATTTTACTCTTGACGCCCTACTTCGTGACACCGTCAAATCTGTACTGGATCGTCATGGAAATTTGCTCTTGACGCCGTCAGGAATTCCTTCTTGACGCCGTCACCTACTGTTCCCAGCAAGGAAAATTAAGACTTTGGCGTTTTCTTCACTTTTATGCTCAAAAAACGTCCGAATTGCTTCATTTTCCAGATTTCACTCCCAAAGTACCTAAAATCACAAAAGGAATGATTTAGGGCAATATTTGATCAAATAAATTCAATTCCAGGCTTAAATGACCCCCTAAAAGTGGTTCATTTTTCGCCTCATCATATACCCTTACACTTGATATTTGCTTGTCCTCAAGCAAATGCGCTTTTATTCTAGTCAAAATACAAGTTAGGGGTTATTTAAAACTAATATAAAAGTAATTACAATAAATAATCGTTCCACTAAAGACCAATAGACAAGCACGGAGGTCATACACTAGCACCTCACAAATAGTGTTTAGATACTCACATCTCTCGGGTGTAATAAAGTATAAATTACAATATGGAAACGGAAGATAACTCTCACTACCTGTCATAGCAAAATAGATTACCATAGGCTTGGGAAAGGATCAAAACTCCACCACATGGCGTAAGCACCTAGGATAAACTATCAAAGAGGTCTTTTTAAAGGGTTGTAACGTTAGGTGTAGGGATATGAAATACACGGTTTTGTTGGATAAAGGAAGTTCTTACTGGTGGCGAGTTAACAATCTTGGTTAATTACATGTACAATATGGCGTTGCTAAGCCAAGACTAGACTCGACTTAAGCTAATAAATGAGAAATAACAAAAACATAAAATAAATATAGAATGAAACGGGATGGTAGTCCGTATGTTTTTTTTTTTTTTTTTTTTTTTTTTTTTTTTTTTTTTTTTTTTTTTTTGCATACACTCTTACCCTACCATCTAAAATAATACATCATAGGGGATAAACATTCCCCTTACACTTGAATTTTTACATATTTTACAATAAACTAATCTAATGACTCGAATCAAGAAAATCAAAACACTTGGAGCACTTTTAAGATTAACGTACATATGGGGGTAATAAATGATGTTCTTCCCCATTACTCCATAAAATAAGTACTTTACCCATGAGTCCCAATCGTCCCAAAACAATATGTACAAGGATATGACTCGACTTAGCAACCATGTAATCAATTAGATAGTTAACTTATGGTTTAACAAATAACAATAATGCACTAAAAATAAGCGCATACACGGAAGGCTAAGGCGATTTGGTTGTACATTTAAGTGGGGTGTAACAAATTCTTCCTTTAAGTAAAATGCTTAAAGTTAGAAACGAAAAGATAGGCTCGGACGGGTGTACTAGGGGTTTCATGTACTAAAAATGAGTACAACGCTAAAGGTGTGGGAAAAATTAGTTGACTTAACTAGCCAAGTAATATGACTTAAATGGTCAAGTAATTATGATACGGGTTTAACACAAGGGTGATCCTAATGCCTATTATCATGTAGTCAATCCTACTACACGAATGTAGTCTCACTAGCGGTCTTGGGATGCATCACTAACGCAAGTTCTAGAATCTAAATGCTACCGGTACACTCATAAGCACTAATAGTAAATGCTTTTCCTATCAAATCTAAAGGCGAACCTCACATATTTGGGTGGAAAATTTTTCTGAATATACGGTTATGTGCTAGTCATACAATCTCCTATCCATGAGACGCTTGCTATGGCTAAAGTTTCACTCCTAAATGTTGTAAAAAAATTTAAATTTGGCGCTAAAATTGCACTAACAAGTATTTCTCATAGTTTTATTACACATCTACCATCAAACAAAAAAAACTCAAGCGAAAGTGCATATGTAAGGTATCATCTTTTTACCCTCCCCTTACACTTAAGATGAACATTGTCCCCAATGTTCAAGTAAAGAATGTAAAAGTGAAATAAGTAAAAAGAATGAAATCAAATACTCCCCTGATTCGCTCGGTATGGATGATAGGGTGGCCAGGTTAAATCTTCCTCCAAGAAAATGAACAATCAAAGCTTCCCTTCCAGAATATAAATCATCTTCTTGTCATACATAACCTGTTATACCTGAGAAAACAAACAAGACAACCTCGCGTAAAATCGGCGGCATCCTATATAAGTTACTAAATCCTAGAAAATAAGATAAGATATAATGCTTGTGGAATGAAGTTTGCAGATTTCCTGGAGATTATAAAACTTAATAATACACAAAAACCATAAGACTCCGTTAGAAAAACAAAACTGGTAAAATTTCCAGATTTTTACACGTGACGCCGTCAAGAGTTAACTCTTGACGCTGTCAGAAGTGACCTGCAGAAATTCTTATGTTAAGTTTCTGGAAAAACTTGGTCCTACTTCCTGGAGAATCCTGCAAAACTTTATTATGACTCAATACAAGCATTTGACTCTAACAAATACGAATATACATGTTCATTTAATATTGTGGAGAATCATGATCGGTTTGTTTCTTAAAAACATATTTGGGGTTTCCCCTTACACTTATCTTTTGCAAAAATACTTTTAGGTGGAGTTAAGACTAGGCCAAAACAACAAAGTAAAGTATTTCCACTTTTTAATATAGAAACATGATCAACCAACAATAAAAATAAAGCATGCATACGGAAGCAAATAACAAACAAACAAAATAAAATCACACAAAACATGGGTTGCCTCCCAAGAAGCGCTTTTCTTTATTTACGAGTCTTGTAGCTAGACTCAAGGTCATGGGTTACTACGTGACCTCGTCGTTGGATCCACTCTCTAGGTCATCTTCTAAACCAGTTTTGTATTCCGGACCTAGTTGCAAGCATTCTTTGTAGAAACCAAGCATCCTATTCTTTACATACTTTACTCCTCTACGTCTATCCTCCTCATTCCTATAATAAGCCGCTTGCTTGTGTTCCTTTTCGAAATTAGAGAGAAGGCGGTATTGCTCAATCTTGTAGGGCATTTGATAGGCAACCTCATCATTCTCTTCCTTGAATCTAACTATCCCTAAAGTCGGATCATAACTCATCCTAATGGCCTCAACAAATGGTTTTCCAAATATTATTTGGCTTAGGCAAGCATCTATCACCGGACGAGTGTCTTCAACTATCATAAAATCGATCTCATAGGTGAGATTCCCTATAATCACATGCAATCCCTTCACTCTTCCTACAAAATTACTTATCAAATTCCTATTGGGCATCATCCTAAAATTAAGTTGCTTCTTCATCACCCAATTGTAATAAGTCCAGTCATGATGTTCACTGGGGATCTAGGGTCGATGTAAGCTTTCCATATATGCATGTGCCCGATATTGCATGGTATGTTAATGTTAGAGGGGTCTCCCATTTTGATAAGGGGTGTGCCAAGAATATATGGTCTCTCGGGACTATCGAATAAATCCTTATGGTATTCCCGTTCTTCCTTGGTAGGCAACTTATCAAAGTACTTTTCTATAGGCTCTACCTCCTCTAATTCCTCTCTCTTATTAACCTCAACTTCCCTACTCTCATCCTTAGTCTCGGCTTCTACTCTAACTTCATCCTTGTCACTCTCTTCTATCTCCTTATTTATTGGCTTAATGGTGACAACATTGACAAAGTGGACATGTTTGGATGATGAGGGGTCCTTAATTTGGATTCCGTTATTGGTGTCCCTAATGTCCTTCCTAGGTGTGACTAACGCTTGGTTGTTGAGGGCTTTCAACAAGTTGTCAATCTTGTTGGTCATCTCCGTTTGTTGTTGGTTGAATTCGGTTTCAAACCTAGCTATGCGAGCTTCTTGAGATACCATGAAGGCAAAGATATTGCCTTGACCGTTTTGTTCGAATCACGGGGATCATTCCAACTTTCGTTGTCATAGAGAGCAAGATCTTCTATGAGTTCCCATGATTGTTCCGCACTTAGATCACGTAGCTTACCACCGGCCGATTAGTCAATGGCTCGCCTCGTGGAGATATCGATATGGTCATAAAAAATTTGGACTTGGAGCCAAAGATCTATGCCAAGATGAGGGACTTTTTGGAGTAAGTCCTTGAAACGAGTCCATGCTTCATAAAGAGATTCATTTGGATGTTGTTGGAGCATCAAGATGTCATTTCTAAGCTTAGTAGTTCTCCCCGGTGGGAAAAATTGAGCAAGGAAACGAGTGGTGAGATCATCCCATGTGGTGATGGATCCCGCGGGTAAACGCTCAAGCCATTGACTAGCTTGATCCCGTAGAGAGAATTGGAATAGGCGTAATCGGGTTGTCTCTCTAGTTTCAACACCTAGGTCTATGGAATCTACGATTTTGAGAAAGTCCTTAAGATGTTGGTTTGGATCTTCGGAATGAAGTCCATGGAATGCACATCCGCTTTGCACCAACTGGATGGTGTTGGATCGCAAGGGGGTCACATTGGCTCCGGTGAGCTCAATGGTGTTTCGGTAGCCTTGGTGGCTAGGTCGGGAATACTCTCCTAAGGTTCGGGGCCTAAGGGGTTCTAGTGGTGGGTTTTGTTGTGGTGGGATGACGGGTTCAAAGATGTTCCCGTTGTCCATGATGTCGGGTGGTGAAGAGTTACGAACAAAGACACAAAGAAAAAGATAGACTAAAGAAAACCTAAAAATAAAAATAAAATCTTACTAGAAAGGAATCTAGCAAGTAGACTGACTCCTCCTAAACTAACCAGTCAACCGGGTGCGGTCAATAGGTCAACCTAGGAGAAAGTGCAAGATAACCGGTGAAGAATAATGTTTCCCCAGGTCGTTATGTCCCAACGAGGCGTGCAATTGTATTTTAAACGAATAAGGTGATCGGGTGATTTTGAATAGGAAAATGATCTGATTTGATTATGCTATGGAAATGTAAAAGAAAAATAGCTTAAACAAGCTATATCAACAATAACGTGAAACCAAGTTATCTAAAAACGTATTTAAAACTGAAAACGTAAGTTTAAATTTAAAAACTACGTAATCGTACAAAATAAAACGTGAAATTTAAGCAATATTAATCCTACGGTGATGAAAATTACTTTTCTAGAATCCTAATGATAAATGAAAATTTAAAAAAAAAAGGAAATTATTATTATTATTTTTTAGACTTTTTAATTTAATTATTATTAATTAATTACTAATTATTAACTATTTAAACTAATTTAACTGGCAAACTACAACTAATGACGATGAATATTAAGCTAAGAATATGATAATAAAAAGACTTAACAAGCATAATACGAATAATCAAACATAATATTAAACTAAGTATCTAAGCTAAAAATGATAAAAAGTTAAGAGAATGAAACCTGGTGATTTATACGAGAGAATTACCACCCGATCTTATAAACTTAAATAAATTATTAATGTTTATTTCCTTATTAACTTTAATTTTGCTAATTAGTTAAATAAAGTTTAAAGCTTTATTAACTAAATAACTTAATAAAAGTTATTAAAGTTGTAAACTTTAATGATTTTTAAACTTATAAGACCCTTAAGCTCCGGCCTTAGCGGTAGATTGTGATAAGAAATAAGACATAAGAGTTAGGACAAGCAAAATAATATGATGAAATAAACAACAACAATAATTTTTTTATAAAACTAGATTATAACTACAAGTTTTAACTAAATAAGTTTAATACTAAAGCTTAAAGCGAATAAGGAAGAAAGTAATCAAGGCTATTAAGCCGATCACCCAAGTGAAGCACTTATATTCCCTTATATAAATCGACAATAAGCTAAAGTATATAAAAACTTTAAAATAAAAAGTAAAGATGCAAACTTTAATAAAATCTATGCTAATAACAACGATAATAATCAGTACGCTAAAAATGACAACAAATAAACAATAAGATATAAAGCTAAATTACTAGGACTAGTATTAAAACTAGAATAGATTGGACTAGTGTTAAAACTAGAATGGATTGGACTAGTATTAAAACTAGAATAATTACTAAACAAAAGGAACAAAAATTAAAAAATAAAATAAAAAGACAAACTAATCTTAATAGAATAAATCTTAGCCACCAAACTCTCTCAAGGAGATATGTTTACAAAAAGTAAACTAATTTGGGTATTAAGGTCAAAGACTTAAAAATATAAAGTTTTAAAACAAGCAAAATGAAAATTTAAATAACTAAAACAATATATATATATATATATATATATATATATATATATATATATATATATATATATATATATATATATATATATATATATATATATATATTTTACTAATAACAATAAAATAAAAACACAAAACTTTATAAAAAGAAAGAGGTGAATAAGAGCGTGTGTGACCATATGTAAAACAATATTTTACAACTACACCATCATAAAAACTCTTTATTTCACATTCTTTTTATAAATATTTTGTAAACTTGAAAGATTAAATGAGGAAATAAATAAAAAGTAACATGAAAAAAGTAACGATTGCAAGTAAATAAATTTAAACTTAACAATACTTTTATAAATTTAAAGACAAGAATCTAAAAATTACAACTTAAATAAAATTTAACACTACTTGAAAGCTAGAGAAAACTATAAAAATTGAAAGAAAAAGATGATTCAAGTGTTGAGGTTGAGTGGGTTTATATAGACCCAAAAGTTACATCTTGAGTCCTCCATAAATTAAAATAGCGCCCTTAAACAATTAAAGATTCGCAATTTCAGCCCTTCGTAAAACTTGGTGCCCACGCCGACCATGAAGCAAATTAATCAATTTTCTTTCATTGATTTTGTCGAGTGTGGCAGCAAAAGAGCAGGCCACGTGGCCCTCTTGTCCTTCATTTCTTGCATCTTCATTTCTTTATTTCATTTTCTCTTCTTTTTTTTCGTTTATATGTACAAGAAAAGGTCTAGCACCATGTGCACATGGGACCCACCACTACAAGAGTTGGAATTAATTAAAGTTTGGGTGAATTTGTCACTTTACATCCTTGGATTCACTTTTAGTCCTTTTCTTCTTTAAACTTTATATGAATTAAACATCTTTGGTCTCTCATCGTTCTTTATGCTTAATTCATTGATCCTTAGAATAAAGAATCTTTAAATTTCTCTTCTTTTGCCTCGATGCTCCAAATAAATTTATCGATAGACTCGGACTTTCGTGCTCTTTCCAATATCGTGTGCTCGGAAAATAATTTTGACTTCGTCTTAGCCTTGAAACACATGAAAACGTCATCGACACTCATTCGAAAATTACCGTTTTTGCTCCATTTTCAATCCTTTTGTACCTATAAGACATAAAAACATAATCCAAGGATATTTGCAATAATATTTGGTATATATGTGTATTTTTAGTAGTTTTTGCAGTTTAAATGGGACAAAAATGATGAGTATTTACACACTCATCATAGACCTAATAAAAAGAGATTCTAACCTAGACAATAACTATTCCCCGGGCTACGGTGCCAAAAACTTGATACGTGGGAATCGCACCTGGCTTTACCTCTCAAGGGATCTTGAGAAGCTTACAACCCCCACCAGGCAGTGTACCTGATCGTTGTAGTATAGTATAGTGACAAGTATCGGGGGATTGATCGTTCAGCTAGGAATAGTGTCGCTAGGATTAGAAAACCTAAATACTAGTTCTAAAGGTGAAGGATGATTATTTTTGTATTTTTATATTTTCTTAGAAAACAAGTAAAAATCTCGGGTTTGAAGGATTAGGGCGGAATTAGTTGCTAGTCAACTAACCCAATACTAAAGATGCAATCAAAATAAAATACTAGAAATGAAAATAAACTAAATTATACTAAAGTTGTGAGCAATAAGTGGAGAAAATGTGTTTACTTAGATTTCACTACTCCCTAGATATCTTTTACACGTTAATTACTTGTTATAGTTGCATGGATGACGGATTGTATTCCTTAATACCATTCATGGGGTGGCGCACTTAACTCTCCAATCCTATGAGCTCTTATCTCCTCCTATACCATGCCCAGCACAACCATAGGGTTTATAAACAGTGGCTCATGCATTAAATACAACCAATAAAACCTAGTGCACATCAGTTCATGTTTCCTAAGACGTTCAAGCATGTTACCAATTGGAAGTCTGCCAGTTTTCTTAAGCCTAACATCGAATTCATTCATCCAAAACAAATATAAACAAGTAATCAACACATAATTAACATCTAGGTTTCATTAGATCCAAGCAAACACAAGATAGATCTAGCCTAGCATGATGGAATTAAGACAAGAACAAGATATAGACAACCAACACATAGACATATTGATTGAATTAAAAGAATACTTATCTCAATTACACATGAAAGGTATCAAAGGCTTAGAACCCTTGAAAAACCTGTAAAATTCGCACCAAGTTCGTACTAGGGTTTCTCCAAAACTTCTCCCTTTTAATGTGTGAAAATTAGAAAACTATATATAGGAAATAGGGTCTAACGGCGTCAAGACAAAACCTGTGATGCCGTCACCTCGCCGCCAAAACTCTTCTCGGACTGCCTTGATCTACTTCTGACGCCGTCATGTGTTGTGCATTTCCAGGCCGTCATGCATTTTACTCTTGACGCCCTACTTCATGACGCCATCAAATCTGTACTGGATCGTCATGGAAATTTGCTCTTGACGCCGTCAGGAATTCCTTCTTGACACCGTCACCTACTGTTTCCAGCAAGGAAAATTAAGACTTTGGCGTTTTCTTCACTTTTATGCTCCAAAAACGTTCGAATTGCTTCATTTTCCAGATTTCACTCCCAAAGTACCTAAAATCACAAAAGGAACGATTTAGGGCAATATTTGATCAAATAAATTCAATTCCGGGCTTAAATGACCCCCTAAAAGTGGTTCATTTTTCGCCTCATCATCAAAGAAAACCCATGTAATGCTCAAAATCTTCAATTTTCGTTTTATGATATTAAAGATTCATTTGGTACTACGTATCTTGGGAATGGCTTTAGGGTTAATAATAGTCATAATGAAGCTAATTTTGAGAATGATACAAATGCATACAAGGTGCTCGATGAAATGTCAATGAACAAATTTCTTAAAAATATGGCACGGTTAAAGAGTATTTTGATTCATTTAATTATTTGTTTAGCAAGATGGGTTTCGATGAATAGTATTTGGTTGATCTCATGCATCCGTTGCCACAAGATATTAAAAAACGGGTTAGCTTGTTTAAACCCCAAACCCTTTTGGATGCTTGTTGTTTAGCTAAGTTTTGAAGAATTAACGCACAATGTTATGATAAAGAACTCTAATCGACCATTGCTTTTTTCTTCAAAGTCTAATGAATCAGATGAAGGGGTGAAAAGTAATGTGGGGTTGAAGGATGTTGATGTTAGTTGTCAATTTGATGTTGAATGTGAAAAGATTAAATTGAGGGTAAGTGAAAGGGATGACAACAGTAAGTGTCTAGGCGTTCTTGATGAACTTTGTAAAGAAATTGTTGAAGGTTCAAGTGGGATTGAAAAAGATAGCGATTGTGTGATTGTTCTAGATGACGACTATAAAGAAACTGAATCAAGGGTATGTGGAAGGGATGATAATAGTTAGTGTTTGGATGATGAAAATACAACAGTAGAACATGAGGAAAATTGTGGTTTAAATGACAGCAAATAAAAAGATAATGTTTTTGTTGCAAGTGCTAATGATTTGAGGCATTTTGAAGGTCAAGAAGGTAAGAATAAAAGCGGCAATGTGGTGTTTTCTTGTGATTATAATAATCATGAATTGCCAAAATAACAATCTGAGTGGTGATGATATGTTGTATCAAAAAGCGAAAGTTACAAAATGAATGCTTAGAATGTAAATAAAGACAACTATTTAAAGGGAAAATGGGCGCTAACTTTTATTAGAGGTACGTGTGAGTTGTGTGGGAGTACTCACGTGCACCTCACGTGTGTGATTTACAACCACACATATGTGCCCCTCACGTACATGCATTACACACACATACTCTTGTACACATCAATCAATATTCTTAATCGAAAATCGAGAGGTAAAGATTTAGTAAAACACTTTCTGACTTTATTTTATAAAGAATAATGTAATTTGATGTGTGTCAAATGATTTAATATTACTTTTTCATTAACTAAAAAATTTCAATTGAGAACTTAGAAAGAACGTAGATTTTTTTGGCCTAAAACCTTGTACTTCGTAGCGGAGCGCAAATAAAAAATCATCGTTAGTGAATAACAATAAACGAATTAACATAATTTAATGATTTTCTCTTTTTTCTTTTTTCTTTTTTTGAGTGAGTTTCTTTGAGTTAATTTAACACAAGATATAACCTTGACTCATGAAAAGAGTGGATAGAGAGGGTCGTCTTAGACGGTGATAGAGATTAATGACATGTAAAATTAAAATTAGGTCTATTGTTGATGACTGACCTTTTTATGTTTGAACTAAACTATAACTAGCCTCTAAACTATGTATTTCTATATAACAAATGTTACTCATTAAGTGTTTTATAAAAATGGTATTTGCTTTGTATAAACTATTTAAATAGACATGTTTGATGGTTTATTTGTTTAGTGAAATGAGTTAGAAAACTATTGGCTTGAAAACTTACGTATTTTACTTATCTCGTTAAAATGGTTTTACGATTGTTATCAACAAAACATAAGAATATCGTAAGATATAAATAAATTTGTTTACAGTTTATTTGTATTAACAAAAGGTACGTTGTCTTTATGAAAACCGTAAAGGATGATTTTAGTTAAAATAAAATAACTAAGATGGTTTGTAAATAACTTGGTGAAAAAGTATTTGTATAAATGTGTCCAAAAGAAGACATGGATGTTTTGTTTTTATGAAATAAAAAAGTTAAAGGACCTAATTTACAATGTAGAGATTTAGTGAGGTAGTTTTGAATATATACATATTTTTGAAGGGTTTGTTAGGATTTTTTTTAAAGCAAATTCAAGTTTGAGATTTTTAATCAATTTTGGGGGTTTTTTCTTAAGCAAATTAGGATTTGAAATTTTAATCGAACAGGGGTTTCTAAAAGCAAAGGAGTTGAATTTGGTTTTTTAAAAGCAAATTAGGGTTTATGATTGTGTAATCGAATTTTGTTTTTTTTAATAAATAAATTAGGATCTAAGATTTTGTAATTAAATTGGGGGCTTTTTATTTAATAAATAAATTAGGATTTAAGATTTTGAAATCAAATTGGGTTTTTTTTTTTTTAGTTTATAAATAAATTAGGGTTTTAAGATATTAATCAAATTGGGGGGGGGGGGGGTTTAAAGTTAGTTTTTGATGTTTTAAAAAAAAGGATTGTTTGAATCCTGGCTGTTTGAACATTTTTTTATACGTGTTGCGTATTGTTTGATTATGATTAGTATAACTTACAAACTTCTGGTTTCGATATTTGTCATGTTTCGGTATAAATTACTATGGGGTGTTTATTAAAGCTTATTTGGTGACGAGCTTTGAAAAACTCGATTTTCCATGTTTATAAACTTCAATAAGCAATAAGCTCACATTGGTAAGCTCATAAGCCCGCAAAAATTGAGATTTTCAAAAGTCGGCCAAATGAGCTTAAACAAACACTCCTATCTTGAACCTACTACCAGTCGTATGAGCTTAATCAAACACCCAGTCATAATAATAGACATGATTTTATCTTATGGAATACTTATTTGGAAGGTTTCAAGTGTTTTAGGAAAATAATTAGATCAGACTAATTAGCTTGCGGGGGTGGTTTGGCATGGGTTAATAGCATGGTTATTAAGTTTGTCATAATCGAGTCAAAAACTCATACAATTAGGGAACTCAGTACTTGACTTGCCACTTTGATAGAATCGGACTCTGACTCGTGAGTCATTGACTGGCACAATGTCCGAGAATGATGATAAGCGATATGATATAATTGTAACAGAAAAGAGTATGAAAAACAAGAGGATTATATAGGAACAACAAAAATGAAAACTTTAGTAGAATTGGATGAAGGTCATAGATTTTGATTTATATTTTGGCAGTTAGTTCTAGTTTTTTTATTAACTATTTTCTCATTTTTATATAGGTATTCGTGTATGGTTCCTTTCCGCTGAAAACGTATTTGCCCGGTGGTGATATTGATGTCACACTGGCTACCTCAACTTCTGATCCTCAATTGTTTACAAAAGAACTCGCCGCTTTCTTGAGTAGCTACAGCAAGAAGAGTGGTAGAGCTAGTATAAGCATATAAGTAAAGAAGGTGTTACTACATGCTAGTGTAAGGACTTATTCCTCTATCATCCTCATAATTACATATATATGCTTTCTATATTCGAAAAGAAAGGAAACAATCTTTTTTTTTTTTTTTTTTTTTTTTTTTTTTTTCAAGCTTTTTTAAGCAAAGAAAACAAAGGCCCGTATGATTTCTATTTTTTATTATTATTTTTTTGGAACCTTTATTAATGATATATACATGGTTGTAGAGAAATAGAATATTGGGGTATAATGGTCAATCTAAAACTATTGGTTTGGTTTGATTTACGTTTTGCCGAAACTAAAATCGAATACCTTTTTTTGCCATGTTCAACTGATTAAATATATGTTGAACAAGTACTTACCATTTGATATTTCTATGAATGCCCTTGGTGGAGTTACTAGCCTCGCCTTTCTTGAAGAACTGAGTCTTTGTCTAAATAGTTAGTATTCTTATACCTCATATATACTTCACTTTATCTAAAAATGTATGTTTCTCAGGTAGGTGATAAAATTGGAAGGAATCACTTTTTCAAGAGATCAATAATTCTTATTAAAGCGTAGTTGTTGCATAAAATGAAACAAAGATTATGAACTCCTCAAGCGGGTTGCTATCAACCTATTGATTAGAAGTTATGATATTATATATCATCAACCGTTTTGGTCTAGAATTGCAACAACGCTCCAGGTAGAGACATCAACTCAAGTAAATTATAGGTTTTGAAATACCTAGCCATATGAAATACTATGGGGTTTTTAATTCATGTATTTTAAATTTGCGAACCAAAAGTCTCGTTTTTGTTTTATTTATTTATTTATTGTATCATGTATAGTGCCATAGCAAGTTTCTAGATTACTATAGAGGCCCGATATTGAAAGGAACAAATTTGCCAAGTAGTGTAGTGGATGGTTTAAGTGTTTGTGTTATGTGGGTTGATCGGTTAGGGTTTGCGTGAGTAAATGTGTGTGTTTGATCGGTTTAAATATTATTTTTCATTACTTAGATTTTTTTTATAGGCTTGAAACATTTAAATTAATGATAAAAGTTAAAACCTATTTAAATGAGAACTAAGAAATAACGTATAATTTTTTGCCTAAAATTTTTTTATAGGCTTGAAACATTTAATGATAAAAATTAAAACCTATTTAAATGAGAACTTAGAAATAACGTATAATTTTAGGCCTTAATTTTTTTACATGATTAAAACATTTAGTGATAAAAATTAAAATCTATTCAAATGAGAACTTAGAAATAACGTATAATTTTTGGCCTAAAATCATGATGAGCGCAAATAAAAAATTGTTATTAGTAGGATAGCAATAAACGGATCAACATAGTTTAATCTCTTTCTCTTTCATTTTTAGAAAGCGAGTCTCTTTGTGTTAACAATTTCACACAAGACATAACCTTGATTCGTGGAAAGAGTGGAGAGAGAGGGTCGTCTTAGGCGGTGACAAAAACTAGTAAAATGTAAAATCTTAATCATGTTTGTTGTCGATAACTAACTTTTTAAGTTTGAGTTAAACTACAACTAGGTTTTTTAAACTTATATTTTAACTGTTACAAACTAATATTCTAACAAGGTCTTGCACTTAATATAGGAATGTTCGTTAAAATTTACTAATTTCATAGTAGAGACGTTAAAGTAAGCGACGAAAACAAGCATTGGTGAAATAACAACAACAATAATAAAGACAACTCACTCTTTTGCTTTAAAATAAATCACAAGAATGCAAATACCGAAAGTCTTGATAACATATGAAACCACCAAAATTAACAGTCCAGATCACCCATAACAATCAAAGTGGTAAGTTACATGTGGAGTTTTTACCCAAAACCGGAGTGTTTGAAAAACTATTTCCCAAACCTAAAGACTATTAAAAATAATTTCTAAAGTATTTTTTCTATTTTATTTTTCTCCTTTTTTAAATGAATAAATAAAAGATCATCTCTCAGCCTTCATAACTCACACTCCATGATCACGATCACTATCCGTATTTCATTCATCATTAACCAAAATTCAGTTCTGGTTGACGAAGAAAGGAGCATTGATGCGAGACATATTAATGTCATGGAAGACATGATTCGAAATGAAAACTTCAACGAAATATCCAAATTTGTTGTTGTGAACAACGAAATGAGTGACGAGATTAACATAGCGAATGAAGTTGATGTGGATGCTACATTTTTTTGGTAAAATGTCAAAGGACCCGGTAAATATATTACTAAAAAAATGTTTAAGTACAAAGGATATGGGTGAATCCCATATCTCAGCCCGTTACATAGGCGGAAAAGCTTACATAACAAGATACTTCCTATTCTATAAACAAGAAAATAAACCACTACTCAAAAGATAACATTAGACTCCTATGAAAACAAAATTACTTCCTACCAAGGCTTTGGAGGTTGATACCATACGTGTCATAAAAAGCATCCAAATTCTCTGTAAGATTGTAGACCTGATCCGCTCATCATAATCATCTTCACGATCATGACCACCACTAAATAGGTTCAATGACTCACCAGAAGTGTTCACAACCTCCTCTTCATCACTGGCAGAATCAACAATCTCCCCCACCTTAGAGAATGGGTTAACCCTCTTAGTAGAAGAAGTAGATGGAGGATCCTTTTTATTACCCGAATAATCAACCTTTTTAATAGGATTACCATCATCATCCACAAGAGTAGCTTTCCCATCAATAAGTAGCTTTTCAAGCTCCCCAATTTTCTCAACAATAGGGGTAGGACCACCCTCATTAGCTTTCATTGAATCACCCACAAGCGGTTCTTGTGATGCATTACCAATCTTTTGAGACCCGTCATCCTTAGCTTCTTTTGTAATACCAGAATTCACACCCTTAGTCACTTCATTTGTAGGAATACCAAAGTCATCAGTATCATCCATATGAAGGGCATCAAACTGGTTTGATGTAGTAATATTCGTACCACTCTTACTAGCCACATCAACAGCCTTCTTCTTAGTACCATCCGCTTTCTTGGGTTCAGGAGGAGGCGCTCTAGGTTGATAACGAAACTTCTTCCCTAAAACAGGTTTAGTAACTCCACCTTTACCCGAAACATTTTGACCTCCATTGTTACCCTTATTCTAGTGCTTAACCGTTTGAAACCCATCATTAACACTCTGTTTGGGCTGAGTATTAGGTGGAACAGATTTAGGACACTCAACTTGTATGCTACATTAGAAGAAGAAAATGAAGAAGAAGATGAACCTCTTGACAACTATCAAGTATCTTCAAATTTTACTAGTTTTGATGGAATAGAAATGGCTACTGTTGACAACTGGACGGTGACATTTCCTAAAAGTACAAATGGTTTTACTCGAGAGTTAGAGAAAGATTGTTTCAATAACAAAGAAGAACTTATTAGAGTTATAAAGTTGCACCCCATCAAGACGCGTAAACACTATGAAGTGGTTGAAACATTTACAACTACCTGGAGAGTAAGATGCAAGCATAATCAACATTCTGGTTGCAAGTGGCAATTCCGTGCATGTAAACAAAAGCGTAGTGGATTATTTGAAATCACAAAGTATATTGGTTCACATACGTGTTTGCACTCCAATATTACTTAAGACCATCAAAACTTAGATGAGAACTTGATTGCTCAAGAAACCTAACACCTCGTAAAAGAGCAACCTTTTATTAGTATTCCTGCGTTGACAGCTGAAATAGTTAATAAACTAGGTTATACTCCATCATACAAGAAGGTTTGGGTAGGAAAGAATAAGGCAATTGAATGCGTCTTTGGGAACTGGGACAAATCTTAAATGGCTTTACCTAAATTTCTAGCCGCACTTTAATCTTTTAATCCAGGGACTATAGTTGAATGGAACATTTCGAGACCAAATGATATGGGTCAGGTAGAATTTAGGCATGTTTTTTGGGCTTTTGCTCCCTCCATCAGGGGATCTTGGCATTGTCAGCCTGTGTTTAGCATTGATGCGACCAATTTGTATGGTAAATAGAATGAAAAAATGATGATTGCCATGGGAGTTGATGGTAACAATTAGATATTGCCATTTGCATTTGATATTGTTGAAAATTAATCTTACGCTAGTTGGTTTTGGTTTCTCTTTAATGTTAAAAACATGTGGTGTAAGACCGTGAAGGAATTTTTTTAATATCAAATCATCATGGTGGAATACTAAAGGTGGTTAATGAGCAAGGATATCCCTGGTTGGAGCCAAGTGTTTTTCACATGTATTGTTACCATATTTGTTTATTAAAATTACGATTATTTTTTAAAGTAACATTTAAAAGCAATTTTATTGGTATTGTTTGCGACATTTTATAAACAACTTTAACAATATGTTTTGTAGTGCACAATTGAAAGCTTTAGCTTACCGTGCTGGTAGTCAGTATCAAGTTCGTAAGTTTAACTCAAGTATGGAAGAAATTGGGAGATTAAACCCCCAAGCTCATCAATGGCTTGAGGGGCATTCACTTGCTAAATGGACTCTTGCACATGACGGTGGTGCTCATTTTCTACCAATCATGACATATGTCCAACTTACATTTTATCAATCGGTGCACTATTTTAATGTGAGGCGTCCTCTTGGATCTCGTGCTCAAGCAAATGGATATCCTTACACTCTCCATGTTGTTGCAAAACTAGTAGCCTCAAAGTCAAAAGCTAGTGCACTTCTTTGAGATCTTTTAATAGATAGAAAGGAATATTTGAGGTGATAACTCACAAAAAAATGTGCAAGTAGTTAATTTAGAAAAACAAACATACACATGTAGTAAATGGGAAGTATTTAAGTATCCTTGCTCTTACGTCTTAAGTGCATGCGCCAATCTTTCTTTGAATAGTTGGTAATATGTTCATAGATGTTACTCAATTGTAGAGTATTCCGCTACTTGGGCATATGAGTTTTCTCCACTTCCTCATGAAGAGTATTGGCTAGAATCATTTATACCACAACTGCTTTCAAATCTAGACTTAAAACGAAAGGCAAGTGGTCAACATTGTTCAACTAGGATACGAAATGGAATGGACATCAAAGAAGGGGAAAAAAGAAATCTTTGTGGAATATGTAAAAATAGTGGCCATAATAAGCAAACATGTCCTTCTAAGCTTACATGACTTCCTAGCTAGTGTATTATCAAGTTATATCAAATTGGAATTTTCTTTTACTATTTATATACTTTTTAGTTATGTATCTAATATAAAATTGTGCTTTTGCTAACAAGCATCTATTGATAAGAGCATTATGATTGGACTGATAAAGGACATGTCACTGCTATGTTGGTTTTCATGTTTATTGTTAGTTAGACAGCTGATCAACTTTTTGTTTTCTTTTTGAATGGATTATATTGTTTACTTCCATGGAATAGTTGATTTCTGGATATGCTACTCATTCATAAATCCATTGCTACTTTGCTTCTTTATGTGATCATTAATTTGTTTGTTACTATGGATATGATAAATACAAATAGGTTAGAAAATTTGTAAGTTGAAACCATTATAGTTATGAATCCGAGAAAGCTTTTACATCATCAATTGCTTATACAAGGTAGATACTTTGATGATACCATTTTATAATGAAAGGAGATAAATTCTATCTCTTATTTAATTAAACATTTCATATTCTATCTTATTTTATTAGATCCTTTTCCTTTTTCTGCCAAATCCTACACCAAATATCAGATCTGTCAGCTTTTGACTCTCAAACCATACACCAATAACTTGAAACACAATTCTTTCTTCGTCCTATCCTTTTTCTTTTGAACATCTATTTCTCCAAAATTGTATTTCTTTCTTGACTTACTCACTTTGATTTATCTCATTTCTTTGATTGTCACAACTTCAAAACTATCCTCTGAATTATCTGATATTTGATGACAATCATAAAAAGCATACTTAATTTCTTCTTGAATCAACGTGAATATTGTTATTGTCTACTTCTTTGAAGTAGAGGTGGCAAAATGGTTAGGTCGGGTCCTGGGTCTTAGATGGGTCTGGGTCAAACGGGTCTCAGGTCGGGTCTGGTCGCGTTTTTCTTTTGCGGTTTTTCAGTTTCTTTTTCCATCATGGAACATGCTAATTCATTACTCTAAACAAAGACAAATAGTATTCAATATCCATTTTTATATATTTCCGTCCGTTTTAAAACATTTTCATCCATTTTGTTAGCCCATAGTAGTCATTGGGCTCAAGCCTGTTTCTAGAATGATATTTGTAATCATATATATTGTATCAGATTATCATTGAATGAATCAAATCAATCATTATCATTACCATTTTACATGGTATCAGAGAACTAATCGATCCATCCGATAAACCCTAAACTTTCGCCACTTTAATCTTCAGCCGCCACTTTAATTTTTCCGGCGGTCCGGAGCATGGATATCCTTAGTAGCCATCGTAGATCCACAACCCTAAATCTTAACCTACTACTGTTATTATTCTTTACGTGTGTCGATCATTGATAAAACACCTATCCCTAACCACACCATCCCTTAAACTTTGGATATGTTGTTGCGCTAGCCGTTTTTAAAGAATATATGGTTACTGATCATGGTGAATAATTAATCATTATAATTATTGTGATTCATCATCGTTCAGATGGTTTGGGTACATGTCATGTTAGATGTTGGCACATTTGACTCTTTGTCTCTAAATATATGCCACGAGTCATGTATTTAAAGCAAATTTAGGCCAGATGTTGTTAACAGCTCCAAGTCACGACAAGCAGTAGTTTTATCTTTCAAAAATAAATAAATGGTAATTGGGGCAACATCAGGCCCCACCTAGGTTTTGATGTTTATTTGTGAGGTGGATCTTTATGTTTTTCTAGGAAAAAACACGTTCCGCTTGTTTGGAAGGTTCTTTGGGGGTTGAAGTTTTAGAACCAACTTTCGTTTTTTTTCCATCTTTCTGTTGTGTTGGTGATTTGTGCTAAGGTCACAAATCCACACATTATTATTGTGTTGTTCGTGCTTTAGGTCACGAGCCTGTGTGTTGGTGATTTGTGCAAAGGTCATAAATCCACACATTATTATAGTGTTGTTCGTGCTTTAGGTCACGAGCCTGTTATTTCTCTTTTCCGGTTGTTCTGCTGAAGTTTGAAGAATTTCGCTTAAGTTATCTTTTTATTATGTTAATGTTTTGTTTTTCTTTTCTATTCTATTTTACTACTCTAGTCCGAGTTTTTGTGATTTCGCCGCTCGGACTGCGGGGGAGTATTAGCCCATAGTAGTCATTGGGCTCAAGCCCTTTCTAGAATGATCTTTGTAATCATATATATTGTATCACATTATCATTGAATGAATCAAATCAATCATTATCATTACCATTTTATCTGATTTTCGTCCTCATTTGTATATTTATCTTATTTTATCCATTTTTATATGTTTTCATTCGGTTTTATACATTCTCATCCGTGTTTAGACGTTTTCTTCCATTTTTATATGTATTCTTCCGATTTTGTAAGTAAGTTGTAATCCATCTATTTCTTATTTCAAACGTTTTCTTCCATTTTTATATGTATTCTTCAAATTCTTCTACCCCTATATAAACTCCAGAAACTGTGCGGTCTTCTCCTAAAAGTACCATTGTCTAGTATCGTTTTGCAAATATGCAAAGTACAATTATGTTAATAATCTATGTCAAAAACTAATCACACTAATCTATATCAATAAATAGATTTTGATTTTTTTTCACGCACGGAGATACTCTCACTAAACTTAAATAATCGTTTCTAATTCAATACTAGTTTATAATCTTATCAAAAGAACTTTAATCACACCTAGTATTAACTTATAATCTCTTATTGTTACACAAACTAACTCATATGAAAATATCAAAACCTCATCATAGTCTATATTTTCAGATTTTCTACATTTATAAACATGGATAGCTCATATTTTTGCCTATCTAATATAAAAAATTTGCTAGTAACATCAAATCTTCATTCCTTGCTGATATTTTTCATGCGCGAAGGTACTATTACTGATCATATATTAAAATATATATATATATATTCCAAATTATAGAAATCTACGAGTCTTACCTTTATTGGAAGCTTGTTTGTTATATGCCAAATACAAAGCCTGTGCTTTGATTCTTTAAAAATAGCATAAACAACTTTTTCATCGCAGGATCTTGATCAGTAACAACCAATCTTGTTTGCTTTACAAATGCCTTTAGGAAACATCTCAGCAACCACATGTATGACAATGTCGTTTATTAGAGAGCATTCCAACACCAAAGGCGACACATTTTATCTGGTTGTCAATGCCGGTGAAAGGTACAAATACCATGTTGTACCTATATTCAAGAATGAAATTATCAATACTTTTCACAGGTGAAAGTATGCCATACTTTCAATTTATACAAACTAGTTTGAATTTTTTATTTTACACAAGTTAATTCACACATGAAAATATATTTTGAATATGTTAAAACACATGAATAAAATTCAGAGAAATGTAATGAAGAAATACAATGTTAAAACACATGAAAGAAGTCATACTTGTTTGTTCTCAATGTTGCATCGAATGATATTGTGTCACAAATTTTTTTGTAATTATACTTTGACATCTCATCAGCCCAAAATAAAGCACTAAGTTGGCTGTTTTCAACAAGGTACTCAAATGAAAAACTGTCAACATGATTTTTTTCTCTTTGTCATCTGCGTAATTAGCATTTGTGCATCACTATCACCAATACGACTGTTCAGATCTCTTTTGTGATTCTTGTACTCACAGTCTGTCACATTTACTGTATCATATCCACCATGTGTACTTGCATAAAGATGATGTGCTCTCGTTGCCCCAATGTTTGTACTTCCCAATTGCTGCATGAAGATCTATTCTGTTTGACTCAATTGTTTTCTCTCTTTTTTTTTGTGAGATACCCATACACTTTTGGAACAAGAGGTAAACCTTGCATTTTGCGCATTCCTGATCACATCGGCATGGGGATTAAGAGGTACCCCATTGTTGATAAAATTCTCTACTGCCAACAGGATGCCCTTTAGGCTCCGGTTGAAGATCTGGTTTGAAGTACGGCGTTTATTAAAAGCATGTATCAGCCTTGTCGAATTTTATGTTTTTTTTATGATCGATTATGATTACGATGGCGACTCCGGTAGTAGAAGGTTTTGATTTAAACGGTTATACAACTATAATTTTGGCTGTGTAGTGGTGGTTCGTTCGGGTGGTGTAGAGGTGGTTTGAATGGCGGTGGTTATGATCAAAGATTGTTGAAGATAGTTGTATTAGAGAGGATCGAATTGTGTTTCACCTCTAACTGTGTGATATGTATGTTTTTTTCGTTACATATTAGTTGTGATTGTTGTAATTATAAAAATACCCTTGTTTAGTAATATAGTTAGTGCAAATGGTCGATTAGTTTTAGCCATTAGATCCAAAGAAAAGAGGATTGGATGTAGGACTAAAATCACTTTTCACGTTCTTATCAAAATAGCCCTTCTCGTTTGGACATGCCCTTAAGTTGCTGATAATTAAAAAATTAATAAAAATTAATGACATTAGGGCATGTTTTGCGCGAGAGAATGTAAAAGATTATGGAGGCTTTTTTTTTTTTTTTTTTTTTTTTTTTTTTTTTTTTTTAAATAAGCTTTTGTTAAAAATTAATCTTTTTTTAGGCGACAAAAATTGTAGATTATTTTGAAAAAATAAGTTCCTAAACCAGCTTTTAAAAGATTATAGAGATTATTTTTTTACAAATTATGACAATTCACACTTTCAAACAAAAAGTACAACTACTTTGTTAAACGCCATTAAAAAAAACTACACATTTAATATTTTTCAATATCTGGACCAGCACCAAAGATATTTAATTTTGCCTACACATACCCTAAAACTTAAAAAGAAGTTTGAGCATTGAGGATGCTCTAAAGATAATTCACTCTTTTGTTTTAAAAGAAATCACAAGAACATAAATACCAAAGGGAAAATCATAAAAATACCTAAATTTTCAAACCTATTTTATAAAATATTCATTTTTTTCCAAAAACCAAAACTACCCATGTAATCCGCAAAAAAAGTAGGCATTTTACGGAATTTTAAGAAAATCGAAAAGTTTTTAATATTTCTTAATCGAAAATTTTCGATATTTTATCTATAAATTTTGATATTTCTTAAAAATATCGAAATTTTTTGATATTTTTATCTATTATTTTTGATAAAAATATGGAAAATGTTTGATATTTTTAAGAAATATCGAAATTTTTTTTGATTTTTATAAAATTTCACAAAAGGTATAATTATTTGCGGATTTTATACGTATTTTTGCTTTTCGAAAAAAAATAATTATTTCGTAAAATATGCTTGAAAAATTGGTTATTTTGGTGAATTTCCCGATAACAAAGTACACAATCTTGATGACTTATCAAACCACCAAAACCAACGGTCCAGATGAGCCAAATCGACACTCAAAGAATGAAAGGCGGTGAGTTACACGTGTCATGAAAGAAGCAGTGAGATGAGATAACATCCCATCCGCCTGTCCAACAACCAAACAAACAGTTAAACATTCTAGATCACTACCTAATCTTCCGCCACGTGTCCAATATTTAATATCTTTCTTTCTGTTTGGCACTCCTCATGTGATGAGATTAGATTAGATATAGATAGATCACATTACTTTATATTATTATCCTTTTCTTCTTCAGATCCCAAATTTTATCTTATTTTATAAATACTACCTTTTTTCTTTTTAAAATTTAAGTTGACAATTACGAACCCTAATTCCTTCACTTTCTCACAAGGTATAATAATAACAGTAGTTTTTTTTTTTTTTTTTTTTTTTTTTTAATTGATGGTTTATATATGTGTGTTGTTGATTTGATCATTAATTGATTGGATTGTAATTGTAGTTGATTTTTTGTGTAGGTGAAATTTAGGCTTTTTTATGAGGCCTAATTTTGTATTTAGGTTGATGAAATTATGATTAGAGTTATATATTTATTGAGTATATAGTATAAAGTATTAATCTGCTGTAATTGAGTACTTAAGGTTTGTAATTTCTGTTTTTTATGTTGGGTGAATGATTTGTGTTTTTTATAACATTTTCGTCTCAAAATGATTGTCTACTTTCTATTTGAAGCAATAAAAATGGAATTCAGTAGAATTTAGTGGAATTTAGTAGAAGAATATTCTATTTGAGTGGTTGAAAATTATAGTGGTCCCACTTTTATTAAACTGTGTGATTTTTGTCTCCCGACAATAATTTTGATACGGAGAGTAATAATTATGGATGTGTTGGGTAGCGATCTGTGTGCTTTTGTAGCTTTTTGATTCACAATAATCTAGAATTTGTTGGTGAATTGCGATAATTTGATTATCTCTTTGCTATTATTATTCATGTTCAAGAAAATTGTGGAACGAATTTTAATCTATCGATATGATTTCGCTTTTGTGAGAACTTAGTGTAGAGCTTGGATAGTGTCTTTAGGTGTTCGGGTGTAGTAAAAATGTAAAATATTTGTGTGATCAGAGGTCGCTAAAATAGCTCAATGGCACACGTAGTGATTATATCTTCTTTCGAGGTCTATTGGGACTTTGACTTATACTCGTGTGCATTGACCACGGTTGTGTTGTTAGTCATTTCTTTTTCATTTGAGGTCGATGTAGTATTAGTACATAGCTTTGTATGTGTATACGCTATGTGCCTATATGTGCTTCATTGGACATACATATGGCTTAGGTTTTATGTGTGCTCGCTTTTAAAAGCTTGTAGGAACTAGAATCTTAGCTAATACTCCGTACATATTAATTGGCGAGTATAGTTGTTTGTTTCTTATTTTTACTTGGTGCTGTTCCTTTTCTATCTTCAGGTGGATACGCCATGTGGGCTTTTTGAACTGGAGCACAAGATAATTTATCGTCACTAGTTTGTGGCTACTCGATAATTTACTTAGTTATTTTTGCAAGAGATGAGCAAATGCATGGGCTGTGGAAAATTAGGAAGAATGGTAGCGCCAACGGACAGTTTAGTGAGTGCGTATCAATATTCTATTATGTTAGATCCAGCTATATCTATTTGGGATTGTGTTGTTCGTAAGATAGGGTATTCCTTCACATCTGAGTGGGTGTAGGTGTCGAGAAGCAGATTATATTTGAGTTTTTAGTAGTAGATAGCGAGCAAAACAGTAAAAAGAATAGTTACAGTGGTGTAGATTTTATACGTTTTAGAGAAAGTTGTAATTTTCATATAGGATATAGATATGGATTGTGGTAAAGCACCTTCGGGTGTTAGAAAGGTAAAGAAGAAGCAAGTGAAAGATGAACTAGATCGAATCAAACAGGCTGAAAAGAAAAAGAGGCGTTTGGAGAAAGCCCTTGCCACGTCAGCAGCCATTATTTCGGAGCTAGAAAAGAAGAAACAGATGAAGAAAGAAGAACAGCAGCGGCTGGATGAAGAGGGTGCTGCCATAGCCGAAGCGGTAGCATTGCAAGTCCTGATTGATGAGGACTTGGATAGTACGTGCAGCCAAGTCACTTATGGTCAACAAATGCACAGTAAACCTAATGAAGAATATAGTTGGTTTATTAATGCCCATGGCGGATCCAGATGCCAATGGAGTGGCTATGGGCGTGGTGAAAATGGGTCTTTTGTAAGGGGTGTTCAAGGACCATATACCGATGAGATATCTGCTGCTGGACTAATTGCTGCACAGGCTGTTTCGGCTCTCCAAATTGCTGATGATGAAGATATCAATACGTTTGTATTTAACAGAATGGTGAGAGGTTGAGGGGTCGAGTTCGCTTGATGTTATGGTGGTTTAATAATGTATTTGTATATAATTTCAGAGTCTTGCTTGTACACCTCTTGGTGCTCTTTCAATCTTGTTTCTTGAAGAAGTCATTGGATTGCATGTGGAGTCAATTTGTAGATTTCAGAGTCCTTTATTGTATAACTGGATCTAATGTCTGAATAATTGATTATCATGTACTTGTTAATCTAAATACAAATTCTACTTTACTTGTCTTATGCCTCCTTCTTGGTCAAGACCTGATGTAACACTGGTTCATTCATGTTAGGCTGGGTGTACCGGTGACTGCAATTTCTACTGCCAACTCTTTCAACACAATCAACATAGTAGTAAGGTCACCAACGGCAACTTAGCGCCACAGTAGTTTTTCAACACCATTAACGGCAACTTAGCGCCACAATAGATTTTCAACACCATTAACATAGTGTAACGAGACAACCAACATTACCACTAAATATATCCCACTTAAACATTAACAGTGTAATGCGACAACCAACATTACCACCAAAATATATCCCACTTAAACACGAACATGCTTCATATAATAAACTAAAACAAAATAACGAAAAAGGAAGGTCCAAGTCGAAGGGGGGTGTTTGTTTTAAGCAAGACACGTGGAAGGAGGTGGAAGACGCTGTTCTTCTCCTATTACACTGTCTTAGACTCTTAGTACTTACGTTACAAGGATGTACAAATCTTAGTTTTCATCTCCTGAATTCTGTTCATTAATAATACTCAAAGATGGTACTGGGAGTAGAAAAGGGCCGTCGAGAGGGTGCGAAAGAGACGAGCAGAAATGCAAAAAAAAAGGTTCATAAGAGATTACTAGACTAGAGCTGGAATGCAAAGAACAGATAAAAATTGCAAAGTTAACAGCTGATAATACTCAAATTTAGCATAGCCCATGTTAGGAAGGAGAAACAATCGCAAGATGTAATCAAGTGTCTGAAGGAAAGAAGAGTTTCGGATACTGTTCCAAGACTGAAGAAGAAAAAGATGCTTTGAAATGTGAGTTTCTCCTTCTCAAAAATGAGCTCAAGATGAGAAGCGATTTTTTTTAAACATGTAACACAAGTGAAAAGCTAGAAGCCGAACGGCAAAAGCTGTGATTGTATGTAAGGAAGCCATTCCCTGGGACAGAACCATCTGCTAGCAGTGGATGCTATGAAGAAAACAAGATTCTCAACAAAAGCGAATATTAAAGAGAGAAAGAAGTCCGACTTAAAAAACAAAACTTGTTAAATGAGGCCTTATAAACAATAGCCTAATGAATGGTCATGGCTAGAAGATTCCCAGACAGGAGATCCATTTAAAGAACATAATTTCTGACGATAAGGACCACTAGAAGAAAAGAAACTGTTCCAGACGATGAAGACACTCCAACAGTCCAACTAACCAGGTACCCTTTGAGGTGTAAAATGGGCCCGGTTTAACAGGTAATGTTTTTGTTAGGTCAAAACACGTGAAACACAAAATTGAGTTAGCTTTAATACATTGAAGAGAATGAAAATTCGAGAAGCTCCTATAGTCATAAGGACTTTCATCTTCTGTCGGAACAAGTACCGAAACCTGTATATTTGCACAATTACATTTCTTAGCTTATAAAGTTTACTATTAAGGTCCATTTCTGCATGATTAAGTTCCTTGACTTATTGAATCCTTGTGTGAGAGAACCTTTCACTATAAGCCAAGGCACTAGTCACATTACCCACACAAAAAAAGCGGAAGTCTATAGTATAAACATAACATTTTGGTCTACTTTTGACACACTTGAACAGTTTCTTCTAAGCTAATTCTTATTTAATTTACACGTTTGACCCGTTATAGTATTAACATACCCAAGTTGACCCATTTTTAACTAAATGGGTCAAAAGCACCACATTTACTCTTTTTTTTTTTTTTTTTTTTTTTTTTTTTTTTTTTTTTTTTTCATCTTGCATACATAAAAAACCTGGCTAATAAATGAAGTATTTTATACACAGTGTTTCCAGTAAGGATGAGGCAGCAAAAGATCTCAGATGGAAGCTGTGCTTCAGACTGTAAGTTACTATGAGGGATGCATAATTAGTTGTACACAGGAACAATCCTTAACAGAATGTGAAACTAGACGCATAGAGACACCCACATAGCATGACTAATTTGTTAATGTATTAGCGCTTGTATAGAATGATATTGGAACCATCCAAAACATATTATATTTTTGTCAACTAATCAAAGAATATGGAAACTTATACCCGATATATCACACTCTTTTACCCAAAATTTTGTGGGGATTTAGATTGTATTTCACTTGGTTTTTAATAATGCAGCTTCCTTCATTTCAAGTAGTGCATCTTCAAAACATTTTGCTAATTCTTCTGGGTGAGGAATGAGGTCTTTAGCAACAAGAATTTGCATGTCAGCCCTTCCTGCGTAACTCACCATGTGCATGGTGATGCCCTGAATAAACACAGCATAACATTCATCATTAATTCATTCCCTTTTCGTGGGTATGTATGTGGAATTTTATCGATTCTTACATGCGATAAGCTTGAAGAAGTTGTTCTGATGTACGTAACTGGGACACCTGCAATCATGAACTCCTCTTTCGGGCCAACTACATTTGAGAATGTGAAACTAGTGTTGCATACTATCCTGTAATTAAGCAAGCTTGAAAACTGAAAACCAAAACCAAAAGCGTTAGTCCAAACATAGTATGAAATACGAAAATTTTCTAGCAAGCAAATTATACCTTTCCTCCTAATATCTTAGTAACAAAGTATGCGAGTTTGTATACTAAAACAGCCTCACAAGAAAGCTTCTTTTTATCGATCATAGTTTTGGCTCTCTTCAAATACTGCAGAGGATCGGAGCCTTTTTTATGGTAGTATACTGGTAATAGCATCATACCAAATTTGTTTCCCCACTTTGATTTAGAATTTTTCTTCATTAATTCTTCGATTTCCTAATCAAAAATTTATCATAACTGTGTGACGTTTGGCTTTTACTGTAACATGGTTAACTTTCTATTGGAATAATGTGGATGAGAAGTAACCTGGAGTCCTAATGATGGTCTCAGGTTAACCATGGCAGCCCCAGTGATTCGAAGCCCTTCTTTAAGAGCTGCAAAACAAGGTAAAAATTTTGTTTTGAAATGTTCACAAATACCTATACGAATCGAAAAGATTATGAGGACATTTATTTACGTTTTGTTGAATTGTTTTCCAAATATCTTGATAGTCCAGATGATATTACACCAAAAAGTACGTCGTTGATTGTCTGCATTTTGATACATAATAAAATTTACATTAAGGTTAATAATAAAATAAAAAACCGCAATTTGCAAATGCATACTCTTAAAAGTTAACATATCACAATATGCATTTAGCAAAAACAAAAACACCTTTCTTCCAAAACATGAAAAAACAACCCGTACTTTACAAAGCAACCCCATTTATATATAGTCGTGTGTATAAGTGATTCTATACGCGTTCATACATTTATGTATAGTCGTGTGTATAAGCGATTCTAATAACAAGTTATACAATGTTACTGATAGCTCTGCGCCTATGTACGCCATGTATCTTGAAACTATTTTCTGGCCAATTATATTTACGCTCTAATAATAGTTATCGACTTATCGTATGTACCTTCAGATACTCAAACCTCAACCTTATAATATGGAATTTAGTTCATGTTATAAATAGGCCAACATGACTAACCTTTTCTATAAAGAGAGTAGTGATACACTCACAAAAAATATTCCACAAACACATACACAAAACTATTTGGCATTGTTTGATTGGTTTTGATTTGTTAGGTTCTCTCTCTTCATTTATGTTCAACCAATCAAACAATGCCAAGTAGTTTTGTGGATGTTTTTTGTGGATTATTTTTTGTGAGTGTATCACTACTCTTCTATAAAAGTGTTTTTGGCTGAAAATTTAGCAACATACCTTTCTTCATGTTCAATTATCATAAGTGTATTTGTTTCCGTTGCAATGTATGCTACAAACTTTGAAATTCTGTTCCGGTATCATACTTGTTGCTGATGTGTCAATACTTTTAAAATTACCAAAATACTAGTGACACGTCAACAATAAATATGTATCAAACACAATTTAAAAGTTTGTAGCATATAATGGAATGAAAACAACTAAATGTACATAGGATAATGAAACATGAAGGTAAATATGATCCTTTATAGAAGAAAATTGTTGGTCTGTAAATGATATTACAGTAAAACCTCTATAAATTAATAAACTCGATAAAATTAATAATTTGTCCAGTCCCAACTTGGGACCAGTATAAATTTGTACCCCAATCGATAAAATAATAAGACAATTTTTTTTTTGAAACCCTAGTGTATATATATTATTCCCAACGAAACTATTAATTAATAATTATTAAAAAAATTCATATATATGTATATGTGTGTGTGTGAGATACACTTCAAAATCCTAAGATTGTTAAGTAAAAAATGAATTTATTGTCACTTGTTATTTTTATTTTTTTTTGAACTTCAAATCTATATTGAGTTTATCTCAAAATCTCTTTATTGCACTAAAGTGTTGGTGTGTTGTCTTGTTGTATTGCAATAAAAATTGTTAATTTTATTTTCATAAAGTGCGAATATGAATTCATAAAATTTTAATTGTAACTTATTTTTCAAATTTATTTTTCTCTCTAACGAGTATACATTATAACTATTATATTACACTTGAAAATTTCAAGACCATATATAAAACCTCTTTAAATTAATAAATTATCAATTTATCGACATAATAATATCTCGCTAAATTAATAAAATATCCCGGTCCCAACACTATTAATTTATAGAGGTTTTACTGTAATTCATACTAGTTATAATTCCCGCGCACGCGCGGGTTTTTTAAAATTTTTTGAATCATATATTTTTATTTATTAAAAAACAAAAAATTTAATCTTTGTTTTGTTTGATTTATGATGTTTAATTATAGTTTTTTTATTATTAAAGATAATTATTTAAAAATTTTAATCCTATTATTAATTGTATCTTATCTATATTTTTTGTATTTATCTTCTACTTGTATTAATTGTATATTATCTATATTTTTTGTATTTATCTTCTACTTGTGTTATGGATAAATATAAAATGTTATCTAATAAGAAAATAATTTTTTTTAAATACAATTATTATTAAATAAGGTATGAATTGATATTTTTGAAATGAAAAATTCCCAGTAGGGGTTTTGTTTTATTATATAAAAGATATGAAAGATATAGAACGGGTATTTTCAGAAACTATGTTACGTTTCTTCTGCTTTGGCCCAAAGTCAAATTAACCATAAACCGTTACATTTTATGGGCCCAAAACTAACCAAAACCCCTACTAACATAAGTTGCGATCGGTTAAAAAAAATCGCAAAGTCTAAAAAGCCATACAAGTTCTTACACGTGTCCCACCATCTTCCCTCCCTCTTATTCTATTAAATATTCGGTCAAAGGGCATTATGGTAATTTGACGCATTTTTTTTAAATTCTACCCTAAACTTTAAACGTAAATAAATTTCAAATGACAAACTTAAAAAAAAAAAACGGATTTCACCATAATTTATAAAATTCAATTCTCTTTAATTTGGTATGCATTTTGATATATGAATCACAACTTTTTTTTTTAACTTTTTAAGCGAGTGTTGATTTTCTTGAAATTTTAGTCATTTTCGGTTCTAGTTTTATCTAGTTTAAAGGCCGAATTTTGCAAAACTTAAAACACTAAAGTTGTAGCTTTTTGGCCATTCTTAACTCAGAAATTTGAATCACTCAAATCCAATGTGTTATTAGTGAGATATTGCACGTTAAAGATGATGTCTTAGACATATTTAGTGCACACAAAGTGTTTGATAAAATGCCTAAAAAAGATTTTTCTTATAAAAGTACATTTAAATGCACTAATTGATGTACCACAATACATCTTTTGTTATTTTTGTTATTTTTAGCTTTTTTTAACTGATGAACAAACAATATTGATGAACCATTATTTTGATTGACGAACAATGTCTTATATTGATGAACCACTATTTTTATTGATGAACTATTTTTTTTAATTGATGAACCATTATTTTAATGGATGAACAATTTGTTTTAATGATGAACAATTATTTTAATTGACGAACAATTTCTTCTATTGATGAACCATTATTTTAATTGACGAACAATATCTTCTATTGATTAATCATTTTTTTTATTGATGAACATTTATTTTTATTGATGAACAATGTCTTTTATTGATGAACCATTATATTAATTGACGAACAATCTCTTCTATTGATGAACCATTTTTTTTATTGATGAACCTTTATTTTAATTGATGAACAATGTCTTCTATTGATGAACCATTATATTAATTGACGAACAATCTCTTCTATTGATGAACCATTATATTAATTGACGAACAATCTCTTCTATTGATGAACCATTTTTTTTTATTGATGAACATTTATTTTAATTGATGAACAATGTCTTCTATTGATGAACCTTTAGAAGGAACAAAATGAAAAATAAACAAAAACTAACATCAGGAACCAAATTCCAAACCTTGGGAATCAAAAGTCAAACCCTGCAAAAGCAAATACTCCGCTCCGTGTTTTTTGTTGTTTTATTAAGACAACTATCAACTTTATTGATGAATCCATTATAGATAGCCAAAATCGTAATTTCAAAATATGCTTCTTGAGGAAATGGAGATAAATTCAATGCAGGGCCAGGTAACGACACGTCGGCAACACATATTTAATAACCGAACCATATCAATTTTCTTCAAACCACTATTAAACCGGATCTTTTGCATAAAATACAAGGAGATGGAATATTCCGGTAGGTATTGCTACCGAGATTACGAGTTTCCACGTGTGCATAGCGGTGGTTGTTGGTTGATGTTGAATCTCACCCGTCATGGGTTTGCGGAACAGGCTATCGGAGCACCGGCGATGATAATGGTGTTGGTGCAGTTGCGGTGATGATCGGAAGTGTTTGTTCGACAGTGACGAAGGTCGCCGGATCTGAGAGTAGATTTGAGATGGGAAATAAAAGGGTAAAGTGATGGGAAATAAAGATGTTATTTTTATTGGAATGACGAAGATGCCCTTATGTGTAGATTTCCCACTTTAATTTGATCTGATCTTTATTTATGATCGGACGGTCCTAAATACTTTTTAGACTTTCTAAACTTTTGTCACTTTGCAAATGATCCCCCACCACTAACATAAACATTAATCATAATATAATCACAACGATAAACCCTAAACAGACACACACTCAACAATGGCGGCACAACAACCAAACTCTGTCCAATGCTTCGGGCGAAAAAAGACCGCAGTGGTTGTGACCCACTGCAAAGCGGGACGTGGCCTCATAAAAATCAACGGAGCACCAATTGAGCTAATCCAGCCAGAAATTTTACGTTACAAAGTATTTGAACCCATCTTGCTTTTGGGACGTGCAAAGTTTGCATGCGTTGACATGCGGGTTAGAGTCAATGGTGGTGGACATAGTTCACAGGTTTATGCTATAAGACAAAGTATTGCTAAGGCTTTAGTTTCGTACTTTCAGAAGTTTGTTGATGAGGAGCAAAAGAAGGAGATTAAAGATGTGTTTATTAGATATGATAGGACTTTGCTTGTTGTTGATCCGAGAAGATGTGAGCCTAAGAAATTTGGTGGGAAGGGTGCTAGAGCTAGGTTCCAGAAGAGTTACCGTTGAAGAAGATGCATGGGATAACTAGTTTTTGTTTCTTTTACTCTTTTGCTTTTGGGGTTATTATGTTTTATCTGGAGATTTTTAAGATGTTTTGATGATTTATCTATGGATGAATTTGTTTTTGGTTCTTATGATCTTGTCGATAAAAACTAGTTATAATACCCGTGCACGCACGTGGTTTTCCAGAAAATTTAATTATATAGTATTATCGTTTAAAAACAAAAAATCTTATGTATATTTTAAAAAGTTTGAGCATCAACATGTGCGAAAGTAAGAAAAATAGTTAGCAAAAATTGTAAATATAACAGTGGCATCGACCTTGTATTGGATTCTTGAGCGTGTTTCCTTATAATGTTATTGGGCCAAAGGTTCTTTCATCACATGGGTTTACTCATAAATCAAATTTATTTTAAAATTTTTGTTTACTATATGGATATATAAGAATTTACCCGTGAAAATTATGATATATGTATTAATATCAATTAATATTTTTTAAAAATTTTATTGGATGAAAAATTTAACTTTGTTTAGCTGACATAGATTTTAATATTGAGGTTGATGTTGTTGTTTCACTTTAACTATTGATATCATGTTGTACAAAATGTGCAAGTTTAGTAGCACATAATTTGCGTTGATGAATTTTTTTTAAAATGTTTTTCCGGATATCCGTATATAAAGTTTAAATAATAATTACATTAGTCGTTATAAGTACAATCGCGAATATTTATTTTCATATTACAGCAACTCGTACTTACTATTTGATATTAATATTACCGTTAATAATAATTTAGCTGTATTTAGTATTCAAACCCGTGTACGTATAGATTAAACTTTTAAATAGAATAACATGAGTTCTTATTTATATTTAACGTACATAGTAAAAAGATATTTTAATAGATGAAAGTTTGAAACTAATATTTATTTTAAAAGTATTTAACGTATATTAAAGCTAATTCGTACATTTATAAAATTTTGTAAGTTTAATGGATGGAAGTCTCAAACCAATACTAATATTCATGTAATTGTAAACAAAGTTCATATTATAAAGTGTAAGGGGTATAAAGTGTAAGGGGTTATTTGTTTATTATCTAAAGTTATCAAAAAACATGGAGATTTATAATTTTACACTTAACTCCACATAATATATTTAAAATTCAACCACTAATGTTTTATTAATTACCTACTCTTTTTTTAAGTTTTTATTTTTATAAGTTTGACACTTATATTTTTATGTGTTTTTTTCCTCAATCAAATTCTCCACCAAATTTATTAAAGTTTGACCAAAATCAATTCAATTTTGACTTTTTATTGGCCAATCATATTGCTCGATTTCGTCTACGTGGCAAAATAGAGCTCTACTATTGGTCCAATTTTTTTTTCGATAAGAAGGGATTTCCAAAAACACTCCAAAATGATGTAATTCTTTTATTATATAAAAGATCAGCATTTAGCATTTTCATTATTTCTCACTTTATAATACAGTAACTGTTACGATCTCACATCGGCCAAGTATGGGATTGGCCGGTGGTTTATAATGTCTAGGTGTCCCCTCCTCCTTTCAGCTAGCTTTTTGGAGTGAGTTCTACACCTAGCTTATAAACAATTGATATCAAGCTGTTACCGTGAATTGTTCTTTCTTTCTATCTTTCTATCTCGATTCGTCTAGCAGTTTGGTTAACCGTATCACCATTTCTTAAGTGATTTCAGTATTTCAGTAACAAATACAACTGCGTATGTTATTAATGCTACTTGATTATTTGTTACTAATTAATGCTGTGTTTAACTGGTTTGCTTATTCAAATGAGGTTATGACCTCAATAAGCTTTTTGAGGTAATTAGTAGCTTTACAAGATAATGAAAAGCAGATTTTTTGTGTCGAATATTGTTATGCCATTTTGTTATTCTATTTATCTTGAAACACATAAAAAAATAATGAAAAGCTAAACAATGATTTTAAGCTAGATTATTTTATATATAAGACTTGTATAAATTATTGAAAATTAAATAAAAATATCAGCAAGATTATTCTAGTTTTCCGCCGGCAGCATGGAGTATGGACTACATGTCTACATGCTTATGTAAACATTTATGGTCTATAAAGTATAAACTTATTTTCATTTGTTTACTGTACATCTAACTTAACGTGTGGAATAATTCTCGTGAAATAGATCGATGGCTTTATATATGTCAACTCTAACCTACCTGCTTAAATGGTCAAAAGACATTTTTTAATATCTAAAGGCATCTCATAGTTGAATAAACAAAATATAACTAACCGTATTGGCGACAGCGCTCTTAACCGTTTTCAAATCATCAAGACTAAACTTAGCCGTAGCCATTTTCCTCGGCCATAACTCGACCCCTGCTCCACCTCTCACGACCGTCTCCTTATCCCGAACCCACAAACTCCTCATCATGAACTCAAACATATAAAGCGACGTAAAGAACATCATTTTCATCACCTTCCACAGCCCATTTTCGTTACTCCGGTTACTTGTTGAAGAAACTAAAGGTTGAATATTTGGCACCTTGTTGTCGCTGACATTACGACCCATAGTCAACATGAGCGACAACAAGGAAACTCCATCACCAAGCGCGTGATGAAAACGCATCACAACACATTTATGGGCACCTAATATATGTACCTCCCATAGAGGCTTGTCAGTGCTTAGTGGACACGAAACAGTCAAGTCAGCTAGATACTCATTGACTGCTGTTTCGTCATCCGTATTAGCACTGACAACGTCAGGGAGGTACATGATATGTTGGTCAAGTTCAAGTTCAACTTGTTTCCAACATGCACAACCATGTTTGTCTTTGACTAAAAGACTAGTGAACCTAGGGTGCTTGACAATTAGAGAATTAGATATGACTGACCGTACTAGGCCGATATCAACTGAATGATCAAGTCCGAGAACACAGTTGATGATTTGGTTCATTGCTGGCTGTACAAACATACGACCAGTTGGTGTTAGTGGCTCACCTATATCAATAGCCATTTTTATTCTAAGGGAGAGAGATTTGATGAGTTGGGGTTGTGTATGTGTTTTAGCATTTAAATACAAGTTACATGTGTTTTGCTATGTTGAATTTTCATTATTAAAATAAGTTGGGGCCGGTTGAGTATGTGTTCCAGCTTTTAAATACAAATTACATGTGTTTTGCTATGTTGAATTTTCATTATTAAAATAAGTTAGGAGTAAATTACACCGTTCATACCTGTCATTTAGGCCAAATCCATATTACAGTCCCTGATTTTTTTGTTTTATTTTGGATGAATGGCCTAACTATGTAACACCATCCGTCCTTATCTTAGATGTTCGTTAAAATTCACTGTTTAAAGCCCTTCACATGCAATATGCACATACGAGGGTAATTCGATCTTTTCCGTCTTTTATTTTCTTAATTTGGCCAAATAGTCAACAGAATTATACCATCACAATCACAACGACCACCTCCACTTATCACCATCTTCAACACTCTATTTACTTATTAGTTTTACACCATCACAAAAATAAATAAATAAATAAAAATCTGTTTACATATGTCCTAACCCAAACACGAAACAACCTTCAAATCGAGTTATTCACACACAATTTACCAATGCTTTGAAAACCGGGCCAGTGATCGACCCGGACGAGTCAGCGGCTCAACCAGTTCGACCGCCGGTTCAACCCGGTCTTATGAAAAAAAAAAAAAGCTTATAGCTCATACCCAAACACTATTTTTGCTGTAAAAATCAGCATAAAGCTTGTGTCTAAACACTAGTTTTGACCCCTTTTTTGGAACCGGCTCAACTAGTTGACCCGTTTGACCCGGCCGAGTCAAACCAGGTTTCAAAACATTGCAATTTACATCCTTTACCTTCATGTAAAACCTGGAAAACATGCCACCATTAGGCACCAAACTCATGTCGTGGTTGCTCATAATTCTCTTACATAGATAGTGGTCGCATGTGGTGGTGGTCGCACAGTTTTTGTCCATCCTCCTCAATCCTCGTGACACAACTTTGTAACTGTCAAAAAGCAATCCTCACGATATCGTAATAAAGATAAAAAAAGATTAACGGTCTAATAAAAATAGTGGTTTTTTTTTTTGTTGAATCTGAGATGTGAACTAGTTCTATTTGATTGAGCATTTAGTTACGTGTAGTAGTCGGGTCAGGTTGGTCGTGTTCGGTTCAATTCGGATCAGGTTGATGTCAAAAAAAATACCTGGATTGGCCTTATCAAGAACTTGCGTTAGTCGGGTTCGGATCAATTTATTCGGGTTTGGGTTAACCCAAATATGAGTAACATGATTGAAAAAGTTGTCTAATTCAAAAAGTGTGCATATATAATTCATAAAAAATATATCATAAAAATATATTAAAAAAAAGACCTTTATTTGGGTCAATCAAGTCGACTTAAACCCGAATTAATCAAACATTTTCAACCTGATACCCGATCTTATTTAATATTCGGGTAACTCTTGTTGACCTGAATAAACCGACCCGAATAGGTTTAGTCGGGTTCGAGTTGATTCAATTTTTTTGACACCCCTGGTTAGGTGCATATGTTGGTATGGTTTATTAGAAGATTCTGTGGGTTTTTGTTTGAAAAAAATGATAGTATTTAACTTTAGAGAGCTAGGTATCATAACGTGGAGGGAGGCGTTGGTCTGACGTAGCCGGCGTTGGTCCGCCGTTACAATACCAGCTGGCCTAGTGTTGGGTTGGCGTTGAGCTCCAAGTTACAACAATAACTAAAATAGAAATGCACAATGCGACAAATATACAATACCATCTGGCCCAGCGTTGGGTTGACGTTGAGCTCCAAGTTACCACAATAACTCGGTAACTCAAACAGAAATGCACAATGTGACAAAAATATTTTTATATCCCCCTCCCCCCACCCCAATGGCTAGATGACTTGTGGGTTTGCGTTTCTCTGTGTGTGCGTGCGGCATATGATGAAGAAGATTTTTATTTAGTTTTTTATTTTTATTTTTATTTTTTTTATCGACAATGAATAGTAGGCGTTGGTATGTCATGGACTGGATACGGGTTTTATTGACCAAAAAATTTTAACAACTTTTTAACTTTTTTATATGTATATTAATTTAATGAATGAAAATAGTTAAGGGATTAATTTGTAATTTGTATTATTTTTTTTATTTTTATTTTTATTTTTTTTAAATGTGTGTTCTAAAAAGTGATGTTATTTGGTGTTATGATAAGGGGTGACTTTTTGGCATTAAATATTTTGGTGTTAAATTGATGTGACGCTGAAATGGCATCACTTTTTTTGGTGTTACGGTGTTATTGCACCTAGCCCTCTTAAGTTATTCATGGGTTAAAATGACCAACTTAACTTTATGTGCATTGTATATAAGGGGCTTTAACGGTGAATTTTAACGGGCATCAAGCATTGTAGTAGGGATTTGGCCTAAACCATGGGACGAACAGTTTAATTTACTCAATAAGTTGGGGTGGGCGAATGTTTAATATTTAATCTTTGATAATCAAACGTAAGGATGGCAACGGGACGAGTTTGAGGTGGGGCGGCCATCCCCATCCTCATCTCCAAACCCGATTACCAAAGGTCTCCCCAAACACGCCTCGATCCTCAACAGGGATTTAATCAGGGCCCCCCGTTGGGGCGATGCTCCCGAACCCGCACCATACTAATCGAGGATTTTATCGGGATCTCGCTAGGTGCAATTCTCGACCAAAGGCACACCATTTCACATTTATTATTATTTTTAGACCGTTAGCAATGAATTGAAAACTTAAGAAGCTATTAATAATCAACTAGCAGGGTACCCGCGCGATGCGGCGGCGGGTATCCTGTGACTATATTTTCTGGTAATTTGATGTTATGCGGCCATATTTTTTTAACGATTAATTTACAAATAACAATAATTTTAGAGTTGGATCAGTTGGAAAACCCCTTGCATCTTAACCTAGAGGTCAATGGTTCGATCCTCACTCTCTACAAAAGGCCGGAGGTCCTTTCTTATCTTAGATAGAACTGGAAGCAGCCTCTCTACCTTAGGTAAGGGTAGGCATAGTAAGACGACTGACATTTATATTTTTATTTTTATTTCAAAAAAATCCATCTTTTTTACACTATATATATACTTTACATTTTCATTTTTAATATACACTATTCACATTAACCAAATATCAAAATTAGCCTAAAATCAACTATACCATACAAATAATATACGGCTCAATTAGTAATTAGTCTAAAACCATTTTCAGCCTAAACAAACTTTAATTATCAATATCTATTAAGACCCATGATAAAACTACCAAACAATTTGTGATATCATTTGGCCAGTGATGTGTGCATTTTCACACATCCTTTTTAAGCTTAAATCAGACCAAATACACCAAATAATAACCAAATATGCCAAGAGAATGTGTGTTTTTGTATTTGTGTATGAGCAGGTACGGATATGTGAAAAATGAACAAAAACAAAGCCAAAACCGACAAAAACGAGCACGAGATTGAAAAATGGTCAAAAGCCGGAGCCGGGGAAGCAAAATGATAAAAGAAAGCTCAACATGTCATAAGAAGTCCTTGAAGAATCATCAAAGTTGCATAATTAGTCCCTGATCAAAAGTTTGAAGAAATGGCAACCTCAGTCCCTGCACTTTTAGGAAATTACATAAATGGTCCCTGGGAATAATATTCAAAGGAAAGTCAAATATGGTCCTCCAAGAATCAGAGAAAGCCAAAATAAACCCTTGGAAGAAAGTTTGGATTAAAGGCAAAAGTGGTCCTCTAAGTTTCAGAATTATACAACATTGGCCCTTGTTTAAATTCACTTATCTTAAATCTATTAGTAACAACCGGATCCAAAATGCAATCCAAGCCCAATCAAAGCAAAAGCCCAAAACCCCTTAAAAACTACACCCGGTCCATACCCATATTACCCCGGTCAACACCCCTAAATAATAAAAACACCCCAAAATGAATTCCCGCCCCCCCCCCCCCCTTTTTATTATTTACCCAGAAAAAACAACTGTTCCCCTAGAACCCTAAAAATCACCACACGCCCAATTACCCTGAGTAAGAAATAATTACAATCATTGGTTAATTCTAGAAGGTCTGCACATGTCAGAGAATGTTAGAGGCACACACGTGGACCAATCACAGCATATGCAGAGGATCAGTCACATCAACTAATTAATCTAAGGGTTGAGATACAAGGCTTGGGGACCAAGGGCGATCTGAGGGTTGATATTAGCTCAAAGAAACACAGGTCTCACGAGGATTGCTGAGCTGGACTTGCTAGAACCTTCACACAGGGCTCATACCTCACCTATAAATACCCCCCCCCCCTCCATCACAGTTAGGGTGTGTAGGTTTTTATAATTTTTTAGTATTTGTGTTTTAAAGTTTATTGTATTTCCTTTCAAAGCATTGTACTGAATTTCTAGTTTTTAATATAATCAAGTTTATTTTAAATTTTTGTCTTAATTTCTGCTTCAGTTAATTTCTATTTAGTTTAATTCATTAGTTTAACTTGTTTTTTATATCTCTGCTTTATATTACTGTTTCATCTCAAATTTAAAAAACAAGAAAAAAATTAATAAAAATTAAAAATTAAAAAATAAAATAAATAAATAGTTTAAATTACAATTCACAGGTTCATTTGATTTACTACTGTTTTATTTAAGTTTATATCAGCTAATTCATAGCTTTTGTAAGCTTATATTTGTCGTTACTCTCAAGTTTATATTGGTAAAATAAAGTCAACATTTGAGCTTATTCATAATAAGCTGAGCTTATTGGAGTTATAGACAGTTCAAGAGGAGCCATTGGTCTGTCTTAAAGGCAGGCTAGCTAAGTGAACCCCCTCTGTTTGAGCTGAGGGGGCTTTTGCCTTGTAAGTTCAAATCTCAATTTCATTTTTAATTGCACTCTCATAATATAATAAGTAGATCTGTTATTAATAATTAGTTTCTATTTTATTATAGTAGTAGAACTATCATTTTGTCTGTTATAGCTTTTGTTCATAGTGGTTAGTTTCTTTTGGGTTGTACTGTTTTATTAGGTTGTATTCTGTTTCATTGCTACCTGTTATCATTAGATCTGTTTCTGAGTTAGAGGTGCATTTGAGATTTGTGTTTCTATGATATTGCTTGGTATTGAGTTGAGAATAGATCATACTTGGCACATAGGTTTTGGTTTTGGTTAAATCTGTGGTAGTAGACTGTTGAAACAGTTGCATATATTGGTGTTTGATTCTGTGGTTTCTGTTTGATTTGGTGAGATTTGATCAGTATTAGCACTTAGGGTGAGTGTTGGACTGTATTAGATTGATATTGAGAAATTTTGAGTAGTGACAGACTGTTAAGGAGTGTTTGGATTCATTTGATTTGCTAGTTTATATACTGCTTCAGGAGTTATAATTGGTTTAGGTGTTTCATTTAGGGTGAAATTAGGTTAAGTAGATCATATAATATCAGTAACTTTTACTTAAAAGTCATAATCACTTGTAGTTACATATCTGTTAGTTTTGTGTTGCAAAATATTATCATAGTAGTTGCATAATAGTATTAGAAAGCTTAATTTAGTTTAGTTTTAGGATTTTACAACTTAGGTAATCAATTAGATCAATTCCAATTTCATTTTGGTCAAATTATTTGCATATATCAAAAAGTCAAATCAAGTTCTAAACTCAGTTTTGGTCATAATTTTGATAAGCTTTTCTGTTGATTAAACAAGTTTGAAAACACTTTTGAAAAGCATTTTTGAGAAGTTTAGCAGTAAGGAACTCCATTGCATAAAGAAATTTGTGGTTTGGATTATGTTTGCTTATTGACAGAGAGGAGTTAAGTTGACTGTTAAGCCTTGTTCATCCCCTGCACCATCAGTATTTACATTACTTCTAGGCAACCTTTAAGGTAGTAATTAAACTCTAGAGTTAAATATTTTGGGATTTCTAGTATCTCAGTAGGTCAAGGAAGTGTTTGCCCCCATAAGATTTCACAAAACATCTTATTGGAACTGCTTATTTTGCTTATTAAGTTGGTTGGTTCAAGCATAATCTGTTTTCAAGTTTAGGACCTGCTTTTGTGTTTAAGTGTTCATTGGCTGATTATTGCTGCTTATTTTAGTTCATTGGTGCTGGTTATTGCTTAATTCACTATTGGAAATCCTTTGCTTATTCTGTTTTGTTCATTGCTTATTTACATAAGTGATTATTCAAATCAGTTGGTCCCATTTCTGTATGTCTGTGATCATTTTGGTCTCACTTCTGTTATCTGAGCATATTTGAGTCAAAATTCATTGGGTCAAAGTTTGGGTCAAGATTTGGTCAATAGTGCTTATCAATAAGCACTTATTTCAGCTGTTTTCAAAGCAAACAATACTTACAGTGCTTATTTTTCATTTTCATATTTTTCCTAGCTTTAGAATATTAAATTAGAATTTCCCTGAATTTTTCATATTTTTCCAAGTTGATTTGCTATTTTTCTTATTTTATTTTCATTTTTATTCACTTTTTAATACATTTAATTACTAAAAACCCCAAAAAAATTAGAAAAAACCAAGAAAAATCCAAAAATATTTTAGAAATTTATTTTCATTTATTTTATAATTTTAGAAATTTATTTTGCATTTTTCTCATTAATTTTGAATCTAATTTGAATTTTTAATTAGATTTAATAGTTTTTAATTCCCAAAAATTACACAAAAAGCCAAAAAAATTAGTTTTTAGTTTTAAAATTACTTTTTAGCAATGTTGCAAAAATCGTGAATCGGTCCCGAGGCGGTCGAGGGCCGTGTAACGATTTTTGGCCGATTAATCGCCGATTCCAAGGTCTAAGGCCGATTAATCGGCCGATTACCTTGTAATTCGCTCTAAGGTCAAAGGCCGTTCAGCTTGTAATCGCCGATTAATCGGTTGTAGGCCGATTTTTGCAACACTACTTTTTAGTTATTTTATAATTTTCAAAATTTATTTTTCATTTTTCTCACCTTATTTTCATTTTCTTTTAATTTTTAATTAGTTAATTAGTTTTTAATTCATAAAAAATAAATAAAAAGTCAAAAAAATATTTTTCTTTTTCTTAAAATTTTCTTTTATCATTTTTAACTTTTCAAAATTATTTTCAAGTCCATAGGAGTAGTGTAGCTTAAAATTCGCGTTTTATTTCGTACGTTAACGTTTATTTTACGTTTTAGTTTACGTTTTCAATTTTACGTTACGTTTCTAGTTTCCTTATTTGAAATGCGTGCTTAAGTGATTATTTGTGCTTCATTTGTTATTTCATTAGTATAATCTCATCAAAATCACTCTTTACCACTTTCACGACACGTTTCACAAATCGGGAATCGAGAATTCCATTCACCCTTCACACGGACTACGACCTCGGGTTATCCGTATTTCTTTGCGGATCTCTTGAGTAATACTATACTATATATAACTTGATTTTATCACGAATCAGCCAGCCCAATTAAGAACCAAACCGTTATATGACCCAAATGTTAGGACTTATAAATACGTTTACAAAACCTAAATTACCTCATTCCTGCCCTAATTTCCCTCACAAAAATACGCAGCCATGTTTGCAGCCACACAAACATCACGTACTCTTCCTTTCTTTCTTATCTTGATAACCGAACATAACCAACAATCTATGTTTGCAAGAAAATCAGACCCTTTTCTTGAATATCAAACGAAAACTCTCTCTAAGGTTTTATGTTGTGTTGATCGTGATGGTGGTTTTGAGATGGAGTTAGAACTGAGGTAGATATAGATGTTGGGTTTTATTGTTGCTGTATACTTTCTGTTCGTGGACCATAGATGGAATAAGTTTGATGTTTGTTTTGGCTTGATTGATGATTCTTCTTTTCTTCTTTCGTTTCATCTTCGTTTATGTTTTGATATGTAACGGTACATTTTTTCCCTTCTTTTGTGGAATGCATTAATTGGTCGAGGGGGGTGACTTGTTTGTGAATTTTTGAGTCGTCCGACCTTCATCGATCTTGTGGTTGCAATGGTGGTGACTCGGTCAGCGTAGGGGCGACCGGTCCGGTCGACCGACCACTGTGCCCAGCCTAATGGCTTTATTTTTAAGTACCTGGCTTAGTAGCTTGATTAGCTTGTACATTATGGTTAAATGATTGTGTATTTGGGTGAAGCGGTGAATTAATTAGTGTATTAATTATATGTGTTGAATAGATTGTTGACCTTAAAATCATTGTGCTTTACATACTTGTGCTTTGTGTTTTATGACTTGTATTAACTTAAAAGCTATTGTACATTGTGCTTAAATGGTTGTAATTTTTGGTGAAGGGGTGTTTTTAATAGCATTAATGTTGTTTGGTAGAATTTTGGTCTTAAAATGACATCACACTGTTTTTTGTTGTACAATATGCTTACTTTGTTATAATTCTGAAAATTGAGTGCATTAAAGTGTTGTAAACCATACATTATTTCTTGTAAATCTGAAAATTTTGGAGAGAGAATGCTTAATGCATTATATGTAGTATAGATTACAAACTAGTGTTATTAAGTTTTCAAATATGTAAATAATGATAAATTACACCGCCAAAAATTACAATTTAAAAATGTGACATTAAACAAGTTTGAATAATCAAAACTTTGCAATCATACAAAAATAGAAAACTAACAATCTTAGAGATTTCTAACAAAATAATATATAAGTATAGATATATTTGTATATATGTATATATTATTCGGGGTGGGATCGGATGTTATTTCCCGCTCCTTTTCCCAAACCTAATTAAAATCTCTGTTTAACATGATAAGCATGCCCCGTCCTACCTCAATGAATTCGGGTTTTGATTTCCCCATCAAGTTTCAGCCCTAATCAAACGTGAACTAATTTGCATCTAAGACAGGCTTTATTTTGGATGGCTATTGACTACGAACATTTTAAAAGAAATATTGAGCAGCTGAAAGCTATTGGGTACTTTGGATATTTCAAAAGAAAAAATTGTTTAAAGCAAGTTATATTAAATTAAACTAGGCGAGTACCCGTGCATAGCAACGATTCCTAACGGTAGATAATTAACGATCTGTGATATTGTGGTGAGTGTTTTGTGTAGCGGCAGATAATTAACGATAATTATATCCATGACATGGCATCTCTTTTATACATCTATAAAAATACATCAACATGTCACTATGTAAATGTTTTTTTATAAAATTTGATGGTGCTAGCATTAATCTATACTTTTAATGAACACAAAATGCCAAATCTAAAAATAATTAAAAAAAAAAAATGAGCCTCAAGAGGTACCGCTGGCGTTTGAGCACATCAATTACACTCGTAGACTAATTTTGGAACTACAAAAGATGCAATTCACAATGATTGGGAGATCTAAAAGTTATACCTAATTTTGTGCCTAAACATGTGTGGCAACAATTCATTGGTTGTAGAGGTGTCAATTTATACCCAAAATCAAAAAAATGGGCTAAATGGGCAAACTTTTAAAAGATTTGGACACATTTGGTTGTATCGACCGGACCCACTTATTCACAATCCAATCAAGTGTAATGACACATAAGTTAGGCATAAAATTAGTCATGCCTTTTAGGTCTCCCAATCTTTTTCCATTCACAATAGACCTCAAATGATTAAAACAAGTCGTTTAGCCCGCGCGTTGCCACGAGAGCATTGAGCTCGTTTAAGACATGTTTATACATAATTGTAATTGCAACATATATGATTTAAGACATGTTTACCTAAAAAGTATAATACATATAAATGTACAACCCATACACACTTATCGGTTCGTTGATAACCCAACAAGTAGTATCCCCTTATATTGCCATTTTGAAATTTGAACAACAGATATAACTAAAGAGACCAAAATGTGTATATTGAAAGAGCCTGAGCTTTCTAAGCCTTCAAAAAGAGAACATCATGAAGTTTACTATAACTTCTTTATGTGTCAAACCCACGTCTCCTAGATTATTCGCCCATGTCTTTGCAAATAAGAAATTGTTGACTTTCGTCAGTGTGGGAGTCAACTATATGATTAATCCAGCTTGCTTTAGCTTCAAATGTAATCTGCACAACATATATGAATAGAAATTAAAATCAGCAAGATACACATAGCAAAGTAGTTACAGTTTTTTGTTGACATTATTTTTTACCCAATACTTCAAATTCATCAAATACCTTGTAAAACTTCAATTCCATTCGATTAGTGTATCAATTTAAAGACCAGAAGTGTAGTTAGCACATAACGATTGGAATATGAAAATACCATTTGCAATGAAAATAACCAATAAAGGCAACACCAATAAAGCCAACAACCTATGCATATTTAAAAACCTTAAACAAACATAATCCATCATTTTTTGCATATGAAACTCAGAACTACACTGTAAAACCATACCAAAATCATGTATCCAAAATTTAAAAGCATTAAACAAACATAATCATGAAGAGCAAGCGCTATATATATCCTATAAGGCTTCAAATTTAAATCTTTTTTTTTTTTTTTTTGCATAAAACATGGTGTAATCAATAATTAAGCATACCTGTTCGCTAGCTGTGGAACTGGAACTTGATGCTGCTCATGTACAGGTTACCATGACCCTCGGTTCCCAAATGCATTTCCTGGATCCGGACCAAGCCTTGGTTTACCACATAACATCTAACACTTTATCCCTTCTTTTAGTCTAGCAAAACACATATTAATGGTCTTTTGCTTACAAATACACACTTGTAAGCTGATTTAAAATAAGCGCGTGATAAAGAGTGTATACATCTTCTTATTCAGTAAAATAAAAAGGCAATATGACCCCAAATATATCCCATCCGTTTCTTATTGGCTTTTAGGTATATATAAATACAATAAACAGATCATAGTTTCATCTCAGATAAGCACGTTGAAATAACCATGTCGCATCTTGCTTATTAGAAACCGTCTATATTGCACCAAAATAGCCAAGTAAGAGAAAGCAGTTTAGATGGTGATGATCCAAACTTTGAAAACTGCTTATCTTCTTAAAATAAGCAATCCGAAACACCCCGACAATTAAAAAGTGCATTGACAATTTATGCAAATTATTGTCTCATAAGTTCTTGGAATAGTGGTCATTTTCTAGAAGTTAAACCTGAACAACGAGGTGCAGTTTAAGGCAGGTTAAGATCTTGGGAGTCGTTTTATCAATCTCGTCACCATGACCAAGTGCACCACAGTAACCATTGAAGTGGCTGACGGCTGACTTCATTGTGCTGCTCGCCATGACCCAGCTAGAAATTGGTTACAGAACCAAATGAATAAACTCTTCCATCACTTGTGACTGCAAGTGCATAGCTTGGACCGACATCAATCTGCAAATTTTCATTTAGGAAAAAAAATCATTTAGGTATTTCATTGAACATTTGGTGTTCATCAAGAAAAGATATAATTAGAGAGACTTACTTAAAAATCATTAAAATTAGCTAATTACCAAAAAGATGTTAATCTTACCTAATAACATCAATCACACCACCATGACCAACATGAAGTTTGAATTCACAACATGTCAAAAAAACCTTTGAAGCTTCACAATCTGCAAGTGTTAAGATATTGTCGAAGTAGTAGCCAATGGTACATCCAACGGTTGGTATGTCAAACACATATTGTCCTTCCTTTACTTTAGCCCTGGAATAACGACATTATTATTATTATTATTATTATTATTATTATTATTATTATTATTATTATTATTATTATTATTATTATTTTATCCTTTTGGCTCTTTACTCAAACTTAAATCAAACCAACTAATATAATGGTCAATCAAAACATTAAGCTTTGTAATTATGATTCTTTGTTATATATAAGACATAAGCTAGAAGATTGACTATCAAGCCATACCTGCTCGACTTGCCTCCCCTGCCACAAACATTCCAATGAATATGCAGACCATGGAAAAGAGACAGTTTCATGAAGAGCTCTTTTTGATGTTCATGCCAGCTAGCATTCATGTCAATGCCTGACATATCGTCGTTTTCATAATTCTTTTCAGCCTTACAATGGGCAGTTGACACAGGGTCGGCGTCCTCATAACCTGCCTGTTAATACAAATATCGCCTAAAAACGTTATTTATATTTTACGATCTTCGCTAAGTTTTGTTAATGACAAAATGTAAACTTTAGTTTCTAAGTAAAACATAATCTTAGTTTTAAAGACTTGCATAAACTAGACTTTTGCTACATTTTACATTTCATAAAACACGACACTTTTTATTTCTTAAAATAGAATTGTCACATCACATTTATGGCAAGTTTTGTCAATATACATTTATTGAAAGAAATGTGTTTGACTTACTAAGTGGTTGCTTGCAAGTTTAGTGTTTGACTTGATATTATGAGATGTGACATTGTTTGGTTTGCAAGGTGTAATGAGATGTAACTTTGTTTGGTTTGCAAAATTTATTGCAAAACCAAATGCAAGCCCGGCGGAACCCTGGGGGTACACGGGCGGAACCCATCTGAGGGTTCCGCCGTATCCGCCAGGCCTGCAGAAGGCTTTGCTATAAATACCAAGCCACAAGTTGATTTTTGGTTTATCACTCTACATCATATTTTACACACACACATTCATTCTTTCATCTAACCCTTTAACATTTCATATGTGAAGTTTCTTTTTGTAGCAAAGAGATTCACGAGCTCATTAAAAGTAACAAGTATTCAACACAACGTTGCAAGACTTGTTAGCTTAGCATTGTGTAGACTTGTGTAGTTTACACTTCATTTGATTGTGTATTTTCAGTAGTGATCGGTTAGTATTTTAGTCCTCAAAATACAAAGTGTATCGGGAGTAGTTGTACCCTTGTAAAAGAACTAACGGGAGTAGTTGTACCCTTGGTAAAGAACTCGACATCTAGCTTAGTGTCGGTAAAAGTATAAGCGACGTGTAAGGTTTTCTCCGCCGGTGAAAGGAGCTTGTTGACTAGTGAAAGAAACTCACGAGTTGGATACTCGGGGCGTGGACGTAGGGCAAGGAAAAAGAGTCCTTGTAGCCGAACCACGATAAATACTCGTGTTGTGGTTTGATCGTTTCTTTCATTTACTTGCATGTTATATATTGTGTTTGTGTATATATCTTTGATCAAACGGAAAGTTTCAAAGCTAACTAAACAAGTTAAAAAGATTTTAATCGGTAAACTATTCAACCCCCCTTCTAGTTTTCCACAATTGGCATCAAGAGCTACGTTACTCAAGCTTTTAAAATATATTGTGTTTTAAAACTTGAAACGATCCATGGATTTTGAAAATTACAAAGAAGGGCAATCTATGCAAAGACCACCACTCTTTGAAGCAAATGGTTTTATATATTGGAAAAACCGTTTTGAAACTTACGTGAAATTATAATCATTGATGGTGATAACGTAGTTACCAACATTAAAGATGATGACCAAAAGAAATTGATTGGTAAAAATAATGAAGCTAAAATGATGTTTTACAACGCTTTGCCTAAGAAAGAATATGAAAGAGTCTTTTTGTGTAAAACCGCCAAAGATATTTGGCAATCTTTAATTGTCACTCATCAAGGAAACTCACAAGTTAAAGATAAAAAAATTGATCTTCTTGTTCAACAATATGAACAATTTGTTATTTCCGAAGAAGAGATTATTGATAATGCTTTTGCTAGGTTTAACACTATTATTACTTCACTTAAAGCACTTGATGAATCTTTTTGTAGTAAGAACTTTGTCAAGAAATTTCTTAGAGCACTCCATCCGAAGTGGAGAGCAAAAGTGACGGCAATTGAAGAATCCAAAGATCTTTCAAGCATGTCACTTGATGAGCTAATTGGAAACCTCAAAGTTCATTAAATGGTAATGGAAAAAGATTCGAAACTAGTGAGAGGCAAGAAAGAAAAAGTTAAGTCCATTGCCTTGAAAGCTAGAGTCCAATCAAGTGATGATGAAGAATCTACTTCGGATAGTGATGATGAGGAATATGCTATGGCCGTTAGAGACTTCAAAAAGTTCTTTCGTAGAAGAGGAAAGTTTGTAAGGCAACCTAAAGATGACAAGAAAACTTTCAGAAAAGATCGTGATGATAGAAAAGGAAAGGTTGAAAGAAAATGCTATAGGTGTGGAGACACAAGTCATCTTGTAGGAGAATGTCCAAAACCACCCAAAAGCAAACCTCAACAAGCTTTTGTGGGTGGTGCTTGGAGTGACTATGAAGGAGATGACGATGAGCCAAAGAATGATGATATTGCTCTCATGGCTCACAACTCAAATGAGGTGTGCCTCAAAGTTTGTTTGGAACCGGATGAATGGATTAAAGATAGCGGTTGTTCAAGGCACATGACGGGTAACAAAAGCCTCTTCACTTCTTATCACAAATGTGACGGAGGTAATGTTACATTTGGTAGTAAAGCTAAGAGCAAAATCATCGGAAAAGGTACAATCTCTCATGACTCCCTTTTTATAGATGATGTAGCTCATGTTGATAACTTAGGTTTTAATCTCCTTAGTATTAGTCAACTTTGTCGTAATAAGTATAATGTCCTTTTTAGTGAAAATGGTAGTAAAATACTTAAAGATGGTATAACCATAGCCAAAGGTGTCCTTAAGAACAACGTATATGTCATGAAGATGGATCCAACATCTAGAGACAAACTTTGTCTTACCTCATTAGATGAATCTTCAACTTTATGGCATAGACGTTTAGGACACGCTAACATGAGACTAATCCAAAACCTCTCCTCCAAAGACTTAGTTCGAAACCTACCTAAGTTGAAATACGACCAACACTTTTGTGATGCTTGCAAAGTCGGTAAACAAGTCCATAGTAGCCATAAGGCTAAAAACTTGGTTTCTACATCTAGGTGTTTAGAACTTTTGCATATGGATTTATTTGGTCCATCCGCTATACAAAGTTATGGAGGTAACTTCTACACTTTGGTTATAGTTGATGATTACTCAAGATATACTTGGACAAATTTTTTGAAAAGTAAAAATGAAGCTTTTGATAAATTTGAGATTCTAAGTAAGAAAATTCAAAATCAAGTAGAGTCTAATATTGTGTTTATTAGAACGGATCACAGTCGTGAATTTGATAATGAATTTCAATTTGGAAACTTTTGTGATATTAATGGTATAACTCATAACTTTTCGGCTCCACGTACTCCTCAATCTAATGGTGTAGTAGAACGTAAAAACCGGACATTGAAAGAGATGAGTAGAACAATGCTTAATGAACAAAACATTCCACAAAAGTTTTGGTGTAATGTCGTTGACACATCAACGTACATTTTAAATCGAGTATTAATTAGACCATTTTTGAATAAAACTCCTTATGAACTATATAAAGGTAAAAAGCCTACATTAGGATACTTTAGAGTGTTTGGGAGTAAATGTTTCATTCTTAACACCAAGGATTATCTCACCAAATTTGACCCAAAGTCTTATGAAGGTGTTTTTCTTGGATATTCACAAAATAGTAAAGCGTACATTGTTTTGAACAAAGAAACCTTAAGAGTCGAGGAATCGTTGAACGTAACATTTGACGAGAGTCCACCTCCCTCTAAGACATCACCTTTGGTAGATGATGACTTAGTTGAAAGCCAAGCAATAGAAAATCAAGAAATTTTAAGTGATGACAAGGAAGATGAACTATTAAACAAAGAAATTGTCAATGTCAAAGAATCTAAAAGTCATCCATTAGATGGTGTCATTGGCAACATTAACGAAAGAACACTAAGGTCAAAAGTTCAAAATGAAAGCAATTACTTTTGTTTCGTGTCAACCATTGAACCTAAAAATATTAATGAAGCCATTAAAGATGAGTCTTGGGTAATTGCAATGCAAGAAGAGTTAAACCAATTTGTTAGGAATGATGTATGGACATTGGTTCCTCAACCAAAGAGTCAAACTATAATTGGAACAAAATGGGTATTTCGTAATAAAATGGATGAAAATGGAATTGTGTCTAGAAACAAAGCAAGGCTAGTTGCACAAGGATATAACCAACAAGAAGGCATTGATTACGATGAAACTTTTGCTCCGGTTGCTAGGCTCGAGTCAATTAGAATCTTACTTGCATATGCATGTGCACATAATTTCAAACTCTTTCAAATGGACGTCAAAAGTGCATTTCTAAACGGAGTCATAAATGAAGAAGTGTATGTTGCTCAACCACCGGGCTTCATCGATTTTGAAAAACCAAATAATGTTTACAAACTTAAAAAGGCTCTTTACAGACTTAAGCAAGCTCCAAAAGCATGGTATGATCGACTTAAAACCTTCCTAGTTGACCATAAGTATACCATGGGCTTAGTTGATAATACTCTCTTCACTAAGAAGAAAGATTCACATATTATGATAGTCCAAATCTATGTTGATGACATTATATTCGGATCAACTTGTCAAGAATTATGCGTGGATTTCTCAAAAATCATGCATGACGAGTTTGAAATGAGTACGATGGGAGAACTCAACTTTTTCTTAGGACTCCAAATTAAACAACTAGAAGATGGTATCTTCTTTAACCAATCTAAATATATTAAGGACATGCTTAAGAAATTTGGATTAGAAGATTCGAAACCTATCAAAACTCCCATGTCCACGGAAACTAAACTCACCAAGGATGAGGAAAGTGAATCCGTAGATAGCACTAAATATAGAGGTATGATTGGTAGTCTACTTTACCTAACGGCTAGTAGACCCGACATTATGTTTAGTGTTTGTCTATGTGCTCGTTTTCAAGAAGATCCTAAGATTACCCATCTCGAAGCCGTTAAAAGGATTTTTAGGTATATTAAGGGCACTACACATTTAGGTTTATGGTATCCCAAAGGAACGGGAATAGACACCATAGTGTATGCCGACTCGGATCATGCCGGTGACTATGTCGATAGAAAAAGTACAAGTGGTATTTGTACTTTTGTTGGACATTGTCTCACCTCATGGTTCTCTAAGAAGCAAACGACTCTTGCTATCTCAACAACGAAAGCCGAGTACGTTTCGGCCGGAAAGGCATGTCAACAAGCTCTTTGGATGAAGCAAGCTCTTGTCGACTATGGAATTCAACTCAACGACATCACAATTCTTTGTGACAACAAAGGTGCCATTGATCTTAGCAAAAACCCGGTTCAACATGCTCGTACCAAACATATTGAAATCCGTCATCATTTCCTTCGTGACAATGTTCAAAAAGGAAATATCTCAAATTGAGAAAGTTTCTTCCGAAGACAACATAGCCGACATTCTCACAAAACCCCTTAAACGTAAACCTTTTAGCCTTCTTAGGCTAGGCTTAAGACTCATGGAACCTACATTATAGTTCTGGATATTAGACAAAAATCACAAAAATCAAAACAAATCCATAACTATTTTTCTCAGCAGGGTCGGCGGAACCCTCAGACATAACGGACGGAACCCATTCCAAGGGTCCGATGTATCCGCCGACCTGCAGAATCAAAATCTTTGTTTATATTAAACCAAACACCCATTATCGCATACCACCACTTCCAAACTATTACTATTCACTTTACCATCCATCCATACCTACGAATTGTTGGTCTCTCTTTCTCTAACATTGCTAATAAATCATCATTGTAAGTATTCTAAACTTGATTACAATCCTGATCTGAGTCTAGGAATTCTATTTTTGCACAAAAACAAAAACTTGGGGTTATGCATTAACTTGAGAAACTCATGCATAAAATTAGGTGTTTAACAAAACTAATCATGTTCCCCATAGTTAGTAATTGCATTCTTAATTAGTATAAACATGTTTGCTAAAACACCCCATGTCAAATCCTTCCAAAAATTTCTCACAAGTAGGACAAATATTTTTTCGTCTCACATTGAGAATACAAAATCAAAACGTTATGTTTAAAACATCACTTGCATAATGTCTCTTGAATGCTAAAGGGAATACATAACCAATATGTATTTTCGGGTACATTCAAACGAAGCTACATTGAACTAGGAGCGTTTGGGTTATCTTTTATTTTATAACAAAATTTGCATTATAAAATGTTTTTGAAGCATCAAAATGAGTCAAGATAACCGCACCTCCACATTGTTTTCATATAGGCACACACTAGAACATCCACATTATAATAGTAGTTTACTTAAACTAAAATATGAAATTTTTTTGTTCTAGGAATCATCATGCCTCCTCTAACCCACTACGACCACAAGGACACCATTAAGTACCTACAAAAATACCACAAAACCAAAGGCCTTACCCCAAACCAAGTCAACGTTTTCAAAGCCTTAGAAAAACACTATGTCCATGAGGGTAGAACCATTGACCCGTCTTTCTTAGAAGGCACAAACCTTTACGCCGAATTTTCCACAATCAACTTTGAGTGTCTTTTGAATATCGACGAGCCTATTTGTCCTAGATTCATTCTAGAGTTCTATGCATCCGCCGTCCTCTCCACGGATGATTATGGTCATATGTCTATCAACTTTAGGACTAGTGGTCATCAATACTCCTTAACTCTTGAGGAGTTTGCTCAAATCATAGGTGTCCCAAACCAAGGTACTTGTATCTATTCCGACTTGCACTCCCTCTCAACTCTTGACACCCTCCAAGACCGCATCCATCCTTATGACACACCTCTTGTATCAAAAGATGTACTCCGTGACCACCTCTTTGTTAGGACAACCAACACTAGGAGAACCCGTTCGGGAAATGAGGTCGAAAAGGACCCATATGGAATGGAGATGAATGAACTCAAGCCCCAATTCAAGAAATGGGAGGAAGTCCTTAGAGCCAATGTCATTAGCACAATAGGAAACCAAGATCATATCAACCTTTGCCTTTGCTACATGCTCTACTCCTTGTCCGTTAGGCAACCCTTCAACCTTGCCTACTACATGGCCAAGAGAATGGCCGACATTCCCGTGCATGGCACAACGGCTATGCCGTATGGAATGCTCTTGACCCGTCTCTTTAGGTTCATCTCACCCATTCCACCAACTCCAAACGGTCTTCGCCTTGACTACTCTCTCATTCCATACACCTTTGTCCCACTAAGTGATAAGAGAGTGTACAAAGCCAATGGGAAACGTCCACATCCTCCTACCTCATCTTCGTCTTCCTCAATGAGTGAAGATGACAATTTGCCAAACTCTAGGCTCCCACCTCTCGAATACCTATCCCAACTTCCGGATATTCCTAATGAGTCGGAGGAGTTTAAGCAAACAAAGGGGATGTTTAAGAATCTTTGAAGATTCCTTGGAAAGCTCAAGAACAAGATTGACAGTCAATGAGAGTGGGTGTGTAGGAGTGTTTGGCACTAGGTGCTATTTGAACTAATTTGGTAGTTTAAACAATGTTTGTGATGTACTTGTAGGTTGGTACAATGTTTGATACTATTTGGAACATTTTTATCTAACTTTGATGCAGGAAGAAAACTTTTGGCAAGTTGTCAAATTTTCATGTTTATGTTATTTTCACTAAGTATAGTGAAATTCTCGACCTCAAGGTCAAAATCATATGATATGTGTGTTTACGTGTCTATTTTTTGCATTGCCTAACCAGAAATGCATTATCTTTTTTATTTTAGGAGTTTTCGAAAATTTTGAAAATCGTCTCGCAGGTCAAAATCGTGGACTGCCACTTTTTTCAGCACTGACGGATCCGGCTGTACCCAAAATTGGGTTCCGCCAGTGTATTTTCTGGGAATCCCAGAATTGGCCCAACGGACCAGCCGGTACCCTCAAATGGGTTCCGTCTGTGTATTATGAGGGTTCCGCCAGCTGCCTGCAGAATTTTTGATTTTGTTTTCAACATTTGAACATCCAAACACCAAAATCTAATCCTTTTAGATAGAAACTCATTTCCTGCAATATGTTTAGCACAATAGGGTACTTATCATTCTTTATAACTCAACCAAAACCATTTCCCGCCAAAATTCAAAAATAGCCATAACCACCCCAAGGACCCTTCACACATTAAGGAAGGATCCCTTCTAAAGGATCCTTGAAATCCCTGAGATTTATACTTCAACAAATTTACTAAAACCACTAAGCATTTAGTGCAAACCTTGTCTTCTCACTTCACCATTTTCATTGGATTGACTTCCATGATATGACAACCCACAATTAGTTTTCCAAATCATTAGGAACCTCCATGTATGGACTAGTATCAAATCCAAACACTCCTTTCCACAATCCTTCAACACTATAAATTAAGCCATCCTAAAAACTATCAAATCACACCTTCTTCATCACCATTTCTGAACTTCTAAACCATTTTTCACCATGACTAAGTCAACAATCACCTCTCAACCATCACGACCCATCCGGAAAACCGCCCGGATAAGTGTTAAACCACTATGGTCTAATCAACCCATCAACCTAAGCTCCTCATCTTTGGATGAATTCACCTCACCTATCAAAAATGAACACTTTTTTAACCTTGCATCTCCATCACCATCACCCAATGAACCCAATGAGCTCACTCCACCACCTACTAAATCACCCATTGACCCAACTCCACAAAGTGCTCCAACCCAACCATCCAAAACTCCATCACCATCACCATTACCCAAAATTGAACCTATGGAGTTATTTGGGTCTCCTCCGATATCACCACACCTTTTTGTCCATGATCTAAATGATCTTCTACCAAGACCTATACAACCACCACCTTTTGCAAATGAATCACCAAGGTCAATTCTAGACCAAAATGAGCATTTTAACCACACCCAACCACCACAACAAGTGTACCATCAACCCAAACCATTGTTGTTTCACCCTATCTACCATGACATCCATGGTCCTCTTTATGGAGAACCAAACTTTGAAAACCATGAACACCCAACTCCACCACATTCTCAAGCCCAAACCTATGAGTCTTATTTCCCCTCATATGAGGAAATCCAAAGCATGGTTGAGAACCACCTTCATCAAGCAATGGAATTTCAAACCACCTTGCTTGACTCAATACCAAATCCATCCTCCACCCAAGAACCAAAAACCAACCAACCCTCAAACCAAGAAACCCAAACCAACCCATTTCCACCTACTCATCCCCATGTTTGCTCAAATTGTGAGCAAATGGGTGCAAGCATCAAAACATTGCTTCACCAATTTCAAGATGAAACCCGGTTTACATTCCAACACGTCATAGAACGTTTGGATGCTCTTTCCCACCCAAACAAATCCTAGACAACCTTTGGAGGCCGTTTGCCCCATTTAGGAAAATAGGATTTTATTTTTCTTTCTTGGTTTTTTTTTTTTTTTTTTTTTTTTTTTTCTCTCTTTAGAAGTAGAAGAATACTCAACATTTCTTGTCTTTCGACTTTTTAAAGTCAAAATTTTACTTGGAATGAAATTTCTTTCTACTTACTTTCGTGCATTGTTGGTTGATCATTTTTGTGTTGTCATTGTGGTTGCAATGTGTGTGGTAACTACAAGCTGACTATATATATATAGCCAACTAACCATTTTTTTGTAGGATCAAAATCCATGTTTCCCATCTTGGCACTCCTTTTAGGGGGAGTAACAAGCAAGGGGGAGCAAGTGCATTTTTCCGCTTCCCTACTATACTTTTTGTTTCGACAAAAAGGGGGAGAAATATATTAAACCTTCAAAACTTAATATGATTTTCATCACTTAAGTAAAACAAGTTTAATATAATTTTTTTTAAGTCTTAAACACCAAGATTTTTTGAGTTACTTAAAAACAAAGTTTATGTTTTGTCATCAACAAAAAAGGGGAGATTGTTAATACAAATATCGCCTAAAAACGTTATTTATATTTTACGACCTTCGCTAAGTTTTGTTAACGACAAAATGTAAACTTTAGTTTCTAAGTAAAACATAATCTTAGTTTTAAAGACTTGCATAAACTAGACATTTGCTACATTTTACATTTCATAAAACACAACACTTTTTATTTCTTAAAATAAAATTGTCACATCACATTTATGGCAAGTTTTGTCAATATACATTTATGGAAAGAAATGTGTTTGACTTACTAAGTGGTTGCTGGCAAGTTTAGTGTTTGACTTGATATTATGAGATGTGACATTGTTTGGTTTGCAAGGTGTAATGAGATGTGACTTTGTTTGGTTTGCAAGATTTATTGCAAAACCAACTGCAAGCCCGACGGAACCCTGGGGGTACACGGGCGAAACCCATCTGAGGGTTCCGCCGTATCCGCCAGGCCTGCAGAAGGCTTTGCTATAAATACCAAGCCACAAGTTGATTTTTGGTTTATCACTCTACATCATATTTTACACACACACATTCATTCTTTCATCTAACCCTTTAACATTTCATACGTGTAAGGTTTTCTCCGCCGGTGAAAGGAGCTTGTTGACTAGTGAAAGAAACTCTCGAGTTGGATACTCGGGGCGTGGACGTAGGGCAAGGAAAAAGAGTCCTTGTAGCTGAACCACGATAAATACTCGTGTTGTGGTTTGATCGTTTCTTTTATTTACTTGCATGTTATATATTGTGTTTGTGTATATATCTTTGATCAAATGGAAAGTTTCAAAGCTAACTAAACAAGTTAAAAAGATTTTAATCGGTAAACTATTCAACCCCCCTTCTAGTTTTCCACACTGCCGACAGACCTGGGTTAAAGGAGATGTACATAAATAAAATCAATTGACAAGATTTGAGAAAAAAAAGACACACCTTTCGAGTTCAATTTGTTGTCCATGCTTATATCTTCGCTGCAGATAACATATATGTAAATTGTTCTATTGCAGAGATGATTTTCCTGATTAATATCGATAAAAGCTACCTATGAGTATGGTAACATAATGCTACTGAAATACTTATTTTTAAGATGCACATAAGGAACATTCTAAGCAGTGGCTCAAACACCAACAAATCAGTAGCCCCATATTTTCAAATTTTTGCACCACAAATCAGTTTTCACAACATCTTTTGACTGTCATGAGTATTACTATGGTCTTGGTGCATTAAAGGGTGACTCTCATGAAATGCTAATCTGCAGATTGGTGATGGATGCAGTTTTCATGAGTATGCTGTGATACTTCAGTGCAAAGTTGAAGTATAGTATTACTGTGAGATTATAGTTTGTTGTCTGATAACTAGTATACAGTTTCATTGTTTCTGGATGGAGTCTGTTCTATTCCAGTGATGTAGTTTCAAGTTGTAATCTTGATGCGTATTAATAAAATATGTTCACCCTTTTGCACAAAAAAAAAACATCTTTTGACTGAGTTTTAATTGTTTAATCTAGAAACCATAATCATATAAGCCATATACCCAAAAGCTAAGTGCATTGCTTTTGCACTTTAGTTGTATCTTACTTTGCTTATTCATTAAAAACTATCCACGCACTAATAATTTCTTAACAATATTTTGCGAAGCACAATAATTCTATGGCTAAAAGCGTTAAGCACGCCAAAATATTGTAAACTTGCAAACTAAGCTACACATAGCATAATAAAGAAAAGTGAAGAATAAATCATATACTCACATTCCTCTGGAATATCATAAGTATTATGTAACTCCTTGAATGAACCTTATGCATAATAACAACTGTCATCATATTTGCAGACAACTGATAAAACTCATGCAAATACGCTCCTCTATTATTCCCTTCCTAACACAAATTATGTTCACCACTAATCCCATTCTTCAATGGCTCAAACCACCAAAAAAAACGACGACTTCACCAAGGTCATGGTTTTCAACACCAGCACACGAGAATTCCTCTTTATTACTTGTCCACTTCTGATTTCGTGTTGCCATTGACCCCTTTATTCGTTGGTGCGTTTACTGCATAAAAAGTGATACTCTAGTAATTAATATACGCAATTCCATGGCAAAATGCATTTCTATAAGCTATGTTTATCTGCTCACACAAGATGCATTTGGGAAGTAGATAAGCATATTTGGAAAGCAAAATACATTTCTAAAAACAACTTATATCCTTTGAGGCTGTTTTTTACTGCTTATTGAAGTGCTCACCTGTCTCTTTTTTTTGAAGCAGATAAGCATATTTAAGCCTGCCATTGCATACTTATAGCTTATGTAATATGCAGAAATTATGCCAAAACCTAATGCTATTATTTTTCGGTTCAAATCAAATTTAAGAGTTTAAATGAACCTACTCATTCACTCACTTAACATTAAAAACACGTATGCTCAAGAAGATAGTCACTTTAGAATGCTAATCCAAACACCCAATTTATACTAATAAAGTTTTATGAATGTAAATATGGCTACATAAAAAAATTACACCATACAGTTGAAAAAAAAGTACCTTATACATCATCTTGAATTCTTGCCGCCGATACATCTTCCATCCACAGTCAGAGGCATATCCACCCTTATAGCTCCAAACCTCAAAAAAATTCACACATGCAAAATCAAAACCCCACAGATCAAAAAGTTTCACTCTTTTATATAAAACCTCTAAAGGGTATAAATTTAAGTCAAATAATTAAAAAATCATTAAAACTTGAAAAAAGATATAATGAGACTTACTATTGGTGGCCAGATTGAAGACGACGGTGAAAGGTTTGCCGAAAAACCCCACAGATAAAAAAGTTTCGATCTTTTACAATTATGTGGTATTTTTAAATCTTTGATAATATGAATTGCGTGTTTTTGAATCAGAGGGCATTGATTGAATGCGTTGAATTAATTGCACAATTGTAACTGATTAGCTGTCTTTGAATTGGTTAATTTGTGATTCAATAATTTCCTTTGATAGATTCAGCCATTCCTTTTAGCCGTTCAATACTTCCTTTGCCGCATTCTTGAAGTTTCTCTCACCCTTGACTTTCAACACTCAACATTTTCAACTTTGACCATTTTCTCTTTATATATAGTTAAGATGTAGAAATTAAAGTGTGTTTTAGAAACAACTGGTTAAAATTCACGGGTATTTCAGAAAAGAATGAAAAGTAAAATAAAACATGTATTCTCCGCAGACCGCATCCTTCTGGTTGATGGTGGCTTTTGTTGTGCTTCTAGATTAATCATATTCAATTCCTTATTGCATTTGCGACACCCAAGATACCACCATCCTTGTCTCATGACAACGTTGGTTGCAACTACCATAAAAATAGCATAAATTACATATAAATTGTTGTAAAACGTGCAAATGTAGCACTCTATCAATTGCAAATGTGAGATGTGTAATTGATCCGCCGATATCAATAAGATGAGATATGTCATTGATGAACCTGTATTAATAGCTGTCTCATCAAAATATTTCTAAACATTACAAGATAAGTCCTTTCATGATTTAAGCAATTATATGAGTGATTTGATGGTCGACTTTTCTTCCTAATCTTGCATGCTGAATCCGAAGGCTTCTTATCAAAAAAAGTTCATTTAGATTAGTCATTCGTATTTATCAAACACTTATTTCTTGGATAATTATTGTACATCACCTTAGTTCATCACTATACAATATCACTAACTATACATCAAATTAGAGGTTAGATAATTTATATGTTTAGGCCTTAAACACAAGAGTATTTGGTTTAGTGTGTTTAAGCCTTAAAACGCAAGGGTAATATGTTTGTTATGTCAGGTCATAAAATATAACGGGTTTGGTTGTACCTGAAAAATAACTCGATATCTAGCTTAGTATCGATAAACTAGTAAGCGAAGTTTGTAAGATTTTCTCAGCCGAGAAAGGAGATTGTTGAATTAGTGAAGTAACTCTCGAGTTGGGTACTCGGAGAGTGAAGTAGGACGAAGAGAAACTTCATGACCGAACCACTATAAATCATCGTGCCCAGTTTGCGCATTTTTTTTACTTATCGTTTTATGTTTATATTTGCATTGTGTTTATTTTTCTGTTGTGGCTCTGTGTTTATGTTTGTGTTGTGGTGACATGTTTTATTCTACGCCCTCAACTATCTTTGTTGTTGTAAATCATTACTGCCACTTTTCATATTGCGTCACACTTAATTGGTTATTTGATAGGATAAAATTAAGTTTTTAAATCGGAACGTAGTCACCCCTCTACGTTTTCCCCATATGAGGTTCATGTATGATATGTGAACATTTGAAAAGTTATTGCAGATAGATTTAACCCTCTAAAAACTATAGTCTAGTAATCATTAAATAAAATTTTAAGTTTATAGTCTCTTATACCCAATTCAACTTTCATTTTATCTCATAATTTGAAATATATTATATATTAGAGCAGGAGGTATGCATGAGCCATGGGTGGCGCCATGGCCACCAGCCCAGTTTTCTCGACAGCGCACCACACCGTGGGTGGCGCCATGGCTGCTCGCGCCGTGGTGGCCAGCCCACGCGGTGGGATTTTCTATTTTTTTTTATTGAATATGTTGCTGTTGGAAAATTGATGGGTTTATTTATTTTTTGTGTTTGTGTCTTGTGTTTGTGATTTATTATTATTATTATTATTTTGTTATTTTTTATATTTTTTTCAGGTATGGGGTGGAAGAAGAAGGGTAGGGAGAAAGAAGAAAGGTTGTCGGTGATAGTAGGGCTCTTTTTTTTTAAATATATATGAGCTACTTTATTTGAGGCACTTTATTTGGACTACACATTATTGATATATAATAAGGGAATATATTAGTTATAATTTATTGTAGCTAATTGGCTACAATTATATGCTACAAACCGTGAGTCCTTGAATTCTTGTGGGTCTTTGAATAAATTTTGTGGGTTCTGATTTATTTTTTATATATTTTTGGTAGAAGATTGTTGCTAATTGACTACAACAATTGTAGCCAAACTATTGGTACCACAAGTCCACAAAAATCATAGTACCACAAGTCCACAAATATTGATATAAGCACTCGTATGTGTAGCAAAAATCAAAAATCATGGCATGAAAATGATTTTTAACTTTCTTTTTATTTCATACGAAAATAATATAACACTTTGAGTTGGTTTATTAAAAAATAAAAAAATAATAAATAAATTAATAAATAAATACGACAGCACCACATTTTCTAGTTCCAAATGTTACAGCCAGAATGTGATGTCATGGAGATTTTTGCTGACGTGACAACACTTTTTCTCTACGGCACGAGCGTACCCAATGCTCTTAGGGTGGTGGCAATGAGAGCGGGGTGGGCAGCGGTTTGCCCCAAACCGCCGGGGAACACCACCGCCACCCCAGCGGTTTGGTTCGTAGGTTTGGTCCAGCGGTGATCTTCATTTTCATGGTTTGAACAAATATGAACGTTAGGCATTAATGATTTGTGAACGTTGGACGTATATATATATATATATATATATATATATATATATATATATATATATATATATATATATACACACACGTTGGCAGTTAATGTGGAACAAAAAAAAAAAAAAAAATACTTTATAAATGCTAAATTTTACCAATTCAAAAAACCACTTCCAATTCAAATTATCTCTTCCTTCTCTATTTCATACTTAAAAAAAAAAAAAGTGTAGCATGGATCAAAGAAAATCAAGAGGTGTTTCAAGCTCAATAAGAGGTCGTGGCCGGGGCTTTCGTGGACAACATTTTCGTCCGCAAGTTCCAATTCAAGAATACCCTCAAACAGCCTACTATCCCCAACCTCCACCACCGGTGAATCCACAATACCTTCAACAACAATATTATACACGACCTCCACCACCGATGGATCCAAGCCAATATAACATATCAATGACAAGTGAGTTTAACCCGTTTAGTGACTACCGTGAAGGTCCTTCACGTCGTGAGCCTAGTGTTGAGCACGAACTACCTCTATATGGTGACGATGATGATGATGATGATGTTGAGTTTGTTCCCGAAACGCAACCACAAACTCAAATCGGTATTAATTTTTAACTTTATACGTTATAATTTTATATGTTACAATTTTATACGTTATTATTTTATATTGTCTAACTTTATACGTTATAATTTTATATGTTATAATTTTATATGTTTTAATTTTATACGTTATTATTTGTTATACTAGATGAAGATGTTCAAGTCGTGAAAGTAAAAACTAAGGCGGATAAAGTGCCTTGGACGACGGCCCAAGAGGTTGCTTTGGCAAAAGCGTGGGTTCATGTCTCGACATGTCGAAAAGTCGTGAATTCACAACGTAGAGATAAGTTTTGGGAGAGAATTACCGAACATTACACGGAAAACGTAAAAGGTAGTACCCGAACTCATCATGCATTGAACACGAAGTGGGGAACTATGAATGCCGCCATGGGTGTCTTTAACGGGCTATACATCCAACAAGTAATTTTTTAACTATATACTTGTATTAATTTATATACGTGTGTTAATTTATATACTTTTGTTAATTTATATACTTGTGTTAATTTATATACTTTTGTTAATTGTATACTTGTAGAAGCGTATTCGGGATAGTGGATGTGGCGATGTGGATGAATTGAAAAATGCCTTGGCCGATTAAAATAAGAAAAATAAAGGCAAGTCTTTTACTCATATTGAGGCATGGGAGGTTGTTAGGGGAGAACCGAAATGGTTGGAACAACCATGTTTTGTTCAAGCATCTTCGGCATCTAATTCCGACAAACGAAGAAAGTCGTCGAAATCTACCTACTACGAGTCGGGAAGCAATGAGAATGTCGAAACTGTTATTCCCGATCTAAATGATGACACAACTCCCACAAGGAAAAGAAAAGGGAAAAAGACCGTTAGCGAGGCATCAACAAATAATAGTGTTGTTGAATGATGAGTGTCTAAATACTCATCATTTTATACCAATCTGAACTGCCAAAACATCCAAAAACACTCAAATATGCATAAAAATACTAAGATTATTCCAAAAGTGTGTTTTATATGTTTCAGATGCAAAATAATCAAAAACAGATACAAAACGTACAAAGTTTGCATAATTGGCAGTTTCAGTCCCTCAACTTTCAAAACTTGTCAAAACTAGTCCCTGAAGGTTTAAAAATGAAAGAAAAGTCAACTTAGGTCCTTGGGAAATCAAACATGTTCACTATAAACCCCTGGATAAAAGTTTTCACAAAATGGCAATATTTACCCTTCAAGTTTCAAAATTGGCAAAATTAGTCCTTGGGTGTTTTAAAATGGAATTTTATCAAATATTACCCTTGAACTATTCATGAATGATAATTTGGAACATTTTGATAAACTTTTGGGAATGTTACAGTTTTACCCTTCAACTTTCAAAAAATTACAAGTTTGGTCCCTGGAGTTTGTGGTATTGACAGAAAAGGTCCCTGGTATTTGAAAATGAAAAAAAATATACTTTTGGTCCTTGTGTTATGTTTTATTGACAGGTTTGGTCCTCAAAGAAAGTTTGGAATGATGGCAAACAAAGCCCCTCAAAAAATCAGAAATTACACAATTGATCCTTGGGCTTTGCTACTATTAAAACCATCCGGACCCTATTTAAATCCAAACCAAACACAACACAACTCCCAGCCCACCCCCACTTACCTAGGCCCAATGTTACAAAAGCCCACCCAAAACCGTTTTAAATAAAACGGGGTCAAACCATTGACCCTCGTTGACCCGTTGACCCCCACCTTCTTCAACCTCCTCGTCACCACCTGCTTACCACCATCCACCATCCCCTTCACCACTTGCAACCTTCACCTTTCCACCTCAACCCCCCTCTGTCACCCCCACAACCAAAACCCACCCCTTAGGTTTACCTTAGAGAGCTCCACGTATCAAACCTATACCCTCCACCACCCTACACCCTGCAACTACTTACACCACCACCCATAGACCACCCCTACTCTCCATTTTGTTCCCCCCACCATCACAAGTCATATCAACAGCATTTAATGCTCTAAAAGAGGCTACAAGTTACCTCTTCCACTTTTGGCGCCAAAAAGAGATTTAAACGGCTGTGATGAATTAAACTGATCCAAGGGCTGAAAAGTGGTGGGATTTGCTTAGGAAGACACGTGGAACACTTTGGAGTGCTATAAAAGGAGCAAGAGACTGAGGAAGAAGATATAGTTTTAGTTTCAATTTCATGTATGTCGTTTAAATATTAGTGTACCATTTTAGTTAAATTTTCAAGTTTCCAAGTATTGTACTAGTGTTTTCAGTATTGATATAAACTTCTTTCAAGCTTCAATTATAATCTTACAGTCATTTAAAGTTTATGCAAGTTTCAATTATTTAAAATCTTACATTAGTTTATTTATTGCTTAAACCTGTTATTATTGAACTTATAATCTCATATAAGTCCATTTAGTAACTTATTGAAAGCAATTTAGTAGTTAAATTCAGTATTGATACTTAAACTCAAAAATATAAAAAAATAAGAAAAATAGAAAAATAAATAAAAAAAAGTGAGCAAAGATGATCAGGGCTGGAGCAGGGTTGATTCTGGATGGCCTTTGGTATTAGAAGCTTTGTGGAAAGCTTATAGGAAAGAAATTGGGCCTTTGTTCTCAGTTTTAGCTGGATTGCAATTTGTAAGCTTCTATCTTAAATTTTAGCACATTACTGTTCATTGCTTGAAACTTATTCAATCTTGTTTATCTGTACTTATTTGCTATATATTAGTTAATAGATCAATTAAAATAGGCTGCTTGTTTATTGTAATTCATATTTACTTAGTATCTCATTTTAAAAGGCAAAATTAGTGTTTTAGTGATTTATGATTAAATGATGTTATGGTTGTTGTTTCTGTGTTCTAATACACTTAAGTTATCATAATAGAACCTCTGGAATTGATTTCATGGTTTGAATGTGTTATTTGCATAAGAAATCTTACAATCAGTTACTTAAAGGTGTGTTTGGTTCAGTGTAACTCATTGAGTAATACTGAGTTTCTTTGGTTATTTGTGGTTATTACATGTTACCTTAGGTAATACTAGGTCAAAAGACTCATAAAAACCTGTGGTCATAGTATTAAAAGTCAAAAATCATTTTGATCCTCCATAGTTTATTCACAGATAGGTTTTTAGATCCATGTTCACTTAAATCTTTTCATAAGTTGATAATCTAGCTTAATTTCATCTTATAAAAGCTTAACATAACATAATCAGTGGGTAAATTTGATTTAAAGTTCATCTAAGTCAAACTAGATAGGTAATTAAAAAGTCAATATTTTCAGTAGAACAATTTTTGAATAAGCTATATAATTTCTTGTAGGACTTAATACTTAGATTCATAACTTGAGCTTTTAGATAATTAAATTTTTGTTGCTTGTCTTAATCATAGTATTTTTTATAATTTTTAGTTAGCTAGTTAAATTGCTTATTTAGGTCTTGCCATTAAGCTATTTTTCAGAAGATTGCCTTGTGCACAGGTCTAATGCCAATTTCATAAGCTTGGTTAAGCTTTATTAAATTGCCCTTAGCTTGTATGTTTTGTGGTTTTGTGAAGCTTAACTGGTATACTTGTTATTAGTACTTTTAATTTTCCATGTATTGCTTATTATCTGTGCTTATTATGCATAACTTGTTTGTCCAAAGCAAATCACTACACTGAGCAATCAGTGTAGTTGATTCAATTTCATAAGCTCTCAATAAGCTCAACAGTGAACCTTAGCCTAAGTGATTTAGCTTTTTGTGAAGATTAACTATCCAACTCAAGGTTCCAGTACTTATTTTGCCTTTTCCAGCTTATTTGCTAGGGCTGCTATTAGTTTTTGTTTTGTCCATCTCATAAAGTACACTGATAAACTCAGTATTTAAAAGGTTTTTCACAAGCTTGTTCAAAGCTCATTAGTGGGTCCCAACCCTTGACCCATAGCTTTTTGAAAAGCCTTCAAGCTCAGCTTATTGAAGCAAGCTTAACTTTTGATCCTTATTCCCCCTAGTGGACCCCACAGGCTCCTACACTTGCCCTTGTACCCTGCATTTCTGAGAATTCAAGCTCATTGAGCTTATTTCCTCAGATCATCAAGAGCTTATCAGTGAGCTTCTTGACCTAAACCTTAGCTTATTTCTTAGCTACCCAGTCCAACTTGAGGGTTCAACTCCAAGTTTTGATCCCTGAACCCCCTAGTGGACCCCACTCAGGCTTGCACATTGGCCTTTGGCCTGTTTGACTGAGCAGCTCATTAAGAGTGCTTATTTGAGCTTAAAGCTCATTCCTTTAGCTTATTTAATTAGTTTAGCTTATTTTAGGTATAAATTATTAGGTTGTAGCTTATTTCACCTTTGTTAGCTTGTTTATAGCTTTTAGCTTGTTAAAAGCCCAACTTTGGCCTCATAAGCCATCTGTTGAGCTAATAAGCTCTCTCAGAGCTTATTTGTGAAAACTAAAAAAGTTGTGTTTTTTAAAGTTGTTTATTTTTAGTTGTTAAGCAGTTTTGCAAAAAGAAAAATAAAAAAATAAAATGTTTGCAAAAAATGGGTGTGTGTGGGATTCGAACTCAGGACCTCTTGGCTAGTATACATGCAATATTACACACACCCCTTCCAGTAGCTCTGGGGCACCAGTTCCGTTAAGACTTGCATCATTAATATACTTAAGGTAGTTTTGGCCAAATAAGCTTAAATAAGCCGTTTGGCTTATAACTGCTTATTCTGATAAGCTGTTAGACCCAACTTATTTTTCCTAGGATCTTTATTGGTTATTTTACTTTCCTAAATTTTTTCATAATTTTTACTATTCAAATAATATTTATTTTAATTAATACTAGTTTAATGAATAATTAAGTAATGTTAGGTAATTAATTAGTTGTAATAATTTTTATTTAATAACAATAACTTTTTATATTTTTTAAAAGTCTTATAGACTATTAGGTATTTGTAAAAAATAATTTCCTAATTGTTACTGTTCATTTCCTATTTTCCTTAATTAAATTTAGTTAATTAGATCTTAAATAATAAGTAAGTAATTAATTAGTAAATTAGCCTAAATATAATTTTTAGAACATTTTTATAATTTTTTAGGATTCCTGTGGTGGTTAATTAGTTTTATAAATTTTTTCATAATTTTATAAGTCATTTTGGTATTTTTAGTAATTTAAAATAGTTTATTTAGTTTAATTAAAATACTTAGTAATTAATTAATAAAAAAACACATAGAAAGACAAAAATATTTATTTTTAATTTTTTATACTTTCTTCAAGTTCATTTAAGTTTTAGAAAATATTTTTGAAAGTTTTTAGTTTAATTTGTAGTTTGTATTATTTGTAGTTTAAATTAAAGATAAATAGTTAAATAGTTTTTAATTAGATAAATAATAATAAATAATAAAATAATCTAAAAAATAATTTTCTTTTTAAATTTAATTTTCTTTTAAGTTTAAGTTTACATAAATTTCATTTTTAACCCATGTAGTTTATTTTTCCTTAAAACTCACATTTTTCTCAGTACGCACACGTATTTGTTTACATTATCAGTTTACGTGTATACATAGCTGTTTATTGTGCTTGTTTTATATTATCCAAATAATATCAGTAGTGTAAATCAAACCCACTTCATTTCTTGGTTACTGTCCTCAGTACCATTTATTCCCGAAACGTTTATAAATACAATTTCAATCTCGTTGGGACTTAACGACCCGGGGATTTCCCTGTACTTCCACGGATTTTAACACTTGACTTTTTCTCCCAGGTGGGCCTATCATCTGCACACGGTTGACTGGTTGGTTTGGGAGGAGTCATTGAACAATTCGAGTCCTACACGTCAAAGAAAACACAAATGTTGGAGGAGGCGATGGAAAAAAAAACGTGCAAATGATGAATTGTCCGAACAGTTGATGGCGGCACAACTCGCTAGTGTTCAAGAAAAGGCTATGTTTCGGGCCTTGAAGTTCTTTAACGAACCGCATGATCACATAACCAATCCGGTTATGCGAGAGATCCATCTTGCCAAAAAACGTGAGTTCGCGGCGAAGTATGGATGGCCTATCGATTTTTAGAATAATTGTGTTTTTTTTCCAAGTATTATGTAATTTTCTTTTTAAGTATTATGTATTTTTATTTTAAGTATTAATGAAATATTATGTTTTTATTAAATTATTTATTTATGAAAATAAAAAATAAAAAAATAAAAAGTTGGTGGTTTGGGAGGTATGAAAAAAAGTATGGTTGCCACTAAAAAAGAGGTCGGAGGCAGTGACGGAGCCACATTGGTGGTTGGGTTGGCCAAGGCCCACCCTAATATTTTGCAAAATGTATTACTTGTGCTAGTATTCTCTTTCAAAATAGTAAATTTGTTAATATTTAAATGGCTTTGGCCCACCTCATTATTTCTCTTAAATTTATTAGGGTCTGAAATGTTTCTTATACATGGTTTAATAGAATTTTCTTTACTAATATTTCGATTATATGATCAAAAATCATGTGTTGAGCTCTCTTTCGCACACAATGACATACTTTATATATATATATATATATATATATATATATATATATATATATATATATATATATATATATATATATATATATGTATATATGTATGGTTTATCGGTTGGGTTAAAAATTATTCATGAACAAAATCTAACATAAATTTTACGGATTTCAATTTTATTTTAGCCTTTCGTACTTTACACTTATTAATGTATATCTTTTTTCGGCCCACCCGAAAATAATATCCTAGCTCCGTCACTGGTCGGAGGTATGAAAAAGATATGAGTGAGTTAAAATGATATTATTGATTGGTTGAAAGGTATGTGGGATTTTGGGAGTGACCACTGCCACCACCCTTAATATGTTGATTGATGCTATGGCGCCATGGCGGCACAAAAGTAAGATTCGTCAGGCTTTTGAAATTGAACGATTACGACATCTATATCTCAAACTTTTTGTTTGCCAAAAATAGACTTGCGTTCGTCGTAACAAAGCTACAAAAGGGTGGACTGAATAAGTTACTTACATGGCCAAAAATTTATGCAATTGAAATGCATGTTTATTTGGATGATCAGATCAGTGTATGTTTGTCGCCACTAAATATGAAAATTTACAAACACAAAATTCCACAGCATCCATGGATCATCATCAATGGCATGCACAAAACGGCTAATATAGCGATCATCAGCACCATCACTACATTGTGTAAACGGGTAAACGGATAAGGTTTACCTATTCAGGTTATCCGGAGAGGGCAGACCTTTTTTACTCCGATGTATGCGACCTCACCGGGACACAACCGTTTCCAACCCTTCCCTGACTAAATGAAAGCACCTAAGTACCTAACGATGTTTGAAACCCTTGATATATTGTGAGGAAATCAAAGACCTTACCACTACGTTATTTGGTGATGATTTCAAGTTACTCGATGAAAGCGAGCTTTTTTACTCAAATGTACGTGGCTTCATCAGGTTAATTCCGAGACCATTTTCAACCATTCCCTCGTCAAATAGTGTTATTTGTGAGAAATAGTTTCATTGCATCTAACATGCCAAACGAAAGCCATAGAAAATTACATGCCGATATCTTTTTTGGTAAAAGAAAATAGAACCTTTTTAAATTTGTTTATAGAAAGGAATTTCAACTTGTTTTTCTTTTCTTTCTTGTGTTACTTTCCAAATATTTAGTTGGAAACAATCCAACTCACCAATTATCATATTTTGATTATTGTGAGATATTGTGGATGATATAAATTTAAGCATAAATTAAAAAGTTGACCCAAAGTTGAAAAACTAAGATGCAAAATATGAAACGATAGTACAATAAAAGCTAAAACAATACTACAAGCCGGCAGATAGCAGCCTTATATACTTTTCAAAATAACTCAATTCTTCTTAATGCAATTGTTATTCTACACCGTCAAACTTGTTTGCAATTTGTTTGACCAGTCAAACTTGTTCATATGTTATTATTTCTGGTCAATCACCAGTTTCATCTTTCCGACAAGACACTCTTTGTTTTTTTTAGAGCAGCTAGCTAGTAGTTAGTGGTTCCAGTCGTGCAGTGACATTCAAACGGGCAGTATGACTTCTTCGAAGTAGGAATAAACCCCTCATTTTTTCCGCTTCGCCTAGGAGGAAGACCCCATTGACAAGCCTCGTTCCCGGTTTATTATCCATCTTAAGTGAACCCAGTTTATTATACTTGGCCATCTTCATCTTATTAGTGCTTTATATCAGTTATACTTCTAGCATAGTAATACAAATGTTTGCGAACATTTAATGCGAAAACAACATGTGAAATCGAAAACAAAACTGCAAAGCAAAGGGGCACTACTTAAACTATCCGCCAGCAAAGGAATCGCAACATTCGGTTAGAGATGTAACTTACTGTAACAGAGAACTAACTTATATAATACTAGCAAAACAAGGGTACAGTACTGGTTTAGCTTAAAAACAAAAGAATGATCACAATCTTGAACTATATATGAATCAGCTATGGTGTGAAAATTAGCTCCTATTTTGTACTTGAATCTGGATATTTCACTTGACTGCTAAACTATCAAAATAGCATACCATTACAATGCTATAAAACATATGAGAATAAGAATCAGAATCTACAAATTATGCAAAGTATGAACAAAATGATTCAGCTAGCAATACGGCTGGTGGCATTGTGGATTTTCTTGGGGTACATGATGATATGGGTCATGATGCCTACAAATACATTTTGGTTACATTGGTTGCCTCGTATACGTTCTGCAACCAATTCATCTTATTTTGGCAAACAACAAGGTTCGTGATTGCCAATCAACAGACACTTACACAGCACTTCCAAATGGCTTGTTTTTCAATCCCATTTTTAGTAATGTATTGGTAGTTGTATCGATTGGTTGTGTCTTAATCTGATTCATTTCTATGATATCTTATACGCACAGGTGGGAATATTCTAATTTACATGGCCCCCATCCTCCTGATTGCAACTTTGGCATGTATATACCTTCACCTAGAAACCAGGCCTTCCCACCAGCCAAACAATCAAAGGTAAACACACGTTAACTTCCTGTTTTGACTAAAATAAGTTCTACCATGTGAAATACTATACTTTGCAATCTAGACACTGAATTTGGTAGGAAATAACTACTGTGTCACCATTATTTTCTTTGAATGTCTATTTTAGCATTTCCAAGAACTCTCTGATGGCCCTATGGGGAAGACCCGCAATTGCAAGAGGTCCTCTTGGTATTACTTTTACTTGGACAGAGTTATTGTTTATCTTCATGTTTGTGGGGCTTTTAGCTTGGTCCACCTCAGCTTACATACACAACATGTTTGCCACAGTTACAACCCAATCCGCATCCAGGATAGAAGAAAAAGTGTAAGCAGATGTTTTTAAATAGTTCTAAATGTGTATGCAGATATGGCAATTCATTAACATATGAATGGGTCGACTCGGTGTATGTTTTATATTTATTGGTTAAATGCGCAAAACAATCTAAAAGAATACTTTAGAAGAAGTAACCAAATCAGTTGATCAGGTCAAAAGTCAACCAAAACAATCATAACCTCAGTATTTTTAATGAAATATTATGAGTATTATTGGAAAAAGTCAACTCTTTTACAGCTTTAAGACACTAATTATTCGCAACTTCTTTATTATATTTTTTGGAGAAGTAATAAATGGCCCAAACCCGTTACTCTATCCGTCCATTTTGCCACGTTTAGTAATTAGTATGCAAGGAAACTCTTTTTTTTTTAATCGGAAGTTAAATTTACTACTTTTGCCAGGTGGGAAGTGAAGTTAGATAGTATGGCGTTAATGCTAGGACTTGTTGGCAACATATGTCTATCCTTTTTGTTCTTTCCCGTGACTAGAGGGTCATCAGTGCTTCGGCTACTTGGTCTTACATCAGAATCAAGCATCAAGTATCACATATGGCTTGGAAATATTGCTATGGTTTTCTTCACGGCTCACGGTTTATGTTATACTATCTTCTGGGCTAAAACACACCAGATTTCACAAGTATGACACTCTCCATATATAACTCTATATTAAACCTATACAAGATTACTGAAAATCAATATGTTAAACACAGATGCTAAAATGGAAGAAAATTGGGATATCAAATGTAGCAGGGGAAATAGCTTTGCTTACAGGAATGGCTATTTGGTTGACAAGCATACCTCGTATTAGAAGAAGCATCTTTGAGCTCTTTTTCTACACTCACCATCTCTATATTCTTTTTGTGGTGTGTCTTTATATTACATGTTGGATTTTCATATTGTTGGATCACGTTGCCTGGATTTTACCTGTTTCTGATAGATCGGCTCTTACGGTTCCTGCAGTCCCAGCAAAAAGTTAGATTAGTTTCAGCACGAGTTTTACCATGCCAAGTTGTTGAATTAAATTTCTCCAAAACGCCAGGTACTCTTACCAGTTAAAATGGGTTGGGTTGACCTGAAACACTTTTTCACCATAAACTTTTTATAAAATACTAGCCAATTATGATTACAGAACTCTATTAGTTCAATCCTTTGAAAAGAAAGATTTAGCAGGTTATAAGCAATAGAATTACTCTCATTCGGCACCTTTCAATCATGAATTATTATAACTAACTTCTTTATTATGACCCGTAGCAGATAAAACGTCGCTCGAATCGACACTTTTGTTATCAAATGGGTCAAATTACCACATTTACCAAAAGTACATATTTTTATAGTAATATTGTTTTTGTATTACAGGGCTGCATTATAATCCAATGAGCTCGATTTTTCTAAATATACCTAGTATATCGAAACTCCAATGGCATCCGTTTACTATAACTTCAAGCAGTAATTTAGATCCTGAAAAGCTAAGTGTCGTCATTAAAAGTGAAGGAACTTGGTCACAGAAGCTGTATGAAAAACTCTCCCAGCCTTCACCAATGAACCATCTTCAAATCTCGGTTGAAGGACCTTATGGGCCTGCATCAACCCATTTGGAACAGTGAGACAATTATAAACTAAATATAATTATCAAGTATATATTTGACTCTAAAAAATTGATTAGGACTTACATGATGCAGGTATGACAAGATTGTAATGTTCAGTGGCGGAAGTGGAATTACTCCGTTCATATCCATAATCCGTGAGCTTTTACATAAAACTAACAACCCCGCAAACAAAATACCACAAATTGTTCTTGTTGCAGCCTTCAAAAGATCAGTAGACCTCGGGATTTTGGACCTTATCTTTCCTCTTTCAGGCACTAGCCATGATATATCTCATTTACAGTTACAAATTCGAGCATATGTAACACAAGAGAGCGGGCCTACAATGGAAAACCAGCATGTTTACCAGACCGTATGGTTCAAACTTCAAACCTGATGGTCTTGATGCACCAGTTTCTGCAGTTTTAGGCAGAAATGGTTGGCTTTGGCTGGGGGTGATAATAATTAGCTCTTCTGTTGTTTTTCTAGCACTCATTGCTCTGATTACACGATTTTACATAAACCCAGTTGATCACAATACAGATATGATATATTCATATACTGTAAGGTCAGCATTTAACATGCTATTTGTATGCATCTCTATAGCTATAACTGCAATTATAGCTTTTTTATGGAACAAGAAAAAGGATTCCACAAATATGAGGCAGATTCAAATGACAGATGCACCAACACCAATGACATCACCAGCGACGAGTTCTTGGAATTACAATGCAGATAGAGTTAGAAAGTCTTCCCGAGAAAACCTTATTTGGTTCTACCACGGTTATATACAGAGAAAGACCAAATTTCAAGAGTAAGCAAAAACACTGAAATTACAACTTCTTGCAGCATTCGCAATCTAAGAAATATTTTGTATTATTTGATTATTTGATTACAGAAATACTTATGGAAAGTGAAGGATCCAACATTGGGGTTCTAGTAAGTGGTCCAAAGAAGATGAGGCACGATGTTGCAGCGATCTGCTCATCTGGGTTGTCAAAAAATGTGCAGTTTGAATCCATCAGCTTCAGCTGGTGAGCCACATATATCAATTTGACACAGAGATGTTTATACAAGCTTGAAATTATATATGAATTAAAGGTTCTCCAACAAACACTTCTATCTCGATGTCACTCTGTGTAATTATACAAGTATCTTACCAATTCATCGCCAAGGATGCTGGTAGATGCATTGTGTAAACCTGATGATCCTAAAATCTAGTAAGTACTGCATATGCTGAAATGAAAATGGAAAAGAAACTAGCAATATTATACGCAGAACTCTGATAAGAATAAACTGAAACTGAACGAAAGCAACAGTTGCAAAATGAAATTCTTCATTAAATAATTGGATCAGCTTCGCATATTACAATGGGGATAGCCCTAGAAAATACTACAAATAGTATTATCTTGGAACATGACTCAAAATGGTACCAACCCAAGAACAAGACATCAGACAGTATGACAAGAAAGCCTTAAAAAGCATCTTGATCTAAAATTACTATTCATCTTTTAGAAGGAAAAGGGTATATTATGAAAGGTGAAAAAAAAATAAAAACAAAGGGATTGCAGATTCAAAAATATCATATGTACGAACTAGAAAAATCCCCTTGTCAAACTGAAAAAGGAAAAAACGCAGACCTAACATAATCCAACCGAAGTAATCATTCCCTTTGCTAATTGTCTTTGTGAAAATCTCCTTTCGCGGTGCCGAACATCTTGTTAGTAGTGTATCTACAACCATTCTCCTCACTTGTATTCTTGGGTATATCCCTTCTAACTGGATCTCTGAAAGACTTATCTTCATTACGGGTGTATCTGAAGCCGTTAACTTTATTGTGATCCTTAAAATAATTATTTGTGTCATTCCTAAAGGGCCTACCTCTGTTCATCATTCCATATTTGTCATCACCATTAGCCTCAAACTTCTCTCTATTAGGTGGAAATCTTTCAGGGCGTGGAGTGGGGCGGAAATGATCATTTGACTTCAATTTTCCAGGATATCCACCTGCTTCAAACCTTTGGTCGCGGTGGAAATTTCTGACTGGTGATGATCTCCTGTCTCTATATGGCTCATTGATAACGTTCCGGTCATCAAAACTTCTTGAAATACGCTGAGGAGACACATGGCACCTTGTTGGAGGAGCAAGACGCGATTCAATTTCACCGGGCTTACGCAGAGGTAGTCTTGTATCAGGCCTGTAATCTGGACTTTGCTCTTTTGTATCCAAGTTTCCTTTTTTCTGAAAATGCCATGCTATGGGAGACCCTGATCTAGATCTTGATCGGGATCGCTTTCGAGATCGAGAAAGATGAGCACTTTGATTGAAGTTTGATGACGAAGAAATTTTTCTTTCTGAATAGCATGGCTCAGGAGCCTTGTATTCTTCTCGTGGTACTCTTCTCAATCCACCATATCCATCACGAATAATCACCCTTGCTGGTGGTGGTCCCCTGTGAAGACTGCCATAAGACTCATTTCTGTCAGCTGTGTTGAAGGTCCTAGAATTCGCCCTTGGATTATAACTTATAGGTTGATTTTTGTCAAGAGTATCTGATCCACCAGACCTAACGACTGATCCTCCAATAGCATTTTTCGGCCTGGGGTACCCGTGACTGTTTCTTGAAAAGGAACCAGCCCACTGACCACTAGCATCATTCGAAGTACGACGTTGGTATGATGGTCTGTCCCGACCCATGAACTTTTCAGGACCAAAATCCCTTTCATCTCGCGAGTAAGTATCTCCAATATTGTCAGATCTGCATGCAAAAAAAAGCCGTTAGCAAATAGATTGGACATTTAGATAACATGAAATAATAGACTGTAGAAAATGAAGCAAAACAGAATCACAAAATTTACCTGCTCCGACGTATGTAAGTACCAGTTTTGCGCACATCAAAAGACGTTGATGTTGATCTATCTAAATTCAGTATCCTGCCCCCACCAAACTCATTATGTGAAATTCTCCTCTCGGAAATATATTTTCCAGAATTTCCATCTTTATCTTCTAGAATATCAGATTGAGAATGTTCCTGCAGACTATTCATTCTATCGGAGACGTCTACTCTATCATCGTGTTCAATGTTGTTGATCGTTTCTGCACCTACTGCTCCAATGGTTTGCTGTTGATCAAGACTAATTTCATTCTCACTTGATTCCATACTATCAAAATTGTCTTCATACATATTATCAGATTCATAGTCGACACACTCTTTTTCCTCCAATTCTTCATTCTGCCAAGGGAATCTATCTGGCTCTCTTAGCTCGCCATCTTCAACTGGCGAATCATAGCCTGCCTTGACTTTGTCTATAGTATTTCCCTCAGCATGTTCATCTTCCGAAGCATTTGAGCCACAGAAATCACTGAGACGATCTTCTGAAGTAGGCTTATCATCATAGCCTTTCAGAGACAGACAACCACCTTGTAGTACTTCAGAAACTGCCTGTCCGTCATCCGACTTTATCAAAGGCTCCACCGTTACAGTGGTTCGTTCTAGAGAAACCGAGTCAGTTGAAGTAGACACGTTTTCGTACTTAGCTGGATGAATAAATGAATCGACAACATCTGATTTACTTATATCACAACTCTCCGCATTTGACGTTTTGCATGTTATTGTGCCCACGACCTCCCTTGAACAGATATTGTCGTTTCCTTGAGTACCTAAAGCCTCAGGTTTGCTAAAGGGCATAACTGAGAAGGTAGCATCATGATCCGTGCTTCCCTTTTCATCTTCTGTAACTTGCGAATTTCTAGTTTCCAAATTTGTTTTGGCATTCTGCAAACAGTCGCTATTAGTAACTTCTATACAACTTTTCACGGGTTGAGGATCAACAAAATTATCACAGCAAGGTTCTTCTTCCAATTCCTCCTCCGGAAGAGTATTCAAATCCCAATGAAACCGAACCGCTTTCGGTGGAACAGGGCTTTTATCGCCCGTAACATTCCCATTATCACAAATACTTTGTGTTACTGGAACTGTGCTATCCTGAACTGATAAATCCTCCGAGTCCATTGGGGTAGTATCATCTTTTATAACATCCATATCTGAAACAACTATTGGTGTCGTAAGTACTTCACCTTCCATAGACTCCACCAGACCAGAGTTGTCATAAACGGAGCCATGGCATGCTGCATCGGCTAGAAGTTCAATACCAGAAAAGTCGTTCAGATTGGGAAGTTTTTCCTCGTTCAGCTTTACGTCCTCCCCTAAAGCGTGTTCACTACTCACGAGCATCTCAGAATATTCACGATGTGGGGAGGCAAGATGAGATTGAGGTGAACGAGCTTGTTCACCGCTCAGGGATGGAGATTCGAGCAGTAGTATTCTTTTCTTTATAGGGACATCAACAACTGCTTCAGCAAAGTGTTGACCGAGAATGGCTACACCAGACTGCCAATAAAACGTATAAAACTAAATTTAGTACCTCTTTTTAATGAATATAAAGTTACAAACCACTGATAGATATGATTTAGAGGTAAATTACCTTCTCGTAATCAGAAACAACAGTTTCCTGTACGTTATTGCTTGCACCAGGCCTCCTTGGGCGCCTCGTCCTATGGCCCTTTTTCACGGTATTCCACGTCAAGTCCGAGTTGATAAACTTTAAAAGATCCATGACGTCCATTATAGTATTCACTGAAACAAATTGTAAACCAATATCAGCCTCTGTAACATAAAGATTACTTTTTTATCTATACTACTATATAATGCATTTGGGACTATTCTAAAAATAGAAAGGCTTAAAAATTCAGACTTTTTATTTCTTATTATGGAAAGATTTCAAATATTGATTGAAGAAAGGATTTCAAACATTAATTGCAGAAAATTGAAAATTGAAAACTTGAAAAACAGAAAACTTAAAAAGCTGGAAAACTGAAATAATGGAAAACTAAAAACTAGAAAAATTGGAAAAGTGAAAACTGGAAAATTGGAAAAACTGAAAAGTGAGAAACTGAAAAACTGAAAACTAGAAAAACTGAAAAACTGTAAAAACAGGAAAACTAAAAAACTAGAAAACTGAAAACTAGAAAAACTGGAAAACTAGAAAAACTGAAAACTAGAGAACTAGAAAAACAGAAAAAACTAAAAACTGAAAACTGGAACTGAAAAACTTGAAAACCTGAAAAACCAAAAAACGAAAAACCGAAAGCAGGAAAACTGAAAACAGAAAAACCGAAAACAGAAAACAGAAAACAAAAGAGTAAAAGTAGAAAAAAAAATCGGAAACAGAAAACAAAAAAGTAAAAGTAGAAAAGCACAAAATCTCTACTTATAAAGCATGAAAACAATTAAACGTGTAACCGACCGCAAAATATAGTCACAGGGTACCCGCCGCCGCATTGCGCGGGTACCGTTCTAGTCTTCTTAAATAGAAAAGGCTTATCACATATTCACATATCACAAAATATTATTCAACAACATATCAATCTAAGCAACTATCTTCACACCCTAAAGTCAACTTAAATATACCCAACGCAGCCGACCCACAAACGTGGAAAACTTAAAATTCCGGCATCGGCTTTAACCATTATGTCTAATAAAGATGAAAATTTTCAAAACCACAAAAACCTTATCGAAAGTCCATAATAAGATAGAGATCTGATCCTATCTAATTGTATGTCCCTTGAAAAGACTTAAATATGCATACCTATATGATTCGATCTGGATAACCGTAAAACATAAAACCCTATAAGATTTATGTCCAAATATTAAGAAATCCTAAAAATATAACTCAACGGGATTCGGAGTCTTGAAGAAAACCTTGAGATATGAGTAAAAATTAAAACTTTATGGAAAAAGCGGTAATCCCGTCCTCAAACTAGGGTTAATGGATCAAAGTCTTCCACACAAAAGTGACAAAACATCAATAAACACAATCAAAGTGGTCAAAACTTAATGGAAGAAGCAGTGATCCAGTCTTGAAAAGGCCAAATTCTTCTACATAAAGTGGCAAAACATCACAGATCAGACGGTAAATTATAAATAAAAACCAAAACTTGATAATTGGGTTCTGAGAAAGTCAAGAGGACGAGAATTTTATATTAAATATATCAGTAACTCCGTGTGATTTGCAAGACTTCATTCATGAGTAAGAATCTTTATCAGTGATCGAATTCTTCATCCCGGATCAAATCAATACACACAATCGAAGTCGACAAAACTTTATGAAAAACCCAATAATAATCCGGTCCTCAGAGCATGATTTAAAGGATCAAATCAACGTCAGCAAGACCTTTAATTATTAGTGAAGTTTTTTTTATAAAAAAAACCCAGTCCTCAAAAGTAAACACAGCAGATCAAATCAACTATGCCGAAAAATCACAACTTTATACATCCTTGGCCTAACCCTTCAAGAATCCATCATCATCAATTAATCAATAAATAACTTCATCGATAGGATCTAATCTCTCTAGATCCATCATGACGTCACCCTTGCATCACCAATTAAACACTATCATCAAAATTTAACATAAACCTTCACTATACCTGTAAATCAATCTTCAATCTTCAGTTTAATCAAATAATCTTCAACTTAAAATTTTGATCTTCTTAATCGTTATCTTTGAAAGAAAACTTGTGATGGAGGTTATTATGAATAATGGAATTGGGGAGGAGATTTTATATAAAAAATAAAAACGTTGAACTTATCGACATAGCAAGTCGTGTGTTGTTTATATAGTCAACCACTTCTTTCTTTTATTTTGGAATTTCTTTTCTTTTTGGAATTTATACAGGAAATCAATCTTTCTACTTTGTTTTTATTACTGTTATACGACGAGGTGGGCTTAATTTGAATTTTATTGTGTTTCTATTTTATGGTTTTGGAAATTATTCCCTACTTTTATGACCAATATACGGATTATCTTTGGGTTTTTTTAATTTTAAAATTTGATTTGATTTGCTCCTTAAGGTATTATCAGGGTTAGAGTTATGGTTTTCAAAACCGGCGTAGCCGGAAACTGGTTGCCAGGTGAGGTTCTAAAAACTGGGTGAACCGTTGAATCCTTGTAAGCCAGAAAAGCCGGTCAAAATCGTTTAAAAAAAGTTCGAAACTGAACCAGATATCAGGATAAGTCTTGTGGAATACCTGCAACTTCGTCGAAACATTTCAATTTGATCAGTTAGTCGTCGGAAAATTTCAAGATAGACAAAGCCTGATTGTATGCTGAGATAAATTCCAAAACGTGCCTAGACCCATATGGCAAACATGTAATAATATGGAACAAAAAAACTAATCAAAATTTATTACTAGGTTGTTAAAGGCGTCCAAATTTGTTATCATTGTTATAGTGTAAAGTGCTGCTTTTTATGATCCTAGGCTTGGAAATTTCCATTTTATGATTACATAAAGCATGTATCTTTTGTTTTAAGACAATTTGTTAAGCAAAGGGTTACAATACTTTAAAACGATCATTAATATTCAAATTAAGTAATATAAATTATTATACATACTGTACAAACATATCAAGCATTATATTACTATTTACTTAGGATTTAATAATCATAGGACTTATAAACTAATTTTATAGTGTCAAGTTATTTACTAGCGACCTAAGAAGGTGATTTTTATTTTAAACGTGTTAAATCAATTATTTTAACATCAGGACCTCCTACTTTTTGAAATATTCAATAAAACTCAGATGAATAAGCTAAAAAATTTAGAATTATAATTATCAAGTAATGTAGATCACTTAGGGGTGGTTTAATAGCAAATGCATGTAACTATCATACTATAATACAATACGTAAAGTCTTAAGTCAAAATTAATGCTAGATGCAAACAATTATAAAGCTTTCTATGGTTTGTGTATGTACAGTTTGAGTGAATTAGTCGCCTAAAATCGACCGAAAGGTTAGAAATCCTGATTACGCATGACAATTTATCAAGTATCAGAGGCATCAATGAAAGTTGGTGTATTCCTCGTAAGTAATTTTGAGTTGATACGACTGCTAGTAATAGAAATAAATGAATACATAATTTATTATATGATTTGATGATCGTTAAAGCTGAGAAGATACAAATGATCTAAGATCAATTTTTCGAATTGAAGAACCCAGAAGACTTGTGACGGAGGTTATGAATTGGGATTATTTATTTAATTATTTATTTATACTATTTATAAAGAGCAATTGCTCATTTTAGAAATTTTGAAAAACTTGAATCTTGAAAATTTAAATTAAGTTTGCCTAAATTACCTTTAAGTATCCCTTAATACACCTTAATGTCACGACCCCGCCTACTCGACAAGATCATTTCCGAGGATGTTTGGGGATTGTGGATTATTCCACACTTCTCTTGGAAGAGATTGGATAATCTTGGAAGCCTTTGGAAGATATTGGAAAGTGTAGGAAGCTCTAGTCTCTAGAATATCTTGGAAGATCTAGAACCTCATGGAAATCCTAGAAGCTTATGAAAATCTTAGAAGCTTCCAAAGAATGTAGAAGCCTGTACATAGTATAAATAGTTGTAGCCTCATTTGTTCAAGGCATCCAACAAATCACTTGTAATATCTCTTGTGTAAAGTTCTCTAAGTAATACAAAACATTTTTCCATATCCCACTTGTTTCTTTCTTTGAAGCTTTATTTAGTTGCATATTTCGTTGAGTATTCGAGCAAGGCTGAGCTGAGTCGAGACTAAGTGCCATACAGAAGACCTTATAGAGACACGTCCATGACAAGTGGTATCAGAGCTACATTGATTCGAGGCGATGTCAAACGAAACCGAGAAGAATGGTGCTAGTGGAAGTACAGTTGTTGACGAGAGGCAAGGTCGCGACGATAAGCGTCAAGACCCCAAGAAGAAAAATACGTCTAAGGACGTTGTGTCAAGTTTAGATATGAGATTGACGGGTGTTGAGACATCCGTGACGGAGTTGAAGAACCAAGTTGAGGGCTTGGAAGGTATTGACTCCAAGTTCACAAGCATGAAGGATGACTTTAGGGTTGTCATCAATACTCTTAGTGACGACTTGAAGCGTGAGATCCATGACTTGAAAGAGATGCTCATGGGCGAGGTCATAAAGTTTCGAGAAGAGTTTGGAGAAGAGATATCCATAATTCACAAAAACATTGAAGACTTACAAGCGGATATGGTGTTGTGCAAGCAATCGATGGCTAGTGGAGATGGAAACACTAGTCATAATGCTCCGAAGATAGATGTTCCTAAGCCATCACCGTTTATGGGAAAGCGAGAAGCTAGGGCGGTTGATGATTTCTTGTGGGCGATGGAGTAATACTTGGAAGGCGTCAACATTACGGATGATGACTCCAAGATAAAGATGTCGACCCGACACTTGAAGGATACCGCGGAGTTATGGTGGAGACGTCGATATGGAGATATCGAGCGAGGTACGTGTACTATCAATACTTGGGCTGATTTCGTGACGAAAATTAAGAAGCAATTCTATTCGGAGAATGCTAAGAATGAAGCAAAGAGTCGGCTTCGTAAACTTAAGCATTCCGGAACGATCCAGGAGTAGGTCAAGGAATTCACTACACTTGTCTTGGAGATTCTGGATCTTTCAGACCAAGGCTCTTTCTTCTATTTTCTTGATGGTTTGCAAGGATGGGCAAAGACGGAGTTGGAAAGAGGTGGGGTTCAAGACCTTGCTACGGCTATCGCCTATACCGAGGCCTTGATTGACTTTGGTACAATAAGGAATCGTCTAAGCCGAAGGATCGAAAGGTGAACTAAGAGAAAGGTGGGGGAGAGAAAGTCGCCCAAGCAAAGAATGATAATACGCGGAAGCCACCAACCGGAAAGGGCAAGGACTTGAAGACGAATTATAAGACCGGTGGATGCTTCATATGTGAGGGATCTCATAGAGCTCGAGATTGCCCCAAAAAAGCAAGCCTCAACGGAATGACGACTCATTAAGACGAAGGTACGAGCGATGGTGGATGCATGAGCTCAATGAGGATCTTGAATGCAATCAAGGCCAAGACGGAGGTGCCGAAAGTTGTAGGGAAAGGACTACAATATGTGGAATTAACCATCAACGGATTTATTTATATACCATATCGAAATCAAAATTGTATTGTATGTTTTTATATGTTATACGATGAGGGGAGTGCTTAATTTAAATTATATTGTGTTTCTGTAATTATGGTTTTGGAAACTATCCAAATTTTTGTAATCAATATACGGCCTATTAATGTTTCCTTTTTTCTCTTACCTCCTTCTTATCTTAGGGGTTTCAAATTTTAAATTTGATTTGATTTGATTTGATCCTTAGGTATTAGGGGTTAGAGTTATGGTTTTGAAAACCGGTGTAACCGGAAACTGGTTGCTAGGTCAGGTTCTGTTGAACCCTTGTAACCGGAAACTGGTTGCTAGGTCAGGTTCTAAAACTGGGTGAACTTTTGAACCGTTGTAAGCCATAAAATCCAGTCAAAATGGTTTAAAAAAAAGTTCGAAATTGAACCAGATATCGGGAAAAGTCTTGTGGAATACCTGAAACTTCGTTGAAACATTTTGATTTGATCAGTTAGTCGCCGAAAAATTTCAAGATAGACAAAACTTGATTGGTCATAATTTACTGTGACATCAAAATTTCAAATTTTTATGTTGGATTTAAGTTCCAAAACGTAACTAGATCCATATTGCAATATGTAATAAGGGAACAAAAAAACTAATCAAAATTTGTTACTACGTTGTTAAAGGCGTCACAATTTGTTATCATTGTTATAACGTAAAGTACTTTTTTTAATCATCCCGGGTTAGTAGAGGCTTGAAATTTTTTTATCTTTCTTACGATTATATAAAGCATGCATATTTTGCTGTAACTAAAAATCGTTATGCAAAGGGTTACAATGCTTTGAAACAATCATTAATAATATTCAATTAGATAATACAAATTATTATACATATTGTAGAAGCATATGAAGCATCATATTACCATTTACTTGGGATTTATTAATTATAGTACTTATAAAACTAATGTTAATAAGCTATAATGTCACAATAGTTGTTACTAGTAACCTTTTTATAATGCTACTAGACACAATGATTATCATTACCCTCACTTTTACATCAGCGCCACATAACCACTATCGTCACCTTTTAACTCCAATTGTCTCACCATTCAAAATATTCACTTTAAAAAACCATACCTCGCAAAATACCTCTCACACACTAAAAAAAAACATAATAGTGATGGTGGCCACCATTATGTTCCAAAAATAAATGTGGTGGAGTTTAGTTCAATGGATGTCACGCGCTATCAAGTGGTGAGGGGTGATAATGGTGACGGGTCACCCCATTGTGACCAGCCTCCCAGGTAAATCTTTTAAATGTGTCAAATCAATTATTTCAACATCATGACCACCTGCTTTTTGAAATATTAAATAAAACCTAGATGAATAAGCTAGGAATTAAAATTCAGGGTGGTTTTAGTATTGTGGTTGATACATATTTTGCTGTGGAGCGTTGAATGGTGTGTTTTTGTATTGTTGGTTTCCATAAACAAACGATGGGACTCAAAAGTTTACTAGTAGAGTATGAATGAGACGGAAATTTGAATTAGGTGCTTGGGCGTTTTGTTGCCAATGATTTGTGGTTTTAGTTTTTGAAGTATTTTGTAGAGACATTTTGTAGAAGATGATAATGAGAGTAAATATAATGAGAACTTGTGTTTAAAAATGACAAGTTTGGGGGTATTTAGGTAATGAAATGATAAAGTTTAATTATTTTTCTGTTTATAAAGGGTGATTGTCTGGTGAGGGCCTCACAAAAAAATTAGTTTTATTTGTTTGTATTCGTGAAAGGTAATTAAGGTCACCAATATCTCACTTTTTCTCTTCGTTGCGCGTGGTGGGGGGTTAATTGTGGCGACGTGTGACCATGGAGGTGAGGGCGTCAGATCATTATTCAGCACATCACCACTATCATCACCTTTCAACTTTTATGGTCATCACCTTTATCACCACTAGTTGTGGGTTTCATTATTGCGGGTTTTAATATTGTGGTTAATACATATTTTGTTGTGGAGTGATGAATGGTGTGTTTTGGTATTGTTGGTTTCCATAAACAAACGATGGGACTCAAAAGTTTACTAGTAGAGTAGGAACGAGACGGGAATTTGAATTAGGTGTTTGGCGTTTTGTTGTCAACGTTTTGTGGTTTTAGTTTTTGAAGTGTTTTGTAGAGACATTTTGTAGAAGATGATACTGAGAGTAAATATAAAATGAGAGTAAATATAATGAGAAGTTTGTGTATAAAAATGATAAGGTTTGGGGGTATTTGGGTAATAAAATGATAAAGCTTAAATATTTTTCTGTTAATAAAGGGCAATGTTGCAAAAATCGTGAATCGGTCCCGAGGCGGTCGAGGGCCGTGTAGCGATTTTTAGCCGATTAATCGCCGATTCCAAGGTCCAAGGCCGATTACCTTGTAATTCGCTCCAAGGTCCAAGGCTGCTCAGCTTGTAATCGCCGATTAATCGGCCTTGTAGGCCGATTTTTGCAACACTGATAAAGGGTGACTGTTTTGGTGAGGGCCACACAAAAAAACTAGTTGTTGTTTTGGTTAGCATTCGTGAAAGGTTATCAAGGTCACCACTATCTCACTTTTTCTCTTTGTTGCATGTGGAGGGGGAGGGGGTAATGGTGGCGGCATGTGACCATGGAGGTGTATTTGGGGGTATAAAAATGATAAGGTTTGGGGGTATTTGGGTAATAAAATGATAAAGTTTAAATATTTTTCTGTTAATAAAGAATGACTTTTTGGTGAGGGCCACAAAAAAAAAAACTTTGGTTAGCATTCATGAAAGGTGATCAAGGTCACCACTATCTCACTTTTTCTCTTTGTTACGTGTTGGGGGGGGGGGGGGGGGTTAATGGCGGCGGCGTGTGACCATAGAGGTGAGGGCCCAAACCCCCCACCCCCCCCCCCCCCACACCACCACCACCAATTGTGACAAGTTTAATGTGCAAGGTCTCAAGTTAAATTAATGCTAGATGCAAATAACATACAACTTTATATGGTTTGTTTTCAGGATGTTGTGATTAGGGGTGTCAATCGGGTTTGAGGCTTATTGGGTCGGGTCTATCAGGTTTTGAGAATTTAAAAATTAACCCGCAACCCTACCCTATAAGGAATCGGGTCTATTGGGTTGCGGGTCAGGTCTATCGGATTATCGGGTATTTGGGTTACTTGCTAATCTCATACTACAATTTGCCTTTTTTTTTATAAACATAGCACCTAACGAATATTAACTGAAAACTAAAACAACAACTTCTTTGACTTTATATATAAGAAAAAAACATGCAACAACAAAATACTACTAGTATATAACAAGTGGGCTTATCATCATCATCATCAGATTTTAGATGTAGATGAGCTGATGTGTCATGGATCTCTTGAGTAACGACTAAAGATTCTTCAAATGTTCTTAAGGGATTGTGTGGTTGGTGGCTCTCATTTTCGAACCATGTAGGACATATTGGCCGCTGCTTGTGTTGAATGATCATATTATGTAATCTGATACATGTATAAATAATATATCGGAGATCCTTTTTATACAGCCCACGAGTCGGAACTTTAAGCATTTTTCACTTCTTTTTCAACACACCAAAAGCCCGTTCCACATCTTTCCTTGCTGTTTCGTGCTTCCTCTTGTGCAATATTCTTTTTTCATCACCCGTGGGAGGATTTGAAATAGACTTAAGAAGAACCAACCATTGTGGATATATCCCGTCAGTAAGATAATATCCCCTTTTATATTGTACATCGTTAGCCTCGAATTCAAGGTCTGGTGCTCTCCCATATCTGGGAGGCGACCGCTTTCAATAAAATGAATGGATGTGGCCCGTGATCACCCATAACATATTGACCTCTCAAAGCATTGACGAATGGCTGCAATATACTTGCCCAATGGGCTAATACGAGGTACGCCCCTACAATCAGGTGTTTGTTGAAAATAAGGAGAATAATCGGTTACCTCTCCAACAATTCGTGTGAATAGTTCTTGGCTCATTCGTAACCGCCGACAGAATGTTCTTTCGTCGAATTGCGGAGTTTCGGAGAAGTATGTCGCCACTAAATGATTATGAGCACCCAATTGATCCCTAGGTATGTACCTTCGTGGAACTTTTGGTTGTGATGCTTGATATGCGTTCCAAGCATACTCCGCAAACTCCACAAACTCCGTAAACTCACTCATAACTTCATCATCGTCGGAAGACGAAGAACCGAACAATAGCTCGTAAGACATGGTGAATATGGATGAGAAGTTGTTTAACATTGTGTGTTTAGAAGTGCGTTTGATGTTGATATTTATAGGATGTAAAGTGGTAAAGTTTTTTTTTATGTCAAACGGTAAGATTTTAAATTCAAAAGTTGGGATCGTTTGTACATTTAATATCGGTCACAACCACAACCAATTGTGGTTTCTTTTGGACACAACCGATTGTTCGACCATACGCCCACACTGGACACAACCGATTTCAATATCGGTCGTGTGTCTCGCTCGACCGATAATATCCGTTCCATTGTGCATAGCCTTAGAGGTTATTGACAACAATAAAGATAGCACAATAAATTAAACTAAGTCTAGATTCTGTCTTTTCCTTGCCTTTTGGCCATCTGCGATATTATTTGCCATATTAAACATGGTGAGTGCTTATTCACTTACCTTTTCTGAGCCAAAATAGGACCAAATAATCCAAAAACTAACTCAAAATGCCAAAGAATATGTGTTTTTGTGATTGTGAATATGCAGGAACGGATATCTCGTAAAATGACGACCATCTGTGAAATAGTATTATGTGAAATACAGAAAACAAACAAAATCCGGCAAAAACGAGCACGAGAGTGGAACGAGTCAAGAAGTCAAAGCTAGAATCTGAAATGTCAAAAGAAAGCTCAAAATATCAATAGAAGTCCTCAGAGATTCAGAAAGTTACAAGATTAGTCCCTTCCAAAGATTGAAGAGATTGGCAACTTTAGTCCCTATACTTTCAGGAAATTACAAAAATGGTCCTTTGATAGAAATTTGAAGAAAAGTCAATAATAGTCCCTCAATAATCAGAGAAAAGTCAAAATAAGCCCTTGGAAGATACTTTTGATGAATTACAGATTTGGTCCCTAAGATTTCAGATAATACAAATTGGTCCTTGTTATATTCCATATCCAAAATCCATAATAATGCCAACCGGATCCATGGTGCATATGAAATCCAAGTCCAATAAACCCAAGTCACTAATATCAAGCCTAAAACCAAAACTCAAAGCCCAATACTTAATCCAAGCCCATACCCATTTCACCCACCCACGGTCAAATATATTACCCACGGGCCAAAGTCAAAATCAGTCAAACAATGTAAAATAAATATACCCGCCCCCCTTTTTCACCCCCAATTACCCAGATAAGAACCCTAACTCCCCAATCATCAAAATTAACCGTAATTAAGGGTATTTTGATCAATCAATGGAGCTTCTAGAAGTGTCAAAGCTGTTAGAGTATGTCAGACGCTAAACAAGCACACGAATGGATACGTGGTTGCCTCCTATTGGTGTGAACGCGTCACAATGATTGATCCAAGGGCTATGGAATGATGGGATGGATTTGATTATGATCAAGCGGTTCTGAGGTGACTTAAACAAACACAAATGCACTCGGATTGCCAACATGGCATTTGATACCCTTCACCTCTCACATGGCTATAAATAGAGACACTTATTAGCTCAATTGTAGGTAGATTAGTGTGTGTAGCGAAGCTCTGCTTATTTTCATTCAGAATGTACTTAGTTTAGCTTATTGTATTCGTACCTCAAATTAGCTTTTAATAAAATTCAGTTTTCACTTATTACTTCTAGCTTATTGATCATCTATTGTTACTTTAAGCTTTTATATCTGTTATTCTTATTCAACTTTTAGTTACTTAAATAGCTTAATCATTTTCATTTTGTTAATTCAATTTTCATATTCTTCAAAAAAAAAAAAATCAGAAAATATAAAAAAAAAAATATGTTTACAATTTGTTTAGAAAAGCTTACAGTTGAGCTTATTTAGTTTATATACAGTCCATTTAAGCTCTATAGCTTATTGTGGATCTGTTTTGAGTCACCATTCATAATTAAGCAAGATCAGTCAACAAAAGTCAAAGTTACTTTGATTCATTTGATTTCTGGTGTTATTGGATAAGCTTAGACAGAAAAGGAAGGTCTCTGCCTATCTAAAAGATAGGCAAGCTCAGTGAGCCCCCTCTGTTCATGCTGAGGGGGATTGCCTTGGTAATCTCTGATTTGAATATTCTAATTAGTAGCATCTGTTTTGGATTTTGATTTAGCATAAATAGTTACTGTTACATTGGTTCAGTTTGCTGTTATTGTTGTAGTTATTTATGAGATTGAGCTTATTTGATCATTTGATTCATCTGTTTTAGTAGATCTGTGTTACATAGCTTTCTTAGAGTAATTGTCATAGTAGTAGATCTGTGATTTTGCATCTCTGTAGGATCTAGTTGTGAATGATTGTGGATGTTGCTTCATTTAGTGTTAACTTAGATGATCTGATCATTAATTTGGTAGTTTGTGGTGGTTTGTATTAGTTCATAGTGAAAACAGGTTATATAGGAGTTTTTGGATTTGAGCATTGCTGAGCTTGAATTGTTAGATAGTTGATTTGTTTGCACACTTAGGCTGCATAAGTGTAAAAATAAAAATACAAATCATAAAAACAGTTAGTCAAATACATTAATAATCATAGTTAGATTTTTATTTAGTTAATTGATAGGATTAGTTAAACCAATTAGTTAAATTGATTAGATAGTAGCATATTAGTTAATATTAGCTTAATCTAGATAAATAATAGCTTAATAATACAATTTAGGAATAGAATTCAACTAATTAATTTGGATTTGGTCAAACTAGTAGTAGCATCATTGTAAGTCAACTGTCATTAGTATTTGTGGTTCACAAGCTGCTGATCTTTGATTTATTTAGGATAGAGATTTGTTGTTTCACAAAGGGCTTTTAGTAAATTCAGACTCTCAGTAAGTCAGTATTGCTGGCTATCTTTTGCACCCATAATCTCAGTCTAATTGGCTATTTAGAACTGCTTATAAGCTACTGCAACCTAGGTGTCAAAAACTAGTATCTGATTTGGAAATTAGGACTGCTAGTGCTTAATTGAGCTTATACCTGAGCTTATTTGAGTTTTCTGAGATCAATTGAAGTTGAATAAGTGTTGTGCATGATCCACTTGATTATGGCTTATTCAGTTGAATGTTTGCTTGTTCACTAGCTTATTCATACTGCTTATTGCATTCATCTTGTACTTCTGAGATATTTTTGGCCTTATTTGAGTTACATAAGAACTTATTTGAGCATAATATATCTGTGTGGTTAGTTTCACAAAGTTTGGGCACAAGTGCTTATTTATAAGCACTTGTGATAAGCTGTTTTGGCCTAAATAAGCACTTCTATTGCTTATTTTTATTTCAAAATTTTTCTCCAAGTTTCTTTTATTATTTTTGAATTTCTATGAATTTTTCAGATTTTTCTAAGCTGTTTTGCTATTTTTCTTAGTTTTTAATCATTTTTATATACTTTTTAATAAATAAAAATCAATAAAAATTCAGAAAAAGTCATAAAAATCCAAAAATATTTTAGGAAATTCTTTTATGATATTTTAGATTTTTCAAAATTAAATTTGTATTTTTCACTTTTATTTTTACATTTTCTTTTATTTTTAATTCATTTAAAAATACAAAAATAGAAATTAATTCATAGAAAATAAATAAAAAGTTAAAAATATATTTTTCTTTTTCTGAAAATTCTTTTTAGTTGTTTAAGATTTTTAGAAAATAATTTCACATTTGTAGGATAATTTTTCGTTAAAAGTTACGTTTTAATTCGTACATTACGTTTTTAAAATCGCGATTGATTTTCCGTTTATTAGTGCATACATAGCTTGTACATTCTGCATTAATTGTGATTACTTGTCATTATTTGAGTTTTCATTCACAAAATTTCACATTTACCACTTTTCACGACACGGTTTTCACGAATCGAATTTCTTTGATTCCATTCACACCTTCTTTGGGATACGACTCGGTGATCCGTATTTCTTGCGGATCTCCTCGATACTACTTATATAGTTATATATATAATTGATTTTTGAATATCAAAACACAAGTCCTAGCCTTCTAGTGTAAATACCAACGAAAAAAGAGCAGTAAGATCAAAATTTATAGTATTGTTAATGGGTTATGTACCTTATCGGGTTGACCCGATAATTCGATAACAAACTATTTGAGACCCTAATCCGACCCTATTAAGTTATCGGGTTAACCAGATAAGCTAAGTTGGACCCGAATTAAGGCCTTATCGGGTTCGGGTCGGATCTGGTCAACCCATTTGACACCCCTAGTTGTGATGTTCTATTCATCACATAAGGCCATTAGGCTCTCTAATGGTTCTTGAATCATTGTATTGATTATAATAATTATCTGGGCTAATCCTTTACCAAAAAGGAAAAAAAAAAAAAAAATTAAAGTGTCTCTTAAATTTATAGATTTTTAAAATTTTATGAAAATTAAGAATTTTACACTTAAGGCAATAAAATTGAATTTAACCAATGTTCAAAAGTTTTGAATTTGATTGTAAATCTTGTTAACCAATATAGAACATTACTATTTACACTTATTAAGTTCAAAAGTAATGAAAAAAACAAATGCTATATGTTTTTTTTTAGTCTATAATTCAATGAGCCTCCATTCTAAAGTTGAGCTCTACTATTATAAATTTGCTTTTCTCAAATTAACTTTTGCAATTAAGCTACGAAATGAGAATGAGTATTTTCTCTTATTGTATTAAAGATTCTAAAAGTGAATAAAATAAAAGAACTCTAAAATAATTGTGTATTTTTTGCTTTTTTCTAACAGAATCTAGTTGATTCAATTTTAACTAACCTGAACTTTATTTTTGACTCTTAGTATCGAATAATAAGGCTCCACAAACTTTACAAACACTCATTAACAAATTTCTTAGTAAAAAAATCTGTTAATTACAATAGACAATGATTTTGTTTCATTTTAACATGCTTTTTTCTTTCTATAAATTTTGTGTGTACTAAATTAACAAGAGAACATAAAACAATCGTTTATGCAAAGTCAACCCTATATAGTTTTAAGATGATTTCCGGGAATCACTCATTCAATCTTATAGTGGACTTCATAGAAAAATTATAAGTTAGTAATAATCTAACTGCTCATTTGTCTTAAGGGGTTGACATTTGTTTATGTTAAATTTTCCTCACTTATATCTCCCTATTTGACAAGGATCATTGCATGTGTTATCACAACCAACTAATAGTGTAATTTACATGTTACCATGATGACATATATATATTTTTTTAAACATATTACTTATCTCTACTGTATATAAAATGAAAACATTTGTTTAAATTAGTACTATCAAAGTAAGAAATGTGAAATTATTAATCTGAGTTGCGATCTCTTATAAAAGAGATGCAAAATAAAAAATCTAAAAAGATTTTTATAGTCATTCATAGAGTGACACGTGTCCCTCACCTTAAATTATACAATAATTTTGTCAGGGGTATAATGGTCTTTTGACTCGTTTTTTTTTTTCTTTTCTACCTCAAATTTCAAACGCAAATATCTTTCAAACGGCAAACTTTTACGAAAAACAGATTTCACCATAATTATTAAAATTTAATCCTCTTTAATTTGGTATAAATCTTGTGAAATATTTCAAACTTTTATTTTTTATATATAAAATGGTTATTGATTTTCTTGATATTTTTTGCATTTTCGGCCCTATATTTTACCTTCATAAATGTTGAATCGTGAAAAACTTAAAACATGAAAGTTATAGATTTTTGTTCACTCTTTACACAGGTTTTTGAATCACTCAAATTCAATCTCATATGAGTAAGATAACACATGTTAAAGATGGTATTTTACTCATATTTCTTGTACAAGGTGTTTGATGAAATGTCTAGCTTATATATTTTGTGTTAAAATTGAGCTAAATGCACTAATTTTTGTTTGACAATGCATCATTAATCATTTTATTAATGTAAGACTTAAAAAGTAAAGTTTTTTAATAGTTATAAAAAGAAAAATTGTTTAAAACTGATTAACCAAAAAAACTGATGAACCAAAACCATAACACATGACATTAACTGATGAGCCAAAAACATAACATAGGACAATAACTGATTAACCAAAACAATTGATATTTATCAACGAAAAAAGCATAAACTAACTGATGAACCTATAACCTATGGTAACACAAATAAACACAAAAAAGTAAATGATTAACCTATAATAACATAATAGCTAAAATAAACAAACTGATGAACCTATAATAACATAATAACTAAAAAGTGATGAACCAAAAAAAACTAACTGTTGAACATTATAATTTGTTTTTATTACTGAACAACATTTTTAATTGATGAACAAATGAATTCTTTTTATTGATGAACAAATAAATAGCTCTTTTTATTGATAAACAACACTTTTTATTAATAAACAAAGTATACGACGAACAATCTTTTTTTATTGATAAACATTGTCCTAAAACTGATGAACCTATTATAACATAATAGCTAAAAGTCAATAACTGATGAACAAAAAACAATTAATGTTCATCAACTAAAAAAAGCATAAACTAATTGATGAACCGATAACCTATGATAACACATATAAACTGACTGATGAACCTATAATAAAAATTGATGAACCAAAGTAACTGATTAACATTTTGTTCATCAATTACTTTGGTTCATCAGTTTTTATGGTAACATTTTGTTCATCAGTTACTTTGGTTCATTACAAAAATTGATGAACCAAAATTAACTGATGAACAAAATATTCATCATTTACTTTGATTCATTAATTTTTATGGTAACATTTTGTTCATTAGTTACGTTGGTTCCGTTAATTTGGTTTATCAATTTTAATGGTCATGAATAACAATTAATGAACCAAAGTAACTGATGAACAAAATGTCTTTTTTTAAAATCAGTTAATATGGTTCATCAGTTAAAAAAATTGAATCTTACATTAATAAAATGACTAAAAGTGCATTGTTGTACAAAAATTAGTGCATTTAACTCGATTTTAAGACAAAAAATCTAAACTAGACATTTCATCAAACACGTTGTGTGCAACAAATATGAGTAAAACGTCATCTTTAACGCGTGATATCTTACTCGTATGACATTTGATTTGAGTGATTTAAAAACCTTTGTAAAGAGTAAACCAAAATCTATAATTTCCATGTTTTAAATTTTTCACGATTCGTCTTTTATGAGGGTTAAAAATAGGGCCGAAAATGTCAAAAAAATCAAGAAAATGTAGACCAATTAGATATGTAAAAAAAAAGTTTTGGAATTTTTAACAAAATTTATACCAAATTAAAGAGGATTAAATTTTAAAAATTATGGTGAAATCGGTTCTTTTTAAAAGTTTGTCCTTTAAAAGATATGTACGTTTGAAAATTGAAATGAAAAAGTAAAAAACGGGTTATATTACAATTTTGCTCCTAACAGAAATTTGTAAATAAAAAAGGTGATGAGACACTTGTCAATAATGAGTGGCTCTTTACACTTTGTAGAATTTATTACTTTTCAATTGATCAGTAGTCTTATTAATCTACGTCCACTTTTTATTTTTTGAAATATTATACTTTACACCCTTATACATTCCATCAATGACTACTTATAATGAAAAGTTTGACCCATAAATAATATTAATTAATTTCTCAAACAAATTACTTAACCACAGATTTATAACTATAAGAGCATGAGTAGTGGTAACTTGAGTTATAACTTAACTCAGTGTCACGTCTGCGCCACATCAGCTTTAACACTTTAACCTTAACTCACAAAAAAACACCCTCAACAATAACTCAGCTTTAACTCAAATATTTTCAAATTCAACCCTCAACTAAAACTAATATTTCATTTAATAACTAATAAAACACAACTTACATTAATACTTAAACTTTAAACACACATTAAACTTAAAAGTTACTTAAAATTTAAACACACATTAAACCTAAAACACGAACTACAGCAAACATGAAACATAAAATTACGATTCAATTAAATGAATCATCCGACACATAGCCCTCGTGACTCGAATAGGAGGCACTTGAATCGTCCTCACTCGATGGCACACGTGGAAGTCCCATTTTCCATCGCCATTCTGCTCGTTGGTTTCTCCCATCCTCTTTACCTTTTAAGTACGCCTCACGCTCCCTTGACTGACGTTCTTGCTCAGCTTCAAACTCTAAGAAGACTTGCATATCCAGCTCGTACTGTTCTTCCTCAGTCAACCCAAAGGTATTGGGTTGGTTTTGTGGTGGAAAGTTTGGTGGTTGATTGTTTGGGGGTGGATTGTTTTCTGGTGGAAACATAACTTTTGGTGGAGTGGCAGGTGGTGGGTTGTCATATTAGAATACTGGAAATAGATCTTCTTATGGAGTGTTTTGTGGGGAATTGTCTTCCGGTGGTGTGTTGTAAACCGATTCGTTATCAGGTGATGTGTTTTGCGACATTGTTACGTATGAAGAAGAAAAGTGAATTCTTGATAATTTGTGTGTGAATTGTCTGTGTGTATTTCAGCATCTAAGAATAGGTATTTATAGGAATATTTTTAGATTTGAAATTTAAACGTTTATCCCGCTTTCATTTTGAATTCAATTTTGAAAGTATCCCGCTTTCATTGTGAATTCAATTTTGAAAGTATCCTGCTTTCATTTTGAATTTAAAATTTGAAAGTATCCCGCCTTTCGTTGAATTTTAAATTTAAAGTGTATCCAGCCTTCTGTTTGAATTTTGAATTTAAAATGTATCCCGCTTTCAATAAACCCCTATTAATACCATACGATACCATTCAATTTTTCACACACTTCAATATCTACATCATTTTACAATGACTAACCGTTGGTCAATGGAAGAAGAATACTTGCTAGCCAACGTATGGCTTGAAGTTCATGATTCTAGAGACCTTGTGAATGAACGTTCTTTTTGGAATGAAGTTACACAAATGTTCAACGATCAGACTGATGGTGAGCACCGTAATAAAAATAGTATTACGGCTCAATAGAATAGAATCAACCTTGAATGTCGTAGATATAATGATATTTGCAAAGAGTTGCAGCGTACAAGTGAAGACCCTTGTCATCTCAGCAATGCAAACCGAATTTATCATGAACGCCATGGGAGAGGGATTAAATATCAACATGTGTGGTTCGCTCTGAGAAACACGTTGGCATGGGACAGAGACGATGAGTAATGGTGTTTTATGTCAAGTATTTTCGTATCGTGTTTATTTCTTTTCCGTATCGTGTGTATCATTTTCCCTATGTTGTACCGTCTAATGGCTAGTTTCAATATTAATAAAATTTGTAACGGCTAGTTTCCGTTACAATATCGTTTAACAGTTAGTTCACCTATAAATACCACTTTAACAACACTACATACTCTCACACAAACAATATGGCTAACAATCCATCTATGGTGCAAAGGAATATCCTTGCACGATTACGAAATGAACAAGAAAAAGAGCTAAGGCTGATTAACAATTTGCTGGGTGAGATAACAAGAATTATGTTGCAGAAAGAAGATCGTGCTCTAGAGATCGAAAGGTTACGTGAGCTGCCTCAAGACCATCCAATTATCAGGGTCGATCTAGAAACTCTATTAAGAAATGATGAAACGGATCTGCAACTTCAGGTCGCCTTGAAAATGGTTAGGGAACAAGTGTTGCAAGTGTGGGAGGAGAAGTCAGATCTCATAGACAATTACAAATCTATATAAATCGTATCGTGTCTTTCTGTTTTCCGTATCGTGTTTATTTGTTTCCTGTATCGTTTGTATCGTTATATTACATTTTGTATGTTTTCGCTTTCGTGTATTGTATTTGAAATTTAATGAATCGTATCGTTATTTTACTATACCGTTTAAGAACTAAGGGGGGTGTTTTGTAATTTTCAATTTCTTGTTTTCGAAATATAAAAAAGTTCATAGAGGTGAAAAGTGTCCTTTTTTTTTTTTTTTTTTTTTTTTTTTTTTTACACAAAAACTGCCTTAACGTGACGTTAAGGGCTTAACATCACACGTTAACGCCTCCTTAACGCCACATGATGCAACGCATAACGCACCCTAACGTGCGTTAAACACCCCTTAACGCAAGGCTCCACGTTACCTGCACATGCTCTAATTATTTGTTACTTTAAATTCCAACATTGTGGGTCGGAACTCGGCTTAGCAGTGATAAAAAGTTAAAGCAATGATACTAAACCAGTAGCACAAAAAGTCAAATAGTGTTTTAAATATCGACTTTGAACTCTTTAGTTTTATAGTTTTACAGATGTTTTTGCTTTGTTGTACTTTTTTTTTTTTTTTTTTTTTGGTTGTTAAAAGGGACAATACCCCGGTAAATATAAAAGATTTGAACATATAGCGTTTACTTTACCAACTAAACGCACAAACCATTGAGTTAGCATGACTATTACGATGCTCTATATCGGAAATCCTTTTTTTTTTTTTTTTTTTTTTTTTTTTTTTTGCGCATTTTGTTAAATCTTTTAATCTTTTGCTTCTAGCAAAAGATGTCGTGTTTGAACAAAATTGAATATGATGTAAACACTATATATTAGAACCAGTGTTCTAAAAGGCGCGCTAAGGCGACGCAAAGACGCGAAGCGTGGTCTCGCCGCCACAAAATGAACCTTGGTGTCGGTTTAAGGCGTAAAAAGGCGCGCAAAGACACCCCAAATCATAAGACATGGCGCCATTTTTAGAAACATTTAGAGGATTTTGGCTTGAATTTCTAGTATTTGGACTATTTCCTACTTGGGCTTGATGCATATAGGGGACTTATGCATATCATCTTTTGCAAACTCATCTTTTGTAAACTCGATATGTATATGAAATATGATATTATAACATAAATGATAAATCTATAAATATTTTTTTACCGCTTTAGTCACGCCTTAAAAAAGTCATGGCTCGTAAGGCTTGAGACATGGTCATGCCGCCACACCACGCCTCACGCCATTCATAACCTTGATTAGAACTACAATTTATACATTTGTGATTGGATATGATTGACCACAGTGATATATACTGAAAGGTCGAATTTTAGAGAAAGCAGTTGAATTTTAGAGAACTACAATTATAGATACGTTTTTTTTTATATCATTTTATATCTTATAAGTTATAATTACAGTTAATAGTTAATTTAGTTAACACTTTTGTTAAAAAAAATATACAACTTATAGCTCATATTAACAGATTTGAAATTTATCACTTACCGCTTACATTTTATAGCTCAACATACAACTCACATATGTGATATAAATTAAGAGAGGAGATTTAAAAAACCAACATAGACATCAAATAAAAGTTGAGTTTATATATGAAATCAGAAAACGCGTTTATGTAGATAAAAGTTGAGTTTATATATTTATGAAGTCAGAAAAACGCGTTTATGTGGAAAATTCCAAAGTCAAAGATGCCTTGCCCACAATTTCTTTGTAATTTCATCTCTTTCTTTTCTTTTCTTTTGTCCCACTTTCCCTCTTTCATACGCACCTTCCTCATCATGAATTCCAGCTGGCTTTGTGACTTTTTATTCTGTGCATTAAAAACTTGTAACATGCAACTTGGACAGGATACCTAGCGTTTTAAGGGGTTCAAAGGTTGTGAATATTTTTATTTCGAAATAATCTTTCTTCAAAGTATATACTTTCGTTATCATGAAGAGAAAAAAGTATATAGTTGTCAATATTTTTATTGGAAGTATATACTTCGTTGTCATGAAGAGAAAAAGTATATATAGTTGTCAATATTTTTATTTTCGAATGTTATTATTGTTCTAAATTTAAATGAGCAGAAAGAAAGAAAATCAGTTTTATATAAGCACTCTTGCACTCTTAAACATCCTTTCTAAAAATAGTACTAAGAGCATCGTAAAAGGTTTGAGTAAGATGTCGAGAACTAGACTTTTATTAACCAGAATACGTACTTGTAAAAATCATGCGGAATATTAAACATTTTTTAATATTGAGTTACTAGATATGTTATTCAGACTTTGAGAAATTTATATGCATAAAAGATTAATTAAACTTTTGAAGATGTGTCACGATACAAGTATAAGACTTTATAAAGATTTACCGTTGTAAATGCCTTAATTATTAGAGCGGATGGTAAGTTGAGCTCCTCATTTGAAGCATACGGGTGTCACATCACCTTAAATACTCTTCACAACTAACTCCTCTTCACCAATAACTAACCTCAACTTACTCATTTGAGGCCCAACACTTACAACTATATTATATTTTACACTAAAAAAAAAAAAAAAAAAAAAAAGTACAGGTTTGTCAAGTGATTGCTTCGTCGTGCAGATTAGCAAGGATCAAGTGAGGAGGTGTGAGGACGGGGGGCGGTGCAGTGTCTAGCCATGAAGAGCCATGAAAAGCAGCCACGTAAGAGTGGCGAACCCAACTTCCTCACTGCACCTTCCGCTCTTACATACATACAGAGTAGTAGTTCTTACATACAAGTATAAGACTATAAAGACTTTATAAAGATTTACCGTTGTAAATGCGTTTGGTATCCTAGAATGAGAATCAGGGAATGAATTTTCACTACAATCATGTGTTTGTTTAAGATGTAAATATTTCAAATATGATAATGATATAGATATGTTTCATACACATGCTCTATATACCTCAAAAGGAATGGATCTTTCATACGTGAGAGGCTCATCACTACTATTCATTGTGATTTATGTCATCATACCAAAGTACCAAACGCATCCGGAAGAAGATATTGTCTTAAGTCATGTGGCCAAAAAACTGACATATTTTTGCCACAAGTTGCTTTCACATATAAACAAAGGACTTCGGCAAGATATAAAAAATTTAAAATAGATAGCGTTTGTATGTGAAGACTTTTACGCTGTGTTCTTGAGTTTTGGTTCCCTTCCCTTTCCCCTTCCTTTCTCTTTCCGGCCAAAAATGGGCGGAAGATTTTATTAAGAAATTTTCCTCCCTCCTTCTCAGCTTCACTTTCCCCTTTTAAAAAAAACTCAAGAACACAAAACACATTCCATTTCATTTCCTTTCCTCTCAAATTTTAACTTGAGAACTGAGCGTTTAAGTCCATATTCATAACTAGCGCAACTTTCAACCCATTTATGCGATACCCTTTAAGTGGCTTTAACCAACGTTCTTATAGACCAGTTTGTAAGAAAATTGGTCAAAATCGACACTCTAAAACAACCCTAGTAGGCTTGCACACCATTTACAAAAAAGGAAGACGCAGATGAGAAAAACTCAACTCTTCGGCTGTGCATACGCGCAGCCCATGATGATCGATTGATATTGATTTTGTGTAAGATGAATGAAAATTATGAGTAGATAACAAAAGGAAGCCTTGAGCATAGATAACCAACTCCTAAGAAACAAGAAACCATGTAGTTGGCAGTGAAACTACGCACATTAACATATTGGTGATGCACCAAACAAATAATAAAGAATTTCAATGTTGATTTCCATTGTCCTAAGCACTAATAATCAACTTTTAAAAAAGCTACTAAACATGACGATATCTTGTTCATTGTCCATCCACGAACGAAACAACTAAATTGCTGGTAACTAAACCGAATCACCATGAATTAAAGCAATTAAGCTCTGTCCTTGTTGGTTATTGTAGTGAGGTGAACAATAAACCAAAAAACCAAAACAAATGGTGACTTGGTGTCTATTCCCAAAACAAGATTTCGACTCCATCAGTGTCATGTCTAACAAAAACACAAAGACAATTCAGCAAAGATGGTTGTACAAATGAGAAGTAAACTGTAGACATGCAGGATAACACATGAAGAAGGATACTAACTCCAAATAAACTTCTACCTATTTTCGAAATAAAATTGAAGCACCTGAGTGCACGTCACAAGAAAGTCTCTTCATTCACTCCTACATATCACTCTCCCCTGTGTTGGGAATATTTTTTTTCCTACAATCATAATCTTATGGGGAGATTTTAGACAATAAAGTTTTAGCAAGCTATTAAGACTGTGTAATATGAAAGTAAATCGACTAATCGAGTACCACAAAGAAGAAAGAATGGTAACATCTTTGCTACAACAAAACTAAAATAAGAGTTGGAACTTGGTAGTTAAAAGGGTTACAAACCTTAGGATTGAAGAATGGAACTCAAACGTAATAGTCATCAGTCGCAAAATAAAGAATGGAACTCAAACCTAATCATCAAAGTTTCACAAAATAAGTGGATCATATTCGATTCAAACAACTGATGTGGCTACCTATGACATGGAAACAAGTAAGGCCTAAATTAAAAAAGGCTAACAGATTATACCTTATGGTTACTTACCTGTTCCAAGAAATGTTATTTCGACGTTTGAACAACAATGAAGATTCAAGGCTCTGATGATATCACGTGGATAAAGCACAACAGCGTTAAGGTAGTAGTGACATGCAGGCAGCTGCGTGTAGGGCATACAACATATCTATCTTATAGGGTTATCGGGCCAAAGCACCAGCGTGGGGATTTTAAAGAAGTAGGAAGTGTGTCGACTGATGGGCTTAAAAGAGGTGTTCTTATATATTAGGAAGATATATCTGAACACACATAAGAGACTTCTTCAGACATATAAAATAGCCATGACACACTTCAAAACTTGAACATATACAGGTACTACATCGATGTTAACTAACACTAGAGCTTGGTTGTCTCTTAGAAGAGCATACAACAAAAGAAACTATTAACATATAGTTTCTGCAGAAATCAGAGCTATTAAACTAACACATTTCAGACAGATACGTAAACAGCCATGACACACTTCAAAATTTGAACATATCTTCCAACATTGCAAAACAAAAGACTTGTCTGTTTCACTACAACAGTCAATAGCTTGACTGCACAATAACCAGGTACTACCATCGATGTTAACTAACACTAGAGAATGGTTTTGTTTCTTTAAAAAAAGCATGACAAAAGAAACTATTAACATATAGTTTCTGCAGAAATCAGAACTGCTAAACACATTACTTTGACCTTCATGGTGATCCGGCCAAGATGAAGCCAGTATCGTAATCCAAGAAGCTCATAGATGACATCTTTGGAGATTTTGGGCTTCTGCAGATTGGAGAACCAAAAGCTTGATCTTCTGCTATCTCCTCCATCTCAAAGATCATGAATGAATTATCCTTCTGAAAATTATACATTAAAGAAAGGTTATTTAAAATTAACACAATTTAGAAAAATTAGGCGATATATGAATCACATCAGCAAGCTACCATTGGTTTCCTTGGTAGCGGTTTGCATGCAGCAGACACAGATTGAAACGAAGGATCTATAATTGAACAATAAAAAAGGGTAAGTCAGCAATGAAAAACAGGAATTTATTTTATCAGGTAAAACTGAATAGAATGTATACCGTTCTCATGCCCAATGGCCTGCAGGAACTCATTAAAATCGAATGATTTCTTCTGTTGCTTGACACATTCATCATGGTTGTGACGGAAACCCTCTTCTGCAATAGAGTACGGGACATCTTCAGCAATGGTTAATGACTGCTTCACTTGACTCTTGTTCTTTAAACCCTGCTGCTGACCAAATGGTTTAACCGTGTTCGT